>CM053164.1:43272500-44522500 GCA_028571685.1 Heterohyrax brucei
TATTTTGCAGTACCTTGTAGATTACAGAGATCAGACTTTGGTCCAACATATAGTTGTCAAATATTTTTTCTCATTCTGTAGGTGATCTTCTAACTCTTTTGATATAGTCTTTAGATGAGCAAAAGTATTTGATTTTTAGTAATTCATATTTATCTGTTTTCTGTTCAGTTGATCATGCTTGCTTTCTCAGATTTTGTAGTCTGTCTAAGCTGTTTATTGGAAATTCCATTGTTTTAGGAAAACTTTTCTGTTTTAGGTTCGATATTTAGGTCTTTGATCCATTTTGAGGTAATTTTTGTGTAAGGTGTGAAATATGGGTCTTATTTCAGTTTTTTGAAGGTGGATACCCAAGTTTTCCAACACCATTTGTTAAAGAGACTGTTTTTACCCGTTTACAATCTTAGGGCATTTGGCAAATACCAACTGTTCATAAGACGATGTTGGCATCTCCCTAGTCTCCACTCTGTTCTGTTGATCTATATGTCTCTTTTGTACCAGTACCAGGCTGTTTTGACTACTGTTACAGTGTAAGGCCTCCCACTGCATTTCTCTTCTTTAGTAGTTGTTTACATATGTGGGGTTTCTTCCCTTTCCAAACAAAGTTGGTGATTTGTTTCTTCATCTCATTAAAAAAATGACACTGGAATTTGTATTGGCATTGCAGTGTATATGTAGACTGCTTTGGGTAAAATAGACATTTTCACAAGGTTAAGTCTTCCTATCCATGAGCAAGGTAGGTTTTTGCACTTGTGTAAGTCTCTTTGAGTTTGTTGCAGTAATGTCTTGTAATTTTCTTTGTGTAAGTCTCTTACTTTTCTAGTTAGATTTGTTCCTAAGTAGTTTATATTCTTGGGTGCTGTAGTAAATGGTATTGATTTGGTGATTTCTTCTTTGATGATCTCTTTGTTGGTGCAAAGGAATCCTACTGATTTGTTTAATGTTTATGTTATATCCTGATACTTTGCTGCACTCTTCTCTTAGTTGTAGTAGTTTTCTTGTGGATTATTCAGGATTCTCTGCATATACAACCATACCATCTGCAAATAGGGAGATTTTTACTTCTTGTTTGCCAGTGTGGATACCCATTATTTCTTTGTCTTTTCTAATTGCTCTGGGTACAACCTCTAGCACGATGTTGAATAAAAGTGGTGAGAGTGGGCATCCTTGTCTACTTCCTGTTCTCAAGGGAAATTCTTTCCATCTCTCTCCATTCAGGATGATGTAGGTGATTGGCTTTGCATAGATGACCTTTATTGCGTTGAAGAATTTCTCCACTATTCCTATTTTGCTGAGAGTTTTTAGCATGGATAGTTATTGAACTTTGCCCAATGCATTTTCTGCATCAGTCAACAAAATCAGGTGGTTCTTATATTTTGTGCTACTTATGTAGTTGATCACATTAATTATTTTTCTGATGTTGAACCAGCCTTGCATCCCTGGTATGAGTCCAACTTGGTCATCATGAATAATTTTTTTGATTTGTTGTTGAATTCTGCTGGTTAGGATTTTGTTGAAGATTTTTACATGTAGGTTCACGAACGATATTGGTCTATAATTTTCTTTTTTAGTGGGATCTTTCCCTGGCTTTGGTATCAGGGTTATGCTGGCTCCGTAGAATGAGTTTGAGAGTATTGCTTTGCTTTCTATGTTGTGAAAGAGCCTCAGTGGTATTGGAGTTCACTCCTCTCTAAAAGTTTGGTAGAATTCTCCAGTGAAGTCCTCTGGGCCAGGACTTTTTTTAGTCGGTAGTTTTTTGATGACTTTCTCAATTTCTTCCTTTTGTGACAGGTTTATTAAGTTGTTCTACTTCTCCTTGTGATAATTTTGGTAGGTGATAGGAATCTAGAAATTTGTCCATTTCCTCTAGGTTTTCAAATCTGTTAGAATACAGTCTTTCGTAGTATTGTTATGATATGTTTGATTTCCATTAGGTCTGTTGTGACATTTCCTATCACATTTCCTGTTTGGGTTCTTTGTTTTCTCTCCTGTTTCTCTTTTGTAAGTTTAGCCAATAGTTTATCATTTTGTTGATCTTTTCAAAGAACCAGTTTTAGGTTTTGTTAATTTTTTCAGATGTCCTTCTATTGTCTATTTCATTCAGTTCTGCTCTAACCTATATTGTCTGTTTTCTTCTGGTGCCTTAGGGGTTCCTTTGTTAAAAATGCAGTAACAGTTTTTTAAAAAGAAAAGTTGTGTTTTTAAATTACAGTTGTTCAGCTTTTATTATTAACATCTATAAAATGTAGATAAGTACTAAGAAAAAACTACCCATACTCCTACAAAATTTAGAGATGCATTTAACCTTTAAGTGTATTTACTTCCAGTGTTTTTTCTGTCTGTATTCATACACACTTATGTTCTCTACAGTTTTTAATCATTTTTTTAACTTTATGTAATGTTATAGACATGTTTCCTATGACATTATGAATTGATCTAAAGCATTTTTTAATATTGGCCTCTTCTCTTTTGACCTGCCTCTGATTGTTAGTAACTCCTCAGGAAAATAAAAGATGTATTTCAAACCACTAATTTTTCTTTTTATAAAAACTTCTGTGTCGTGTTGAAAATGATGAGCTCCAATAAAGACTGATGAGCTCCAATAAAGACTGATTCTGCTATATTCATAGACTAAATGAAATGGTGTTATTTGTGAATTCTTAACTCCCCTTTTGCTTACCATAAATAGCTAACTGTTGGTTATGGTTAATAATGTACTAAAAAGATTAATTCATTATTTTAAGTCTAGTGTCTACAAACAGGGTGTCTACGTATGTTACTCTTAAGAAGATAAGGTGAAGTGAATATTTTTGTAAAATAACAGTGTAAGTTATTTTTGGCCAGCATCTGTATAGCATTGAGTAGGAGACAACAAACGCTGCCTTGTAAGACGACTTTGCCCTAATTGGAGAAGTAAGACTTCAGCATAAAAAGAGTTCTGTCATAGCATATTGCAGTGTATTTTCATTGCACCTGATCCACATGTCTGTAGCATTTGCTGTGCTATCCAGTAACTACTTACCTTGTTGTCTTTCCAATTCTGAGAATGTCTTAAAGGCAGAAGCTGTATCTTACTCATTTCTGGTTTTCTTAACAGCTATTTGTGGTATTGGGTACCTAGTGAATACACACTAAGGTGGGTTTTGTTGTTGTTGTTGTTTCACTTTTTTAATTAACAAATATTCTAAGAACCACATTAATGCCACAGGAGTACTGATAGAATAATGGTTACTAAGCCTCAGGGTGATGTGAGGCTTTATGGAGGAGGAAGGGTTTTAGCTGGGTCTTCAAACAGGGATTATAATTTATAAGAAAACCAGAGTGGATGGCACTGTCAGCAGGACAGCATACCTACATAGAAGCATTATGTATCAAGGGTAGCATGATAAAAGCTTGAAGTATAGTTTGCATAGACATATGGAGGACAGTACAGGACAACAAAATTCAGGCAAATGTCAAGGAGTTTAGAAATACAAAGCTAGGGGTTATTCAATAGGTTCCTTGACAGTGATTTTACAAAGTTTTCCTGGTCTTAGGTTTTGCTTTGTTTTTCTTTCTAATATAAGTTACTAAGACATTTAAGTTTCTTTGAGATGCTCATGATATAAGGATAATTCTTTTTTCCCTTGTGGCATTAAGGATTCCAGAAATTTCTGTAGTTATATACACTTCTGGAAATAGTTATAAACTTTGAGTTTATAATTATTAATAACATTTTTAACATGAAGTTTATAGTATTTCAGAGAAGTCAAATGTTTATGATGCATTTTTAAGAATAACATGCAGTTGATTCTTGACTACATTCTCTCGTGATCTAAATGAATTATTTCTCGTTCTTCACTTGTTTTAGAGACTGACTAGGGAAGTACCTTATTTTCTTACCACTCCCTTACTGTGGGTGCTTTTGGCAAGATCTTATGAGGGAAGGTCCCCCCCTTTTTTTTATTAAGCATTTTATTTTAGAGCTGTTTTAGATTTGAAGAATTATGAAGAAGATAGGATAGTGAATTCTTATGTACTCCATACTCAGTCTCCTCATTGTTAACATTTGTCTTAACGCATTACTCCATGTTGGTTTATTATTATTAACTAAAATTCATGTTTACTCAGACTTCCAAAACTTTCCATTAATGTTCTTTTTCTGTTCCAGGATCCCATACCGAATGCATTACTTTTAGTCATCATGTCTTTTAGGCCCCTCTTTTTCACACTTTCCTTGTTTTTGATGACCTTGATACTTTTAAGAAGTATTGGTTAGGTATTTTGTAGAATATCCCTTAATTTAGACTTGTCTGATTTTTTTTATTCTAATGATAGACAATGATTATGAGTTTTTGGTAGAAAGACCACCAAAGTGCCACTTTCATCACATTGCATCAAAGATACTATCACTAAGACTTATGCTGTTAATAGTTGTACTGTCAATGTGACTTATCACTCTTGATGTTGATTTTTATCATCTAGCTTCAGGTGACATTGTCATGTTTCTCTACTGTAAAGTTACTTTCTTCCTCCTTCCATGCTGTATTCTTTAGAAGGTAATCACTGTGTTAAGCCCATACTTAAGAAGTGAGGACAGAAGATCTTCAGAAATTATCATCTGCATGGGAGAGTCATCCTCCTCACTTATTCAGTTGTTTATTTATATCAGAGATAAATCAGAGGTAATCATTTCATAGTTTTGGTTATAAGGTCTGAGATGACATTATTTATTTTTTTGCTCAATTTGTTCTAGCTAGCCCCACTGGAGACCCTTACAGTCAGCTCTTATACCCTTTTGCCAAACTCCTATCTTTTTTTTTTTTTTTTTTTAACTTGAGTACTTTCTTTCTGAATTCTGGGCTTGTCTTGTTTAGCTCATTTTAAGATTAGGATTAGCCATTTCTCCAAGGAACACCTATTCTTTTTATTGAAGAATAATATTAGAAATCAATATCTAGATACTAGGTATATTTATTCCTATTGGGGTGTCATTGATTCTTGTCCTCTAAGCTGACAGAGCAAGGAGATCTATTTTTGTGTACTGACCTGTGAATGTGCATGCGTGCGTACACACACCCACACCCACACCCCCACCCCCACCCATTACAAATGTTTCTCGTGTAAACATTTATATTAAGCTAAACATGAAGTCTCCAGTGCTGATCCATTATGACATGGATCATTTTAGCTTTGGAAAGAATTATTTTAACGTGCTTTTTATGTATTTCATGATCTCTGTTCTTTGTGTAGTTATTTTGATTTACTTACTCTTAGCAAATTCCTTCTACAAATATGTGTTGATTCCATGCTATATTTTAGCCTTTGTGCTGGGTGCTGAGGTACAAGGATGAATGACTCATTGAAGTAGTCACAGTTTCTTCAATACTTATTTATTGGCTAATTCTCATACGCTCATGTGCAGTGTGCTCTGTGCTCACAGTTTGGTGGGAGAAAAAGCTGACTACGGAAAACTGATATAAGGCGGAATGTAACTGTGATATAAGTCTGAAGAGAAAGGTAATAGGAGAGCTCCTGTGAAGGAGAAAATACCTCAGGCAGGAGAATTACATGAGATGTGTATTTATTAGAACCTAGTGGGATGCAAGTAACAGAAAATATAACCTGGACAGAGAGTTTGGAAAACGGCTTGTGTTTTCAAAGAAGTCCTCCAGTTGTTTTTATTTTAGTTTTTAAATGATCAGAGAAGCTTACTTTGGTTTTTAGCTTACATTTAAACTAGTATAGATATGAAGTTTTTTTTTGTTTATTTTCTGTTTTTAGTCTGTAAAAGTCTTTAAATTGCAATTATTTTGCTGTGGGGGTGCATACAGCCAAAAGGAAAAGTCATAAGTTTGAACCTAGTTCTAATGTATGTTTTCTCCAGCACTTTTTAAAAGCAAAAATATCTTAGGCATTAAAAAACTTTTTTTTCCCCCAGAGAAATTATCTGTATCCAGCTGAGAATTTTATGCCAAACAGTAGCCCACACTCAAGCTTTGGAGAGCCAAGATACTGACACCTGCAAAGTAATATGCCAGCTCAACATTCACACTGACCTGATGTAGTCCTTGAACCACAGAATGCTTTGTAACGTTGAATTGACAGTATTTCGGTAGAGCTTGTTTACATTTAAGAAATGTTTTTTAGTTGCTAGTATTATGAAAATACCATAGCAGCACAATGTTATTATAAGTAAAACATTCAGCATATTAAATGCTGATTTTGAATATGTTTCAAGAACATTTATCAAGAATCTAGATTGAAAAGTAAAAAGTCTGGGTTATTATAGAATTTTCAAAAGGAAGGCAACTAATTACCTAGGTGCTGATTTCTAATGCCATTCTTCAATAAAAAGAACAGGAGTTCCTTGGGAGAAAGATGTGACAATTGGTTTCTGTAAAGATTTACAGCCTTGCCCACCCTATGGGACAGTTGTACTCTGTCCTGTAGGGTCACTGAGTTGGAATCCATGTTTGGTTCTTTATACATTAAAATTGGAAACTCGGGGGGGGCGGAGTCAAGATGGCGGACTAAGGACACGTCTCTTTCTATCCCTCTGGAAACCAAGACCTGAATTGACAATCAAACAGAGCCTTCTGATCACCTAATCAGCCTCAGGACACAGCACAGAGCTGTTAATTGGGACTTTATTCCATTCAGTGAAAAATCTCCTCTCTTTCACTGACTCCCGCTACTGGCTAGCCCCGGCTCTCACGGATGGAAGGTAAACGCACCATTTTGACTTTTTTTTTCCCTCGGTCTCGGCTGGCGGGCGGAGCTGGGCCTTGCCCGGCGGCTGGACTCGGACACGCTGCTGGGGGGATAGGTAGGCGAGGTTCCCATATTCTGAGAGCCAGGCTTAGGACTCTGTTAATCTAGACACTTTGAGCCTTTCGTTTTGTAGCTGCCTCAGTGGGGTTTGTGTGGAGCTCCGCGGTCAGGGTGCGGGACGCCATGTTGGTACCGAGATTTTAGCGGGACCTCGTTCTTAGCCTGGGAGCCAGCGCCTGCAAGCGGGACAGCACTTCTCCATCAGAAAAGTAGTGATTTTGCATAGTGCTGCCTACATTGGGGGCCCTGCAACAGAAGCGGAGGAATCGCTGCCTCTGGGCACCTTTAGCCCCCCTGTCTGCTGCCTGTGTGGAGGACGCCATCTTGGGTACGGTGGCCGCAGCTGGACCTAATTCTTAGCTTGGGAGCCACAGCCTGCCTACAAGAGAGCGCTTTTCTATCACAAAACCAGTACTCGACGCAGTGTTGGATAAGGCTAGGCCCTGTCAGCTGAGGCCACCAGGGCACTAGCAGTGCTGTATTCTGAACTAGTTTGTTATCATCTGGGGTTGGATACAGTGGCGCTTACTTTGTCAGATGGGAAGAGGGACCTCTACACCTGAAAACCTAACTGACTTGTGAACTGGTCAAATACCTTTTGCTTTACATTTGAAGACAGCCTAGAGAAACATTTGCAATCCATCCTCACAGTACCTCTTCCAGCCTCTGTATATTCACCTGGGACCCCAAAAGCAACAGACCATTGTGGCATACAAGCAATCACTCATGGCTTCAGAAGGCTCTCAAACAAAGCAACCAAGGAGTTTTCCAGATGAAGAAACTTTTATGAAAGCATCAGAAAGTGAATACAAATTGATTATATACAGGGCCCTTCTAGACCTTATACAAAATGCAGCAGAACAAAATGAAAAATTAAGCAAGTTGTTCGATCTGATGGAACACCAGTACTCTGAAATCCAACAGATCAAGAAGAAAATCAAAGACATAGAAGCTTCCATGCAAACCCAAGAAAACAGAATGGAACAAATGGAAAAAAGAATTTCTGACTTGGAAGACAGAACTACTGATGCCAGTGTCTATGAGCAGAAATCAGAAAAAAGAAACAAGAAAAATGAAGAAACATTAAGAAGCATGTGGGACTCTATTAAGAGGAACAACCTTCGATTAATTGGAGTCCCTGAACAAGGTGAGACATCTGAGAACACAGAGAATATTGTTGCTGAGCTGCTGAAAGAAAACTTCCCAGAAATCATGAAGGAAGAGAATATAGACATCTCAGATGCATATCGTACGCCACCCAATATAGATCTCAAAAGAAAGACTCCAAGGCATATTATAATCAAGCTTAACAAAATGAAATATAAGCAGCAACTCTTAAAGGCAGCAAGACTCAAGGCAAAGCTAACATTCAGAGGGAAACCCTGTAGGCTCTCGTCAGATTTCTCAGCAGAAACCATGCTGGCACGGAGACAGTGGCACGACACATTCAAAGTCTTGAAGGAGAAGAACTTCCAACCAAGAATTATATATCCTGCAAAACTGTCTTTCAAACATGAAAATGAAATTAAGACATTTCCAGATAAACAGAAACTCAGAGACTTTGTGAAAACCAAACCCAAACTACAAGAAATACTGAAAGAAGTTCTTGGCTTTGGCTTAGAAGAACGAAACCACTAACTTTATATTTTAGAACGACACACTACTCAATAGTCATTTAGGGAAGGCTCCAAAGTAAATCACAGCTTTGATTTGGAAAGAAGCAATCCAGTGATCATCATGAAAACTATGGTGTCATCATAATAAAAGAGGGATGTACTACAGTCGTTTTAGTCTTCCAGATGGAGAGGAAGATGACGAGACTGGTAGTAATTAAAATTGGGTTTATAAATAGTTTATTAAGGGGGTTCATAGGGGCAGCTGTAAAGCACAACAAAGATGTATCATACCGTTTCAAGAAATCTAACACACGAGTCTCAACAACTATAAAACCAGCTCTGCAAAAGGTGAAAAATCAACTGACAAAAAAGAGTGTCACAGAACAGACTAATAAGAACAACAGAGAAAACATCAACATAAAAATAAACGTATCACAATGGCAGCAGTGAACACATACCTATCAATAATTACATTGAATGTGAATGGACTGAATGCTCCAGTAAAGAGACACTGAGTGTCATCTTGGATCAAAAGACACGATCCATCCATATGTTGTCTACAAGAAACTCACGTGAGACCTAAAGACAGGAACAAACTGAAAATTAAAGGTTGGAAGAATATGTATCAAGCTAACAATGAACAAAGAAGAGCAGAGGTGGCAATTCTAATCTCAGACAAAATCAACTTTAATGTCATATCCACCATCGTGGACAAAGATGGACACTATTTACTGCTGAAAGGTTCAGTACACAAGCAAGACTTAACTATATTAAACATTTATGCACCTAATGTCAGAGCACCTAAATATGTCGAAGAAACACTGACTACGCTCAAAAGAGAGTTAGATGACTCCACAATAATAGTGGGAGACTTTAACACTCCACTCTCATTACTAGACAGATCATCTAGAAAAAAGCTCAGTAAAGATACAGAAGACCTCATTGACACAATTAACCAACTAAACCTCATTGATATATA
This sequence comes from Heterohyrax brucei, assembly GCA_028571685.1. NCBI lineage: Eukaryota > Metazoa > Chordata > Mammalia > Hyracoidea > Procaviidae > Heterohyrax > Heterohyrax brucei. The sequence continues at coordinate 43,281,906 of CM053164.1, forward strand.
CAGAACTTTCCACCCATCAGCAGACAACTACACCTTCTTCTCCAGTGCACATGGAACATTCTCCAGAATTGACCACGTGATAGGCCATAATGCAATGCTCAACAAAATCCATACCATTGAATTATTGCAAAGCATCTTCTCAGATCATAAAGCCATCAAAGTTGAAATCAATAGCAGAAATAACAGAGATAGAAAGTGGAACTCTTGGAAACTGAACAACATCTTGCTCAAAAAAACATGGGTTATAGAGGAAATCAGGGATGAATTAAAGAAATTCATGGATTCCATTGAGAACGAAAACACTTCCTACCAGAACCTATGGGATACAGCCAAAGTAGTGCTCAGAGGTCTGTTTATCTCCATAAATGCACACATCTGGAAGGAAGAAAGAAACCAAATCAAGGAACTAACTCTACAGCTTGAACAAGTAGAGAGAGAACAACAGAGGAACCCCTTGGGCACCGGAAGAAAGGACATCATAAAGATTAGAGCAGAGCTAAATGAATTAGAGAATAGAAAAACAATTGAAAAAATCGAAAAGACCAAAAGCTGGTTTTTTGAAAAGATCAACAAAATTGATAAACCACTGGCTGAACTTACTAAAGAAAAGCAAGAAAGGAAACAAATAACCCAAATTAGAAATGAGAAGGGAGTTGTCACCACAGATGCAACAGAAATCAAAAACATCATAGCAGAATACTATGAAAGACTGTACTCTAACAAATTTGAAAACCTAGGGGAAATGGACCAATTCCTTGACTCATACCACCTACCCAAATTATCACAACACGAAGCAGAACAGCTTAATAAACCCATCACAAAGAAAGAGATTGAAAAGGTCATCAAAACACTGCCAACCCAAAAAAGTCCGGGCCCAGATGGCTTCACGGCAGAATTCTACCAAGCATTTAGAGAAGAGTTATCCCCAATACTATTGAAACTGTTTCACAGTGTAGAAAGGGATGAAGTACTCCCAAACTCATTCTATGAAGCCAGCATAACCCTGATACCTAAGCCAGGGAAAGATCCAACAAAGACAGAGAACTACAGACCGATATCACTCATGAACTTAGCTGCAAAAATCTTCAACAAAATTCTTGCCAACAGAATACAACAACATATCAAGAAAATAATCAATCATGACCAAGTGGGATTCATACCAGGGATGCAAGGCTGGTTCAACATCAGGAAAACAATTAATGTGATTAACTACATAAATAACACAAAAGACAAAGATCACCTGATTTTGTCCATTGATGCTGAAAAGGCATTTGATCAAGTCCAACACCCATTCATGCTAAAAACTCTTAGCAAAATGGGCATAGACGGCAAATTCCTCAACACAATAAGGGCCATTTATAGAAAGCCAATTGCCCACATCATCCTGAATGGAGAGAGACTGAAAGACTTTCCCCTGAGATCAGGAACTAGACAAGGATGCCCACTGTCACCTCTCCTATTCAATATTGTGCTAGAAGTTCTAGCCAGAGCAATTAGACAAGACGAACAAATAAAGGGAATCTGCATTGGCAAAGAGGTAGTTAAAATCTCCCTGTTCGCAGATGATATGATTGTATATGCAGAGAACCCCAAGGAATGTATAAGTAAGGTACTCAAACTGATAGAAGAGTTCAGCAAAGTCTCGGGATACCAGATAAACATAAGTAAATCAGTAGGATTCCTTTATACCAACAACGAGACTGTTAGGAGGAAATTATCAAATCTATACCATTTGAGATAGCCCCTAAGAAGATAAAGTACCTAGGAATTAATCTAACCAGAGAAACAACAGACCTTTACAAAGAGAACTACAAGCCCTTACTACAAGAAACTAAGAGAGACTTAGATAAATGGAAAAACCTACCCTGCTCATGGATAGGAAGACTTAACATTGTGAAAATGTCTATTTTACCCAAAGCAATTTATTTATATAATACAATCCCAATACAAGTTCCAGCATCATTTTTTAATGAGATGGAGAAAGAAATCACCAATTTTGTTTGGAAAGGGAAGAAGCCCCGGATAAGTAAGGTACTACTAAAGAAGAAGAACACACTGGGAGGCCTCTCATTACCCCACCTTAGAACATACTACACTGCCACAGTGGTCAAAACAGCCTGGTACTGATACAAGAACAGACAGACTGATCAATGGAACAGAATTGAGACCCCAGAAATGACACCATCTGCCTACGAGCAGTTGATATTCGACAAAGGCCCTAAGACATTAAATGGGTAAAAACAGCATCTTCAACAAATGGTGCTGCCAAAATTGGTTATCCATCTGAAATAAACTGAATCAAGATCCATATCTTACACCTTATACAAAAACCAACTCCAACTGGATAAAAGACCTAAATATCAAACCTAAAACGATAAAGCTCATCCAAGAAAAGGTACGAACAACGATGGAAGTTTTAATACACAATGAGGACAGACTCCAAAATCTGTCAAAGAAACCTCAATCAACAGAAGAGAAAGTAGATAAATGGGAACTATTAAGAATGAAACACTTTTGCTCATCCAAAGACTTTATTAATAGAATTAAAAGAACACCCACAGAGTGGGAAAAAATATTTGGCAACTCTATGTCAGATCAATGCCTGATCTCCATAATCTATAAGATACTACAAAATATCAGTAAGAAGAAGATAAACCATCCAATTAAGCGATGGGGAAAGGAGATGGACAGATACTTCACTAAAGAGGAGATCCAGGCAGCCAAAAAACACATGCGGACATGTTCACGCTCTTTAGCTATTAAAGAAATTCAAATCAAGACAACAATGAGATACCATCTCACCCCAACAAGATTGGCCATGATCCAGAAAACACAAAAGAACAAATGCTGGAGAGGCTGTGGAGAAAGTGGAACCCTCCTACACTGTTGGTGGGGTTGCAAAATGGTCCAGCCTCTTTGGAAGGCAATCTGGCGCTTCCTTAAAAAAATGGATATTGATATATCATTTGACCCAGTAATTCCACTACTTGGAATATATCCTACAGATTCAAGGCCTTTCACACCAACGGACACATGCACCAGAATGGTTATTGCGGCACAGTCCACAATAGCAAAAAGGTGGAATCAACCCAGATGCCCAACAATAGAAGAATGGATAGGTAAACTGTAGTACACATACTCTATGGAGCACTACGCAATGATAAAGAATAACGACAATTCCTGGAAACATCTCCTAACCTGATTTCAACTGGAAGACATTATGTTGAGTGAGAGTAGTCAGCGACAAAAGGACAAATACTGTATGAGACCTCTACGATAAGATCTCAAAAACAGACTTGTGTATAGAAGAAAAGGCTCTTTGACAGCTGCAAGGGAGGGGAGGGAGGGAGGGAGGGCAAGGGGGGGAGGGTTTAGTTTAGGTAGTTACTAGAAATCTAGTTGGGAGAAAGTGGTGACAGCGCACATTAGGAACAAGAACAACGTTAAGTGGACTTCAGCATAACTTGAGTACTCCTTCCATCTTAACTCAATACTGCAAGAATGGAGTAGCTGGGGCGGGGGGCGGGGGACCATGCTCTTAGGCGAATTCCAGGCCAATTGGCACAACTAGCGTTTTGCTAAGAGAGCTCTCTGCACCCCACATTGGTGAGTGGCGTCTGGGGTCTTAAAAGCTGCCTAGCTGCCATCCGAGGACACAGCAAATGGTCCGAATTCAGCAGGAACGGATGCTCACCGAGGGTCAAAATGGCATGCGGTAAAGACAACCGAGAAGACAGAGAGACCCACAAGAGTGGGTGCCTACATCGACCTGGGACCGGAAGAACCGGATGGTGCCCGGCCACCACCAGTGATAGCCATGACGGAGCTCACAGAGAGGAGCCTCACTGACAACACAAGAATAAAAAGAGGTGCATCATGAGGTCTCCACTAAAAGACCTGAATTGATGGTCCAGCTGTTCTGGGGTGCCTCTGAGAGCATGGCCCCCTGCCCTGAGGCTGCCCGTTCCCATAAATTGTAACAAAGATCCACTCTTTGGACAGGAGTGGAATGGTCTTGGCAATGCAGAGTAACCATATGTTGGAAGCACTTTATGGTTCTATACATCTATAGGATATCATCTTGCTGACCTCTGGCTTGAGGAAGGAGAGTGGGTGGAGAGGAGGGCAAAGGAGACTGTTGGGAGGATGAGACATGTATGGAGCAGAGAGGAATAGTGTGCAGTCACCGGACAGGGAGAGCGGTGGAAGCTGCATATAGGGGGCATGTAAATTTTCATGTGAATGTACATTTTCACTCAGTTATGTTAAATAAAAATAAATAAAAAAAAAATTGGAAACTCTGTTGGTGTAGTAGTTAAGAGCTATGGCTCCTAACCAAAAGACAGGCAGTTCAAATCTACTAGGAGCTTCTTGGAAACTCTATGGGGGAAGTTCTCTCTGTCCTGTAGGGTTGCTGTGAGTCAGAATCGACTCAGTAACAATGCATTTGACATTTTTAGTTTTAGTAAAACTGATATTCGAACTTTTATGCTGTTTTACAGCATATCTTATGAAGATTTTTGTTTTCTGAAAATATAATGAAAGAGGCTTTTTAACATTTGATAATTAATGAAAATTTTAGAAACTGAGGAAGTCTTTCTTTAGCTAGATTAAAATATTAAGATTATTTCATTTAATGTTATTGAAATTATTAAATGCTCTTAATGGCTTCTCAACGTTAACATCTTGTCATAATGATAAATTTGTAAGTAGCCAGTTTCAGAAATCAAAGCACAAGTAAAAATTAATTGCAACTGCAGAATTGCCTCATTTTTTTAAAACTTTGCGTTGTGGAGAATGTCCAGTGTGTATAGAGTAGAAGACGTTACATGATCAATCCCCATGGCTTTATCACCTGTTAGTAATTGTCAACTCATAATCAGTCTAGTTTCATCTATACTCCTATCTGCTAGCTTCTTAGCATATTATTTTGAAGGATGTCTGTTAAATGATATCATTTTATTTATAAATATTCCAGTTTATTACTCAGAAAAACAAGGGATGTTTTCAATGGCATAATCAAAATGCTATTGTCTTACCTGCTGAAATTTAGCTATAATTCCTTAATATCATTAAATAACCAGTATTCAGATTTCTTATGATCAGAATCAGGATCTACTTGTGATGAGTTGTTACGTCTTTTAGTCTCTTTTAATTTATAGGTTTTCTTCATTTGTTTACCCTTTTTCAATTTATGGTTGAAGAAGTGGGACTCTCTGTCCTGTAAAACTGTTGTAGACTAGATTTTCTGATTGCATCCCTATGGCACCATTTGACATAATCGCTTGTTCCTCTGCATTTGCTGTAAATCGGTAGATGGATACATCTTCCAAATTTGTTGCACCTTCAGTCACATTGTACATAGGCACAAACTGAAAAAAAATCTCCTTCTATCGCCTTCTACCCCTACCCACCTCTCCCAAAAAAGGTTCTGTATTATGTGAAGTAGCTGTCGTGGCAACTGTGGGAATTATGTATTTATTTTACACATGAGATATTGAGGCACTTCTAGTTTTTATTTCAAAAATTGTGGATAATACATGACTGAAGATGAGAATCTGCATTTTGTCACGAAACAAGACAAATGGGTATATAGGAAGTAGCAAAGGAATATCAAAAGCAACCAAAAACCAAACCCAACGCCATATCGTCGATTCTGACTCATAGCAACCCTATAGGACAGAGTAGCACTGCCCCATGGAGTTTCCAAGGAGCACCTGGCAGATCTGAACCGCCAACTTTTAGTAAGCAGCCATAACACTTATCCACTATGCCACCAGGGTTTCCTCAGAAGCAGCAGCAGGATAATAAAAACACAATATTTTGTTGTCACTGATGTTTGAGGATCCATAGCCCTATTCGGGTAAAAATGTTGACAATATCACTGTTGTTAAAATGTAACAGTGTAGTGTTACTGATACTGTTGTTAGGTGCTGTCGAGTTGGTTTGGTTTGACTCGTAGGGACCCAGTGCACAACAGAACAAAACACTGCCTTGTCTTGTGCCATGTCCACGGTCCTTTTTATGCTTAAGCCCATTGTTGCAGCCCCTGTGTCAGTCCGTCTCATCGAGGGTCTTCCTCTTTTTGGCTGACCCTCCCCTCTACCAAGCATAGTATCCTTCTCCAGGGACTGATCCTTCCTGACAATATGTCCAAAGCATGTAAGATGCAGTCTTGACATTTTTGCTTCCAAGGAGGACTTTGGTTTTACTTCTTCCAGAACAGATCTGTTTGTTCTTTTGGCTGTCCAGGGTACATTCAACATTCTTCTCCAACACTGCAATTTAAAGGCATCAGTTCTGCTTCTCTCTTAATTCATTGTCCAGCTTTTGCATGCATATGATGCAATTGAAAATACAGTGGCGTGGATCAGGTGAACTTTAGTTTTCAAGATGCTGTCTTTACTTTTCAGTACTTTAAAGAGATCCTTTGCAGCACATTTTCCCAGTGTGGTCTGTCTTCTGATTTCTTGATTGCTGCTTCCATGGCACTGATTTTTTTGACTCAAATAAAATGAAATCCTTAACAACTGTAATCCTTTCTCCATTTTTGACAACGTTGTTTACTGGTCCAGTTGTGAGGATTTTTGTCTTTTTGATGTTGAGGTGTAGTCCACACTGAATGCTGTGGTCTTTGACCTTCATCAGTAAGTGTTTCAAATCTTCTTCACTGTCAGCAAGTAAGGTGGTATCATCTGTGTAGTACAGGTTGTCAATGAGTCATCCTCCAATCCTGGTACTATGTTCTTTGTATAATCCAGTTTCTTGGATTATTTGCTGGGTATACAGATTGAAAAGGTATGGTGAAAGGATACAACCCTGAAGCACACCCTTCCTGACTTTAAAAGTGTTCCCTTGTTCTGTTTGCACGACTGCCTCTTTATCCGTATACAGATTCCTTAAGAGCACAGTTAAGTGTTCTGGAATTCCCATTTTATGCAGTGGTAGCCATAATTTATTATGATCCACTTAGTCGAATGCCTTTGCATATTCATTGAACCACAGCTAAACATCTTTCTGACATTCTCTACTTTTAGCCACGATCCATCTGATATCAGCACTGATATCCCTGGTTCCACATCCTCGTCTGAATCCAGCTTGAATTTCTGGCGATTCTTTTGTCAATATACTGTTATGGTTGCTTTTGAGTGATCTTGAGCAAAATTTCAGTTGCATGTGATGTTAATGATATTGTTCAGTAATTTCCACACTTAGTTGGATCACGTTTCTTTGGAATGGACAACAGTGTAATACATTTTCATAATAATGATGTTGATTCATCAGGAAAGGTAAATTATATTAAATACGGTTTATTTGAGAGAATAACAACTGGACAGTCAACAGCATGGCATGTAAAGGTTTGAAGAATTGTATGCATATCATAGTTGAAAAGTATGATATTATGGTTGATCTGCAATTCGTGTTATAATATATGTAACATGTACTTATTAAAGATACCAAAAAGCCTCTGCTGTCAGTCTCATAGCAACGCTGTAAAAAATCAGAGTAGAACTGCCTCATAGAGTTTTCAGGGAGCACCTGGTAAATTTGAACTACTAAGCTTTTGGTTAGCAAATGTAGCCCTCAACCACTACACCACCAGGGTTTCTCATATTAAAGATAAGAGTCCTATATTAGAAGTACAGAAATTCTGCTTTATCAAGAGTAACTGGGAAATAAGGTATTCTGCTTAGTCAAATATTCTGCTTAATCAAGTATGTTTACCTGTATTTATGTGGGTATATTATATTGTTAAATTTATAATGTATTTTGTTAAACATATACACATGCATATCTACTTGTGACATGTGTAGTCATTACCAGTACTAAGGAAGCTGCAAATTGAAAGAATTTGATGAAAATTTACCAAGAGGAAATTGGCTCCTAAGCATAATGATTTTGGCTGGAGAAGATAGTGATCCTGGCACAGTATACTCTCTATTTCCTTGTGAGAGCTCCAAGATTAAAAGAATTAGCTACATGAAGGCAGATGCTTGGTGGTTTTCTGGAAGCACAATTATGAGGTTTATGAAAAACAGGAAGATCAGCATCTCATGCAGGTTTTTGAATTGGGAATAGATTTAAATGTGTTATTTTGTGTCCCTTTGACCTTGTCTATTGAGCCATAATGATATGATTTTTCTTTTCTGTCTTTATTCTTATTTTAAATTGTTCAGTTCTACTGGCTACCAGAGAGCATTTTTGAAATAAATTGTATCATACAATGCTCTGAAGATAATATTTGTCAAATTGTTCAAGCTTTCAATGATTGATGACTATAGTCATATTTTAATATTGTAGTTTTAGAATTGCCACCCAGTTTTCTTTTTGTTTATTTCTGCTCATAACCACAGATTAGCCCGGCTGCCAGAACCTAATATCTTTACTGATCCTGAAAATGTTTTTTGGATCCTTTAATGTACTTGATTTAGTATCATGACTTGTAATTTGAGTGTTCGGATGGAGTAGCCCATGTCCAGCACAGCACTTGCAATGATAGAATACTGTCCCTGCTCTTAGAGAGCTTATATTCTACTGGAGATGGTGGTTGTTATGTGCGGCAGAGTCAGTTCTGACTCATAGGGACCCCATGTGACAGAATAGAATGTTTCCATAGGGTTTTCTAGGCAGTAACCTTTATGCAAGTAGATCTTTCTCCCTTGGAGCTGCTGGAAGTTAGCAGCCCAGCACTTAACCGTCACCCCATGAGGGTTTGGGAAGGTCATTGACTCTGAACATTAATGGGTGTGTGGAGTAAGAAAGATCTGTATCTTAATTTTCAGCACCTAGAGCACTTCACCACTTCTGAGTCAACCCAACTTGGTGGCAATGTGTTTGGTTTTGGTTTTTAGCCAGGGTTAGTTCATTCACGGTTGCAAATTCAGATGTCTAAAGGAGCATATCACATAGCATAAATGAGTGAAAAGGGAAGGTATAAAACAGTTGTCACTGGTGGGGATTGTGACTTACTGAAATGTGTATGGTTGATCTAAAAATTTTCAGGTAAAAAAATTCGTATGGGGCAAAGAAAGCATGTCTGTAGACTGAGGCCTCCAGTTTGCAACCCTCCTTAATTCCTTAATATTAGTAGAATTGTCAAAAAACATTTTCGAGAAAGGTGATGATTTAAAATTAATTGTGAATAAAATATGTCCAGTTTAAGAATGATCACACCGATGATCTCTTGGTGCTTTTTTTTTCCTGGGGTTGGGTAGGTGACGTTAAATTTGGCTGATGGAATCCCAGCAGGAGTCTGTAAGCTACTGCAGATCTAGGTGAGTGAGAGCTCAAAGTCAGTGAAATCCACTATTGTAGACAAGTTAGGAATTAGCAAAAATGATGTTACTCTCCAACATTGAAGATTTATTTTTCTGGGTATGGGCAGCTGTAAATGTCAGATGTTAATCTTTGTTAAGAGACACGCTCTGTTGCTTTCTGGAAAACGCGGGGCAGCTTCTAGTAGAAAACCCAGGGGGTTAAGCCTTTAGCTCTCTTTTAGTCAGTGGGTCTGATGTGAAGACCTGATGAGTCTATGTGAATATATTTGGCCATCTTATCACATTGAGAAAATTCAACAGAAAGGTCATCAATTATTAAAATTCTGGGTGTCTGCTTGGTATCTAGACTCCAGAATCATAGACTCTGGGGCCTAAGAGTGGGTTTTGCTCCAGGCTCACTGAATCAGTGTTCAAAGAATGGCATCTGAGAAATGACCTTTTTAAGGTGGTTCCACAGTTACTCTGATGATAACCAGGAAGGGAACTGCAGCTGTAGGTAGGAAAGGTATCCTTTCCTTCCTAGAAGGCGTCAGTGAAGATTGCATATTGACAACCTTCTATTAAGGGAGTTATATGTATATATATATTTAAAAGAACTGGGCCTTTTGTTGACCACCATTTGGTGAATTTTGCATCTGGACTTGAAGGTTTACCCTTACAAAACTGTTTTATCTCACTAACTGAAGTCTGTTACCCATGGATTGTGCTGTACACATGCTGACTGGGCTGTGGAGCAATTGGAAGTTGACTCTACTTTTGACCAAAATACCATCTTCAGCGACGAGGCGCATTTTTGGATGAATGATTTTGTTAGCAAACAATGTTGTTGGGTTTGGAGTGATAAAGGATCCAATGGAGATTCAAAAACATCCACTTCATCCTCAGAAGGTTACCGTTTGGTGTGGATTTTGGTCCGGCAGAATCATTGGTCCTTATTTTTTCAAGGTGAATGAGGAGAGGTTGTGATTGTCAACAGTGAAAGGTATCAGGCTATGTTAACTGATCATTTTGGGCCCCATTTGGAAGGTGCTGCAGAGGCCGTTTACCCAAAGTTCTTTTCCACACATAATACCATCAAATGTATGTCAAAATAAGAAAACAAAACTGTATCATTTACACAAGTTGTTTTATTCACATTCCAAGATAGGACGACTTTATTGGAAGACCCTTTACAAGCTTGTGGGATATAAAACAGAGAAATGAGCAGAGAAAGTCAGGAACCTCATACCATCAAGAGAGCAGCATCAAGAGCAGAATGTATCCTTTGGACCTGAGGTTCTCGTGCCATGATACTCTTATTGAATTTGGACTCTTAGCCTACCAGACTGTAATAATTTCTCATATTGAATGGACTTACAGTTTAGGAATAGATTTGGCCCTTACTGGATTGTTACGATAAAATTTCTCTTCATGAAGCCATTCCACTCATGATATTTTGTTAGAGCAGTACCAGGACTGAGACACTTAGCAATATCTGTGTACTGCTACATAGATAAATTGTTGAAAGGTAGCCACTGTGAGTATTTCATGGGGACCTGTTTTGAGTCCTGTAGGGGAGAGAATGCGAGCAAGATATACAAAGGTTTACCAGTCAAGAAGCACACTTTTTTATTTTTTGTTATGATTGAAGGAAAATGTACATTCCCATATAAATTTGCATGCCCACCTATATGCAGCTCCCACTGCTGTCCTTGCTTGGTGACAGCACACTTTTCCTGTCCTGTCCATACATGTCTTCTCTTCCCAACAACCTACGCTCCCCTCCCTTCCTCTCTACCCACTGTCCTCCTTCCAGTAAGAGGTCTGCAGGATGACATCCTACAGATGCATAGAACTGTAAAGTGCACACATGATATGGTCACTCTGTGTCGCCAAGTCCAATCCATTCCTGTCTGAAGAGTTGAACTCCATTACGATTTATGGACAGGGGCAGCATCAGGGCCAGGGGCCATGCTCCCAGGGGAACTCCAAGGTCCCTGGACCATCATCAGTTGTGATCTTCAGTGGGGATCTCAGGATGCACCCCTTTTTATTCTTGTATTGCCAGTGAGACTCAACTTTGTGAGCGCCATCACAGCAAAAAGCACACACTTTAAGCTTGGCATAGAGACAGCATTTATAAGTCACCACAGGACAGTTTGTGTGTGCTGAATCTGTTCCAGTCAGTGGATAAAAGGTAAAAATAGCTCCTAGTTGAAGATCATGAAGTCATGGAAGACCTCTCGAAGCTCATTACCGATGAAGGGCGGGGATGCTGCTTGTTGTCCCCAGGACGCATTTCGATAATCAAAGTATCCTTACTGGGTTTGGGGTGACTCTCCACTGTCCTTTACATCCTTCAGGCAGGCCCTTGTCCCCTTCAGGGGTCATTTTATTACTTACTGAATCAAATGCCTTATTAGTGTTTGCAAAGCTCCGTGACGAGGAACATCTCAGATACACATTTCAAATACATTTGAAGTTCACTGAATGAGTTTTAATGTGTAAGAGCAGTATCTTGTATCTTTCTGTCCTTTTTTTAATGACCATAGTGATTGTTGGACTAGTTGAAATAAATTATTCCTCTGTGTAAATTTTCCTGCAGAGAACTGAAAGAAGCTATTCTATTTTTGTCTCAGGCAGAAAACATAAAGACTCCAATTAAAGGGCTATTGAATAATGATGTGACCTGGTGAGAGTTCATGCACCTCGCCCTCGGCTCTACCCTTTGTCATTGTTGTTAGGTATTGTCAAGTCATTTCTGACTCATAACATTTCTTAAGTAGGAAAATGATGATCTAGTTTTATGATGTATCAGCACTCTTCGTTTTATTATTATTTTTTACATGACAGAGCCAGTTTCAAACTGGCTTAAATAATAAATTACTGGCTTACAGAATTTAAAAGGCCAGAGACTGACTTCATGCAAGACTTGGTCCAGTAGCTAAAAGAATGTCCTTGAGGGTCCTAGTTTCTTTCCATTTGTATACTGCTCTGCCTTTAACTGTGCTGACTTTATTCTTAGTCTCCGTGTAGTAGCCACTTAGCGGTCTAAGTCCCTTTCTTGTGAGTACAAAAGTGCTACTCCAGTTCAGGCTTTGTATTCTCATGCCATGCGAAGAAAGCAAGCTTTTTTTCACTGGGTTTGATTGGGTTATGTGTCCCTATCACAATCTTTGATAGGGACTAGGTACATTGATACGGGCTGGGTACATGGGACATTCCAGTGAAGTTAGGCAATCAGGATCTATAACTGGAGCTTGAAGCCGGGCTTGCTACTAAAAACCCACGCTTGAGAATTGAGAGGGGAGATTTCCCAAAGGAAATTTATTTGGTGTTACGAGAGGGAGGGAGAGTGGATGCTGGGCATCATGAACAGATGTCTACCAAATGTAGATGTGGACCAAAAACATTATATGGACCTGAAGATAAGAGGTAGATTTTTCAGAGCATAAGGTCAAGACATTGAAAGCTCTTACTGTGCCCCTTGTGGTACTTCAGGCATCTCTTTTCCTTTGGATGATTGATTGCTTTGCATTCCTCTTTCTTGTTGTTATAACACTGTGTGGCTGGTGTAATAAAAGAGCCTGGGGTTTGGGTGGAATTTCCTCTGCCCACTTGCACACAAACTATGTAAATAGGACATTCCTGGCTTTAAGACCATCTGGCCAGGAAGGCCCAAGACTAGGATTTTGGCTCAGAGGAAGGGAGGGTCAGCAAGTACTGCAGGTTTAAGGTTAGGTCTCGGGAACTCAGCTAAAGTGAGAAGTAGTTGTAGAGTGTAAATCACTGTAGCCCAGGAGCCAAGCCTGACTAGGGAAATAATGTAGGGTAGCGGTCAGAAACCAGGTGTCGGAGCCTACAGGTATTTTGCTGGTGAAAAACAACTATGTGGAAGCTATTTGTTCTCATCTTTGTTCAATACTGCTCACTGTGATGGGCCTGTCTGTGACTGTCACATTGAGACGAAAATCAGACTCCACTCTCAGGTCTGGTCCTGACTGACGCAGGAAAAGAGTTAATGGACAGGGTTCCTATGATGTCGTGACTCCTCTGTGGCTTTAAATACTTGGTATCAGCAGAGGATCACCAGAAGTAAGTTCTTTTTCATCCTAAATAATTTGCTCTGTATTTGAGATCTGTGGGCAGAAATTTGAATTCTTAACTTTTTAACTTTGAAAGGCACCTTAAGACATTTTCTAAGGAAAAGTGTAACCCTAACAAAGTATTTGCTTTAACTAAATGATTGCAGTTAATTTCTTGTAAAGAAACACAGAAGCACGCATTAACTTAAAATAAGCTTACGCTGTTGTTTCTTGTAGTACAGCCAGGAGAAACAGTAACAAGCTGTCTCCGTTAAAATCATATCTCTGGATGATATTCGAGCAACCTGGAAAATTTAAATGCTTCCCCAGGAAAAACAATATGAATTACAGATTTGCTAATTTTGTTTCTGCCATTGCAATATTACGTGCTGTTCTCAGGGTCTGAGTAGCATTGATTGAGATGTGTGCCATCAGTGACTCGGGTTAAGTAGCCACATTCATTTCAGGCCACAGTTAATCTGGGCCCACAAAAGATTTATTATTTTTAGGGTTCCTTAATCAAATTTTAGTCTACATTTGGCATTTTATACAAAATTGAGCTTAATATTTATTCACACTTCTTTGAAAGCATAGGTAGAAAGTTGAATGCTCTTGCCCCAAGTAGATTCAATTTTGCATTAAAAAGATATCACTCTAAAATTGTATGGATAAAGACAATGTCTTATGGGAGAAATAGGGTGGATTTAGTTATTATTCAGTCCAGTGTTCTTCAAAGGGCTATTTATTGTTCAGTAATTTTAATGTTGATAGCCTTTTATACATGCTATGGAAAAGATACGTTTCTATTCTCTAAATGATTGTACCTGTAGAAGTAAGGCTAATGAAGTTCTTTTCCTTTAGAGAATACTCTTCTTTCCTTTTGGTCCTGTGCTATTTGAGGGGGTTCCCAAGACAGGAATCTGCCTACTTTCTTCCTGTTAATAAACAAGGCCACGCCAGGAGATGTGGTTTGAGATTCCTTGACTTTCCTATTGCCTACTACTCCTGTTTCTCACATTTATCCAACTCCAGTTCTCCTAAAAGAGAACCTGGAAGTGAGTGGGGTAATCCTAGAGGTCAGTTTGAAGTAGGAATTCAGCATAGAGTTGGGCTGTGCGTGGATTGCCTTCTTTCACAAGGAGCTGAATGGTGGCCTACACAGCAACTTCCAGTGAACAAGAATGGACAGAACAATTTTATGAATTTTGTAAATGGAGGCATTTGTGTATATTTTGATTCTTTTATATGTTAAAAGCATACATGCCTATGGAAAAAACTGAATAAGGAAAATTTTCTAGCTCTAACTCCAATGGTTCTGATACCCTAGCATCAAAGTGAGAAATTCTGGTGTTATGCACCAGTAGGTCATCACTTGGTAGCTATGTGATGTTTGCTGGCATTTCTTATTATTAGAAATTTTGATTGCCTAGCAACTGTAAGGTTGCCAACTTACGGAATTTTAAAAAGTTCATATTTAGAATCCCTTTAATTGCTTTTTGTATTGTAAGTTTTAGCATGTACTATCATGAAATCATGTGGGACAATGATTTTTCAGCTACTAAGGCAATTGTATATTCTGCCCAAGACATTATGTTTGCTTTTCTTAAAGGTACATGAGGTCTGACAGTTACGTTTGCGAAATCATCCTAGAACTCATCCTCATTGCTGAATATCAATGTGGTCACCTTCAAAGTACACCCCTTGGGAAACTATGTACCAATGCTGGAGCCTAGTCCACTGTTCAAAGAAACTTTGGAACTCTTTTCTGGAATGTCCATCAGAGCTGTTGTTGCATTACCCTTGATGTCCTGAATGTCATCAAAATGTCTTCCTTTATCTTTAGGTAAAGAACAAAGTCATTGGGGGCCAGATATCAGGTTAATAGGTAGGGTATTCTAATACAGTTATTTGTTTACTGGCTAAAAACTCCCTCCCAGACAACTGCACAGTTAAGTTCACAAACTTGCCACTGTGCTCAATGGCCATTCCAGAAAGAGTTCCAAAATTGCTTTGAAGGATGGACCAGGCAGTGGCATCAGTGCGTAGCTTCCCAAGGGGGGTACTTCAAAGACGTCTGTAGCACTTAGAACAATTAAGTTCATAGACTTAATTGTCAGATCCCATGTAACTTGCATTTTGTGTTGACTTGAAAGTCAGGATCACATGTACCAGTACTAGACAGCACATAAGCCAAGGAATTTCTCTTTCTTCCTGTCTGTCTCTGTCTCTCTTTGTCTCTCACACACAAATCCAGAGCAGTTTGTTAGTTGTTTAGAGTCAAACTTGAAGAGCTCTAGGTAGAGCAGGGAGAAACTGCAGCCAAAGTTTTCATGATTAGCCCCAAGAAGACTAAATTTTCTTTTTTAGCAGATCCCTGAGGCCAACACCACTTTAATTATTGTTAAAATATGTTCAGGTTTGAGAAGGTAGTTTTCTTTTATTCCAAACACAAACTCTGTGTTTATAAACAAATTTGGTGATTCGATGTTAAAGTCTTAAAAACTGAAGGAAATGTTTTTCTTCAGCATGTTTTCAAGGTCCTGTACTGGTTCTCCAGGACATTTTACAACTTTGTATTCCTCTTAGCAGGGCTGTGGTATCATGATGGAGATGATCACAGGTAGAACAGAAGAAATTTAAGATTTTACTGTAGCAGGGTTAAGGAATGTGCGTAAATCTTGTGGAAGTTTCTGGAACAGTAATTGTCTTAATATGATGGGTGTTAGACTAGTTCCTTTTTATAGTTTTTTATTGTGGTTAAGTGGAAGTATGCAATCCAGATCGATTTTGCATGCCATCCTATGTGCATCTCCATCTGCTTTCCTCACCTAGTGACAGCATAATCCTCCTTTTCACTCTATATTTACAGTATCCTCTTAATGAGCACCTGTCCCCTCCTCTCTGCCCTCTTCTCTCCCATCTATAAAGAAGGACAGTAGGACAGCTTCCTATAAATGTGTAGAACTATGAAGTACACACACCATATGGTCACAGTGTGTCCCCAAGTCCAGTTTTTCTTGCCTGAAGATTTGACCTCAGTAATAGTTTTTGGTCAGAGCCAGTAGCAGGTCTACAGGACCCTCCAGGTTCTGGTCTTTTGGTAGAATTCTTCATCCGCACACCTCTTTTTCTCATGTTGCCTCAGAAACGCTACATTGGATTCCCAATCACAGATGCATTTTGTGGTGACCAGTTACCATGTGGTTCTTCTGGTGTCTTATTGATAACAGTCTCTTATTCATAATAGAATTCTCTGGTGATGCCATCTGGACCAGGGTAGTTTTTGGTTGGTAGTTTTTTGCTTACTTTTTCAATCTCTTCTTTTGTGGTAGGTTTATTAAGTTCTACTTCTCTTTGTGATAATTTTGGTAGGTGATGTGAATCTAGAAATTTTTCTATTTCTTCTAGGTTTTCGAAACTGCTAGAATATAGTTTTCCATAGTATTCTGCTATGATACTTTTGATTTCAGTTGGGTCTGTTGTGACATCTCCAGTCTCATTTCTAATTTGGGTTATTTGTTTCCTCTCCTGTTTTTCTTTTGTAAGTTTAGCCAGTGGTTCACCTACTTTGTTGATCTTTTCAGAACACCGGCTTTTGGTTTTGTTAATTCTTTCACTTGTTTGTCTGTTCCCTAATTCACTTAGTTCCGCTCTCATCTTTCTTATCTGTTTTGTTCTGGTGCTTGGTTCTTTTGTTGCTCTCTTTCTGCTTGTTCAAGTTGTAGGGTTAATTCTTTGATGTGGGCCCTTTCTTCATTCTGGATGTGTGCATTTATAGAGATAAATTTTGACCTCTGAGCACTGCTTTTGCTTTATCCCATAGGTTCTGGTATGATGTGTTTTTATTCTCATTTGATTCCATGGATTTCTTTATTGCATCCTTAATTTCTTTTATAACCAACAGATTTTTGAGCAAGGTGTTGTTCAGTTTCCATGGGTTCAAATATCCACCCTTTTTTTTTTTTTTTTTTTTTGCTATTGATTTCAACTTTTATGGCTTTATGGTCTGAGAAGATGCTTTACAGTAATTCAATGGTTTGGATTTTGTTGAGACTTGCTTTATGATCTAATGCATTGTCTATTCTGGATAATGTTCCATGTGCATTGGAAAAGGAAGTGTACTTATATGTGTTGTTGAGTAAGAAGTTCTGTATATTGATGATGTCTAATTGGTTGATTGAATAAGATCTGTATTTTTACTGAGTTTTTTTCTAGATGATCTGTCCATTACTGAAAGTGGAGTGTTGAAGTCTCTTACTATTGTTGTGGAGTGATCTATCTCATTTTTCAGCGTTGTCAGCCTTTTTTCAATGTATTTAGATGTTCTAGTGTTGGGTGCATATGTATTTAATATTGTCATATCCTCCTTATGTATTGAAACTTTCAGCAATAGTGACGGTCCTTGTCCATGATGGCGGATTTTACATTAAAATCTATTTTATCTGAGATTAGTATTGCCACTCCTGCTCTTTTTTGTATGTTGTTGACTTGGTATATACTTTTCCATCCTTTGATTTTCAGTTTGTTCATATCTTTGAGTCTAAGGTCTGTTTCTTGTAAGCAACATACAGGTGGATTGTGTTTTTTGATCCAAGCTGTCACTCTCTACCTCTTTTTTTTTAAATTTTTTATTCAACATGACTGAGTGAAAATGTACATTCATGTATAAATTTACATGCCCACCTATATGCAGCTTCCACTGCTCTCCCTGTCCGGTGACAGCACACTATTCCTCTCTGCTGGTTTCAGTTGCTTTGACTTCAAGCTCACTAATTCTGACTCCATTTCCGCCATCCTACTCTTTTGGCTTTGTGTACAGTTATCTAATTCTGTGATTTTATTATGGAGCTGTTGGATTTCAGACACTGATGTTCTAGGAGTTCATATAGCTTACCTAGTGTTTCCCTTTGTTCTGCTGCATTTTGTTTCATCTCTACAAGGGCTCTATACATACTTCTTTTGTATTCTAACTCCAATAATTTCAGAAAGGCTTCTTTGTCTGGGATTTTTTTTTTGATTCTTTCTTTTAGGCGTTCTCAGGAGCCACAATGGTCTGCTTCTTTAAATGGTTAGATATTGATTGTTGTCTCCATACCATCAAGAAGCCATTCAGTTTCTCTGGTATTACACCAATGGGGTCTCTGGTTTAGTTCTAAGAGTGGAGTGAGTAAGGGCACTGCTAGATTTGGTTGTTGTCTGCCACTGCATTCTCTTGGTGCAGCTGACTTGTATATAAGGACACTGTCATGCCCTATGCTGCTGCTTGGCTTAGTGGCTGGCCCAAGCTGGCCCTCAGTGGTGGCAGGTCCCACTGCCTGGCTGCTGAAGTTGGGGAGGTATTTGTGCTGACTCTCCATCGTCACTCCATTTGAGACTGTGGGATAGTTCAGGAAAGGGTGACTAGAATGATGCTACCACACTTGTCTGCCAGAGACCACTGCATTCTCTAGATGCATTTTTTAAAAAAACTGCTTTTCTGCTGAGTGGGCACTGTCTAGTAGCTACCCAAAGCAGCTGGGCCCGTAGGGGTGGCAGACCCTGCCTCCTGGCTGACAGAGACAATGCCTCACAGGCCATTCCAGATGGGATGATGTGGCTCAAGGAAGGATTGAGTTAGGGCACTGCTGCACTCAGCTGTCAGCCTCTACAACATTCTCTAGGTACAATCAACTTAAAAAAAAACAGCCTTTCTGCTGGGAGAAGCACTATCCAGACAGGTACTGTTGTTCAGCATGGGAATAACCCAAGGTGAGACCTCAGGCATGGCTACCTCCACCTCTCAGCTGACCAAGATGGCATCCCACCTGAGCCACCTTTCCTGCAGTGAGTCAGCAGTATCTGTGGTGCAGCTCAGAGAAGAGAGGGGGAGGGGCACAAGCATACTCAATCACCAGCCACAGCTGTGTTATCTAGATGTTGCTGTTCCAAGCTCAGTCTCTCTGCTGCAGGATACACTGTTTACTTCAACACTGTAGTTCATTGTAGTAGCTGGCTTGTGCCAGGCTCACAGGCTTAGCAGTCCAAGTCCCAACCTCCTGGTTATCAAAGAAGGTGTCCATACCTGCAATCCTCTCAAATAATGTGCCAACAGAAACAGGACTCAGTGCACTGCTGTGTTGCCTCTGACAGACATAGTTTCCCTCTTTCTGTTGTCTAGTCCAGTCTCACGACCCTATGCTGGATCTTGGGTCTCCCAGAATGTCTGCATTGCTCTGTTCAGTTATTTTTCTGGGCCTTATTTCTCAAAGGGAATTGAGGAGACATGTGAGTAGTCCACCATCCTGTTCATGCCCTGTAGTTCCTGTTTAAAAATATCTATTTTTAAAAATGATATCATAAACACAACTTCAGCAAAAACAAAACATAAAACACAATAGCTGAAGTGTTCTGGCTGAAACAGGGTTCACGGGGTCTGCAGTACCAACTACTTAGGCTGTTCTAGGATCCTGCAGTGGCTGCCAAATACAAGTTGCCAGTCATCACGTTTTGCCAGAGTACATTTGATTTACTCTCAGGTATAAGTAGGTAAGAAAGCTTAACTGTACTTCTAAGAAAACCTTTACTAGTCCATATTAATTCAAGAAATAGCCTTATATCGGTTGTTTCTTTAACTCTTCATTTGAATGTCAGAGCTTCACATGTTTTCTAATTAGCCTACTCATAATCTTCTGAGTTTTTAAAGGTTGTAAGTAACAGCTTCAAACACTATGGCAACAGTCTCACACTCAATATATTTGTGCCTAGAAGGGTGAAGAGAATTATTTGAATATTTGGAAATAAAGGTACTGATAATCACAAATTTACATTGTTTAATTTTTCATCTTACCAATGTTTATTTTAGTGAATGTAGTTAGTGGTGGAGTAGAATACAGCTATTATATTCTCTCCTTTTCTTTCCATCCTGTTTTGTTCTTGATAGTTGAATCTTTTGAAAAATTAAATTCTAAGACATAGTAGTACTGCCCATAGAGTTCCCTAGGAGTGCCTAGCAGATTCAAACTGCTGACGATTCGGTTAGCAGCCCTAGCCCTTAACCACTATGCCACCAGAGTTTCCAAGTGTATGTTAGTTAACCATAATTCAAAAGGGTGTGATTGGAGGTGCTGTGTTGTCTCATATTCCTGAAATGCCATAAAGTTAATTTCATGTTGACTCTACCTGGTGGTATAGTGGGTAAGTGCTACATCTGCTAGCCGCAAGATCAGCAGTTCAGATCCATCAGGTCTCTATGAGTCAGAGTTGACTTAATGGCAGTGGGTTTGCTTTTGGTCTTTTATACCTTAAGAAAATATAAGTTGTTATAGTTCAAGAAATTATGAAATAGTATGTTTAAAATTAGTGCATTAAAATTTTAAATGTCATTTCATCTGGAAAATACAACAACAAAAATAAATTTGCTGTTAACCTATTTATGAGAGGACTAAATATTATCAGCAGTTAGTGTCTATGTTACTTGGACTGAATTGTGTATATATCACCTGTAATACTTCATCCTGAAGTATTTAAATGAAATTTAAATAAATAAAATTATTTTAGATTATAGATTACAGAAGTTATATGTACACAACTTTGGCCAGATATAAAACAAAAAATAATTTAAATGAGATTCTTTTAGATGATATTGGAGTTATACCTATACAACTTTGTCTTATATGCAAAAAATAATTTAAATAAATGGAATTATTTTAGAAGATTTTTTACAGGAGTTATGTATACACAGCTTTGTCCCAATACACAGAATAGATATTAATTGCTGACAATACTTAGTCCTCTTACAATAGCAAATTTATTTTTGTTATCTTTTCACTTCTCTGGTTGAAGTGACATTTTAAAAAATTCATGCTTGTCTAGTTACAGTTCTGTTGGAAATGTAAAACATCGTTTTTAAGACTTCCTTTCAGATGAGTGAAATGCAAAAGAGTTTTGGTTGGGAGAAGCATAATAAATTCCTACAAGTGTGACCACTGCATTTTACCATATTGTATTAGCTTTCTTGAAGCATTCTGTGGTGGTTAGAATTTAAGAAACAGAAAGTTCAGTGTTATTTGAAACATATTTATTTAGGGCTAAAGGGATGCAAGGATTCGATCTTCAGAAGGCTGTCAAAGTGGCTAACATTTTTAGTTGATTGAAAGAGACAGCTATATCTGACCTCATAAAATATATAAAGAACAAAGGGAATTTCTTAAACTTTGAGACTGAAAAACAGTTTGGAAGGAAATATATGAAGCAAGCTATTCTATTTTTAAGACAATTTTTTTAGTAAGACAGTGTCTGTGCATGTGTTATATGTGGTATATTGTTGCTGTTAGGTGCAGTTGAGTCAATTCTGACTCATAACAAACCTATGTACAACAGAAGAAGATGCAGCCTGGTCCTGTGCCATCATCACAATCATTGCTGTGTTTGTTGCAGCTGCTGTGTGACTGCATCTTGTTGAGGATCGTCCTCTTTCTCACTGGTCTAGACTCTGCATGATGTCCTTCTCCAGGGAATGTTTCCTCTTCATAGCGAAGTATAAGAGACTAAGTCTCACCACCCTTGCTTCTAAGGAGCATCCTGGCTATACTTCTGAGACAGATTTGTTTGTTCTTTTGGCAATCTGTGGTACATTCCGTAGTCATTGTCAATACCCTAATCCAAAGGCGTCAGTCCTTCTTCAGTCTTCCTTATTACTCTGTCCAGCTTTCACATGTATATAGGACAATGGAAAACAGCATAGCTTGGGGTCAGGTGCATCTCAGTCCTTAAAATGCCACCTTGCTTTTTAACCCTTTTAAGGAGGTGTTTTTCAGCAGACTTTTCCAATGCGCTGTTTCATTTAATTTCGCATATCTATACATGTACCCAGAAAATTTGGAATATATAGAAACACAGGAAGGGAAAAAAGTCCTCCTAGTAGCTTCTAGCCAGGTATCTAGTTGTTAGCATTTTTTTTTATCCATAGGTGTTATTTGCTGTGGAGAGTTGAGAGGGAATGAAATAAAAATTGTGATCACAATGTATATTCAGTCTTGTATCTGTCTTCATCTAATATTTTAATAAAAGTATTTCCTGTGATATTACATAGTATCTGTAAACATCAATATTTGGTTGCATGCTATTCTTTTGAATGACTTAGCATAGTTTTGTATTTTATTTTTACTCATTTCTTATTATATATTTAGGGTATATGCAATTTAATGATATTATAAACTTGGACATTTTGTCTTTAATACTTTTCTTCTCATTATTTTTGGTTATTTTCTTAGCTAGATGCCCAGAAATGAGATTTATAGAGGTAGTGGAAATGAAGCCAAGCCAAAGCCAAATGCCTATAAATATATACAGATACGTATGTGCATACGTAATACATACATACTGGTATACTAATTTTACTCCTCATGTGTAGAAGTGTTTACTGTGTTTGCACAAGCATTACATATTTGCTGAAAAAAATTAATAACTTGGCTAATTTAAGATGTAAACTTGGTTTCTAATAACTTCTGCCCACTTTTCTGCTGGTTGAGGAGCAGACCACATCAGTGAGTCCCATGGGAACAAGAAAGAGAGGGAGAGACTGAGTGAGTGCAAGTCAGGCTAGTGAGTTCAAACAAAGACACTGATCTAGCAGGGGCTAGTTGAAACATAGGGGCTTCAGTGAATAGGGGATGTGGTACAGAGTTGGCAAAACCACAGGTGTCCTGTAGGCATGTTCAGGAAGAGGGAAATGGCAGCGTATGTGGTGCCTGTGTGGCCCTGTCCGAGTGGTAAGAGTAGTCTTTTCTGGTGAGGAGATACGTATAGTACAGGTTAGGAGAGAGACTTTAGTACTGTTTTATGCTATTTGAAATAAATTATTTTGCCATATGCCTATATTACTTTTTCAATTAAAAACTAGTTCACAGAAGAAATGGGGAAGTTATGTCCCTTTTGTTATTAATAAGTTGTATCCTTTTCATATCTCATTCAATTTTGATTTTCCTTCATCATATCTGTGTGCTAGGTGATCCTGTAGATTTTTGTAGTGAGGTATTTCAGATCATTTTCTTATAATATATCCAGTTTATCCTGGCATTTTATCCTTTTAGCAATTGAAACTTATTATTATTTAAAGAAAATAGATAATGCTTTTCCCTCGGAAGATTTTTTTCCCCATCCATTATTAGGCAATGATGGTCCCAGGGCTCATTTGTTAACTTGCATGTTTTTGTCTATCTCGCCAAAGACATGAACCTAATGCATTGGTTCCCAGCCTTTTTTATTGAGTGGTATTCTTGTGCATGTTTAAATTTCTCTCAGTGTGACTGATAAACCATGGGTTTGAATAAGTGGAAAATACATTGGGCCTCTGAAAACATTATCCCTCACTATCTTTCTGAGGATTGATTGGACCTGTGCAAGTCTGTGGGGCTGTTGATTCGGGCGTATGATGTGTGTGGTGTGGAATGTATTTATGACAGAAGTGGTAAGGCTGAGGGCTGCACAAGCAGGAACAGCTCTCATGTCAGGCACCCTGGACAGAGGAGACAAAACAGGGAATCCAAAATTGTGAAATGGGTCAGGAAGGCGAGGAAGCAGGTGCCAGTTTTGGGTTAGAAACTGATGTTTTAGTGAGTTGGATGGGGAAGGGTTGGCCAATTTACACACTATGTTGTCTACATTCCAGTATCAGCAGTTATTCAACCCCTGTAGTTAACCAGTCTTTACAAATAACTGATACAATACCTTCTTTGAACTGCTTTACACATATTTAATGAGAATGTATAATGTTTCTACTATAAAATAGTAGTTACTTCTTCTGCTATTGTATTTTTTTTTTGACAGTATTTTATCACTTTTTCCTAATGTGTATTTTTCAGTCTTTGTTTTTGGAATCTCTTATTCTCTTTTTAGTATTTTGTGTGCTTTTTTGTGTGTTCTTCATGGCCACCCTCATTTCAGATTTCTTCTTTCAAGCATACCAAAAATAAATAGACTAAGAACTTTGTGATTAGAGAGAAATAATTATTTTTCCCACGTTTGTGGAGAGGCCTATTTTCCCCTTCACTGCTCCTCCCCTGAAGGAGTGTGTTGGGCATTTTCTTTAGCATCTACTTATGTGAATGAAAAGGATCAGTGTTGTGCATTGCTAGATGTGTTTTTAAGTTATGTCCTATTCTTAGTATCGCATTAGGTAAGGGTAGGTTTGCTGTCCACATTGTATGATGTATTTGTAACAACAAAAAAGAAGTAGTTGTTAAGGCTGATTACATACAGTCAGAAATCTCATAAGATTTGGTTTCTTAGTTTGGAAGTTTAGGAGCATGGTTTCATGGGATGTCCCAGTTAACTGGCCTAATGACATGTTTAGCACCTCTGTCCTACCCCCTAGTTCAACTCATGGTGCCTGGAGTCTTCAAAGCTTGTTTGAGTGTCCATTCAAGGCACAATTGGCCGCTGTTCACAGACAGAACAGGGAAGAAAGAGGAATAGGAGGAGGAAATGGAATGTGTGACTAATTGCCTCCATGAGTAACTGCCCTTTGCCATGAGACTGGAAACCCTGGTGGTGTAGTGGTTAAGTGCTACAGCTGCTAAACAAAAGATTGGGGTGGTTCTGCTCTGTCCGGTGGGGTTGGTATGAGTCAGAATCGACTCAGTGCAGTGGGTTTGGTTTGGTTTTGGTTGTCTGTAGACGAGCAGCACTGAATGGTGCCCAGTTACCATTACTGAACATTTTGATCACAGATTCCATAGAAGAGTCCTGAACAAAAGGGAGAATATGCAGAAGAAAATTTCACATTCTCATTTCAGATTCGTGGTGCCATGCAGGTTGGATGAACCCCTCAAAGTGTTTCTCTGAGATAATCTTTAAACCTTAAACCAAAATATTCCCTGAAGTCTTCTTAAAACCAAATAGTAGTTTAACTTATCTAGTAAAAAATGTCTGCTTTGAGCGTTAGGCTCTTTTAAGAACTGTCCGTGTGGAAGCAAACCTTAGGGGACAGTGAATTTATGTTAATGGCAGAGGAACAACTCACAGAAGGAGGATGTGAATGGTACACAACTTAAAGAATGTAATCAGTGTTACAAAACGGTACATGTAGAAACTGTTGAATTGGTGTATCCTATTCCCAATGAAAACAACAAAATAAATAAAATTATATAATAATAATAAAAGAAAATACTAGTCTTGGGAGGTGACCAAAACCTTTATGCCTTCTTTGTTCTTCCCTTGTAGAAAAAGTGGTTCAAATCTTAAACCACCTATAAAATAGCAAGTGAAAGTGGTCGAGTTGCAACAGTAATTTTTATTTGGTTTTGAGTGTTTGAACGTCTACTGATGAGGGTAATTTTTAGGTAAAGTTTTGGCAAGGAGATCGTTTCATTTCCATGTGTTGGGATATTGTATTGTAATGGAAAAGGACTGATTAGCATGTCTTTAGTACACATTTAACAAATAGGTTGAATTCAAATTGGTACGAGGTGTTTACTAATGTTTAATACTTTCATAATTATTTTTCTTTATTGTGTGTATACAGTCTTGAGTCTTGCCAAACAGCTAAAGAGAAGTGACAGAATTAAAAGAGAAAGTATAAATTGAGTCAACTAAAGCTTTTGTTTTTCCCTCCAATACTAGAGGAAGGACCAGACAGGAGTGCTTGACCAATAGATAGAATATTGTCTATTTTTTCCTATTTAAAAATGCGTAATTATGATTTCTGAATTACATCAACTATATAATGATCATTTAAATTCTGTGTTGTGTTATTCTACCCTGATGATCACGAATGTGATCTTGAGTAGCTTAAAAGGAATTTCAGGCAACTGAAGCCAAGTAATATGCCAGGGAGGACTTTATACTCTTTTTCTCAAATCATTTTTCATAGCAAGTTGTAGTTAGGTGCCACTGATTTAGTTCTGACTTAGAGTGACCCTGTGCACAGCAGAAGAAAACACTACCCAGTCTTGCACCGTCCTCAGAATTGTGGCTGTGCTTGAGTTCATTGTCGTAGCCTCTGTGTCAGTCTCTCTCACTGAGGGTTGCTCTGTTTTTCGCAGATCCTCTGCTTTACCAAGCATGATGCCTGCTCCAGGGACTGACCCCTCTTGATAACGTGCCCAAAGTATGTGAGATGTAGTCTCATCATCCTTGCTTCTAGGAGCATTCTGGTTGTACTTATTCCAGGACAGATGTGTTTGTTTTTCAGCAGTCTGTGGTATATTCAGTATTCTTCACCAGCCCTGCAACGGTGTCAGTTCTTCTTGGGTCTTGCTTATTCATTGCCCAGTTTTTGCATGCATGTGCCAGTGTGTGAGGCAATTGAAAACACCACGACTTAGGTCAGGTGCACCTTAGTCCTCAAGGTAACATCTTTGTTTTCCAAAATACCATGAGTTGTCTCCATGCATTTGTGTGATTGAGTTACAAGCTGAGCTAGCTGCTTTTTTTTCCATGAAACCACTAGTCTTCGTTCTTGACTGAATAATTGATAGTTAATCTCTGGTGATTTAGATCTGTGTGTTTGGAAAATATTTTTTAAAAGCGTACAAAGTGAGCTTATCATTTAAAGGAAAACTGGAAGTATTTGTTACCAATGATAAAATTCTGGTTTTCAAGTGAAAAATTAGAATTTTGGGAAAACCTGTATTTTTCCATTTTGAACTTGATAGTTTCTCACTATTTACAAGCTTTTCTGATGCAATTGGTGATATTAATGAATATGACTTTTTATTTAGAATTTCTTTACTGTGTTTGTGTATATATACACACACACATAAAAATTTTTTGCCAATTCAGCAAGTTTTACACCAGTAATTCAGTTATTGATTACATTCATGATGTTGTATAACCATTACCACTATCTTTTCAAATGTGATTTTTTGATATTATATAAATGAAATGTGTCAACATTTTGATGATCTGCACAGATCACGGAATCAGTGTTTTCTAAATGACCATTATACAGTGTTACCATGTATGAATGAAAGACCCATTGAAAATGCAGAATAAATTAATGGAATTCAGTGTAAGGGTATGAAATGTTTATTGATAGGGTTTCAAAATTTGCATTATAACTAACTTATAAACAACTACGACTTGTTGAATTTTAGCATGGTATCAAGGAAGAGTATCAACAGTAGTTTGAAAACACTATCAAAGTTCTTCTCCCTTTTCAAATGCCATATTTCTGTGAGGCTGGATTTTCTTCATCTACTTCAACCAAAACATTACAACAAATTAAATGAAAAACCAGAAATGAAAATCCAGGCAGGCATCTTTTATTTAGCCAGATTTTAAAGAGATCTGCAAGAGTGTAAATTAAAGCCATGCTATCTCACTTTTTTTTTTTAGGTGGGGAGAGTATAGCTATTCTATTAAAAATGATATCTGAGTTGAAATATAACAGATTTATTGTTTTAAAATGAGTTAATAAGTACATATTTTAAAAATTTCTCAGCTTTTATTTGTGACCAGTAAATAGTAACTCATTTACATACAGAAGCTCTTCGGTGACCTCAGTAATTTTTAAGACGGAAGGGTTCCTGAGATCACAGCGTGTGAGAACTCCTGGTGTACTGCTCAAGAGCAAGTGTTTGGAGCCAGGTTGCTTACATTCAAAATCCAGCTTTATCGTTTAATAGCTCTGTAACCTTGGGAAAGTTGCTGAACTTTTTGCCTTAGTTTCTTTGTCTGTAAAATGGTATAATTTATGCTGTAGGGTTCTGGTAAATGTTAACTAGAATATATGAAAAAGGCTTGGAACACAATATAAGTGCTACATGTGTATTACCTAACCACTGAGTATTTGTAATGTATTGGTGTTTTCCTTTATAGATACTAAACCTGTAGATATCTAGAGACTGGGTTCTTTTGGGTTGGGTCTGTGGTCCATAAAGTCCTTGATACCCTCAAACTCTTCTCTAATCCTTTTCCTTGAGAAGTCTGATCCAAAGGATGTCGTAGGTGTTGGGTCTTTTTTTAAAAAGTGATCTCTAGGTGATTTTAATATGCAGCAAAGGTTAGATTAACCCAGTTAAAGCAGAACCTCAGGGTTGGGGGCGGGGTCCAGGTGTCAGTATTTCTAAAGCTCTCTGGATGATTCTGCTGTGAAAGTGAAGGACCACTACTCTGAAGCCTGCCCCTCTACCCCGAGATCCTGCATTCCCTCCAGCCTTCTCACATGGCAGCTGATTTCTCACCCATATGCTTCTTGCGTCTGTGCTTGGAGCTGGGGTAGGTGTTCCTCTTGTTCGTCATAGCAGCTGCCAAGGAAATTATTCTCAGTTTTTAAACTCATGCTGTCAGTCTGTGGGACCCACCATCCTCTTTATTGTTGTTACCTAGAGACTCCCCAGGTATCCTGTCTTCCTATGAAGATTTTACCACCTGGCTCATTGTCAGTCTTTCAGTCTTACTCACTGTGAGTTTGGGTGATTTTAACATCCGTGTCAGTGACCTTGCCGACACCCTGACCTCTCAGTTGCTGACTTGCTGTCTTCCATTGAGCTTGTGCTTCACTCAGCCTCAGCCACACACACCAGACCTGTTGGTGACAGTTACAAATTAGCATCATTTCAGTTATAAGCATCCCGTTCTTTGGCCACACCTTCCTGTCTTTCCAGTTCATTCTTTTTAGTATCTCAATGCAGCAATTCTTCTAGCCCACTGGGACCTGCGGTCCATTGTCCTACCACCTTTTTGCTACGCCTCACTTGTCTTGGGAACCTGCTTCACTGTTTACCTGGCTTAGATTGCATGCTCTGTGAGTGTCAGCGTTCTCTGCAAACCCTTTTCAATGCTTTCCCTGTCTTTTCCTCTATTGTACTTATTTGACAAAACCCCAGCCTTTGTAAAATCCAAATTCCTACGTGTGTACCTAGGCAGTGGAATTGATGCTAATAGATTTCACTAAAAAATCATGGCTCTAACCTTACCCTCCAAAAAAACCCAATCCTTTTGCCACTGAATTGATCCTGACTCAGAACAGCTGTGTAGAACAAAGTAGAACTACCCTGTAAGTGTTCCAAGGAGTGACTGCTGGGTTTGAACTGCCAGTCATTTGGTTAGCAACCAGGTGGTTAACCACTGTGCCACAGGGCCCCCTCTAGCCTTCCTGAAACTTTTAGTGCTATCTGGAATTCCTACTACATTTCCCGAATTTACTCTTTTAAATGACTCTCCTAAATGACTCAAGATGACCTTCTTATTTATGGAGAAAACATCAGCAGTTGGAAGAGAACTGCCACAAATTCCCAACACCACGTGCAACTGTCTTCTGGCATCTGACTTCATTTAGTTGGCCTTTCCTTCTGCTCCTGTGAATAGACTCTCTGTGCTCTTTCTAATGCGAACCCTCTTGGCAATCTCATCCTCATTGCCTACTTCTTGTCTTTACCCATGGTGTTTTCTTCTTTGTCTGTTGCATCATCAGTTTTACCCCTTCTCTATAGGGACCTTCTGGCAGGTTACAAACATCTGAACAAAACCATCGTTTTACCCTATGGTCCCCTTTGGCTGGTAGTTTGAACTGTCCATATCAACCATCTGTAATTTCTTTCTACCTATTCTCTTTTGAACCCTTGACAATCAAGGTTTCCGTCTACCAAATGATAGCACTCGTTGTGGACAATGTTGATGAGTTACTTCTCAGGCCTCTTCTTACTCACTAACACCTTTTCACAGCTGATCACTTCTTTCTCCTTGAAGCACTTTCTTCACTTAGCTTCTGGGAAACATCCTGTGTATTTTTTTTCAGTAATTTTATTACTGTCTAATAGATTTGTTTGTTTATTGTTTATCTCAGGTCCTTAAGAGCACAGAGTTGGCTTGTTTTCTTAACTGCATGGTATAGTGGCTGACGCACAGTACAAACTTCATAAGTATTTGTTACATCAGTGGCTGTAAGCCTAACAACTCCTGTATGCATACCAGATTTTCCCCATTCCCAGCTCCTTTCTGGGTCATAAGGCTTCATACCCATTCTCTTTTTTCTTAGCCTTGCCTTTCCTGACCCTGTTTTCCATTGTCTTGACTGCATGCATTCCTGTCTTTTTCAGTTTGCACCATCATCAGTGTGCTTACATTTCTGTGGGGCTCTAGTATTTCCAAAGCATTTGTTTAAATCTTGTATTACAGTTGCAGATGGTCTGTGGGTCTGAGTTGAATGATTTTAGCATATAATGCTGAATTTATAGAAGAGTAAGAAACAAATTAAGACTTCCAAGCTGAATTTATAGTCTTCTAAGATATTTAAGTTTCTTGTTTTATTACTACCCCGTTTTACTCTTTCTGTTTCTGCCTACTCATAATGGGATTCCTCCTTGATTTTCCATGAGGATTTTTAGAAGGCAGGAGAAATCACCAAGATCAAAAATTCTTCTCACTCCAGCAGTAGTTATACCTAACTGGAAGCAATTCGTTCTGCGTAGATTTTCATCATGTCTTTCCTCTACACTGATGTGTGAATGTGATACTAGATTTGCGTGAAAATTCACTTTTGACTGGTCTTTTATTTATGGCTTCCACAGAACCTTGCCTCCTGGAACCCCTCCAACCCGGAATGTCTCTTACTTGTGGTGAAGGAACTCGTGCAACAGTACCACCAGTTTCAATGCGGCCGCCTCCGCGAGAGCTCCCGCCTCATGTTTGAATACCAGACGTTACTGGAAGAGCCACAGTATGGAGAGAACATGGAAATTTATGCTGGGAAAAAAAACAACTGGGTGAGGTTTTTCTCGAGAATGGGAAAGAATTACTTCATCTGTAATAAAATAATTAATTCAGCTGACTGTTTATAGTAAACTCCAGCCATTTCCTTAGATGGGCATGGCTTAGGTAGCCTGTATGCTTTTTCCTAATACTGAGTTAGAAGGGACACTAGTGTTTATCTGGTTCATTATGTTACTCAGAGATCACCTGGGAAGTTTTTAGATTCAAAGTCTCACACCCATAGCCCCAGATATTTAAGTCCCAGGAATAGCCTGAAAATTGGCATATGTAGCAAGGTGTCACAGAGACTCAGATGCAGGTAGCCTACAGAAGACATGAATTTTGCCTTCCTGTTAATATGCAATTTCTCCTGTATTCCCAGTCAGATACGGGAGGTCAGTAACTCTAAAGGCAGTTAGCTTATAGGGAGCCTTTCATAATTTCTGCACATGTGTGGTCCTTTTAAAATGCAAATCAGATTGTATCAGTTCTCTGCCCAGACCTTCATATACCGCTGTCTTTATCTCGTGGTAAAAACCGGAGTTCTTCCAGTGGTATAAAATGCCTCATATGGTACTGACAGGCAGGAGGGTGAAGGGGTCTGATGGGAGAGATGCTCTGTTTTGGAGACAGAACTTCTGTGGGTTGCTCATGGGTTACACGTCCAGGGTGGGGAAAGGAAGTAGTTTGAATTCTGACGAATGGGTGCATGGTGATACCTCTGACCAAGCTGAGCAGGCTGGAGAGGAGCCTGGCGCCCTCCGTCATCACCCTCTTGCTTCGGGTCCCACACTACTGTCTCTCACTCTGCTCTGCCCGCTGGGGCAGGCACACTTGGTGTGCTCTGGCCATAGGGTCTTTGCATGGACTCTTCTTTTGTCTGTCATGTGTCCCCCCAGATTTCTGCATGGCTAGCATCCTTCCTCCTGCAAGCTTTTCCTCATATGACATCCACTCAGATGTGCCTATGTTAATACCAGCTCCTCTTTAACCAACTTTTTTCAGTGTAATTCATACACCATAAAGGCACCTGTTTTAAGTGTACAGTTCAGTGAGTTTTAGAAAATTGACTGAGTTACACAACTACCGCCACTGTCTACTTTAGAACCGTTCCATCGTCCCAGTAAGAGCCCTCACTGTTTGCAGTTGAGACCTGTTGTCACCTCCGGCTATAGGCAACCACTAATCTACTTTCTGTCTGTTTAGATTTGCCTTTTCTTGTAGATGGAGTCGTATGATATATGGTCTTCTCTGTCTGGCATCTTTTGCTTAATATAATGTTTTTGAGTTTCATCCCCATTGTAACAGATAGCAGTGCTTCATTCCTTTTTATGACTGAATACTATTCCATTATGTGGGTATATACCACATGTTATTTTTTCTCCAGTTAGTGGCCATTCGAGTTGTTTTCACTTTCTGGCTATTATGCATAGTGCTGCAATAAATTTCCATGTGCAAGTCTTTGTAACACCTCTTTATAAAAGTGCAGCTGTCATTCCTTTCAACCTTTAACCTGCTCTACATTTTTAAAAATCTCTTAACAGTCCATCTAATTTATTTATTATATTAGTTATATATTATGGCAAAAAATAATTATCTCAGAACTTAGTGACTCTAAGCAACAGCATTTATTACTTTATTTCCTGTGGATCAGGAATCCACATGTGGCTTGGCCAGATCCTTTCCTTCAGCGTCTCACAGGCTACAGCCAAGGTGTTGGCCTAGGGTCCCGTCATCTCAAGGGTTGACAAAGACAGATCCGTGTCTCAGTTCACTCATATGGATGTTGGCAGGACTCAGTTCTTAGTGTGCTACTAGGCTGAGGACCACTGGCCACAGAGGCTGCCCTCAGTTCCTTGCTGCGCTGCCTCTTCACTGGGGCACTCACAAGGTGGTAGCTGGCTTCGTCGGAGTGAGCAAGCGGGGAGAACAAGAGAATGTAGGCAAGACAGAAGCCACAGTCCTTTATAATCTAATCTTGGAAGGGACATCACGTCACTTTTGCTGTATGCTATTTGAAAGGCCCTGCCCACACACAAGGAGAGGAATTGCAAAAGTAATTACGTAAAGAATGACATAAATGTAAATACCAAGGATCACATAGAAGCGTTTAGAAGCAGCTGGTCACTTTTATTTGTTGTGTTTATTGTTTGTCCCTCTTTCCCCGCTGGATTGTAAAGTTCCATGAGGCCAGGGACCTTTGTCTTGTTCTCTGACCCATCCCAAACACCTCGAATTGTGCCTATCAGTCAGTGACACTCCACAAACATTTGTGGAATCAATTAATTACCTCTAGTCTAGTTAAGCATGGATAAGGGTTGACAGTCGTATCTGTATTAACCCTTTTAGGTTTCCTGAAGTCTTGCTTTTCTTAGGTTGCATATGCCCCGTCCCTTTTTATATCTCCCCTTGTCTTGAGGACGTGGCTTCTAAAGCCTTATTCGTGATTAATGCCTTTGAATCAGTAGGACTAAAATTCTTGTTGTAAAGCATCTTGTTTGTTTAGTTCACTTATTTAACTAAGTGCACTACTTTAACTTAGTATTTTGAGACTAAAATCTGTTCATGTGAGTAGTTGGGAAGACTTTGCTGAACTCAGTTTATGCTCTGTCTTTGGCTTTCTCTTATCACTCAACTTAGCTGTCCTTTTAGAAAAATTTATGAGATTAATTTTGTGTGGACTGCTGGTGAACCTGTGTTGCCTTTAGAGTTGATAGGCCCATTTGAAAACAGGACTCACTGTCAAGTTAATTGAGTTTTCGTTTTCAAGATTAACCTCCCTACTCTGTCCTAGTTTGAATATTAAGGCTGAATTTAAATATACCTTGTTTTATAGTAGCTTTTCTGATCCAAGAATAATTAAAATGATGTTCATTGACGCAGCTCACATTAAGTTGCGTTCATCTAGGTGAAATGGTTTAAGTTCATTTAAAGCAACTGGACAGTTTGTATTTGTAGCATTAAAGAAAACTTTATTTTTACTTATAGAACCTACTGTTGCAGTACTTTCCCCAGTATATTTTATTTGCTATTGAGTAATTTATAAGCATTAGGACAGTGGTTATAGATTCAGAGACAGTAAAGACAATGAGAATCCTGCAAAAATAAGACAAGGCGGACAATGAGAGGTGAAGCTAGCAACAGACGAGGCCTGGGGAGAGCCTAGGAGAAGTGGGAGCAGAGACTGCAGGAGTGGAAAATGGGCATGTGAGTCAGAATCAAGGAGAAGGTTAGGAAACAGGATATAAAGTTAAGGCTTGAGGTAGCACGCAAGTTAGAACTTGGCATGAGGGTTCAGGAATCAGTTAATTCTGCTTGCTGGTAGAATCTAAATTCAGACCAAGAACCTGGACAAGAAACACCGGACCTTAGCAGCAAGCAAGGAGCTTAGTTTTAGCCAACATTTTAAAATCAGGGATTGCGTAGGTTTCCGCTTGTCACTGAAACAAATTACCACAAGCTTGGTATTTAAAACAACCTAAATTTATTATCTTAAAGTTCTGGGGATCAGCAGTCTGTAATGGAACTCACTGGTCTCAAATCAAGGTGTTGGAAAGGCTACTTTTCATCTGGGGGCTCTAGCCAAGAGTCTTTTCGGGTTGTTTCCAGCTTCTAGAGACAGTGCACAGTCCTTGATTTTTAGCCCTTTCCTCCACCTTTAAAGCCAGCGAGGGCAGACCCAGACCCCCTCCTGTTGCCATCTCTCTGGTTCACTCTTTGGTCTCCATCTTCCACTGTTAAGGGTTCCTGTGATTACAGTAGGCCCACCCAGATAATCCAAGATAATCTCTCTATTTTAAGGCCAGTGAATGAGCAACTTTATTTTTACTTTACCGTGTAACCTGACGTATTCATGAATTCGAGGGATTAGGACATGAACATCTTCAGGAGGGCCATTATTCTGCATTCCACAGGGACTTCCTGCCTGCTTTCCTGCTGTAGGTTAGAGCTTCTTTTGGAGTACTGGCAGAAAACCGATGGTTAAGCCTACAGATGAACTTGGTTGAAGGATGAGGAGGGTAACTGGGACAAGAAAAGTGTGGGTAAAGGGTAAGAAAATCTGATAAGATGGGAGACAAGCTTCTTGAAACTCTAAAGGTAAAGAGGAGAGATTTTAAAAAGCAGGCATGTCAAGTAGGAAAAAAAAAAGAACTGTCGAGTAGGACATTTCAGTGATTTCCGCGGGGCACTTCTCTCTCTGTGGAATCAAGTATGTTCAGTGGGAGAACACTGGCACTCGTGTTGTTGCTGTTGTTGTTAAGTGTCGTTGAGTTGGTTCTGACTCACGGTGACCCTGTGTGCAACAGAAGGAAACGCCGCCCTGGCCTGCACTTGGCCCACTGTCGTCGGTGTGCTCGAGCCCGCTGGTGCAGCCGCCGTGTTAGACCGTCGTGTTGAGGATCTTCCTCTTTTTCACTGACACTCTGCTGTGCCAAGCACGACTTCCTTCTCCAGGGACTGATCCCTGCTGACATGTCCGAAGTATGTAAGATGTAGTCACTTTATCCTTGCTTCTAAAGAGCACTTGATTGTACTTTTTCTAAGACAGATCTGTGCATTCTTTGGGCAGCCTATGGTATATTTAACATCACAACTTAAAGGCATCGGTTCTCCTTCTCTCTTATTCATTGCCCAGTTTTTGCATGCCTATGATGTGATTGAAAATACCATGGCTTGGGTCAGATGCACCTTAGTCTTTAAAGAGATCTTTTGCAGTAGATTTTCCTAATGCAATAGGTCCTTGGATTTCTTGACTAATGCTTCTGCAGGTGTTGTTTGTGTAACCAAATAAAATGAAATCCTTGGCAACCTCAATCTTTTCTGTTTTTCATGATGTTGCTTACTGTTCTAGTTGTGAAGATTTTTGTTTTCTTCATGTTCAGGTGTAATACATAATGAAATCTGTGATCTTTGACCTTCATCAGTAAATGTTTCAAGTCCTCTTCATTGTCAGCAATTGGGGTTGTGTTAGCTACATAACACAGGTGGTAATGAAGCTTCTTCCACTCCTGATGCCCCGTTCTTTGTACAGTGCATCTTCTCAGATTATCTGCTCAGCACACAGATTGAATAGTATTACAAACAGATACGGCCCTGATGAACACCTTTCCTGACTTTAAAACATGCAGTGTCCCCTTACTCTGTTAGAACAACTGCTTCTAGATCCATATACAGATGCCTCATGAGCACTGAAGCGTTTTGGGATTCTCACTCTCTGCAGTGTTGTCCATAATTTGTTGTGAGCCACACAATCAAATGCCTTTGTTTGGTCAATAAAACACAAGTAAACATCTTTTTGGTAGTCTCTGCCTTCTGCCAAGATCCACCTGCCATCAGCAGTGATATCCCTGGTTCTACATCCTCTTGTGAATCCAGCCTGAATTTCTGGCAGTTCCCTGTCAGTATACTGCTGCAGCTGCTTTTGAATCATCTTTAGCAAAATTTCACTTGCATGTGATATTAGTGATACTGTTAAGTAATTTCTGCACTTGGTTGGATCACCTTTCTTGGGAATAAGCACAAATGTGGATCTCTTCCAGTAGATTGGCCAGGTAGATGTCCTCCAAATTTCTTGGCATAGACATTTGAATGCTTCCAGTGCTGCAGTTGTTTGTTGAAACATCTCAGGTGATACTCCATTAATTCATGGAGCCTTGTTTTTACAGTATCTTCAGTGCAGCTTGGACTTCTTCCTCCAGTACCGTTGGTTCCTCATAATATGCTACTTCTTGGAATGGTTGAACGGTGACCAGTTCTTTTTTGGTATAATGATTCTCTGTGTTCCTTTCATCATCTTTTTTCTATTCTTATGATTATTTTATTATAAAAATGTAATCAGTTACCAGTCTGTTGTAAAATCATGCTGTATGTAATCAATATAATTCCAATAGAAAAAAAAAATGAAGCTGATCAGTTTCAAGCTGGAATCCCACATTAAGCCATGATGGTGTTCTTGGGAGGTACTCATGCATCAACTGTATTTTTCCTCTAAGGGATTTATAAAAATAGAAATGTCTGGGTGGATCATCTGTTTATCTTCTTGTGTAATTACAACCATGATTTTATTTAATAGACCATGAGGTGATATGTAAACATACAAATTTCATCAAGACTTTTCTTCTTACCAAGTGAAATCATATTTCTGCTAGAAATTTTCCTTCTAGCCATATTAAGGTAGATATATATTTCTTTTAAACAAGTGCAGTATATTTGAAATAGGAGCCACTGGTCTCTACTGTGTGTAGATTAGCTCTTTATTATCGCTTTAGTTTAGAGCAGGGATGGGGAAACTATGGGTTTGATCTGTTGCCTTCTTGTAAATACAATTTTACTGGAATACAACCACTCCCATTTGTTTACATATTGTCCCTAGCTGCTTTTGTGCTACAGCAGCAGAACTGAATAGTTGTAACAGAGATCATGGAAACCGTGGTGGTGTAGTGGTTGAGTGCAGTGGCTGCTAACCGAAGGTCAGCAGTTCCACCAGGCACTCCTTAGAACTCTCTGGGGAAGTTCTACTCTGCCCCATATGATCACTGTGAGTCAAAATCGACTGAAAGACAGTGGGTTTGATTTGGTTTTTAACAGAGTTCATAAAGCCCACAAAACCTGAAATATTTACTCTCTGGCTCTTTACAAATGGATTCCCTGGTGGTATAGTGGTTAAGTGCTTCAGCTGCTAACCAAAAGATCAGCAGTTCACATCTACCAGGTGCTCTTTGGAAATTCTATGGGGCAATTCTACCCTCACCCATGGGGTCACTATGAGTTGGAATCGACTCGATAGCAGTGGCTTTTTTAGCTGGCTGTTTATAGAAAAAGTTTGCTGACCTCTAGCTTAGAGGCTCTAGACACGTCTCATTCTAATTAAGCTTGCTGCTTTTGATCTCTGTATTATGTAACATGTGTTAACTTCCCCAATACAACTTTTAAGAGAGTGGTTTGGAATAATGGGAAGACTACCAGTATCTTGTCACTAACAAGCCATGGTGTAATTGCTGAGTCACTTAATTTCTTGGAATCTCTGTTTTCTTAACTAGAATTAGGCTAGCCAGAACTGTTTTCAACTCTGATGTTCTGTGGCTGTGTTATTTCGCCGTGCACTGCCATTTCTTAGTTGTGTGTCTTTGAGCAAGTGACTTTGTCTTTCTTTACTTTGATTTCCTCGTGGGTACAGTGGGAATGGTAATATAGATTTTCGTAAGGATTAAATACTAACATTCTTCAAAGGGTTTAGAATGGGGCCCAGCATATAGTGAATCCTCAGGGACTGTCAGCCGTACTCCTGCTGCTGCTTCAGGGCCTCTCTGGTATGTTTAAAACCTTCTGTAGATTTTGTAATTCCTTCTCTGGTGTCAGAAACCAGCATGCATATATTGACTGAGTCTTGTGTATCACCTTTTTTGCTGCTTTCAAATTGTACTTCACGGGATCATCTTTGTATTTCCTGGGTCCTCGTCTTATGTCACTTGCTGGGCTCAGTACATCGCATCCGTTCACCAGCACTTCTTGGTTTCTTTGCTCTGAGAAGCTCTGTCCTGGAATACTTTGCCCATCCATGTTCTGTTTTTCAGGTGAACTCAACTCTTAACCAGTGTTTCAGGAAAATGCTGTTATCTTAACAGATTTCCATCTTTTCTGCTAAGAGGGATGGACTGAAAACCAAAACTAAACAAAAATAGAGAAGGAGAAAAAGATAAAACACTTGTCTGTGTAAGTTTGGTAAAGTATTATAGCAGAGAGCCTCTTATTTAAAATAAGTTTCAGTCTCTAGGTTCATACAGTTTACGTATTAGGGCCTGAGGATGTTTGCACATATGCTATAAGAGATAGCTGAGAAATTATAGAGTAGAAAGGATCTAGAAGACTGTCGAAAGTGAAAACATTCTGGAGGTTTACACTCTAGCCTTCATCCAGATAATTTATAAACTTTTAAATAAGATTGAAATAGTCAAGGGAGCAACAGGTGGATAACCGTAGTACAGCATGGAAGTCAGGAAACTGTCATTTGACAAGATATGTATGTAGTTTTATGCTGTTTTCTCACCTGCATGAATTCCACTGTAATCACGATACAGACCTGTTCATTCACCAGAAAGCTTTTTTGCTATCCCTTTGAATATAGTTAGTTTCAAGATCAGAATGTTAAAAATGATTCATTCTAACAGTGTAAACACCAGGTATTAAAATACTGTGTACTTTTTAATGAAATATATCAAAATGAAGAAACATCTGTAAGCTTTCTAGTGGGTAAAGCCTAAGGTGTTTTTTGCTTTGTTTCTTTTAATATTCTATATATTACTGCCTTGTCAGAATTTTCTGTGTGAAAATGTAATTGTTAATTCTAACAGAGCAGGAAAATTTGTGAATTTTTCTTTTGTGTTTAATTTACTTTGCAGAACTCAAAAGTTAGTTTGTCTTGCCCAAATATAAGTATTGAGATTTCTGAAACACATATTTTACTAATCATGATCTCTGAGACTAAAGAGTTAAAATTTTTATTGTGATAAATATGTATGTAACAAAACATTTGCCATTTCAGCATTTTTTTTCCATCTACAATTCATTTAGTTACTTTTTTTGCTTTTATGGATTTTTTTCTTAATAGCAGTGTGTGTTTATATAATGGAAAAATGTGAAGCAGTTATCTTTTTTTGTTGTATTTGACTCCAAATCCCAGTAAGATTTTAAAAATCGGTGGTTTATATCCTGGTGGTATGGTGGTTAAGTGCTGTGGCTGCTAATCAAAGGATCAGTGTTCAGATCCACCAGGTGCTCCTTGGAAACTCCATGGGGGCAGTTTTACCCTGTCTTGTAGGGTTGCTATGGTCCAAATTGATTTGACTGTAATGGGTTTATTTTGGTGGCTTATACCTGGCAACATGTAAAAATTGTGCACAAAAGAAGCGAACTAGTTCACGATAGCCCCTCGTTTAAATTACTGCCTCAGGCTCCTTTTGTCTCATTCCTCTGTGAGCGTAGGCATGAAGGAAAAATATATGAGCAGTTTTAGTTAAGGCTGTAAACTCCTATATGCCATTTGGAGATGTCTTAGAGAGATAGTGGTCTGGGTGGAAGGCCCTTACCTTCAGCCTTGACACAAAGGTTAAACGAGGTCCTGTTTGTAGGAAGCAAACGGTTAAGCAAACATCGAGTTATGTAATACACAGTGCTATTATTATTAGCCAACTTTTTCATATTCTTGAAGTGAATCATCACAGTAGTTGCTCAGTAAGTGCTCATTCAATGATTATTCCTGTATCAGCTCTGAAAATGCTGTTAATTGTAAAGCACTGTGTGTAGACCAGTAGTTGATGCTTCCAAGATGTAGATAAATTAGGGGAAGCAGGGTAATAAGGAAGGGTACATTTTTAAAAAGGATGTTGATGGTGTTCAGAGTATAGTAGAAGTGATTTCAGAGTATCATGAAAGGAGAAGGAGAAGAAAAAGTAAAGACATTAGACTTAGATAATATTTAGAGAAAAAAGAAAAAAGATCTATTAGTTGAAAGAGGAGTCAGTCATGAAGCCAACTCTTCAGGCAAAGATCGGACCAGACTACAAGGCATAAACGATCCTGGTGAAGAGTGTGCGTCTTGGCTTAAA
This sequence comes from Heterohyrax brucei, assembly GCA_028571685.1. Lineage (NCBI taxonomy): Eukaryota > Metazoa > Chordata > Mammalia > Hyracoidea > Procaviidae > Heterohyrax > Heterohyrax brucei. The sequence continues at coordinate 43,322,526 of CM053164.1, forward strand.
TTTATACATGAGGCCAAGTGAGCAGCTCCTGTCCAGAGGTGAGCTGAGAGGGTCAGGAACTGGCTGAATAGACACAGGAAGTACAGGGTGAAAAGGAGGAATCTGCTGTCCAAGACGGGCAAGCAGCTAGAGTTGCATAGCCCTGTGTTTGCAAGGTTTTGTATGACAAACTGACATGGACTGCAAACTTGCACTTAAAGCACAATAAAATACCAAAAACAAACAAACAAACAAAGAATAGACATCTTAGTAGCAAATTCCTTCTGCAGATTCCATCATGTAGAAAGGACCTTGTTTTATATAGGTATATGACACATATATACACACATACACAAATCGTTTCCATTTCTTTTACCTGAACTTTATAGAGCAACATGTGAGCAAAGACTAATACTGGATCACCCACTTGTGTTTGTGAGGTACTTTTTATTCTAAAGTCGTGGGGTACTTTGTCCCATTTCCCTGATGGAAATAACACTTATACAATATTCTTGGTATGAAAGGAGTCTACAAGTATCATCAAAGGACCAGCTGACTCAGACTTTTAAAGCTTTTGCTCCATACTTAAAAAAAAAAAAAAGCCTTCGAGTCATTTCTAACACATGGCAACCCCACAAGACAGAGTAGAACTGCTCCATAGAATGTCTAAGGAGCAACTAGTGGATATGAACTGCTGACCTTTTGGTTAGCAGCTGTAGCACCTAACCACTATGGCCACCGGGGATCCAAATAATAAAATGGAAAAGATGAAGGAGGCTGTATTTGAAGTGTTTTGTGAGAAAATCTAACAGGTTTTTTCTTCTTTTTGTTGTACTTTTCAGGAAATAAATGACTCAGTCTACTTAAAAAAAGAATTCTTAGTTTTTCAGCTATTTTCAATGATGTCATGGTTCCACTAACTTATTTACTGCAAAGATCTATAGAAATAGTGTTGATCAAATCAAGAAGTCACACACCCTGAGAATCTGGGGTGGTACTGAGAGTACAATTGTTCTCTCTGAGTAACTGATTTATACCGCATAGATCTAGGAACTCCTGGGACCTTTTTTTTCCTCATCTCATCTAGTCAAAAGAAGCAGAAACTGATACACAGAGAAGAAGTACGCTGAAGGACAGAGAGAAACAGATATTAAGAGACAAAGAGACAATTCTGACACTATTGGAATCTTTAGATTCCGTGAGATATCTCACAGTTTTTAAATAAATTTTGATTTGCTCTCTTAAGTTTGAGGTTCTGTCACTTCAAACTGCGTTACTTCCGGAGCAACCTGACTATCTCTGTCAAAGTATTTATCCAGTTGTAAGGTTTTTCTTTTTTCTTTGTTTTGTCTAGTCAAAAAGACTTTAAACTCCTTCAGGATAGGAATTGTATTTTGTTCTATAAGGTCCCTGTTACCTGCCTTAATATTTGCGCAGTGTTGCTCAGTAGATGTTGAATGAATAAATGAATCCAATGGTGAGCATGTCATTTATTATACATGGTTATAATTTTAATTTTAAATTTCTCTTATTTAATTTTTAATTGGTTAATATGTTAATGTTTTTAAAAAATCAAAATATATGCAAAGCCATGTGTTAAAAAAACTCCTTCCCACCATTATCCTGTATCTGCTCAAATCATACCACTTCTCTTTGCCTCTCCGAGGTAAACACTGCCATTAGTTTTTAGTGTAACTTTTTGGAATTTCTTTATGTACATATAAACAAATGCAAATATATTTTTTTATTCTGTGACTTTTTATGCAAACGGTAATACACACACACACACACACACACACACACACATACATACAGATACACAGGTTTACCCCTTGCTTTTGATTTGATATAGCTCAGAGATTTTTTTTTTTTTTTCCATGTAAGTGTATAGGGAACACTCATTCTTCTTTATAATTTGTTATATTACATTGTATAATTGAATGATATTTAATCTCAATTGTTGAACATTAGCTTGTTTCAGGCTTTTGCTATTGAAAGCAACACTGTAACAAATAATCTTGTACATATGTCATTTTTCACTGTGTTCAAATATATCTAAAATAAATTACTAGTAGGAGTGCTGAATGAAAGGTTATGTGTTTATAATCTTATTAGCAAAATGTCTTCTATGAAGTGGATACCAATTTATTAACCCAGCAACACTGTATTCAAAAAGCTCTTTCTCTATAGAGTCTTGTCAACATTATATTAACATAGTTGTAAGTTGTGGTCAAGTGCCACCTCTCACAATAGCCATGTAGCTCCTGTTAGATTAACTCTTTCACAGATAACAACTATACACTCGGGACAAAATATAAAATCATCTGCCTAAAGACCCTGGAAAGTGCTCAAAAGAGGTAAAGAGTAAATGGGTGTTGAGACTTGGAAGAAGGAATGCGCTGGCTTGTAGCCTAAGGTGGATCTCAGTAGACATGCTGGATGGCTAAAATACAGACAGAAACCTCATGGTCTTGCTGCTTTGAAGAACTAGTTAACAGAGTGCAAGATGACCACAGCACCAGGAAAATGAGAAGGGATCCTGTAAAGCAGCAAGCCTCTGAGAGAAAGGCTCAAATTCTGTATATCTGCTGTGTCCATGTGAGTGACTCCTGAACCAGCATGTGTGTGACAGACGTCAAACAGCCCAGCTAAAGGTAAAATAACAAAACTGAGATTTCAGATTTGGGGGTTTGAACTCAACCAATTCAACTGCCTCGTAAAATTTTAAAAACTAGTATTCTTTGGGGGAACATGACAGAATTCATTCACAGTGCCTAGAATATGATCCATAATGTCAGACATGTGAGTCAGCAGGAAACTGGGGCTCATGCTCAAGAGAAAAGACAGTCCAGTGGAGATGCCTCCAAGAAGACCCAGGTACTGGAATTAAAAGTCAAGAATTTTAAAGCATCTGTTACAATTGGACTCAAGGGCAGGAAAGAATAAAAATATAGGAAAACTTAGAAACTATAAAAAGTTTCAAATGGAAATTTTATAAATGAAAAGTATAATACATGGACTTAAGTATTTACCATATGGACTTAACAACTGATTGGGCATGAAAAAAGAACAAAAAAGAAATCAGTGAACTGGAAGATTGATTAATATAAATTATCCAGTCTTAAGGGCAAAGAAACCCAAACCAAACCAACTGCTGTCAAGTTGACTCTGACTCATACTGACCCTACGGGGCAGAATAGAACTGCTCCATAGCATTTCCAAAGAGCACCTGGTGGATTCAAACTGCCAACCTTTTGATTCCAGCTATGGCGCTTAACTAGTACACCAAGGCTTCCAAGGGCAAAGACAGGAGAAATCAGTAACGGGAAAAAAATAGAATTTTGTTGTAGGACTTTGTTATGGGACAATATAAAAATGGCTATTATACATAAACATAGACTCCTAAAGGAAGAGAAAGAGCAGAAAACTATTTGATGCAATAAACCCCAAGTATTCCTAAGCACAGTGGCTGTTTTTAGTCACCATCAAGTCAGTTTTGACTCATAGTGACCGTATAGAACAGAGTACGGTAAGAGATGTCAATTCACAAATTTGAGAAGGTCAGCAAGCCCTGACCAGTATAAATACAAGGAAGAAACAAACTTGGCACATGATAAGCAAAATAGTGAAAAGTAAACATGCAGAGAAACTCTTAAAGTGCCCAGAGTTTTTATACAAGTAAACAATTATTTGAGTCTTCACTGACTTCTCACCAAAACAGTGGATGCCAGTAGAAATTGCAAGGGTGTCGTTAAATTTCTGTAAGATCTTTGCTAAGTTTCTTTGATGGGAAATAGTATTTCAGTGTAGTTTTAACTTGCATTTCTTTTATTATAAATATGAATGAGATTGAGCATCATTTCATATTTTTGAGAGCATTTGTATTTTGTGTATTTTTTTTAACCTGTTTTTCTATTGGGTTTTTCATCGGGAACATTAGCTGTCTGTGATAGAGTTGCAAATACGTTGTCCTCAGTTTGTCGATTTGCTCTTTGACTTTGCTGATGGTGTTTTTTTTCCATTAGAAGATTTTTATGAACAAATAAACAAACCAAAGCCACACCTGTTGGCTTCATGTCAATTTTGACTCATACTGACCCTGTAAGGGCAGAGTAGAACTGCCTCATAGGGTTTCCAAGGAGGGACTAGGAGATTCAAACTACCGGCCTTCTGATTAGCAGCTGAACTCTTAACCACTGCACCACCTGGCCTCTAAAGTGAATCAATTTTTTTCTTTTTGACTTCTAAATTTGGAATCATATCAGAGAAGCATTTCTTACTGCAAGTTTATGAAGACATTTGTCAGACTTCATCTTTATGGTTTCAGTTTTTACACTGAAATCCTTAATCCACTTGAAATTCATCTTGAATATGAATATAACTTCTTTTTTTTTTAATAGATGGCTACCCAGTTGTTCCAGCACATTAATCATCTACTAAATGTATTTGAGACTCTTTCTGGACTAGTACTGTGCTATTATAATTATTATATAATGCACCTTACTGTCGGGTACCTCTCATTCCTTTTCTTTACACTTTTCATGACTGCTATTGCTTATTTTTCTATTTGGTCTTTTGGCATTTTAAAGACTTCCTTAAAATAATGAACCTTAAATCCTAGATAAGGTGGGTCTTCATCAACTGTGTTCTTAGAGCACTCTCTTCCTTGTTTTATAGTTTTATCAGAGATTTTAGTTAATAGCAGTGATTATTTTTCTCAGTGTCAGACTTACCCACTAGACTATAGGCTCCACAAGGGCAAGGGCCGTGTCACTTCTACTCATTTTATTTGTAGTGTCTACTATAGTACATTTTAGGCTCTTAATATGTATTGAGGAGTAGATTCAGTGAATCTTGAGTCTTGAGGTTGAGCTCTGACTCTTACTCTCTGAATTCCTATAGGGAAGTTTCTTGGCTATTCTAGGCCTCAGATTACTCATTTGTAAAATAGATATAAATGAATTATAACTATTGCAGTTTCTGCGATAAATAATACATCTTAGAAAACATTTTATAAAGTGTGAGGTATTACATAAAAATTCTAACAAGACTGGCTTTCCTATTCATGTGTGGTAAATGCTTGTGTGTTTGCTAAGGAACAATGTCTAGACTCAGTCTGTTGTTTGTCAGAGTCCATTTGAAGAATTATCCTTACCAGATTATCATCAGCTAAAGTTACAGTCACTCATCAGTGTTCTTAGCATTTGGTTGTCTAAGAGGTAGGAACAGCCAATTTCAAATAAATCGTTGTTTGTTGACAAGATAACCATTTCTAAGAAAGGATATAAAATTCTTCTTACTGTGCAACCTGGGTTAGGAATCCATTCTGCCCGAGATGTCTACCTGCCACTTCCAAAAGAAAACTATTTGTGACACAGCTGCTATTACCAAAAGAAAAACTCAGACCTGATAATTTGCCCAAACCCAGAGCCTTGTTGGTTTCAGTTACTTACCAGTGCGCTGTAACTGGAAAAGAAGGACGATTCGCGTATTTGTTGCTAATGCTGGAGAAATTGCCATTAAGGCAGTTGGCAGAAAGGCTGACATTTTAACAGTCATAGGTCAGATAATTTCCTACATCTAAACAAGGAAAGATTTGACCAAGGATTGACAAAAAAATCAAATTATTCTGTTCACTTGGCTGCATCTAAATGTCTCATTTTCAGCTTACAGGAAAGATTGCTGTGGAAGCAATCTTTGACGTTACAGCAGAGTGACTGTAAATTGCTTTGAATAGCTTTTGGAACTTTAAATATAAAATCACAGGAAAAGTCATTGTCCTTAGAATTCAGAATCAGTTTTTTACTTGTGCTTTGTTCTTCATATGTTGGTTATAGCTTAACTTTGATGTTAAGGTACATTTGTGATCATCATTTACTCAGTGCACAGAGAAATATTAGCTTATAGATCACAAGAGAAAACAGGGACAGAACTGAAAAGTGAATTCTTGGACTTTAGTGTCTAATGCCGTTAGAAACAACTGTTAGGTTTTCTCTGTTCTTTCAGTAGCAAAAAGAAAAAAAAATGCAGGATAGGCTTGCAAGTTGGAGATTTAAGTACTTTCTATGGTGTCCACTGGACCAAATTCCTTTCACATTCTTACATTTCTTTTATTATAAATTTAGTTCTGTAAGTCAGCCTGTGGTTGATAACACAAATTTATATTAGTTTTAGGGTCAACATTTTGAGAAGGGATAAAGTGGGAATTTTCTGAGCATTTTTGAAAGAATGTTGTCTAAATTCACTACAGAAGAAAAATATATCGTACAAACTAAAATAGAGCAAAAGATCTAAAGTGTAGTATGTGGACTAAAATAACTAGCTGTTCAAATGAGCCCAAGTGCTAACTATGTAATTTTCTTTCCTATTACCTTATATGTACAAGGGTTCTTCTGCTGTCATAACCCCACATTTTAATCCTTTTGTTGCCATCCTCCTCCCCCAGCAAAAAGATGTACCATTGGATTTAACAGATGGAAAGTTCTGACACTAGCATTCTAACCTACAATTGATATTTTACCCTAGTAGGTACAAATGACCATTTATTGATTGGTAGGCGGTTTCCCTTACAAAATTAAAATGAAGAAGAAATAAATTAAGTCTGGTTTATCACAGTCTAGCCCACTTCTTTCTCCAGCCTTATCTAATCCCATCTTGCGTTTTAAAGACCTATCTTAGCAGCTCCAGAAATGACTGAAGAATGTTCCACATATATGTAAAAACCAGTTCAGCATTCACGTTCTCCCTACAGGGATCCAGAAACCACTCACAGTGGGTGACCTTTGATCAGGATCAGTGCTTGCTTCCTTCACCAGCAGTGGCCTTCTTTCTGTCCCTTGAATATGCAGCATCCTTCACTTCCACATCAAGTCACTGCCCTTGCTGTTTCTTTGGGTTTTTCCTTCAGATGCCACATGGCTGGCTTCCTCACCTGTTTCACATCTTTGCTCAAATGTCCACTTGTTAGATTATTTTAAAAAAAGACCTACATCTCCACTATTTGAGGGTTTTAAGTGAAGGAGTATCATAATTAGACTATAGAAAGGATCCCTCTGGCTACTCTGATGAAAATACACTCAGATGAACAAAGGCTGAAGCAGGAGGCGATTGCAATCATCTAGGCTAGAGGCGGCTTTAAACAGTGGTGATTATGGAGGAGGTGAGAAGTATTTGGACTCAGAATATATTTTGAAGGTAGTCTACAAGATTTACTGACCCTTGGAATATGTGATGAAAGAGAAAGACAGGAGTTAAGAGTGATTCTAAGGTTTTCAGCCAGAGAAACTGAATCAGTGCCATTTACTCAAATGAGGACTAAATACTGAGAGATGAGCACAAAATCTGGGAGTTTGGTTTTGGTCATGGTAGCTGAATAAATGAAACTTGGGTTAGGAAAAGTTCTGGGATAGAGACTTACATTTGGGAGTCATGTGCGTATAAGTGATATTTAAAGTCACGAACCTGGTTGCAGTCATTCTAGGGAGCATCCTGTTGCCACTGGGTCAATTCTGACTCACAGTGACCCTATAGAACAGAGTAGAAATGCCCAGTAGAGTTTCTAAGGAGCAGCTGGTGAATTCAAACTGCTCGCCTTTTGGTTGGTAGCTAAGCTCTTTAACCACCATACCACTAGGTCCCTCTAGGGAGCCTAGGTAAGGAAGGGAGGATTTAGAGTTAAGCCTTGGTGTATTGTACCTCAGTGTCCAGATGTTGGGGAGAGCAGGGAGGACTGTTGGGGAGACAAGAACCAGCAGAGAGTAGGACCCTGGAAACCAAGTGAAGAATGTTCTGTGAAGGAAGAGTGAGCCACTCACTGTGTCAAAATGCTGCTGATAAGATGACTTTGAGAAATACCCATCACATTTAGCAATGGTGACCGTGATAAGCTGCTTTGGTGGAGTGGTGGAGAGGAAGGACTGACTGGAGAGGGTTAGGAGAAAATAATAAAAGAAGAAATGTAGACTTCAAATATAGACATTTCTTTCTAGCAGGTAATTGTATAAAGTGGAACACAGAGATGCAAGCTGAAGGGGGATATGGAGTCAAGGAAAAGGTGTTTATTTCTTTAGTGATGTTTACATGCTGATGGAAGTGAGTAAAAAGGGAAAATTAATTGTATAGGAGGGGGGATGGGAACAGTTGTTGGGAACATATGTTCCTGAGTGAATGATTCTTCTTCTGTAGCACTGTACATAGCTCTAAGGGAAGGATCTTCAGTTCTTCTTCCTATACCTTCACCCTCCCACTGGGCCAGATGCCCTTCTTAAAGCGCCTGTGTAATGGTATACTGTCAGAAGTCGTCCAGTGGCAACAGGTTTATACTTCTCTCTTTCATAGTGTGATTCCTGGTACTTAAAAACAGACTCTCAAGTCTGACTGTGTCTTGATCCAAAAACTACCCTTAACATGGTAGGCTAGTTCTAGAGTCTTCCAGGCTTTCATGTAATGTCAAAAACCTATCTTCCTGGTATTGTACTATGGAAGGCAAGATCTACACTATAATGTTTTACAACCCTTCTTCCTTCTTTCCCTGCCCCCCTTGCTAAGCTGTTGGTGACTCTTCAGGCAACTTAAGTATTTCCTCCAGGACTGCACTGTGAACAGTCTACACATATTAGTGTTCTGTCTTGTTTACTTATGAGAAGCTCAGTATAACAGACTGAGATGTTGTGGTCTTGACAGCATCCAGCAGCAACAGTCATGAGCACAGCTGCTGAACTGTAAGCACCAGTCCTGTTTCTCACCGTTAACAATCTCAGTGACATCGTGGTTTCTGTGACCTCCTATGGCCTGCCTGAGCTTTGGTTCTGTCCATTTGATTCTCTTATTTCTGCCTTTTTCTGTTCAGGGGTGGGCTTGTGGTGATGAAGAAATGCTTGGTTCTTAGCCAGGGACTTACGTAAGTTAAAGGATGTTGTAAACAGTAAAATAAACAACAAAAAACCTGTCAGTTATCTCTATTATCTTCTGAGCTCAAGGTTTGTATTTCTGTCTGCATTTTCAAGGTTTTAGGGTGGAGTTTAAAATTAAGGTCAGAACCTTGAATCCAGTTGCTAGGATGTTTGTAGAAAGGAATGGTGATTGTCGTGGAATCATCTGTATGTGGTATGCATGCATGCTTATGTGTGTTCATCCTTCCATGCTTAAAATTTAAATGCTCTATTTAAAAATGTGTTTTGGAGAGCTGCTAATTTTTTTACAGAGGGAAAGGCAATGGAGATACTTGGAGCTCTTTAGTAGTTACAGTATGAAAAGCATAGAGATCCACTCTCTAGTTGTAGATCATCCACAGGACTTTATGTTCAAACAAATGTAATAGTGGAACCCAGTATGTCAAAAGCCAAAGCTGAACTATTTGCTTGCAGTGAGATGCCCGAGTAGCTCAGCACCCATGCTTGCTGCCTTTTCAGAGGTTCCTTAGCCACCCTAGGCCTCTGCATAGCCTAGTTGGAAAATTCCTTCTCTAGACTGTGACTGAAAAAAAAAAGTGGGGGTATTCTCTAACTTTTCCATCATAAACATTGAAAGGGAACTTAAATTTTTTTAACATGAGTTTTACCTTTTAAAATCAGAAGTGCTATGTGCATCTTAATTAAGTACTTCAAATTGTCGTACCTTTGTACTTCTTTCCCATGGGGACTAGTTCATAGTGAAAATTATTAGTTTATGATAACAATACTAACAGACTATCCAGAGATTAGAATCTTATTTGGAGTGCCCTTTGCTGTACTGTTTATATGGGTAGAGTTTGACCTTTGCATGTACCTCCAGACACATTATAGAGGATGGTGAGAATGTGTCATCAGCCTAGTGGGTTATAAATATATTGTAGGTTATGAAGTGGTCTGAATGCTTTAGTAAAATGAATCATAAGAGGCAGGTCTTATTTGTCTCTATTGTTTGGATTTTTAAGTCATAATCATACATTCATTTATTCTTTTTATACTTTTAAGAAACAAAAAAGTAATATTACTACATTATAATTTTATTGTACATTTAAAATTCAGACTTAAAAAATTTGAATTACACTGTTTAGTAACTAATAATTTACCAGTTCTTTTCTGGTCCTCGCTGCTTCTGTAACCATCTTGTCTTGTCTGATGCTAGGAAACTCCAATTGAAGATGCCTGCTTCTTTAACAGGCTCAACTGGTGGCCTAGGTTATAATTACGACTTCATATCTATTTGTGATTTTTAATTTTATTATTATACTTTCTTTCTACAGACTGGTGAATTTTCAGCTCGTTTTCTTTTGAAGTTGCCAGTGGATTTCAGCAATATTCCCACATACCTTCTCAAGGTAAAGATACATGGCTGTCAGTGGGAAAATATCCATGAACTTTTAAATTAATAATTAAACTCTGAATATTTGTAAGACTAGTGTGCTAGCATTTTGTTCAGATGATGCATTCTATTAGAAATATTTACTGTGTAAGATTTGTTGCTGTCTATTCCGACTCATAGTAACCCTGTAGGCCAGAGTAGAACTGCCGCATAGAGTTTCCACCCAGTACCTGGTGGATTCAAGCTGCCAGCCTTTTGGTTAACAGCTGTAGCTCTTAACTACTATGCCACCAGGGTTTCCAAAAGCTAAGCGAGTAGCATTAAAAGCCGTTTAGAAATGAACTTTCCTTGTAAAAATAATTAGCGTAAGTTAAACCTTAGAAAAATTACTTTTATAATAATCACATGGGGATGAAAGACATATAGAAATTGGCTAATATGCATTCTGTCTTTGAGTAGTATTTCATATTACCATGTTATGCTAATTTTCTTTGCATCAGCAGGTGATCTCGAGCGTCCAGGAAACCCTCGGTGGCATAGTTTCTAAAAGTTACCACTGCTGCTACCAGAAGGTCAGCAGCCTAAATCCACTAGGCACTCCTTGGGAACTCGATGGGGCAGTTCCTGCTCAGTCCTGTAGGATCGCTATGAGTTGGAATCAACTTGATGGCAGTGGGTTCGTTTTGTGGTGGTAGGGTTGGTCGTAATGCAGTGTGAAGCCTTGATGTCTAATGAAATTTGGTCTGCTGGGTTTTGGACTTATTTGCGTCCTGTGACCCATTTTTACCTCTGATTTCTTTCCTTTGGATTGAGAATATCTATCCTATACTTGTTCTGCCACTGTATTTTAGAAGTAATAACTTGTATTCTGGGTTTGACAGATCCACAGATGGAGAGGAATTTTGCACCAATGAACAATAAATATACAACAAAAAACTTTTATTAAGAATGAGACAGCAGTATACATGCTTTACAAAAGAATTATATTGAATTTTAATATAATAGAAGAAAATAAAATTGAAGTAATAATGGAAGGAATTGGTACTTGAACTTCAGATAAATGTTACTTTACCAAATGACAGATTTTTTTCCTAAAAGGTCACTATAAAATTAAAAATAGGTTATGAAACATATTAAAAAAATGTTGTTTTATTTCATATGTGTATTTTAGACAGAATGGATTAATGCCCTGTTGCAAAGTATCATCTTGAGATTTTTACCTTATCTTTTTACCTTATAATATTAATACTACATGTGATAATTGTGCACCTGTCTAGTTTTAGGTATATATCTAAGTCAATTTAATATCCATCACTACTCCTTTTATCATAACTTCTCCATCTTTATATTATGCATTTTTGTTCCTCATTTGACAGATTTCATTGTTAAACTTTTTTTTCAAAAAGACATTATGGATATCTGTTCCCCGAGTTCTTATTTTTAATGTTGGAAAACAGCCTAGCTGGATATAATACTTGGGTCATGTGCCCTTTCCCTCAGAACTTTATAAGTTTTATTCCATTGTCTAAATCCCAAACCAGCCAAACTCAGTGCCACTGTGTTGATGCTGACTAATAGCAACCCTGCAGGACAGAGTAGAACTGCCTCATTGAATTTCCAAGGAGTGCCTGGCAGATCTAAAGTGCTGCTGGCTGTTTGGTTAGGAGCCTTAGCACTTAACCACTGTGCAACCAGGATGATCCTTAATGTTGTTCTGGAGAAGTGTCTGTCTAACTCCTTTGTCCATCACTTAATGGATTATTTATCTTTTTCTTACTGGCTTACTGATATTTTGTAGTACCTTATGTATTATGGAGATTGGGTGTCAGCCTGACATAGAGTTGCCAAATATCTCTTACCATTTGTAGGTGGTCTTTTAATTCTATTGATAAAGTCTTTGGATGAGCAGAAGTGTTTGATTCTTAGTAGTTCCCATTTATCTATTTTCTCTTCTGCTGATAGTGGTATGTTTGTCAGATTTTGAAGTCTCTCTACGTTGTGTATTAAAACTTCCATTGTTGATCCTAATTTTTCTTGAGTAAGCTGTATCGTTTTGGATTTGATATTTAGGTCTTTTATCCAGTTTGAGTTGGTTTTTGTATAAAGTGTGAGATATGGATCTTGTTTCAATTTATTGCAGATGGATATCCAATTTTGCCAGCACCATTTGTTGGAGAGATTGCTTTTACCCCAGTTTAATGTCTGAGGGCCTTAGTCGGCTGTTCATAGGAAGATGGTGTCATCTCTGGGGTCTCAGTTCTGTTCCGTTGATCTATTTGTCTCTTTTTGTATGAGTACCAGGCTGTTTTGACCACTGTGGCAGTGCAATACGTTTAAAAGTCAGGTAGTGAAAGGCCTCCCAGTGTTTTCTTATTCAGAAGTGTTTTGCTTGTCCGGGGCATCTTCCCTTTCCAAACAAAGTCGATACTTTGGTTCTCCATCTCCTTAAAAAATGTCGCTGGAACTTGTATTGGGATTGTATTATATAAGTAAATTGCTTTGGGTAAAATAGGCATTTTCCCAATGTTAAGTCTTCCTATCCATGAGCAGGGTCGGTTTCTCCATTTATGTCAGTCCCTCTTAGTTTCTTGTAGTAAGATGTTGTAGTTCTCTTTGTAAAGGTCTGTTATTTCTCTGGTTAGATTTATTCCTATGTATTTTATCTTTTGGGGGACTAAAGTGAATGGTATTGATTTGATGATTTCTTCCTTAGTAATCTCATTGTTGGTCTACAGGAATGCTACTGATTTACTTATGTTTATCTTGTATCATCACACTTTGCTGAACTCTTCTATCAATCTGAGTAGTTTACTTATGGATTCTTTGAGATTCTGTGTGTATACAATCATACCATCTGCAAATAGGGAGATTTACTGATATAGATGCCTTTTATTTCTTGGTCTTGTCTAATTGCTCTGGCTAGAACTTCTAGTACACTGTTGAATAGGAGAGGTGAGTGTGGGCATCCTTGTCTAGTTTCCATTCTCGAGGGAAGTTGTTTCAGTCTGTCTCTATTCAGGATGATGTAGGCAATCAGCTTTGTATAAATGGCATTTATTGCATCTAATCTTATATTCTTAATGAACAACTAGCCTTAAGAAAATTACGTTATAATTTTCTTACTTCCATCCTGGTTTACAGATTTCTAGTAATGACGGCACTGGGTTAGTAACGATGTTCATGTCTTTCTGTACTTTACTGTCTGGTTACATCATTTCCTTCTCTTGCTCACTTCCCCTGGAGACTACAGCAAGAAAACCTGCGGGGCAGCTCTGCTCTGCTCCTTGTGTTTGCAATGAGTTAAAATTGAATTGACAACACCTAACAGCAACATTGTTGTCTTGAGGATTATTGACCCTAAGAATATGATCCTAATTGAGAAAGCTTTTTCCCTTTTTTCTGGAAACCTACACTTCCTGGTGAGTTAACTATAAAATGGTTCTTTATCTCCTGAACAAGTACTCAGAAACTAAGAATATGGTGTAAATGTGGTGTTTGAATTAGCTTCTTAAGATAATAAGCCAGTTTTATATCTAATATAGTAAAATTAATATCCTATAGTTAAGAACCTCTTCACCAGCACTATACAGAAATATCTAGGAAAATGACTAGATACCGTGGAGGTTGAAAGTTTAATAGGAATTATTTTTGCTGATAGTAGATAAGACAAACATAACCTTTCAAAAATATCAATGTTAGTTTTCCTTTGTCAGATAGGAAAAGATCATAACTGTTTATATAGTTTAAATACTTTCCAGAGTGTCTTAAAACTATATGCCATTGTGTCCTATCCCAGGCCAGAAGTAGGGCTGTGATAATTTACTGTGGATGAAGTACTTAGACTTCTAGCTTCTGTAGTAATCTGTTGGATGTCATTTAGCGTCACATACTTGTGGCAAGCCCATTTATCCTAATAGAGCACTGACTGCAATTTAGTCCACTATGGAATCCGAATCATGATACTATGTGGAATGAATTAAGGGTGAAAGAGTAAAAATATGCCACCTGTGTCAGGAGAGGAGCTCTCATCCTTCTTCTGAAGCCTCTCTAGCCATATTGACCAGTCTGGGTACTCTCAGTGCAGACAGAGGCAGAAGGTAGGAATTAAGATTGGGTCAGCAAGAGAGGTTCAAGAGACAGTTGTAGTGAGAAATTCAGTCTGTAACCATACAAGGTCTAAGCAGGTCACTGACACAGAAGGGAGCATCTGAGAGTCCTGTGTGCTGAGGTTATCCTGTGTAGGGGCTGCCTCTTCTGCCTGTTTTGGCTGCTGGGTTCTCCTGCTTACAGTCAGTTAGGTTTCTAATCACACTTGGGCTTGAAAACTCCAATGCTGCAGGGGCCAGGCAGGTAATGGAAAGAAGTGAAGCTAGCTTGATATAATTCAGTAGGAAATAGTGAGAGCTGTAGTGAGCCAGTGAATGATCTAAGTGCAGCAGCTGCTACTCAGCTTCCTAGATCTTTCCATATGAGAGTATAGGCCTAGTGTTGCCAGCTATGCTGATGTTATTAAAAGGAGTCCCAAATCTCAAGTTTTCATTTTTTTAATACAAAAAAATGCTTGCTTTTAGGCCATGGGAGCTCCATAGACACATCCAAATTCCCTGAGAGACCAAATCGTGGGATTAAGGGCTGTGGGGACCATGGTTTCCAGAAACATCTAGCTCAATTGGCATAATAAAGTTTATAAAGAAAATGTTCTACATTGTATTTGGGTGAGTAGTGTCTGGGGTCTTAAAAGCCTGTGAGCAGCTGTCTGTGATACTCCACTGGTCTTAGAGAGCCAGGAAGAATGAGGAAAACTAAAGAAACAAGGGAAAGATTAGACCAGAGAGCTAACAGACCACATCTAAAACAGCCTCCAGCAAACTGAATCCACTACTACTGATCTGTGCCTGGCTACTGTCAATGAGTACTCTGATAGGGATCACAATAAAGAGAGCTGGAGAAAAATGTAGAACAAAATTCTAACACCAAAAGAAAGAGCTGGCTTGCTGGCTTGGCAGAGACTGAAGGAACCCTGAAAGCATGGGCCCTGGACCTGGACACCCTTCCTGTTCAGTAATCAAGTCACTCCTGGGGTTCACCTTTGGGCCCAAAATTAGACAGGCTCATAAAACAAAAGGAGACTGAAGGGGCACTGTAGCCCAAGGGCAAGGACTAGAAAGTAGGAGGGGACAAGAAAACTAGTAAGTAGGGAACCCAGGGTAGAGAAGGGAAAGTCTTGACATGTTGCAGGGTAGTTAACCAGTGTTATAAATATCATGTATACTAATTGTTTAATGAGAGACTAGTTCTGTAAACCATCTAATTTACAGTAAAATGGAGAACAGTGCTTGCTTTTATATGATGGCAGTGCATAAATGCTTTACAAACAGTGTGCAGGCCTGTTGTGCATTGGTTGTGTCCCATGGGCTGATTTGTGAGCCTTGCCCTAACACTGAATAATAATAGCCAGGTGGGCACCAAAACAAAATTCTGAAGAGCATCTCTGGTATAATTTTTTGCAGCATAAGATGGTCATTGATTTCCTGTAGGTGAAAAGATACTGATTCTGGACAAGGGAACTCTCCTGTTCACAAGACTGCTCAACTTTTGACCAGAGCCACTAACTGTTTGGAAAATAACTTCTGGATAATTTATTAGAGAGAGCAGTTTTAGACCCAGATTTTTAGATGTTCTGTTCTTGTTGTTAGGGGCCGTTGAGTTGAGTTGGTTCGGATTCATGGTGACCCTGTGTGCAGCAGAACAAAACACTGCCTGACCCTGTGCCCTCCTCACAGTTGGGGTCGTGCTTCAACCCCTTGTTGCAGCCACTGGGCCAGTCCATCTCGCAGGGGCTCTTCCTCTTTTTCACTGACCCTCTAGGTGTTCTAGGACATTGAAATATATTTTAAAATTATCTCCTGAAGTGTGTGTCCTTGTGTTTTGCCTTCTTATGTGTGGTACACTGGAATTCTGTTTGGATACGTATTAGATACTGTGATTGTTAAGGTTGTATGTCAGCTTGGCTGGACTGTTGCCAGTTAATGATGTTGTTTGGCGGTTGTGATGATGTGATCACTTCCATGATGAGATTTCATGCATATATGTGATCATCTCCATGATGGGATCTGCTGTGAGCAGCCAGTCAAGTGAAAGGAAATTTCTTGGTGTGTGGCCTATGTGTACCCTGGGTTGGTGGGTTCATGCTCACCCTGGGTCCTATGGCTGGTTCCTGTTTGACTGGTGGTTCCTGGGACTTGATCCAGCAGTTTGCCTGTGTTGCCTGCCAGTCTTGAGATTGTTGGTGATCTCAGCCTGTAAGCAGGATCCCTGATGTCTGTCTGGCCAGTCTTTGGTTGATCAGCCTCTGTTGCTTTGTGAAGCAGGAGAGTCCTCTAGTCTGACCTGTAGATTCAGGGTGTTCCAGCCTCTACAACTGTGTGAGCCATTTCTTTTATATAAATTCCTATATATAGGTATTTGTATGCTTTAATAGTTTGGTTCTCTAGAGGACATAGCTTAAATACATTTGGTGCTGGGAGTGGTCTAGAGAATATTGTAAGGATGAGTGTTCTCAATTCCAGTTAGCAATGCTGTCTTTACTACTGAAAACAGGACATTGACAATCCATGGCATACAGTGGCAATAGAAATTCAAACTGTCATCCCCAGCAGATCAGGCTTTGCTGAAAGGCCGTGCTCTGGGCAGTACTCTGGGTGATGGTATGTTTGATGCTTTTCTACAGTTGCATCATGGTAAGTATAAAGGAGCTGGTTTTACTTTTACTAAACAAAGTGTTGAAAGAAAGAGAAGAGCTCAGAGTTTCAGAGTCAAAGCTCGAGTGATGCATACAAGACCTCAATGTTCCCCTTGTACCTTGAAAGAAAGCTTTATTTCTAGTGCTAATATTGCTGAAAACCAAACCCAGGGTCTTATCATGAGAGTGGCTGAATTGCAAAAGCAAACTGACTACTATCGAGTTGATTCTGACTTATAGCAACCTTATGGGACAGAGTAGAATTGTTCCATTGAGTTTCTAAGGAGTACCTGGTGGACTCGAACTGCTGACCTATTGGTTAGCAGATGTTGCACCTAACCGCTTCACCACCAGGGCTGAGATGTAATGTGCATGCAATGCCCAACTTTAAGAATTGTCTGAAGTTTACAGTCAAGCAGGCTTGGAAATGGGACTACTGCTGTAGAAGCTAGAGACTGAAGAAGAAATGATAGGAGTGAGGCTTCTTCCCTTTCATTAATTTATACTCTAGAGAGGTATTAAGAGGTGGCCTAATATAACCCAGTGGCTGACAGGAGAAGATCCCTGGTAGCAGAGTCCCTAACCCCTAACCCTCAGTGTTCTAAATGCTACAACAGAGAACTTACAGTGGGCTTAAAGTGATCCTAGAATCTGTGGAAAACTATTAGTTGTTATCAAGCTGATTCTCCTTTGTGGCAACTCCATGTTACAGAGCAGAACTGCACTTCAGGGTTTTTTGAATTGTGACCTTTCATAAAGCTTTGTTTCTGAGGCAGCTTTGGGTAGATTTGAACTGTCAACCTTCGAGGTAACAGTCCAGTTCTTACCCATTTGCACTACCCAAGAATTCTCTGTGAAGGATTAGACAAACAAAAGAAGAAATATGAGAATAGTCATTAGACCCAGATACTTTATGATGTAGTAGATAAGTTAAAGTTAACAGGTATTAATTAAGCACTCTCTTGTATGTATGCTACATGTACAGTACGCTTTAAGACAGTGCATCTTAGTTTGCTGTGCTGCCATAACAAAAAACATCACAGCAGGTGGCTTTAAAGAAACAAAAGTATTTTGTCCCAGTTCAGAAGCCTAGAGGTCTCAGTTCAGACCACGGCCCTTTTTTTGATTTTAGCTTCAAGTTTTTGTTGTGTGCTCTAAGTCAATTCTGACTCCTTGTGACCCTTTAAGACAAAGATTAAAACTGCCCCGTCAAGGTTTCCTAGGCTGTAATCTTTATAGTAACGGATTGCCAAGTCTTTTCTACAGTGGAGCTGGTGGTAGGTTCAAACTGCTGACCTTTTGGTTAGCAGCCGAACTCTTAACCACCGTACCACCAGAGCGCTCTTACCTTCTGGCAGCCACTGGCAGCCCTTTATGTTTCTTGATGTTCCTTGGAGCTTGTGTTTCCCCTGTGCGTGTGTCTGTGTCCACTTAGGTATAACGTAATTCAAGCAAATAAAAGAAACCCTATTTTCAAAGGCTCATGTTCACCAGCATGAGGGGTTAGGTGTTTAGCACATGCTTTTGGGGATCAATTTAAAACGTAATGCAGTAGAGGTATTCCCCAACTTATGATGGACCTCTGTTCCAATGACTCATTTGTTAAGTCAGTTATGATAATAAACCAAATACCTGGATTTTTAACTTTATTTTTAGTTTTCATTATTATTTTCTTCTGTTAGTGGTATTTTTTATAAATACAACCTTAGTTGGAAACACTGCATACAAACGTACAGGTTTATTTTGATACATACATAAAAAACTACGTAAGTCATAAAAAAAAGGTGATCACAAGTGTGGTTTGTCATAACTTGAATACATCCTAAGTTGAGGGCTCCGTGTATAGAGATAGTTATGGATTGGAATGGTTAGGAAAATCTTTATGACCAAGTGTGGGCATAAGTTAGTTCTTGAATAGAAGTAGCCTTTAAAGGCTGAAAGGGGAAGAAGGACAGCTTAGGTGTGAGCACGATGCTGTGATCAGTGACAAGATTGTGGAGGCCTACTTCATTTGGAGAATAGTCAGTCATCTAGATTGGAAGAGCAATTTGTTGCAAGAGGATAGTGATCAATAAACATAGAAAAATAAGTTGAAAATATCTTAAATATCAGGAAGATGATTTCAAATCTCATAAAGAGGCAGTTTTACTTCTCTTATACATGGATTATCTGGATAAAAACCTCCTATTTTATTTCCTTCGCCACATTTCTGCTCATCTCCTTTCTCCCTGCAATGCTGTTGCCAGAGTAGTCTACTTTTGAAACTAATGATTTCTTGTTGTATACTGTTTCCGGAGCCCACCCTCCAGGCAGTGTTATTTCACACTGCTCCTCAGTATGTGCTTTTAATGTGAAATAGGCGGCATCCTGACCATCCCTTGGTGTGACTCTGCTCGTGCTGTCTCTCAGCTCTGAGACCTCTGCGTTGTCTTCTTTTCCTTGAGACCTTACTGTTTTGACATAACAAGAAAAAGAAGTTCAAGGTGCTTGATACTTGGCTTTGACTGCTGGATAGAATATCTAGCCCATGGTTTCTTGACATCTGGGGCTAGAAAGGAGCAAATAGGTCAGTGTGGAGTAGCTGGGATTATTGAAACCATTGTGAGCCTTTTGAAGGAGGAAGTGTAGCATCTGAACTAGGAGGATCCAGTGAAAGAGAATTATCACATATAGAAGGATAGACAGAGCCCAGAGTCCTCTAAGCTAAAGATTTTAAAATGTTTGTGAAGGAGGGAATGATCAAATGCCATTGAATGAACAAGAATAGAACCAAGAAAAGACATCTGACTAAATTTGGCTAAAGGGGTAGGGATGGTGAGAGCAGAGTAAACACTTTGAGTAAACCCAAGATAGAAGCTAGATTGTTGGTGTTAATGGAGGTGTGAATGACGAGGAAACATACTCCGTGGATATTCTACAAAACGAGATGTGGAAATGAGATGACAACTCGAAAACTGGAATGATCAAGTGAGATTTTTAAGAGGAAGTGACTGAAATGATAGCACAGTACCCAAAATAATCAGAGAAGCCTTTTCAAGAAGTAGTTTTAATTCACAGTATGCTTGAATATGTTAATGTTACTAATGTTCTCTCTTTGAAAGGCATAAAGGGAATGTTGCTGGGGAAAAGCCCTTCCAAGCGGTGCTGTCATTCGTTCTCCTGTTGTTAGGTGCCCTCAAGTCAGTTCCCACTCGTAGCAACCCTGTGTACAGCAGAATGGACACTACCAAGTCCTCTGCCATCTGCACAGTCACTGCCATGGTTGGGACACGGTGTCAGTCCGTCCTGTTGAGGATCTGAGGATCTTCCTCTCCTTCAGTGTCCCTCTACTTTACCAAGCGTGATGTTCTTCTCCAGGGACTGGACCCTCCTGATAAGTTGTACGAAGTAGGTGATACAGAGGGTCACCATGCTTGCTTTTAAGGAACATTCTGGCTGTGCTTCTTCCAAGACAGACTTTCCTTTTTATAGTTAGGGGAAATAGGTAATGGTAGGAGTTTTTTAAAAGTGTGTCTATGGCCATCACATTTTGTAATTTGTAATTTGTCAACCAAGACTGAGTTTTAGTAAATTGGCAGAGTTTTGAAATTTCTCATTCTTCTCACCTCCTTTTAGGAGCAGGAGAGATTCTGTGGACCCAGCACAGAAGCAGGCTGATTAATCTGTTTGGATTTTTTTTTTTTTTTTTTTTTTTGCCAGGGGTAAGGGGAAGATTTTGCATTGTCTTTTATCATCTGAAATTTTGTGAAAGCCTGTTTAGTTTTAAAGTCTGCTAGGAAGATAAGTGATAATTTTTCTCAAATTTTCTCTTTATTTAAAATCCAACAGATTTGTGAGGGTCACATGTATTGATTATAGTTATTTCTTGGGAAGCATAAACTAGCCAGAATTAAAAAGACTTCTCATCCTGATAAATGAGTACAGATTCAAAAGCTGACTCACAAGGATTTTTCTCTAAAACCACAGATTAAATGATGCCTCGGAATTTGAGACCTTTCAGTTTGGGGATTTTTTTTTTTTTTTGATCCAATAAAGTTTCGCTTAATGGGCTGCTTTTAGAAATCAAGGCTGCTTTAACTCACTCTTGTGAAATCTGGCTTTAAAGCAAAAGCAGTTGTCTGGCACTTGAAAAGGCCATAAAGAATTCACAGAGAACCCTCATCTTATCTTAAAGAAAATGGTTTCTGTCTCATCTGATAGGAGTGGGCATGTTTGTCTAAACTCAGGAATGTGTACCTGGAGAAAAAGCATCATAAAAGCAGGGTGCTTTTTATTCCTGTAATAAATCTGTTATTACTGATTGGGGTCAAAATTTGCATTTGAAACTTAATCACGAAAGACACAGCAAGATGGCCTGAAAATTTACTCTGCAAGGAGTTACCATCGTAATTTTGTCCTTTCATTAAGTTGGGGACCCATGACTGCTTTCCTTTCAGTGCCCGTGTATCCATGGCTCTGCCTATGGCATATAGCCTTGACTCTCTAGAGAAGCATGGCTTAGAGAAAAATAAACCCTCTACATCATGGGTCAGGAATCTTCTGTAAAAGGGCAAGATAGTGAAATTGTAGGCTTGAGGGCCATATGGTTTCTGTCCCAACTACTCAGCTCTACTGTTGTAGCGAAAAAGCAACTAGAGACAGTATGTAAATTAGTGTGGCTTTGCTTCTTTAAAACTTGCGCTTATGGAGGAAGAGTTTCTTCACAAGGAGTCCCAGGCAGGCGACGTGAACAGTGAAGTGCTGGGCTGCCCCCCTGCGAAGCTGGCAGTTGAAGGCAGCCCAGAGGCGCCGCGGAAGGGAGGTTTGGCTGTCTACTTCCTGAAGGTCTCAGCCTGGAAAATGCCATGGAGCGTAGTTCT
Organism: Heterohyrax brucei; assembly: GCA_028571685.1. Taxonomy (NCBI): domain Eukaryota; kingdom Metazoa; phylum Chordata; class Mammalia; order Hyracoidea; family Procaviidae; genus Heterohyrax; species Heterohyrax brucei. Next base: position 43,344,390 of record CM053164.1, read on the forward strand.
GCTCCTGGTCCATCATGAGTGAGATGGAATCCAAGGCAGCTGGTTTGGTTTTTATTTCTTCACAAGTCACCTGCTCCATCACAGATAGATAAGAAGGGATTTGATGCAGTGAGCTTGAGTTGTTTTTATACTGCAGTCTTTGTTTACATCTTGCTAGCTCCTTCAAATCTGAAAATCTCCAGAGACTTCCTTTCTTCTTTACTCTGTGTCCTTTTAAAATAATCTGTTAGTAATGCTTAACTTAGTAAATTCTCTTCTAAATCTTAGTTTCTTGAAGTGTTAGATGGAGTCTGTTATGCAACCATTCAGGATTGTTGGGGATGTTAAATGAGACCCTGAATGTGATTGTACTTCATACACTTCTGAGCTTAGAGTAGATGTGCTAGAGAAATGGCTTTTGTTTTGTACAGTCATTTAATTTTGAAGTATTGAATTTCCTGCTGCTAATATGCTCAGTTGCCAGCTGAAAGACTGGTGTTCCCAGTCCTCCTATAGGCAGCTGGGGTGTGAGGGGGACCCTGTTGATCTACTTCCAGGGGCTGCGGGGCACGAGAATCAGCATCAAAAACTCAGTGAGCACTGTTCCACTCTGACATACGTGGGGCCACCAGGAGTCAGAAAGGACTCAATGGCAATTGATTTAAGAATGAAGTATTTCATTGAAATTCAGTGCTTTTTCTCTTTTCCTCTCTCCTGATTTCTTCCATATGGAACTCAAAACTCAAATTTTAACTTGCCACAAGATTTCACCTATGATGTATTTCTGACAATAGTATTTGTAGTCTACTACAGATGAACAGTCACAGGTAGCTTCTATGAACTTTATCCTTTTGGTTCTCCTTTATTGTTTTACAGTGTCTTTTGCTTTTCATATCTGTCCTAAACTATGGCGCCAAGAGAAAAGCACAGAACTCTGAGCCAGATTGGTCAGGCTGGCGTTCATGAGGATTGAGCTTCACCATTATGCATACTGAGCTGGTGAAAAACCACACCTCCTTGTCTTACTAATCCAGTTTCGTGCAGTTCAGTTTGGAGGGCAAAGTATAGATGCATCTCTTTATATCATATTTTTTGATTCGGTCTATTTTGCTGCCTGTTAATAGGAGACATACTGAAACCTAAACACCAGACAGGAGAGTGTCAGGTGGAACCAAGTAGCAAAGCAAGAAGAGCAGAAATCACGAATGTTATTACTATGAGTGATCTTGTTTTATGTTTGTTTGTTTTTTTTAGTTTTAGGACTGTCTTTATAGCTGCATTTCTCCATGCACTTGAAGGCATTACTCAGCATCTGACGGGGGAGTGCCAGTTTCTCTGTGTCATTGGCTAATGGTAAACCAGATGTCTCATGGTTCAGACTTGTGCAGTTTTCACACACCCCAGCTGAGGTGCCTGCTCACCTAGCTCAGTAACTGCTCTGGAAAAATGAAGGAGATGAAATAATGTAGCCAGAACCTTCTAACCAGTGCTAGAAGTGTGTTTGTTTTGGTTCATGATGAGATCAATACAGAAGTGCGAGTGTTTAGAAACATTTAAAGCATTCTGACAGAATAATCATGTTCACTGAACCTAATAAGAAGTGTTTGCATTGTGTGTGCTGCTTAAAATTTTGCTTTTCTACGAACTCATTTTTAATGTATTTTACAAAGCCCATTGGTCTGTGGCAGTTGGAAAACCAGCAAACAGCAACTAGTCCTTCATTGTGAATAGACTGACGAGGTCTGTTCTAGTGCCTGACTCAACAGCAGTGGGTTTGGTTTTTGTGGTTTGATTCTAGCCCACGCAGCTGTCTGTGGTACCAGACTACCACTGCTTTCACGTTACTTCCCAGGGGTCAAGCAGCTTTTTAAGCATCCCAGAGGCTTATCAGATTTGGTCTGTTGACTGGGTTTTGCCTTCAGTGTCACCTAATGCGCTGTTCCCTCTTTTCTCTTCATAAATGCATCCCCAGGATTTGGAGCAAGAGAAGGAACCTTTACCCATGATTGGAATAGCATTTAGTACAGAACTGGAAGAGAGTAATTTTTTTCTTTTATAAACCCTTTTTAAACAAAAACAGCACACTTATAATTTGGTCTGGTTTGTTAAAAAACATTTCCCAGTGACATCCACTGGCATCCCCATTTGTCAGGATATCCGTTTCCTTTTTGAATCCATTGACTGCAGTTTTGTTTTGACATTATGGCTGTACTGTTGGAATGTGTGACACCTAGGATGTGGACTGGTGTTGTGCTTTGTTTGTGGTTGCTTATGAAAGCTTGTGGCTCTCTTAAAGCAGGGTAAAATATAATTTAGATTCTTCAGACTTTGTGATAATCTAGTACTTTGTAATGTCTCAAATGCCTGTTTAACATATGGGTATTTCATGAAAATAGTCTTTAGCATAACATCATGGAACACTGATGATGATAGTATTCTTAGTGTCTGTTCCACAGATGAGGGCTTCACAGAGTGTGACCCAGGGACTGTGCTGTCCCCAGACTTTTCAGAGTGTCAATGAGGTAAAAATTGTTTTCAAAATAAAATTAATTTATTTGCCTCATGAGTGTAGGGTGGGATTTCCAGAGGCTATGTGGTGCATTAGGGTGTTCTGGTAGCCAATAGTGTGTTTGCTTGTCTTTCTAAAATTTCAGTGTTCATTGCCACATGTACTAGAGAAGTAGATAAACTAAATGGCCTTATCTGTATTTCCCACAAAGAAAACTCCAGGTATAGATTATTATAGTGGTAAATTCTGTCAAGCATTTAAGAAGAGATGATATACAAATTCTCATTCTTTCAGAAAATCAGAAAGGGAAAAATACTTCCCAACTTGTTCTGTGAGGACAGCATTACTTGATAACAAAATTGAATGAAGATGTTACAAGAAAACAACCGAGTCTCTCTTAACGAATGTAGACATAGAATTCTAAACATAATTTCATCAAACCAAATATAATAATAGCTAAAAAGGATGTGATATCATGACCAGGTGGGGTTTATCTTGGATATGCAAGGTAGGTTGAATATTCAAAAACCAGCAATGCGATTTTACATTTTAACAAACTAAAAATGAAAAACTATGTTATCTCAGCAGATACATGCAAAAAAAGCATTTGGAAAAACTCAGCACACATTTCTGGTACAAAATTACAACAGATTAGAATGGATGAGATCTTCCTCAACCTGTTAAAATACATGTATGAAAATCCAATAGGTGACATAATACGTAGTGGTAAAAGACCAAATGCTTTCTTCCTAAGATTAAGAGCAAGGCAAGGATGTTTACTCTCACTAATTCAAATTCAGTACTGTACTAGAGGTTCTGACCAATGCAGTAAGGCAAGAAAAAGGAATCAGAGGTGTTCAAGTAGAAAGGAAGAAGTAACTTTACTCATAGACGATGAGACTATGTAGAAAAGCCCAAGGAATCTACAGAAAGATTCCAGAACTAACATGAATTTAACAGTGTTTCAGATCAATATACCCCCACAATAAATAAATACATAACTGTATGTCTCCACATTCTAGCAACAGATAATCAGAAATTAAAATTTTAAAATTATAATTTTAATAGCGCTAAAAATGTGAAATATTTAGAAATTAAGCTAACAAAATATATGTAAGGTCTGTATGCCAAAAGCTACAAAACCTTTGAAGGAAACTGAAGAAGATCTAAACATGCTTGTGTGTCAGAAGACTCAATATTTTAAGATACGATTACCCTCCAAAATGATGTATAGGTCTAACACAACACTAGCAGTTTGCAATTTAAGTAGACTTTTTTTTTTAGAAATTGGCAATTTGATTAAATATTCATTTGAAATACAAAGGGCCAAGACTAGCCAAGACAGCTTTGAAAAAGCACAGACTTGGAGAGCTAACACTACCTGATTTCAAGAATTGCAGTGATCAAACAGAAGTAATCTAAGAGTGTGATAGTGGTCTGAAAACAGACAAATAGGTCAATAGCAAAAAAAATAGAATACCCAGAAATAGACCTATACATATATGATTGGACAGCTGATTTTCAACTAAGGTGCAAAGACAATTCTAAGAAGAAAAGATAATCTTGTCAACAAATGGTGTTAGAGCATTTGAGTAACTATACCAAAAAAAAGGGGAGGGGGCAACTGTAATACATGTCTTGAGCCATATACAAAATTTAACTCAAAATGGTTTGCAGACCAAAATGTAAACTTAAAACTACGAAACTTCTGGAAGAAAATATAGTAAAATCTCAATAAAGCTGTTAAAACATTTTTTTTAATCTCTTTTCATTCCTAAGATACTTAATATCAGTAGATATATACAAATAAGAGCTCCTGGAGGTTCTTAATATGTTTGGGAAGGAGTCTTGAGACCAAAATATTTGAGACTCCTAGCACTATAGAATTGGCTTTTGGCTTGGCAGCACTATAGACTGCTATTGCCTGTTAAATTTCTACTGGGTTGAAAGCAAAGTATTTCTAAAATTGTTATATGTTTAATAAAACTTCTACTATGTTATTAGTTATTTTATTGTGTTAAAGAAGATACTGTGTATCAGCTCATACCATGGTAGAGTAATGGTGAGATCTTCTCAAATTGCTGTACATCTAGGCTTTTAGCAAAGCTATCATTGGTTTTGGCACATTTGATGAATACTCAGATGTAGAAATTGGAAGTGCTTGTCTACCAATGTGTTATATGACTTACAGTCACATACTTATTCAAAGAATGTGTTCTTTAATGTGACCATTGGCATTTAGAGAAGAACTTTGACCAGAATCTTGCTTTTGATACAGGGGGCAGTGCTACATATGCTTATATTTGATTCTCACAGGAACCCTGATGAGTAGCACGTTGAATGTCCGTTTTTTTCTGACTTGCATCTCACTTCCCATTCTCGTAATAGTTCCGCATGCCCATCATCTTTTCCCTGTGCCTTTCAGGTGATTCTTGTAGGGCTACCTCTCTTCACCCTGCTGGACAGTGGTCCAAGGACTGGATAAATGGGTCATGCTGGCCCAGTCAGAGTCCTTCCTCGGATATTTTAAACTGAGGTAGAAGACAAACGCTTTCTCTTTGCTATGATGTTTATAAACTGGGATTAATTAATTTCAGGACTATGGTCAGGCATGCTTTTCAACATGGACTTACAGTCATTAGACCAGTGCTATCCAGTAGAAATAAAGCCATGAATGCAAGCCACAACTGTAAATTTAACATTTTGCAGCAGCCACATTAAAGGAACTTAAAAGGAGCAGGTCAAATTTCACTAGTATGTTTTATTTAACCTATTCAAATATTTTAATACGTTTCTTAGTTATCCAGTGCTGCTATAACAGAAATACCACAAGAGGATGACTTTAACAAAGAGAAGTTTTGTTCTCTCACAGTCTAGGAGGCTGGAAGTAAATTCAGGGACTTTCAGTCAGCTCTGGGAGAAGGTCCTTCTTATCAGTCATCTCTGGCTGAGAGCTTCTCAGGACCAAAGGATGTGCTGTATTCCTGGTTCTTATTTCTTGGTAGTATGAGATCCCCATGTTCCTCTGCTCATTCTTTTCTTATATATCTTAAAAGAGATCATTTTAAGACACAAACTGATCTTGTAAATTGAGTCCTGCCTCATTAACAGATCTGTTGCTGATCCTACCTGATAATGTCATCCAAAAATCAAACCTATTGTTGTCAACTCCCAACTCATAGTGACCCTATAGGGAAGAGTAGAACGGCCCCATAGAGTTTCCAAGGAGCACCTGGTGGGTTTGAACTGCTGACCTTTTGGTTATCAGATGTAGCATTTAACCACTATGCCACCAGGGTCTCCACTGACATCACAGAGGTACAATTTGCAGCATATAGGAAAATCATATCTGATAACGAAAAGGAGGACAATCACACAATGCTGGGAATCACGGACTAGCCAAATTGACACACATTTTAGGGGGAGAAACTTCAGTCCACAACAACATGTAATGAAAACCCAGTGCCGTTGAGTCAGATGTAATCAAAGGCAAATTATTAATGAGGTAGATTATAGGTTTTTTTTTTTTTTTTCATGTGAAATCTGGAGTATGTTTTACACACTCATACTAGCCACATTTCAAATGTTCACTAACCACATCTGGCTATTATCTGCTGCATTGGAGAGCATGGTTGTGTGCAGTGGCAGTGAAGGAAGCCAACATGGAAAAAGAGGATGATGAGAGAGATTTTGAGAGAAGACTACTATTAGTGGTGAGATTTTGGATTCAGTCCTTGAATCTGAGGAGCTGTTTGGGCTCTGGCTTCTGTATCCAGCTTTTCTCTTGAGTCTTTGAGCCCTTCCTATAGTTTCCCAATAAACAACATTTCTGCTTAAGTTAGTATGAGCTGGGCTTGTATCAGTTATAATTAGAAAAGTATCATACAGGAAGATATTATTGTCTCTGTTTTTTTTAGATGAGGAAACTGAATCTGAGAAAAGATGAGTATATTGCTCAGAGTTATCCCAACTGTATACAGCAGTGTGTGGATTTTGGTCCAGGTCTGACTCACTCTTCCCACTACACGAGATTTTCATGGTAGCTACCATCCCAGAGAGCCCAACTGGGGCCAGTCACTAGAGTACCTACAGATGGCTGGTGACCAACTCTCCTTTTAAAACTATGCCTCCGTTCCTGTTGAGGTAGCACCAGAGAAATCAAACAGCTTCTAGATGGCATGCAGACAACAGTTGTTAGCTAACCATTTAAAGAAGCAGGCCACCATGATTGCGGAAAACTCCCAAAATAAAGAATCAAAAAACTTTCCAGATGAAGAAGCCTTTCTGAAACTGTTGGTGGTCAAGTATGAAAGAATTATATGTAGAGCCTTCCTAGGGATCAAAAAAAATGCAGCAGAATGAAATGAAAAATTAAGTAAGCTGTTTGAACTGATGGAACATCAATGATCTGAAATCTGGCAAATCAATAACAAAATTACAGAATTAGACAATTCAGTCCAAAGCCAAAAGAGCAGAATTGAGGAGATAGAAGTCAGACATAGTAACCTTGAGGACACAGCAACTGATAGCAGCATTTATGAGGAGAAATCAGAGGAAAGAAGTAAAAAAAAAAAATGAAGAAGCGTTAAGAAACATAGTACTCTATGAAGAGGAGTAATCTATGAATCATTGGAGTTCCTGAACAAGGAAGGATAGATGAAAATACAGAGAGCATTGTTGTAGAGTTGCTGACAGAAAACTTCCATGAAATTATGGAAGAAGAGAACATAGATAACCAAGACATGTATCAAATGCCACGAAAACTAGACTCCAAAAGAAAGACACCAAGACATACTATGCTCAAGCTTAATAAAATGAAACAAAGAGAGGCCCTTAAAGGCAGCAAGGCTCAAAGCAAAGCTAACATTCAAAGATATGAACAAACTGAAAATCAAAGGATGAAAAACTATATACCAAGCCAGCAACATACAAAGAAGAGCAGGAGTGGAAGTACTAATCTCAGATAAAATAGACTTTAATGTAAAATCCACCGTCATAGACAAAGATGGTCACTATTTATTGTTGAGAGATTCAATACATAAGCAGGACATAACAATATTAAATATTTATGTACCCAATACCAGAGAATCTAAATATATGGAGCAAACACTGACAACGTTGAAAAATAAGATAGATCGCTCCATGATAATAGTTGGAGACTTCATCTAAAAAAAAGGATCTTACTATGACAGTTAACCAACTAGACTTTGTCAGTATATATAAAAGTTTTTACCCATCAGCAGATAAGTACACTTTCTTCTCCAGTGCACATAAAACAATTTCCAGAATAGATCATGTGTTAGGACATAAAGCAAGTCTCAACAAAATCCAAACCATTGAATTATTGAAAAGCATCATCTCAGACCACAAAGCCATAAAAGTTGAAGTCAACAGCAGAAAATCATAGGTGCCAAAGGCCAAGTGCCGTCGAGTCGGATTGTTTATATTCACAAGAACTTTTTTTAAAGATCTTTTCATTCTTTTTATTGTGCTTTAGGTGAAAGTTTACAGCTCAAGTTAATTTCTGATACAAAATTTTAATACATATATTCTTGTGTGACATTATTTGTTATCCCTATAATGTGACAGCTTGCTCCACCTTTCCACAACTTGCTGCCCCTTTGCTTGCATCCATTCAACCAGTTCCTGTCCCTTCTTACATTCTTATCCTGCCTCTGGACAGGAGCCACCTTCATTTGGTCTCATGTATCAGCTTGAATTAAGGAAGACATTCTTCACAGGTGTTATATTTTATGCTGCATTCTAAACTGTTTCTGAAGAGTGGGCTTCAGGAATGCTTTTAGTTCTGAGTTAACAGAGAGTCTGGGGGCCATGGCACTGGGAATTCCACAAGTCTCAGTCAAACCATTAAGTCCAGTCTTTTTACATGCATTTGAATTCTGCACCACACTGTTCTCCTGCCCTGTCCGGGACTGTCTTTTGTGTTTCCTGTAAGGGTAGTCTTTGATGGTAGGCTACCATCTAGCTTTCCTGATCTTGGAATGTTGGTGTCTCTGGTTTATGTGACCCTTTTTTCTCTTGGGCTAATATTTTCCTTGTGTCTTTGTCATTCTTCATTCTCCTTTGCGCCAAGTGGGTTAGGACTAATTGATGCATCTTAGATGGCCACTCACAAGCTTTTAAGGCCCCAGACACTACTCACAATACTGGGATGCAGAACATTTTCTTTTCTTTGTTTTTAACCCCCATCCTTACCCCACCCCTCCCTAGTAAACCATCAAAGATTGTTTATCTGTATGTGTATACTTTTTTATGAGTTCAGTTAGTCATGGTCTCACACAACACCTTTCCCTCTGCCTGACTCATTTCATTCAGCATAATCCCCCCCAGATTGCTACATGTTATGAAATACATCAAATTTTAGAAGCACCATCTGCTAACAAGATCGTCCTTTTCCAGCTTGTGACTTGGGGTCCTTGTCAAGGACCAGGTGACCATAGATGGATAGATTTACATCTGGGTTCACAATTCTGTTCCATTGGTCAGTGCATCTGTTGTTGTACTAGTACCAGTCACCTTTGTTTTTGAGGTATGTCTCTTGTAAACAGCATATAGTTGCTGTCATTTTGTAGTGTTGTTGTTGTTGTTGTTGTGTTGACATTTTCTTTGTTCCTCTTCCTCTCTGTGCTGGATTCTTTTCATTTGTTGATTTCTTTTTTTGGAGATTTTTGTTTTTACTGAGACTTTTTGTTTGCCTTCTTAATTTGATAAGTAGGTTTATTAACTTTTGTAAACCTGGGTGGTATAGTGGTTAAGTGCTGCGTCTGCTAACCAAAAGGTCAGCAGTTCCAGGCACTACTTGGAAACTCTGTGGAGCAGTTCTACTGTGTCCTACAGGGTTGCTGTGAGTCAGAATTGACTCAAAGACAGTGGTTTTTGGGGGGTTATGTGGTTACATTGAAATTTAATCATCTCTCTAGGTTTGAACCAGTCTGTTGTTACGTGGCAGTGCCTTGCTTGACTCCATTAGAATTTCTTCCTGTTCTGTTGTTCTGATGTAATTGTCATGTACAAATTAACCTCCTTGGTTCCCTGTTGTAATGCTTTTGGTTTTGGATAGTCTCTGAGAGTTCATTTCCTCAACTGGTGTTTGTCTGGTCCAACCTTGTGTCCTCGGTGCAGGCTGTGGTCTAATACTGTTTGTTCTCAGACCAAAAGACTATCTTTAATAATTCTTGCAAGTTTGGTTTGGTTTGGTTTTTATATATTCTCTTAATTTCTGTTTATCTGAAAATGTCCTAATTTTACCATCAGGTTTGACTGAGAGTTTTGCAGAATATATTATTTTTGTTTGAATTTTTTAAATTTTATTTTTTATTTCAAGGTTTTATGTATCTGAAGTCTAACAGTTAAAAGTCCACGAACTTAATTGTTCCTAAGTGCTGCATACTTCACTGCTGAATATCACTATGGTCACGTTTGAAGTACTCTCCTTGGGAAGTTACTCACCAATGCGAGTACTTTGTCCACCCTTCAAAGCAATTTTGAAACTCTTTCTGGAATGGCCTTTGTGCATCGTGGCAAGGTAGTAAGTTGGGGAACTTAATTACATAGTTATCAGTGAAGGAATTTTTAGCCAATAAACAAATAAGTGTGTTGGAACACCCTCCCTACTCACTTGATCTGGCCCTCAGTGACTTTTTACTTTACCCATAGAGAAAGGAAGACATTTTGATGTCATTCAGGACATCAAGTGTAATACGATGACAGCTCTGATTGCCATTTCAGAAAACAGAGTTCCAAATTGCCGTGAAGGGTCAACTAGACACTGGTGTCAGTGCATAGCTTCCCAAGGAGGATACTTAGAAGGTGACCATGGTAATATTCAGCAATGAGGTATATGTAGTACTTTTTCTAGGATGAGTTGATGAACTCAGTTGGCAGTTCTCATATCATCCCATTCCTTCTTGCCTGTCAGAATCTTTTTGTCTTTGGTTTTAGTGAATGTAACTATGATATGCCTTGATGATTTTCTTTTAGGGTCTGTCCTGTATGGGGTTCATTGAGCTTCTTGGATAGTCAGCTTTTCATCTTTCATGTTTGGGAAATTTTCTCTTGGCAGTTTTCTTCAGTGGTCCTCTCTGTGTTTTTCTGTTTTCTCGCCCTGTTCTTTAACTCTAATTACCCGCAAATTTTTGCTTCTAACTGTATCCCACATGGTTCTCAGGGTCCTTCATTTTTCTTTATTATTTTCCCTCATTTTTCCCTAGAGATGAATCCAAGTGTTTATCTTCAGTTTTGCTGATCTTGTTTTCTATCATTTCAGACCTGGTCCTCAGCCCTTCTCTGACACTGTCCAGTTTTGAAATCTTGTGTATCTTTGGGATTTCTAGTTGCTGTTTTTGTGTGATTTCTAGTTGTGAATTTATGTTGGCATTTTGTTCCTGTATCATTTCCATGACTACTTTCATGAATCTGTCTGCCTTTTCCATAAATTTGTCTATTTTTTTCCTCATGTTTGTCTGTTTTTTCTTTTCCTTCAAATCTTGGATAGCTCTGAGTGTTAGAGATTTGGATTCTGTATCAGGTACTTCTAATGCCTCTTCTTCTACTCGCAAGTCATGAGGTGTTTTATTGTTGACAGCTACCAAAACCTGTCCTTTTTTTTTTTTTTAATGTTTTGATATTGTCTGCTGTCTATGGGCCATTCAGTAGTTGTTTTGTTTATTGATTGTAGATCATTTCTTCCTTCATTTTTGTTTTATTTTGTTATGTCAGAGCAGCCACGCTTTGTTTGCTCATCTATGGTCAATATTTTTCACCTTCTTGCCCAATAGGCAGTGCCAGTCTCTCAGTTAGGGTTATGCAGATTAGGTCCAGTGGGTGATCTTTGTCCTGCTGGGAGTTCTGAAGGCGTCCCCATGCACTTCTTGTCTGTTGAGCTCCTGTGTAGGTGTGGCAAATCCAGGAGTATGGATGCTGTACTTTCGGGCTGACTAAGCCATTGCAGTTAGCCAGAAGGTGTGAGAGGTAGAGCAGTGGAGAGAAAATGGGGATGAGAAAGCATCCCTTGCTTGCTACGAGATACTTTGTCTTCTGCAGAGACCTTTGTGAATCTACTCTCCCCTGCTCCATGTGTGCCAGTCTCCAATGGTGAATCCATGCTTGTTTAGCTGATAAGGGACTTTTTTTGGTATCTCTTCTCACTGTCTGTTTTCTGTCAGTTTCTTATTCATTTAAGTTTTTGACTGTGATTTTTATCTCTTCATTTAACACTTTGTGTTCTAAGACTAATGTTTGTCTCTGTTTCACTTAGTTATTTTGGCCTTTGCTGTGGAGGGACAGTGCGGTACGTCTGTCTGTAGTGCCATGTTGACTGCAAGTCCTAGAACATTTTCTTAATAAACTTCGTTATGCCAGCCAACCTAAATCTGCCCCAAACCATGGTCCCCAGCCCCCAGCCTCAGCTACTGCGTCCCTCAAAGTGATTATATTCAGGAAACTTGTTAGCTTTTGCTTTAGTCCAGTTGTGCTGACTTCCCCTGTATTGTGTATTGTTCTTCCCTTTATCTAAGATGATTCTTGTGTACTGTTTAATGAATTCCCCTCTTTATTCCTCTCCACCATCATAACTGTCAAAGAATGTTTTCTTCTGTGTTTAAACCTTTTCTTGAGTTCTTATAATTGTGGTTTTAAGTAGTATTTATCATTTTGTGACTAATTTTACTTAGCCCTTTGACAGAAACTTTTTGACGAGAATCCATGGTAGTCCTGTCAATACATTCCACCTCCACTCTTTTCTAAAAAGTAACTTCAGCATGTCGTTTTGCAGTAAATAATACCTAGTTCAGCAGTGCATGTCCTGTGGTCACATGCTGCGTTGTAGCCTGGTGGAGTAACCCAAGCTTTTTACATCTGAAATATGTTATGGTCTGTCCAGGAAACTTTATTATTACCTCTAAACAGTTACATCATTCGACCAAGACTTATGAGCTTACTAAAGCTGTTTAAAAAAATTCATTGTTAACACAGTTGAGAAAGCACTCATAAATACATTTAGAATGATCCAGTCATTTCTAGTTGCCATAATTGATGTTACAAAAAATGTTTGGAGATCCACATGAGGCTGTTCTTTTCTGTTTTTTGAATGACTATAGCATTCTATAATATTTAGTTGAAGTTGACCCTTTTCAGGAAGTTATCAAGACCCTGTATGCTTGAGGAATACCATGTATGAGACTGTGGTTTTATGCTGGAGTTCATAATTGCAGTCAAAGAAAGTCATGCTTGATAACACACAGCTAGAAGTACAATGTAATTTATTTACCTCGTTGGCACAGTACTGGAATTTTTTTATTAGCCAGTAACGTAACAAGTCAGTTAAAACCTCAGTAGGCAGTGTAACATAAAGCCACCACAGTTACAATCTACAGAGCAAATGTACTCTCCTGTATTGTTTGTAAGTATGAGATCTGAACCTGCTGACAGCATCATATGCTCTCACTTGAAAATACGACCCGTGCCTCTTGTGTTCTGCCATTTAAAAAGACAAGACAAGACAATAGGTCCAGAGATTCACACTGAGAGTCTTCTTCTCTGATCCTGTCATTTGGCTCCTGCTTCTCACCCATACTTGCTGCACGTGGCAGCCAAATCTCAGTGTCATAGGAACTTTGCTCTTGAGATCCTGGCCGTGGTGGGAGTGTCCTTGGTTCTGGTTCTCTCTCTCTCTTTTTTTTTTTTTTTAATTGTGATTGAGTGGAGGTATACAATCCAGTTTAAATTCACATGCCTGCCTATCTGTGGCTTCTTCTGCTGACCTTGCCTGGTGAACAGCACCCTCCTCCTTTCCATTCTATACACGTCATATCCTCTTAACAGTGTCCTGTCCCCACCTCTCCTAAGAGGCCAGTAGGACAGCATCCTGTAGATGCACAGAACTGTAAAGTGCACAGACTATATGGTCACTGTGTGTCCCCAAGTCCAATCCATTCCTGTCCAAAGAGTTGACTTCAGTAATGATTTATGATTGGGGCAGCTTTGGTCTGGAGGGCATGCTCCCAGAGGAACCCACAGGCCTTTGGACCATCAATTGTGGTCTTTTAGTGGAGTTCTCAGGGTGCACCCTTTTTTTTCTTGGGTTGTCGCAGGTGCTCAACATTGTGAGCCCCATCACGGCTGTCACTGGTGGTGACTGGGTGCCGTCTGGTTCTTTTGGTGACGTGTTGATGTAGTTACTCATTCATGTGGGTCTCTCTGTCTTCTCGGTTCTCTTTCCCCCATGTCTTTTTTTTTTCTTTTTTGTTCTTGGTGATCATGTGTTCCAGTTGAGATGGGACCATTTGATGTACTTCATTTGGCAGTTTGCTAGCATTTAAGACCCCAGATGCCACTCACCAATATCAGGTGCAGAAAACTTTCTTAGCAATAGGCTAGTTATGCCAGTTGACCTCAATGTCCTCTGAGAGCATGGTCCCGGGACCCCTGCTGCTGCTACTCTGTCCTTGTAGTATTGGGTTAAGATTGAAAGTGTTTTCAAGTTCACTTGAAGTCCAGTTAAACTGATCTTCTTTCTATTGTGTACTGGTTCTAGTTCTCTTTTAATTTCTCCTCTTTTTTCTAAACCTAAGTGACCTGATTCTTTTATTTATTAGATGATAGAAAAGAAACAGCATTCACACACACATAGTCAGTTTAGAAGAGCTTCTGGGGTAGCTGGCAAAGCTCTGTTTCTTGGCCTGGGTGGTTCTTCCAAGGGTCTTTGTCTTTTAGTAATCACTAAACTGTAATTTTTTTTATGTGGCTTTCTGTATTTGTATCTTGTTTACAATAAAAATGTAAAATAGCAAAATCAAAATAGTACACTGAATGTAGAGTTTCAGGGAAGTGTATTTTCTTTCCATTTGCTCTGGCTGGTCTTGCCTTTTGCTAAATAAACCTAGACCATGCAATGTATAATACTGTAAGAAAATCTCCTTCAGAGCTATCTTTGGAAAGGTGTCCATCCATCATTCAATAAAGACTTACTAGTACTGTGAGTCAGGCACTGTGCTTGATGCTGAGAAAAATCTATAGTAGTAAACGTGATAAGTGTGATCTGTGTTGTCACTGTGCTTATTAATCATGCCAGTGATACTTAAAGGGAATACTGTCATAAAAGTTCATATTTGATGCTCTTCATATTTTTCTTGGTAGAAATTTATCAACAGGTAGTTTATTGGTTGTCTCTAGCTGCATAATAAGTTATCCCAAAATTTAATGACTTAAAATAATAAACTTTATTATTTCACAGTTTGTCTGGCTTAGGAATTCAAGATTAACATAGTTGGGAGGTTCTGGAGTGCAGTCAGGGTAGCAGCAGGGGCTGCAGTCGTCCGAAGGTTTGACTGATGCTGGTGGGTGTACTTCCAAGGTGACTCCTTCGTATGGCTTTTGGCAGGAGGTCTCCGTTCCACACTACCTGGACCTTTCCATAGGCTGCTTGAGTATCCGCACAACATGGCACTTGACTTCCTCTAGAGCAAGCTATCCAAGAGACAGTGAACCAAAAAGGAAGCCACAGTGCACTGTTACATCCTCTTTATTCACTAGACACGAGTGACTTAAGTTCAGCCCACATTTGAGGAAAGGGGAACTAGCTTTTACTTCCTGATGGCAGATACATCAAAGAATTCGCTGGTGTATTTTAAAACTACCGTAAGTACTAGGTGGCTAGAACTAGAATCTTAAAGCTTGTGAGAATTATATTGTCCCTGTATTCTTCTGCTTGCTTGTAGCAACCTTATACTGCACCACACTAAACAGTTAGCCTGCACTTGCCTTACACTGTTTTGGTTTTGTATGTCCCTCCATCTGGAATGCCATATATTACAACTTGCACCTGTTGAAACCTTACCTGTGAGATCTGGCCTTGTATATCTGTCCCCTCCAGGAAGGGTGTAAGTTTGAGGAAAATCTTATGGGTATACAAGTTTGATTTCTGTCCAAGGAAAAGCAAGATTCTAGAGTGCTGAATGTCAAATTAAAAAGTTTGGAATTCATCTAAATCCAAAACACCCACTGGCATTAAGTCGATTTTAATTCATAGCGACCCTATGGACAGAATATAACTGGCTTATAGAGTTTCCAAGAACCACCTTGGATTTGAACCACCAGCCTTCTGTTTAACAGCTGTAGCACTTAACCACTGTACCACCAGAGTTTATTAAGTACATATTAAAAGGCATTTTTGTGCAGGACTGGGTGACATTTTGTTCTCTTGACGTAGTCATCATGAGTCGTAGTGGACTCAGCTGCCACAAAAATAACAAAAAGGCATTTAAGATTTTAAAACAGAGGCAAGATACAGTGAAAGTAATATTTCCCTGGGGATGGCACGTGAAGGCAGTGTGTGTGAGTTGAAGAGAACTGCAAACATCTAGCAGTAAAGTCATATGCAGGTAGCAGGGCAAAGAGGAAGGAGGGTGGCTGACGTCTAGAAGAGTTTAAGTTCTTTATGATAGCAGTGATTTAATTCACCTTTGTGTTTTCCTGCATTCTAGCACCATGCCCTGAACAAAGCATGTACTCGGTAAGAGTTGGCTTTGAAAGCAAAAAAGAATTATGTATATTTATACACACATAATTATGTACGTTCATATACATATATGTGTATGTACATATGTAAGTATATAAATAGTTTAATCATAATGTGGATGAGTTCTTGTACTATTCAAGTGGACCCTATTTTGTCTGCTAATTTTTAAAAAAGAACCATGAGCCATAATTACAGCAATTAAAACTTAAACCTGAAGAAAACATAAAAGGAAATATAATTCTAGAGCTTACCTAGTTTTTTTCACAACATGTGTTTTACTTGGTATGATGAAACTAGCCTAATAAAGAATAGGAACAGACTCCTAATTACATAATAGCCTGCAATCATTTTTATGGCTATTGCATTCCAATCTTCTTATGCAATATTTACAATGTACATGTGTAGGAAGGGCACAAAATACAAGTTCTGACAATCCTAGCCATAAATCAGAATCAAGTCACGCAATGTAACATTTGTGAACTCCTCTGACTTTGTTAAAAATGCATAAAATACTAAGTTTACAGTGCTGTGGTGGATTTGGGCTTTTAAGTCCTAGCTAGTTACCTCCCCCCCTCACAATTCAGGATTCTACTAAGACAGCTTGATACAGGTTTAATTATGAAGGTGGGAAAAACTCCTATATTGCACTTTGGAAAAAAAAAACTACAGAATGATTTAAATATTGTGTGAGTGTGATGAGAATTTCAGTCGACTATGACTACAAAAGATTATGATTCAGCTTGAAAACATAACCTATGAAAATCATCAACTGTGTGGAATGAGCTCTTCCTGATGACAGATCTTACTAAGGAAACATGCCAATAAAAGATAGAGAATGCTAGAAGAAGATGAATCCTGTTGGCTTTCAACATATGGCCCAACACTGACATATCTTATAGTTTTTAGTGAACAGCAACCCAAAATAACTGGATTGATAAAAACTAAAAAAAAAAAAAAAAAGAGCTATGTAAATCTGCTCTGATTTTCTTCATTTTTATCTCAGGAGATGTTTTAAATGGAAGCATGTATGTGTGTGTGTGTGTGTGTGTGTGTGTGGTGAAGGGATACATTTTAATTACGTTTTCACCTGTCAGAATAACAGATTCCTTGCAAAGGGAAAATAAAGACAATTATCTATGCGATTTTAGGCCTTAGTTACATCATTTCCTCATCCTCTGTTGCCCTCACCACTGGTTTCCTCTACACACTCCCTTCATTTTTCTTGTCTTCTTCTCTGTTCTGTTCAGCCGTTGCTCTTTTTATCCCCTCCTACAATTCAGCCTTATCAACTACTCCTTAAAGAAAGGGGCCTCAAGACACGAGCTAGTTATCCTTGGGGATGGGCAGATTTTACAGTGTATCTGAGTGTTTTGAGATTGTTATTGAATGTATTCACTTTCATTCAGTAAGTACTTACTGAGCATGTGCTCTGTGCCAAGCATTGTGCACAGGAAACCTGTAGTTTACAGGCTAGTCTCTCTCAGTATATTTCCAGGTCTCTTCGGAATATGATTCAAAGAGGCACCAAAAAAAAAACACCAAAAGCTAACAACAAACTCATTGCTGTTGGGTCAATTCCAACTCATAGTGCCCCTATAGGACAGAGTATAACTGTCCCAGAGAGTTTCCAAGGAGCATCTGGTGGATTCAAACCACAGACCTAGTGGTTAGCAGCTGTAGCACTTAACTACTACACTGTCAGAGTTTACCAAAAAGTTACAACAAGTGACATTTGCAGGTCAAGGCTACTCCTAATGTTCCCTTCTCTGGAATGGAGCTGACCCCAGTAGGCGTTCATTCTGGAGAGCCCTTATTAGCTGCTGCTGCTTCATTAGCCCCTGACTCATGGCAACCCCGTGCACATGGGATTGGACTGTTGTGACCTGTAGGGTTTTCTTTGGCTGATTTTCAGTAGATCTCGCCAGCCCTTTCTTTATAGTCCCTTTCAGTGTCCTGCTGAAACCTGTTCAGTACCATAGGAAAGTTCCAAGCACCACTAACAGACAGGCAGTGGCTCTATATGAGGTACACTGACCAGGAATAAAACCTAAGTCTTCCACGTAGAAGGTGAGCATTCTGCCACTGAACCGCCAATGCCTGTGAGCTAGAGAGCTCTTAGTTCTTCCTAAATGCTGTTAAGGTTTCTGGTTACCATGTGCATATGCGGTGTCAGTATAGAGCAGGGTTGACCCCATAGTCAGATAGACTGTCAAGTAAGTGCAGGCAAGTGGCTGGATGCAACACACAGGAACGCCTGTCGTCCAGCTTTGCCACTGGCTAGTGCGTGCCTTGGCTTCCCCATCTGAGAAGATGAGTATTTAGCTCTGCATCTGAGAGTGCCTGTGAAGACTAGAGGAATTAATATATATAGCTTCTTAGAGCAGCGACTGATAGAGTACTGGTTACTTAAATGTTACTTTTTATCATTCCTATTAATATGACTGTGATAAAAATTACTTCTTAAAATAACAGAGCAAATGTTTACTAATTACTGTTACTAATTACTATTATTTACAGAATAAATACAGGCCTGTATGTTACATGGAAAAAACTTAAAATTAGGCACAGTTTCAAATAGCTTCACATACCCTAACTCTAATCACATTACTTTTTCATTCTAATTTTACTTATTGCTGTGAGTAAATTATAAATTCACACAATGCAAGCTAGTGTCTCTTATGCCTCCTTGCACTGTGCTACTGGAGCTTTCCCTTTGTGAGCTCAGCTGATGTGTTACTATCTGCGAGCTGGTGACTGAGGCACTGTGCTTGGCTCCTTTCTATGAAGAGAAGCTCTTTTGTTGCCTCTCACCTCCCTGGGCCGTGCCTTGATTGTCTTCTAAAGTCCCCAGGAAAATTTTTATTTTGAGTAGTAAAAAATAAAAATAAAACTACAGCTTTAGATCACGTAGCAAGCTTCATCCCTGCCTTCCTGTTCCCACCTCCAGGAAGAGCTCACTGCTGCCGTCTTTGAAATTACCTTCCTTATCAATCATAAGTTGTCACAACATGGCTTTCTGCTGGCAAGATGTTTCCTTAAAGAGGTTATGCATTCCTCTCTTTATATGGACATTTAAGCCCATCAGGACAAAATAAAGTAGTATTTTATATACAGAGCTTATTGAATTATGCATGCAAGATTTGTGATTTGTATACTTCATGTTTTGTCCATTACACCAATAATAATAATAATAAAGTGTGTTAAGTTATGCTTAAACCCTGGGCAAGAGCTCAGAAAGCTTGTAGGCCAGATGTGAACTTGTATGTGAACTTTACACTTGGTGTGCCATTACTGTGTAACCATGGCAGTTACACAGACCTCCCGCTAACCTTACTTTCCTTGTTTCTAAAATGAGATTAATAGTATCTAAAATGAGACCTTATTAGAGAGTCTCCCTTGACTGTGTGTGCTCCATCCCAGTCACAGGTTTCTCTCTCCTTCCAAAAGTAACCTCCACTATTTTAGAAGGAACTTCTTGAGTTTCTTTATGGTTTAGTCACTTAGGTTTGTATCCACAGGTACTGTGGTTGAGTCTTACCTACTGCTTTAAACTTCATTATGTCTTTAAGTTTATTTTTATCTTCAGCTTCCTTACAGTTTTTTTCTAAGTTGACTTCTTTCAGTTAACTACATGTTATGGACCCACCTCATCCTTTAAAAAGAAAAAAAAAAAAGATTAGATAGAATTTCATTAAATGATTGTGTGATAATTTAACTAGTATCCTAGTGCTATGTGTTAAGCGTTTTTTTTTTTTTTTTTTATTGTTGTTGTTCTTGTTGTTGTTGGGTAGGGGACTAAAGAGTGTCGTAGTGACCGTCCCTGAACACATTTTGCAAATTTTTAATTTAGGATAATGTTTTAGAGGGGACGTTGTTGGATCAAGGATTATCCAAGCTTAACACATACGCATGAGGGAGAAAGATGCGGCAATATGCTTCTTCAAATATATACAGCCTTGGAAACCTGTGGGCAGTTCTGTGGTATCCTACAGGATCTCTGTGAGTCCAAGGGGCAGTTCTACTCTGTCTATTATTAGCTGAAATTCAATTGTTGGCATTTTTTTTTTTTTAAATAATCTACTGTGTTTTGAAGTCTGAGTGAGTGGTGTGAGACTTACTGGTTTTCTCCTTATATATAAGCTGAAGTTAAGAACTTTTTCTTTTCAAATTAACATTTCTTACAGTTATGCTGGAAACCCTGGTGATATAGTGGTTAGGTGCTACAGCTGCAAAGCAAAAAGTCAGCAGTTCAAATCCACCTGGTGCTCCTTGGAAACTTTATGAGGCACTTCTACTCTGACTGTAGGGTTGCTATGAGTTGGAATCCACTTGATAGCAGTGGGTTTGGTTTTGGGGTTTAGAGCTATGCTGAGTGCAGTGTAATCTCTTTTCTAATGCCACTGATATCGTTTCTGTGTTTTCATTCCAAAGGTACAGAGTACTCTGTACGTCAAAAGTACAGAGTTCTGAGAGAAGGGGCTGTAGGGGCCAGGGTTTGGAAAGTTTTAAGAGCATAGCCTTGGAAACTCTATGGGATGATTCTGTTAGGTCCTATATGGTTGCTATGAGTCAGAATTGACTTGATGGTAATGGGTTTGAGGGGGGTTTTTTGGTTGTTGTTTTCCTTTCTTTCCTGGGTGCATGACTGGTTTAGCCCTCTGCTAGTAACCAAAAAGCTGCCAGTTTGAACCCAGTAACATTTTACCAAAGTGCCTTAGAAGAAAGGCCTGGATATCTGCTTCCAAAAGATCTCATCCATGAGTACCCCATGGAGCACAGTTCTGCTCTGTGGCACATGGAGTCACCATGAGTCAGAATTGACTCTGACACCTAAAAACAAAAGCAGCCTAAGAAACATTGTCCTTATACTCTTTGATAGACTTATCTTCCTTTCTTCAGACTTATACGTTCTTGTTTTCTGCACTGACCACCATGGCATTAATAGGGGTAATGAAAGGTGAAAAGCGTTGATTGCAAGCAAAGACCAGTGGAAGTACTTGCTTGCCACTCTGGCTCCCCATTGATTTGGAGAATTTGGATTTTTAAGCTCTTGTTTGAAAGTTTTCTTGGACAGTGACAATTTTTATTTCTACTTTTATTGTACATTTTATTAAATGATATGAAATAGAATTTGTTGGGAATAGAAGGTTTTATAAAGACCAGGAAAGAGAATTTTTAGAGGAGCACCTCTGGTGTACGCCTGGGATAAGTCAGAGGTTTTTCCCACTTCAAGGACCTTGGGTATACATCTGCTGTGAATACTGAAGGTTTTCCTTACCAAGTCTAAGAAGCCAGTTGCTGTGCTTGCCTGCCCCCATTTTTAACACAAAGTACAGCCACTACAGCTGCTAACACAAGTTCCAACAAGCCAGGCTTCTTCCTTCATCACTCTGGAAATTGTGTGGATCTTGCAGAGCATGCTGGGGCACATGGTTGTCTGGTGTGGACCACACCTCTGTTCAGAAGCTGAGAGAGCTGCTTTATTTCTGTTTTGATGTGGATTAACTTGGCCTTCAGGCTTCTAACAAGTTAGTAACTGAGGTACACGACTCTGGGGCCCCACCCCTGTAGTAAAGGGTGGTTCTTTGGTATATAATGGCAGTCCCTTCTAGGCAAGGAAAATTTCGTACTAGGTAAGAAGTGATAAAAGTAAGGTTGACTATGAGACAGGACCTTCCTATTACCATTTCAAGTTGCAGTTACTAATAAAAACAAAGACAGAATGTGGTGTGTGTGCAAGTGCCCACACATACACATGCTATCACCTGCTTTTTATTTTACTTTTTTTTATGTTTACAGTTTTAACTTATTGTTCAAATGCAGTACACAGTGTTTGCAATTTGTGCTTCAGAAGTCACTGCTATAGGTAGCTAGCTCAGATTGAGTGTCCTGTAGCATTTAAGATTCCTGTAACTATAATGGAATCATTATTGCCACTTAATTTGATAAGACTGTGTACTTCCATATTACCTCATGTATTTTTCTCATTTTTTGTGTGAATTCTTTATTTTATATTGTATGAATTATATATTGTAGATTACTGTATTAAAATTTTTGAGGTAGAAAATTTCATACCTGTTTCTGTAAAATTTTAGACTAAAAATTTCTATAGAAATAACTACTGTTTCAGTAACTTAATATAGAGTTTATTGGTGATCATTTTAATGCTAGATGAAGATTTAACCGTTTTAATAGAAAAGCTCATCATCTCAAATACTTGTTTTTAATTTGCATGAAGGTCTTTCCACACCATCAGAATCTTACTCATGTTTGTATCATTAATACCAAACTAGTTGATCAGCGAGTGTTTATCAATTTGACATATTCTGTCATTAATTGGAAATTGGCAGTGGGAGTAACGTACTAAAATCTGTGAATATTCTCTCCGGTGCTCTCTTCTTTCATTTTAAAAGGATGAGCAGATCTTTAAGCCTTTAAGTAGTAGAGACAGATGCTAAAATTATTCAGAGCTTTGTCTACGTAGTGACAATAGAATTAAATGTAATTAATGAGGGTGAAGAAACTGTAGTTATAAAATGCATAGATGTATGTAACACCAAAGCACAGCCTGTAGTATTTGAATATCTTCTTATAGCATGTTTAAGTAGAACTGTTCCTCTTCTGGTTTTAAAAGAGAGAACTACTATCCTTTGTTCCTATATGTTTAATGAATTTAAAATATTTTTATAGAGTGTATAAGATACCATTAAAATTGTAGTAACTTTGGCTTTTATTCTGTCATGTAAATTATCCTGATTACAGACTTCCCAAGAGCTGAGAAGCTGTTTATCTCTCTCTCACACACACACACTCACACACACACACACACACACTAACACATTAACACACTCACATACTCACATACGATTCTAGAACTTCGAAGAATGAAAACTGTCCTTTTGAAGTAATTTAAGCCTAAAAAAGTATTATTTCAGAGAAAGATTGCAGTTTGTTTTTTTTTTCTTTGTTATTTTTTTAAGGACCAACTCTTTTTGGCTTTGAAGAACAAATATTCTTTAGCATGAGTGCTTGTGGGCACCCCGGAGTGTTGGGCAGTGCCTTATTTTGTATGTCTTCAAGTGACCATCCTAACCTCTCTCCTGTCCCCTGTCCTCTACCCCAAGAAAAGTCCTCGGGAGGTACAACAAAAGCATCATGTCATGTTATCATACTTCCTTTGCTTGGTAATCTGCAGTGTCAGTGGTTTGAGGACAGTTGTGACTATAGTTTTTATGAAATACATCATTATGTCAGTAAAATGAAATACTAGCAGGAAGGGATCGAGAATGACCATTAAGTTTCTGTCTTGAATTGCTGGGCAGATTGTGGTGCCATTTACTTAGAAGGTGGGGGGCAGGCGGTGATGGCTAAGGATTGGGGAAGGCTACAAGTTTGGGGTGGGGTGAGCAGGTTGGGGGATCTATCTGTAATTTTTCTTTATACATGTTAAATTGTGGACTGGCCCAACAGGAGCCCAAACGGTCACTGATTTGAAACCACCTGTGACTCCGTGGGAGAAAGCTGTGGCAGTCTGTTTCCATAGAGATTTACAGCCTTGGAAATCCTATGTCATTGGTATGATTGACATCAACTGGACAGCAGTGGGTTTGTTTTTTTGTCCAGTAGATAGAATATGTTAAGTCTACATTCAGAAAAGTGAGGTGGAAATACACATTTTCAAGTGTTTGCGTGAAGATGTTACTTTCATCTGTTGGAATGCCCAAGATCACCGGGGAAGAAGATGTGGAGAGAAAACAAGTCCAGGTCCTAAGGAATATTTAGAGGTCAAGAAGAAGAAATCAAAAAGGAAACTGTCAGTAAGTGATTGCTGAGATGGTGGAAAACCAGAAAAGAAGAGCATTGCAGAAGCTGACAGGGTAGGTTCTAAAAGAGAGAGCACTGTCACCTGTCTCTGATGCGGCTGAGCACTGACTGAGAGGGGCACAAACAAGTGTCAGAAGTATGATGGTTAGCTTACTTGTTTTTAATTCATTTTGTTCATTTGTTCATTCACTAGTTGTTTATTAAATCAGTAGTTCTCAACTTAGATTATCTTACATTTACTAATATTTGCCGTATGTAGCCAATTTTTCATCTCCTGTTTTTATGTCAGTTAAATTCAAATTAACATGTGCTTTCAAATTAATTGGGAAATATTTATCTCAACTTCTCTAGCAACTTACTTTCTAAGTTTGATAAAGAGAAATTTGCAGAGAGAAATAAAATATTAATAAAAAATCATTTTCCTACAAGCCATCAGGTATGCCAGAGTTTCCTCAAAAAGCTATTCAAAGAAGTCCATTACTTGAAGAATAGAAATTTTGGAGTGGAGGATACTTGGAAAGGGGCTGTAGGAGAGGAAATATTAGAAGGTAGGCACTGTACTGGACACTGCACACTGTCCTTTGGGTTTGATACTGGATTTTTTCACCTGTATTGCGGTAGATTGTTAGTCATTACATCAGTGTCTGGACTATTTTACTATTGAATAAGTAGATAGATAGATGAATAAATGCCCTCGCTTCTGTCTCTAAAGAAGCTCTTTAAAATTTGATGACTCTGATGAGTGTATTTTTTTCTTTTTCTTTCTTTTATTGTTGTAGTAACACAAGTAAGACAAGAATTAAGAAGAGGTCATATAACCAGTGTCACAAAGCAATACATGTACTGTTGTTTAATTAAAAGCTAGTTTGTTCTGTAAACCTTCATCTGAAGTACAGTAAACAAAAAAAGAAAGAAAGAAAAAAATTAAGAGGTGAAATAAACCCTCTTCGTCTTTTATTAGGAAATGTAACTTATAATTTATTATAGAATTATTCAGTTTATATAAACTTTATTTTGCATAGGAAGTAAGTGCCTTGGTCCATTGTTGATAAAATGGAACCTCTGTAAATCTTTTAAAATGGAACGTTGAGGTCTATGCCTTTGTCAGTAGCCTTTCTTCAGAGTTTTCTGTCCTGGGAATTTCAGAGTGTAATTATATTATTTTGATTTATAGTGCTTATTAAGAAATGTAATTCTCTATAAATGTAAGCACTGCCTTTAATTTGAAGTAAAGGTAGGTGGATTTTGTTTTATTGATTAAAACAGTGTTATGGACATTAGAAGGTAAGCTGTTTGCTCTGCGTTCTTACATGCACACTGTGAAAAATCTGGAGTTACCATAGTTTTATTGGTACTGGCATAAACAATCACATTTATTTTATACCATTTTATGAATGTGTTTCCTAAAAACACCAGTCTTTAGGTAACTATGCTATAGATGGAGCCCTGGTGGTGCAGGGGTTAAGAGTTTAGCAGCTCACCAGATGGTTGGCAGTTCCAGTCTATCAGCTGCAACTTGCAAACCCTATGGGGCAGCTCCAGTTGGTTCTATAGGGTCACTATCAGTTGGAATCAACTCTACAGCAATGAGTTTGGTTTTGTATTGGTTTCTACTGTAAATATATTTATCCAGAGTTAGTGTACATTTATTTTGCATAGTGGATTTTTAAAGAGAATCTGTAGGAATTCATTATTTTAAAAAACTTCCATAAAATAAATAACTTTTTAAAATGGAACTTCAAATTTTTAGGTTGGAGTTTTTTCAAAGTAGCGTAGGGTGGTACCCTTTATCATATTTGTCCCTAATTAGTGTGACTCTGGTGCAGCTGAGAGACATCGCTGAGCTTCAGTCTTCTTATCTCTAATTCCAGAATTGTTCTAGTGGATTTCTGAGGTTCAGCCTTGATGCTTGTTTTTAAAACTAACTGTTCCAAATACAGCAGTTTTTTGCAATAGTTAAAGACTTGTGTACCCTTAAATACTAGCAGTATCAGAACAGTGATGGGGAGGAAGGGCAGGTTTCATCTCAGTAACCCAGATGTATTTGTCTATTGGGTGCACAACTTGGATGATGCAGAAGAATTGATCAACCACCTGCCTAAACATAAGGGGAGAAAACTCCCTAAATCGTTGGAGAAGTGGTACTGCTTTAGCTGAGCTACAAGTCACACAAAGGTTTTTAGAGATGATGCTATGTTAATTGAAGACATGATCATGCTGAAAGAGGCCAATCTGTATCCCTGTGTTGTCAGTGCCCTGTCCACTGCATTCTTCAGAGTGTGATTCAAACATTTTAAAAAGAAAAGAAAATGGATTTTTAAACCACATGGAATGATCTTGGCATTCTCATTCAAAGTAGCCATCTGCATGCACATCTTATTATGTCAGTGAACTCCCTATCTGATTAACCAGTGACCTGATTTTGTAAACAGTTGTTAGGATATGTCTTCCTTGGAGATATATTAAGCCTGGAGCATGCGAGGCATCTTTTCCTCCACAAACGGTGGTAAGTTAAGAGAGTGCTGTGGTAATAGTGTGAGCACAATTGTCTAAGAACACCAAGAACCTTAGTCTGGATCTTTTGTAACCATAAAAGGCAATGTGTCATGCTTTCCTGTTTTGCATAGATGAGAAGGGAGTAAAAAAAACACCAAAAGAATTTTTATTGCATAGAAATATTTCCTTCCTAGCAGTTTGTGAAGCAATAATAAGTCTAAAAAACAGTCTTCATGGAGTGGGGGTAGAGGAAGGTGGGGAGATACAGTGCAGTTGTGCAGACACGTGGGCTGGTTGCAGAGCTCCGAGCTGCAGCCAAAGTCTCTCCTGAGTATCTGCACTTACAGTGGGCAGAGCATCTTGATGGGCTTCCTTTCACAGCCCTTGAAGACCCCCCCAAAAGAAGTCATATTGCTGTGAAGTTGATTCGGAATCCTGATGACCCTATAGGATGGAGTAGAACTGCCTCCTAGCATTTCCAAGGAGTGCCTGGTGGACTTGAACTGCCAGCCTTTTGGTTAGCAGCCATAGCTCTTAACCAGTGTGTCAGCAGCAGATAGGAGCTTCTTCTTGCCTATAAGAAGAGATCATCCAAGTCCGTGGTCTAGGTAACTGGAGAACCCAGGGTAGAGCCAGACTTTCTCATTCCCACACTGTGTATTCGTTGTGTTAGGAGATGCTTCCTGTGAGGCCAGTTGTTGTTTTGGTTGTTTTCTGCTGTTGATTTCATCCTTAACTCAGCGAGACCCTGTGCACAACAGGATTGGATCCTTGTGATCTGTCGTGTTTTCTTTAGCTGACTGCTCAGAAGTTGATCACCATGCCTTTTGTCCTCATCCATCTTAATCTGGGACCTCTGAAACCTGTTCAGTATCATCACTGTCTGCAAGCCCCCACTGAGGGCAGGTGGTGGCTGTGCCTGAGGTATAGTGGCTGGGAATCAAACCCTGGTCTCCTGCAAGGCAGGCAAGAATTCTCCCTTTGAGCCATCACTGCCCTTGTCCTACTGTTTCTCTCATTCCAGCCCTAAAAGGTTTTAGGTTGCTGAACAGAAATGTCTAAGTCAGAAGTGACCAATGGTTACTTTGTTTGTTTTAGACCCATTAGCTCTCAGTGGACCAAATCTGCTTCTTGGTCTGGGTGTGGAAATGATACAGCTTATAAAGTCTCAGAAATATGTTTTATCAAATGTTCTTCTAAATATATTTTTCCTTGCAGTTAAATTTTTAAAACAATTCTGTGCCAAGTACAAGAATTAAGATAATAGTGTATAACACATTTTGTGCTTTTTAGTAATGGGTTAATAGTGACAAAGTGGGGACGACCTAGATTTGTTTATTTCCTTTTGGGGTGGGAAAACATATACTGAGACTAAACAGTAATAGCTGCCTACGATTTCATGATGTGTTCATGGAATATTGCTGTGGGAAAAAGAGAAAACCCAAGCCACTCACTCTGGTAGCAGTAATTTGAAAGTGAAAAGCATTGTTTTTCAGCATAATGCATCTTTCAGTTTTAGGTTAGACGTGTCACATTCCCAAGAAGACGTGACAGTGCATTCTTAATACAATGCAAATAAATATGTGGTGGTGGTTCTCTGATGGGGCTGAGAATTGGTATTACGTAGCTGTAAAAACAATGTTCTAAAGATAAAGCAACAAAGGGCAGAAACGTTGGAAGACAAAACATTTTCTATCAAATGAGTTCTGTTGGTGGTTAAGCATAGCAAGGTCTGTGAAGTCACTCTTGGGCTCCAGGCTCACCGCTGGCCCTGACTTGGTGTTGGTCAAGTTACTTCACTTATTATGCCTTTGTATCCTCTTCTTTAAAAATAAATATAATACTCACGTCATTGTGAGTACTAAGGATGAAATACATGCAAAGCGCTTCATATAGTGCCTGGCACATAATAAGCCGTCAGAAAAATGATCATAGTTGAACTATTTGATAGTTACTGTTTTGGTGGTATCTTCGCTGAAAGGCTTTTGGAGTATTTCACTAGTATACCCAAAGCTTGATTAATCCACTCACACGCAATAAAATGACCAGAGTTACTGTTTCATCTGGAGACAAACTCCCTCATTCTGAAGTCATTTCTCTGCTGCTTTGTATGTCACTCTCAAGAGTGAAAATTGATTCCTCTGTAGAGGCCTCATCTGTGGTAACACTTATACATATGTAAGTACTGTACACAAGTATATAAGTATTATATATTGTATACTGATGTGCCCCTCTTTTCAAATAATCACCGCTGACTCTGTCAACCCCAGGACTCATCCCTGCCTTGCTAGATGACACTGTTACTTGGGTCTGTCTGTTCTCCACCCACTTCCGTCCTTAGTGGTTTCCGCATGTGTTCATTTTGCTTCAGCCTGCTAGATTTCCCATTCGTTTTCCGTCAGCCTGCTAGATTTCCCATTCGTTTTCCGTCAGCCTGCTAGATTTCCCATTCGTTTTCCGTCAGCCTGCTAGATTTCCCATTCGTTTTCCTTCAGCCTGCTAGATTTTCTCCACCTCCGCCTCTAACCCTCACTTCTGTTTTCCTGAACCTTGTACCTCAATTGTCACTGCTCTCCAGCTAAGATTTCAGTGTTCTCTTTCTTTGTTTCGGAAGTCCTGAACCGTGCTGTCTCCGCTCTTTCACACTGAGGGAGGAGCTCCGTCTGTCTTCAGTCATTCCCCTGCAGTCATTGAGTCTTGATACTTCTGATTCCCTGCCCCACCCCCTGAAAACCAAACCCAGTGCCATCGAGTCAGTGGTGCTCATAGTGACCCTATATATAGGACAGAGTACAACTGCTCCATAGGGTTTCCAAGGAGCACCTAGCAGATTTGAACTGCTGACCTTTTGGTTAGCAGATGTAGCATTTATCCACTGTACCTCTGATTCCTCGCCTACCTCCTCCCACAGGCCTGCTGCTTCAGTTCCACACCTCTAGCCCTCCTAATCACCTGCTTCGTCCGCTGTGATAACTGCTGCATGCTTTTCCCCTTTTCTGCAATCTGAGTCTTGGAAGTTTAGAAGAAATCCTCAGAACCATGCGTGTGGTAGATTTGGCCTTCTACATGTATTTGATTCTAATTTCAGTTGGGCCTTTACTGTGGCTTAACAGTACTCTGTTGACAATTCTTTATGTCTTCAGTGACAGTGAAATATTTTCCAGTGTCTGTCTGCTTGCAGTCCTAACTAACCCTGCCTTCCTCTTGGAAGATAATCCTACCTCTTACTTTGCTGAGTGATTGATGTGCCTTGCTGGGGTACAGGCTCTGTCATGGGCCCTTGGAGACTGACGAACAAAATGCTGCACACAGTGTTGTGTCTGGGAGGTCTGATTCACGACATTGTGTCTCTGAGGTCTGGTTCAGCCAGAAAGCAACCAGGTATATGACTCTTGTCTTTGTCCCATCTTTACAAAGTGTTGTGTTGG
The DNA here is from genome assembly GCA_028571685.1 of Heterohyrax brucei. NCBI lineage: Eukaryota > Metazoa > Chordata > Mammalia > Hyracoidea > Procaviidae > Heterohyrax > Heterohyrax brucei. Next base: position 43,374,163 of record CM053164.1, read on the forward strand.
AAGTAGAGGATGTTTCTTTAGTTGTAGGCATACATTTGGTCATTCAGTGATCTGTATTTGTTGAATACAAATTGTTAGATAGGAAAATTAGAAAATAAAACACATAGCCCTCCCTTTCCCCCAAATTAAGAATATGGGAGACACACCTAACAGATTTAAGTAAAAGTTGATTTTAATGCACTTGGCTTTAACCATGAATTTGGTTACTTTAAAGGTGTCGTGACATTCCTTGTGGCGCAGAGTGGACTAAGACGTAGCTTTTCCCTCCGACTCCAGGTGCGTGATCGCTGTGGTCGCCCACATGGCTGATAGACCAGCAGCTGTGCAGAACTTTTACACTTGCGCCAAAGCCTTGGGGAGAGTCTAAAGGCAGAAAAGTACAATTAGACAGAATAATGGGCCTAGAATGGCACCTGAAGGGTGTATTAAAAGGGAAAGGAAAGATGTCATAAGGGGAGGAAGTTTGCAAAGAGCGTGTCAGGGATGTTAGTGGGGATAGTAATGGGAACTGCCTGAGGGCAAGTCTCAACTCTAGGGAGTTGAGAGCAGAGGGAAAAATATAAATGTAGGGAAAACATAAATGTGAAGGTCTTCCTTACCTGGTGCTGCACTAACAGAAATACTACAAGCGAGTGGCACTGACAAACAGAAATTTATTCTTGCACAGTTTAGTAGGCTGCAAGTCTGAGTTCCTGGGGCTGGCTCTAGGGGAAGGCTCTCTCTGTCTGCTGTGAGGGAAGGGCCCTTCTTTCTGTTAAACCTCAGTCTTTAGGTTCCTTGGCAGTCTTCCTGTGGCCTGGCCTCTGTCTTCTCCCATTTGTGTGCTTCTTTGCCTAATCCAGTTTTTCATCTTGAAGGTAATTGGATGAAGACACACCCTGCAGTGGTAAGGCTCTATTACCATAATAAAGAAAACCGTATTCCTGAATGGGGTTCCATCCACAAGTCTGCTGCTGCTGCTGTTAGGTGCTGCCTAGTTGGTTCCTACTCACAGTAACCCAGTGTACAACAGAATGAAACCTGACCTGGTCCCATACCATCCTCACAACCGTCACTTTGTGGAGGCCTCCTGTTGCAACCATTGTGTCAGTCCATCTCCTCGCGGGTCTTCCACTTTTTCGGTGACTCTGCACCAAACGTGGTGTCCTTCTCCAGGCACTGGTTACTCTTGGTAATATGTCTGAAGTTCCCGTGCTCTTCAAGGAGTCAGAATGCTCATTTGAAGCCGCAAGTGTAGGCATTAGAATTTAAAGCACACATTTTGGGGGGACACAATTGAACTTACAGTAGTGAGCCATTGTAGAAATTTATAAACAGAATTTGCCCCTTAGTTTTTCTGTAGAAGGGTTTTTGAAAGTAGAACTTGGGAGGGCAATTCCTTTCCTCCTTTCTAGATTTATGTGTGGGAGGCAAAAGGGTGATCATACAAGTGCCCTTCAGGGGTTTTTGTTTTGGGTTATTTTCTAAACATGTCGTGTTGTTGCCTCATACTTGTGCTGTCAACATTTTAATCTGTTGCTGGAGAGAGTAATCTGTCAAGTTTGATCTGCTGAAGGATGTAGGACAGTAGTTCAGGGCTTGTGAAGGTGGGCTGTGAGAACTCAGCCTTGATAAGCCTTTTTTCCGTCTCATAATGTGTTAGGGAGCTGTGATGAAGAGAGAAACTTCGAGTAACCTTGAAGTGCCCTTTCTCAGTCTCGGGTGATGTAAATTCATTAAATAATACATTTTTTATATAATGAGACAGAATGTGTAGTGTTACTTAGTGTAGCATATAGCTTTAGATGCACATAACTCTAATTCCTTCTTCATTTTCATTTTAATAAAATTAAAAGTTAGCTCTTACAGAATGAAGAACACTAGAAGCAATAAAAGGAAAAGTGTTGCCAATCCATCTTTACAAAAAATTAACACTTTCCAGCCTTTCTATTTTGTGTACTTCCTAACTTCCAAAACAACTAAAACCAGCCTCTTTGCTGTCAAGTCAATTCCAACTCCTAGCTGAAATACTGCTTTAAAATTTCATTTTTGGTTGGACATAACATAGATAGTGTTTTTAGATACTATGTTTCAGCTTAGGAGAAACAGAACATTATTTGTATTGTATTTATCAACACATAAATGTAAATTGTTTTAAGGCACATGTTAGCTTTATTGGACGACGAGATAAATATTTTGTCTCTGTTACTGTTTAACTCAAGTCACAATAAATCTTTTAAATTCATTAAAACATGAAGTCATTGCACAATGCATAGTACATTATAAACATATTCTTCAGAAGTGATTTATGCATCTGACTTTTATGGCACCAAATTTTAAAACCTTATAAAGAAGGCATTTTAGAGAAATGTCATGCTGACCTGTACTGAAGAAGAGGTAAAATTTGCCTGTAATCAGCCTCATACCAGCTTAAGTTTCAACGACTTTGCCTCTGCAGATTTATCTGAATACTTACATAGTATAGATAAATAAACGAGTATTAAACAAATGAATATTTAACATTTACTTGGAGCCCTGGTACTGCAGTATTTAAGAACTGCTGAGAGGTCAGCAGTTCAGATCCACCAGTCCCTTCTTGGGAACTCCATGGGGCAGTTCTACTCTTTCCAAACATTTACTTGACTACCTAATAATGATCTCTCTAAAAATTAGAGGGACTGTGGTCATTCCTATTCTGCTCCCCTCAGAGAGCTCCAGGGTTTCAAGGGCAGTACCTCAGGATCATCACAAACTACTTGTGTTTACTTTAAAAAATTCATGTAAAAACATCTTTAATATATGGCAGTTTTAATATTTTGGCATCTCCTACACATTGACTTATCAGAAAAGATTATGTTTTTATTTTACTTTAAATGAAGAACTGTTTTCAGAGATGATTTCCTTAAATCCATCTGCACTGGAAAAAAAAGTAATTGATCTGACATTTTGTAAAGGTTTCATTGCATTATATTCTTGTCTTATGCTGTGCAGGGATAAGTGCGTATACATTTTCAATTCAGATTAGTTTTAGGATGTGTTAAGGCAGAAAATGATAACAGTATATATTCTATGACTGATGTATTTTAACTTCTTCAGATAGGCCCAAGTGCGGAAAACATGGTCTGACCTTAGACAGACAGAAGACAGCATCCTCACGCTGTCTGTGTAAGTCTTACATCTAAGAATAGACTAGTTCGTGTTTGACCTAGTACGCTGGCACACTGTCAGCTGGAATCTTCCCAGTCACGGGGTAAAACTAGATTTGTGTTTAAAAACAAATACCCTTAAGAGTTCACACAGACTTTTTTCTTTCTCATTAAATTAGTTTTGTTTATTATTGTTATTAATCATAGTAAATTAATGTAGACCCCAAAGTAAACACTTTCTATTGGGGAGGAACTTAAAAGTTTTCACCTCTGGTTTGGAAAGGTTTACCTGTGCATACTTATTTACTGTGCATGGACACCTGTTTTTGAGTGAATTTTTAAGTGTAGCATGGAATATGTTACTTTTATTGGCCAGTTGAGTTATTCTCTTGTCACAAGGAAGGGGTGTTCACGTATGTGTTCAAGGGCCTAATTCTTTAGCCTGATATTCTGTTATTTCACAACTATAATTTTCACTTACAAATAGCAATATAATAACTTATGATACACTTTTTCTGTCTTAATATTAATAGTTTCAAAATAGTTCTTAGGATATAAGAATGAAAATGTGCCTATAAATCTCCAATAAATCATCCTTGATTCCAGTGTAGTTTGTTGAATTATTTCTCTTGGCTTCAGTTCTTCAACATACCTGGATTGTCAACTCTCAATCACCTGCCTTCTGAATTAGGAAAAAACTGGCATTTAAGTCGACTTGGATTTCCTCTAATCTGCCACCGTTCTTCAGCAACCTCCTGATCTATTTTTGTTCAAAGAATGCAAAGTTAATTTTAATACCACTTCAAGCAGATCTTAATTAACAGGGAAACAGCACTGCTGTTTGAAAACAGAATACAAAACAAAAACTCTACTCATATAATAAATTATCTGCCTCTTCTGTATTTCCTTTTTGTATAGATAAATAAGGTAACAACACTGTAGATGGCCTGGAATGTTTCACTGTAGAGACTCATGTTTTTCTGTTCTAGAAAATTATATTGTTCCTTTGACATTTTTTTTCCCATCAATTGTCTTTTTGTTCTCTTTCTCTGTAGCTCCAGTTTATTGGCTGCTGGGCTTCTAGAATCCATCTTTTCATTTTTTTTCTTATGGCTTCAATGTCTCACATTGTTCTTTTTTTTTTTTAATTTAGCTTTCTGGAAGATCTTTAGCTTTATTCTTTATTTTAAAATTTTAAACGTTGCTGTCATTCTTTTACCGTTTTGAGAATATTTGTCCTAGTGGTTTTTTTTGTTTGTTTTTTTACTTTTTTGAGCTCTTTTTCATTGGGAGATGCCAGTATCAGTAGGTCCTGTCTGAGGTGTTTCCTTTAACATACAGCACAGTAAAATCACAAAATGGAGGACAATTGTAGCCACATGGCTACACCGCCTATTTTGGGGGGACACAATTCAATCCATGACACACACGATGTGTCAGCCTTCTCCCTCTGTCCCTTTGTACCCCTTGTTACTTGGGTTAATTTGTCTAGGTTTCCTGTCCCTTCCCTTGCCCATTTGGTTTTGCCCATTTGGTTTCCTACTTGCTTGAACCGATGGGCACATTCCTCCCATGTGTTGTTGTTTGTGTTACATTGTTGTTTTTAGCTACTGTTGGGTTGGTCCCACTTACAGTGACGCTGTACACAACAGAATGAAACACTTCCCATTTCTGCACCGTCCTTATGGTTTTTGCTATGCTTGAGCCTGTTGTTGCAGCTGCTATCATTCCATCTCGTGAGGGTCTTACTCTTTTCCACTGATCCTCTATTTTACCAAGCATAATGTCCTTTTCCGGGGCTGATCCCTCCTGAAAACGTGTCCACAAAGTACTGAGATACAGCCTCTCCATCCTTTCTTCTAAGCAGCCTTCCGGCTATACTTCCTCCAGGACGGATTTCTTTGTTCTCCTGGTAGTCCGTGATACATTCAATATTCTTTGCCAACACCACAATTCAAAGACATTAATCTTTCTTCAGTCTTTTTTGTTCATTGTCCAGTTTCCACAGGCATATGAGGTGATTGAAAATACCTAGGCTTCGGTCAGGTGCACCTTAATCTTTAAAGTGACACCTTTGCTTTTGAATGATTTAAACAGGTGTTTGGCAGAGGATTTGCCCATTGCAGTGCATCCTTTGATTTCCTGACTGCTGCTTACATGGGTATTGATCGTGGATTCAATAAAATGAAAGTCTTAACAACTTGAATATTTTCTGTGTTTATCATGATGATATTTATTGGTCCACTTGTAATGATTTTTGTTTTCTTTGTGTTGAAGTGTAATCCATACTGAAGGCTATGATCTTTGATGTTTATCAGTAAGCGTTTCAGTTCTCTTCACTCAGAGCAAGCTAGGTTGTGTCATCTGCATATGGCAGATTGTTAGTGAATCCTCCACCAATCCTGATACCTTATTCTTCATATAGTCTAGCTTCTCAGATTATTCGCTTAACATACAGATTGACAAAGTAGGGTGAAAATATGCAACCTTGACATAAACCCTGTTTGTTTTATAGGCCTATCTAATCTTTGAAAGGTGAACTTGGAGAGTGACTTTGGTTCTAAGTTAACAGGGTTTGTGTGTTGGAGATGGGGTGGGGAGAACAGTCTCAAAAGATTCCTCCAGTATCTGTCGGAGCAGTAAATCTGGTTCTTTTTAGTGAATATGAATTTTGTTCTACATTTTTCTCCAGCTCAATCTGGGACCTTCTATTGTGTACCTGGCCAAGCAGTCAGTGGTAGTAGCCAGGCCCCATGTATTTCTTCTGGGCTTAAGCTGGTGGAGGCTGTGTTTCATGTGGTCTGTTACTTTGTACTAATATCTACCTTGTGTCTTGGGATTTTTTTCATTCTCCTTTGTTTGGATGGAAACCCTAGTAATGTAGTGGTTAAGAACTACAGCTGCTAACCAAAAAGGTCGCCAGTTGGAATACAACAGGCGTTCCTTGGAAACTCTGTGGGATAGTTCTGCTGTGTCTTGTGGAGTCTCCATGAGTTGGAATCAACTGAGTGGCAGTAGGCTGGTGGGTTTTTCTAGGCAGGATGGGACCTGATGTACCTTCAGTGGCCACTCACAAGCTTTTAAACCAAAGTAGGGTGTAGAATATTTTCTAAGAATTATGTTATGATACTTGACCTAAGTGTTCCTTGAGAACATGGTCCCAAGCCCTTGGCTCCAGCAAGTCAGCTCCTCAGGGCATTTTGATGTGTGGAAACTGTGGTGGCCTAGTGGTGTATAGCTGCAGCTGCTAACCGAAAGCTCAGCAGTTAGAATTCACCAGGTACTCCTTGGAAACTATATGAGGCCATTCTCTGTCCTATGGGGTCAACTCAACAGCAGCAGATATGGCTTTTTGGAAGTAAGCTTCTGTGACTTGTCTTTGGTCAAGTGATGCCGACTTCCCCTATATTGTGTGTTTGAGTTGGATCCAACTCAGCGGCACTTGGTGGACTATGTAGTTAGTGATTTTTACTCCTCTTTCTCATAACCATCAAAGGTGGTTTTTTTTATCCCTGCCTGAAACTTCTTCTTCAGTTTCTATATTAGTGGCCTCATACAGTATTTGTTCTTTTTGATTGACTTAGTCCACTCAGCAGAGTGCCCTCGGGGTTCACACGTGGACTCACCATTGCTCCTTGTCACTTGGCTAACACGCCGTCACGTGTGTGTTTTTTGTTTACCCGTTCATCTGATAAGAGGCACTTAGGTTGTTTCCGTCTTTTGCTATTGTGAATAGTGTTGCAGTTTGTGTTCATGTGATGGCTCTTATTTCTTTAGAATATTTTCCTAAAGAAGAATTGTTAGATCACATGGTATTTATAGTTCTAACTTTCTTGAGGAGATACCATATCATTTTCCGTAGTGGTTAGACCATTTTCCATTATCACCATCAGTACATAACAGACCCAGTTTCACTGAGACTTCTTCAGTGTTTGTTATTTTCTTTTTCTTTTCCTTTTCTTTTTTAAATTAGTACTATTAAAATCAGGGTGAGATGGTGTCACACAGTAGTTTTGATTTGCATTTCTCTAAAAATGGCTAATGGTGACAGCATTTCCTGATGTGTCTGTTTGCTGCCTGAGTGTCTTCTTTGGTGAAGTGTCTGATCGTATCTTTTGTCCATTTTTAACATGGATTATTTTTCTTTTCGTTGTAGAGGTGTTGAACACTTCAACAAAGATCAGCTGACAGTAGCTGAATCAATTTAGGTTTCGGTTCTCAGTTCTGTTCTGTTGGTCCTTGTGTCTGTCACTGGGCCAGGCTCTTTTGACTATTATGGCTGTGCCGCAGGTTCTGAGGTCAAGTAGCATGAGGCTTCCTCTCGTTGGTTTTCTTCCGTAATGATTTGCTTATCTGGAGCCTTTTTTCTTTCCGTCTACAGTTGGCAGTCAGTTTCTCCATTTCATTAAAGAGTGCTGTTGGTACTTGGACCAGAATTGTATTATGTCTGTAAATTGCTTTGGGTAGAATTTTCACAATACTGAGTCTTCTGTCTATGAGTGTGGTACATTTTTCTGTTTGTGTGTTTCTCTTTTGGCTTCTCACAATAGTGTTTTGTAGTTTTCTTTATGTAGTCTTTTATGTCCCTGGTTATGTCTATTCCTAAGTGTCTTATCTCTTTACGGGCTGTGATAAATGGTATTGCTTTCTTGATTTTCTTCTCAAAGTTCTTTTTGGTAGTGTACAGGAATCCAACTGACATTTTAAAATGTGTAATCCCACTAGTTTGCTGATCTTTCTATTCCGCTCGTTTTCTTGTGGAATTTTCGAGATTCTCTATGTATAGGATTATATTATTTGAAAATAAGGATAGTTTTACTTCTTCCTTTCCAATTTGAATGCCCTTCCTTCCTCCCTCCCTCCCTCCCCTTCTCTTTCTTCCTTCTCTGCTTCCCTCCATCTCTCTCTCTTTTTTTTCTGCCTCTTTCTTTTTTTTTCCTGCCTCATTGCTCTAACTAGGCCTTCCAGCCCAGTTTTAAATAGGAGTGGTGATAAAGGTCATTCTTGTCTTGTTCTCGTTCTCACAGGTAATGCTTTCAAATGAGGAGACATTTATAGGGCGGGTTTGTTACTTCAGTCCCAGGAGATTTTGAGCTGCTCTAAGGTAGTGATTCTCACCCTTGGTTGCACTTGAGGAGCTCTAGAATCTTTTAGTGTCTTGGTTGCATCCCATACCAATTAATCCCGAGTCTCTGGGGATGTTATACAGGCATGTGTAGTTTTTAACACTTTCCAGGATGATTTCAGTGTTTGAGGTCTGACAATTCAGTTTGCGAACTTAACTGTTCTAAGTGCTACATACCTCACTGCTGAATATCACTACAGTCACCTCTGAAGTACTCCATTTGGGAAACTATGCACCAATGTTAGAGCCTAGTCTACCCTTCAGTTTTGGAACTCTTTCTGGAATAGCCATTGTGCACAGTGGCATGGTGGCAAGTTTGCGAATGTAAGTATAGTCATCTGTGAGTGAGTGTTTAGCCAGTAAACAAATAATTGTATTGTCCCTACTCACCTTCTCTGACCCCCAGTGACTTTTTTCTTTAGCTAAAGATAAAGGAAATATTGAAAGGAAGACATTCTGATGATGCTCAGGACATTAAGGGTAATACAATGACAACTCTAGAAAGTCAAGCCAAGCCAAGTGCCATCGAGCCAGATCCGACTCACAGCAACCCTAGGGGCCATGGTAGAACTGACCCCCAGAGTATTCAAGGAGCACCTGGTGGATTTCAACTCTAGAAAAAGAGTTCCAAAATTGCTTTGAAAGGTCAACTGGGCACTACTAGTGTTGGTGCATAGCTTCCCAATGGGTGTACTTTGAAGATGACCTAGTGATATTTGGCAAGGAGGTATATAGCACTTTTTCTAGAATGAGTTCATGAGTGAGTGAATGAGTTTGTGATGAGACCTCTTATAGATCAATTGGTGTAACTAAGACTTTTTAAAGAAAGTATTCTGTGTCCCACTTTGATTAGTGACATCTGGGATCTTGAAAGTTAGCAAACAGCCATCTAAGTAGTGTCTGTTGATTCCACCCCACCTGGAGCAGAAGAGAATGTTGGCCATCAAAGGTATGATGATATGATATGAGCCCACGTGACGTAGAGACGGCCTCAACGTGAGACTCGAAGAACTAGATGGTGCCTGACCACAACCTATGACTACCTTAACAGGGAGTACAATATAGAGTCCCTGATGCAGTGGGAGAAAACTGTGTGTGCAGAACTGAAACTCAGAAGACCAGACTTGGTTGAAAGGATACCAGAAGTATAGGTTGGAAAGGAGGAGAGTACTTTTACAGGGTAGGGAGAGCAGCTACAGTTGTGGTGTGTGTGCAGGAGTTTAGTTTGTATGGCAAATTGAATTGGAGTGTAAACTTTCACTGACAGCACAATAAAATGTTTAGAAAAAAAGACAAAAAAAATTTAGTCACAATAAATTATTTTTAATGCCACTAATTTGAAGTTACATAGTGGTTACCAGTGATGAGCTGTGTGTATATATCTGTATTTTAATGAGTTAGCATTATTTTACAGAAAGATTTAGAGATTTGAAGTAATATTCTGACATGATTTTTATACCCTCAGATCAGTTGGAAGAACTACAGTGATAATACACCAGGCAGTGTTTTTCAGTCTCCATTGTCTGAGTAATCTTGGAATAATTTTTGCCTGTCTTTGTTAACAGAAATTATACGTATAACGTCTTAACTCCTAATACATGAGAAAAAGGTAGTAATCAAGAGGTGGCCAAATGACAGAGTGCTTATATCTGGCACAAGGAGCTTAGGTCCTTGAGAAAAGTAAATTGCCTCTTGCTCTAGCCATGGTTTCCACGTCCTTACTGTATCTCCTGTGGGTCTCACATATGAGCACACTTAATCTTGGACAGGTGTACTTCTGGCTCAGGGTCACTCCAAGGCGATCTCTGTTCTTTAAGGTAGTGATATCTTCTAAGTATATTGATGTTATAAATGATATGTACAGCCAGTCAAGTAGAGAATAGAATCTAATTCAGGATGCTGAGAGTAAGTGCTGTACTTGACCTCCTGTTCTGCAGTGTAGAGTGATGTGGTTATCTGGTTCAAGTTCCAGTTTTGCCATATGCTATCATTATAGCCTTGAGCAAGCTACTTAGCTTTCTGAACCTAATTTCTTACCATGAATATTAGGATAATACTATTTGTGTTTTTATTTTCCAGAGTTTTAGAAGAATCAAATGAGATATGTAAATAGCCTTTTTCTGCCTATCAAATGTTTTATAAATGTTGGATATATATATATTTTTTAATCTGCCACTTTTTTTTTTAATCTGCCATGATAGTAATGTTATTTTCCTCATTCCTAAGCCTTACTATTATCCTTTCCCCTTGTTATATATTAATAAAATAAAGGAGAAAAATCTATGACCACAATAGATAAAAAACATTTGACAAATTTCGACATCCATTCATGATAAAAGAAAACAAAAATGCTCAGCAAACTGTGTAAAAAGGAATTCCCTCAGTCTGATTAAGGCCATCTATAGTGAGCCTGTAACTAACATCATATTTAGTGGTGAAATGTTGAATGTGTTCTCCTGTCAGGAAAAAGGCAAAGGTGTTAGCCCTCCCCACTTTTGTTCAGCATTGTGGTGGATGTACTAACTGGTGTGACAGACAAGGAAAATAAAAGATATAATGGCTGGAAAGGGTGAAGCAAAACTGTCTTTGTAGACAACAAACCTGTGTATGTAGAAAATCCAATGAAATCTACAAAACGACTACCACAACAAAAATTGGCAAGGTCATGGAACACAAAATGAATATTAAAAATAATTGTATTTATATATACTAATAAGAGAAATTGGAAAATATAGTTAAAGACAGTGCCATTTTAAAAATATCGTCAAAAATCATAAAATACTTAGGAACGAATTTATAAAGATCTCTACATTGAAATCGATAAAATATTGCTAAAGAAATTGTAGAAGACCTAAGGAAGTGGAGGTAGACAAGAACTGTAACTATAGGATGAGCCCCAGAAATCTTCAAAGCACTCCCGAGATACTTTGAAACAGTGAAGAATAGGGTAGAATAGGCTCCTAATTCTCCTGTAGTACTCTGTGCCTAACCAGTCAATTTTAACATATGTACACAAAGTAACCCTCATCATTTTTGCTTATTCTGCCATCCTCACCGGACTGTAAGCCATTATAGGATCGTGAGCATGTCGTGTGTGTGTGTATGTCTGTGTGTGTCCTTACATTCTAAGCCACTGACATAGTTTCTGACCACTGCCATTTTGCTGCTGTTATCTCAAGGTCATTCTTTATGGTTACCTTCAGAGTGTAAACAGATAACTTTTTAGGACCTTAAATTTTAACTAAGACATAATTTTTCCTCTATTGTTTAGTTCCACTGAGTTTTAATCATTAACAAATCTTTGAACTATTTTGACCCACATACAATGAGTAATCATCCTTGTCCTCTTAATTTATATATTGCTTTAGCAGCACAAGGCACATTCCTGAAGAGTATTTTAATATACTCACCCCAGCATTTCCATGAGGTAGGTAGACAAGATATTCTTTTCCATTCATAGAAGAGGAAACTGAGGCTCAGAAAGGTTAATCAGCTTGCTTCAAGTCTCAAAGCTTGTAGGTGCTGAAGTTGGGAACTAAGCCTAAGTCTTTTTAATGTAAACAAATTTTTGTTTACTGCATTGTATTACTCATGACTTTCTCAGCTGAGGCACTTGCTTCTCTTTTGAAAAGAGGATGTTATCAACATAATGTTAACACTACTACCTTTTATTCTGTTCAGGGCCATTCATTTGCTTTAGGGCTGAGAACCAGCTTACTGAGTAGACCTAAATGGAAATGAATATTCAACATTAATTTCCAGTGGTTTTTGTTTTTTGTTTCTCAACTTTTTATTTAATCTGAATTTAGTTTGTTGTGATATGATTAATGTTCATTTTTTTTATCTGTCCAGCCAGTGTTTATTGAATATCTACTATATATTTTTGGCAGTGAAGGAGACTGGGGCTAAGCCTTCATGGTGCTCACAATAGGTGGGGGAAACAGATAAGAAATGAATTATTAAATAAAAGCAAGAGTAAGGTTACTTTGTGAAATACGTAGATCCATTGTAAGAATCAAATATTAATACTGCAGAGAGAGGGGACATGCACATAGAGGAAACCAGTGGTCAGGTGGCTAAGTTATAAAATGGTAACTAAGTCCTTATGTGTGCTGAACCAGGTTCAGGGACTAACTGAAGTAGCCAGAAATGTTTTATGGCTTATTCAGGGCAGGCCCAGTTTGAATTGTCACAATGGTGCACTGACACTGGCTCAAATTTAAGAAATGTAAATGAGTTTTACGAAAGCTTTTAATAAAAAATTTACAAGTAACACAAGTTACCTTTTTATCTGTCTGTCACCTAGCTACCTATCAGTCTGTCTGTCTGTATTCTGTACATTTGTGTAGACAGAGAGGTGATGTTTGCATTTAAATTCAGTATTAACATCTATAATGAGGATAATTTGGTCACCAAAATACATGCTTTTAGTAATCCAGAGATCTTTTCTGTCTTGTTCATAGCTGTGCACATTAGTTCTCAATAAATATTTATTGAATTTGAGTAGACTTAGATGCATGTATAAAATTTAAATATAGATAGAAGATAGAGTTAGCCAAAGATACTCATGCCAATATAACGTAAATATCAAGTTTCTTTTTAAAATTATATAAACTTAAGCATTCTTAATCTGATTAATAGTTAACTTTGAATTCATATTATCACAGGTTAAATATAGGTTAAGTCATATAATGGTAGAAAATTAAGAAGACTGTAAATACCTTAGAAATTACCCAACCCAACCCTGTCATTTACTTTTTAAAACGTAAGTGTAAATATTTGAATATTGACACTACTCAGAAATCAAAATGTTGTTAAAATTCATGCATTGAATAAAAGCTTACTTCCATCTCCTAACTATTCCATTCCCTTTGCAGTTCCATATAGATAAATACTTTTATTGATTTCTTGTGCATCCTTCCAGGATTCTTTATGTAAGTATTATCATATATTCTTATTTCTCCTCTTCCTTACATGGAAGGTGGCACACTGCATACACTACTCTGTGTCTTGCATTTATTACTTAGCAGTGTACCCTGGCAATCTTTTCATACCAATATGTAGCTCCCCCCCTTTTTTTTTTTTTCTTTTCTTTTTAAGGCAGAAAGCATCTTTATTTTATACAGTGGTTCTGGGGGCTTACCGAGAATTTACACTCCTTATGAGTTCCCAGAAGCCTTGGTGGTGTAGTGGTTAAGTTCTGTGGCTGCTAACCCGACAGTTGGCAGTTTGAATCCACCAGGCACCCCTTGGAGACTCAATAGGGCAGTCTGTCTTGTAGGGTTGCTGTGATTCAGAGTTGACTCAGTGACAAATGATCCATGGATTGGAACAGCAGACTAACTTAACTAAATCTCAGTTTCTAAAACACAGACATTGACAATTCAAGTCATTCGTGTTCTTAGGAAAAAAATCCGCTTTTCAATTCCTGCCCCAAAGTAAGTCTCCTGTCCTTGTCTCAGAGTATAAATACAGATTTGGGAAAACCTCAAGTTAGAACAACCAATGCCTTGTCTTCCTCCGAAAGCTCTTTTCTTTAACTTACCCACAGCCTAGTAATAGGGTATCCTGGGTGGTGCCAGTGGTTAAGTGACCAACTACTGGCTGAAAGCTTGGTGGTTCACCCCCACCCGGGGGCCTTCCAGAAGACAGGCCTGGCAATCTACTTTTGAAAGGTGACAACCAGCCTCAGAAACTCTGTGGAGCTGCCCTTCTCTGCACACATCGGGTCACCATGAGTCACAATCGACTTGATGACAACTGAGAGCAACTGTAGTCTGTTTTGTGGGTGTTTCGCAGCTTCTTTAATCCTCCTCTGTAGACGCCTGCTTTGTGGCCAACCTTGTGCTGCTGTATACAGTACTGTGTCATTCCCGTGTGTGCGGATACAGCTCTAGGACAGATTCCCAGAGGTGAAGATGTAGGGCTGGAAAGTAAAATGCATTTGTAATTTTGATGAATACTGCCAAGTTTGTTCCACATCAGTCCTTTCATTTCGTAGATGAGGAAACTGAAGCTTTAAATCACTGCTTCGTGTGGTAAAGCCAAGACATTCCTGCCCAAGGAGGCCACTGCTGGCCAAGTCTGCGTCAGGTGCCGTTAGCCTCCATGTTCCGATAATACCCTGTTTCTTCGGTAACAGAGTGTTTGTAACTCGCTTACTTGCCTGTCTCCCTGCTGGCTGTAAGTTCTCTAAGTGGAAGAATAAGTCATGTGTAGACGTTCGCTGTTGTAGCTCTAGCACATAGCCTAGGGCTTGCTACAGAATGGTGCTCGATTCATTGAATGAATGAATGGAAGAATGTGAGGTTTTTGGTTTATACTCCAGTGCTCACTATTAGTACATTTCACAGCCTCACACTCAAATGAAAAACCCAAAACACCTCAGCTGTACAAAAAAACTCAGGATATGGGGAGACATACAAGGTCTGACAATTAAGCCCATGAACTTAATTGTTTTAAGTGATAAGTCAGCCTTAACGAGTTACAGATTTTACCTGCCAGCAGTTGCGTCCACAAGCAAATGCACTGCCTTGTGAAGTGTCAGAACAAACAGTTTGGGGTTTTGGGGGCTCTTCAAGAGGAGGACCAAACAGATGGAGACCTGTGTGGAATGGGAACCAGCCCAGCCAACAAGAGGCCTGTATCCAGAGAGAGACAACTGAAGCCTGCTGGTGCTGATTTCCGTGGGGCCCGTTCCAAGGGGTGGCGATGTCAGGAAAGTTTCTGAGGATATGTGAGGAATGTTGGAAACAGGGTCAAGTCCTGTGAGTGAAGAATTCAGCACCCATGTCAAGTGACCTGAAGTTCAGAGCTCGTAGGTGATTGCCGTAAGCACCAATCATGCACTTGGCCTGATAAGCTAAAGGTTGCATTGAATGATGCTCTGTGGAGAGTTCAAGGGCTAAGTCTGTATGGAATACTAGATGCTGATACTGTGTTGCAGAGTAGAGCTGTGCTCCACAGGATTTGCCTGGCTATGACCTTTTGGAAGCAGACTGCCAGGCCTTTCTTCTGTGGCTCCTCTGGGTGGGTTCCACAGGCCAGCCTTTCAGTTAGTAGCCAACTGCATATCTGCTTGTTCTATCCAGGGACTCCTGCTAGACAGAAAGAAGCCCCTGAGATGTCCCACAGAGCTCCTGCTGGTCCAGGGCCTGGATGAGTGTGAACTTAGTAATGCTCCTCACGGAAGGGCAGAGCCGGGGCAGCGAGGACCTAACAGGAAAGCACTAAGGCAAAGCAAAGTTTGAATGGCTGACATCTGTAAGAATGCCAGTGTTAAAAATGTTAGAATTTAGTGAATCTGGATAAAGAGTATATGGGAGTTCCTTGTACTATTTTTACAACTTTTCTGAAAGCTTGACATTTTCTCAAAATAAAAAACTTTTCTAAAGTGCCGCTAAAAAATTTAACTGTGCATGAGTTGCTCAAAGCCTAGAAACCTGTTAACATATAATTAAGCACTCATTTAGAAGGAGGAATGTTACCACAGTTTTTAGATGTTATTCATTTGGGGAAAAAAAAAAACTGGTAAAATGAAGAACAACTGTCTGTTTTTGGTAGGATTGGAAGTGAGAGGAAGGTACAGAAAGAATAGTAAGTATATCTAGGCTTTGAGGTGAGCATGGAAGTTGAAGCACATCATTTCAGAATCCTTTCTGTGTCACAGAGCCATCCCCCTTGACTTTTCTTCATACTGTTTCTTTGAATCCATGGTCAGTTTGGGGCCCTGGTGATGCAGTGTTTAAGAGCTTGGTTGCTAGCCAAAAGGTGAGCAGTTCAAACCTACCAGTTGCTCCTTGGAGACCCTGGGGGTGGTTTACTGTGTTCTGTAGGGTTACTGTGAGTTGGAATCAATTGAGAGCAATGGGTTTTAATGAGTGGTCTGTCATTTTTCAATAATTTTAAAACATTCCATTTTGTCAGTATTCCCTGCCTTATCAGCCATCCTTCTATTATTAGCTATTTAAATGTCTTTCATTCTCTCCCTTCCTCTCCATTCTTTCTTCCTCCCTTAATCACTCTCTTGTTCTTTCTTCCTGTTTCCAGTACTGCTGTATGAACATCTTGTACTAGCTCCTGTTATTTTTCTTTTAAATTATTATCTTGGACTATATTCCCCAAGGTAGAAATATTAGTTTAAACAGTAAGGAAGGATAATATGTTACATATTTCCAGGTTGCATTCGGTAAGATTAGACCAATTTACAGTCTTCTCAACAATGTGAAAATGTATCTCCTGTTTTCTCTGGTCACAATGGTTAATCAAGACCTTGTTTTCTCTGAGATGGGTCAGGCCAAGAACCTGCCTTGGAAACTGAACAACCCATTAGGGTAAAATGGTCATTCTAAAAAGGCCACAGAAACCCGTAATGGGACAGTATTGAAGCTGGCAGATAAAAAGACCCTGCTACAATAATTGATACTTCATTTCAGGACTCTGGTCCCTAAGACCATGGGCAAGAGCAAAATGTGGCCACTGTTATAGGATAACTAGGATGCCTAGCAGTAAAGGATTTAGCTACAGAGGAGTAAAACTCAGATTCACTCACCGGAAGTGCCATAGAAAGTAAGTCCTGGAGCACAGAGAACCAGGCAACAGTCACAAAACATAACTGGTGTAAAATCTGGGAATAGCCGGGGAGACCGCTGGGATGTGGGGCCAGAAAGCACGTCTTTGTATATTCTAAACCAGCGAACAAACCTCTTGTGCCATAGAGTTGATTCTGACTCAAAGCAGCCCTATCCAGGACAGAATAGAACTGCCGCCATTGGGTTTGAAAGGCCGTAGATTTCTACAGGAGCAGACTTCTTCTGTGGAACAGCTCGTAAGCGTCTCAGTTAGCAGCCAAGAGCTTAACCACTGTACCACCAGGGCTCTGTGCTGTGCATAACAACAACAGCAAAAAAAAAAAAAAACAAAAAAAAAAAAAACAACACTGCTGTTGAGTCAACTCTGACTCATAGCAACCCTAGAACCCTGGTGGTACAATGGTTAAAGTGCTCAGCTGCTAGCCAAAAGGTTAGTGGTTTGAACTTACCAGCTGCGTCAGCCTTGAAAACCCTTTGGGGCAGTTCTGTTCTCTCCTATATATAAGGTCACAGTGAGCTTATTGGAGAAGCTGCAGATAGTCACCATTTGTCAGTCACATTGATGACATTTAGCTCTTCTATGCTCTGTGCTTTTGATATCTGATATGGTATTTAAAATATTTGTTATTTAATATATTTGGGAGGGGTTAGAATTTTATTTTTATATATTTGAAAATATTTTGTGTCTGATAATATTTTACTTTGGGGGGCAATTATAAAGTTATCTTCGTACCACAGTCAGAGTAAACATGTCATTCTGTTTTCTTCTTCATATACTTTAATTCTGCAGTATCTGTGTGTGCTGTGGCGTCTCGTTTCTCACTAGGTGCCTTGTATTGCTGGTTGTTCTGTAGTTGGTCCTTTGCAATTTTTCCGTCTGTGATAGGAGTGCTTCTGACTTCTCATGTATTGAGTCTTTATATTTGTTTCTGAATTGTGTCATGAGTTACTGTGTTTCAACTAATATTGTTATAAAATAATTTTTATAGCATTTTAAAATTTGATAGTTTAAAACCACTGTCATAACTTAAAGGTTTTTCCTTTGGTATTTTTGGTTACTTGTCCAACACATGTGTTTCAGAACAAATATCAAGTTCTGTAAAATCAGTATTTTATTAAATCTACATATAATTTAGGGGAATGTTGTCATCTTTACTATATTTAGTTTTCCCAGCATGAAGCAAATTATATTTCTCCATTTACCCATCATTCTTTAGTTCTGCCATCAGACTTTATGTCATCTTTGAATAAGCCTCTAATTTTCTAATTTAAATTAATACCCACTTTTTGGGTGTTTTGTCAGTGTTATTAGGGTGGTCTCTCTTGCTATGTCTTTGGGTTGTGGGGCGTTGTACACAGGACAGCAGTAGTTCCAAATGAGTTTTCACCCTACCACTTTGCTGGAGTCATTTGTTAACACTGAAATGAAGAACCAGACCTGTGGCCACCAAGTTCATTCCAACTCAGTGGCCCTATCAGACAGGGTAGAACCACCCAGTAGGGGTTCCAAGGATTGGCTGGTGGATAGGAACTGCTGGGCTTTCGGTTAACAATTGTAGCTCTTAACCACTGCACCACCAGGCTTTCTTGTTAACACTAGTCATTTGAAATTGACTTCATTGCCTTATCATACAGATAGAATTTGATGTTATTGAATTATGTCACATAAAACATACTTTTTCTTTCCTTCTTGTGTTTATAGTTTTTATTTCTTTTTCCTCTCTAATGCCTAATTGCTCTTTCAGTGATGTAACTAACCTTGCTTCCCTAAGAACTAGGAAATCGAGAATTAGATTACCTTATGAACGGTGCAACCAGCACATAAATGGATAAAAGTATAAACATGTGATAATGTCTTTGAGAGAGAAAATGGTTTCCACGTGAGAAATAGTAGATCTGTAACTTGGTTGAGTGTGTTGGCACCTGAAGAAAGACTGTATCAAACCAAAGTGAGGGAAAGAATAGCAGAAGAATGTCAGAGTCCAAAATTGGTAATAACCATTCCAGCTTTGTTCAAAATAAGGGATACTTTGCCAGGAAGCTTTGACTAATGTGAACTGGAGATGGATGTAGAAGGATGTAGCCCATAGACTACACATGCTTGGTATTCCCACTGGTTCCACTGACCAAGTTATCTCTGGGTGAGAGTTTTAAAAAGTAAAGAGGCCACCTTGATGACAAAAGTGCCTCTGAAAGAAATGGTCCCCTCAGTAGCTTCATATGCATATGACAGATAATGAGAAAGGAAGGCAAAAGGAAATTGATAATTTTGAACTGTGGTGTTGGCAAAAGAATATACAATACACTGTGGACTGCCAGAAGACTGAAACAGTTTTATAAGAACTACAGCCAGAATGTTTCTTAGAAGATAGGATGGTGAGATTTTTGACTCACTCACATGGTGAAGTTCATCAGGGAAAAGCAGTTGCTAGAAAAGGACGTCATGTGTGGTAAAGAAGAGTATCAGTGAAAAAGAGTGAAACCCTCCATGAGGTGGGTTCACACAACAGCCACAACAGTGAACTAAAACACATCAGGGACCACAAGGATGGTGCAGGATGGTAGCATTTTGCTCTGTTGCACATAAGGTTGCCATAGTTCCCACCTGCTTGACATCAGTCAACAGCAGCAGGGTGAGAGTGGCCTATCTGGCCCTGTGGTACGCCACTCCCTTGTTCCCACCCCTTGCTTGCCCAGCGGTGCTCACAGACATTCCTATGGAACAGAATACGCAGGTTTTGAGGACATAGAGTGTTCCATTCCTCAAGAGGGTGATAGATCATTACACGTAAATAGACTGATGATGGGAAAAGAATGTGCTAACTAGATGAATCTTGAGTGCTTCAGCACCTAGTGAGCTGAAGAGTTAGCATTCTGGTTGTAGAAGGTCACCCACCTTCAGGTACCCTCAGGTGATGGCTCTGTTGTTGGTGTGCAGAGTCAAGTTTCTGAACCTAGATGGCTCAAGCCAAACTCTGAAGTTCACCAAGTACTACCCATAACAGGAACACCACACCACTCCCTGAGTCCTCCTTGGAAACAGCTTAACAACCTGACAATATGTTTGTAGTGCTAAAGGACTCAGAGTGGTTCTTTTAGTTCTCTGTGAGTGCTTATTGTGATAATGATATGATTCTTACATTTTCTCTCTTCGTGTGATGAATTATATTGTTTTCCACCATGTGCTCTAAGAATAGTGGAAAATTGTATTAATGTGGTCTTATAATTTTTATTTGGTCATTAAATCCATACTCATAAGGAACCATTGTGCATATCTTGTGCTTTGGGAATATAAATCTTGCCTTATGAAGCAGATTGAAGAGCACTACCTTCTTATCTATTTTGGGAAAGCTTAGAAACATTCTCCAACAAATTAATTGAGTATAGGTATCCTTTAAAACAACAATTCTGAATAATTTTTCTCTTTGTTGTTGTTGTCTCTTCAAGTGTGCTGTTTTCTGATACCTATTTTTTTGTTCTCTTATCATTTTTAAGATATACTTTTATCCATTTTCATCAGTTATTAAATTTATTAACATGTAAACAAGATTTATAATGTCCTTATTTAGAAAAAGAAGGTTTTTGTAGCCTAACTCTAGTCTTGATTTAATAATATAAATTATCTCTCTTTTGGATTGATTACTTCTGTCTGACTTGCTTGTTTGTTATGGTCTTTCTGCTTTTATTACATTTTTTCTCCCTTTCTAATTTTACCTTCTTACTGATTCTTTGTTCTCAGTTCTTTTAGGTAGATTCATAATTGTTTTCATTCCCCACTCCTTAGTAATATAGACACTTTGAACAAATGTTTTCTTTCCTAGGCCTGGTTTTTATGACTGGCTGTCTGGTTTTTAAAAGCTTTGTAATTGAAACCTTGTTTGTCATGGTTATATGTTCATGTCTATCCCTGTAGTTACAGGCAAATCCTTTGAGTCTGCTTTCTGATCTCCAAATTCTATAAACTATTTCATTACATGTAATTTTTGAATAATAGTAACAAGAAATAGAAACAAGAAGACCCTGGAAAGGAGACCATGACTTAGGAGAAAGAGCTCATTGAGGCTGTGTGCTAGCCAGGAGATGACAGCTAGGAAGTCAGTTATCAAATGAAGAGGCAGGAGAGGGCTGTTGGTCCCTAAGACTTAAACAGTAAATTCAAGGACGAGGGGACAAGCTACACTGCCCCAGCTGGGCAGACCTGGACAGGTGTGGAGTGGATCCTGAGGCAGCAGCAGATCTGGTTCCATTCACTCATGGTCCAAAGGGGTCAAACAAGAAACGGATTTTGTACAAACAGGCCAATACCTCCCAGCAGAGCTCACGCACTGAAGGCAACAGACAGGTAAGTATCATTTCCGGAGAAATGGGCCAGGCTCAGTGTCCACAGATAGCAGGGAAAAATGGCTCAGATTTTCTGACTTGACCTGGAGTAGCAGAGGTAATACTGGTAACTGTAGTGGTGGCTACCCTCTGTACGTTTGCTGTGGATGCAGACCGCTTTCCAGCTGTCCACATTTTATAGCTGTGGAAATGGAAGCTTTTGAAGATTTTAAATAACTGATCTAACTGGGTTGACATGTAACTAGAAACCTATTGCCACTGAGTTGAATCTGACTTATAGTGACCCTTTAGGACAGAATAGAACTGCCTCATATGGTTTTCAAGGCTATATTATTTACAGAAGCAGCCACATCTTTTTCCCATGTTGTGGCTGGTGTTTGTGAACCCCTGACTTTTCGATTTGCAGCCAAGCACTTAACCACTGCGCCACCAGGACTGCTATAGGTTGACACAGCAAGTGACTAGTGGAACCATGATTGTCACTACTCTGTGTGACTCCAAAGCTTGTGATCTTTCTACTGTACCATATTGCCTGGGATTTAACATCCATGGTTCCGTGCTCATGCCTTCATACAGCAGACACACACACACAGGTCAGACACTTGACACTACAGGCTTGCAGCTGCTGAACCTAATGCATATGTTATTTTTTTGTCAGGTCTGTCTTTTCATACTTAGTGTGTGTTAACAAGAGCTGGCAAGTAACTGTAACCGAGTGCTCCTCTGTCTAGTACTCTACACCTGTTCTAGAAGTGAAATTCTGTAAGTTTACAGAGTGGATCACAGCTGTGACAGAATTTCTCTCAGCAAACTATGAATCAGTAGGTTATACACTCCTTTTTCTGCTTCAGAAGCTCGTAGGTCTCCTGCAGGGATGGATTACCCCGCAGGCAGGATTTGCACGGACTTGTGTTTATTAATCTGTAGTGCAAGATCTGACCGCTGGTGAAATCGTGCACTACAAATCAGTAAATAAACACAAGTAAGCCCATGTGTCTCTTATTAGGCTTTCAGTCCCCAGTACCCTAGGAGCTCCAGGAAGTGTGAGTTACCGTCAGTGCAGGCAGGTCATCCAGGTCTGGGGAGGAATATTTGTTCATGTTTATTCTTCTGTAATCCTGTTAGAATTTTTATTATTTGTGTATAGTTTATAATATTTATAATGTGCCAGCACAGCACTTTATGTATATAGTGTATAAGTAAATAAATACGAACATGTTGAAATGGAGCTCAAAACTCTTTTCACTGATGGAGTGTGATTTGAAATGTCAGTGCCCCAGGCGGCAAACCCCAAACCTTGTTGTGCAGTTTCATCCCCTGGTGACTTAATACACAGCTGAGATTCCCTTGGCCCACCTACTCAGCGTCCAGAAGTGTGATCCCAGAATATATGTTTTTTAACCAAGCTTGAAGACCGCAACTGTGGCTCCAAAGACGTGCTGTGCATGGCATGTAGGGAGAGCCTGACTTCTGGTGGCCTCATGGACAATGAAAGAAATGACCCTGTCCTATGCTCAGGATCAATCCCATGGCTCCTAAAGCCTACCTCACTACTTTTAATGCCTGAAAAATGTTGATGTCAGTTGTGGCAGATAAGCCGCTGGAAACAAGACAGCAGCTCCTGTAGTGCACTGAGGACTGTGTGTTGTTTGCTGTTCCCCAGCCGGCAGGGGAGCCCTACCAGGACTGTCATCAGCATCTTTGACCACTTTTTGCAGTAGTGCCTGACATGTAGAAATGCTCAGTAAATACATGTTAAATGAATCAGTAATGAATCCTTTTTCCTCTGCTTGGTTAACACATCACCCCCTCCTCAAAAAAACCCCAAATAATTGGCTTTAACTGTGCTGTTAATTTGAATAAATTAAGTCTTTGGTTATTGTATTGTGCTGATTGTAATTTTTAATATCTAAAAATTACTAATTCTCATATTTTTAATACCATTAAGGAAAGTAGTAGAAGTTAGAAGATGGTTTAGAAATCTTTTATTTCAGTTCTTTAAGGAAAGGGCTAAACTACATCTTGGTCTTTTTCCAGATCCAAGAGGAAATGGACTGTAGCAGTTGTGCCTTTGTGGAGCAGATGTTTTGGTTGGAAAGGCTATCAGTCATCTGAGTCATAATAAGTCCTCAGTTCCAGTAAATTCCCAGTTTTCAGTTACAGTAGGTAGGATGCAGGAAAACAATATCTTCCATTTCAGGGTCTTTGAACTTGTTTCATGTATTACCAGTGTTTTCTGTGCATTACAGTATATGAAAGCATGAAATACTAGGGGTGGTTAGAGTAATTCCAGAAATAGGGACACCCAGTTTGTATTTTTGAGAGGGACTATTGGAGGTAAACCAAAGTCACTGTCCTGCTCTGACATAGTACTAACAACAAGAAACTGATTTCGTTGAGTTTTCTTGTAAGTTTCTATGTGAAAAATCATTTCTGAGTTACGTAAAATAAATTTCAATAACATATAAACAGCCTTTAGTTTTTTGTTTCATTTTGTTTTGTGGGGAGAGGTAAATTTGCGAGTAATTATATGATCCCTTATATGATATCCTTCATTTTAAAATATTTGTTTTATGGAAAAATTAGTACATATAAGCATCTCAAAATTGTAATGAAGTCCTACATATAGTATTCCAAATGGATAAATCAGTTGTAGAAGTGATAGTAACATGTCATATGAGGACTGCCAATTAAATTTGTGAACTCATCCTAGAAAAAATGCTACATACCTCATTACTGAATATCACTAGGGTCGCTTTTGAAGTACCCTCTGGGAACCTGTTCACTGATGCCCGTACCTGGTTCACCCTTCAGAGCAGTTCTGGATCTCTTCTTCTGGAGTGGCTGTCAGAGCTGCCGTCATATACCTTTGATATCCTGAATGTCATCAAAATGTTTTTCTTTCAAAATTTACTTTATCTTCAGGTAAAGAAAAAAGTAATTGTGGGCCAGATCAGGTGAGTAGGGAGGGTATCCTAATACAATTACTTGTTTACTAGCTAAAAACTCTCTCACAGACAACTGTACAAATAAGTTCTTAAACTTGCCCATGCCACACCTTGAGCAATGGCCATTCCAGAATAAGGGTTTAAAATTACAGTCTTGGAAACCCTTTTGAGCACTGCTGCTGTGTCCTGTAGGGAGACAGTGAGTTGAAAAATACTCCGTAGCCGTGGAGTTGGTTTTAGGAGTCAGGTGGAAGCCATTCATGTCAATTAGGTAGCAGTGACCAAGCCTGGCAAGACTCCTTCATTTGGGAAAACAAAAATATTTGACAGGCAGTTAATCGTACTTTATCATGCAGCTAAGTATAAATATATATCATAAAACTTTAGAGCGTGTATAATAGCTTTCTGACATAAAATTCAGCCATCTTCCCTTTTAGTCTTGTCTGGGAAAATAGTGGCTTAGCATGGCCTGATCTGGATTTTTATCATCTAATCTTTTGGGTTTTTTTGGAACATCTGAAATTTACAATAGAACTCTAAGAATAGTGCCACGCACTTTGGGGGAGAACCATTGGAGAGTAAATTATTGGTGTGATGACCTTTCACCTCCATGTAATTTTAAGTGTTTATTTCTTTCTAATAAGGAACTCTCCTGCATAAGTGCAATATAGTCATCAAAATCAGGAAATTAACGCTAATACATGGAACAAAACAAATAAAAAGCCCACTGCCACTGAGTCAATGCCGATTCATAGTGACCCTGTGGGACAGAACAGAGCTGCCTTACAGAGTTTCCAAGGAGTACTTGGTGGATTTGAACTGCCAGCCTTTTGGTTAGCAGTTGTAGCACTTCACCACTACACCACCAGAGTTGTCTGATTCTAAGATCCCGCTCAGACCTTTCCGGTTGTCCCACTGATGTTCTTTAGTACGAAAGTGCCGTGTTTGGAACCATGTGTTACATTCGTTGTTATAGTCCTTTGATTTGTGACAGTTCCTCAGTTTTGATATTCACAGTACCTGTGAAGATTATAGCCCAGTTGTCTTGTAGAATGTCTCTCAGTTTGGGTCTGTCTGATATTCACCTGTTTGGATTCGGTTTATGCGTCTATGGCTGGAATAATGTAGAAGTGACGCTGCATTCTTTTCATTGTCTTGTCTTAAGTGGCGCACCACGGCCGTCTGACCCGCTACTGCTGACGGGTTCGCTTGATCGCTGTGGTGGTGTGTCTGCCGGACTTCCCCACTGTGAAGCAGCTCCAGGGGAGGTCTTTTCAACCTGTGTAAATGTCCCATTTTTCATCAAGTGTTCGGTTTACTGATTTGTAGCAGTATGGACTCAGGATTGTGTATTTATTAGATAGATTATAATTAGGTACCATTAGGGTTTATTTTTATGTTCCGTGTTAACCGTCTAAAAAACATGTTGACACTGATGCCTCCAATTCCAGTTCAACACACTGAATTCATTCTGTTTTTTTCTGTGTGTGCATATGTGTAATCTCCTTCTTTAAAAGTGCTAACTTTGGCTCTCATTATACTTAATGCATTTTTTTTGATCCATCTCCCTGTATGTAGCCAATCTCCCAGTGCTGCTGCTGCTTTCTCCCCAGTGTGGGCTCCCTCCTCACCTGACTTGGGCTCTGACCCCTGCATTGGGTTCTCTGTCTCTGCAGGTGCCCTCCTCACTCTGTTATTAATCATTGGAAACCTCCCTCCCTGTCTGAGTCCTCTAGTGCTGCTTTAAGAAAAATATCACAGGTGGGTGGGTGGCTTTGAAAAGAGGAAGTTTGTCACAGTCCAGTGGACTAAAAGTCCAAATTCAGGGTGTCCACTCCAGGGGAAGGCTCTCTCTGCTGGCTCTGGAGGAAGGGTTTCGTCCTTGCCTTCCCCTGAACTGGAAGCTTCTGAAGCACAGGGACCCTGGTATGTTGCGTGCTCAGCTCCCAGCACTGCTTCTTGGCGGTATGAGGTTCCAGATCTCGCTTCTAGCTTCTTTATTTCTCAAGAGACCGTCTCACAATGTACCACATTGATTCTTCCCCCACCAACAAAACTGCCGTCCATCCTCTCTCGTTCGCACCATAGAGGCAGGGTTTACACCAAACACTGTACCAGGAATCATAGCCCAGCCAAATTTCTGCATACACTTTTTGGGGAACACAGTTCAATCCATGACACTCCCACCACTTCAGCTTCAGCTTTTCCCTCCTTCGGTCTATCCTTCCAGAGCTGTTTCAAGTATTCTTTTTAAAACACAAACCTCATCATGTCATTTTCTTATTTAGAATTTTTCTGTTATCCACAGGATACAACAAACTTCCTAGCTTAAGTACATCAAGGTTTTTTATGATGTGGTCCTTGAACTTGCCCAACTACATCTTTTACCAGCAGCCCCCACTAATATCCTGTATTTCAGCCTTCCTAAACTGTACAGAGTATGCCATGGACCTTTACACTGGTATCTTGTTCTCTCGTCCTGCCACTCCCTTATGTGTTCTGTTCCCGTCACTTGGATTTCTTTCAGCTAAGAACATGCCCCCTCCTTGAAAGCCTTATGGAACACCCAGTTTTTCCCTCATTAGCACCCCATCTTATCCTGCTATAGTGCTGGTGGTGCAGTGGTTAATAGATCAGTTGCTAACAAGAAGGCTGGCAGTTCAAGTCCACCAGCTGCTCCTTGAAAATCCTATGGAATAGTTCTGCTGTGTCCTGTAGGGTTGCTATGCATCAGAATTGACTCCATGGCAACAAGTTTGGGGTTTTTTTTGGTCTTGTCCTACCTCTCGTATAACCCACTTTTATTGTAATAGTTTTGATCCAGGGGTGGTTTACTTGTTCTTCTTTCTCTCTTGACTGTTTTCAGGGTGTGGATCCCTGGTTCCTCCTCTGTTGGCCTGAAATATGCAGTAAAGCATTCACAGATACCCGTAGAGTGAGTGAATGAACCTGTGTTAATGAACCCTAAAGTAAGCCCAGAGGGAACTGTCCAGTCTAGTATGAGAATGGGAGTAACTGAAGACAGAAAAAGAGAAAAAGAATCTGCCACATCGTAGTGTCTATGTTACAGAGGCAGAGGTAGGTCTAGCCGTGGTTTAGGGAAAAAGCCCAATATGTTTTGTTAAGACACTGGGGAGATGCTTTGCTTTTTTGTTTTTTCTTTTTTTGGCACAGTTTGTGAAGCACATTTTGTATTATCACACAGACTTTCTGTACACTTACCAGCGTTTCATTCAAAAGAGACCCAAGAAACCCAGCTAAAGGGCCCAGTGTAGTCTGCTATCTTAATTGCATTCTTTCATGCTTCTTTAGTATAAACTCCTTCATTAAGTTGAATCTGCATTCCAAAGTGAACTAGAAATGTTAAGCTGTTAATAGCTTCCCTGTAGAACTACAACTTGCCAGGATGCTTCAATACTTTCATCATCATTTATGCATCGTGAAATGTCACAATTTCTGTTCATAAGTACAAAACTGTAAATGTTCGTCAGTTGGTCTATCTTAAACCTGTTATTTGTTTCGAAATTAAAGAACTGTTCTCTACTCACTCAAGTCAGTAATAAAGTAAATCAGTTTGTAGTTCTTCTAAATGTGGTCATCTGCATTCTATAATTGGTAGATTTCCAACAGTCACCCACACAGTAGTTATCATAACTAATATTTATAGTTTTTTATTTGTGGAACTTCTTTCTTTTTTTTTTATGATTGAATGAAAGTGTACATTCCCATATAAATTTGCATGCCCACGTATATGCAGCCCCCACTGCTCTCCCTGCCTGGTGACAGCACACTCTTCCTCTCTGCTCCATATGTGTCTGATCCTCCCAACAATCTCCTATCCCTTCCTCTCCACCCACTCCTCTACAGTAAAAGGTCAGCAAGACGACATCCTATAGACTCATAGAGCCATAAAGTGCACACATGATATGGTCAGTCTGTGTCACCAAGCCCAATCCATTCGTGTCTGAAGAGTTGACCTCCCTTATGATTTATGGACAGGAGCAGCATCAGGGCCAGAGGCCATGTTCCCAGGGGAACACTGAGACTCCTGGACCATCAATTGCAGTCTTTTAGTGGAGATCTCAGGATGCATCCCTTTTTATTCTTGTATTGCCAGTGAGACTCAACTTTGTGAGCTCCATCATGGCTATCTCTGGTGGTGGCTGGGCACCATCTGGTTCTGCTGGTCACAAGTCGATGTAGTCACCCACTCACGTGGGTCTCTCTGTCTTCTGGGTTCTCTTTCCCCCATGTCATTTTGGTCCATGGTGATCATCTGTTCCTGCTGAGTTTGGACCATTTGCTTTACCCTCAGGTGGCAGCTTCGCAGCCTTTAAGACCCCAGATGCCGCTCACCAATGTGGGGTGCAGAAGGCTCTCTTAAGCAAAATTCTAATTGTGCCAATTTTTAACATAACATCTGAATCGTTCTATTTTTCGTATTCCCTTGAGAAACACTTTTGGTCTATTTCCTCACTGGGATCTTCCACTTCCTTTTGATTCATGTAGACCTCATTTAGTAAGTGACAAAGAGTTTTCAAAGCAGATTTGGATATAGCAGACAGGATGTAGTGACATCATGGAGTGTGGGAACCTGCTGCAGTTTGAGTGTGTCAGCAGGAGTAGTGGAAAGTGACGCTGGAGAGATATCTTGGTGAGGCTTAAATGCCTGGCCGCTGTAGACAGAGGAAGGACTTCTGAGCTGGGAGAAGGGTACAACATTAGAGCTGCTCAAAGTGAACCGTTTCTCCAGAGAGATTTTGCAGCAATCCTCTGTTTTCAGAGCTCCAAGTTGTCCTCACTGTGAGTTGGAATTGACTTGACAGCAGTGGGTTTTGGTGATGCAGTGTTTAAAGCACTCGGCTGTCAACTCAGGTCAGCATTTCAAAGCCACAAGCCCCTCCCTGGGAGAAAGATGTAGTTGCTAAAGGTTTCTAACCTTGAAAACCCTACGGTGCAGTTCTTCTCTGTCCTACAGGATCATTGTGAATAGGAACTGGCTGTGGGCAGTGGGTTAAGTTGCCTGAGATTAGGTTCTGCGGGTAACATCAATATGCAAATCACAATATTTCTGATTAGTTCAAGTTGAGCGTAGCTAGTAGATTCCATTCTGTCCTTTAGCACCTGTGATTTGATGCATTTTATGGGGGTGGGAGATAGTGCCAGTTGACAGAAATAACTTGGAAATAAACAATTGCCTAGTTGCCGTGAGCACCAGACAGTGTAAGCCAAGTGACCTGCTGGGTGGGTGGGTAGATGTAAAGGTATTGTTAGCTCCTAGGGTGCCTGTCCCTTCTGTCTTCAAACACAGAACTACATGGGAAAAAATCTCTAACTCTCAGAACTTAAAGCAACCTGGAGACGAGAAGATTTAGCTTTAATAGGAAGAATAGCATGATAACGGAGAGAATATCAGAACAAGAGTCTGAAAGGGATAAAGAAAGAGAAACTAACATGTATTGAGGACCTTCTTCATGCCTGCTTTGTGGTAGGCATCTTGACATATACGCATTGCCGTCTTTATTTCTTGTACCAGTGGTTAGTGCACTGTTACATGGCTACAAGGTGCATGCTCAGACAATCAAAAATAACAAGCTGAGCTTGCATTTAAAGAGAATAGCTATTTTCCAAAAGCTGAGCAAACCTGTTTATTCCCATAACTCCCAAAATTGGCACATATGAGAAAAATAAAAGCATATAAACTCTGCATTAAAAGAAAATTCTATAGCTACAAAACGATCATTATATTTGTGTAGTTTGTAAGTTGCTTGACAAACTTACAAAATATTTCATGTATCCAAATAGCATGCTGTGATAAGTTTTTTCCTTTTTTTTTTGGCCTCTTTCAGCACTGGCACCTTACTGCTTTTCCTTCATTGGGTGAGGTTAAGGGAGGTGTTTTAGTCATCTAGTGCAGCTTTGACAGAATTACCACAAGTGGATGCCTTTGAAAATAGTAATTTTATTTTGTCACAGTCCGGTAGGCTGGAAGTCCAAATTCAGAGTGTCAGTTTCAGGGGAAGGCTTTCTCCATTGGCTCTGGAGGAAGGTCCTTGTTGTCAGTGTTCCCCTGGACTGGAAGCTTCTGAGGCACAGTGAGCCTTGTCCCTTCCAAAGGGCACACTCTGCTCCCAACACTGCTCTCTTGGTGGTATGAGGTCCCCAGATCTCTGCTTGCTTCCCTTTCCTTTATATCTCAAGAGACTGCCTCAAGGCACAAGACCGTCTTACACATTGGACCCTGCTGCACCGATGCAACTGCTGCCCTTTGTTATCACCAGAGGGGCAGGTTTTACATCACATAGGAACATCACACAATACGAGGAATCATGGCCTAGCCGGGGGAACACAATTCAATCCTTGGGGGTGGGGAGCTGTAGAGGACAGACTGCAAGGTGCTGCCAGGCCATGGTGTTGCCAAACTAAAGCAAGTTTGTTCCACCTGTCACTGTAGCCAAAAATTCAGAGACGGCGATGGGTTCAAGGAATGCTTTATTAGCAGATAAGGCAGCAGGTCTGCGGGGAGCAATGAGAATAGCTTCTCCAAAAATGGTCCCACTTGGGTTCCATTTTTAGAAGTTTTTATAGCCAGATTTCAAAGGGATTGACATGTGAAGATGGTCACAGAACAATAACTGGGAGTCACAAGATTCCATTACATCATAATATTCAATTACATCTTATCAAACAGTGTGAATTACCCAAAATTTCATCATCTCTCTGAGGTCTTAATTGATTTTACTTCCCTGGAAGTAGGGAGTGGAATGTTAATTCCTGTTAATTCAGTCTGAGGTGATAATTGAGGCAGAGGATGGAATGTAGTTTAATAACCTAAGTGACCTTTGTGAGATTCTTATATTCACCAATGCTGGGTGGGCTGCTTTGCCATTTCAGGTCCACCAAAGATAAGGCAAGAAGGCCAGAAAATAGTGCAGTGGCCAAGCTGCAGCTGAGCCAAGCAATTCAGGCAGTTGCTCTAGCAAAGCTTTCTTAGTGTAGGCATTTGGCACTTCTTTGTTCCAAAAGTCCTTTCTGGGTTCTGACTAAGGTCTAGAATTCCATAGTATATGCAATAAGTATTTGAATAGCCCAGGGCTAAAGCTCTCTTTTTAGCACTTAATTCTTAAAATTTTAGTCTCCAGTACTTATCACCTATATTAATCCATTTAATAATTTACAACCAAACCACAAAAATAAACACACTGCCATAAAGTTGATTCTGACTCATAGCAACTCTACAGGACAGAGTAGAGAACTGTCCCGTAGAGTTTCCAAGGAGTGTCTGGTGGATTCAAACTGCCAAACCTTTTGACCAGCAGCCGTAGCACTTGCCTACTGTGCCATCAGGGTTTCCAAATTTACAACAGGGTATGTTAATTGTGAGTAAAGGAAAACCCTTTCTGCTTAGGCACACAGGGCAACATAATCATTTTCAAAAGTCACAGTAGCACACAGGGCAACATACTAGTTTTCAAAAGTCAGAGTAGGTTGAATAGCCAAATCACAATAAGAGCAAAGACACAGCAGGCCAAAAACCATGGGAACTGACGGTGTGAATGCTGCCAGAACTTTCTTGTCTGGCATCTCTTCTCACAGCGTGATGACTCTGCTCTCGTAACACTACAGGCTGGCATCTCCATGTATGGGATGTGGTTGCTAACAGCATTTGCTGCCTCTAGAGAAGGACTAGACTGGACTTGGCTCCCAAATTCACAACTCTTGAGGAAAGGACCCACCTTGTCCTTATTCATATTTATTCCACATGGGCTTCAGTAAAAATAAACATTAAAAGTACTATTGTTTTAATTTCTTTTGTTGGACTCTTGGATAAAGATATAGAACAAGATTTGAATTAGAAGGTGTGGGTAAAACCACCACAGAGATATCTGAAGATGTTGTTCCATACAATTTGTAAAACAATTGCAGAAATGAGTGCCTTTAAAGTAAGCCCGGCAAAAGCTTTTAATCAAACTCATTAGGAACACAGTTGTTAGAACAACAGTCAAAACCTCACACTCCTAGATTCCTTCTTTCCAAAACTCTAGTGGGTAGAGAAGGTGGTAGAAGAGAGGAAACAGTGTTTGCTTCCAGTTGGAATCCTGGCTGTGTTACAGAGATTCCTGCCTGCCCAGCCTTTCTGCTCTCCTGGAGAGAGAGCTCTGCTTCACACACCTTTTGGAGTAATGCTGTGACTATTCAGGGAAAGTTGGTGTTTTGCAAGGACCTCGCTGTTAGCTTATAATAGCTGACGGAATAGTTTCTGACCAGCTGAGTCATGATCATCAATATTTTAAAAGAGCTAGGATTTTCTTTTTTCCACAGTTTATTTGTGCAACATGTGTTTCAATTTAGTTTTATAAACAGCAGCTCTAAACAATGTACTAGAGTAAGTACAGCTTCACAAGCAGATTCCTGCATAAAGGAGAGTAATGAAATGGTCTTTATTTATGAAAATAGTAAGCAAGATTAAAAAAAGGAACACACACACCAAAATTCTATCCCATACTCTAACATGACATCTAGAAGTGATGAACTCAAGATGTCACTTTGGTAAATATGGGCAGGTGGCAACAGCTCTAGACTTGTGTCCTGTACTGACCCTGTAAGCGCTGGCTATTTCAAATACATTGCAGTTATACTTTCCTGACCTGACCATCAGCTCTTCTTATTTTCACAGAGTGTAGTTAGTTAATCACAGAATGTGCCTAAATATACATTATTGAAGCAAGGTTGATATTATGGTCTTAGAATCCCATAGCCCTTATTGACATCTGTATAGAAGCTACCTCCTTCTTAGTGACTCTCTGTAAAGGTATCAAACAAATGCATTTTATGTAGCATAGTGTCTTTTGGATACCCATTATCTGCCCGATACAGGCAGGGTAGTCTACTCTGGGTAATAAAATGAAAATATCCAATTGCTGGTGAGTAGGCTTTCACTCACAGCAGCCCTATAGGAACTGCCCTATTGGGTTACCGAGGCTGTAATTGTTCTGAAAGCAGACAGCCACATCTTTCTCCAGTGGAGCGTAGTTTGTAGATTCAAACCACTGACTTTCTGGTTAGCAGCTGAGAGCTTAACCATTGTGCCACCCGGGCTCCTTACTCTGGGTAATAATAGAATAAAAAATAGTTCCTTTAGTTGCTTATAGCTATTTAGAGGATACAGAACTTAGACAGTAAATGGAGAACAATTAAATATGTAGCAACTTTAAATCCCTGATTTCTTTTCTGTGCATGTGCTTTTAAGTTTCTATACCTTTCTTTGACCATTGATACTGAGTCTTTTTTGTGCCCAGCAGTGTGCTAGGGGGTATAACATCATGGTTAAGAAGGCAAGATCTGAATGAACATACATGAGTTCAAACTCATCACTATTTAATAGCTGCGTGACCTTAGGCAAGTTATTTTAATCTCTCAGCCTCAGTTTCCTTATCTGCAAGCAATAATAACACCACTGCCTACACTATAAGGTTGTTATGGGGATTTACATGATGTAATGCATATAACCAAAGCCCACTGCCATAGAGTCAGTTCTGACATATAGTGACGCTGTGGGACAGACTAGAACTGCCCCATAACGTTTCCAAGGAGTACCTGGTGAATTGAATTTGCCGACCTTCCCGTTAGTAGCCATAACTGTTAACCACTATGCCACCAGCACTAAGTGACTGTTGTAAACACCCAGTAAATGTCAGCCGTTATTATTACATGTGATAGGAAGTAGAAGAGCTACTCCCTCACCGGAAAAAATTTACTCTGGAGCACATACGCTGCTCAAAACAGTGTGGGGAATTAATAAAACAGTGTGTTGGAAACTATGAAGGGCAAGCATAGATCAGATTTTAGTTGAAACGAATCTTAGTGGAGGAGTGAGATTGCAATTAGTAGAGTTAAAGAAATTAAAGCAACACCAATTAAGGAAAGGAGAGAAAGAACTTTTTGACAAGGGGAATGACAGGTGCAAATGACAGATCTTAGTCAAGATCTAGTAAGATATATGGGGAGTGGCCTAATTTGTCTGGAAAGTAGGAGAATCTTTTTATTCCCATTTTTTATATGGAGAAACCAAGTCATAAGTACTTCTCGTAAGGGCTGTCTTCATAGAGGTATCAAGAGAATTTTTAACCCAGAACTCAGTGTGCGGTGGCAGTAGGTCGTAAATAGGCGTTTGGAACTCCCAGCCCAGTGTTGAAATGCTCGCTGCACGGAAAGGAGGGCTCAGGGGCTGAGAGTCACCCTAACAAGCAAAAGAGCCATTCACTGCGAATGTGTTCGTTGCTTCATCTCTACCATGCAACGTTGCTTCCTTGTGGATTTGTTTTGCTTTCTGATTGTAATTCTTTCCCTGACACTTGTACATTTCCTGGTAGTTTATGAAGACGAAATGACCTGAGTTCTGTAATGAGAAATGTCATGATTGGACAGAGACCTCTTCACAGTGAGACTGCAGTCTTGTATAAATCATTTTCCATGTTCTTAAATACTTTTTCCGCTTAGATCTAATTCTTTCCTAACATATTAATTGTTATGTCTTAATGCCAATATAATCTGAATTCAGATTTTGATTGGGACTGCTTATGCTGCTGTGAGTCCATGCAGTAAGTTTGGTTTGGCATGGTATGACCCAGTAGAACACAGGGAGTCAAGAGAATTTTTATCCTGAGTCTGTCTTAAGTAATGAGAGACCACTGCTCATTCTCCCTAAGGCCATTTTTAACCACCTTCTTGGAACTTTCATTTTCTCTCCACTCCCTCGCTTTATTTTTTATTTTCTTTACCTTGCTTTATTTTTACTATATATTTTACCTATTTTATTAATGAGTGAGTGGTAGCACCCGGAGGGTCTTGTTTTCTCCTACTTGAAAAAACATGGCTTGGAAAATCTAAGTCTATATAATTTCATGGTGGTGTATCTGTATTATCAAAATACTGGAGCCACAAAGTAGAAACATTACTTGGCACATAAAATTCTGTAGGATAAGGTTCTGTTGGTTGTTATTGTGAGGTGCTGTTGAGTCGTTTCTGACTTGTAGCGACCATATCTATAACGGAACGAAACACTGCCCAGTCCTCCCCAGTGCGTCCAGTCACTGTTCGCTTCAGTCTGTTGTTGTGCCACCGTGTGAGTCCGTCTCCCTGAGGACCTTCTTCTTTGTCGCTGACACTCTACTTTACCAAGCATGATGTCCTTCTAGGGACTGATCCTTCTTCATAATATAAGGTCTGACAATTAAGTTAGTCAACTGAATTGCTCTTAAGTGCAATATATTTCACTGCTGAGTATCCTACAGTCACCTTTGAAGTACTCCCCTTGGGAAGTTATGCACCAATGCCCTTGCCTAGTCCACCAATCAAAACAGTTCTTTCTGGAATGACCATTGTGCACAGCGGCATGGTGGCAAGTTTGTGAACTGAACTGTAGAGTTGTCTGTGAGGGAGTTTTTAACCAGTAAACAAATAACTGCATTGGAACACCCTCCCTACTTATCTGATCTGGGCTCCAATGACTTTTTTCTTTACCCAAAGATAAAGGAAATATTTAAAGGAAGACATTTTGATAATACAATGGCAGCTCTGATGGCCATTCCAGAAAAAGAGTTCCAAAATTGTTTTGAAGGGTGGACTGGGTGGTGGCCCTGGTGCATAGCTTCCCAAGAGAAGGACTTCAAAGGTGACTGTTGTGATATTCAGCAATGAGGTATTGTTGCGCTTTTTCTAGGATGAGTTCACGAACTTCATTGGCAGTCCTCATACATGCAAAGCGTATGAGATGTAATCCTGCCAGTTTGGCTTCTCAGGAGCATTGCAGTTGTGCTTCTTCCAGGATGGATGTGTTCATTGATTCTGTTGTGGACGTTTTAATTTGCTCACAGCTTTCCAAAACCTTAGCAATCATGATTATTTCCAAGTGTAGCTTAATATGATACCAGCAACTCAAAAGAGTGCTTACGTGATTTTCAATATAATCTATCCACCACCACCACTAGTTGCCGTCAGTTTTGACTCATGGTGACCCCATACGTGTCACAGTAAAATAGTGTGTCTTAGGGTTTCAGTGGCTGATTTTGGAAAAAGATCACCAGACCTTCTTTTTGAGGTGCACTTGGCTTTATAGGCAGACTCAAACTTGCAACCTTTTGTTTAGCAGCCTAGTGCCTTAGCAGTTTGCACCACCCAGGGACTCCTATATAATAGCTTAATTATAGTTGTTATACCCACAAATCAGTTTTGATAGTAATGGTTACAGCTTTATTGTCTTTTTGAATTGAGAAACACAAGGGCTTTTTACTGTTTCATGTGTGACCTGTGGTTTATAATATTTATGGTTTAGTTATCTCTTATCATCAATTAGTTAGTTGGTAGTTTGTACCTGTATTGACACTTCTGTTCTCAACATATAGGTGGCTGTTCAGTCGCTGCTATCTGTGTTTGGAATAATTAGCACTAAAAGGGTGCAATATAATGATAAATAGTACTTTTATTCACTTTCATTTCCAAAGTTAATTGTTGCTTTTTTTCTATATCCTTTTGATAGTTACAAAGAACCCCAGTTGAAATTAGTTATATAAAGACATTATTATGATCTAAACAGAAGTGTTGATTTTTATTAGTAGGTGTATCCTTTGCTGATATATACTTAAGATTTGAGGTTTTTCCAATAAAATCTTAAGTAGCTATAAACTTAAGGAACTAAAGAAATCAATATTGAAAATCTTAACCGAAAGTGTTTTCTGTTTATTTCTGTTAGTTTTAGACTATGAATTTTGAAACTCCAAATATTCCTCAGTTTAGAAAAACAAGTTCAGTGGTTTACTTCTTTGATTTACTCATTCAGTCATTCATGCATTAATTTTTTTTATTGTTCCCCAACCAACTTGCAATGTAAGTTATCATGTTCCAGGCACTGGGGTGCAGAGATGAGCAGGAAAAGCACCTGGTCTGCAAGGAATTCTCTATCTAGTGGATATTTATTTTAATCCATAGGAACCCATTTCTGCTATAGTGAAGTGCTGAGCCAAATCCACTGTTAAATTTCAGCCTGCAAATATGCCACTGTTTGCTGCCTTGCCTTATTTCTGTCCATGTTTGACATAAAGGTAGGAGGCAATGCTCTTCTTTAGCTTAAGCAGATTCGGCATCCTTTTCCCCCATTTAGCTTGTTGTTCTTTCAAATGGTGCAGATAGAAAGCCCTAAAAATGTATACTTATACATTTTAAAATGTCTCCTAGTACATTGTAATCACCCGTTGTTTTCTGAATGCTGCCATTAGTGGTTACACTAATCATCTGTAATGTTAGCTTCTAAGAACCATGGTACAAGAGCTTCTTTTATAATTTCCCAGATGGGAAAGAACACATGTGCAAGCTTGTTAGAGTTGCAGAAACTGGAAACAACGCTGTGTGGATTTATATTTTTGGAATTCTTTGGGCTTATTTAAGCATTCACCGTCAATTTGGGTATCCATTAGGAATCAAATACCAATTCAGGGGAAACTAGTGTGCCACATCAAGGAGAATAAAGCATTAAAGTAGTTCATAAAGTGAACTCCTGGAAATAACTGCTTTCATATTCAGACTAATGTTTCGTGTGCTGTTTGCAGGATGCCAGATGATGAATGCTGATCATGTAAACAGGGGTCATTTCATTTGTTTTGAGGATTGACTCCCAGCATTTCTGTTCTTTGCTTGAATAGTAGTGAAATGAGAAGTTCAAAAGTAAACGGAAATAACTCTAAATTATCTATGGCATCTAGAATGAAGCTGTTAATTAAAAAGAGTTCTCAGTGGCCCCAAATTCTTTGCAGTGAGTTTTTGCCTCTCTGTGTGTGTATGTATGTGTGTGTGTGTGCGCGCGCGTGCGTGTGTGTGTATGTGTGTGTGACGTGTGATCATAATTTTTAGCTTTGACCTTTAACAGGAAAATGTAGTTGCTGGAAAAGGTATCTGAAAACCATTATTTATTATTATCATCATCTTTCTTAAGGTGACTAATCTAACTATGAAAAAAACTGTTTTGTATTTAGATTATAAAAGGAATTTCTCCCTATGAATGTGAATTTTTTTGAGTTCAGCTCTAACCTGAATGTCAGATATTCAGTGAGTATTAAAGTCATGTTGTATAATCAAGCAGTTTATATTTGTTGAAGACCTGAAGTTCTTTAAACTTTTTTC
The DNA here is from genome assembly GCA_028571685.1 of Heterohyrax brucei. Lineage (NCBI taxonomy): Eukaryota > Metazoa > Chordata > Mammalia > Hyracoidea > Procaviidae > Heterohyrax > Heterohyrax brucei. The sequence goes on from CM053164.1 coordinate 43,412,468, forward strand.
CATCTTCATTTTCCAGAAAAGACAGTTCAAGGTTGAATACTTTCCCATTTGCAATAGGGCAACAAGTGATAAATAAGCTCTGACTCTCAGTCTTTGTTTTCCTGTTAAAACCTCTAGACCTAGGGAGCTTGGTGAGGGGGAGTTAGGGAGGAGTCAGCCCTTAGTTGGCAGGCATGTTTGGTAACAAGACCTGCTTAAAGGCTGTCCCAGAAAATTTGTAGATGTAGAGATTAAACCTCTTGCTTCTTTCTGTCTCCATGTGGTCTCATGAGTTGGAATCACTTCAGCAGCAGACATGTCTGGTTTTTTGGTTTTAGAGAGTAAATATTAACAATTAACACTTACTCCTTCACTGGCTAGGTCATACATTCCACAAACCTTGAGTAGTTTCCAAGTTTCAGGTACTGTGCTAAGGCCCTCCCCTCCCCACCTTTCTTAATTTGAAAAAAATAATATCATACTTCTTATAGCCTACCACATAAAAATATATTCTCAACCTTTTTAAAAATCTACATGAAAAAATAAAATTATAAAAATATTAGATACATAGTAGAGAGCCAAGCCAAGTGCCGTCGAGTCGGAGAGAAATCACTTTTAAAAACCTCAGGGTGGCTAGATTTAACTATTTAAAAAAATCCGACTTCTCTGTGGTGGCAGAAGATCCCTAAACAAAGTAAAAAGTTAGAAACTAGAATGACAGAAAATATCTTTAAGACATGTAGTAGACAAAAGATGAATAAATCTGATAAACTAAGAGCTCCTACAAATTCATCATAAAATGACCAAGAACTCTAGATCAGAATAGGCAAATGATTTTATAAAGAAAGAAGAAAATACAAGTGGTAAATAAACCCACCTAACCCATTGCCACCAAGTCGAGTCTGACTCATAGTGACCCTAGAGGTTGGGGTAGAACTGCCCCGTAAAGTTTCCAAGGCACACCTGGCGATTTGAACTGCCCACCTTTTGGTTAGCAGGCATAGCACTTGAACCACTATGCCGCCACGGTCTCCAAATGGTGACTGTACAAGGGAAAAGTTGCTCGGCTTTATTCACTGAATCTAAATTGAGATAGCATTCTTAAAAAAAAAAAATTAAAAATAATAATAACATGTAGTGTTACACAATTATTCAGGATGAGAAGAGAAAACCAAACTCAGCCCATTACTGAACTGAATCCAATTCATAATGATCTATAGAACAGTGTAGAACTGCCCCATAGGGTCTCAGAGGAGCAGCTGTGGACTCAGACTGTTGACGTTTTGATGGGCATCCATGCTCTTAACTACTTTGCCATCAGGGCAACACCCTGTCTCATACAGTTACACACTTAGGAGCCCAAACATAAGTTGCCACAGAAATTTTAGAAGAAGCATCTGTCATGATAAAGATTTTACATAGGCTTGGACCCAGTAAGATCACTTTCAGTTGTCTGTTGATATGGAGAGTCTTACAGCTAAAGAATACATATGTTGTTAGATGTCGCAAAGTTGATTTCAACTTGTAGCAGTGCTGTGCTCAACTTGTAGCAACACTATGCACAGCGGAGTGAAACACTGCACAGTCCTGTACCATCCTCACAGTTCTGGAGCCCATTGTTGCAGGGATATATATTGCAGCATTGCCAAGTGGGCTAAGAATTACAATCCATCTGAATGTCCATTGCTGCTGTTGTCATTGGGTACCGTCAAGTCTGTTCTGACTCATAATGACCCTATGCACAACAGAAGTAAACATTGCCCAGTCTTGCACCATGCCCACAATTGTTTTTATGTTTTATCCCCATGATGGAAACTACTGTGTCAATCCATTTCCTTGAGGTTCTTCCTCTTTTTTTCTGACACTCCACTCTAGTAAACATGATATCCTCCAGGGGCTCATCCCTCCTGACTAAATGTCCGAAGTATGTAAAGTGCAGTGTTGCTATCTCTGCTTCCAAGGAGCATTCTGTCTGTACTTCTTCCAGAACAGATCTGTTTGTTATTTTGGCAGACTATGGTACATCCTCCAGCACCACAGTTCAAAGGCATCAATTCTTGTTGTGTCTTTCTTCTTTGTTGTCCAGCTTTCACATGCATATGATATGACTGAAAATACCATAGCTTACATCAGGCACACCTTAGCCTTCAAGGTGACGTCTTTACTTCTCAGTACTTTAAAGAGATCCTTTGCAGCAGATTTACCCAATGCAGTGCATCTTTTGATATCTTGACTACTGCTTCCGTAGCCGTTGATTGTGTTATCAAGTAAAATGAAATGCCTGACAACCTCAATCCTTTCTCCATCTGTCATGATGTTGCTTACTGGTCCAGTTGTGAGGATTTTTGTTTTCTTGATGTTGGGGATGCAATCCATACTGAAGGATGTGCTTTCTGATCTTCATCAGCAAGTGTTTAAAGTCCTCTTGACTTCCGGCAAGCAGGGTTTTGTCCTCTGCATAACAAAGGTTGTTGGTGAGTCTTCCTCCGATCCTGATGCCTCATTTTTCTTCACATAGTCCAGCTTCTCAGATTATTTACTCTGTTCACACGACTTCCTCTTAGTCCAGGTACAGATTCCTTAAGAGCACAAGTAAGTGTACCACAGTTCCCATTCTCCACAGCGTTACCCATAACGTGTGATGATCTGCACAGTCAAAGGCCTTTGCATGGTCAGTAAAGCACAGGTAAACATCTTTTGGTATTCTGTGCTTTCAGCCAAGATCCATCTGACGAAAGCAGTAATATCTCTGGTTTCACATTCTCTTCTGAATCTGGCTTGAATTTCTGGCAATTCCCTGTCAGCATACTGTTGCAGTCACTTTTGAATGACCTTGAGCAAAATTTTACTTGCATGTGATATTAATGGTATTGTTTGGCAATTTCTGCATTCAATTGAAGTGCCTTTCTTGGGAATTGGCATAAATGTGGATTTCTTCCAGTCGGCCAGGTAGCTGTCCTCCAGATTTCATGGCACAGATAAATGAGCACTTGCTGCATCCGTTTGTTGAAAAACCTCAGTTGATACCCATCGGTTCCTAGAGCCTTGTTTTTCACCAATGCCTTCAATGTAGCTTCAGCTTCTTCCTTCATTATCATCGGTTCCTAATCATATGCTACCTCTTCAGATGGGTGAACATTGACCAGTTCCTTCTGGAATAATGATTCTGTGTATTCTTTCCATCTGCTTTTGATGCTTCCTGAGTCATTTAACATTTTCGCTGTAGAATTCTTCACTATTGCAACTCGAGGCTTGAATTTCTCTTCAGTTCTTTCAGCTTGAAAAATGCAGGGCATGTTATTCCCTTTGGGTTTTCTAATTTATTTCCAGCTCTTTGCACATGTCACTGTTTTGTCTTTCTGAGCTGCCTTTTGAAATCTTCTGTTCATTTCTTTTACTTCTTCACTCCTTCCAATTGCTTTAGCTGCTCAATATTTGAGAACAAGTTTTGTGGTCTTTTCTGACATGCAGTTTGGCCTTTTTCTTTCCTTTCTTTTTAATGACTTAGTGCTTTCTTCGTGGATAATGTCTTTGATGTCATTCCACAATTCTTCTGGGTTTTAGTCATTAGTGTACAGTGCATCAAATCTGTTCTTGAGATGGTCTCTAACCTCAGGTGGGATATACTCAACATCATACTTTGGATCCTTTGAACTTGTTATAATTTTCTTCAGTTTCAATTTGAACTTGCACAAGAGCACTTGATAGTCTGTGCCGCAGTCAGCACCTGGTCATGTTCTGGCTGATGATATTGAAAAGAAACAGCTGCAAACATCCATTAATAATTGGAACGTGGAATGTATGAAGTGTAAATGTAGGAAAATTAGAAATCATCAAAAATGGAATGGAACTCATAAACGTGGATATCCTAGATATCAGTGAGCTGAAATGGAATGGTATTGGCCATTTTGAATCAGACAATCATATGGTCTGCTATGCTGGGATTGAAAAACTTGACAAGGAGTAGTGTTGCATTCATCGTCAAAAAGAACATTTCAGGATTTGCTCTGAAGTACAGTGCCATCAGTGATAGGATAATTTGCATATGTGCCTACAAGAAAGGCCAGTTAACACCACTGGTATTCAAGTTGATGCACCAACCTTGAAGGCAAAAGATGAAGAAGTTGAAGATTTTTACCAGTTTCTGCAGTCTGAAATTGATCAAACGTGCAATCAGGATGCATTGATAATTGCTGGTGATTGGAATGCAAAAGCTGGGAATAAGAAGGTTTGGTAGTTGGGAAATATGGCCTTGCTGAAAGAAATGATACCAGAGATTGCAGGATAGAATTTTGCAAGACAAATGACCTCTTCATTGCAAATACTGTTTTTCATCAGCATGAACGATGACTGTATCCATGGACTCCTCCAGACGGGATACTCAGGAATCAAATCAACTACATCTGTGGAAAGAGACAGTGGAAAAGCTCCATATCAACAGTCCATTGTTAGTGGAATGGTTTAATTAAAATTAAATCCATGTCATCACATATAAAGTGGTTATTTAAAAAGCAACTGGGAGAGAGATGTGCATGGTGTGATTCCATTAAGGAAGGCAAAACAAAGGGAACTGCTTATATGGAAGTTTGTGTGTATCTGTTTTTATGAGCATACAGAAAGGTGTAGAAGCCCCACAACAGTTAATACTGATAGCCTTGAAAAGTGGAAGTGGGGTGGGTGGGGTGGGGTGGAGGAGGTTTTCATTAAAAACTTCCATACTGTTTGACTTGTTACATGTCTAAATTTTGTAATGTAAAACCAAAATTAGATGAGAAGCTAAAAACTAAGGGAGTTTTAGACAAAAGGAAGGGCACTGTTAGCTGTTTCTTAATGCTCACGGGCAGTAAGCTTGGGCTGAGCTGTTCCCAGCCCTTTTGGGTGACAGATACGCAGTTCAATTAAGTTTGTTTTTTCAGTTGTATTTCACTCGGAGTCACTACCAACCAAAAGTAAGTTAAGTGTTACAAAAATTTGGTATTCACAGATTAAAATGAACATGCCACGCAAATTTATTTTAATCTAGTATTTTACTCAGAAGCCTTGCCAATACTCACTGGATGGAGCATACGTGTAGAGTTTAAGTCCTACGCTTTTGATTCAAGACACTTGATCAGTGCTGGCTTGAGTTAGTTAAGACCATCAGTTGCTACTGTTTTGCCTTGTAATTATAAATTACAGTAAGGTTAGCTTTCTCATTACTAGTTTAGTTTGTTGTCAGTCATTAACTCCATGACATTTCATGATGTATATTTGCATCAACAATGTTATGTTTTGTAATTTTCTTTTAACTATTAAGATATATATATAGACACCTCACATGTGAATCATCCATAATCATTTTACTAAAGTAGATGTGTATATAACCTCCCTGCCATTTGTTGGTACAGCGACAAAAGTTATGGTGATAGGTGTCCTATGAAGTTTTGCTATTTAAATAACTTGCAACATGCTGGAAAGATTGATGCAATCAAAATACTGGATATTTTAATGTTTTGCTGGTGTTTTATGATGTAAATCATGTTTATTACTCATGTTCTCTTTTAAGAAAGTGAATTATAAGCCACAGATATGTATTGAAACAACATGTTTACTACATTTTGCTAATTGTGTTTTTGTCTAATTCCTTGTTATCACCAGATTTCCTTTTCCTCCCAGGGAAGTGAGATAAGTGGGCCATGGAGTCTCTTGCCTCCCTGTACTGGGTTTTGGTTAGAAAGATTGAATGTCACCATCTGGGGAAGTGACTGGCTATGTAGCAAAGGATATGCTGAGGTTTTAAGGTGGAGTATGGGTAACTTACAGCCAGTAGCGTCAGTGCTGGTGGGCTGTGAGATAATCACCAATAAGGTATTGGAACAGTAAGTACTAATGACATTGTATTTTTTACTTTCTGTTTAAGGATGTAAATGAAGACCCTGGAGAAGATGTGGCCCTCCTTTCTGTCAGCTTTGAGGACACTGAAGCCACTCAGGTGTACCCCAAGTTGTATCTGTCACCACGAATTGAACAGTAAGTGCAAGTGCCATTCATTTCATGTAACTTGGAGGTTGTTTGCCAACCAAACACATCTTGATACCTTCTTTTCCCACTCTTGAACTCTTAAGATTACTTCTCTTTATTAATTTTTATTTTCTTAAAAATGAATTATATTAGGAGTTAGGTTGCAGAGTTAATAAAGTTAGTATTTGTCAGTGCAGTCTTTTTATGTGTCTTAGAGTCATGCAATTTGTGAAACGAATACTATGCCTTTACAGATAAAGAAGAGTTGCTAGATTATGTCTGAAATCATGACTCTCTTTAAATGCTCCCTGGGGTACTTAGGGTTAGAGCAGCCTGACAAGTGCTGCTGAACAACGTGTTACCCAATTTTTTAAAAATATGTTTACATATGTTATAGTTATTTGTGAAAATGTAGCTAGTCTCCTTAAAATATTTAGCACTTCGACAAAAACTTATTCAGAAGTTTAATAAAGGTAGTATAACAAGTAGGTAGGTTAAATTTTTTCTTTTTGGCAAATCTGCTGCAAAAGACCTGTTTAAAGTGTGAAAAACAAAGACACTGCTTTGGGGACTAGGTGTGCCTGACCCAAGCCATGGTATTCTCCATCACTTCATATGCATGTGAAAGCTGGACAATGAATAAGGAAGACCAAAGAAGAATTGATGCCTTTGAATTATGGTGTTGGGGAAAAATACGGATTGACTATGCCATGGCCTGTCAGAAGAAAGGATACATATCTTTTGGAAGAAGTACAGCCAGCATGTTCCTTAAAAGTGAGGGTGATGAAACTTTGTCTCGTGTACTTTGGACCTGTTATCAAGAAGGACCAGTTCCTGCCGAAGGACATCATGCTTAGTGAAGCAGAAGGCAAGCCAAAAAGACGAAGATCTTTAAGGAGATGCGTTGACACAGTAGCTGCATCGATGGACTCAAACACAGCAGCAGTTTTAGAGATGAGGCAGTGTTTTACTCTGTTGTACATAGGGTTGGTATGCGTCAGAATAGACACCACAGCACCTACTGGAAATAACAAAGGCTTAAAAAGATGACATGTTTGAATTATTTTTCTTTGTCTAAATAGCTTTCTGTAACTTCATACAGTATGGAGGCTTCATGGTAGAAGTAGTTCAATATCATAACTTTTGTTTTTACCGAGTGACTTTACTTGCTAGTGATAAATTGTACAAGGACTTGTCTCACAATGGGCTTATTATTGGCTAAAATACTGTAGAAGCTTACTTCAGAGGAAGATCAAGTTCACTGAAGATGGCTTATAAGCACATTTGGTTGGGCATCTCTGACAGGACAGATTTTCATCGGTGGAGGGTTTTTACAGACTGTGATTGAAATGTGTTATTAATAAGTTTTCTGCAAGGCAGTAGTCAGAATTGTCTGGTTTCTGCCTGTGGGTACGTGTGGTCACCAGCTGTCCTAGTCATCTAGTGCTCCTGTAACAGAAAAACCACAAATGGATGGCTTCAACAAACAGAAGTTTATTCTCTTGCAGTCCAGTAGGCTAGAAGTCCGAATTCAAGGCGTCATCTCCAGGGGATGGCTTTCTCTATGTGTTCGCTGTGGAGGAAAGTCCTTGCCATCAGACTTCCCATGGTCTAGGAGCTTCTCAGCACAGGAACCTCAGATCCAAAGGAAGTACTCAGCCCCCAGTGTTTTCTTGGTGGTGCCCATGTCTCTCTGCTCACTTCTCTCTTTTATATCTCAAAAGAGATTGGTGGAAGACAGAATTCAATCTTGTAGATTGAGTCTTGCGTCATTAACATAACTGTCGCTAATCCTAACTTGTCATCATCATAGAGATAGGATGTACAACAAATAGGAAAATTACATCAGATGACAAAATGCTGTACCCATTGCATATTGTTCACACAATACTGGGAATCATGGCCTGGCCAAATTGGTACTCACGTAGTTGTGGGGGACATAATTTAATCCTTGACACCATCCAACATTCTTATGTAGAGGTCTTTCACCTGTTCTGACCTTAGTTGCTTTAATTCATGAGTCATGGACATTTTACAAACTGATACAACACAGATGGTCATCCTCAAATATAAGAGATTAAAGGCACATATAGAGCAGGCATTCTGTCATTTATATATCTCTGACAGTTCCTTGCTTCACAAGATTTTGCAATTGTAGAGGCTCCATGAATGCTTTAGTTTTTAATTGAAAATACTAAACCGTATCAGTCAAAGGATGCTGGAGACAGCACAGCAAAATGATAAAAGGCTTTATCCACATTAGGTAAAAATTGGCAAGAGTAGGCTTGCATCTGCGCCACCCACTCTCCACGGGCATCAAGAAATACCTTGATCCCATTCCAGTCTGACTGTCATCACTCTGCCCCAGCTTGTCTGTGCAGTGGGTAAAGATATTATAGTTTCATTAACTCATACCAGAAATAGAAAAAGACTACTTCTGGGTCTTGTCATCACACATAGGAAAAAAGGCTCAATTTGTTGTACCCTGAAGATTTCTAGGGACAGGGATAACCGATGTCCCCAAATTAGACATCCCCGCAAATGAGAACATCTGGCAGCTACATTAGGTAGCAAACATCCAAGTATGTTTTGATTTGCTGAAGCTCTTCGATGCAGTCTGCCTTCTGGAGTCTGTCTGTTTACAGGTCCTGGAATAGAATAGCTCCTCTGGGGTGCAGCAGCCACGTGCACATGACCACACTCTCTCCTGGTGCTGAGGGCAGACTGTTTCCTGTTTCCCACTGTGCACGTACATGGCTTGCAAAGTAAATGCCTTCCGGGAAAAACTTTGTGTTCTTCTTGCACAAGGGACATTTATGAAATACCCATATTTCAGGCGCTATACATTTGTTTGCCAAGGAACCAAAACCAATCAGTTGAATTAGACACTAAGTACTGTTCATGAAGTTAAAAAAAAAAAAGTGTAGTGGTAAGTTACGCAAAAGAAAGCCAGTAGTGAATTGTGCAAAATGGATTTGGGTTGAATATTAGGAGAGGGAAGAAACTAATTTCTAAGTCAGTTCTAAGTCACTAATTTCTCAGTTGTTTCTTTCTCAGCAGAAAAGCTGTGAGTTTTAAGGTTATAGCATCAAAATTGCACAAACCACGTCCTAACTTTCCCTCCTTCCTCGACTGTTGGCAGTTCCAGCAGTGAAGCCAAAGGTTCAGTGGGCACCAGGGGCTGCACGACCCTTTTCCCTGACTTTTCTTTGGCTTGAGCCAATTTGTGGGAGTGGTTTAAAGAAAACAGCTTTGTCACTCCCTGTGCTGTCCCCAATCAGTGGATAAAAGGAAGACTTCAGCCCCTGAGGCAGACTAGGTGCCAACTTTCACAAGTACAGAATTTGTTTTTAGAACTTTTCGTTGCTAAGTTACAGTCCACTTTGGAAATAAGTACTCAGAAGTGTACCATCCCACAACTGTTCACCACCTGTGTGCATGCAAATATACAGGCATGTATTCTTCCAGGCCAGGAGAATGGAATGAGTGCAGGGCCTTTACTAGGTATGACTTAGAAGATACAAAGATGAGTGATATAGCCCGCATCTTCTAGTTACTACAGTAAGGGAGATAAGAACAAGTATGGTATGTCACAACTTGTGGTTCAGCAGAAAAGGCACAATAAGGCTTGGCACAGAGTCCTCTCTTCCTCCACTTATTTACTGGCAAACTTCATTCAGATCAACCTCTTTGAGCTTCATCTTTTGTAAGGGGGATACATCTTGAGTTTTAGTTTACTCCAATGGTGAGTATATATGCAAATGCCTACTGTAGTAGCAGGTGGTTGATGTTCAGCTAGTGTGGCTTAAGTTTATAAATAGGTAAGAAAATACTAATGAAGTACAGTAAGTGGTTGGTGAGTAGAGATATTACATTATATTTGATTTGGTGGAGAGGGGCTGTGGAAGATTATGGAAAACCTGACTTTTCCAGATTAATGTATTTTTGCCTACAAATTAAATATGCAGTACCACAATAATACAAATTGTTTAGTACTTTAAATTGTTCAAACTGCTTTTCACTTTACCACCCCAGCTGAGTTACCTGATGACTGTTTCTAGCATGTGTTTATAATATGCCTGTTTTCCTCTGTAACCTGGAGTTCTTAGACACTTTTTAGATTCCTTCACAGCTACAGTACTACCTTTTTCTCCTGATTCACTTATTTTAAATTTCCTGTGATTACGGTCCAGGGCTTCTTTAGTGGCCTTACCTGTGTGTGGATGTTCCAAGCCCTCACTTCTAATATCAGCTTTTCCCCTCGCACTTGTGGGTGCCTGATGCACCTGTCTGTACTCAGCTGCCATCCAAGACTCAAGATTCGTGAGAACAAACCTTTGTTCCCTTGTTTAAATCATGGCTCCTCTTTATTGCCCTGTTTCTATCCTTGACATATGCATTTTCTTAGGGGCCCAGGTACAACTTCTCGCAGGCAGCTACCGTGCCCCTCATCCCCATTCCATTGGCTAGCAGGTTACTTTGTACTAGAAATCCTGTCCCCGCAGTAGTGTCTTTTGTCTTTGTCATTGCTACTGTCATTAACTAGTTCACTCCTTCAGTTTTCCATGTCTGCTGATTGGGCTTTTAACTTCCAGTTTTTTCGTATTTTAGTCTATCCATCACAAGACTATCAGACTAATCTTCTCGGAGCAAGTTTCAGTCATGTAATATCTTTGCTCAAAACCAGTGTTTCCCCCTTTTGCCAACTGAGAATGCACGTTTCTTAATCTAGTATTCAAAGTATTCTGTGCTGTGGTCCCAGCTGATCTTTCCAGCTCAATCCAGATATGTTTTCTATTGTTTAGCCAAACTCTGTGTGATTGTGTGTGTGTGTGTGTGTGTGTGAGAGAGAGAGAGAGAGAGAAAGACTGCCTGAACACACTACTGTTTTTTTTTATTTCCATATCTTCCCTTGGGCTGTTCTGTATATTGGAACATTGGATTTATTTGCCGATCCTCCCTGCTGTTGTTGGAATCAACTTTTTTTTTTTTATTCTCCATCACTGGGTTTATGAAAGTTCTATCTATATTGTTGTTGTTAAGCGCCATTGCGTTGGTTCCAACTCATAATGACCCTAGGAACAATAGAACAAAACACTGCCCAGTTTTATGCCGTGTCTACAGTCATTTTTATGCTTAAGCCTGTTGTTGCAGCCACTGTGTCAATCCATCTCTTGGAGGGTTTTCCTCTTTTTTGCTAACCCTCCTACCCTACCAAGTATGTGTCCTTTTCCAGGGACTGATCCCTCCTGACAACAATTCCAAAGTATGTAAGACGTAGTCTTGCTGTCTTTGCTTCCAAGGAGAGCTCTGATTATACTTCTTCCAGAACAGACATGTGTGTTCTTTTGGCGGTCCATGGTACATTCCACATTCTTTTCCAGCACCACAATTTAAAGGCATCAATTCTTCTTCTGTCTTCTTTGTTTATGGTCCAGCTTTCGCGTCTGTGATGCGATTGAAAATACTGTGGCTTGGGTCAGGTGCACTTTAGTCTTCACAGTGACATCTTTATTTTTCAGTACTTTAAAAGATCCCTTGTAGCAGATCTTCCCAGTACAATGCATCATTTGATTTCTTGTCTGCTGCTTCCGTGGGCGTTGATTGTGGACCCAAGTAAAATGAAATCCTTTGTCAACTCAATCCTTTCTCCATTTATCATGATGTTTCTTACTGGTCCAGTTGTGAGGATTTTTGTTTTCTGATGTTGAGGTGCAATCCATACTAAAGGCTGTGGTCCTTGATCTTCATGAGTAAGTATTTCAAGTCTTCTTCACTTCCAGCAAGTAAAGTGGTGTCATCTGCGTAAGACAGGTTGTTAATGAATCTTCCTCCAATCCTGATGCCTCGTTCTGCTTCATATAATCCATCATCTCAGACTATTTGCTCAGTATACAGATTGAAAGTGTATGGAGAAAAGGATAGAACCCTGAAGCACACCTTTCCAGACTTTAAACCATGCAGCTTCCCCTTGTTATGTTTGCACAGCTGCCTCTTGATCCATGTACACATTTCTGAAGAGCAGAATTCAGTGTTCTGGAATTCCCATTTTATGTAGTGTTAGCCATAATTGGATATGATCCACACAGTTGAATGCTTTTGCAGTCAGTAAAACACAGGTAAACATCTTTCTGGTATTGTCTGCTTTCAGCCAAAATCTGTCTGACATCAACAGTGATATCTGTGGTTCCACATCCTCTTCTGAATCCAGTTTGGATTTCTGGCAGTTCCATGTCAGTATACTGTTGCAGTCGCTTTTGAATGATCTTAAGCAAAATTTTACTTGCATGTGATGTTAATGATATTGTTTGGTAACTTCCACATTCAGTTGGATCAGCTTTCTTTGCAGTGGGCATAAATGTGAATCTGTTCCAGTCAGTTGGCCAGGTAGCTGTCTAAATTTCTTGGCACAGATGAGTGAGCACTTCCAGCACTGTGTCTGTTTCTTGAAATACCTCAGTTGATATTTTATCGGTTCCTGGAGCCTTGTTTTTTACCAGTGTTTTCAGTACTTTTGGTTCCTGACCATATACTACCTCTTAAAATGGCTGATCAGCAACCAGTTCTTTATGGTTTAATGATTCTGTGTATCCATCTTCTTGTGATGCTTTCTGAGTCGTTTGATATTTTCTCTGTAGAATCCTTCACTATGGCAACATGAGGCTTGAATTTTTTCTTCAGGTCTTTCAGCGTGAAAAATGCAGAATATGTTATTCCCCTCTGTTTTTCCATTTCCAGCTCTTTATACTTGTCTTTATAATACTTGACTTTTGTCTTCTCGAGCTGCCACTTGAAATCTTCTGTTTAGGTCTTTTCCTTCACCATTCCTTCCTTTTGCTTTAGCTGCTCGATGTTCTTGAACAAGTTTCAGAGTCTCTTTTGACATCCAATTTAGTCTTTTCTTTCTTGCCTGTTTTTTTAATGACCTCTTGCTCTCTTCATGGATGATGTCTTTGATGTCATTCCATAATTCTTCTGGTCTTCGGTCATTAATGATCAACATACCAAATCTGTTCTTGAGATGGTCTTTAAACTCAGGAGGGATATACTCACGGTCATGCTTTGGCTGTTGCGGACGTGTTCTAATTTTCTTCAGTTTCAGTTTGAACTTGCATGTGAGCAACTGATGATCTGTGCCACAGTCAACACCCAGTCCTTGTTCTGATGGCTGATATGGAACTTTCCCATCATCTTTTTCCATAGGTGTACTGGATTTTTCTCCTGTGTGTTCCATCTGGTGAGATCTATGTGTACAGTCACTGTTTGTGTTGGTTAAAAAAGGTATTTGCAATGAAGAAGTCATTAGTCTTGCAAAATTCTGTCATTTATTCTCCACATTATTCTTATCACCAAGGCCGTGTTTTCCAGCTACTATCTATCCTGTTAGATGTTTTCAATTCTCCTCCAGGATACTTCTGATCTCTTCTACCTACCTATCCAACAAGACTGTACTTTTCCCTCCTGTATTTGTGTCTGCTGTAATGTTGTCTTCCTAGACTATAAACTCATTAAAGTTTGGGACCAAGCTGTATTCATCTTTGGATCTATTGCAGTCTAGTACATGTATTCATCTTTGCATCTGTTACAGTCTAGGACGGTATCTTGTTCATGGAATGGCAGTCAGTAAACATTTAAATGTTAAAGTTCCAGCTATAGAAGCAGGTTACCACCTCCCCTCTCCTCTCTGTTTCTATCGGGTGAGGGCTGGTGAGCCACAGCACATCTCCTGCTAAGCTTGCCTTGGCCCTGACTGAGCTTGCCATAGCCCTTCCTAGTTGGGGTCCTTGGGAGGGCAGGAAACTATGACACTGTGATGGCTAATTTTATGTGTCAGCTTGTCTGTCAAGGTCACAAGGGTTAGGACTTCGTCATATCTTTTAGGGAATACAGTTCAATCCATATGCTGGAATAAGGTGAACACAACTAAAGTGTCTATCGAAAGTGGGAGTGGGAAAGCTTGAAATTAAAATACTACTAAGAGTTATGGTCAGTGAAGATAATTAAATTTGGATAAGTCAGATAAGAGTACTTTAAAAGCAATAAACAAATTCAATATACTGTGATTTTTTTTAATTCAGTAATGAATTTCAACATCTTAGTAGGGTAGAATACAAAATTTTTTGGTTCATACTCCCAAAAGATTTGTTTAGAAAAATATTAAAACTTTGTTTGCCTTTTGCTATTTTTAATTCCTACGTCAGTTGTCTCCAAAAAGAGACCCCAAATGACTTGAGGTGATTTTGTGTCAGAATTTAAGTAATACAGCATCATAGTAAACATCGTAGTTTACATAGCTTTTACTCGTTATTTACTTGAGTCACTGAAATAATCCTGTAATAAATATTGTGCCCCTGGATTTTTCTTTGATAAATATACAGTCCTAAGTATGCTAAGACAGCTGGTGGCTGTCAGGAGAAGATACGTACTAGGTTTTAGTGGAGTAAGCTACCTTAGCCTCTAAGGACTTGAGAAATGTTTGGTTTACTAGTCTGGGAGCAGGGCCAGAAGAGCCTAAAAAGTAAGCTCAGTGAGTTTGTCCTTTTGTCTTGCTTTTGCCTCTCAAAAGATCAAGAGCTCAGCTTCCGCTTTGAAGCAGTACAAACAAGAACCAGAATGGAGTTAGTTGGAGGAGAAAATCAAGCCTCCAAAATTATATTTTTGGAAACATTCTGGTATATAATTCCCAGTTCTCCAGCTGCTTAGGTTAGTGATGTGTGTTTTTATCTAGCTTTCTTTTTAGGCAGAAAATATACATCTAGAAATAAGATGATGCATTTATACGTGTACTGGTGATAACACGGATCTCACTGGTTCAACCTTTAACCTCAGGGAAGTTTTTCTTTTTTCTTCTGTGTCTTTAGACAGTTTTGTGCCTTATTGCCTTAAATGCAATTCCCTCTCTACAGCATAATGATCAGCCTAAAACTGTAATGATGTAATAGGTATTCATTTGAAAAATCAGGCCTACCACTTTTCTGCTAAGTATCTCCAGGGTTTTGTGCAGAGTTTTTTCTTCAGTAAACGTAAGAAGTTCGTGATTTGCAGTATAACACAATAGATCAGCAAGTCTGTGGACCAGGTAATTTGGGGTTTTCATTTTACCGTTATTGTTGTTTCTCTCATGGTAAAATACGTATAACAAACATTCGCCATTTGTAACCCTTCATTGCAAGCCTTTTTAATGTGTGTGGTTCGGTGACATTAATTATATTCCCCTTGTTGTACAGTCATTACCACCATCCGTTTCCAGAGATTTTCGTCACCTTTAATGGAAACTCAGTAACCCTTAAACAGTGTCTCCTCATTCCCTCCTCCTGCCCACTCCCAGTAAACACTTAACAAATGTCTATCTCTGTGCATTTGCCTACTCCAGACAGCTCGTGTAAGTGGGGTCATGTATTTTTCCTTTCGTGTCAGATTTATCTTGTGTACCATAATGTTTTCAAGGTTTATCCATGCCATAGGATGTATCACAACTTCATTTATCTTTATGGCTGAATAGTAATCCATTGTTTTTGTATACCATAATTTATCCATTTATCTATTGATGGACATTTAGGTTGTTTCTACATTTTGGCTGTTGTGAAAAATGTTGCACTGAACATTGGTATACAAGTATCTGTTTGAATCCCTGCTTTCATTTCTTTTGGTTGTTTACCTAGCAGTGGAATTGCTGGATCAGATGGCAGTTAGTTCTACATTTAACTTTTTAAGGAACCACAATACTGTTTTCCACAGAGGCTTCACTAGTTTTACAGTCCCACCATAGATAGATGAAAGTTTGAATTCCTCCATATTCTTGTTAACACCTGTTACTTTCTGTTTTTCTGATTATAGCTCTTAGTGGGGGTGAGGTGGTGTATCATTGTTGTTTGATTGGCATTTCCCTAATGATATTAAGCATTTATCATGTACTTAATGGTCAATGTTCAATTCCTATTCAAGTTCTTTGCCCATTTTCTAATTGAATTGTCTATCTGTTGTTGAGTTCTAGGAATTCTTATAAATATTCTGGATATTAAATTCTGTTTTAGTCATCTAGGGCCACTCTAACAGAAATACCACAGAGTGGATGCCTTTAACAAAGGAAGATTTATTCTTACACAGTCTGGTAGGCTACAAGTCCAAATTCAGGATGTCCACTCCAGCGGAAGGTTTTTTCCCCTTGTTGGCTCTGGAGGGAAGTCCGGTCATGTATCAGTCTTTGTCCAGGGAGCATCTTGGCGCAGGAACCTCAGGTCTGAAGGATGCACTCTTCTCCCGGTGCTGCTTGCTTGATGGTACGAGGTTCCCAAATCTCTGCTTGCTTCTCTTTTATCTCTTACAGGATCAAAGGATTAAGGATGGGGCAAGCCATACTCCAGGGAAACTCCCTTTACAATGGAGCAAGGAGGTGATCTTATAAAGGGATTTACAGTCCCACCCTAATCCTTTAACACACAGCATAGGAAAATCACAAAATGAAGGACAGTCACAAGATATTGGGAATCATGGCCCAGCCCCATGGCTACACATATTTTGGGGGGGACACAAGTCTATCCATGACAAACCCTTATCAGATACATGATTTTGTATTTTCTCCCTGTCTGTGAATTGTCTTTGTACCTTATTGATAAAAGTCCTTGGCTGCACAAACATTTTTAGTTTTGATGTAATCTAATTTATCTGTTTTGTCTTTGGTTACTTGTCCTTTTATTGTCATATCTAAAAATCCATTATTGAAAACTAGGGTACAAAACATTATTCCTGTGTTTTGTTCTGAGAGTTCTGTTATTTTAGTTCTTACGTTTAGTTCTTTGGTTCATGTTGGGATAATTTTTGTATAGCATCTGAGGTATGAGTCCAACTTTATTCTTTTTCATGTGGAGATTAGTAGTCTCAGAAATATTCATTAAAAATATTATTCTTCCCCTCTTTAATGGGCTTACAGTCATTGTTGAAAATCACTTTTCTGTAAATACATGGTGTTTTAGTCAGCTAGGGCTGCTCTAACAGAAATACCACAAAGTGGGTATCTTTAACAAAGGAAGGTTTATTCTTACACAGTCTGGTAGGCCGCAAGTCCATGTTCAGGGTAACCACTCCAGGGGAAGGCTTTCCCCTTGTCGGCTCTGGAGGAAAGTCCAGTATTGCACCAGTCTTTGTCCAGGGAACATCTTGGCGCAGAAACCTCAGGTCTGAAGGACGTGCTCTTCTCCCGGTGCTGGTTGCTTGATAGTATGAGGTTCCCAATTCCCTGCTTGCTTCTCTGTCCTTTTATCTCTCCTAGGATGAAAAGATTAAGGGTGGGGCAAACCATACTCCAGGGAAACTCCCTTTATAGTGGAGCAGGGAGGTGATCTTATAAAGGGTTTTACAGTCCCACCCTAATCTTTAACAAACAGCATAGGAAAACCACAATATGAAGGATAGTCACAAGATACTGGGAATCATGGCCCAGCCACATGGTAACACATATTTTTTGGGGGACACAACTTGATCTGTGACACATGGGTTTATTTTTAAACTTTCAATTCCATTCCACTGTTCTTTGTGTCTGTTATACTGGTACCAGACTGTTTTGATTACTGTACAAAACTATAAAGTATGTTTTGAATGAGGAAATATGAATCCTCATGCTTTACTCTTCTTTTTCAAGATTTCTTTGGCACTTTGCTATAAATTTGAAGATTGGCTTTTCCATTTGTGCAAAGAATGTTGAAATTTGCATAGGAATTGCATTGAATCTATAGGTCACTTTAGATAGTAAACCCATTGCTGTTGATTAGACTGTGACTCACTGACATCTTAACAAATTAAGTATTCTGACCCATAAGCATAGCATGACTTTCCATTTATTTAAAAGTTCATTGTAGAAGTATTTTACCTTCCTGGTGAAATTTCTTGGATGCTACTGTAAATGAAATTGTTTTCTGAATTTTCTTTTTAGATTGCTGATGTATGAAATACAACTAATTTTTGTGTGTTGGTCTTGTATCCTTGCTGAAGTTTGGTTCCAGTAGTTGGGTTTTGTTTTTTTTTAATTTTTTAAATATTCCATAGCATTTTCTTTCTTTTGTTTATGCTTTTTTTTTTTTTTTTTGGTTACTATTTTATTGGGCTTCAAGTGAAAGTTGATAATCCAGGTCAGTTTGTCATATGAATATTTACACAGGCATTGCTGTATAACTTGAGCTGCTCTCCACATACTGTGACAGTGCACTCCTCCTTTCCACCCTGTACTTCTTGTGTCCGTTCAACTAGCTCCTCTCCCCCTCTGCCCTCTCATCTCACTTCTGGACAGGAGCTGCTCTGTTGGTCTCATGTATCTACTTAAGCCAAGAAGCACACTCTTCATGACATAATTTTATGTCTTATAGTCCAGTCTAGTCTTTGTCTGAAGAGTTGGCATCAGAAATGGTTTCAGTCTACTAACAGAGAGTATTGGGACTGTATCTGTCTGGGACTTTACAGTCTACCAGACCATGAAGTCTGGTCTTTTTAATAGAGTTCAAGTTCTGCACTCCATTTTTCTCTGGATACAGCAAGAACTCTTTGTTGTGTTCCCTGTCAGGGAAGTCATTGGTAATGGCAGCATCTGGTTCTTTTGGTCTCACGCTGATCTCATCTCTGGATTATGTGGTCCTTTTTGATATGTTGTTGAATTTTATTGGCTATAATTTTGTTGATTTTTGTGTTGAAGTTTATGAGAGATATTGGTCTGTAATTTTCCTTCTTTGTGATTATCTTTACCTGGTTTTGGTATCAAGGTTATGCTGGCTTCATAAAATGAATTTGGGAGTAGTCTATCATTTTCTATACTCTGAAATGCCCTTAGTAATGGTGTCGTTAAGTCTTCTCTGAAAGTTTGGTAGAATTCTCCAGTGAAGCTCTCAGGGCAAAGGCTTCTTGTTGTTGTTGAGAGTTTTTGAATTACTCTTTCAATCTCTTCTTTTGTCATGGGTTTATTTGGTTGTTCTACCTCTATTTGTGTTTCTAGAAACAGTTCATTCTCTCTAGGTTTTCAAATTTTTTAGACTATAATTTTTCACACTATTCTGTTGTGATGTATAAAATTTCAGTCAAATTTCGGAGCTCACAGAGAGGAGCCTCACTGGCAACACAAGAATAAAAAGAGGTGCATCATGAGATCTCCACTAAAAGACCTCAATTGATGGTCCAGCGGTTTTGGGGTTCCTCTGAGAGCATGGCCCCTGGCCCTGATGCTGCCCGTTCCCATAAATTATAACAAAGGTCCACTCTTTGGACAGGAATGGAATGGACTTGGCAATGCAGAGTAACCATATGTTGGAAGCACTTTATGGTTCTATACATCTATAGGATATCATCTTGCTGACCTCTGGCTGGAGGAAGGGGAGTGGACGGAAAGGAGGGGAAAGGAGACTGTTGGAAGGATGAGACATGTATGGAGCAGAGAGGAATAGTGTGCAGTCACCGGAGAGGGAGAGCAGTAGAAGCTGCATATAGGGAGGCATGTAAATCTACATGTGAATGTACGTTTTTACTCAGTTATGTTAAATAAAAAAAAAAGAAAAAAAAAATTTCAGTCAAATTTGCTGTGATATTGTCCATCTCATTTCTTATTTGAATTGTTTGCTCCCTCTCCTGTTTTTGTTTTGCCAGTTTGGCCAAACAAAAGGATGAAAGGATAACAACGTTTTAACTAAAAGGAAGGACTTAAAAAAAAACATAGTCACAGATCTCTCATACAGAGAGAAAATCAAAGCAATATAAAGAAAAGACTGGTTTAAATTTAGAAAAACAGGGGTAAACATTAAGGTAACCACAACAGAAGTTGACAAACCTATACGTCAAAATAGAAAACAACAACTACAGAAAAGAAGTCTCAGAAAATATAAAGCCAAAACCACCGAAAAAGATGAAAAGAAAACATGTAAAGAAAAATGACTCCGCTTTTCATTTATTTCTGCTCTAATTTTTTAATTTACTTTCTTCTGTTGCCCTGGGAGTTCTTTTGCTGCCCTCTTTCTACTTGATCAAGTTGTAGGGTTAATGATTTGATTTGGGCCCTTTATTCTTTCTGGATGTATACATTTATTGAGATAAATTCACCCCTGATCCCTGCTTTTGCTATGTGTCAAAGGTTCTGGTAGGCTATGTTTTTATATTCATTTGACTCTGTGAATGTCTTTATTCTGTCTTTGATTTCTCATATACCCTAGTAGTTCTTGTGCAAGGTGTAATTCAGTTTCCATGTGTTTGATTTTGTTTTCTTTCCTTTTTCTGTATTGATTCAACTTTTATGGCTTTATGGTCTAAAAAGATGCTTTGTAATATTTTGATGTTTTGAATTTTGTTAAGGCTTACTTTATGGTCTGTTCTGGAGAATGTTTTGTGTGCCTTGGAAAAGAAACTATAATTGGCTCCTATTAGGTGAAATGTTGTGTATACATCTTTGAGGCAAGTTGGTTAATTGAGGCATTTAGATCTTTCATTCCTTTATTGAGCTTCTTTTTGGATGTTCTGTCCCTCATTGAAAGTATTGTGCTGAAGTCTCCTGCTAGTATTGTGGAGCTGTCTGTTTCTCTTTTCAATGCAGTTAGAGTTTATGTAATTAGGAGCCCTATCATTGGATTCATAAATATTCTAATATGGTCATGTACTCTTGGAGTATTAACCCTTTAATCATTATATAGTGGCCTTCCTCATCTAATGTGATAGATTTTGCTTTAAAGTCTGTTTTATCAGAAATAAATATTGCCAATCCTACTCTTTTTTGAATGTTGTGTGCTTGATATATTTTTTCCTGTCCTTTGGGCTTTAATTTGTGTCTTTAAATGTAAAGTGCGTTACCTGTAGGCAGCGTATAGAGGCATTGTATTTTTTTATTCCATCTGCAACTCTCCATATCTTTATTGGTGCATTTATTCCATTTACATTAACATAATTATTGATAGGTATGAGTTTCTTGAGGTCATTTTTATGTCTTTTTTGTATGTTGTTGTCAGTTTCTTTGTTCTACTTAATTTTCTGTGCTGAGTCATTTTTCTTTAATTGTTTTCATCTTTTTTGGTTTTGTATTTTCTGAGACTTCTTTTGTTGTTGTTGTTGTTGTTTTATTTTGATATATAAGTTTGTCAGTGTGCACTGTGGTTGCCTTAATATTTACCCCTGTTTTTCTAAGTTCAAACCAGTCTTTTTATTGCTTTGATTTCCTCTCTGTATGATCTATGACTACATTTTTTTAAGTCCTTCCTTTTTGTTAAATGTTATCATCTTCCACATAATAACATCTGTTTCCCTGTTTTCAGTGTTTTGCCTTTGATTTGTTTTTGTGATTTTCCTATCCAGGTTGATATCTGGTTGCTTTTTTTCTGCATTGTAGCCTTGGGTTGTTATCTGATGTTATTGACTCTTCCATGTAGACTGTTTTTTGTTTATCTCTGTCAGCTTTTAAAATTCTTCATCTTTAGTTTTTACAAGTTTCATTATAATATGCTTGCATATCTTTCTTTTGAGACCTGCCTTGTATGGTCAGTGAACATCTTGGATAGGTATCATCTCATCTTTCATGATAATCAGGGAAGTTTTCTATCAACAAATCTTCAACAAGTTTCTCTATATTTTCTGTTATGCTCCCCCCCCCCCCATGCCTTTCTGGTACTCTAGCCACTGAGAGATTATTCCAGCCAGAGTTTTTTGATTTTGTAAAATTCTTTTTTCTCAGGTTTCCTAAAACATGTTGGTGTCACATGCTTTACCTTCAGTTTCCCCAAACATGTTGATGTCGCATGCTTTATCTTCAGTCTCCATAATTCAGCCTTCTATTACCTGAATTCTGCTCCTTTGACTTTCTATTAAGTTGTCTAATTCTTTAATTTTTTATTAATTTTTTGAATTTCTACTTCCAGTTTCTATATGCTTTCTTGCAGCTTTTCATTTTGTCATTATGCTGTGTTGCCTTTTGCTTCATCTCCTTCCTGATCTTTTTAAGAGTTCTAGATATTAATCTTTTATATCCCCCCTCCAATAATTTTATGCAGTTCTCTTCATCTGGAAAATGTAGTGATTCGTTGGGAGCTTTTTGAAGCCTCTTGGTCTAACTTTTTAAGTGATTTGATACTGTGTGCTGTCTCTGAGCTGTCAGTGCTTTGTTGGATTTATTTATTTATTTTTAATGTTCGTGTACTATACTTTAGCTTTGTGTTTTGTTTTGAAATGTCCAAATAGGCTCATTTGGTTATTGGTACCTTTGAAGCTCTAAGTTCTGTCACTAGGTGGTCTGAGGTGTTACTAAGCATGCGAACCCAGGAGTCCATTTATTGTTTTGTATAGATTTAGCTGCCCAGGAAGTCAGTCACCATGTATGTGGTGCAGGTTCTTCCCTAGAGTCCCATATGAGCAGAGGTGATTGTTGCAGGCACAGGTATCTAGCTGCGTTCACTAAGAAATGCAGGGGGCTAACAGCCATCCCTGAGTATCTATGGGGAAGGCATGCTGTCTTATGCCTGAACCTAGATTGAAGAGTTGTTTCGCCCCTGAATCCTGCCTCAGGGAGTCAGCAGATGTTTTTTTTTTTTCTTTCACTTTTTTTGTTAAATTGTTCCCTCTCCAAGTCTACATGAATGGCTCAAGGTGCACATGAGGACTCCTACTTATGGCCCAGGAATGGGTCATTCTGTGGAATCTGGCACAGTGCAGGGCAGGGAATGGGAAATACTGGGAAAAGGGAAAGATGTTTAGAAAGTTTTAGAATTGCACATGTGGTAGGTGAGACACAAGCCACTTAGCTTTTGATGATTGAGTGTTGTTTTTCACTGGTTCTAGAGCTGTGAGCAGAACTCTACTGCTCATTCTCTTGCACTGAGGAGAATGCCCTCCAAATGCCACTGCTTCAGTCATTAGTCTGGCTGCATCTGATTCTGTGCAGGACAGGTCTAGCCAATGCTAGATATTTCTGGACCCACTCTGCCTTTGCTGTTGCTCAGTTTGACTTCTCAACTTTCCCTGTGATGTTCAGGGCTCCTATAATTGATCCATTTGTTCATTTGGGTCTTTGTTGTTAGAGGGATCACAGGAATGTCTAACTTCTCCACCAACTTGGCCCTACCTCTCCATGGCATTTTCTGTATAGAAAATCGTATCATTTGCAAATAGGGGTAGTTTTATGGTCATTATGGTTTTATGCGTGGCTTATTTATATTTATTCCAAAGTGGAGAACTATTCTTCATGGAAGACCTGAGGTACAAAACAGTTAATGAAAACATTGGGCTGTGCTATAGGTAAGAGCAGAGAAATTATAAAGTGGAAGAAAAAAATTACAAAGTGGATGAGACTGTTTCAGAACTGATGGCAGACATTAATCCTCGGACTAAGAAACTACAGTGAAATGACTCTCAAACAGGCTAAATAAAATGAAATTGACCTATACCTATTACACTGAAACTGCAGAACACTAAAGACAAAAAAGAAGTTTTACAGGTATCCAGAGTGGAAAGACGGGCTTTTTTAAAAAACAAGTAAATAAAGTGATGCAGACTTCTTTGAAAATCTGATGAGATGAACTTTTACCTTGAAAAATATACAAATAGGAAAAGTGTCAATAGAGTTTTGAAAGTTACACACCCTCTCCGGAACTGAAGTCAGTTCATAAACGTCATTTAAAGATCCTTTTTCTAGTGTTCAACTCTACATTTTTAGTGCCTTCTGTACTAGTTCACGCTGGAAGAACTGCTGAAGCTTCAGATTTACTGTCTAGAGTGTAAATTATCATTTAACGCATCTCATCTCCCCTTCCCCAAACCTACGTTTTTCCTGTGTACTTTATTTTCATAAATCACTTTAGTATCCTTCTGATGACCCAGCCCTGAAACCTGGGCACCGTTTGTTTTACTATACTCTCTTCATTGTTTCCCATTACTGAACACTTCCCAGTTGATTTTGCTTGTATGTATCTCTTACATTCATTCACCTCATTATTCTCTAATTTCAAGATTCTGTGCATTTTACTGTTGCCAGATTCATCTGTCTAAAACACAACTCAATCCGTATCATTCCGCTGCTTAAACCTTATCACTGCCTCTTTACTGGACAGGCCATGCAAGAAAACTACATATTACATTGTCTTGTCTGAGGAACCACAGTGCCCATAGCTGCTTAACCACAGACACCTAAGCCACAGGTGATCAAATTAGGGATATGCACTCAGTGATTCTTTTTAATTTGGGAAGGCTTAACTATATTTGTTTAAAAATTACACACCAACACACATACACACACACACACACACACACACACACATCCTGTTTTATCCATCATGTTTGGTGCTTTTTAGCAGAAAGACTCTTAGGTTATCTAGTTGTCCATATTGCTCGATACATCTTGCATTGTGTCTTGATTGTTTCAGTTTTCTAAAGAATTGGCTGTCATTGTGGATATGTTCTGAATGACATTTCAGTGATAGTGTAGCATTGGCTGTGGGAACTCCTTCCTCCTCTTTTTTACTTACTGTGATTTTTATCTTAAACCTCTGTTATTGAAGATAACTTATCTGAGCTATTATCATCTCTAAGCTGGTCTCCCCATTTCCACTCTTTTTCTACTTTAATCTACTTGCCACACTGCATACACAGTCATCTTTTTTAAGGCACACGTCTGCTTAAAAACAAAGTGCATTTCCTCACAAATGATTACTAATCAGCTTTGCCTAGTGCTTTTTCTTGTATTTCCCAGGTATATTTCTTTCCTTTGCTACTTATATCTAAATGTCGTTAAGTTCTATCATTTCTTTCTTCATAGTATCTTGAAATCTGAACTCCTCCAAGTCTGTTTCTTCCTCTTGTATTGATTCGGTTACCTTACCTTGTAGCCCTTTTTGTCAAACAGTGGATGGAACTAGAAACTGATGTGGAAAATGATGGTATAAAATTATGGAAAAAGTGATCAACTCCATCATGTAGTTACTCCCATCCCATTCAAGTGTGAAGACCTGTTTATAATGTCAAAATGTTTTACATGAACATGGGAGGAGGAGTTGACTACAAAGGGGCAGTGCAAGGGAATTTTTAGGGCGATAGCATTGTTCTGTAGCATGATTGTGATGGGGATAAACAACCCTACACATGTGTCAGAACTTATAGTATTGTGTATCACAAAGAGTGAATGTACTATTGATAAAAAATAAAATTAAAAAATGTTTCTCAGACTGCTACAGATAGAAATAATACTTTTAACCAATTTAATGTTAATAAATATGAATTCATAATGACTTTTAAATGAACTTATATTTTATTACTAACAACAGTGTCTGTATTTGTGTTTATGAAATAAATATATATGTATATTTATGTGTATGTCTATATTATGTGTATGTATATTATACATGTGTATGTATATTTATGTCTGCATATGTGTGTGAATATATGTATATAAGCCAAGTGCTGTCGATTTATTTAGCCTTCAGACAATACTTGTCCTAGTAAACCTGTTATAGTAACTCTAAGACTCCATGGTGGCATGAAGCCAACAGGCTAGAAACAGTCATTTAAGAGATTTATAAGGAATGGCCTCTTTTCTAGGGAATTCTGTTGTTCGTTTTTATTGGTATTTTTTTTTTTTTGCTTTTAAATAAGGGCATGTTTTATCTACTTGTTTTCAAAATAGCTTGTATCGTTACTATGTTATGAAGCAGTTTATAACTCTATTGTTTTGTCTTAGAGTGGAATGATAGATTCATGAAGAGTCTTGCCACTCTCATGCCTCTGCTCAATATAGACACCTGGGTTTCCTACTTTAGCTCATGGTGAGGCCAGAGGAACTCTGGCCAGAGGGTCCAGAGTATTCAACTCAGCTAGCACTTTGGAGCTTTCCTCTTGGGTTCAGATTGGAAGGATTTTATTGAATATTTACAAAATCTTTGATGACTTAAGTACTTTATCCGTGAAACTTCTGGTCTACATCTGGTGTAATGAATGATATTTTTTGTGGAGCTGCTGAACATTCGGTGAATGTCTGAAGTACTGTGCTATAATCCCTCTTGTCTAGTACACGGTTTCTCAACTTCAGCACTGCTGATAGTTTGGGCTGAATAGTTCGTTTTTGTTGGGGGCTGTCCTGGGGTCAGGCTTTGGCCTTCCTGAAGTTCATGTGGTTCTCGGTACTTGTAGAGCTTTGGGGTCTCAGATGTCTCACTATTTCCTGATACCAGTAGGTTTCTGTCTACACAACAGTTTGTGAGTTGACCTGTTATATTAATAAAGTATTGTTTTGTGTAGTTTTCAGGCAGAATGTAGATGTAGATAGGGGAAGTGTCAGTTCGGTTTTAAAGCTGTTCCACCTTTTCTTCCTAAAAAGTATATGGTATCCATGATTTCAGAAGATAATTACATTGTGTCTACAGTAATAGCCTACTGTTTGGTTTAAGAAGGTAATGACTACAGTGTTTAATGTGTAAAAAGCATTTATAGAGTACGACCTCTTACATCACTGTTGTTAGAGGAAACATCTGACACTGCTGTCAGATTTTACTGTGAAGTTTTATTTCATGACATGTAATTTGATTCTGGCATGTCTTATTCAAAGTCCCGTAATATAGGACTAATGATTACATTGGAATTTTTCTGTACTTGTTAAAATTCAGACACGCTGTTTTCACTAATAGTGCTGATGACTTTAATGAATAGAGAAGACTTCTGTTCAAAACAACAAATGATGACTTACTCTAATCTTGTAAAAAGAGCCATAACAAGGAACATCCTGTGAACATCATCTCTCACAGACAGCTGAAACAAAATAGAGGTCATCCTTGAAAAAGACCAACTTCTGTTACTTTGCCAAATTTTAGCTGAACCAAACCATTAATTTGAAGAAGTCATAAGTCAGTGGGAAATTTGTTCTACTGACACCCTTTTTACATGCAAGGAACTTTCTCCCCTCACCTTTTTAATTCCCACCCCCCCCCAAGCCCCCCACCAGTCTTTCAAAAGTGTGATGTAACATTAGGGTGTTTTGTGCCAGGTTTTCATCCTAGAACAGATTGTTATAGCCATGTTTCTCTGAGAGTTTATGACCACATAGTGATACCACTTCTGTGTTTTTATTTCTTCTTGTGACCCTCTGTTGTTCCCCAAATTCAGCTTTGTCAGAGTGTAACACGACCAACTTAATATGAGTTTTAGAATTTTAAAAATTTATGAAAGTTTTTATGGATTCATTAAGTGTAACATATGGTTCCTTGAAAGAACAGACTACACAGCATATTATTTAAAATTTCTAGATTTTTCTCTTCATACAATAAGTAAACTACAAAATATTTGTAGGTCAGTATTAGATATTTGAACAGTGGGTCTTTATTATTTCTACTCTGTTAGGATTATTCACCACAGGCTGTTTATTTGCTTTCTTTTTGCAAATTCTTTCTTAGAAGTATAGATAAACTTGGCCCTAATTTTCTTGGCCAGTGGGGAATTTAATGCTAAGAACTCAAATGCAGAAACTACTGAGATGATCATTAGTTGGGCAATGGCTTAGAATACTTTAGAATAGAATGAAGCACTAAATGAGAATTGGGTAGATTGGTATGTACGCACATGGAAAGCTTTTCAAATTGGAGGGAAAGTGTAAATATCAGGAGATATGCAAAATGATACTTGTTTATGCTTTTTTAAAAAAAAGTACCAAATATCAAAACCATAGTATGTATCTTCTACAGGGGAGTGTGTGTGTGTGTGTGTGTGTGTACTGAATACTAATAACAGCTAACGTTTAATGAGCACTTATATCGTGTGTTATTTTAAGGGCTCTGTACCTATTAATTCCTTGGAAACTCGATGTGGCAGTTCTGCTCTGATCTCTAGTGTTGCTATGAGTCAGACCCGACTTGATAGTAGTGGATTTGGGTTTATACCTATTAATTTACTCAATCCTCATAGTGACCCTATGAGATTGATTACTGTTATTGTCCCCATTTTACAGATGATAAAACCGAGGTACAAAGAGGGTCACAGACTTACCAGAGAGTCACATACCTAGGAAGTGTTGGTGCTGCTGTTTGAATTGATGCAATTCTACACTAGCAAGATTGAGGGTAAAGATCAAGGAAAACATTAGTCTTACTGGTAATGTTTTAATTTTTTCCAAGGTGAATCTAGGCATTTTCATTGTGAAATTAGAATTAATTTGAAGAAAAAATTAAGGATTTACTGGGTATTTGTAAGAAAGGCTTTTTAAGTCTCTCCAATTCAGTCTGTCTCCTATCCTACCTTAATCTCAGGAAGGAAGGTCACAGTTCTTGACTTGGTGTCTTATCTAAATAATTATGACCTGAGTATTTTTTATGTGGAGACTGTTACACATATAATAAATGCCGTTGACATTTTAGGATGGATAGTTGTTTTCTGTGGAGTGTTCTGTGCATTCAAAGGTGTTTAGCAACATCTCTGACCTCTACTCACTAGATATCGTTAATACCCAGATCTCCCCAGGCATTGCCTAGTGCCCTCTTGGGAAAAGAGTCTCCAGTTGTGAATCACAAATCTGCTGTCATCATTCTTCAGGGACTTTCAGGAGCCTTATTTATTTATTTATTAAATGTGCTGGCTTTTAAAAACATCTTTCATTTACAACACTAAACTGTTTCCTTCTAGTGCAAATAAAGATTGTCGTGCCTAGATTGTGCACAGCAATTAGAAACTAAAATAAAATCAGGGACTCTTTGGTACTATCCAGTTATTACCCTATTCCTTTCTTTCTTCTTAATTCAAAGGCTCTAATGTTTACATATGCCATGTGTGGAACACAACCAGCTTACTTTTTAAGTCTCTCCAATTCAGTCTACCTCCTGTCCTACCTTAATCTCAGGAAGGAAGGCCACAGTTCTTGACTTGATGTCTTATCTAAAGCTTGTCTCACTATTTAGCTCTTCTCTGAACTTTTTGTTATTTTCAGTTCCACAGGCAGATAGTTCCTAGTGAGTTCCCAGTTTTCTCACAGACTTTGTTGATCAGAGCGGTTTTGATTAGGAGTTTGGGCTGATTTTCATAGCTTTTTTGGAAGGGTTCCCTAACACCTTAACTCTAAGACTAACATACGTTAAAGACAAATAGGACATAAAGCCTAATTCTGACTTTTCCCTGAGTTCTCAGTCCTTCAGGAGACAAATGTAGTTCAGTCAGAAGCAAAATCTTCACCCCTTCTGTCAACATTGACCTCACAGGCCGTTCTGACCCACCTTAATCCTCTCTATCATCATGGCGAAGTCCTGAGTGAAAAAAAAGGGGAATGCTAATTGAGAGCACTACTTTGCCATCGGAGGTGTGAGTTTAAATGCTGAGTGGCCTGTTTCTCCTTGTGTGACCTTCTCTGTAACTTGGTTTTTTCGTGTATAAGCCTCAAAGCATTTTTGTCAGGTTTAAATAAGAGAACTGTGTGAAGTGTTTAGCAGAGAGCGTGGTTCAAGGTGAAATATCCACACATGGTAAGCTGTTTTTGTTTTTAGGTTCATTTTCCTCAATGCCATCATCTTCCTCCTCCCTCAGGGGCTTTAATTTTTTTGAATCCATTCCAGGTACTGTGCATTATGTCTTTAAAGTATCATCAGTCACTTGAATTAATTTAGGGTAAACTAGCTGGGTAAAAGTAGTAATCAGCATCTGAAGTGAGTGACAGAAATTAACTACAGTTCCTATAAAGAGAATAGTTGGACTTGGGGGTTACAGCCTTCATTGACCATACAAGGTTCTACTTTTTAAATCAGAGTAACTGTTAAAAGTTATATCCAGAAATGTGCGGAGCTGGGGAGGTGTGTCTGTTTTTTTCTTTTTTCTCTAAAAATGAAGTTGCCTGTTTTTTCCATATTCCTGTCTTGGGTATGTGCCTATAAAGTTTGATATCTCTGAAGTATAAGAAGTTAATGAATTGCTGACCAAATGATCGAGGCCTGGTGTTGCACTGGTTATGCATTTGGCTGCTTACAGAAAACTCAGTAGTTTGAATCCACCAACCTCTCCTTAGAAACCTGATGGGGCACTTCTGTTGTGTTATAAAACGTTGCTGTGAGTTGGAATTAACTCGGCAATGGGTTTGATTTTGATGGACTAAATTTAGCAAAATAATTTAATATGACATTCATTATTAGATTTGTTCTAAAGAAATTAGGGTTTTTATTTGGTGGCATGTTAATAATACTTAAACAGTTTAATTTAGAATTTCAGTGGTAAATTATTTATGAAGGATTTAAATGCTAATATATTTGTGAGTCCTAAAAATTAAAGAAAAAATGTCTTATTTTTGATGTCCAAGAGAACAGTGCCTCGTTTGGCTAAAAACTTGAGGAAGAAAAAAAATCACAGTGATCACATTGCTGTGTAAAACCCTCTGAAATATGATAGACTTGACAGGAATCTAAGACATGTCATGATCATTTACATTTACAAAGCAAAGTACATAAGAATCACACTTGCACCTATTGTGTGTGGGAAGACTTACGCCATACATGGATATAAAATTCAGGGGTGAAACTGTCCATGCAGGTATTACACTGATAACTGGTCCTTTTTAAAATCTTAGGTTATAACAGGTTCTCATGTATGAGCTGTGAAGTATTTCTGGTTTTTCCCTTAAAATATTTTCTGGTGCTTTAAATGAAAGTTTACAGTCCAACTCAATTTGCCATATAAAACCCTGCACACTTAACCCCTGTGCACCTCTAGCTGCTCTCCCGACCCTGTGACAGCACAATTCTCCTTACTGCCCTGTATTTCCTGTATCCATTCTGCCAACTCTTGTGCCCCCCCCCCCCCCCGCTCCACCCTCTCGTCTCACCTCTGGGCAGTAGCTGCTCAGATAGATTCATGTATTTATTTAGGCCAAGAAGCATGCTCTTCACCATTATCACTCTATGTCTTATAGTCCAGTCCAGTCTTTGTCTGAAGAGTTGGCTTCGGTACTGGTTTCACCTCTGGGTTAACAGATAGTCCAGGGGCCATGTCCTCAGGGGACCCTCCTGGCTGTCAGAGCAACATATTTGGTCTTTAAGTTCTAGTTCTGCACCCCCATTTTTCTCCTGCTATGTCAGGAACTCTATGTTGTGTTCCCAACTCTACATTGTGGTGGTGGCTAGTGCTATCTGGTTCCCCTGGTCTTATGCTGATGCACTCTCCAGATTCTATGGCCCCTTCTGTCTCATGTCTTTGGTGTCCTTCTGTGTCCTCTACTCTAGGTAGATTGAGACCAACTGATGCTACTTAGATGGCTACTTGCTAGCTTTTAAGACCCCAGGTGCCACCCATCAAAATGCAATGCAGAATACTGCCTTAAAAAAAAAAATTGTTATGCCACTTAACCTAGATGTGCCCTGAAATCGTGGCCCCCAGATCCTGCTACTATGTCCTTTGAAGTGTTGGGATATATTTAGGAAACCTCTGAGCCTTTAGTACAGTCCAGCACTGTTAATCTCCCTTCTATTGCGTAGTATCCCTTCCTTCAGCTAACCCAGTTCCTATCTACTACCTAATCATTGAGTACCCCTCTCTCTTCCTGTCCTCTCTTGTAACCATCAAAGATTGTTTTCTTTTGTGCTTAATCCTTTTCTTGACCCCTTGTAATACAGGTCTCATATGATACATCTCTTTTTGTGACTAATTTCACTCAGTGTAATGTCTTCTAGATGACTCTGTGTTATCAATCATTGCATAGTGTTCCACTGTGTGAATATATAATAGTTTGTTTATCCATTCATCTGTTGATGGACACCTAGGCTGATTCCATCTTTTTACTATTGTGGACAGGGCTGCAGTAAACATTTATATGTGTGTATCTATTCAGGTAACAGCCCTTATTTCTCTAGGATATATTCCAAGCAGTGGGATTTCTGGATCATATGGTATTTCTATTTCTAGCTTTTTAAGAAAGTGCCAAATTGATTTCCAAAGTGCTTATATCATTTGACATTCCTACCAGCTCTGTAAAAGAATTCCAGTCTCTCCATAATCTGTCCAGCATCTATCATTTTGTGTTTTTGGATTAATGCCAGCCTTGTTGTGGTGAGATGATATTTCATTGTAGTTTTGATTTGGATTTCTCTAGTGACTAATGATTGTGAGCATTTCTTCATGTATCTTTTACCTTCTCAGATGTCTAATTTTGTGAAGGGCCTGTTGATATCCTTTGCCCATTTTTAATCGGGTTATTTGTGTTTTTCTTATTGAGGCGTCACAGTACTTTGTAGATTATGGAGATTAGACACTGATCAAATTTGTGGTTGCCAAAATTTTTTTCCCAGTCTGTAGGTTAGACTTTTTGCTCTTTTGGTGAAGCCTTTGGATGAGCATGTGTTTGATTTTTAGGAGTTTCAGTTATTTGTTTTCTCATGTTTCTGCATTGTTAGTAATATTTTGTGGTCTGTTTATGCCATGTATTGGGGCTGCCAACATTGTCCTTTTTCTTCCGTAATCTTTCTTGTTCTATTTCTTATATTTAGAGCTTTAATCCATTTTGAGTAAGTTTGTGTGCATGGTGTGAGATATATCCATCTTTGAAGATAGATAACTCAGTTTTGCCATCATCATTTGTTAAAGAGGCTGTTTTTTTCCCCAAACTCATGGACTCTGGGCCTTTGTCAAATGTCAGCTGCTTATAGGTAGATAATGTATCTGGATTTTTTATTCTGTTCCATGGGTCTATTCTGGTTTTGTACCAGTACTAAGCTGTTTTGACTACTGTGGCAGTGTAATAAGTT
The DNA here is from genome assembly GCA_028571685.1 of Heterohyrax brucei. Lineage (NCBI taxonomy): Eukaryota > Metazoa > Chordata > Mammalia > Hyracoidea > Procaviidae > Heterohyrax > Heterohyrax brucei. Next base: position 43,445,143 of record CM053164.1, read on the forward strand.
CTAATGTCAGGTAATGTGAGGCCTCTCCCTTTATTCTTCTTATTTAGTAACATTTGCTTATCCAGGGCTTCTTCACTTTGCATATGAAGTTGGCAATTTGTTTCTCCATCTCATTAGAAAATGCCATTGGATGCTGTATTGGAATTACATTATACCTATAGATCACTTTGGTTAGAATAGCTGTTTTCATGAGTTGTAAGTAAGGTAGATTTCTCCACTTATGTAGATCTCTTTTAGTTTCTTCCAATAGAGTCTTGTAATTTTCTTTGTATAGGTCTTTTACATCTTTCGTTAGATTTGTTCCTAAGCATTTTATCTTCTTGGGGGCTGTTTTAGTCAGCTAGCACTGCTCCAAAAAAAAATACCACGCATGGATGGCTTTAACAATGGAACATTTATTCTTACATAGTCCGATGGGCTACAAGTCCATATTCAGGGTGGCCGCTCCAGGAGAAGGCTTTCCTCTTGTCGGCTCTGGAGGCAAGTCCGGTATTGCATCAGTCTTTGTCCAGGGAGCATCTTGGCACAGGAACCTCTGGTCTAAAGGACATACTCTTCTCTTGGTGCTGTTTTCTTGATGGTGTGAGGTTCCGCATTCTCAGCCTGCTTCTCCTTCCTTTTATCTCTTGCAGTATGAAAGGATTAAGAGTGGGGCAAGTCATACTCCAGGGAAACTCCCTTTACAGTGGAGCAGGGAGGTGATCTTATAAAAGGATTTGACAGTCTCACCCTAATCCTTTAACATACAGCGTAGTAAAACCATGAAATGGAGGACAGTCACAAGATACTGGGAATCATGGCCCAGCCACATGGCTACACCTGTTTTAGGGGGGACACTATTCAGTCCATGACAGGGACTATTGTAAATTGCATTGATTTGGTGATTTTCTCTTTGATGATCTCCTTTTTGGTATATAGGAATCCAACTGACTTATGTATGTTTATCTTATATCCTGATAATTTGCTAAATACTTCTTCTGTTAGTTCTAGTAGTTTTGTTTATAGATTCTTCAGGATTTTCTGTGTATAAGATTATATCATCTGCAAATAAAGTTACTGTTACTTCTTTTGTACCAATTTTGATGCCCTTTATTTCTTTATCTTGTCTAATTACTCTGGTTAGAACCTCCAGCACTATGTTGAATAAGCATGGTGATAATAGGCATCTTTGTCTGGTTCCCATTCTCGGTGGGAATGCTTTTGGACACTGTTCATTTTGGATAATGTTGACTGTTGGCTTTGCATAAACCAAAAAAGCCCAAATCTATTGCCGTCAAGTCAGTGCCAACTCATAGCAACCCTATAGACAGAACTGCCTGATAGAGTTTCCAAGGAGCAACTTGCAGATTTGAACTGTCAACCTTTTGGTTGGTAGCGGTAGTACTTAACCATTATGGCACAGTTGGTGCTGCATAAATGCCGCTTATTAGGTTGAGGAATTTTCCTTCTATTCCTGTTCTACTGAGAGTTTTTAACATCAATTGGTGTTGGATTTTGTCATCTACATTTTCTGCATCAGTTGATAAAATCTAGTGGTTCTTTTGTTTTACTTATGTGGCTGACTACATTAATTGTTTTTATAATAGTGAACCATCCCTTCCCTTCATCCCTGGAATGAATCCTGCTTGGTCATAGTGATTTTTTTTTTTTTTTTTTTTTTGGCATGCTGTTGAATTCTCTTGGCTAGAGTTTTGTTGAAGATTTTTGCATCTAAGTTCATGAGTGATACTGGTCTGTAGTTTTCCTCTTTTGTGCTATCTTTACCAGCTTAGGGATCAGGGTTATGGCTTCATAGAATAAATTTGGCAGTATTTCATCCTTTTCTGTGCTCTGAAATACCTTTTGCAGCAGTAGTGTTAACTCTTCTCTGAAAGTTTGGTAGAATTCTCTAGTGAAGCTGTCTGGGCCAGGAGTTTTTTGGTTGGGAGTTTATTTAAATTATTTTTTCAATCTCTTCTTTTATGATGGATTTGTTAAGTTGTTCTGTTTCTGTTTGTGTTAGTTTTGGTAGGTAGTCTGTGTCTAAAATTTTGTGCGTTTCCTCTAGGTTTTGGAATTTATTAGAGTACAGTTTTTCATAGTATTCTGTTATGATTCTTTTAATTGTAGTTGGGTCTGTTGTGATATTGCTCATCTCATTTCTTATTTGAGTTACTTGCTTCCTTTCCTGTTTTTTTTTTATCAGTTTGACCAGTGATTTGTCGATTTCGTTGATCTTTTAAACAACAAGCTTTCAGTCTTAATTCTTTCTATCAGTTTTTTATGCTGTAATTCATTTAGTTGTGCTTTAATTTTATTATTTGCTTTCTTGTGGTGCCCAAGGGGTTCTTTTGCTGCTCGCTTTCTGCTTGTTCCAGTTGTGTTGTTAATTCTTTGATTTAGGCCCCTCTGTTTGGATGTATGCATTTATTGAGATAAATTGACATCTAAGCACTGCTATGCTATGTCGCAAAAGTCCTGTTGGGATGTGTTTTCATTCTCATTTGATTCTATGAAGTTCCTTATTCTGTCCTTGATTTTTTTATAACCTAAAAGTTTCAGCAAGTTTCCTTGTATTTAATTTTTGTTTGCCTTGCTTTTTCTGCTGTTGATTTCAACTTTTGTGGCTTAATGGTCTGAGAAGATGCTTTGCGTTATTTAAATTATTTAGATTTTGTTAAGGCTTGCTTTATGGCCTAATATGGGATTTATTCTGGAAAATGTTCCATGTACATTAGAAAAGAAGGTGTGCTTGTCTCCCATTGCGTGGAATGTTCTGTATATGGCTATGAGGTCAAGTTGGCTGTTTGTGGCATTTAGATCTTTCATGTCTTTATTAGCTGCTTTCTGGATGTTATGTGTCTTTTTTGTGTGTTGACAGTTTCTTTATTCCAGTATATTTTCTGTGCTGAGTCATTTTTCTTTATGGATGTCCTTTTCATCATTGTTGTTTTTGTATTTGCTGAGACTTCTTGATTTTGTTTCTTCTTTTGATGTGTAGGATTGGTAATTTCTTTTGTGGTTACCTTACTGTTAACCCCTAGTGTTCTAAGTTTAAACCAACCTTTAGTTTCTTTGTATCACCTTGACTTCCCCTCTATGTGACAGATTTGTGAATACATTATTTAATCCCTCTTTTTGATATAATACCATCATTTATATACTGAGATCTCTGTTTCCCTATTTTTAGTGTTTTAGATTTGACTTATTTTTGTGGTTTCCCTATATGTGTTGATATCTGTGTACTCTGTCCTGCATTGTGTCCTTGAGTTTATATTTGATGTTACTGATTTTCTAATCAAAGAATTTCCTTCAGTTTGTTGTAATTTTGGTTTGGTTTGGTTTTTGCAAATCCTCTGAACTTCTGTTTTTCTGGGAATGTCCTAATTTCACTATCATATTTCAAAGACAGTTAGGCAGGATGTATAATTCTTGGCTGGCAGTTTTCTGTTCTCTCAAGGTTTTGTATATGTCATTCCATTGACTTCTTCTCTACATAGTTTCTGCTGAGTTGTCTTGAATTTAGTCTTATTTACTATCTTTTGTAGATTATTTTTCATTTAACCCTCAAAAACCAAACCAAACCCACTGCTATCAAGTTGATTTTGACCCATAGCAACATTACAGGACAGAGTAGAACTACTCCACAGAGTTTCTAAGTAGTGCCTGGTAGATTTGAACTGCTAACCTTCTTGTTAGCAGTCATAGCACTTAACTACTGTGGCACCAGGGTTTCTGTATCTGCGTTTAAAGCCTCTTCTTGTATTTAGTTTTTGTAAGGTTGATTATACTATGTCTTGGTGTCTTTCTTTTGCAGTTTACTTTATGTGGAGTTAAGTGAGCATCTTGGATAGGTATCTTCTCCTCTTTCCTGATATCAGGAGTATTTTCTGATAACATATCTTCAACAATCTCCTCTGTATTTTCTGTAATTCTTCCTTGTTCTGATTCTCCAATCACTCATGAATTATTTTTAATGATAGAATTCCACATAATTCTTAGTGTTTCTTCATTTGTTTAACTTACTTTAATCTGAATTTTCCTTTGATATGGTGGTGTCATTTGCTTTATTTTCATTCTAATTTTGTATTCCATTGCCTCAATTCCGCTGCTTTGACTTTCTATAAATTGTCTAATTTTGTAATTGTTAATCTGCTGAATTTCAGATTGTCATTGTTCAAGTATTTAATTTTTCATTGCGCTCTGCTGCACTTCGCATAATCTCCTTCCTGATGTCTGGAAGAACTGTTAATCATTACTCTTTTTGTATTTTATATCTGATAATTTCAGGAAATGTTCTTGATCTGGAAAATTATTTGATTCTTTGTTTTGGGAGTTTTCTGAAGCCACTGTGGTTTTGTTCTTTAAATGATTTGAAATTGACATGTCTACAAGTAATCAGAAAGTTGTAATTTATTTGTGTTTGGTTATTGTGTTCTAACATGCACACAACAGACACACACATTTAGTTTTTATGTTTCCAAATAATGTGGTTGTATGAGCTAGTCTGATTATTAGAGCATTAGAAATTCCAGTGCCCTGTCACCACGTGGTTAGAGCTATTACTAGCCACACAAGCCCAGGTGTCACTTTACTTTTTTTGTGTATATTCAGCCCAGGAGCCCAGTTAGTCTGCCTCTAAGTATATAGTGGCTACTGGAGAAGGATGTATAGTGTGGGCTCACATTACTGGTTTGCATGCACTGAGAAAGATAGAGGGCTGGCATCTCTGCACCTAGGCAAAGGACTTGTTTCTGTCCTGAGTTCCTGGCTCAGGGGAACTGATAAACCTTTCTTCCTCACCTTACCCCTGCTTGTTAAATTTTTCCCTCTCAAAGTCCAGGAGAATACCTCAGGGTGTGTGTAAGGGATTCCACCCTGGTAGAACATCAGAATTTGATACCCAGTGCAGTGCAGATAAGAGTCAGAAATGCTAGAGAAAGGGAGAGAGGTTTCACCCAAAGGAAAAGTTGTGATCTGCACATGTCTATAATAACTTATCTTTTGACATTCTAATGGGAGAATTCTGCAATTCTCTAGACATGACTAGCCAAAGATCACCTTCTCTACTGACAAGGACTCTGAACAGTTTTGTTCACCATGCTGGCAGCAGAGGGTCATCCTGCAAGGTGGATTTCTGCCAGCTGGGACTGGCCTATCTGGGTAATTCGAGACCTACTCTACCTTCCTTTGTACCCAGTTCATTCTCCTAGCTTTTCCTCCAATGTTCAGGGCTCCTAGAATGTCCTATGCTATCCATTAAGTTGTTTTTTTCTGAATCTTTGTTGTTAGAGGACTCTCAAGATGTGTCTAGCTACTCTACCATGTTAGCTCTGCCTACTTGAAGTGTTTTTTTTTACCAATGCACCTTGGCATTATATTTGTAGAGAAGAGGAAAATTGATATATCATCATGTTGAATGACTGAGCTGTCAAATGATTCTGGATACTGCCCTGTTTGGGGGCTCTTAAGGTTGAACTGGGCTTTTGATCTGAGCTGGAAGGCCTAGGAAGTCCTCAGTTCCCCCAGTGAGTCCATTCTAATCCTAGCTTGGATATCAAACTGAAGATCTCCTATAAGGATCATGTTCCTAAGTATTTCCTGGGCTTTCAAGAAATACCACTTTGGGACTCCCAGTTGAGTCCAGATTTTAAGATGTTCAGGGCCTTCACAGTGAGTTCTGTAACTAAGGGAGTCTTATTCATCAGACTGTCATGGATCTACAACTGGACTAGAGACAGGTGTGGAAAATATGCCATCCATATTGAAATTTTGATCCTTTTCTGGATATCTGTAAGAGGGGATTTTGCCCTTTGTAATTTTTAACTAATCGTGTGTGAAAAGAGTGGAAAGGCTGTTCGCTGTAGAATGAAAAGCACAGGTCTTTGGGCTGTAGCTAGGTCCTGACCTTAGGCTAAAGGTTTCTGAGCTCTGTTAAGATCACAGGAGGTTTCAGGTCAGCTTTGCCCCAGAAGGGTCCAAGGTGGAGCCTTCATTCTCACTTGCTTTTTGGAGCCTTATTCTTTCTTAGAAATTAAAGGTGTGTTTTCATCTTAACAAATCATTTTAACTTTCTTTGACATTAGCTGCTTATTTGAGTTCACATCTTTGGGATATAATGCCCAGAGATTGTACAGGTTAAGAATTTTGTACGGATTAAGAACCTTAGAAACATTATTTAGCCTTTCTAAGTTAATTTTTCTCCCACCTTTCTTTTTTTTTTTTTTTTTTAGTGGAAGGACAAAACTAAGAAGTAAATTTACACAGTAAATTTTTTTTTTTTTTTTAATTTTCTGATTAGGAAGTTAGTTTGGTAAAATGAGCATGAATCAGAGCCTCCTTCAGCCAATAGCATTTCTCACTGTGGATGTTACACTTACATGTGGGGCTATACTGTACAGTGCTGGACATTTGGCATCCTTCGGCCCAGTCTGTGGGATGAACAGATGCACTTAATATGTCCGGCTGCTAGCCAGAAGGTTGGCAGTTCAAATGTGCCAGGCATTCCTTTGAAACTCTGTGGGGCAGTTCTAGTCTGTCTGTAGGGTCACTATGAGTCAGAATCAACTCAAGAGTACTGAGTGATATGTCACCATTTATTTCATTATGCCCCCTAAGATGTAGTATCACTCCAGTTAAGAAAGAAGATAACTACTTCTTTTTCTTTGTATTCTAAATGGTAAGCTGGTCACCATGTTATGTTTTGTTAATTTGAGAATCTTATTTCTGTTCTTAGAAGAGTTTTTTAGGAATCTTAGGAATATTTTACACTTATTTTGTGGTTGTCTGGACCGTGGGTTTTACATCAGAAATAATGTCACACAACTTAGTCTGGAACTCTTCAGGTTTGGCTCACCTTCCTTGGTGCCTTCAAGCTGGGCTCCACAGAGACGTCTGCTTTGGCACCATAGACAGATTATCAGGACTGTTTTTAAAGCTTACTAATTGTTTAAATGTGGACAACCCCCCACTGATAAGTTGCATTCCAATTTCTGTGTGTATGTTGGTTGTTTGGACTGTGGGACATATTTTGCCATGGAAACCATTTACTACATAGTTAGGTTTCCACGGAAACTGGATGCACTGAGGAAATTTATCAAGCCATAGTGCACACCACATGCATAACCATGTTCTAAGAGGAAGATCCCAGCCCATTCTGCCCTGCTTTAGTGACTGTACAGCTTTCCTTCCTGGGGAATGGGGTTGCGGACCTGCAATAATCCAGCCACAGAAGATTACACAGGTTTAGTGCACCTATTAGAAGGCCATATACCAAGAGCTCCCCAAAGCCCAGTAAGATCTCTCTATGCAGTGTAAGTGCAGTGCCAGGACTCAGTCCACACCCCAGAGTCTGGAGAACTGGAGTCAGAGTGAATGCCATTTGGGCGAAGTGTTTTCCCTGCAGTGAATGACTGTCTCTGTAATGAGTCCTGTGTCACTCATAGGAAGCTGACCAGCCCAAAGAGGATATAGAGCCTTCCTATAACAGCTTGCTTTCCTGTGACCAAAGTTCTTGAATACTAAGTTGTTAATAGTAAGCTGTTTTCCAGTTTTGTAATGTCACTAATCACTGTAACCATGGGAAGTAGAATTGTGCTAGGCCCATTATACTATTCTAAAAGCCAGGAAAGGAAAGAAAATGGTGACAGCATTGCTATAGCTGTGTGGGTTTAAAAAAAAAAAACGTAAAAAATATTTTTTATTGTACTTTAGATGAAAATTTACAGAACAAGCCAGCTTCTCATTAAACAAGTAGAACCTATTTTGTGATATTGGTTAAAAAACCCACAACATACCGACACTTTCCCTTCTCAACTGTGGATTTTTTATTACCAGCTTTCCTGTCCCCTCTTGCATTCTAGTTCTTGCCCCGGCCTGTCAGGCCTGTTTAGTTGCATTTTGTTTTATGATCATATCCAATCCTACTGAGCTGAAAGGGTTCTAGGGGCCATAGTCTCAGGGTTTCTCCAGTCTCTTTCAGGCCAACAGAATTTTATTCTACATTTTTCTCCAGTTCTGTTTGGGACCCTCTTATGTGAGCCCTATCAGACAAGGCAATGGTGGTGGCCAGGCACAGTTTAGTTGTACCAGATTCAGTTTGCTGGAAGCCATTGTAGATGTGGTCCATTAGTCCTCTAGATTAATCTTTACTTTGTATCTGTACTTTTCTTCATTCTTCCTTACTCTTAAAGCAACAGTTCATTGGAGTACCCTAGATGGCCACCCACAGGCTAAGATGCCAGACACTAGTCATCAAAAGTAGGATGTAGAAGTGGCAAGAAGACAAGTACTGTATGAGACCCCCACTATAAGGACTTAAAAATAGACTTATGCACACAAGAAAAGACTCTTTGATGGCTTAAAGGGTGGGGAGGGATGGAGAGGATTGGTCACAAATGAGATAGTTGATAGAAATTTGGTTAAGTGAAAGCAGTGATAGCACACAGTAGAAAATAATGAACTTAACTAGATTTCACATAAACTGAAATCTCTTCTAATCTCAACCTAACATTGCAAAGATACAGTAGGAGGCGGAGGGTCTGGTGACCATGCTGTCAGGGGACATGGACACCAATTGGCATAACCAGCCTATTGCTAAGAGAGTCTTCACACCCCATGTTGGTGAGTGGTGTCTGTGGTCTTAAAAGCTAGCAAGCTGCCATCTGAGGTACACCAAATGATCCTAATTCATCTGGAACAGATAATCACTGAGAACAACAAAGACACAAGAAAAAAGAGCTTAGGAGACAGAAGGACCCATGATTGTATCAACATGTGACCAGAAGAACATAAGATTGTATCAGCATGTGATCGGAAGAACCACATGATGCCTGGACACCACCAAAGACAGCTGTGATGGGGCACACAATGTTGAGTCCCTGTGGCAGCATGATAAAAATAAGGATACAGCTCAAGAACTCTGCTAAAAGACCATAGCTGATGGTCTGATGGCCTGAAGGATCCCCTGGAAGCATGGCCCTTAAACTCACTGCTTCCCTTGACCAGAAAATACTATTGGGGTCCATTCTTCAGACAAAAGTGGACTGGACTTGCAGATGCAATATGGCCATGTAGTGTACTTTATGGTTCTATGTATTTATAGGAGGCTATCCTACTGGTCTGTTTCTAAATGGGAGAGAAGAGGGTAGAGAGGAAGGGACAAGAGCTTGTGAAGAGGATATGACAAGTAAAAAATGAAAAGGAGGGGTGTGCTGTCGTTGGGGAAGGAGAACAGAATTATTTACAGGCAAGTAGGCATGCAAAATTAATTTGAATTGTATGTTTTCACTTATTCAAAATAAAAACAAATTTTAAATAAAAGAAGATGTAGAATATTTTCTTTATAAACTATGTTGTGCCAGTTGAGCTAGATGTTCACTGATACCATGTTCCCCACAACCCTCAGCCTGGCAGTGCTCCCCTTCCAGTAGTTTAGATGTATCTGTGGTGCTTCCATGACCTTGCCTTGTATTTGTCTTGGTATCCTTTCATCATATATTTTCAGTCTGTATTCCAAGGAAGTAATCCAATAAGCTGGATTGTATGAAGGAGAATGAGGCATCAGGATTGGAGGAAGACTTATTAACAACCTGCATTATGCAGATCACACCACCTTACTTGCTGAAAGTGGAGAGGATTTGAAACACTTACTGATGAAGATCAAAGATTATAGCCTTAGTATGGATTGCACCTCAACATCAAGGAAACAAAAATCCTCACAGCTGGACCAGTAAGCAACATTGTCATAAGTGGAGAAAGGATTGAAGTTGGCAAGGATTTCACTTTACTTGGTTCCACCATCAACGTCTATGGGAGCAGCAGTCAAGAAATCTAAAGACTCATTGCACTGGGAAAATCAGCTGCAAAGTACCTCTTTGCAGTACTGAGTCTTGCTACCTTTAAGAGTTTCTGCTTATGTTTCATTTTGTTAAGCTTGACTGTAGTATGTATTGGAATCTTTCTTTTGAGATCTATATTGAGTGGTGTTTGATATTCATCTTGGATATTATATTCTCTTCTTTCATAATTTCTGGGAAGTTTTCTGTCAGCAGCTCAGTGACAATGCTCTCTGTGTTCTCAGGTGTCTTGCCCTGTTCAGGAACTCCAATTAATCATAGGTGTTCCTCTTAATAGAGTCCCACATGCTTCTTAATACTTCTTCATTTTTCTTGTTTCTTTTTTCTGATTTATCCTCATAGATGCTGGAGTCAGTAGCTCTGTCTTCCAAGTCAGAAAGTTTGTTTTCCATTTGTTTGTTTCTGTTTTCTTGGCTGTGAATTGAAGTTTCTGTGTCTTTGATTTTGTTCTTGATTTGTTTGATTTCAGAGTACTGGTGTTCCATCAGATCGAACAGCTTGCTTAATTTTTCATTTTGTTCTGCTGCATTTTGTATAGGGTCTAGTAGGGCTCTCTATGTAATCCTTTTGTATTCACCTTCTGATAGTTTCAGAAAGGTTTCTTCGTTTGGGAAGTTCAGAGGTTCTTTCTTTGGGGGGCCTTCTGAAGCCAAGGGTGATTTCTTGGTTACACTTTTCTCCAGAGTTTGTTGCTTTGGGGCATCATGTGAGTTAGTAGAGGCCGGAAGAGATGCTATGAGGATGGACCACAATTGTTTCTCTAAGCTGTCTTAAAATGAAAGGTAAAAGGAATCTGACAACCTCCAAAGTCAGTCAGGTTTTCAGGTGTACAGGTCCCTCTTCTCAGCTAGCAAAGTAAGCACCTCTATATCAAACCCCAGATGTTATAAGCCAGCCACATAGAAAGGCTACTGCCCTGCTGGCCTCTGCTGTCAGGCCCCAGCCATAGGCAACACTGCATAGAATACTGCTTTTCTGCTAGAAAAGCATTCTTCTCTAGGCAGGCACTGCCTCCCAGCCTAGGAGTTAGGTCCAGCTGAGGCCTCCTTGCAGATAATCTGCCTCCCAGCGGAACAAGATGGCATCCCACACAAGCTTCCTGCCTGCGTTGGTACAGGCTACTCAAGAGAAAAGAGAGGCCAGAGGTGCTGAGATGCACAGAGTCCGAAGCTGGGCTCTTGAAATATGGCAGTTTGACCTGCCAATCCCACCAGCAGTGTGTCTGAGATTAGCTGCTGTTCAAGTCCCAGCTCTGCGCACCAGCTGAGACAGAGAAAAAAAGGTTAAAATGGCGAGTTACCTTCAGTCCGTGAAAGCCAGCACTGACCAAGAGCAGGAGTCAGTGAAAGAGAGGAAGTTTTCTGTTCGGTCATATGAATTCCAAATCAACAGCCCTGTGCCGTGTCCTAGGGCTCACTAGGTGTCCAGAAGATTCCATTTAATTATCAATTCAGGTCTTGGTTTCCGGAAGGATTTGGGGAGATGTGTGTTTAGTCCACCATCTTGTCTCCACCCTCTCTTTGCAGTACTGAGAAGTAAAGATTTTTCCTCAAACAATGTTATACCCAAGAGTTTGTCTTTAATTTGGCGAATCCTGTCTTCCATCATTTCAGACCTGCTCCTCAGCCTTTCTATGACACTGCCCATTTCTGAAATCATGTTGTTTTTCTCTTAGATTTCTAATTATTGTTTTTGCATGATTTCTAGTAGTGAATTTATTTGGCATTTTGTTCCTGTAATATTTTCTTGAGTTCTTCCATAAGTTTGTCTGCCTTTTCCATGAATTTGTCTGTTTTTTCCTCATTTTTGTCTGCTTTTTGATTCAACTCTTGGGTAGCTCTGAATATTACAGATTTGAATTCCATGTCAGGTAATTCTAGTGCCTTTGCATCTGCGGGAAAGTCATCTGGTATTTCATGTTGGACATCAATTGAAACTATCCTCTCTCTTTTTTTTTTTTTAAATAAGTTTTGATATTGTCTGCCGTCTTTAGGGCATTCAGTAGCTATTTCCCTTGTTTATTGATTGAGGTCTGTTTGCTTTGTCCTGTTGTTTTGCTTTTGGTTATATCAGAGCAGGTAGTCTGTGTGTTCTTTGTTGTTTGCTCATCTCTGGTCACCTCCTTGTTCAGTGGGCAGGGCCAGTTTCTCAGCTATGGTGTAGCATGGTGGGTCCAGCTGAAGGGAAGGGGCTGGTATGGGCTGTTTGTGCCATGTAGTAGGGCCCCAGGGTAGACCAGAAGGCAGTGCAGGACAGGTTTCAGTAGGCGCACGATGCAGGTAGTTAGGAAGAAGAGAAAGGAGGTTGTGATGTGTGAAATAAGATGGGTCTAGGAGAGAAGAGAGACAAACAGGCCCCCCCCACGAAAGAAGAGTGCTAAGGGAACTTGCTGTTGGAGTAAGAGAGATGATAAACTGATAAATGGACAAAAGCAAAAAGGAAAAGAAAGAAGATTTTTAAAAAAGAAGAAGGAAGAAATAAAAAGGTAAAAAGAAAACAAAATGACTAGGTAAAAATTTGGAAAATACAGAAAAAGCCCCAGGGGTTTCACCAGTTAAATTGCAAAAACTGAGGAAGTGTCTCCCAGGCTGTGCTGAATAGCTTGACTAGAAGGGGTGTAGATGTCACACAGTGCCAGGTATACAGAAGGCAGAAAAAGAAGGTCAGTGTAGAAAGACCAGAAATGAAAAAGGAAAGTGAAAAGAGAAAAAGAAAGACAAAAAAATAAATGACCCCCAGGGATCCCACTGACACTGCTACTCCCTTAGAGAGGGGAAGTGGGTCATAAACCATACAGTACAGCCAGCTTGAAGGGACTCCCAAGCCATGAAAAGAAAAAGGAACAAACAAGCAGACAAAACAAAACACAACGAGGCAAGTCAATGCGAGGAAGAAACAGAAAAGCCTTGAAGATCCCACCTGTGTGACATGACTGGCCAGGAAAGTGATTCCCCAGTTGAGTGGTGTTTCCCATCCTTTCAAAAAGCAGAAAGGTGGGACATGGAGCCAGATGTTTCAGAGAAAGGAGGAAATGGTGAGAGACATGGAAGAATCCAAAAGAAATGGAAAAAAACACTACTAGCTACTGACAAATGGTACTCAGGGAGCCAACCAGCATGGCCCAAGGCCTAAGGAGATTCCTCCTGGCCAAGAGATTGTGGCCATCAGGAAGCTGAACAGACCACAGTATCCTGAGGCTTGTTACCAGCGGATCTGTGTCCTTCTGGGAGCTCCCTGAAACTCCCTTGGAATGTTCCCTGTCTGCTGATGTCCAGTATGAGCAGGATGAATCCACAGGAGTTGGGTACTGCACTCCTCAGCTAGCCAGGAGGTAGAGTACAGCAGCGGGGAGAAAATAGGGGTGGGAAAGTGTGTCTCACTAGTTACTGGGTGCTTTGTATCCTGCTGGGATTTCTGTGAAGCTGATTTCCCAAGCACTCTGTCTACCGGCTTGCCAACAGGAGTCCAAGATGGCAAATCCATGTTTCATTACTTAATGGGAGCTTCTGTTCATAACTTTTCTGACTCTGTTCTCTGTGGGCTTCTTATTCCATTCAGTGTGTAGCTGAGTTCTTTTTCTGTTTGTTTGACATTTGGGGTTCCAGGATTGATATTTTGCTAATTTTTCAAGTCTTTACTGTGGAGGGATGGTGTAGTGCTTCTGTCTATGGTGTCATGTTAGCCACAAATTTGTTTTTTTTTTTTTTTAATTTTATTGTGGTGAAAACTTAACAAGCATAACAGCATCTCAACAATAATGCTTAAATGCTGAGTTAGAACTAATATTGATCACTAATATTTACATAATAAAAATGAGGAAAACTATTCTGGAGCAAGATAATTAAGAATATAATACAGTTTAGCCCCTTCCTTAATAACTCAAACTTTTTTAACATACTCTGCTTAATCTAACTGTGGATTTCTCTAACTACCTTGTTTTTTGGAAATAACACACCCACATAAATAATCAATGCACACATGCCACATATGGAAATGGTGAAATTAAATAAGCTGGTTGTAGAATAGCATATGATGCATATGCCACACATGTTTATGTCATTTCCAGAAGTGAATTTCAGCTTCCTTTACCCATCCTCCCATATTACAGGTAAATCATACCATTCTGTTCATTTTCTTTAATCTTATGCTTATGCATATGAACATAGTCCAAAATGTTATTCTTGATTATAATTGAATAATAAAGGTATAAGCTATGATCAAGAAGGCATGGAACACATACAATCCCTCCAGTAATCAGAAAATGAACAGTAGAAACTGCATTTGTTTCTATTAATCTAAGTTGATAATTATGGTGCGTTATCTTATCAGTTGATCTGCTGCTAAGCACTTTTCACGTACATTTCAAGTGATATGGAATAAATGGTTATCTTAAATGAAGTTTTCATGTGATCAGAGGTAGAAATTAAAGTCAGCAACATAGAAAAATATTTGGCATAGCACCCTTAACAAAAATGATGCCTGGGGGAGGGAAGGTCATGTGATTGGCAAAAATGTATAATGCTTGGGTTATCTGTGCAAAAAGTATAATAGAAAATTTACTTTGAATTTTTTCTTGAAGAAGAGAGCTTCTTTATACATCACACCCTTTTTGGTATTGATGGTCTTTGCACAGTTCTCAATTTTTTTGTGAGAACTGTACATCTCACCAGAGAATGGACAAGTTTGCATGGCATGATGGTTAGATTGTCACTGTAAGTAAATGACAAACTACTCCTCCTAGGTTCTGCTTTTATTTTAAAAGAATAGTTTTTAAAGAGTAATAGAAATTAATCCACTATATTGTTACATATAAATAAGCTTTCGCAGCAGGTATAATTTCTGAACCTTTTAACTGTAACAAGAGGCCCACAACACATATCTTCTGGATGCTCAAAAGATCCAGAAAGATTAGTGATCTACCTCATAAGGCTTTATACCTCTTCCTCTGGACAGTTTAGAATAAAGTTCTGTGGACTGTAAGGATCTACATGCCTGTTCTCAGTGATTAAGAAGTTATCTGCAAAAGTAACTTACTTTTTTATATGTTTATTTCAGTAATAATCTTAAAAAATTATGTATTTCTCAATGTAAGCAGATGTGTTTTACTAGTATTGTTTAGAAAAGAGGGAGTCACCTCCTATGTGGTTTGTTAAAATCCCGTTATTTAAGTTTGAACAACAGAGTAGTGTTTGAGGAAGACGTGTTAGTCTGAAGTAGCACTGGTTCATGCTGCTTTGGGATGTTTACAAAGGTTACCTGATGGAATCAGTTAAAAAAGAATAAAATGGGCCAAGAAATCTAACACATATTTAGTTAATATTACTAAATGTGCAAAAACAAAAAAAACAAATCACTGCCCTCACACCAATTCTGACTCATGGTGACTCTGTAGAATTGAGAAGAACTGCTCCAAAGAGTTTCAAGGCTGTAAATCTTCATGAAAGCAGATTGTCACATCCTTCTTCTAGGGAGTGAATGGTGGGTTCAAACTGCCAACCTTTCAGGGCTCCTTGCATAGGTTATGATACTTCATAATTTTCAAGCACTTAAGTGCCTCATAAGGAGTTCTGGTGATACAGTGGTTAAAGCACTTGGCTGCCACCCAGCAGGTCAGCAGTTGAAATCATCAGCTGTTCCTTGGAAACCGTATGTGGCAGTTCCACTCTTTCCTGTAGATAGGGTGACACTGAGTCAGAATCAACTTGATGTTAATGGTTTTAGGTTGTGTGTGTGTGTGTGTGTGTGTGTGTGTGTGTGTGTGTGTGTGTGTGTGTCTGGTAGTACTGTTAAAAGCTTGGTTGTTAATGAAAGGTCAGCAGTTCAAACGCACTGACTGCTCTATGGGAGAAAAATGTAGCAGCCTGTTTCCATAAAGATTGCAGCCTTGGAAACCGTATGGGGGCAGTTCTACTCTATCCTATGGGATTGCTATGTGCCAGAATCAACTCAACAGCAATAATTATAGGTCTTGTAATTAGGCTTTTAAATGTTACAGTAAAAAGTCAGTAAGTGGGTATAATATAAAAATCATGAGTGTACACTTATAGGATAGATGAAAAAATCTCACTGTCGTAATGTTTGTGGATGATACTTGAAGCCTGATGTACCAGAAATGGCAGATACCAGATTGAAAAGTACTATATCTCCTAACACTTAGATGAAACACTGTTACATGATTCAAAAAGTGGTTTTGAGAATGGCAAGATACCAATGTTAAAGATACATAAAGAATTTGAATAAGAATGTTTAATTTTAATGTAAGATGAGCAAAAGAAGCATATTTTTAAATATGTATGATTTTAATATGACTTTAAATACCTGTGTAACTATTATAAGCATAAACTTAACTGTTACCTATGTTACTGAGGGATTATGTATTCAAGTTGTCAAACCTTTTTAAAAATATGTTCACTGAAAAAATAAGGACTCATCTTTTTTTTTTATGATTGAATGAAAATGTACATTCCCATATAAATTTGCATGCCCACCTATATGCAACTCCCACTGCTCTCCCAGCCTGGCAGCAGCACGCTCTTCCTGTCTGCTCCATACGTGTCTGATCCTCCCAACAATCTCCTATCCCCTCCTCTCCACCCCCCACCTCCAGAGGTCAGCAGGTTGACATCCTATAGATGCATAGAACTATAAACTGCACACATGATATGGTTACTCTGTGTCACCAAGTTGAGGACTCGTCTTATATTTAGAATCCCGTCATATTTGGGCATCTGGTAAACACATCTGGGTGACAGCATTGCAACCAACCAGATGCTGATGTGATTTTAGAGAGTGCTATCTGGATGGCACCCAGCAGTACTGCTTTGTTCTTGTGCACTAACGAGAGAGAGAAGGGCAGAGTGGGCTTACCACATAAATGATGCCTTTATGCCAGGAAAAGGCTGGATGATGTCAGAACATGCTCTGAGAATAGATTAGCACAGTTCAGCAAGTGAAAGATAATAGAACTGAGTCATTGTATGGGATACTCAATGGTAGCAAGATACGAAATTCACATTAATTTCAATAAAACATTATCCATCTATTAATGTTTTAATATTAATTTATTTGATTTTTTGCATTTGTATTTAATTTATACATTTGTTTTGATGTTACAGTTATAGGAAAATTATTACTATAAGCGGGAGGCATTTATACCTAGGTTTTATGTTTGTACATACTATTTTCAGTGAAAGCTTTTCTTTTTTAAAATAATTTACTTTCAATTAATGGGAAATCAGTAGTTTATGGCAGTCATTCAATATTGATGACTGTTGGGGGAAATCGCTTTAAAGGGACCCACGTATCACTCTGTTACTGGGTGATGTAAATGGTGAACACACTTGGCTGCTAACAGAAAGGTTGGAAGTGTGAGCCCACCGCAGAACTTCAAAGGAAGGCCTGACAGTCTCCTCCAAAAAAATCACTGTTGGAAACCCAAAAGGCTACTTTTCTACTCTGACACACATGGCATAACTCAGATTCAGCTTCACAGTAATTGATACATATCACAACTATAGAAAGCTTACAGTTTACTTTGTTTTTACAGATTTTTTTAAATAGCAGCTTTATTGAGATATGATTCACATACTGTAAAATTCATCTATTTAAAATACGCAGTGCAGTGACTTAATATATTCACAGAGTTGTGTAACCATCACTACTGTTTAATTCCAGAACATTTTCATCACCCCGAAAAGAAACTCCCTACCCATTAGCAACCAATCCCCATTCCCCCCTGCCTAGAGCACCAGTCAACCACTAATCTCTTTCTTATCTCTTCAGATTTGCTTATTGTGGGTACGTCAGGTGCCTGGCTTCCTTCACATAGCTGAGTGTTTTCAGGATTTATCCATGTTGTAGCAAGTATCAGTACTTCATTCATTTGTGTGGCTAGATAACATTCCATTCTGTGGATAAAGCATATTTTGTTTATCCATTCATCAGCTGATGGACATTTGGGTTGTTTCTACTTTTTGGCTAATATGAGTAACACAATGGCATTCTCATTCAAGTTTTTGTATGAACAAATGTTTTCAGTTCTCTTGCGCTACAGGTAACTCATAAATTTGCTTCAGAAAGGAGTTATGTACTCTTCATTAAGAAACAATATTTTCAAGAACACATTTAAGCAAGTTACCCCAAAATTTTTAAACAGATTTCTAAGTGCTTTAGGGACTTGTTTGAAATCTAGGATTAGTTGACATTAAGTTAAAGTACTTAAAGTTGGCTTTAAATTAAAGTGCATAAAGTTAATCAAAGTACTCATTTCTGGCTTTTAAAAAGTTTGGAAAAACATGTTTCCTTGTATGTCTTTTGACATTTACCTTGTCTTTAGCATCTTCTGTCCAGCTCACATTTATAGGACTTTTCCTGTGTGCTCAAACACTGTACTCGGCACTGAGAAATCAGAGTTATAGAAGATGTGACCCTAGCTCATAGGGAGCTCATAGGAAAGCAACATGTCAATAACTTGGGGTACTTACAAACCTGGGTGCCAGACTAATAGTATATTGGGATTTTTATTTCTTGTTAATATTGAATGCTAGTATGTACATTTTAAAGTGTTCAGACATCGTAAGGAAAAACTAGTAAAACTGAAGATTTTATTTTTAATATAAAAAATGAATTTATAGCTGACATAACACTTTTCTATGTTATAAACCTTGGCTGCAGCCCCTCTGTCCTTGGTACCCTGGAAATGCCACATCAGATGCAGTGGGTCCAGTTGGACTTTGGAATTTTCTTGCGGTGTTTAAAATGTTTTCCTGAGAGGAGCTATCAAGGTCATCACTGTACTCCGGGCAGTTGCCTTGATAAAATCTTTGCTTTCTCTCTCAGCCAGCTCACCCCTAGGAAAGAGATCTCTCAGTTTCAAGAACTGTGTTTCCCTCCTCCCAAGTCTAGCCTCAGCTTTTTTTTGGTTTTGATGCAGGAAAGAGAAATTGTAGATGATCAGTAGAGAGGAGCTGGGAGACTTCACAGGCTTTACAGTAGAGGTGTCTTGGGATTAAGTGGTTAGGGAGGCAGAAATGGAGGCAGAGGAAGAATTGAAGAGAGCCGAGGGTGGATGATGGTACTTACTCACTCTGAAAGGATGCTGTTACACCAACAGGAATATCAGCAGTTTGCTTTGTCAAAATAGCATGAAACCAGAATTCCAAAAACCAGTATTGTAATCACCAGGAAATTTCTTTTGCTGTGGTAAGGAAGGGATGGCTTTACAAAAGAGGTGAGATTTGAGTTGAGTCTTAAATAACAAGGGAAGTATCAACAGGTCCCAGGTATAGAGCCCTAATTACAGACCCAGTTGATTGGACTAGTGACTATTCCAAGAGTTCTAACTGCAGTTCCTATGCCATTCTTGGGCAATCGTTCCATCTTGAATGCAGCTGAGAATAGTTTCTCTTTTGTTCCTCAGTCATCATCTGCTTCATTCAGCTTCATCTTCTCTTACTAGTCTTTATAACAAAACCTTCTAGTAACCATTTAAGCAGTCCTGTGCGTTATTCTTAGTGGCTGCATTAACAGCTCCTAGCGTTTCACCTGAAGTTGTTTCTCTCTGCCCCACAATGACTTTGCAGTTAAGAATGTAAAGAGAGGATTTTGGATCCTGTTTCTTAGATGCTCCTCCTTACAGAGGCTTATTCATAAATGGCTTTCTTACTCATCCTATTTTTTTCTTTGATGGACATTACATTGCCATTGGAAATTTCCATTGTCATAGAAATAGTTTTGTTTCCATACCTGTTCTCTGGGGGTACTAGTTGATGTATTTGAAAATGCAAAATTTATAATAATCACTTTTGCTACCTAAAAGACTTTTCTTCCCCCTTACGTATATATGTAGCTTTTTAAAACTGTTTTTTTTTTATAGTTTCTCATAAAGAAATTTGTATGTGAGTTATTCTGTGACCCTAGTTGTTATCCCTATAAGGTAACCACACAGTCCTCCTTTGCACTGCAGATTTCTTGTGTCCATTCTACCAACTCCTGCCCCTTTCTGCCTTCTCATCTCTCTGGATAGGAGCTACTCATTTTAGTCTCATGTATCTACTTGAAACTAAGAAGCACAATTTTCATGAGTATCATTTTTATGTCTTATAGTCCAGTTTGTTCTTTTCTGCAGAGTTGGCTTTGGAAATAGTTTTAGCTTTGGTCTAACAGAGCTTCAGGGCCATGTCTTCCAGGGTTCTCCAGTCTCCGTCAGATGATTAAATCTGGTCTTTTTACCAGAATTTGAGTTCGTACTCCACTTTTTTCCTGCTCTGTCAGGGACTTTCTGTTGCATTCCCTGTTTACAGTGGTCCTTTGGTAGCCAGACACCATCTGGTTCTTCTGGTTGCATGTAGTGTTTTTTTATGTTGTACGTTTAGGACATAGTTTGTCAATTCAGCTTCATTCGTTAAGATTTTGGGATTGGTAGTCCATATCTGAGCCAGTTAAATTGCTTTTTAACTGAAACTGTGTTAAAAAGTAGTTAATACATTCCAGTTGGTATTGCTGTCTTTGAGACCTCTGAGTCTTGCTTAAACATATTGAATCAGAACTTCACTATTCCATTGGATGGCTTTCTGGGACCCCGAAACAGTGCTTCTCAAAAGTGTGGTTAGTGAAACCACATGTACAGCTTTGAGAGCTTGTTAATCAGGTAAGTTCTTTGAACCTACCACAACCCTAACAAATCAGGGTTTCTGGGGCTTAGAAATCTGCACTTCTGTAAGCTGTAAAGGGGTTGTATGCACATTAAAGTTTGAGAAATTTTGTCTTGAAGTTGGCTCAGCACTCATTTATTTGGAGCTATTACTTGATTTTCTCCAGATATATGCCTGATTAGGCTTTATGCTTTCTACAATCTATCTTTGATTGAATTCTGTAAAGAATTTCATTTCCTCTCCTAGGATGAGTCTCATACTTTACTCAGTATACTACAAAGTTACAGAGAAGACAGAACTCCAGTAATATTATCACAGTATCAAAGTCAAACTGCAAGATAGTTTCTTATGCCCATTGTATGTGGCTCTTTGGAGTCATAATGTTTCCTACAAGATAACCTAATCTATCACTGTTCCAAGGGCAACAGAACCTATGGATGATGCTTGGAAATCATCTTCCTGGGTCACACATGATTGCTTAATACATTAGACATTAGAGTACTGCTGTCTAGGCTCTGGAGCCTTATAATAATAGTAATTAACATAATGATACTTTGTACTTCTCCATTGTCTTTAAACTGAAGTCCTTAAAGTGCCATATTAAAGGAAGTATGTAACATCCTGGCAAAAGAAGTCAGTGTTATGTTCTTCATTTTCTAGATTCAGACTGAAACAGTGTAAGAAGACTGTTTTGTGTATACATTTCTCTTGGATAATGGCATTCAACTTGGAGAAAGAAGAATATTTCAAAAGAATCATTCATGCTTCCCCGCCCCCACCCCCCCACCCCGTGGGGCTGGAGGAAGCTACTTTGGGATTCTAGAATATATCTTGGTGAAAATAACCGTATTTGTTTTCTCAAATTAATGTTGATAATAGCTTTAGGTATTTAGCTGGAAAACACCATCATTTTTCCACAACTAGCTTTTCTGTGTATCAAATCTCGTATGCCTCTGGCTTCTACATTTTCCGTATTTTCTCCTTAGTCTTCTATATCTATTTGTTAATCATTTCTAGACTCAGAGAATGTTTTAAAAAAGAAATTCTAGAAGGGAACTTAAAAATCATGTAGTCAGGAGCCTTCACGTTACAGGACAAGATATTTGACATTTAAAAAGGCTAAATGAAAGACTTTCTGAGATGGCTCAGCAAATTTGAGTATCTATGGACAGTGAGACTGTTAACAGAAGTCTTAGATGTAGTAAGTTGTTATATATCTTTTCTCAGATGAGCTGGAGTATGCTTAAATAAATGCAGTTTTGATTTGGGAATCAGTTTAGGTCTTTCATAGATCCTAGTTTAGTTATCACCATTTTCCTTTCTTTTTTACCCGCCCCCCCCTTTTTTCCAGTCTGAACTTTTGACCCTGTGGTATTACCTTGCTGTTCCTTCTTTTTGAATTTTCTCCTGTTAGTTTTTTTCGGGACTCTTTTTTTTTTAAAAAAAAAAAAATAATTTCTCTTCCTTCTCTTTTGTTTTTATAAATTAATACTGTTGTAACCTTGCTAGTTAAATATACAGCAAGCCAAGTTAAATATACAAGGAAAATAAAATCAAATAAGCAAAAAAGAAAAATCTTGAAAAGCAACTCTGTAGAAAAAGTAGGCTTATTTAAAGGATAAAGAAAGATATGAGATGTTTGAGGTTTTTTTTTTTTTTTTTAAGTACTTCCAACAGCTGTGGAAGTAGATAGTTCTGTGTCCTCGCAATCTCTGCCTGCTCTCACTTGGATGCAAGTGTATATATAACTAACATTGCTTTGATGGGTGATTTATGGTGATTTTTGCCTTACAAATAAAATGAAGACATTTCCAAAATGATAAATTACGAATTTGAAAAGACTGAGAAATTTATTCACTTGTTCAACAAATATTTGATTGATAGAATAAGGGCAAACATTCTTTGTCTGGTAGAAGGGTGCCACTCTAGTTTCATACAAACAGATAAAAATCCTGGTGATTTATGCAGCCTTGTTCCTCATCATCACGCTAAGATGACTGAGCTAAAGGTGCTGAGAAAATAAATGTAAAAGTGCTCTGGATAAATGGACTGGGCCATACAAAAGCTTTGTATTAATGGTTTCTCATTCCCAGAGCTCAGTTCTGTAAATACTTACTGGGAATCTAAAAAACAAATATTGTGTCTGGAGCCCTGGTGGTGCTGTGTTTAAGCTCAGCTGCTGACCAGAATGTCAGCAGTCTGAATTTACCAGCCAATCCTTGGAAACTGGATAGAGCGTTTCTGCCCTGTCCTGTAGGGTTTCGATGAGTTAGAATTAAATTGACAACAATGGGGTTTTTAGTTTTAAGGGCCAGGTCAGAGGTACCTGCGTGGCATGAATGGCTTGTTCTCAGCTACCAGTGGAAAGGTTGTCATTTCAAACCCACCCAGTGGCACCATGGAAGAAAGGCCTGGTGATGTGCTTCTGTAAAGATCACAGTTGCGGAAACCCGATGGAGCAGTTCTACTCTGCAGTACACAGGGTCACCATGAGTCAAAATTAACAGGTGCTAGAGATGCTGAGCTGTAGGGGGAAAGGTGTGGGCAGCAGAGGGAAAGTAAAATATCCATTCTTCCCTTAGGGGAAAAAGAGGTAGAGGGACGGCAACACCATATCATGTGGTTCCCGATGCTAACCCAGAAGAGGGGGTCAGCCGTAGGCAGCTCATTTATTGTTCCAGAGGAAATCTCGTTGGATAGTAGGGGGCAGAAGAAGCATCAAATTAGTTGTTGTGTATATGGGTAATTTATAACATGAAATACGTGTGCTTTAAGGAAAATGCTTTGCCTCTATTATCTAGATGACTTTACTATTCAAAACTTAACCCTGTCTCTGAGAAGAAAATTGGAGTAATCTTATTAGATATGTTTATGAAATAATACTAGCTATTAGTAACTCTAATGCATATGGATGTATTTTGAGGGGAAGTAAAGATCCATTTTCCCAAGTATATGTACCCAGAGTTCAGAAGCTTAATATAAGAATTTTTCCGGTTTTCTCTGCGTGAAGTCTTGTGTTCCTAGTAGTTGATTTCTATTTCTCCTTCAAGATTCAGCTCAAACGTCAGCTCTTCCCCAAAGCCTCTCTTGATACCCTTCTGCCAGACAGAGATGGTCTCTTTTGTACTCCTATTTGACTGTTTTTGCTCTCTAATACTTCTTATCACATTTCATTATTTCCTGTGTCCACTGCTGAGAACAAAACCTGGCAGTTATTAGGCACAGAATAAGCAAATAATAAATATCTGTGAATTACAGTTTCTCACAGACCATTTAAAGAATACTAAGTTATCACTGGAAACCCCAGCAGCATAGTAGGTTAAGTGCTACGTCTGCTAACTAAAAGGTCAGCAATTCAAACCCACCAGGTGCTCCTTGGAAACTCCATGGGGCAGTTCTACTCTGACCTCTAGGATTGCTATGAGTTGGACCAACGCGATGGCAGTGGGTTGGGTAAGTTGTTATTAGCCCTGCAGTAGTCTTCCCCAGGATTGTAAATAAGCCGTCAGAAGTCATCCTACAAAATAATTCACTTTAAAAGACTTTTAGAAAGGATTGCTTACCGTAAGAGAGAAAGGGTTATAAGATTAAATCCAAGGACCATACAATACTTAAGGCTTTTCTTACATTACTGTAGATGTACTCCCCAAGGTAGCAATTACATGGGATTTTAAGATTTATTTGGGATTTTAATTTTGTGGCTTATGTGGAATGCTATTTTTATTGTTTTAATGTTTAAAAATAGACTTTTCCCTTAAATGAGTTTAAGCAGCTATGTTATATCTTTGAGTAGTAGGCTGAATTTGATTGCATAAAAATAATTTATAAGTAAAACTCAACGGGAAAATGCAATTTACTCCTTTTCATTTGGTTGACATAAATGATTCATAGCCAACTTTTATTTAAAACAAATTATATTTTTCTCTATTGAAACAAATATATTGGTTTGTAATATTTAGACTTCTGTGAAAATGAAAGTAGTAAGTTCTTCCTACTGAAAGAACACAGTAAGACTTTATCACTTAGAAAAATAACTTCACATTGATTTCCCCACATAGAAGAAGTTTCCATCTCTCAAATATTGATTTGAAAAGTTTCTCCTGGGAGGTTTAGAAAGCTAAAGATAAGTGTTTCATCATCTTCAACAAATATTTATAAAATGCTTACAATGGAAATGTCAGATTCCTAGTTACTTGGAAAAAAACCCCACTCGTCCAGAGGTGAGACTCCCGGCAACCTCCTGGAAAGAGCCTTAGATTTTGTACTCGGTACCAGGGAGACTAAGTCATAGTTTGGAAGATTCCATTTTCTTTTGTACTGTTCAGCCAAATTCAGTTAGCCTAATTTTATACCCACAACGTATAGGAAACAACAAATTACCATGCCCACAGTGGCCTCCAGCAAACTGAAGCTGGCACAACTGGATGGTGCCTGGCTAACATCCCTGACTGCTCTGACGGGGTCACAACAGGAGCTCCAGATTCTAGAGCTGGAGAAAAATGCAGAACAAAATCTTCACTCAGAACAAAAGGCCAGACTTGCTGGCCTGACGGAGACTAGAGAAACCCTGAGAATATGGTCCCCAGACACCACTCCTTCAGCTCAGTAATAAAGTCACCCTTCAGCCAAAGACTGGGCAGGCCCATAAAACAATACAAGACTAAAGAGACATGCAGCCCAGGGGCTAGGACTAAAGGGCGGAAGTACACAGGAAAGCTGGTAATAGGGAATTCAAGATCGGGAAGGAAAAGTGGTGACCTGTTGTGGGGTTGTTAACCAGTGTCATGAAACAATCAGTGTACTAGCTGTCTCATGAGAAACTGGTTTGTGCTGTAAACCATCTAATGCACAATTAAAAAAAAAATTCACAAATTTAACAAAAAGTTAACATCCTTTTTGTATAATTGATGGAAAAAATACTTAAGATCCCTGGTTTAAATTGCATGCCCCTGCAATATGTGTGAACCTTGACTGGGCCCTGATTCTCGTATTGTGTGATTGTCCACCATTTTGTCAACTGACGTGATTTTCCTATGTGTTGTGGTTTTCCTAAAGTGTTGTAAATCCTATCTCTATGATATTAATTAGGCAGATGATCAGCAGTTAAGTGTTAATGAGGAAGGGCTCAATCCACATGATTAATTTGTATTTTCAGTCAGTCTCTTTTGATATATATAAAAGTGAAGCAGAGAGACCAGGGGACCTCTTACCACTAAGAAACAGGAGCCTAGAGAAGGGCACGTCCTTTGGGCACCATTCACGTAATGATCCCAGAGTTCAAAATAAGATCAACAAAATACTCCCATCAGGCTTAAGTCAGTATGGCAGTAAAAGAGAACACTTTTGATAAAGAGGCTCCCATAGGGAAAAAGAGATGCAAAAGAAATAAAAATGACCACTTATATGTTAACTGTAATGGCACAGTGAAAAAGCACGGATTGCATATAAACAGTGCTCTTAATGAGGTGACTCCCCTACTTTGTGCCTCACAATGGCCCTAAAACTAGAGGCAGCAAAGGAAGTTTGGAAGTTGGATCCTTGCCACCGTTTGGGATCTCCATGCTACCCACAGTTTGTTCCCAGTAAGAGCTTCAAGGAGTGTTCATCTCTCAGGACTGCTAAAACATACACTTATATTTTCAATTTCTTGGACTATTCTAGTATATGTCTCCTTTGTTATTTCAGCATCATACCTTGTGTGAAGGCAGTATAACATGCCACAGCTCGTGACTTCTGCCCCCTTCTTGAGCCCACTTGCCTAATGCAAGTTTCACATACATTATTATTACTTATTAGTGTATGACTTTCACTCTGAATTTTTACATTGAGGTTAAGGGGGTTTTTTAAGTAGAAAATTTTTTAAGTTGGCAAAGGAGGAAATCTTTGTTTATTCTCATTAATACCTTTGTCCTTTCCCTGTTTGAAGTCAACGCCAATGATTTAAACTGTCTGACAGTCTCATTTCTGCCTTAATTCATGCCTGGAAATCTTACTGGAATGAAAAACATATTTTAAAGCTTTAACTTCATCGACAAGCTTCTCTTTTGAGTGGTTTGGAAGAGAATGTCTGTTGGAGAGAACATTTGATCTGGAATTCTTACTTTCTCAGGGAATTAATCTATGTGGTGGCATTTCAGGAGGCTTTTTCCCCCCCTCCTCCTTGCTGTGTTTTAGCCTTTTGTTTTTAAAGAAAACTGAAGTATGGTCATTTAT
Source organism: Heterohyrax brucei (assembly GCA_028571685.1). Taxonomy (NCBI): domain Eukaryota; kingdom Metazoa; phylum Chordata; class Mammalia; order Hyracoidea; family Procaviidae; genus Heterohyrax; species Heterohyrax brucei. Next base: position 43,471,844 of record CM053164.1, read on the forward strand.
TCCTTCCACCAACATTTACTGAGAGCCTCTTATATGTTAGCATTCTGCTGGCATTGCCTGGAGGGAAGGAGTTTGTGGAATAAGGATAAAGACATTGTATCCTCAAGAAGAACAAACGGTCTACTGACCAAGACAAGCACAGAGGTAACTAACTAGAATGGGATGTGCTGAGGTCTTTGATGAAGTGTGTGCACAGCACCGGGGAAAGGCCAGTGCTGTGAGCTGTCTGTTAGGGGGTCTAAGAAGGACTCACACAAGAGGTGGCATCTTGAAGGAAGATTTTTCCCAGAGGGGTCGTATGAACTAGGCCCAGAGTGCCTGGCATTTTCACAGCACTCTAGCAGAAATCCTGGTGGCCTGGTGGTTAAGTGCTATGACTGCTAACCAAAAGTCTGGCAGTTCAAATCAGCCAGGCACTCCTTGGAAATTCTATGGACCAGTTCTGCTCTGTCCTGTAGGGTTGCTATGAGTCAGAATTGACTCAGCAACAGAGGCTTTGGTTTGGGTTCTAGTGGACCAGTGTGGGTATATAAAGATGAGTGGTCCCTTGTCTGCTCTCTGTAGCTCAGTCCTGTGCCTGAATTTGGTCAGATAAAAGTTAATAATTCAGAAGTGTTTTCCATCACATCTCAGAAAACCTCAAGATGTTCTTTCTGTGCTGGGCTGGGCTCCCTCCCGTGCAGAGCTTACTAAATGTTTTGCTGTAGTGGGTGCCCTTTGGGATGCCTCAGACATCTTATCCTGTCATGTCAGTGTCTCTCTGGAGACATGAAGTTAAAAACATTTCTCCGTGTTCATTGAGCCACAGTATTGGGCTGCCAAGGCAACAGTTAACAGGAACACATACATGTGGACCTATGCATGGCCACCACCCACACATTCTCAGGCTCATGCCATGCACACAGTCACATAAATATGCTTTTTTTCTCTTCCATTATTCCTAATAAAGAACTGAGCCTATAGGAAATATTTTATAAATATGTGGTGACTTTTGGCACAGGACTAACCCATCCAACAGCACATATAAATATTACATACACATATATCCAGAGAATTGAATTAAGTGAATATGGAAAGGGACACATGAAATGTTAAAGGGGGAAAAAGGAGATAGGTGGCACACAGTAATGAAATAGTGTAGATAATGAACAAAGAATGTGGCTTAGCAAGTGTTACGGACATTGTGTGACTGAGTGAATAGGAGAGTTTGAAAACTATACAAACTTACAGTAAATATAAGAGCTGTCAGAAAGAAAGCTGTACGTGGAAGATTTCCAATGCCCATGCTTTTTTTCCTAAACTTGGTATTGTATGTGGATTGGTGCAAAGTTTAACTATTAGGTGAGGTTCTCTGTGAATTTATTAATACTGTTTTTAACTGTGATGATTCTAATTTTTCCAACTGTGCATAGCCAACTTTCCAACAAGTGACCATCAGGAGAAAGGCACATAACTGATAAATTGTTTAAACCAAGCAGATATCTTCATGGAATTATGAGTAGGCAGTTTTCTTTTTAAGTGACTTGTAAAGCATTTGAAGAATACCGTCGTAGGGCAGAGAGCACATGCCTAGCTGTTGCTGTTACTCTTTTTGTTTTGAACTGCCTGAAGCCCAGTGTGGCTCCAGGAATCTCGGATGGTGCTAGAGGAAGCAGTGATTCACTCAAGGCGTAAGGCATCTTCCAGTTGAAATTATTCCAGGGCTTGAGGTTGGGGGTGATAGCAAGAGTTGGCCTGGTAGTAGTTGGAAAGCAGAAATCTGATATAGACTATCAAGGATATTCCAAATTATTTTCCCTGTTTTTAGAGAGTCTGTGGTTTGGTCCAACCTCCCAGTGTATTTCAAAGGTTCTTCCTTTTTTCTGGGACTACTTGGAACCCAGGTGCTCCTTCCACTTTTCAAGCCAGAGCTGATTCCCAGGTGTGTGGCAGACCTGTTCAGGATCTCATCCTTTTTTTATGATGATGATGATGATGATGATGATTGAGTGAAAGTGTACAATCTGGTTTAAATTCACATGCCCACCTATATGCGGCTCCTACCACTCTCCTTGTCTGGTGACAGCACATTCCTCCTTTGTGTTCCATACAAGTAATATCCTCCTAACAATCCCCTGTCCCCTCTTCTCTACCCTCTCCACTCCCCTCTAGTAAGAGGCCAGTAGGACAACATCCTGTAGATGCGTAGACCCCTGAAGTGCACACGTGACATGGCCACTCTGTGTTGCCGAGTCCAACCCGTTCCTGTCCGAGGAGTTGCCTTCAGTAATGAATGATTTATGGTCAGGGGCAGCACTGGGTCAAGGAGCCATGCTCCCAGGGGAACCCTCAGGCCTTCGGTCCATCAGTTGCAGTCTTTTAGTGGGGATTTCATCCTTAAACCCACTGGGCTGTGCCGAGGACTTGCATTCACAATATAAAAAGGAGGGCAAATGGATGTCTCCTTTTTGGCACTTGTCCCCCACTGGTTTGCTCTTATGCAGTCAGAAGCTTACGCAGCAGTTCCTTAATGCCAGACTGGCACAGCTGTAACTAATTTAACCACTCAACTATTGGGTGGGGCAATATTTCTATGCTGCAATTGGGGGAAACTGAGGGATGAAATCTTCAGTTGTTTGATTTACAGCCAGGGATGTCTGAGATGACAGACCTTGAACTAAACACTTGGTCATCTTTTTGTTTGCTCTGAATCTCAAACCTGCTTCCCTCAACTATACTGTTTCCTGTGTCCTCAGTTTAGTATACATAGAAATTTTAGCTGCTGCAGCCATGTCTTTAGACCAGTTACTAATTCTTAAAATGAATACTAGTGGTTTTGAAGGAAACCTTTTGAATTTATGCTCAAATTGCCAGGAACTATAATTGTTTTAAGTAGAAATTGTTTTAAAACTTTGCTGTTTTTCCTGTTCTCTTCGTTAGGTGCTTAGGTCAAGATGAAGAGAGCACTGTATTTGGCCTTTGAATTTATCTTTCTAACTAGGCAGCCAAAAAAGATAAAGGGCACTTCAAATGTGTCCACAGAAAGACACTTGTGAGAGTCTAAAAGTACAGACTCTGAAGTCAGACAGGCCTGGGTTTGCTTTCCGACTCCATTAGCCAAATAATGCTAAGCAAATTCCTTAGCCTCTCTGTGCTTCAGTTTTGTCTCCTTTAATGTGGGAATACTGATAATCCCTACCTCATAGTTGTGAGGGTCAGCTGAGTTTCCACATGGAGACCAGTGAGATTAGTGTCCAGCATACGCTACCACAGAGTACAAAACCTGAAAACCAAACCTGCTGCCATTGAGTCTACTCCATCTCATAGCGACCCCACAGGACAGAGTAAAGTGGTTTCAGACTGCTGACCTTTTGGCTAACAGCCGTGGTTCTTAACCACTGTGCCACCTGATGAGGGATGACTGTTCCTCTTTGGCCTACTCCGTGCCAGGCTCTTCCCTCAGGACTGTTATGCACGTTACCTCATTTAATTTTCTGCACCTACCAACCAGGTAATCCTCTTCCTTCCATGTCTAGAACAGTGTGAGTTGAACATTTGAATTTTTAAGCATCTTGACTAAATATGACACTGTATTGGTGACATTTTGATAGCTGTCATTGCATAGTTTAGTTCCAGCATCTTTCAGCACATTCAGAAGCATCAACCTTTACATGTTGGGGCTCCTCCAGCAGCAATTATAGCCACAAATGAAGAAAGCTATACATGTCCCATAGAATATCATCAAGATTTGTGTCACAGTCCCTGGTAGCAAGGATTTATTTAACTGCTAGATGTCAGCCTTTTTTTTCCTTCAGATAAAAATAAACTGTGGAGTAACCACTCAATCTGTAAGACTACATTTTTTAAAACGTAATTGTGTAGAAAATCAAAACTGGTACCAAATATCCTTATTTATAAACATTTTCATTCTGGGTATATGGACAAGACAGAATGGGGTGTCTCAAATAAAAGATTTTGGAGTGATATTTTTTGGCATATTTTCCTCTGGTGAAATCCTTGCTCTCCCACACATGCTTCTCCCAGCCTGTGGCTACCCTGCTTTCTCTGTGACCTTTTTCTGAATGCAAAGTTCTGAGTGCTGGTGCTTATTCCAGCCAACTTGGTAGGTGGGTCAGGATGAGTTTTACAACTAGTTTTCTAAGCAGCCCCAACTGGCCGTTCTCAAAATAATTCTGTTAAATGTGATCTGTTGTATTACATGGAGTAAGTCAGTAGCTGGCTACCTTGGAAGGCTTTAGAAAATCAGAGAGCCTCATTCCTATAGGGAGAAAAGAACATTTTCCTGGACTTGAGGCAGGTCACAGAATATGTTTAATCACATGTGACTTGGATGACTTAAACTCTGTCTGTGGACCACACAGACCTAGGAGCCAAAGTCTAAGAAAGGAGTGTAAGATATAGTCACCCCTGCCTGGGAAACCCAGACCACCCACTGGAAAAAGAGACACAGTGTAGTTAATAAAATGTGGATTTAGACATTAGTGCCATGAGAATAATGAAAAATGGAGAGCCTGGGGCTTTAGAAAGAGAAAGGGGAGGTAAAACAGAGGGTAGAGCAAGGTAAGTTTCTGACATGGCCAGAAACAAAGTTAGAGAATGAGACAAAGTCTGTACGTACCTTGATACCTGTTCTCCTAAGAATGAAACTTGCGTTAGAGGACTGGGCTGGTGGATCCGTATCAGAGGGTTCAAGTGTGGGTTCCCATGGGCCAAAGCTCTAAGATAACATGATCTGGGGTCACAGGAATGAGAACTGAGACCACCTACTTCTCCGGAGTACTTGTCACAGAGTGCAGCTTACTGGAAATTACTCTCTTAATGCCATCTAACTTCATCAGTAGCCCACAAGTACTCACCTTTACTCAGCTGGGGAGGCTGAAGCTGACAGATGATACCAGCTGTTGAGACAAATTTTTCCATGGAGAGCTCTTCTTAACAGAAATGCCTGGACTCAGTGACTATCTGCAAGGGACACCTGGTTTTTATGTCTCTCTCTGGTCACAAGAAAACAAACTGTTTCAGTTTGTTGGTCTTAAATTCTCAATAGTAAGTGTCATAGATATGTGGGGTGGGGAATCCAAATCTTTTGAAGCTATAACGTTTGGTTACTTCCTATGCAAGCGTTGTAGTATAGTGTGTGTGAAAACTGGTACCCGTAGAGCAAGGCAGTGCTGCATGTGTGATGGGTACTTGCTCTTCCTGCTTTGTGGATTTGGTCATGTCCAACACAGTTCAGTGAGACCTCCCACAAAGCCCCCATTGGAGTTACTGGAGTGCATCCTGGACTAGAATGAGCCTCTTTCTGGGCCACTTTCTCAGCTGTCTGAACAGGGTCACACAAATATCAACCCTGGGCACATAAGGACATATGCAGACCACAAAGTCTGTCGAGGACTCTGTCATGTTCCCAATGAACAGATATTTATCCCATAATATTTTTTTCTTCTTCTTGGGGTTTATCCAGTGCATTTAAAAGCTAGAAACAAAACCAGCTTATACTAATTATTCCCTTTTGCTGCATTTGCTTGTTTTGTTTTCTCTTTTCCTCTTCCCATACATTAAGTTCTATGTGTGTGAGGAAATTCTGCCCAGCTTTGTTCTGGAACAAGCTCTTCCACAGCTTAAACCAGGAACCCTTTGTTCTTGGATCTGAGAGGAGCTCAGATTGCTGTGTTTCATGTATCTTGGCACTTCTTCCCTGAAGTTTATAGGCTTTCTAAATCCGTTTCCTTTTCACTCCAAAAATGATCAGCTTCCATAACTTTTCTTAAAGTAAATAACTCCAGATATTTTCATTGCTTCAAGTATGATTTAGTCAGTATTTTATTTAGCAAACATTTATCAAGCAGGCACTAAGTTTAATGGGTAGACACTCAGGGTGGTAGAAGTGATTAATATGTCCAACTCAGAGGCATCTCACAAGAAAGACCAGGTAATACACCTCTGAACAAACCATGTGAAGAACAATTCTGCTCCAGTGCACATTGGGGTCACCATGAGCTAGAAGTTGACAGCAACTGGTTGGTTAAGTGTAGTAGTTCCTTAACATTATACTAGGTATTAAAAGAGAAATTAAATTCTTCTTATTCATTGGTTTGTTCATCTTTCCATTTACTTATTCATTTTCTTTTCAAACAATATTTATTTAGTTCCTTCTGTGCTCCAGGTACCATGCCAAGTACAGAAAGGAATCAATGATGAGCAAAAACATACGTTACTTGCCTTCAAGGAATTCCCAGCATAGTGGGGGAAATAAATATGTATGAAATCATTTGCAGTTCAAGGAGATACATGCTATAATAGTAGAGCATTCAAGGTTCTTTGAGGAGGGCAAAGGGTGTAACTGACTCTGCTTCAGGCATCAAAAATAACTTCACAGAGTACTTGACATTTGAGAGTGTTCCGGAGCGAAAGAACAGCACGTATGGAACAAGGACATGTAAAAGAATAGGTCTGAGAAATGAGAACTGCCTCGGTGGGGTCTGGACCTAGGCTCCAAAGGCAGGAAGGGAAGGAGATAAAGCTGCGAAAAATAAATTGGGCATCAAGGTTGTTCAGAACAGTTTGCATGCCAAGTTTAAGAATCTAGACTGTGTCTTACAGAGAAAGATGAGTTGGACGGTGGGGGTGCAGTGAAGGCTTGAAAGTCTGAAAATACATATTCAGGTTTATGTTTTATAAAGGTAACTGGACTATGTGGAAGATGCTAGCTTAGCAGAGAGAGCAATTCGAGGTCAAAGGAGGAGTAGCCGGAGGCTGTTACAAAGGTCTAGGCAATGACACAAGGATTGCAAGACTAAAAACTGTCTGTGCGTTATCCTGTTACCCTGTTACCCAAAATAGCAAACACAAGGAGGAATACACTCGGGGAGTGGAGAACAGGGACTGGTGCCAGAAAAGTCAGTTTGGGCTTGGACTTTTTTCCCTTTGGTTTGTGAAAGGAGTCCGGGTAGGACAACGGTTAAACACTTGGCTGCCAACTGTGAAAGGTCATCCATTCCGACCCAACAGGCATTGCACAGGAGAAAAGACTTGGCATCTGCTTCTATAAAGATCACAGCATAGGAAACTCAGTGGGGGAGTTCTGCTCTGTCATATAGGGTTGCTATGAGCTGAAATTAACTAGACAGAACAGAACAACAGCTTGGGTTTGTGCCCTGGTGGACTGATCCTTAACTTCATTAAAGTGTGCTTCTTTGCCCTTTGATCTTTGGTTGGGTCAGCAGCAGGGAATTAGAGGGTAACCTGCCTTCCGCTATGTACTGCTGTGGCCCTGGCTGCATTCTTTTATCATGGCCATAGCTCCTGGTAGTAGGCCCTCTCTAACAGCTACTGCTTCTCTGGTATGCGGTCTCACTGTTGCTAGCCCTGGGGTGCCTCTCTGTGCCTTTTGGCTTCCTTTAACCCTGCCGAAACTATTTAATAAGGAGTGCCATCAGGAAACACTCTTTCATCTTCTTGTTTGAGTGTGCTGTCGATTTCCTGATAGAGCTTCATGACTCAGGTCTGTATGGTGTGAAAAGAGAAAACGGCCCTGCTTGGAAAGCTGGAGAAAATCAGCTTTCAGAATCTGATCATCATTTTGTGCAGCAATAGAGTACCACTTATGCAAATCTTCCTGATTCTGATTTTGTGGGTAATTTCAAATGAACAGTTCAGGCAGAGTAACCAAACTAATTAAGGAGGCACTGGAATTTGGATTTGTCTTTTGAAAGGGACTTAGTAACTAATGACTGGCAAACAGTTTAAGACAAAGTATTTAAGTAACCTAACCAAGGAAACTGTTTCCAAGCATCCTTAAGAATTTCTGAAATACATTTCTACATAATCCATGCTACTTAATGAGAAGGGATTTTTATTTATTTATTAAAGCAGCTTGCTAAGTCTCTTTGGTAGGCAATCCTTTGTTGGCTGAAATTTAGTTGCTCTATAAAACCTTGGTGGCATAGTGGTTAAATGCTGTGGCTGCTAGCCAGAAGGTCAGCAGTTCTGTCCTCCAGGCACTCCTTGGAGACTCTGTGGGGCAGTTCAGCTCTGTCTGTGGGGTTGCTATGAGTCAGAATTAACTTGACAGAAGTGGGTTTAGTTTGGATTTCCATATTCCAAAGTACTAACTTACGTTATCTATGAAACTGAGACAATAAGAATTTCTAGATTCTGAGTGTGTTTCCTAGACTGTCTCATTTAAGCTGTATTTTTACCCCAATGAGATATGGGTACCATTGGTATCTTCCCAATTACTGATGATAAAGCACAGACATAGAGAAGTTAATAATTTTTTAAGACCACACTGCTAGTAAATGTCGTAGCCAAATTTGTTCATGCAGTTTATCCAAGTAAGTGAGGATTTTCACTAATACTTGGAAAGGCTTTCTTGGATGCCATCCAAGATTTTTTTTGTTACTGGCGAACTCAAGGAGCCCTCTGTAAAGCCCTTTCACCTAAAAGCTATTCCTGTGCTCAAGACTGAGAAGATAACTTCAGAGAAGATCCACCTAGCACACAGACCATTTTACTATTAGGGCCGCAATTGGCTGGTAGGATAAATAAAATATATCCTGTCTACTCCTTGGAAGCCCTGGTGGCATAGTGCTTAATTGCTACATCTGCTAACCAAAAGGTAAGCAGTTCAAATCTGTGAGGTGCCCCTTGGAAGCTCTATGGCCCAGTTCTACTCTGTCCTGTAGGGTCGCTATGAGTCAGAATCAGCTTGATGGCAGTGGGTTTAGTTTTGTTTGTTTTCTGTTCTTTGGCTAGTAGAAAACTTTATCTTTTGTACCAAATAAATGATTTAGCCAGAATATGATTTTCTTGGAAGACTGTTACTCAGAGGTCTGTGTGGTGTAATCAGAGTAGACTTGATATTTTATAAGTTCTGGCCCGGTATTTTGTAAAGCTGTGTGTGATGTGGTATGGTATCATAGGAGTTTGCTCAGTTTGCTTTGCAGGAGCAGTGATGACTTCTTCTGGGCAAACTGTTGCCATTTAGTTGATTTTGACTCATAGCAACCTTATAGGACAGGGTACAAGGGCCCCGTTGAGATTTCAAAGCATAAACTGCTGTGGAAACACTGCCACATCATTCTCCCAGACACAGTGGCTGGTGGGTTTGAGCTGCTGACCTTTCGGTTTGCAGGTAAGCACTTAACCACTGTCACCAGGGCTCCTTTTGATCACTCCTAATGGTTATAATAGAGTCTTGGTGGCACAGTGGTTAAGTGCTCAGCTGCAAACTGAAAGGTTAGCAGTTCGACTCTATCAGCTGCCTCTTGGAAACACTATAATTCTGTTCTGTGCTGTAGAGTTACTATACGTTGGAATTGACTCAATAGCAAGGGGTTAGTGGCTGTGAAGTTTTCCTTTTTGTCTATCCCAGGTTCTCCTTTCTTGTGAGGTTTTGAAGTGTGAAGTCATGCAAAAATAAAATGATGTAAAAAAATTGAAATGGTTTATGGCCTCTAGGCCCAATTATCTTCTTTTCTACAATTCATTAGTGAAAGTTGTGAGCATGCTTATGATTCTCTGAGGACAAGAATCATGGTTCTGAGTAGATTTCTAATCTCTGAAACTTGTATCATGAGTGGATTTGAAGGACCTGCTTAAAAGTTGAATGGTTTGAAGTTCTATCTGAAAAGGAGTTAGGAAGATATTAGTATCCTCCAATTTGTTTATCATTGCCTACAACCAGTATTAAAGGCTTTGATAAGTAAATTATGACATTTTAATGTAACAGAATCTTGTTGAGCTATTTCAAAAAATAATAATGTGAGAAAAAAATTATTATAAAAGGCATCCTAAGTTTTAGTGAAGTTGTAAGCTTCCTTAACTTCAGAAGTACAAATACTTCAGACTTTCAAAACATGTCATTTGGAAGTTTAATTACTAAATTTCTTCTCTACTTAGCTTTGTGAATTTGGAATAATTTATTAATTTTTTAAGTTAATGTTTGTTGGAGAGACTGAAACAAAACAATATAATGAAAGTGTATCTGAAATTTTATATATGTGTATCAAAATCCTGAACATAAAAATTATAAAACAGAAGATTAAGTACTAGTGGTAATTCTTTTTAAGCAAGCTTTTTAAACAATATTTACAGTTAGAGTAGAATTGTGTAAAATATATCTGTGGCATCAGAAATAGGAAGGCTATATATGAGAATTAATTATTTTTTAGGATGTTGAAATTATGATTTTTTTAATTTTCTTTGTTTTTCTAGCTTTCTGAACATGTACTACTCTATATTAAAAAATGATATTCAAATTTTTTTAAAAGATAGAGCCAATATTTTGACTTATGCTGATACTGAAAGTATCACAATTAGGTAAAAAGCTGGGACAATTACCCCATCAAACAATTGCCATTAAAGTAATTAAATTAGCTATTAATGCTTAAATTAAGAACAAGTAAAATATAAGACATATTTTCCCTAAAATAGCTAAAAGCTGTCCTCCATATCATTATGTCATATTGATAGTATCACATTTTTAAAAATTCTTTTTAGACATTTTTGAACTATAGCAGAATCATATAGGGTGAATATCTAAAAGAAAGATTATAGCGATTTTGTTGTTACTGTTTGTGTTTTATCGTTCTAACAGATTAAACGAAGATTTATATGTAAAAGTTACAGAGGAAATATTTTTAATTGTATAAGAAATTCATGTCTCCTTCAGATTTTTAAACATTCTTTTTTAATTGCAATTGAGTGAAAGTGTACAATCCGAATGAAATTTACGTGCCCGCCTATCTGCAGCTGCTTGCTGCTCTCCTGGCCTGGTAACAGCACACTCCTCCTTTCCATTCTATACATGTCATATCTTCTTAACAATCTCCTTTTCCCTTCTCTCTAACCTCTCCTCTCCCTTCTAGTAAGAGGCCAGTAGTACAGCATTCTGTAGATACATAGAACCATAAAGTGCATAAACATTTTTTTTAAGTAAGGAAAAATCAAATAGTGTAAAAGAATATACGCATTCATAAAACAAAACAAAAAGCAAAGAAAAGGACATGGCTTATACAGTGGAAAGTATGGTTCCTCAGCCCCGGGCCCCTAGTCCTGCAGTTCCCCTCTGCAGAGGCATCCATAGTCACTAGTCTCTATTCTTACACAAATACACAAAATGTATACAAACATATTCTTTTTGTCACTGGTGTGGTAGCATACTATACATACAGTAGCTGGCTTTTTTTTAAAAAAAATTCATCTTGGAGATTGTTGCATATCAATCCATGTAGATCCATTGCATGGCTGTAATGCAATTTGTTGATTCCCAAACCCCAAACCAAACACACTGCTGTCAAGTCAGTTGTGACTTATTGATCCAGATCCAGATTGTTGGACATGTGAGTTTTTCCATCTTTTACTACTGTAAAAACCAAACCAAACCCAGTGCTGTCTAGTCGATTCTGACTCCCAGTGACCTTATTGGACAGAGTAGAACTGCTCCACAGAGTTTCCCAGGAGTGCCTGGCGGATTCACACTGCTGACATTTTGGTTCACAGATGTAACGCTTAACCACTGTGCCACCAGGGTTACCATTGCTACTGTGCTGTGATAAATACCTTTGTGCATACTCTGAGGACTACTGTTCTAATTAAGTCACATCTGTCAAGCAATTACAGGTGGTGGTAGGATTTCCATATCCTGGTAGTACTTGATAGTTGTAAAAACACTTTGTCATTTGATTTGGAATGGCCTGCCTTCAGAAATGGTTAGTCGTCCGCTGCTCGATGGAGGTGGTCAGTCACTGGCTGCATTTACAAGGTTGCTTGTGGAGCAAGGATCAAACACTGAATAGTGGCAGGTGGCTTCTGGCTGAGAAGCAGGGGACAAGGCAGGCCAATAGATCTTCCTATGATAAAGTTTCTCCCTCTCTTCCGCCCCCGTCTCACCTCCCTCTTTCCCTCCCTTCCTTTTTTTTTTTTTAACAATTGATGTTTTCTTACTAACTGAAAACAGAAAGGAAGAAAATTTCATTGTGTTCTAATCATTTTTCATGTCTGGTTCCTTACGCCAGTTTCTGATTTGACCATTATGGTTTAGAATTTCTTCCACCCCTTGCTTGTCACAGTTCTCAATTCTGCATTAATTAAATTATGTCATTTATACCAGGACTGGTGCTCATAGGGTGTGTGCAGTACCTGGAATATTTTGCAGCTTTTAAGAGACATGTCAGTGAAGACTATAGGTTGGGACCTCATTTTCTTAAGATTTTAAAATTAATTTCATTCTCAGGTAACTTAGAAACAAGCTTTTTTATTTCTTTATGTATGTAGTCTTAGTACAAATGACTTTCTTAATACATTATATGCTACCTAGAGTTTACTTTAGACATGTGATTAAAGGGGAAAAAAAGCAAGAGGAACTCAGGAAGTATAACCTATCTTCTGTGTTTTGCTTTGTTTGTTTTTTGTTTTTTTTTTTTTTTTTTGAGGGCAGTAATTACATTATCGCACAGGCTATCCTTTCCTTAATAGAATTGACTGTATCTTTTTTTATGGATCTGATAGCATGATCAGATGAGTGCATTTGTTCAAGGATTTGATCAACATCTGTGATAATGCACATGGTTTTGTTTTCCCTGTTTTTCATTGTTTCATATTCACTGTGTTACTTTTTCTCATTGAAAGAACAATAGGTTTTAGAAAAGTTGAGAGGATCTCCTCTGAAGGGTTAAAGAAAAAAGAAACATGAATGTTTCTCTGCATAGCCTCAAGCACCCATCCTACATCTCTCTGATTCCGTTTTCTCCTTCCGTGGCTACCACCAAGAGGAAGAGCACTTGACGGGGTATGGGCCAGAATTCTTCGACTGTGGGGCTGTGCCCAGGCGTGTCATTTTTCCCTAGGACATTTGGGAGCTGCCCTTTCTGTCAGCATATGTTGTTGTTTTTACGTGACGTTGAATCTGATCAAACTCGTAGTGACTTGTGTACGACGGAATTAAACACTGCCCAGTTCTGCATCATCCTCACTGTCAGTGTTATGCTTGAGCCTATTACTGCAGCTGCTGTGTCAGTCTACGAGATCTGGCAATTAAGTCCGCAAACTGAATTGAAGTGCTGTGTACCTCATTGCTGAATGTCACTACGGTCACCTTTGAAGTACTGGCCTTGGCAAGCTGTGCACCAATGCCTGTGCCTAGTCCACCCTTACAAGCAATTTTGTGGAACTCTCGGGAATGGCAGTTACACACTTTTTCCAGGATGAGTTCATGAACTTAATTGTCAGAACTGGTAGCTCCTTGAGGGCCTTCATCTCTTTCACTGATCCTCTGATTTACCAAGCATGATGTCCTTCTCCAGGGACGGATCCCTCCTGATCGAAGGTATATGAGATGAAGTCTGCCATGCTTGCTTCAAAGGAGTGTTTTGGCTGTGCTTCTTCCAAGGCAGATTTGTTTGTTCTTCTGGCAGTCCATGATGTATTTGATATTCTTCACCAACACCATAGTTCAAAGGCATCAATTCTGTACAGCCTTCCTTATTAATTGTCCAGCTTTTGCATTCATATGAGGCAATTGAAAATATCGCAGCTTGGTTCAAGTGTACCTTAGTCCTCAAAGTGACACCAATGTACATAATTCCCGGCAAAGAAAACTTTGTTTCATCAAGGTAGTGCTGTACTCAGAGCTGTGTGTGTGTGTGTGAGAGAGAGAGAGAGAGAGAGAGGTCAGGGTGAACAAGTGTTCTTGTACTTTCATGTAGATTAGTAGAGTAAATTAGGTTACTGGATATTATCAGTGACATCTAGAACATTCCAAATATTCTTTGTGAGACTTGACAATTTAAAATCATTTTTAAAACATGCAACTTCATGTTAGTCTTGTGTGGTTTATAATTTCCTTTTGATAAGATTCGAATTGAGCAAAAACTGGCAATCATAATAAGTGACTCTGTGTACTTTCTTCCCCTTTGGTGCAAGTCTGTAGGCCTCGTAAGAGTTCACCTCAACACCAGGTAAACTCCCAGATCTAAATGGGAAAGAGTAGGGAGGGGACTGTTGGATGAGCTACCTGAGAAGTCTTTGGGTTCAGAGTACTAGAGGTGTAGATGTCGTTAAAAGCAACTGCTCTGAACCATCAGAGCTCCAGAGATCTGCCTCCCAGTTCACTGAGTGCAGCAGGACAAGGTTTCTGGGTCTGCAGCCTTAATGTGTGTGGACCGACATGCTGCTAGGACCATAGCACTCATGATCTTTAATTGCTGCTTTTACACTTTTAACTCACCCTGGCTCTTGATGTAGGATTGATATGATGCTGTACTGTTTGATTTATTGATGTATCATTTGACAGTATATTGCCAAGAATCAATGACAGCTCTGTATTGCCAATAAAAATTTCTGGCAGTGTAGAGCATTTCTGTTGTACAGGTTGGAACATGACCTTTGGCTTTGCAAATTTTGGATGTAATCTAGAACAAACCAAGAAATGAAGACGAGATTGAGAAATAGGATTTACAAAAGTTAAGACAGCTAGGAGGATGAAAAGAGAAAGATTAATCATAAAGTCCCCAAGTATAGAGGTGTTCAAATGAAAAACAAAAACAAAAAATATTAAAAGAATGGCATCCCTTGCTTTAGAGACTAGAAAGGTACCTTCCGGCCAACTTGTCTCTTAGAATTTTTAATTTTCTTATTGATTTTCATAATAAAATTAAAAATGTGATTTTCCGTAAGACTCAGTTCTAAACTTTTGAGGGTATCTGTTTACCACTTAGCTCATTCAGTTGCTCATCTTTTCATTCATTTATTAAATAGATATTTATTGAGCCCTAACTTTGTACCAGGTACCACTGTAGGCATGGAGGATTCAGCAGTGGACAGAACAGATAAAACTTCCTGTCCTCACAGACATTGCCTTCTGGTTGTTGGAGACAGACAATAAAATCAACAAGTAGTATGGAGAACGCTAAACAGGGATGGAGACTAAGGTGTGTGGGTGGAGGTGGACGTGAGGGCTGAGGTTGCTATACTAGATGAGGTGACCAGGAGCATTTAAGCAGAGACCTCAGGGAGGGGAGGGAATGAGCTATGTGGCTATTTGAGGAGGAATACTCCACAGAGTGTGACCATTGGTTTGTCACAGTATGGTAACTTTTGTGTTGATGTCATGCTGGAAGCTATGTCACAGGTATTTCAAACAGCAGCAGGGTCACCCATAGTGGACAGGTTTCAGTGGAGCTTCTAGATTAAGACAGACTAGGAGGAAGGAGTTGGTGGCTTACTTCTGAAAAAATTGGCTGATGTGATAACCACATGAATAGCAGTGGAACATTTTCTGGTACAGTGTCAGAAGATGATCGCCTCGCGTTAGAAAGCCATCAACAAATGATTGAGTAAGAGGTGCCTTCTGAAAGTAGAGCTGACCTGAATGACATAGATGTAGTAAAGTTTCAAGGATGTTTATTTGTTTAGGTGACATGACTCCAAATGAGAAGAAACAACTGCAAACATCCATGAAGTATTAGGCGATGGAATGTATGAAGTATGAATCAAGGAAAATTGAAAGTCAAATATTAAACACAATGAATAAAGATTGATGTCCTAGGTATTAGTGAGATGTAATGAACTGGTATTGGCCGTCTTGGATCGCACAGTCATGTGCTGTATAATGCTGGGAATGACAAGTTGAATAGGTGTGACATGGCATTTAACTCATTGTCAGATTATTTCAAGATCTGTCAGTGATAGGATGATATCCATATGCAAACTAGGAAGACCAGTTAATATGGCTGCTATTCAGATTTATACACCAATTACTAAGGCTAAAGATGAGGAAATTGAAGATTTCTTACCAGCTTTTGTAGTCTGACATTGATCAAACACATGATCAAGATACCTTGATAATTATCGTGATTGGAATGCAGAAATTGGAAATAAAGAAGAAAGATTGGTATTGAAAAATAGGGACTTGCTGATAGAAACAACACCAGAGATCCCGTGATAGAATTTTGCAAGACTTTTGCCATTTTTTTCACTGCAGATATCCTCTTTTAGCAACTGTCTGTGTGGACCTGACGAGATAGAATACACAAGAATCAAATCTACTACATCTGTGAAAACAGATAATGGAAAAGCTCAGTATCATCAGTGAGAATCAGGCCAGGGGCCAGCTGTGAGATAGGCCATTGACTGCTCTTATACTGGTTCAAGTTGAAGCTGAAGAAAATTGGAACAAGTCCATGAGAGCCAAACTGTGACCTTGAGTATATCCTTTCTGAAATTGGAGACCACCTAAAGAGTAGATTTGACGTACTGAATACTAATGGCCAACAACCAGATGAGTTGTGGGATGACATCAAGAACATAACACATCAACAAAGAAGAAGGTCATTGAAAGAACGGGAAAGAAGGAAAAGACCAAAATGGGCAGCAGAAGAGAGTCTGAAACTTGTTTTTGAATTAGAGTAGCTTAAAAAAATGGACAAAATAATAAGGAGCTGAACAGAAGATTTCAAAGGGTGGCTTGAGAAGAAAAAGTAAAGTATTATAATCAAATGTGCAAAGACCTGGAGTTAGAAAACCAAAAGAAAAGAATACACTGAGCATTTCTCAAGCTGAAAGAACTGAAAAAATTCACACTTCAAGTTGCAATTTTGAAGGATTCTGTGGACAAAATACTGAGTGATGAAAGAAGCATTAAAAGAACATGAAAAGAATATACAGAGGCATCGTACCAAAAAGAAGTGATTGCTGTTCACCGGTTTCAGGAGGAAGGAAAAAGTCCAAGATGCACTGAAGGTGTTGTTGAAAACTGAGGTGCCAGGAAGTGACAGAATGCGAACTTAGATGCTTCAACAAACATGCAGTGCTAGAGATGCTCACTCGTCTATTTCAAGAAATTTGAAACACAGCATCCTGATCAACAGACTAGAAGAGATCCGTATTTCTGCCCATTCCAAAGAAAGGGACTCAACAGAATGTGGAAATTCTTTTTTTTTTTTTTTTATTTATTTAATATGACTGAGTGAAAATGTACATTCCCGTATAAATTTCCATGCCCACCTATATGCAGCTTCCACTGCTCTGCCTGTCCGGTGACAGCACACTATTCCTCTATGCTCCATACATGTCTCATCCTCCCAACAGCCTCCTTTCCCCTCCTCTCCACCCACTCTCCTTCCTCCAGCCAGAGGTCAGCAGGATGATATCCTATAGATGCATACAACCATATACACATATACATAGGCATATATGCGTACTTAGACCGAAAAGCAGTTTTTCAAGCAGAATATATATGCATAGAACCACATAGTAACCAATATATGGTCACTCTGCATTGCCAAGTCTAATCCATTGGACTTTCGTTATGATTTATGGGCAAGAGCAGCAAGAATGTGTAAATTCTTAAGCAATATCATCAGTGCCATACACAAGTAAAATTTTTGCCAGAGATCATTCAAAAGCCGTTGCAACAGTACATTAACAGGGAACTTCCAGAAATTCGAGCTGAATTCATTACTGATGTCAGATGGCTTCTGGCTGACAGCAGAGAATACCAGAAAGATATTTTACCTGTGTTTTAATGGCTATGCAAAAGCATTCGACCATGGATCATAACGAATTATGGATAACATTACAAAAAAATGTTAATTCTGGAACACTTAATTGTGCTCAGAGGAATCTGTACTTAGATCGAGAAGTAGTTTTTCAAGCAGAACAAGGGGGTATTATGTAGTTTAAAATCAGGGTTATAGCCTTTTCAGCATACTTATTCAGTCTGTATGCCGAGCAAACTATCTGAGAGGCTGAACTATATGAAGAATAACACATATCGAGATTGGAAGAAGACTCATTGACAAACTGGGTCATGCAGATGACATAACCTTGCGTATTGACAGTGAAGAGGACTTGAAGCACTTACTATGAAAACCAAAGACTACAGCCTTTAATATGGATTTCACCTCAAAGAAAACATAAATCTTCATAACTGGACCAATAAGCAACATCATGGAAAATGGAGAAAATATTAAAGTTGTCAAAAATTTTATTTTACTTGATCCATAATCAACACCCATGTCAGCAGCGGTGAATGAATCAAACAATGTGTTGTATTGGACAAAGTTGCTGCAGAAGTTCTCTTTCAAGTATTACAAAGGAAAGATGTCACTTTAAGGACTAAGATATGCTTGACCCAAGCCATAGTATTTTTAGTCACCTCATATGCATGTGAAAGTTAGACAGTGAAGAAGAACTGATGTCTCTGAATTATGGTGTTGACCAAGAACATTGAATATACTATAAAACCCAAACGAAACCCACTGCTGTCAAACGACCGTATAGAACAGAATGGAAATGCCCCGTAGAGTTTCCAAGGAACACCTAGCAAACTTAAACTGCTGACCTTTTGGTTATCAGATATAGCACTTAACCTCTATGCCACCAGGGTTTCCATTGAATATACTGTAAAGTGCCAGAAAGACAAATGAAACTTTCCTGGGCAAAGTACTTATATGAAGAGAATTACATAAAAATGGCTGCAGATGTGAAAATTATAATCAATAGAGGTCAATGTCAGAAGAAAGATTTGCAGCGGAAGGGATTTAGGTTTGATATAAGTAACCTTATAATGTATTGATAGTCTAGTCATAAAATTTGTGCTTGCCATGTGAAAGACCTGAGTTCGATTCCCAGCCAGTGCACTTTGTGCAGTTACCACTCACCTGTCAGTGGAGGCTTACATGTCACTATGATACTGAACAGGTTTCACTAGACCTCCCAGACTAAGACGGACTAAGAAGAAAGACCTGGTGATCTACTTCTAAATTCAGCCACTGACAACTGTCAGTCACAACAGTTCAGTCCATAGTCCATTGTGAGGATGGCAATGGGCCAGGCAGACTTTTAGTCCCTTGTGAAAGGGACCACCATGAGTCAGAGGCCTGTCCATTGGCAACTAACGGCAACAACACGTAACATAAACACAAGAACAATGTAAGTAGACTTACCTTTTTGATGGTAGAGAGTGTTTGATTGTTCAGGATATGAGCAGAGTGATAGCAATACAGTTCATGAGAGCAATGGTGATGAGTGGCTGATTTCTAGATCTACTGAGGTGGTTGAGGATTTGCATAGAACAGATGTAGAATAAGAAAGGAATTCAAGTAATTCTAAATATCTTAGAAGGTGTTAGTTTTTAATTTCTGTAGGGATTTTTATACACTTGGGGCATAGCTTGTGTATAGTTTATAGGACAAAGGAACAAATATATGGCTTTGAGTGTTTTGTTTTTGACCATTGATTACAGTTATCTTTTGATTTGGCTTTTTGGTTGGTCGGTTGGTCAGTTGATTGGTCAGTTGGTTGATTTGGAGAGGGAAGTATACTTCCAAAGAGTTGTCCCAGATGTGTATGAAGGTCCCTAGGTGGTGCAGATGATCTGTGTTCAGCCGTTAACCTGAAGACTGGCAGTTTAGACCCACCAAATGATGCTGTGGAAGAAAGGCCTGGCAGTTTACTTCTGTAAACGACACCCCAAGAAAGCCCTGTGACACATTGGGTCACTGTGAGTTGGAATGACCTCTGTGGCAGTAGATTTTGCTGTTTTGCTTTGTTTTTGGTCATTGCCACATAGACGTTTGTGTCACTATTTAATGAACTTTGAGTAATAATCACAAATGTTTTGTATTAAATTTCCAAATTTGAAAATTTAGGACTTTTAACCCTTTTTATACAAAGATACTACACAACCTTGTCTTGTGTCACTTTTGAAAAGTTAGTTCATTAAGATTGCTCTAATGTAACAGTTTGTGTAGTCACTTATTGGGGCAATAAATAGGTATCAGTTGGCAGTCATTACATGGATATATTGATGCTAATAATGAAGTTTAATAGAACTGTGAAGCCCAGCTTTACTGGTCTGAGCTTCCATTTGTGTTCCCATTATTTTAGGCCTTCTAAAGATTCAGTGTTATTTGGAACCTTAGAATCTGTTCTGAACTGGTGGAGACCTGTTTGGGGTTATATAACAGTTTCCTTCTTGCCACCATTCAGCTTGTTATGTGCTTATAGCCACAAGTTTTCTGGAGAAGACCAAGTATAAGTGTTGAGGAAAGTTGTTCCCCAGGAACAGCTCTCTCCTTGTTTTTGGCAGATTTGGGGTGTGTAGGAATGTATCAGAGCTAGAGACCTCCCACTCCTGTACCGCAGTTCTCCCTATGCAAGAAGATGTCAAAGCATTCACTGAGAGGAGCTCGATAAGAAGCTTTTTGTAGCGGTATTCTCCTGAGAATCTCAAAATTTTAGCTAAAATATGTCACACATAGAATCATGACCTTACAGTGCCATGGAGAGACATTACTAGGTCTGTACAGGTGAGGAAACTAGGTAAAAAACATCCTCTCCATGCTCAGAGTCACACAGCCAGAAATTGTGTAAGCTCAATGACCAAAATAATTTGGAGAATTAGTATGTAGTCAAGGTTTCCCAGGCTTTGAACAGAGGACCAGGCTGGAGTCAGGGGATCTGCTATAAAGCTATTACAAAGGCTCTACAAATTCATGCGTACACCAACGGTTGTTCATACACTAAATAACGGTTAACATCTGCATGCTCCACCCACTGCCATTGAATCGGGTCTGACTCATAGCAACCCTAGAGGTCAGGGTAGAACTGCCCCATAGAGTTTCCAAGGAGTGTCTGGCGGATTTGAACTGCCGACCTTTTGGTTAGCAGACATAACACTGAACCCACTATTCCACCAGGGTTCCCTCAACATCAGCGTGGTATTACCTTGAAAGTGAATGTAGATTCTGCTGTGATTAATAAAACAGAATTTTGTTTTCAACTGTCACTGCACTCAAACAATCTTTTCATCATTACATATCTTCTTATTGCACAATCTTTAAAACATAATCAATGTCATTTGATGAGTCTGAGAGGTTTCGATGTGTTAAAAGTGTATCAAAAAAGTTGGGAAACAGAAATCTGATCCAACTCTCACACTTATTTTACAGTGTGTTTTTGTTAATTGCATTTGAATTGGTTCTGACTCGTGGTGTGGAGTAGAACTGCTCCATAGGGTTTTCAAGGCTATGACCTTTGGGAGCAGATCTCCAGGCCTGTCTCCTAAGACACCTCTGAGTGAGTTCCATCTGCCAAGCTTCTGACCAGTAGCAAAGCACTTAACCATGCATGCTGCTCACAAGCTCCATTTTACCAGTTTGAACACTGAAATCCAGAGGAGTTACCTGACTGGTTTAGAACTGAGGAATATGCCAATGATAAAATAAGGACTAGATCCTATGTCTTTTGGAATCAAAAATGAGTTTTTGTTGTTTTTGAGTATGTTGGTCATGTTACTGTTATTTGTGTTTGGTGCTGTCAGATAAATTCTGACTATTGTGACCCCACGCAACACAGTAGAACTGTCCCATAAAATTTTGGTTTTTTGTGTGTTTTTTTGGCTGTCATATTTATGGACTTAGATTATCAGGTCTTTTTCTTTTTTTTTTTTTTTAATGGAACCACTAGGTGGATTCAAACTGCAAACTTTTTTGTTAGCAGTCAAGACCTTAACCGTTTGCTCCATCAGGGCTCTTTATGTCATTAATGTTGTTGTGGAGAGATGCCATCAAGTCAGTTTCAACTGACAGTGACCCTGTGTGCAGCATGACAAAACACTGCCCCATCCTGTGCGGTGCCCACAATCATTGTTACTCTTGAGCCTATTGTTAACAGCCACTGGATCAGTCCATCTCACTGAGAGTCTTCCTCTTTTTTTTTTGACCTTCCACCCTACCAGCCTGATGTCCTTCTCCAAGGACTGATTCCCCGTGGCAACATGCCTACAGTGTGTAAAAAATAGTCTTACCATCTTTACTTCTGAGGAACACTCTGGTTGTGCTTTTTCCAGAACAGATTGGTTCATTCTTTTGGCAGTCCATGGTGTATTCAATATTCTTCTCAAACACCACAATTCAGAGTTGTCAGTTCTTCTTCCATCGTCCTTAATCATCCAGCTTTTGTGTGCATATGCTTGGATCAGGTGCACCCTAGTCTTCAAGGTGTCGTCTTTCCTCTTTAAGACTTTAAAGAGATCTTTTGCAGCAGATTTCCCCAAAGCAGTGCATCCTTTGGTTTTTTGACTGCTGTTTCCATGGGCATTGATTGTGGATCCAAGTAAAGTGAAATCCTTCACAACCTCAATCTTTTCTTCCTTTAGCATGATGTTGATTATTGGTCCAGTTGTGAGGATTTTTGTTTACTGAAGGCTGTGATCTGTGATCTTTATCAGTAAGTGCATGAATTTTGCAAAGCCAATGACATCTTCATTGCATATAGCTTCTTTCACCAACATAAATGGCTACTATATATACATGGAGAACCCCTGGTGGCATAGTGGTTAAGTGCTATGTCTGCTAACCACGAGGTCAGCAGTTCAAGTCTGCCTGGCACTCCTTAGAAACTGCTGTAGGGTCGCTATGAGTCATAATCAGTTCAATGGCACTGGGTTTGGTTTTTTGGTTGTATATATGTGGACCTTGCCGAATGGAATAGACAGGAATCAAATAGACTATGCTTGTGGAAGAGATGATGGAAAAGTGCAGTATCATCCGTCAGAACAGGGCCGAGGGCCAACTGACCATCAACTGCTTATATGCAAGTTCAAATCAAAACTAAAGAAAATTAGAAAAAGTCCACAGGAGCCAAAGTACAACCTTGGGTATGTTCTACCTGAGTTGAAAGATCATCTCAAGAATAAATTTGACACACTGAACAGTAATGACCAAAGACCAGAGATGCTGTGGAATGACTTCAAGGACATCATACATGAAGAAAGCAAGAGGTTGTTAAAAAGACATGAAAGAAAGAAAAGACCAAAATGGATGTCAGAAGAGTCTCTGAAACTTACTCTTGAAAATCAAGTATATAAAGCAAAAGGAAGAAACGATGAAGTGAACTGAGGATTTCAAAGTGTGACTTGAGATGACAGAGTCAAGTATTATGATGGTATGTGCAGAGAGGTGGAGACAGAAAACCAAAAAGGAAAAACATGCACAGCATTTCCTGAGCTGAAAGAACTGAAGAAAAAATTCAAACCTCATGTTGCAATAGTGAAAAATTCTATGAGAAAAATATTAAACATTGCAAGAAGCATCAAAAGATAGAAGGGATGCACAAAGCCATTATATCAAAAAGAATTGGTCAGTGTTCAATATTTCAAGAGGCAACACATGATGAGGATTCAGTGGTACTGAAAGAGGAAATGAAAACTGTGCTGGAAACATTGGCAAAATACAAGGTTCCAGGAATTGACAGAATATTAGTTGAGATGCTGGAAGTGCTCACGCATCTATGCCAAGAAATTTGAAAGACAGCTACATGGTCAACTGACTGGAAGAGATCCACATTTATGGTGATTCCCAAGAAAGGTGATCCAACTAAGTGGAGGAAATTATTGAACAATATCGTTAATATCACATGCAAGTGAAATTTTGCTGAAGATCTTTCAAAAGTGGCTGCAACAGCACCTCAACAGGGAAATGCCAGAAATTCAGGCTGGATTAAGAAGAGGATGTGGAACCAGGGTTATTGTTGCTGATGTCAGATGGATCCTAGCTAAAAAGCAAAGAATACTTGAAAGATGTTTACCTGTGTTTCATTGACTATGCAAAGGCATTTGGCTGTTGGATCATAACAAATTGTGGATAACATTGAGAAAAACAAGAATTCCGAAACAGTTCATTGTACTCATGAGGAATCTGTACGTGGATGGAGAGGCAGGCATGTGAACAGAATAAGAGGACACTGCATGGTCCGTGTCATTAATAGTTTCATTAATTCAAGACATCCCTATGAATGGGAAAAATTTATAGAATACATTCTTCCCTCAGTCTTACTGAAAATAAAACTAGTTGCTTTCATACGACTGATGCCCATCCCCTGTGTTGCAAGTAGAGTTATGCTTCGTAGGGTATTTTGTGGCTGTAACCTTTTGGAAGCAGATCATTAGACTTTTCTTCCAGTGTGCCTCTGGGTGGGTTTGATCTATCAGCCTTTCAGTTAGTAGTAGAGAGCTTAGCCATATATGCCACCCAGAAACTCCTCAGTATGAATGAAGGCATGTAATAGTGAGATATGACTTAAACAAGCAGTGGTTCCACGACGTGACAAATGATCGTGTTTGTGTTTACTTTAGAAAGCGCTGAACATTTCTGTGCTCCAGCAGTCAGCTTATCATGGAGCTAATCACTGGTTCAGAGGGCGTCTAATCAGGCTTGACAGGTGTTCAAGCTGTTACAGTGTGTATACAGGTTCTGCAAATACACTGTCAAAGCAGCCATACAGTATTTCATGTTACATTTGAATGGAAGATTCTGCACAAAAATGTATCAATTTGTTTGAGAGAGGAGAGCAGACATCAACATGTGCTCAACAAAGTGTGACATTGTACATAATTCATCTCCTATTTGTGTTTGTGTATGTGTTTTTTCTTTCTCACAAGGTGTTTTTTTGTTTGTTTGTTTTAAAGAACACATTTATTTCCTGGAATGCACATGTAACTCTTTCCTTTTTGCGCTTATTTACACAAAAGTAACTCCTGCTGTGTTGAACAATAGAAGCTGTCATTGGGGCATAGGAGATAAGTGTACACTGCTTGGTTGGTTCAGTACATCTTGTATTGTTGTTGGCTTTCTTTTGTAAGCGAAATAAATCTCTACCTTGTTTCACAGTGGCTGCAACAACGGGCTCAAACATAACAACAATTATGAGGATGGTGTGGTTTCCAAGGTTAGGTTTCCAAGGAGCTGCTGGTGGATGCAAATTATCAACCTCTTGGTTGGCAGCCTAGAGCTTAACCATTGTACCACGAGGGCTCCTTTTAAACCCAGTGCTACTGACTTGATTCTGACCCATAGTGACTCTACAGGGCAGAGCAGACTGCCTCACAGAGTTTCCAAGGAGCACCTGGTGGACTCAAACTGCCAGCCTTTTGGTCAGCAGATGTAGCGCTTGACCACTATGCCACCAGGAGTTCCATAGGAAGTAATTATTGTTAAATGAATCATGGATTGGTTAAAGTAGTACTAGTTTGTAAAAAAAAGAAAGAAAGAAAGAAAGAAAAACCCATTGCCATTGGTCAAATCTGACTCATACCAACCCTACAGCAAGATGGCTTTAAGTCATGTATTTTTTTAAGACTTTATCTTAATGATTTTCTTAGTTCATAACAAGATGGAAAAGGCTGTGCTTCTGCTGTCCTGATGAAACTTGTGTTGCTGTCCCATGTTTAGTGAGGCTGAAAAGAATAAACAGGGCTATTTAAATGATATCTGGCTGCAGTCTGTTTATACTGAGAGATAGGTCTGTGGAGATGTTAAAAACAATACAAAGGCAGGTGTATAGGACACTTGTGGGCTAAAAAGGCCCCACTCCACTGAGAGTTACATTAATATATCAAAGCCTCATTTCTTATCATAGTATATTTATGTCAGAAGAAACCTCCAGAGATAAATTCATCTGTCTGCAGACAAAACAGTTCACCTAAACCCCAGGTGGGTGTCTGGGTCTGTTTCTAGGTGGAATGATCTCATGTTCTGCCCATACCGCAAAATTGTGCAACGCTGATACACACCTGTGTTTTGATCTTTAAAATCTGTTGCAGTTACATATCAAGCAATTTACAATTTAAAATAGCTTCATGGATGATCCAGAATGCACATCTGCCAGAAACATTGTTAGGCAGTTTTGGAGTTGACATGGATTCCATTGATATTAAACTTAAGTTATGCTGAATATGTATTAGGTCTTGGACTCCAGTCTTCCTCCGGAGACCCTCCTCTGACTGTATACTGGTGCACAAGTAATCACCTGGGCTGCATGTGGTCCATGCCTGAGTCACCTAAAGGAAAGGAGAACAGATGACTTAGAAAGTAAACTACCTAGATCATTGCATTTCTTTTCTTGCACAGATATCTGAAGCATTTGCTTACCATTTTAAATATGTCTTATTCATAAAAGTTATCTTAGACTATGTCAGTTAGAAGTGCTCAAAGAGTTAGTCTTATGTGGAATAGCACTGATGTCTTTATTTAAAATCCAGTGAATAACCAACTTGTAACAAATCAAGGTAGGTGCTAGAGTGGAAAGGGGTAAGGAAGAATCAAAGAAGAGTTGAAGACAGGGTTTTCTTATTTCAAAAGTGAGTGACTCATAAATGCAAAGTAATGTACTTCCTGTCAAGCATAGAAATCTGTGGTTAAATCCTACCTTGGTCTGCTACCATATTGCCAGGAAAAAAAGTGTTGATGTGGTAATTTTTTAAAAATATGTGTGTTTTATTTTAACTTTTTTAATGGACAATCTAAAATATATACCAAAGAGAATGGCATAATGAACCTCATGCATCCGTCCAGTCTGTTTTATCAGTGGCTGATCTTATTTTATCTGTACTCCTATCATTTCCCAGACTTGGCCCACCACTGGATTATTTTGAAACAAGTTTTAAAAAGATGTGGTAAGAATAGTAGTTGTATGAGGACATTTCAGAGGACACTGTCACATACTTAGCAAGCAAAAGGGAGATGAAAAGTGCATTCTAAAGATGGAGAAAATAGAAAAAGGAAGAGGAGAAAGACAAGGCAAAAGAGGAAGGCTTAGGCCCAGTCTTGAGGAATTGGAACAGTGGAGTGAGGAAGGGTGGTAACTTACCTGTTTTTATACACTATTTATTGTAACATTGGAAATCAGAAGAGGAATTAAACTTTTGTCTTTTTTTTTAACTCAACATGATTTTGTGATTAAGTGAAAGCATACAGTCCATATCAATTCCGCATGCCCACCTATCTGCAGCTCCATCTGCTGTCTTCACACTGTGACAGCACACTCCTCCTTTTTCAATCTGTACTTCTAGTATCCTCTTAATGAGCACCTGTCCCCTCTTCTATACCGTGTTCTCTTCCATCCAAAAAGAAACCAGTAGGACAGCCTCCTATCAATATATAAAACCCTAAAGTTCACACACCGTATGCTCACGCTGTATCCCCAAGTCTAGTCTATTCTTGTCAGAGAGTTGACCTCAGTACTGGTTTCAGGTCAGAGCCAGTAGCAGGTCTAGGGGCCATGTTCTCAGAGGACACTCGAGGCTATCAGACCATCAGTTCTGTCTTTTAAAAGAGTTCTTAAACTGCACACCTCTCTTTCTCACGTTGCCTCAGGGACTCTACATTGTGTCACCCATCACAGTGGCTTTTGGTGGTGGCCTGGCACCCTCTGGTTCTGGTCTCATAGCTGATGCAGTCTCCCAGTCTTTCTGTCTCCTAGGCTCATTTTCCTTGAGTCTCTGCTGTTCTCAGTCATCGTGTGTTCCAGATGAGTTGGGACCATCTGGGGCACCTCACATGGCAGCTTGCTAGCTTTTAAGACCCTAGACACCACTCACCAGTATGGGTTGCAGAAGACTCTCTTAGCTAAAGACTAGCTATGCCAGTTAACCTCAATGTTCCCTGAAAATGTGGTCCTGGGACCGCTGTCCCTGCTCCTCTATCCTTTGAAATCTGGGTTGAGTTTTAAAAACTTTTCTGTTTATGGTGTAGTTCAGTTATGCTGATGTGCTGTCTGTCGGGTACAGTTACTCACTTCACCTAACCGAATCCCTATGGGCTATCTAATCAATTAACATCCCTTTCCCCCCCTCCCGACCCTTGTAGCTATCAAAGCGTCTTTTTTTTCTGTACCTAAGTCCATTTTTAAGTCCTTATAGCAGATGTCTCATACAATACTTATCCTTTTGCAGCTGACTGATTTCACTCAGCATAGTATCTTCTCATTGAAACTAGGCTGTGAGATGCTTCCTGAAATCATCATTGTTCTTTGTCATTGCATAGTGTGCCATTGCATATGTGTACTATATATAGTCTGTTTATTCATCCAGCACTAGGCTTTGTCATCCATTCTTTTGTTGATAGGCATCTAGATTGATTCCATCTTTTTGCTGTTGTGGACAGTGCTTCAATAAACATTTGTGTGCATGTATCTGTTCATGTGGCCACTTTTATTTCTGTCGGATGCATTCCAAGCAGTGGGATTGCTGGATCATATGGTATTTCTATTTCTAGCTTTTTAAGGAAGCCCCAAATTGCTTTCCAAAGAGGTTGTACCATTCCGACCAGCAGTATAGGAGAGTTCCAGTCCCTTCACAGCCTCTCTAGCATTTGTTGTTTTGTGTTTCTTGGATTATTGCCAACCTTGTTGGGGTGAGATGGTGTCTCATTGTAATTACGGTGTAGATTTCTCTAATAGCTAATGATTGTGAGCATTTCCTCATGTGTCTTTTAACTGCCTGGATGTCTTCTTTGGTAAAGTGTCCATCCATCTCCTTTGCCCATTACTTAATTGGGATATATGCTGTTTTCTTATTGATATTTTGCAGTACCTTGTAGATTATGGAAGTCAGACATCGATCCAGTGTATAGTTAGCAAATATTTTTTCCCATTCTGTAGGTAGTCTTTTAACTGTCTTGATAAAATCTTTGGATGAATGTATTTGAATTTTAATAGTTCCCATTTATCTGTTTTCTCTTCCGTTGTTTGTGCCTTGTTGGTCAGATTTTGTAGTCTGTCTAAGCCCTGTATTAGAACTTGCATTGTTGTCCCTGTTTTTTCTTGCATGATCCTTATCATTTTAGGTTTGATATTTGATCCATTTTGAGTTAGTTTTTGTGTAGGGTGTGAATCTTGGGTCTTGTTTCAGTTTTTTTTTGCAGATAGAGATCCAATTTGCCAGTGCCATTTGTTAGAGAGACTGTTTTTACCCATTTATGAACCTTTGGGCCTTTGTTGAATATCAACTGTTCGTAAGAGGATGGTGATATTTCTGGGGTCTCAATTCTGTTCCAGTGGTCTGTATGTCTGTTTTGCACCAGTACCCAGCTGTTTTGACTATCATGACAGTATAGTAGGTTCTAAGGTTGGGTAGTGTGAGGCTTTGCACTGTGTTCCTTTTGTTTCATAGTGCTTTACTGATCTGGGGTTTCTTCTCTTTACAAACAAAGTTAGAGATTTTTTTTCTCTGTCTCGTTAAAAAATGATACTGGAATTTGTATTGGGATTGCACTGTATATGTAGATCATATTGGTTAAAATACACATTTTCACAATGTTAGAAGTCTTTCAATCCATGAGCAAGGTAGATTTCTGCACATATGTAAGTCTCTTTTGGTTTCTTGGAGTAGAGCCTTGTAATTTTCTATGTATAGGTCTCGTATTTCTCTGGTTAGATGTCTTCTTAGATACTTTATCTTCTTGGGGGCTATAGTATATGGTATTGATTTGGTTATTTTTTTCTTTGATGATCTCTTTGTTGGGGTAAAGGAGTCCTACTGATTTACCTATGTGTATCTTATATCCTGTTACTTTGCTGAACTCTACTATTAGTTCCAGTAGTTTATTTATGAATTCTTTAAGGTTCTCTGTGTATATAATCATATCATCTAGAAATAGCTATTTTTACTTGTTTTTCACTGATGCAGATACCCTTTTTCTTTGTTTTATCTGATTGTTCTGACGAGGACCTCTAGCATGATTTTGTCCAAAAGTGATGACAGTGGGCATCCTTGTCTGGTTGCCGTTCTCTGGGGGAACTTGTTCAGTCTCTCTCCATTCAGGATGATGTAGGTGGTTAGCTTTGCATAGGCTTAAGAACTTAGCCCATGGTAGTTACACAGAAAATATTTGTTGAGCCGAAGATAAGAGGACACAGATAGGAAGAACTGAAGAAATTAGCTTATTTCCTTTGAAAAAGGATTTTTTTTTAATTAAATACTGTACCCTTTCTCTGTGACAACCCAAATATCTGTCAACAGATGAATGGATAAGTAAATGCTACTCAGTAGTAAAAATGAATGCGCTAATGATACTGTATGGTTCTATTTATAGAAAATTCTAGAAAAATGCACACTAATCTGTGTGACAGAAAGCAGACCATTGTCTGTCTGAGAATGAGAGTGGGTTAGTTATGTGAAGAAGGGGTTGAAAAAGGTAAGATGAAACTTTGGGGGATAATGGGTATGTTCATTAATTTGATTACGGTATTGGTTTCTTGGATGTGTATACATATGTCAAAAGTCATCAAGTACGCTTTGAAACATGCAGTTTATTATATATTGTTTATTCCTTACAACTGTTTAAAACTATAGGAATTACTTAATGTGGTCATTTTCATTTAGGTAATGACAAAAATCAAGGAGATATTTCGAACATGAATTCAGTGACCTTTTGAAGTTGGCAGGAGATAACATAGTATTCCAGGGAGAGACGTTAAAGCAGTGATAGTCTGTGGGTTATTGCTCATTTTACTGGGTTGCTAGCTCCTGTTTTTAGCTTAAGTTTGCATTTGTTTCAAGAAAATTTCTGTTAAGCAGTAGTTCAGTTTATGATACATATGGAGAATACATAGGATGCATTATAAAATTATTTTTTGATTCCATTTCAGTTGTTTATTTGTTGAGATGTAGACTAATACTTGTGTGCTCTTGAGCCCCTGTTCCTCAGGAGTGAGCCAAGGTGCTGAATTTATGCAGTCGGCTAAGTGAACCCAAGTCCACCTTGTCTAGGAGTCTGACAGTTTCAGGCCATGGTCTGCCATTTAATGAATGTGACCTTGGCAAGTGACTCACCATTCGGCCTCAGTTTTCTCACATGTAAGATAAGACAAATACCTGTCCTGTCTGCCTCACAGAATTTATACAAGGATCACATGACAGCTTCTTAAAAGCATAAAAATGCAAGGGGTTATTGTTATTTCTCTTGCTATACTGCCAAGGATTTGAGTCCACTTGTCCATTGTTCAAGAAAATCAAAAGTACGTGACATTTGCAATATACAAGAAGGTAAATAGGGCTCTATCATTATATAACTTCTGTAACAAATGTCACAAAAACTTATTTTCAGGGACACTCAAGTCGCCCAAAGGAATTTTCTTTCTTTCTTCTACACTCCTTTGTTTCTAATGGCTTCATTCACTTGTTCAGCATACAAAGTCCTACAATTAAGTCCATAAACTTAATTGTTCTAAGTGCTGCATACCTCATTGCTGAATATCACTATTTGAAGTACACACCTTTGAAGTACACCCCTTCGGAAGTTTTGCACCAATGCCAGTGCTTAGTCTGCCCTTCAAAGCAATTTTGGAACTCTTTCTGGAATGGCCATTGTGAATGGTGGCAAGGTGTTAACATTGCAAACCTAATTAATTGTACAGTTGTCTGTGAGGGAGTCTTTAGCCAGTAAACAAATAATAGTATTGGAACACCTTCCCTGCTCACCTGATCTGCCCCCCAAGGACTTTTTTCTTTACCTGAAGTTAAAGGAAATATTGCAAGGAAGACATTTTGATGACAATCAGAACATCAAGGGTAATATGATGATAGCTCTGATGGCCATTCCAGAAAGAATTCCAAAATTGCTTTGAAGGATGGACTAAACACTGCTGTCGTCCCATAGCTTCCTAAAGACAGTACTTCGAAGATGACCTTAGTGGTGATATTCAGCAGTGAGGTCTGTAGCACTTTTCCTGGGATGAGTTCGTGAAGTTAATTGTCAGACCTCTGATACTGAACACCTGCTGGGTGCTGGGCCCTGTGGGCAACAGCAGTAAAACAGGGAAGGGTGCAGGTGAGTCACCGCCTTTGAGGAGCTGATGTCCCAGTGGTGGGTCTGGCTGCAGTTTCGTAAGTGCTATGACAAGAAGAACAGGGTGCTCTGGAGCACCTGAGAAGGCCCTTCACCCAAACTTGAAATGTCAGGGAAAGCTTACTGGGGTAAAGGACATCTAAATTGTGACCCGAGGATAAGGAAGGGTTAGCCAGGCAAAGAGTAGGAGTGTTTCAGAGGAGACAGCATGTACAGAGGCCTAGAGGAGAGCTTGACGTGCTGGAGATTAGAATGTGAAGACGAGCAGGTGAGACATGGAATACAGAGGTTCTCTGCAGAAAGGTAGTGTTGGGGTCCCGTAAACCATGATAAGAGAAGCAGGAAGCCATGTGAGAGTTTTAAGCAGGGAAGCGACATAGTCAAACTTGTCAGTTCCCTGCCTCTGCAATCGGCTTCTTGCCTACACTTCCTCAAGTTTTTTGTGAAGCCCTGTTGGTGGTCCTCAAGATTAAGAATGTTCCTGACCTCTTTCTAGGCAAGATTTTCTTGGATAGAATTTAGCTTATAGTGACCAGACTAACTGTTTACGTTGTTTTTCTGCCAGGAAAACAGGAACCTCTCCAAATAAACAATGACCTTCAGTATTTCCCTCACAACTTGTTGTACAGTTATGAAGCAGACAATTTAGAATGGGAATGCTGTACCAGAGGAAAAGTGCTCCAGCAGAGACAAACAGAAAGATTTCAGTACAGTGAAAGTTTTCTGAAGTCAAATACACACAGCTGTAAAAAAAAAAAAGGTTAATTCTGATACACAGTGATCCTATAGGACATAGTAGAACTGCCCGTAGGGTTTCCAAGGAGTGGCAGTGGATTCGAACTGCGAACCTTTTTGTTAGCAGCCAAGTTTTGTCCCATTGAGCTACCACGTGTCCTTTTTAACAATAGGATAATTAATTTCTGGTTTCCTTTTTCAACATGCTACATTTTCATGTTAAAAAAGCCTTGGGGACAGTATGCTAATTTATGTAGCCCACAACAATACTGTTAAGAATACTTCTAGATGAATGGATAAGCAAACTATGGTACATATACTCGGTGTAACACTATGTAATGATAAAGGACAATGATGATTTCAGGAAGCATCTCATAATCTGGTTTCAACTGGAAGACATGTTGAATAAAATTAGTCAGCAACACAGAGTCAAATGCTGTATGATACACCTACTAGAAAGATTTAAAAACAGACTCACATACAGAAGAAAAGACTCTTTGACAGCTACAAGGGAGGGGACAGAAGGAGGGAGGGAGAGAGCTGGTCTTAGATTAGATAGGTGATAGAAATTTGGTTGGGTGAAAGCAGTGACAGCACACACCAGAATGATGATCATCTTAACTGAAGTTCAACATAAACTGAAAACTATTCCTAGCCTAGTTATCACAAGGATAGAATAGCAGGGTCTGGGGGTCTGGGGACCATGCTCTCAGTGGACATCAAGGCCAATTGGCATAACTAGCCTACTGCTAAGAGAGTCTTCTGCATCACATGTTAGTGAGTGGCGTCTGGGGTCTTAAAAGCTAGCAAGCTGCTATCTGAGGTACGCCAAATGATCCCATCTCAACTGAATCAGATGATCACCAAGGTCAACAAAGACCTAAGACAAAAACAGCCCAGCGGACAGAAGGACCTTTGTGTATGGATGACTGTACCAACAAGTGATCAGAAGAACCAGATGGTGCCTGGCCACCACCAGTGACAGCCATGATGGGGCACACAATGTCAGGTCCCAGTGGCAACACAAATAAAAAGAGGGGTGCACTTCAAGAACTTCACTGAAAGACCACAACTGATGATCTGATGCTCTGGAACTTCCCCTGGAAACATGGCCCCTAGACCTGCTGCTGCACCAGATTTTTATTCATTACTGAGGTCAGCTCTTTGGACAAGAATGGATTGGACTTGGGGACATGGGGTGACCGTATGGTGTGTCCACTTTATGGTTCTGTGTATGTACAGGATTCCGTCCTAGTGGCCTCTTGCCAGAACGCAGAGGTGAGGGTGGAGAGGAAGGAATAGGAGATTCTTAGCAGGATGTGGCATGTGTAGAACAGAAAGGAAGAGTGTGCTGTCACCAGGCAAAGACACCAGAGGGAACTGGAGATAGGCAGGCACACAAATTTAACTTGGATTGTATACTACTTTCACTCAGTCAAAATTTTTTAAAAAAAAAGAATACTTCTGCAAGGAGCATATGGCCTACCCGGGAAAGAAATTTTATTTTATCACCAGCAAGAGAAAGCATGACAAGATGCTTTGCCTTTGGTGGGGCATGGGGCTGCATCGAGTCACATGGGACTTCTATGCCCAATCCCTCTTGGGACCAGAGGCCCGCCCATCTGTGAGACATCTGAGTGAGATGCAGCTCGTGGGGCACACAGATACAGACCCTGCTTAACACCCCCAAACAACTGAACTAACCAGCCCATAAAAGCAGATGTGAGAAGTTCTTTGCATTCATCAAAAGTCATGCTTTGATTAAGCACTAAAGATTACTAACAGCAGTGATTTCCCATCTTTCTCATCTTTTTCCCCCATGGATCTTGAAATACCTCAGAACAGAAAGCTCATGTACTTCAATTTCACAGTAAAAGAAAAAAAAAGTAGAGACAGAAGGAGTTAAATTATTATCCTTCAGTTGCAAAAATACCAACAGTGGAATGAAGTCGTAAACTCCAGGGCTCCTGCCCTCCTGTTCAGACTGTCCCAAAAACCCACTTTGTCACTCACAATGGTTAAACTCTCTCGTCAGAGTCTCCAGTCAGACCACAACTCTGAGTTCCATATTTTTGAGGAATCTGAAGATGTTTATGCCAAGTAGCCCTCTCGTTTGGCCTTCAGTTCATCCGAAGTTCACTTACCTCATTTTTTGCTTGTTTGTACTTGAGTTGGTCTTTTCATTATCTTTCTCTTTTATAGCTTTACTTTTCAGGTTGCTTGGCTTTTAATAGGTAATAAGGGGAAAGCCATCTATAGATACAGTGCAATCTTAATACAAATTACGGAGACTTTTTTTAATGAGGTGGAGAAACAAGTCACCAACTTGCTATGGAAAAGGAAGAAGCTATGGTTAAGTAAGCATTACTGATGAAGAAGAACAAAGCGGGAGGCCTCATACTACCTGACCTTAGAACCGGTTACACTGCAACAGTAGTCAAAACAGCCTCATACTGGTACAAAAACAAGATACACAGAGCAATGGAACAGAGAATCCAGATATAACATCATCTACCTGTGAGCAGCTGATATTTGACAAAGGCCCAAAGATCACAAACTAAGGGAAAAAACAGTCTGTCCAACAAATGGTGTTGGCAAAACTGAGTATCTATCTGCAAAAGAATGAAATGACCCGTATCTTACACCATGCACAAAAACTACCTCAAAATAGAAGAAATAACCTAAATATAAAATCCACATTAAAGATCGTAGAAGAGACACCGAGTGTCATCTTGGATCAAAAGACACGACCCATCCATATGCTGTCTACAAGAAACTCACTTGAGACCTAAAGACAGGAACAAACTGAAAATTAAAGGATGGAAGAATATATATCAAGCTAACAATGAACAAAGAAGAGCAGGGGTGGCAATTCTAATCTCAGACAAAATCAATTTTAATGTCAAATCCACCGTCGTGGACAAAGATGGACACTCTTTATTGCTGAAAGGTTCAGTACACAAGGAAGACCTAACTATATTAAACATTTATGCACCTAATGTCAGAGCACCTAAATATGTCGAAGAAACACTGACTACGCTCAAAAGAGAGTTAGATGACTCCACAATAATAGTGGGAGACTTTAACACTCCACTCTCATTACTAGACAGATCTTCTAGAAAAAAGCTCAGTAAAGATACAGAAGACCTCATGGACACAATTAACCAACTAAACCTCATTGATATATACAGAACTTTCCACCGATCAGCAGACAACTACTCCTTCTTCTCCAGTGCACAAGGAACATTCTCCAGAATTGACCACGTGATAGGCCATAATGCAATGCTCAACAAAATCCATACCACTGAATTACTGCAAAGCATCTTCTCAGATCATAAAGCCATCAAAGTTGAAATCAGTAGCAGAAAAAACAGAGATAGAAAGTGGAACTCTTGGAAACTGAACAACATCTTGCTCAAAAAAACATGGGTTATAGAGGAAATCAGGGATTAATTAAAGAAATTCATGGATTCCAATGAGAACGAAAACACTTCCTACCAGAACCTATGGGATACAGCCAAAGCAGTGCTCAGAGGTCTGTTTATCTCCATAAATGCACACATCGGGAAGGAAGAAAGAAACCAAATCAAGGAACTAACTCTACAGCTTGAACAAGTAGAAAGAGAACAACAGAGGACCCCCTCGGGCACCAGAAGAAAGGAGATAATAAAGATTAGAGCAGAGCTAAATGAATTAGAGAATAGAAAAACAATTGAAAAAATTGAAAAGACCAAAAGCTGGTTTTTTTAAAAGATCAACAAAATTGATAAACCACTGGCTAAACTTAGTAAATAAAAGCAGGAAAGGAAACAAATAACCCAAATTAGAAATGAGAAGGGAGTTGTCACCACAGATGCAACAGAAATCAAAAATATCATAACAGAGTAGTATGAAAGACTGTACTCTAAGAAATTTGAAAACTTAGGGGAAATGGACAAATTCCTTGACTCACACCACCTACCCAAATTATCACAACGTGAAGCAGAACAGCTTAATAAACCCATCACAAAGGAAGAGATTGAAAAGGTCATCAAAACACTGCCAACCAAAAAAAGTCCGGGCCCAGATGGCTTCACGGCAGAATTCTACCAAGCATTTAGAGAAGAATTATCCCCAATACTATTGAAACTATTTCACAGTATGGAAAGGGATGGAGTACTCCCAAACTCATTCTATGAAGCCAGCATAACCCTGATACCTAAGCCAGGGAAAGATCCAACAAAGACAGAGAAGTACAGACCGATTTCACTCATGAACCTAGATGCAAAAATCTTCAACAAAATCCTTGCCAACAGAATACAACAACATATCAAGAAAATAATCCATCATGACCAAGTGGGATTCATACCAGGGATGCAAGGCTGGTTCAACGTCAGGAAAACAATTAATG
Organism: Heterohyrax brucei; assembly: GCA_028571685.1. NCBI lineage: Eukaryota > Metazoa > Chordata > Mammalia > Hyracoidea > Procaviidae > Heterohyrax > Heterohyrax brucei. The sequence continues at coordinate 43,508,603 of CM053164.1, forward strand.
TGATTAACCACATAAATAACACAAAAGACAAAGATCACCTGATTTTGTCCATTGATGCCGAAAAGGCATTTGATAAAGTACAACACCCATTCATGCTAAAAACTCTTAGCAAAATGGGCATAGATGGCAAATTCCTCAACACAATAAGGGCCATTTATAGAAAGCCAATTGCCCACATCATCCTGAATGGAGAGAGACTGAAAGACTTTCCCCTGAGATCAGGAACTAGACAAGGATGCCCACTGTCACCTCTCCTATTGAACATTGTGCTAGAAGTTCTAGCCAGAGCAATTAGACAAGACGAAGAAATAAAGGGCATCTGCATTGGCAAAGAGGAAGTTAAAATCTCCCTGTTCGCAGATGATGTGATTGTATATGCAGAGAACCCCAAGGAATCTATAAGTAAGCTATTCAAACTGATAGAAGAGTTCAGCAAAGTCTCAGGATACAAGATAAACATAAGTAAATCAGTAGATTTCCTTTATACTAGCAACGAGACTGTTAAGCAGGAAATTATCAAATCAGTACCATTTACGATAGCCCCTAAGAAGATAAAGTACCTAGGAATTAATCTAACCAGAGAAACAACAGACCTTTACAAAGAGAACTACAAGCCCTTACTACAACAAACTAAGAGGGACTTAGATAAATGGAAAAACCTACCCTGCTCATGGATAGGAAGACTTAACATTGTGAAAATGTCTATTTTACCCAAAGCAATTTATTTGTATAATGCAATCCCAATACAAGTTCCAGCATCATTTTTTAATGAGAATGAGAAACAAATCACAAATTTTGTTTGGAAAGGGAACTAGCCCCGGATAAGTAAGGTACTACTAAAGAAGAAGAACACACTGGGAGGCCTTTCATTACCTGACCTTAGAACATACTACACTGCCACAGTGGTCAAAACAGCCTGGTACTGGTACAATAAAAGACAGATCGATCAATGGAACAGAATTGAGACCCCAGAGATGACACCATCTGCCTATGAACAGTTGATATTCGACAAAGGCCCTAAGACATTAAACTGGGATAAAAACAGTATCTTCAACAAATGGTGCTGGCAAAATTGGTTATCTGTCTGCATTAAACTGAATCAAGATCCATATCTTACACCTTATACAAAAACCAACTCCAACTGGATAAAAGAATATCTAAATATCAAACCTAGAACGGTAAAGCTCATCCAAGAAAAGGTAGGAACAACAATGGAAGTTTTAATACACAATGAGGACAGACTCCAAAATCTGTCAAAGAAACCTCAATCAACAGAAGAGAAAATAGATAAATGGGAACTATTAAGAATCAAACACTTTTGCTCATCCAAAGACTTTATTAATAGAATTAAAAGAACACCCACAGAATGGGAAAAAATATTTGGCAACTCTATGTCAGACCAACGCCTGATCTCCATGATCTATAAGATACTACAAAATATCAATAAGAAGAAGATAATCCATCCAATTAAGCGATGGGCAAAGGAGATGGACAGACACTTCACTAAAGAGGAGATCCAGGCAGCCAAAAAACACATGCAGACATGTTCACGATCTTTAGTTATTAAAGAAATTCAAATCAAGACAACAATGAGATACCATCTCACCCCAACAAGATTGGCCATGATCCAGAAAACACAAAAGAACAAATGCTGGAGAGGCTGTGGAGAAAGTGGAACCCTCCTACACTGTTGGTGGGGTTGGAAAATGGTCCAGCCTCTTTGGAAGGCAATCTGGCGCTTCCTTAAAAAAATGGATATTGATATACTATTTGACCCAGTAATTCCACTACTTGGAATATATCCTACAGATTCAAGGCCTTTCACACCAATGGACACATGCGCCAGAATGTTTATCGCAGCACAGTCCACAATAGCAAAAAGATGGAATCAACCCAGATGCTCATCAATAGAAGAATGGATAGGTAAACCGTGGTACATATACTCAATGGAGCACTACGCAATGATAAAGAATAATGATGATTCCAGGAAACATCTCCTAACCTGGTTTCAACTGGAAGACATTATGTTCAGTGAAAGTAGTCAGCAACAAAAGGACAAATACTATATGAGACCTCTACGATAAGATCTCACAAACAGACTTGTGTATAGAAGAAAAGACTTTGACAGCTGCAAGGGAGCGGAGGGAGGGAGTGCGAGGGGGGAGGGTTTAGTTTAGGTAGTTACTAGAAATCTAGTTGGGAGAAAGCGGTGACAGCACACATTAGGAACAAGAACAACATTAAGTGGGCTTCAGCATAACTTGAGTACTCCTTCCATCTTAACTCAATACTGCAAGGATAGAGTAGCTGGGGCGGGAGGCGGGGGACCATGCTCTTAGACGAATTCCAGGCCAATTGGCACAACTAGCGTTTTGCTAAGAGCTCTCTGCACCCCACATTGGTGAGTGGCGTCTGGGGTCTTAAAAGCTGCCAAGCTGCCATCCGAGGACACAGCAAATGGTCCGAACTCAGCAGGAACGGATGCTCAGCAAGGGCCAAAATGGCATGCGGTAAAGACAACCGAGAAGACAGAGAGACCCACAAGAGTGGGTGCCTATATCAACTTGGGACCGGAAGAACCGGATGGTGCCCGGCCACCATCAGTGATAGCCACGACGGAGTTCACAGAGAGGAGCCTCACTGGCCACACAAGAATAAAAAGAGGTGCATCATGAGAGCTCCACTAAAAGACCTCAGTTGATGGTCCAGCAGTTTTGGAGTTCCTCTGAGAGCATGGCCCCCGGCCCTGATGCTGCCCTTTCCCATAAATTATAACAAAGGTCCACTCTTTGGACAGGAATGGATTGGACTTGGCAATGCAGAGTAACCATATATTGGAAGCACTTTATGGTTCTATACGTCTATAGGATATCGTCTTACTGACCTCTGGCTGGAGGAAGGGGAGTGGATGGAGAGGAGGGGAGAGGAGGCTGTTGGGAGGATGAGACATGTATGGAGCAGAGAGGAATAGTGTGCTGTCACCGGACAGGGAGAGCAGTGGAAGCTGCATATAGAGGGGGCATGTAAATTTATATGTGAATGTACGTTTTCACTCAGTTATGTTAAATAAAAATAAAAATAAAAAAGATCGTAGAAGAAAAACTTGAGATAACTCTGGGAGCCCTAATACACAGCATAAACAGACTACAACAATTACTAACAATACACAAACACCAGAAGAGAAAATAGGTAACTGGGAACTCCTAAAAATCAAACACTTATGCTTGTCCAAAGACTTCACCAAAGGAGTAAAAACCTACCTACAGACTGGGAGAAAACAATTGGCAACCAAGTATCTGATCAACATCTAATCTCCATACAAGATACTGTGAAACTTCAACAAGCAAAAGACAAATAATTCGATTAAAAAATGGGCAAAGGATATGAACAAGCACTTCACCAAAGACATCCAGGATGCCAACAGATAAATGGAGAAATGCATGTGATCATTAGTCATTAGAGAAATCCAGATCAAAACTACCATGAGATAACGTCTCATCCCAACAAGACTGGCATTAATCCAAAAAACACAAAAGTAGAAATGTTAGAGAGGTTCTGGAGAGACTGGAGCTCTTCTGCACAGCTGGTGGGAATACAAAATGGTACAAATACTATGGAAAGTAATTTGTCGCTTTCAAAGCTAGAAATAGAAATACCATATGATCCAGTAATTTCCCTTCTTGGAATGTATCCTAGGACAATAAGCTGTCATGTGAGCAGCTACATGCATGTGAATGTTTATCACAGCACTGTCCACAAAAACAAATAGATAGAATCAGCCCAGGTGCCCATCAACAGGTGAATGGTTAAACAAACTATGGTATAATCACTCAATGGAATACTATGCAATGAGAAAGAACAACAATGATCTTGGGAAAAATCTGATAACATGGAGTCATCTGGAAGATGTTATGCTGAGCAAAATTAGTCACAAAAAGACAAATATTATATGAGACCAGTATTATAAGGAGTCAAGAAAAGGCTTAAGCACAGAAGAAAATAATCTTTGATGGTTACAAGAGAGGAGAAGAATAGAGAAGAGTATTCATAGATTAGATAGTAGATAGAAACTGAGTTGGGTGAAGGGAGTGACAGCATGCGGTAGGAGAGATGTTAACAGTGCTGGACTATTCTGAAAGCTAAGAGGTTTCCTAAATACAGTCCAACATTTCTAAGGACAGAATATCAGGGCAACAGACTGGGGCCATGGTTTCAGAGGACATCTAGCATCTAGGTCAATTGGCGTAACTATTTTTTTCTTTTTTTTAAAGAAAATGTTCTGCATTCTATTTGGTGTGTAGCATCTGGGTCTTAAAAGCTAGCAAGCTACTATCTAAGTAGCATCAACTGGACCCAATCCACCTGGGTCAGAGAATGAAGTACAACAAAAACATTAGGAAAATGTGAGCCCAGGAAATAGAAGGGGCCGTGTGAATCAGAGACGTCATCATGAAACCAAAAGAACTAGATGGTACCTGCCTGCCACCACTGACTTCCTTGACAAGGAACAACACAACGTGGTGTCCCTGATGTCGAGGGGGAAGAAAAGAGATATGAATCTAGAGCTCTATTAAAAGACCAGACTTGACAGTCTGACATCCTGGAAGGTCCCCTGAGGACACGGGCTCTGAATTCTCTGCTGCAACAGAACTCAAACCAGTACAAAAGCCAACTTCCCGGACAGGAATTTAACTAGACTGTAAGACACAGAGTGATGCTGGTGAGGAGTGTGCATCTTAGCTTAAATATATACATGAGGCTGTAGGAGCGGCTCCTGCCTGACCAAAAGTGTGATGGAAGGACAGGTAGGGAGGAACAGGAGTTGATTAAATGAATATGGGAAGTATGTAGTGGAAAGGAGGAGTCCACTGTCGTAGGGTTGGGTGAGGAGCTAGAGCTATATAGAGGTGTGGGGGGGGGGTTTATATGGCAAGTTCACTTGAATTGTAAACTTTCACTTAAAGCACAACAAAATATATAAAATAATAGTAAAGAAATGAAGTGGGTAGTTGAAAAGATGAATTAAGATTAGGATCACCTGAATTCATGAAGATACTGTTGAAGAAGCTATCCAGTACGTCATATAGCAACACAACAGAAAATGAAGAAAGCTCTGTTAAGAGATGCAGGAAAAAAAAGAGTAAAAATTGAATTGCAGAATATCAAACACAAAAGCATAAAAAAACTTCATCCACATACCCCTATAGGGTCCATGGATGGAACTGTATTATAACAATTTTCTTGCTAAATCTTATGTTGTTGTTTTAGGAAACGTTCTGAGAAGGGATTCATGGGCCTTAAAAATGATAGTGGTCTCTGTATGAGAGAGGGCAGATGATCTGGAAACAAATGACAATTAAAGCAACAGCTAATTTTTCAACAACAACAATGGAAATTATGAGAGAGAATAATAACCTCCATTGAAAGAAAAATAAACTGTCAAACTGAAATTGTATACTCAATAAAACTATGTTTCAAAAATGAATATGAAAGAAAAATATTTTAGGACAAACCAAACCAGAAGATGCTATTCCCAGATACTCACTAAAAGAAAGTTAAAGGATATTCTTCAAGAATATGGAAAGTGATGTATCTATAGGATGTCATCCTACTGGCCTCTTACTAGAGGGGAGTGGAGAGGGTAGAGAAGAGGGGTCAGGAGATTGTTAAAAGGACCTGACATGTATAGAACAGAAAGGAGGAGTGTGCTGTCACTGGGCAAGTAGAGCAGTAAGAGCTGCACATAGTTGGGTATGCAAATTTAAACTGGAATGTACACTTTCACTCAATCATAGTGAAAAAAAGAAGAATGTGGACAGTGAATTCTGGTAGGAGCTCTGAAAGAAAAAATGTTGATCAGAGAATATGGCTACCTTGAAAATAAAATGTATACATATATTTAATATATAAAATGAAACCTGACACTAAAACATTGAAAAATGATAGAATTAGGATACTAGCCAAGATGATAATAGTTAAAATAGTCTAATGTCCATGTATTATTTGGAAAGAAGGCATAAATACAAATTAACTTGAAGTAAATTGAGTATGTCTTGTTAAAATACCTAGGATGATCACTGGAATACAAATGGTAAAGAAAAATTGAACTAGTAAAGGCAAAAAATTGAATGGAATAGAAACGAGACTAGTTAATCTAAAAGAAGGCAAGGAAGGAAAGGGAAACAAACAAAAAAACTACAAAATTAGAAGGAAGAAATGAATCCAGATACATCACTAAACACAACTAATGTCAGTGGGCTAAGCTCTCTAGTTAAAAGTTATTATCAAACTGAATTTAGAAAACATAGCTACATACTATTTGCATGACTCACCTAAAATATCGGAACTCAAAGTTTTGTATGTAAAAGAAAGGAAATAAACATACAGGCAGCTATCAACCCAAAGAAAACTGGTGTAAATATGTCTATTAATCTTAATATTAGAAATAACAGTCTAATTTATCTAAAAATTGTAGTTCTAAAATTTGTATGGATAACACATCCCCAAAAGCAAAAGTTGATGAATTTACCACTAGTCTTTCAGAACTAGTAAATCAACAATATTACAAAAAAATTTATAAGTGTACTGAAGATTCAAACATTGAAATTAATAGCTAGAGCTAAAGAACATATATGGTATATCACACTCAGCAGTTGGAAGGTACACATTCCTTTCAAGCACTCATAGAATGTTTATGAAAAATGGCCACATGTTAAGTAATAAAGCGAACCACAGCTCGTTTTTGTGAATTCAAGTAATTCAGAACATGTTTTTCTTATGATGATACTGTTAAGCTACAAGCCAATAGTAAAAGACACCTAAAAAATCTTCATAAAGGGAATAGACAAATATCCCATGCAAAAAATTCTAATAATTTATATAGCTACAGCCCTCTCAAAGGTGTAAAGTATAATTCCGCACCTCTTAAATGTGAGCTGCACGTAGTGACTTCCTTGCAAAGATTACAGCATGGAAATGGGCATAGACAGTGGAGAGGGGGATTAGTTAACTTTATAGTGAAGAAGTCAGACAGACAATTGATCAAGGTTAACAGTGATAAATCCTATTGCTAGCATGCAGCCTTGGTATGATGTCTTGTGAATGACACCATCCCTGTGGTTGTCATACCAAAAATGCATAACCCCAGTGTAATCATGATAAAAACATCAAACAAATCCCAACTGAGGGACATGCTACCAGTCAGTACTCCTCAAAATGTCACCATCCAGCAGAGCCTAAGGTGACATGACAGCTAAATGTATTGTGGTATCCTAGATGAGATTCTGGAATAGAAGAAAGGACATTAGGTGAAATCTAGGAAGATCTGAATAAGGTATACACTTTAGTTAAGAGTTGTATGTGAATATTGGTTCATTAGTTTTAACAAATGTATCATACTACTGCAAGATGTTAACAAATAGGTAAACTCAGTGGGGCATATGTGAGAACTGTGTACTATCTTTGCAACTTTCCTATGAATCTAAAACTCTAAAATAAAAAAGTTTATTTAAAAAAACTCTTCATGTGCAGAATCTAAAACACACTTGTAAATAACTCAAAGACTGAGTCATGGAAGTAATGGAAATTAGAAAACATTTAGACCCGAATAATAGCAAAACGAAACAAAAATATATTGTGAAACTTGTAAGATGCAGATAAAGCTGTATTTGAGGCAGATTTGTAGCTATAAGGTGCTTCATTGGTAAAAAAGATAGGCTAAAGATAAAGGATCAAAACTTCCCATTTGAAATAAAAAAAACCACAGTGGAATACATCCAAAGAAGGAAATAATGAAAATAAGACCAGACCCACTCTTAATAGTACATTCTAGAGAAAGTCTTGAAAATATGTACCTAAAACTGTTTATAGCAGCATTGTTTATATTAGCAGAAAGCTGGAAACAGCCCACATATTCATCAGCAGTAAATGACTGGTGGAATGGCTATACTATGAAATAATGTACAGCATTGGAAATGAAGGACTGTAGCTATTTGTGTCAATATCAAATTCTCTGGTACTAAATGTTAAGCAAGTCTCAGAAGAGTAGATACAGTGTTGTTTCATTTATGTGAAATTTTGAACAACTAAACTGTTTTTTGATAGAAACATACGTATCTAGTAAAAATTATAAAGGCAAAGGAATTATAACAAATTTTAGAGTATTGTTTACTTCTATGAGGACAGAGATGGGATTGAGGAGGATTTTACAGGGGCTGTTAATAATTCTGTTTCTTAGTCTGGGTGGTTACTATATGGGTGTTAGTTTTTGTTGTATTTATACCTTATGCATATGGTATAAATACTCTGTATCCATTGACAGTGGTTAATAAAAAGCAGTTTTAAAATTTTCTGAGTTTTGTGCCCAGAGACTGATTCTATAGGTCTTAAGTCTTGAAGAAGACCTTTAAAGAGATATGCACTCTGTACTTCCCCAACTTTCCAAATAATTGATAACCAGCGCTGACACTGACCTCACACTCAGTAAGATCCAGGCACATTATTCTTGGTAAGTTAACCCATTTAGTATTTATAGCTTTTGTCCCCACAAAGAGGATACAACTAGTCACAGTTACACCTTACACATCACACATCAACAAACTGAGGTGCAGAAAAGCTATGGAATTGCCCTAGGATCTCAGAGATGGTCTCCAGGGTCCAAGCTGGCTTCTCTGTGGAAGGCAGGGAATATCATGAAGGAAAAATGGGATTTCAGTGTGAATAAACATGTGTTTTAGACTTAAGATGTTATTTTGATTTTATGTTGTTCTCTAAAATAACACGGGCATTGAATGTTAATCTTTTCTTTTGACTTTTGTCTAAAATTGATAATACTGTGTAATAAGTATCACTTCCTTAAGATGTTTCCGTGGTACACAATGAACCATCCAAAGTGGCAATGCTTTCATAAATAATAAGTTTTACTTTTTTGACACCCAGTTCTTGGGCAAATGTGCATAGTTGACTTTATTAAACAGGAAATAAGGGACATTTTTTTTTCTTATTTTTAAAAGATTTCATTTTTATAGAAGCATTTTCCTCCATACATTTAAAATACTTGATGTCTTGCACTTGGCGATGCAGAGTGACCATATATTGGATGCACTTTATGGTTCTATACATCTATAGGATATCATCCTGCTGACCTCTGGCTGGAGGAAGGAGAGTGGGTAGAGAAGAGGGGAAAGGAGACTGTCTGGAAGATGAGACATGTATGGAGCAGAGAGGAATAGTGTGCTGTCACCGGGCAGGGAGAGAGAGCAGTAGAAGCTGCATATAGGTGGGCATGTAAATTTATATGGAAATGTACATTTTCACTCAGTCATATTAAAGAAAAAATACTTGATGTCTTAAAAATAAGCTAACATTCAACTTAGCAGAAATAGCTGTACTACATAAAGTGTAGTTTATACATGTAGGCAGTCCCCAGTTATGGATGTTTTGTCTTAGCCCTTCCTGCTAGGGGGTTCCCTTTTCTGTCCTTCTCCTCAGACTGCTTCCACAGTCCTTCTGGACCTGCTACAGAATAACAGCAGGAAGAGAGGACTTTTGAGCTCTCCTTGGGCCTCTATGAAGACATGTTGTAGCCTAGCTGCAGACTTGCACGTCCATCCATCTGACCTCAAGCCCCTTCCTACTCCGTATCCAAAATATTTTTCATTAATGTCTGTTTTACCACAGGCTATTAAGTAAACAAAGACCAAGTGGGACATACACATTTTGGTCTTGACCTACACTTACAAGTGGAGAGGGAAAAGGAAAGAAAAGAGAGTCTTTTAACACCCTAACTATTCAAAATCGATTCCAACAATAACAATCCCACCGTCCCATAAAGACATCCTAAAGCAGGCATATTGTGGACTGTGGATTAAGTGTGACTGGCATAATTTTCACAGCAGGGCAAAGAGAAGAGCATTCTCACCCTGGGCAGCCAGAGGAGGAGAAAGTAGGTGACTAGGCCTCAGGGTTCCCCACAGGGCCACTTACACCAACCACCTGACGAGTGCAGGCCCAGAAATGCTGGCTTTGTATAAGATTATTGAAAAGTAGAATTTTTCATTTGTTGGCTTGAATTTGTGTACCTGTTACCATAGTTCCATCCCAGCATATCTTCCAGTGCTTCATCCTCAAACTTCTTAGACTCATTTTTTATAATTCAGTGCTAATTCCTTTCCTGGTTCAGCCATGAGGGCACACAATTGATTTGAGAAGCATTTTGCCAGTTGGTGTAATCCAGAAACAAGGTGGCGTGTGTTGCATGCTGAATTGACTTCTTGGCTGACACACATCTTTGCTTTTTCATTACTTGCTTGTAACTAGCTTCATGTTTTACGTGCATTATTCTTGGCTGGCTTGGCACAGGCGAGTACCTCACAGCCCTCTTGTTCCCAGCCTGTATTTGCTGTTCGGGCAGCTTTAGGTTTTCTAGCAGATTCCATTCTTTGTTTCTGCATTCCAGAAGGTCACAAATGACTTGGTTCAGTGCTATACACCCAACAGCCAGAATCATGCTTGGCATATAATAAACATTCATTAAATCTTTTGAGTGAATTATCCTGCCATCTTAAGTAGAAGAAATCAAGGCACAGAAAAGTCAGTGCCTTGCCTCTGTCTGATCAGAACAGGGCTGTGAAGCCTCTGGGTTTCTCAGACCTGTGGCCGGTATTCCTGTATTTACCATATTGAAGCGTAATGGCTTCCACTAGGAATCACTAGCTCCTTTATCTTTCTTCATGTGTCAGAAACTACTGAATTGTAGCTCATGGGGAATGAATATATGTATTTTTCTTCAAGACTGGTAGTTCTGGAGCAGGATGGGTTCCAAATGAAGAAACAGGAATTTTTTTTTTTTTTTTTTATGCCACACATGTACTTTAGAGTATTGGGAGACATGTGTTTCCAAACACACTCTACCCAGTTGATGCTTCTCCTTCCACCCCTCACACAGCAACACACAACCTCTGAGAGTCACTGCTCTGGGTTTTTGCCGGCTAGAGGGATACAGGTAAGACTTGACCTAAGGGAGAATTGGGCTGTAAGCATATTATATTTCTGAGAGTGCCCCTGTATCACCTATTTTCATTTTTTTGAGATTCTTTCTACCACTAGCTCATCTACCTCCCTGCCCCAACCCCATAGACACACATACGTCTCACCCCCTACCACTCTGGTCATCTCGTTGTGTTAATTCATTGTTTAGATGCTAAATCTTGGTGGGTCCCAGAGTTCTCATTTTTAAAGGGTGCTTACTTGGTATAATAAAAACTCCAAGCTACAGTAGCTATGATAGTAATCACTCCTACTTCCTGTCCACTGATGAGAAAATAAGCCACTTAAGAAAGGTTGCCAATTCACTGCTTAGATAAAATCGATTATCTAGTATGCAGTCAGAATGCCAAGCCAAGAATATGTGACCCAATTCTCACATCTAGGTCCCTGACTGTTGCAATAGGCCACAGTTAAACCTTGTGTGGGTTCAGCATCTCCCTGACACTAGACAAGCAATGGCAATATAAAAAAGAAATGAGATCAAGCAGCCTGGACTTCTAGCTTACCTTGCCGGTGCCTCTCTCACGAGACCTGTTACCTCTTACACTCATATCCTGTCTACTTAGGACTGTGCACCTGCTTCTTGAGTCAGCGGACCTCCCTGAACCTGGCTTCCTGCTCCCCTGCCCTTGTAGTAAATGCCAGACCTGGGCCTTTCTCAGCTCAGCAAAGGGGCTAAAGATCCTCTTCCAGCATTAATTAGGGAAAGAAGACTGCAGTGACATTTATTAGTCGTCATCAAGTTCTCATCAGCCACCTCTACGTAAATACCCTGAGGTTTGCCTTCCATCACTGCCGTTCTATCAGGACTCTCCTTCCCGGCGGGGTAGGGTACCGCAACTGCCAAGGTCAGCAGTTTTTTTCCTTTTTCTATTTTCATTTCTTAAACATTTAATTCATGGGCAATTTCAAACATTTTTAAAAAGTGGAAAGGAAGTATAACAAACCTGACTGACTTATCGCCCAGCTACAGCAGTTCCCAGTACGTGGCCAATCTTGTTTCATCTGCACCCCGCCTCCCTGCTTTCCTCCCGCTTAGATTATTTTGAAGCAAATTCCAGACATCACGTTATTTCATCTGCAGATCTTCTAGTGTGTCTGTACGTATCTCTAAAAGATAAGGAATTTCACAATTATATAACTGTAATGCTACTATCTCACCTAAAAAAAATAACTCAACATTAATTCTTTAGTCTCATCAGATATGCAGTGTTTACATTTTCCTGATTGCTTTATATATTTTTTAACTTTTTTTAAAATTGGACCCCAGATAAGATTTAGATATTCCTATTTATCAGTGTGTCTTTTCAGTCTCCTGATTTGTAGGTTTCTCCTCTATAAAGTTTTTTGTTTTGTTGTTTTGCTTATAGTTTGTTGTTGCTATTGCTGTCATTAAAGGAACCAGGTCATTTTCACAGCCTGGATTTGCAGACGGTATTCCTGTGGCATCTTTAAACATGTTTCTTTCTCCCCTGTATTTCCTATAAAATGAGTAGTTAGGTCTAAGGTTTAATTAGAATTAGGGCTGATTGTGTTTTCAAGCCAAATGTTTTTCCCCTAGGTCTCCTCCTCTATCTCAGCTAGATTTGGCCACACGAATGGGTACCTTCTTCTCAAAAGTCACTCAAATACGTGCTTTTGTGGAATACTCTTTTTGAATTAGTGTTTCTAGGGCCAGTCTAGCATAGGTGAACAAAAGAAAAAACAGTCTGTCTACTTCAGAGACAAGCCAGCCAAGTACCGTCTAGTAAGAGACAAGGCTTAATCAATAAACTCTTTGTTGAGTGTATAGCTGTTGTTTTCTGCACGTAAATCCTAATCACAGAATTTGAGAAGTGAAAATAACCTTAGGTCATCTAGTGTACCTCTGTCATATTTCTATACAAGGAAACTGATGATGTCCCCCTGTCTCCTACACATCCCTGTAAACCAGTGACCAAGTTATTCCATGCTACTTTTTCAGTGATGCTTCCCACCTAGTTGGAGCCTTGGTGGCACGGCAGGTAAGGGCTTGGCTGTTAAACAAAAAGGTGACAGCTCTAATCCGCTAGCCGCTCCTCAGAACCCTGTGGGGTGGCTCTGCTCTGTCCTCTGGGGACCCTACAGATCAGAATTGCCTCAATGATAGTGTGTTTTTATTTTTTAACCACCTTGTAAAATAATGCTTTTTAGTTTTTTAATTTTGCTGCTTATTTCTACTTAACCCCACAAACTGTTAACCTGAAGACGTGGGATAGGAGAGAGCAGGGTAAAAAGAATACAGTTTTTCTCCTCCAAATATGCTACTTAAACAACAAAAAAGTTAGAGGGTGATGATTTAGGATAATATTTAAGTGTCAAATGAGGATACCAAGGAGAAAAGTATAGTGAAGGAGAGATTGGAATGGGTAGAATTGGGAACGAAATCAAGGGCACCCCCAAATATTTGCTTTCTGCCCTAGAGGCCCTGCTGGCAAGAAGTAGGCATGGTGAGTGGAAGTTGGCACTAGGTTAGGAAAATTATTCTTAGAGATAGATCTGACAGTCTCAGCCTGCAGAGAAGGGGTGGAGAAAGGGGGAGAGTGAGTTAGGACAGTGTGTGTGGCACAGTGGACTGACTTCACTATAGGTCACACCTAGGGGTTAATTATGCCAGAGGCAGTCATACACAACTCTAGAAGATAGCAGGACAGGATATCAGCCCAAGAGAAGACTGGGTAACCAGTAATATCTAAGCCAAGGTTGAGGAAGAATTCAAAAGTTGTGTTGTCCTTGCTTGTTGCTGTTAGGTGCCATCAAATTGGCTCCAACTATAGCAGCCTTGTGTGTAACAGGATAAGACTTTACCCTGTCCTGTGCAGTCCTCACGATCACATGGCATGCTTAAGCCCATTTTGGCAGCTATTGTATTAATCCATCTCAGTGAGAGTTTCCTTTTTTGCTGACGTCTGGCAGTAAAGAAGGTGAGGAAGAGAGAACCAATGAGTGTTCTGGGTCAGGGTCAGCAGAGTGGGTTCTAGAAAGTGTATAGTGTGAATCAATTAGGAATTTGAAGAGCCTGGAAACTGATCAGTTTCTGGCTGAAATTTGGGAGCCACTGCCAGCAGGTAAGGAACAAAATTCCGTAGACAATTAGAGCTAAATAAGTGCTCCTTGTCTGGGATTGGCTGGAAGGCTGCGTATGTAGCCATATTCGAGCTGAACAGTTACTTGTACTGTTGCCCAGTTCGGGTCTGTGTCCTGGAGCAGCGGAGCTAATGAAATGTGCTCCAAGTCAGAAAGAGTGAGAAAGTGTGTTTAGGAGGTGGATGCCACTGGGGATCCACCAGGACAACAGACTGTCTCTCTGGAGTACCAAAAGGCAAAAGTATGCTAAGAGGAAAAGGCAGGCAAAAGAAAAAAACTTGGGTTCATCGTGGCGTTAGTTATGTCAAGATCTCAGTCACCCATTTTGTAAAGAAGGAAACATGCTCAGAAGTGTTAGGGTCACAATACCCTATCGTTTTGTAAAACAAGTATTAGCAAACTCCTTTTCATTCTGTCCGTGTTAATAGAAGGGAACTGCTAGTAGTCACAGTTAACCCTGTTCACTACTAAATGTGTGAAATGCACCTTTTGGAAAATACAATATACGTTTTCACTCTTGTTTACCTTCTTCGTAGTATGCTTAGAATCAACCTTCCAGAACTTTTTCCTTCCACTAAGCTGTTAACAATAAATATCACCAAAGAAAAGGAAAGCAGGCTGGGACATTGGGTCTTTTCACCAAATTCCTTTCCCTGATTAGTCAGTCTGAATTTTCTATATTCATTTTCACGGATCCTTGTTCAGCATTTACATCTCACTAAGTCCAGGTGTCTCTCTATTGAAATATGTTTGTCCCTTATTACCCTCTACTAAATGGAAGGCTGAAAAGGCTAATGTGTTACAGCAGTAGATGAAAATACAATGTTATAAACAAATATTGACTCTTCTTCACTCTCTGTTAATAAAAATAATACATAATTTCAGAGGGAGGAAAAGACCATGAGCTATCCACTTTTAACCATAGTGTGCATACATTTAATTAGTCAGAGAGGTAACGTATGTGTTAGGAGGCAGCCTCGGAATTTGCCTGAGCAATTACTGGGCTTCTTTATCTATAAAAAGTTAAATGACTTCCCACTCACTTGACTGAGTCAGTCAGAGGGATTCAAGGAATATATAGCATAATTGACCTTTCCAAAAATGGACTGACACATTAGTGGTCTTCTTTGGTCTTTGGTGTAAGTGTACCAAGCTTTTGTTTTTTTGGAGTGAGGAGGAGAGAGTAGATTTCCATAATAACCAAGGGGCTGTGATCTCTCTGTGTACGGTTCTGTATTAAATGTTTGTTTTTTTTCTCTCTCTCTCTCTCTCTCTGGCCATCTTTGGGTTGGGGGAGGCTGAACTGTAAGGAAAGAAATCCTAGTATGCAACTTGACTGCACAAGTAAACAAGTTGCTGGATTTAGGAGATTAATTTGAATTTCATATTCTTTGGTCCTAATATCACATAATGATTGTTTTTACCCCAAAATGCCATATGGCTAATGTGGACCCAATCTCCTCAACATTTGTTTGCTGCCTTACGCACACATTTTCGTTTATATTTTTGTTTTTTATATATATGGAGTTCCAAGCAGGCTGCCAAGAGAGATGATATTTGAGGAAGCTGGTGCCCACTCAAGGATGCAAAGTCAGCCTAGGTGTGACATGGTGATCTAAACCTCCGTGTGCATGAAGAACAGCCTTCGGTTTGTGGCTTTAGTTGTCATGAGAGACCATTGTTAATTTTGTTCCATAGCTCTTCTGTTGTGTTTGGCCAAGTGCCGTCGATTGTGTTTAGGTGGATTTTTAATACTAAAGGAAGAAAAAAATTCAAGAGCAGGCTTAGCCAGACTCTGCAGATTTGGCTGTATCGGGAGTTTCATCTCCCTCGTGTAGTCTCAGCTAATCCTGTGCAGTTTCTTGCCAGACATTTCTTAAGTCTTGAGACTTAGTATAAAGACACTGGCAAGAAACGTCAGTGCCTCAGCAGGAACAGGTTGCAAAATGAAGACAAAGCCTCTGGCAAGACATAGAGGACTGACAGAGGCCAGGCCGCAGGATGGAGAAGGGGCCCTGGTGGTGAAGGATCACTGTGGTCGAGTCCAGACGCAGAGACGGGATGTTCCTCCACTTGAGCAGTCACGTGCAGTGGGCTGCTGAATGCAGCTGACTGTGGGAAGCACCAGGCCGGGGCCATCCTTTGTAAGAGAAAGTCAAATGCTTTTAGAACTGGAGTGCTCAGAGGTTCCAGAACAATCTCTGGATTCTGGTCACACCTCCACTCTGATAAGGAATATGAGACCAACTAGTCAAGCACTCCTGGGTCCGATATGAAGAAAATCCTAGAGAAGACACCAGGAAGATTTGATTAAGTACTGTTGTATACAGTAAAATTTATGACCATGAGTATGTTCTGAATATTAGACTGTCTTAACCTTGCTTGGTTAGCAGTCTTCAACCTTAAGTCCCTTCTCCCCCTCCTTACCACCTTCCCATCTGTTCTAGTCAGCTAGGGCTGTACTAACAGAAATACTGCAGACTGGATGGCTTTAACAAAGGAAGGTTTATTCTTACACAGTCTGGTAGGCTGCAAGTCCATATTCAGGGTGTCCGCTCCAGGGGAAGGCTTTCCGCCTTGTCAGCTCTGGAGGAAAGTCCAGTATTGCATCAGTCTTTGTCCTGGGAGCATCTTAGTGCAGGAACCTCAGGTCTGAAGGACGTGCTGTTTTCCTGGGGCAGTTTTCTTGATGGTGCGAGGTTCCCAATTCTCAGCCTGCTTCCCTTTCCTTTTATCTCTTGCAAGCTGAAAGGATTAAGAGTGGGGCAAGCCATACTCCAGGGAAATTCCCTTTACAATGGAGCAGGGAGGTGATCTTATAAAGGGATTTACAGTCCCACCCTAATCCCTTAACATACAGCATAGGAAAACCACATAATGGAGGAGAGTCACAAGACACTGGGAATCATGGCCCAGCCACGTGGCTACATATTTTTTTGGGGGGACACAATTCAATCCATGACATCCCACCCTTTGGCACCCCAAAAGACAGACACATCGTAGAAACATGTAACACATTCATCTCATCATAGCAAAATCATGTCCATCCCATATGACAGAAGTCTTAATCAGTTCCAAGTCCAAAATACAAAAACTCTTCTACATCTGTGAAACCTAGAAGGTAAGCTATCTGCTTTTAAAGATCTAATGGCAGAACAGGCACAAGTTAGACATTCCACTGTAAATAGGAGAAATTGCAGGGAAAGAAGGTATTAACAAGCAACAAGTGAGTCAGCAGAACACATTACATTATCCCTCAAAGCTTTGGAAATACTCTGACATTTTCTGAGACATTCTACCCAATGGCCCTGCATTCCAGACTCTAGGTATTGGCCACAGTCTCTGGATTTTGAGTGGAGACCACCAGCGCCATGCTACAACTCTGCCTTCAAGGCCCACTTGGACAGAAACTCTGCCCCATCAGCTTTAGGAGCACCCTAAGCCCAACTGAGTGGCAATTCCACCCTTATGGACACAGGATGCCATGGTTCCACCCTTTCAAACCCCTGAGGTCATGACCATACCTTTTGAGACTGAGGCAGCTCAACTTCTCGTGCTGTTTCTCTCTGCAGCTTTGGCTGCCTATGGCCACATGGCCCGGGCCTCAGGCCCACATCTGCCCTGCCAGGCAAGTGTTTCAAAGCTCTGTAGCTCCACTGATTTAAGTGCCCGGAGGCACCCTACTCTTGCTGGAAAGAGTCCTTCCCAAAGGCACTCAGCTGTCTCGCTGTGTGGGTCAGCAAGGCCAGCTCCACCGATTTAAGTGCCCAGAGGCACCCCATTCCGTGAGCAAAACTCTGTGCAGGCACTCAGCTCTCTCACTGCATGGGTCGGCTCCAGCGCTGCCTCTGGTTCTGCTGCTGCTGCTGCTGCCGCCACCAGTCCTCTATTTCTCACCATCTGCGCCTTCTTTGTTTCTTCTGAATCTTCTATCCATTCACAGTTTCACAACAGCTCACACATTTTAGGTACTTGCTGGAGCAGCACCCCACTCTCGTAGTACCAAATTCTATTTTAGTCAGTGAGGGCTGCTCTAACACAAATACCACAGAGTGGATGGCTTTAACAAAGGAAGGTTTATTCTTACACGGTCCGGTAGGCTACAAGTCCATATTCAGAGTATCCGCTCCAGGGGAAGGCTTTCCCCTTGTCGGTTCTGGAGGAAAGTCTGGTATTGCATCAGTCTTTGTCCTGGGAGCATCTTGGCGCAGGAACCTCAGGTCTGAAGGACGCGCTCTTCTCCCGGTGCTGGTTGCTTGATGGTGCGAGGTTCCCAATTCCCTGCCTGCTTCCCTTTTATCTCTTGCAGGCTGAAAGGATTAAGGATGGGGCAAGCCATATTCCAGGGAAACTCCCTTTACAGTGGAGCAGGGAGATAATCTTATAAAGGGATTTACAGTCCCAACCCAATCCTTTAACATACAGTACAGGAAAACCACATAATGGAGGAGAATCACAAGATACTGGGAATCATGGCTCAGCCACATGGCTACATATATTTTGGGGAGGACACAATTCAATCCATGATACCATCCAACCTCTGTTGTCCCACCCTTCCCTCCTGTCCTGTCACCTCCTCCTCTGTGCTTACCCTTCCCTTTCGTTTCATCTCTTCAACTCTTCTTCCCTTTTAAAATATAACTCCTCCCTCTCAATAGCTGTATCAGGGACTGCTTATATGCTTACAAGCAGCTACTTGAATTCCAGCATCTAGTTGCTTCAGAGATACCTGGGGAAATTGAGTTTGCTAAAGCTGGACTCAGCACCATTGTTCTAGTTTTATGTGATGGGAACATTTTAGTTGGGGTTTTTATTAATTCAATACATACAATTTATCAAGTATAAGAAATGCTATTATTTTTAACAAGTCCATATCTTTAAGTAAGCAAACAGTATTGAGCCTATGAATACAGATAATCAGGACTAACTCTTGTTTTTTTAGCCTTAACCAAAAAAAAAAAAAAAAAAAAATGAAGAAGAATTAAGTATAATTAAATCTTCAGCAGGTAGTAGTATAATATAAAGCCTGGAAAATACTGCCATAACACAAATACCACAAGTATGTGCTTTAAAACCAGAGTGGTTCAAACAAAGGAAAAAAATCCCCTCCCCACTTTTTTTTTTTTTTTTGCTGTACTTGATATGACGGAACACCAGTATGTATTTGTAACTTAATCTGACCTGTGTTCTTACCACTCCTGCAGAGAGAATACATTCTTATTGGTAAATTACTCTGGGACACATCGTATCTCCTGTGTAGGGTCAGTGTGTGCCAAAATTAACACACAGCAAAATTAGGAAAGCCAAAAGGAAGTGTCAGAATGAGCTAAGGTGATGGATGGCATTTTGACTTTTCTAATAAATTTGTTTAATTTTCTCCTTTTAAGTCACAGTGTATATGTTCTGCTCAGGCCTTGTATTTTAGGACCATTTATGAAATTTCATAAGAAAAGCAACTCACTTTTTTTTTAAATAACTTTTATTGTGATTTGAGTACGAGTAAGCAGTCTGTTTCAGTATAGCATTTGGAACCACACCACAGTTCTACTCACCCGCTGTCTCCACTCCCTTCCCCACCCTCCCTTTCCCTCACTCCCTTAATCCACAGAAATTCTCATGCCCATTTTGTCAAGAGCTGACCCCCTTGCCCTGTCTTCTTGTCTCCAGCAATGAGGTTCTCAGACAGCCCCTGTGTATCTGTTGAAGTTCAAGTTTGTTCAGTGCCAGGATCACTGTGCATCTTACATAGTCCAGTTTAGTTTTTGTCAAGGGAGCTGGTGTCATTGCTGGAAGTAGTTTGGGGTTAGATAGTCTGTGGGGCCATTCTTCCACGGGGCCCTCCACACCAAAGGACCATCTATTGGTAGAGTTCTAGTTCTGCACACTTATGTTTCTCCTGCCACGTCAGGGGCTCTATATTGTGCACCCCACCTTGGCCGTGCATCATCTGATTCTTCTGTCCCATATTAAATTAGTCTCTGGATATATGGCACCTTCCATCAGCTAGGCTTATATTTTCTTCCTGCCCTTGATGTCCTCCTTTTAGCTCTGTCCCAGGTAAATTGGGAGCAAACAGTTCTACTTAAGTGGCAGCTTGTTAGCTTTTAAGAACCCAGATGCCATTCACTCAAGTGGTATGCAGAACCTAGAAAAGAACTCACTTTTAAATGATGCTGAAAAATAATGTTTAGCAGTTAAAATACAAATGACAAGTATATTTCATTTGCTTTAAAGCCTTTTTACTTCAGACCTGTCATCCATTACCTATTTTATCACATTTATTCACAGCACACAGAACACTATCAGTAATTTTAGGAAGAACCTAATCTATGAACATTGACTAATTCCTGCACTCGTGTGTGTGTGTGTAACCTTGGATATGGACAGTTGAATTCTTCACTTATCTCTGCTCCATCCCCATTAATAATGTTCTTGGTTGTTTATATACCCTGAAACATATACCAGCTGGTTGTTTATATACCCTGAAACATATACCAGCCAAAAGAGTGATAATTCAAACTCACCTAGAGGCACCTTGGAAGATAGTCCTGGAGATCTGCTTCTGATAGATCACAACCTTGAAGCCCTATAGAGCAGTTCTACTCTGCACATATGGGGACTCTGGACTAATGACACCAAATGACAAAACAGCAACTCACACTCTCTTTGTCTCTCTCGCTAATTCTGTTTCTTACATTCACTTGATTGATACTACTAAGCTGTTTCCTTTTACATCTAGCTCGTTGAATTCAATTGCAAGTCAGGTTCCAGAGCAGGCATCTACCACATTTTTCTGTTGATTCCCATAGTGTTAAACAGCAAAGTTCCCTTTACTTTGCCTCAGTGAACATCCATACAGCACTGCCAGCTGCCCTTCTGGAAAGTCTCTGCCACTTCATTGCGGTAGTGCTTGATAATTCACATTTTCCCACATCTGTACCAACACTTGGTGTTACCAGAATTTATACTTTTTACTAATCGTATGATATCTTGCATTAATTTATATTTCTCTGGTAGGCTGATTACTTTATTCATCTTTGGTATTTTCAGTTTCTCCTTAATGTAAATTGCCTATTCATATATATATATATTTGCCTATTTTTACATTTTATCTTTTTTTGTTCATCTGTAGGAGTTCCTTATATATTCTAGAAATTAATCCTTTATGTTAGTCTTTTCTTTCATCTTCTCTGTATATATTATCTGTCTGTTAATTTTATTATAATGATGATGATGAGTAAGTGAACGTATAGAATCCAAATCAATTTTGCCTGACCACCTATCTGGAGCTCCATCAACCCTCCTCACCCTGTGACAGCACATTCCTCCTTTTCACTCTGTGTTTCTAAGTATCCTCTTAAGGAGCACTTGTCCCCTCCCCTCTACCCTCTTCTTTCCCATCTAGAAAGAAACCAGCAGGACAGCCTTCTATAAATATGTAAAAGCATGAGGTGCACACACTATATACTCACACTGTGTCCCCAGGTCCAGTCCATTCTTGTCTGAAGAGTTGACTTCAGCAGTGGTTTCAGGTCAGGGCCAGCAGAAGTCTAGGGGCCGTGTTTCCAGAGCACCCTCCAGGCTGTCGGACCATCAGTCCTGGTCTTTTAGACGAGTTCTTGAACTGCACCCTCTTTTTCTCGTGCTGCCTCAGGGACTCTACAGTGTGTGCCCATCACAGCTGCCTTTGCTGGTAGCCGGGCACCATCTGCTTCTTCTGGTCTCATGCTGATTCACATGGGTCCTTCTGTCTCGTGGACTCTTTTTTCCTTGTGTCTCGCTATTCTCTGTCATCGTGTGTTCCAGATAGGTTGGGACCATTTGGTGTACCTCAGATGGCAGCTTGCTAATTTTTAAGACCTGAGACGCCACTCACCAGTAGGGGGTCAGAAGACTCTCTTAACTAAAGACTAGTTATGCCAATTGACCTCAGCGTTCCCTGAAAACATGGTCCTTAGACCCCTGTCCCTGCTACGGTACCCTTCGAAGTATTCGGTTGAGTTTAGAAAACCTTTCAGTTTATGGTGTGTTTCAGTCAGCTAGGGCTGCTCTAACAGAAATACCACAGAGTGGATGGCTTTAACAAAGGAAGGTTTATTCTTACACAGTCTGGTAGGTTGCAAGTCCATATTCAGGGTGTCTGCTCCAGGAGAAGGCTTTCCCCTTGTCAGCTCTGCAGGAAAGTCCGGTATTGCATCAGTCTTTGTCCAGGGAGCGTCCTGATGCGGGAACCTCGGGTCTGAAGGACGCGCTCTGCTCCGGGTGCTGCTCTCTTGATGGCAAAGAGGCTCCCAAATTGACCTTTGTTTCTCTCTCCTTTTCATCTGAAAGCATTAAGGGTGGGGCAAGCCACACTCTGGAGAATCTCCCCCAACAGCTGGGCAGGGAAGTAATCCAATGCAGGAATTTACCGCCCCACCCTAATCCTTTAACATACAGTTTAGCAAAACCACACAATGGAGGACAGTCCCAAGATACTGGGAACCATATCCCAGCCATGTGGCTGCACACATTTTTGGGGGGACACAATTCAAACCATGACATGGTGTAATTCACTTATGCAGATCTGCTGTCTACTATGTGCTTTCACTCCCTTCACCTAACCAAATCTCTATCAACTGTCTAATTTATGAATATCCCTCTCCCTTCCTCCCCACTCTTGCAGCCATAAGTCCATTTTTATGTACTTAAGTCTATTTTTATGTCGCTATAGGACAAGTCTCATGCAATGCTTGTCCTTTTGCTGCTAGCTGATTTCACTCAGCATAATGTCTTCTAGTTGAAACCAGGTTATGAGATGCTTCCTGAAATCATCATTGTTCTTTATCATTGCACAGTGTTCCATTGTGTATGTGTACCATTCATCTGTTTATCCATTCATCAGTTTATCCATTCATCTGTTGATGGGCATCTAGGCTGATTCCATCTTTTTGCTGTTGTGGACAGTGCTGCAGTAAACATTTGTGTGCATGTATCTGTTTGTGTGGCCACCTTTATTTCTGTAAGATATATTCCAAGAAGTGGGATTGCTGGATCATATGGTATTTCTATTTCTAGCTTTTGAAGGAAGAGCCAGATTTCTTTCCAAGAAGGCTGTAGCATTTCGCATTCCCACCAACAGTGTAGGAGAGTTTCAATCCCTCCACAGCCTCTCTAGCATTTGTTGTTTTGTGTTTTTTGGATTATGGCCAACCTTTTGGGGATGAGATGGTATCTCATTGTAGTTATGATTTAGGTTTCTCTAATAGCTAGTGACTGTGAGCATTTCCTCATGTCTTTTGGCTGCCCAGATATTTTTTTTGATGAAGGGTCTGTCCACCTCCTTTGCCCATTGCTTAGCTGGGTTATTTACCATTTTCTTGTTGATATTTTGAAGTACCTGACAGATTATGAAAGTCAGACATCTATCTGATATGTATTTGCCAAATATTTTTTCCCATTCTGTAGGTAGTTTTTTAACTTAATTGATAAAGTTTTTGGATGAGCATATGTGTTTGATTCTTAGTAGTTCCTGTTTATCTATTTTTTCTTCTGATGTTTGTGCATTGTTGGTCAGATAATGTAGTGTGTCTAAGCCATGTATAAGAACTCCTATTGTTGTACCTATTTTTTCTTGCATGATCTTTATTGTTTTAGGTTTAGTATTTAGGTATTTGTTCCATTTGAGTAAGGTATGAGACATGGGTCTTGTTTCAGTTTTTTTGAAAATGGATTTCCAGTTTGCCAACAACATTTCTTAATGAGACTGTTTTTACCCCAGTTTACAATGTTTGGGCCTTTGTTGAGTATCAAGTGTTCGTAAGAGCATGGTGATATTTCAGGAGTTTCTTTTCTGTTCCATTGGTCCATGTGTCTCTTTTGTACCAGTACGAGGTTATTTTGACTACTGTGGCAGTGTAATGGGTTCTAAGGTCAGGTAATACGAGGCCTCCAACTGTGTTCTTCTTCCACAGTGCTTTACTTATCCAGGGTTTCTTCTCTTTCTAAACAAAGTTGCTGATTTCTCCATCTCATTAAGAATTGACGCCGGACTTTGTATTGGAATTCCACTGTATATGTAGATTGCATTGTGTAAAGTGTACATTTTGACAGTGTTAAGTCTTCCTATACATGAGCAAGGTAGATTTCTGCAGTTATGTAAGTCTCTTTTGGCTTCTTGGAGTAGGATCTCGTTATTTTCTCATACATCTCTGTTTAGATTTATTCCTAGGTATTTTATTTTCTTGGGGGCTGTAGTAAATGGTATTGATTTGATGATTTCCTCCCTGATTATCTCTTTGTTAGTGCAAAAGAATCCTACTGATTTACTTATTTTTATCTTACATCCTGACACTTTGCTAAACTCTTCTATTAGTTCCAGTCATTTATTTATGGATTCCTTAGGGTTGTCTCTATATATGATCATATATCTCCAAACAGGGAGATTTTTACTTCTCTTTACTGATGCAGATACTCTTATTTCTTTGTTTTGCCTGACTGCTCTTGCTAGAACCTCTAGCACAATGTTAACTAGAAGTGGTGACAGTGGGCGTCCTTGTCTAGTTCCTGTTCTCAGGAGGAATTTTTTCAGTCTCTCTCCATTCAGAATGATGTAGGCAGTTGGCTTTACATAGATGCCCCTTATTGCATTGAGGAATTTCCCCTCTATTCCTATTTTGCTGAGAGCCTTTAACATGCAAGTGTCTTGGACTTTGTCCATTTCCTTTTCTGCATCAATTGACAAAATCAGGTGATTTTTATTCTTTGTTATTTATGTGGTTGATCACATTAGTTGATCTTCTGATGTTGAACCAGCCCTCATCCCTGGTATGAATCCAGCTTATTCATGATGAATTATTTTTTTGATATGTTGTTGAATTCTACTGGCTAGGATTTTGTTGAAGATTTTTGCATCTGGGTTCGTGAGTGATATTGGTCTGTAATTTTCCTTTTTTGTGGGATCTTTCCCTGGCTTTTGTATCAGGGTTATGGTGGCTTTGTAGAATGAATCTGGGAATATCCCATCCTTTTCTATGCTGTGAAATAGTCTCAGTAGTATTGGAATCAGTTCCTCTCTAAAAGTTTGGTAGAATTCTCCGGTGAAGCCATCTGAACTAGGACTATGGTTGGTAGTTTTTTTATTACTTTTTCAGTCTCTTCTTTTGTGATGGGTCTATTAAGTTGTTCTACTTCTGCTTGTGATAATTTTGGTAGGTGATGTGAATCTAGAAATTTGTCCATTTCCTCTAGGTTTTCAAATCTGTTACAGTACAATTTTTTGTAGTATTCTGTTATGGTACTTGTGATTTCTGATGGGTCTGTTGTGACAAATCCCATCTCATTTCTTATTTGAGTTATTAGTTTTCTCTCTTGTTTTTCTTTTGTGAATTTAGCTAATGGTTTACCTATTTTGTTGATCTTAAAAAAAAAAAAACAGCTTTTTGTTTTGTTAATTCTTTCAACTGTTTGTCTGTTCTGTAATTCATTTAGTTCTGCTCTAATTTTTATTATCTATTTTCTTCTGGTGACTGAGGGATTCTTTTGTTACTTTCTACTTGTTCCAGTTGTTGGGTTAATTCTTTGGTTTGGGGCCCTTTCTTCATTCTGGATGTATGCATTTATAGAGAGAAGTTGATGTCTGAGCACTGCTTTTACTCCATCCCATAAGTTCTGGTACAGTGTGTTTTCGTTCTCATTTGATTCAGTGGATTTTTTTAATTGAATCTTTGATTTCTTCTATAAGCCATGGATTTTTGAGCAAGATGTTCAGTTTTCATGAGTTGGAATTTCTACCCATGTATTTTCAGCTGTTGGTTTCAACTTTTATGGCTTTATGGTCTGAGAAGATGCTTTGCAATAATTCATCAGTTTGGATTTTGTTCAGACTTGCTTTATGACCTAATACATGATCTATTCTGGAGAGTGTTCCATGTGCATTGGAAAAGAAGGTGTGCTTATCTGTTGTTGGGTAAAAAGTTCTGTATATATCAATGATTGTTGCAACATGATGTCCTATATCTTTATTGAGCTTTTCTTCTGGTTGATGTGTCCATTACTGACAGTGGAGTGTTAAAGTTTCCTGCTATTATTGTAGAGTGATCTATCTCACTTTTCAGTGTTGTCAGCATTTGTTTGATGTATTTAGATGCTCTGGTATTGGGTGCATAAATATTTAATATTGTTATGTACTGCTTATTTATTGAAACTTTAAGCAATAAAGTGACCATCCTTCTCCACAGTGGTAGTTTACATTAAAGTCTATTTTATCTGAGATTAATATTGCCACTCCTGTTTTTCTTGGCCTGTTGTTAGCTTAGTATGTATTTTTCTATCCTTTGCGTTTCAATTTGTTCATGTCTTTGAGTCTAAGGTATGTTTCTTGTAAGCAGCATATAGATGGATCATGCTTTTGATCCAAGCCATTATTCTCTTCCTCTTAACTGGAACATTAAGTCCATTTATAGTCAGTGTAATTATTGATAGATAAGTGTTTAGTGCTGTCATTTTGGTGCCTTTACTTTTGTGTTGATGTTTCCTTTGTTCCACTTGATATTCTGTTCTGGGTCCTTTTTCTTTATCTGTTTTCTTTTCACCCTTTTCATATTGGTTTTGTATCTGTTGAGACTTCTGCATTATATTTCTTGTTTTGATATGTAGCACTGTTAGTTTGCTTTGTGGCTGCCCATCTGCTCTAAGTTTAAACCAGTCTTTAACTTCTGTATATCTCTTTACCTTCCTCTCCATCTGAAAAGGCTACAGCTAATATATCCCTCTTTATAGGGTGATAATGTCACAGTTTACATGGTTCCCTACTTTAATATTTTACCTTTTATTGAGCTTTGTTACTTCCCTAACTGAGTAGAACTCTGAATGCTGTGTCCTTGAGTATATGTCTGATGTTATTAATTTTCTAAATGAAGCTCTTCAGTATTTCCTGTGGTTTTGTTTTCATTTTTGCAAAGTCTCTAAGCTTCTGTTTATCTGAAAATGTGTTAATTTTACCATCATATCTGAGAGACAATTTAACAGGATATATAATTATTGGTGGTACGTTTTTCTCCTTTAAAGCTTTGTATTTGTCATCATACTGCCTTCTTGCCAACATGGTTTCTGCTGAGAAGTCAGAGGAAAGCGTACAAGCTACCTTTAGGAGCCTATCTTTATGTTTCATTTTATTCAGCTTGATTATAATATGTCTTGGTGTCTTTCTTTTGGGGTCTACCTTTTTAAAGTTCGATAAGCATCCTGAATAGCTATATTCTCTTCTTTTGTGATGTCAGGAAAGTTTTCTCCCCGCAACTCGTCAACAATTCTCACTATTTTCTGCTCTCCCTCCATGTTCAAGAATTCTAATTATTTGTAGATTATTCCTCTTGACAGAGTCCTGCATGCTTCTTCATTTTCCTTGGTTGTTTTATCTGAGTTCTCCTCCTAAATGCTGGTATCAGTTGCTTTATCTTCAGTCTTGCTAATTCTGCATTCCATTTCCTTCATCCTATTCTTTTGGCTTTGCACTGAATTGTCTAATGCTTCAGTTTTATTATTGATCTGCTGGATTTCAGATGGTTGATGTTCTAGCAGTTCATATAGCTTACTTAATTTTTGTTTAATCTGTAGAAGGGCTCTATACATGATTGTTTTGTATTCTACCTCTGATAATTTCAGGAAGGCTTCTTCATTTGGGAAGTTTTTTGATTCTTTATTTTGGGAGGTTTCCAGAGCCATGATAGTCTACTTCTTTAAATGGTTAAATATTGATTGTTGTCTTTGTGCTGTCAAAAAGCTGTTCAGTTTCTCAAGTGTTACAACAACAGGAGCTGTGGTGTAGCTCTCCAAAAGGTGTGAGTAAGAATACTGCTAGACTTAGCCATCAGGTGCTGCTGTGTTCTCTAGGTGCAGCTATCTTATGTACAGCTTCTCTGGTAATAGGGACGCTGTCAAGCCCCACAGTGATGCTCAGCTTGGCAACTGGCCCCTGCTGGGTCCTCTTTATCAGCCTTGCCTCCCAGCTGATAAAGATGGAGACCTACTTGGGCCAACTTTCCAGCATCACACCAGGCAAAACTGTAGCACAGCTCAGGGAAGAGAGGAAAGAAGGATACCACCACACTCAGCCACCAGAGACCACTGCACTTATCTTAAAACCTGCTTTTCTGATGTGAGGGGCACTGTCCAGCAGCCAAAAGTGTCCAGGTCCTCAGGGGTGGCAGGCCCTGCCTACTGGCTGGAGTCTCTCAGGGGCCATCAGCAGATAGGATGTTGTGGCTCAGTGAAGGGAGATGGAAATTGCCCTGCCACATTCAGCCACCAGTCACCACTGCATTATCTAGATGCATTTATCTTAAACACTGCTCTTCTGCTGAGAGGTGTTTACCAGTGGCAACCAATAGCGGTGGAGCCCTCAAGGGTAGCAGGCCCCACCTCCTGTCTGGCAAAGATGGCCCTCTACTTATGGAGTCTCTCAGGCCATCAGCAGACACTGTGATGCAGCTCAAAGAATGGACGGGTTAAGGCATCACCACACTTAGCAGCCAGCCACCACTCTGTTGTCCAGGTATGATTGTCTTAAAAACATCTTTTCTGCTAGTAGAAGCACTGTCCAGAAAGGCACTGTTGCTGAGCATGGGACTTAGCCCCAACTGAGCCCTCAGGTATGGCTGATTCCACCTCTCAGCTGACCAAGATGGCATCCTGCCTGAGCCACCTCTCCTGCACTGTGCCAGCAGTATCTATGGTGAAGCCTAAAGAAGAGAGTGGGGAGGGGTGCTGGCATCCTTGATAGTCAGTCACAGCTGGGTTGTCTAGATGTGAGTATCCCAAGCACAGCTTCTCTGCTGCGGGATGTGCTGTTTGCTTAGGCACTGCAGCTCAGCATAGTGGTCAGCCCCTGCCAGGCTTTCAAGCTCTGCAGTCCCAGTCCCAGTCTCCCAGTTAACAAAGTAGGCATCCATACCTGTAAGCCTCTCAGCGACTATAACAGCAGAAGCAGGACCCTTTGCACTCCTGTCTCGCCTCTGACAGAGGTAGCTTTCCCCTTCCTGTCTCCCAGTCCTATCTCACAACCCTATGCCTGATCTTGGGGGCTCCCAGAGTTCCCACACTGCTCCATTCAATTATTTGTCTAGGCCTTAGCTCTCAGAGGGAATCGAGGAGATGTGCATCTGGTCAGCCTTGGCTGTGCATCCTCATCCATTAATTTTGTCTATAGTTTCCATCTTCTGACAGAAATCCTTAATATTTATGTTATTTAAATTTTAGTAGCTTTCTGGGAAAAAAATCATTTCAAATTTGCATTAAGCTAAAGGTTGGAAACAAAAGACACAAAAAATTATGATATTTAGGCCAAGATTTTAGAGAATTTGAGAGTCAGCATGATCTGTGAAACAGAAGCTGTGTGCTGAATGCTCTTTCTAGGAACTTTCAGAGGACTCATAAGTGCAGTGGTCCCAATAACTGTCTATAATATGTACCAGGGCTTGAGTCATCTGTTGGGATTTTACTGGCTCTTCAGAATACCTTTCTTCATCGTACTAAGGAGCAGAGTCATTTTATATGCCTGGATAAATGCAGAAAGATCAGTTATTAAATCCTAACTCAGTCTGAATTCTCAGTCAGTGGAAATTCTTAAATATAAAGATTTTGTATTGCCAGATAACAATACATGCAACCTAATTTATTTTGTACTTACAGTGACTACTGATTGCTTACTGTGTGTCAGGTATGTCCTTAGTGCTGTGCATCTATTATTCATTCTCTCCAGTAACCTGATGAGGCCACTGTGACAGAGGTAAAGTACATTTAGCAAATCTCACTTTATATTCCTTCATTCTGAGCTCACAGAAAACTACACCTCCCAGTCCACCTGTAATCAGCCTCAGCCACATGATTACTTGCCAGTGACATACCTTTATACTTGATGAAAACCTCTATGAGATTTTCCACTGGCTCTTTTATTTTTCCAGTGTGGGTCACTGAATCACTGAATTGAAGACAGCTGCCCAGGACAGTCATTTTTGCATGCAGCAAACTTTCCATGAGCAAAACCAAAACCTTTGCTATCATAAAACATTGATGTTTTTAGAGGTATTTGTTGCTGCAGCATGGCCTAACCTATCCTAAGTAACTAAGTACCATTATTATCCTCTCATTTCATAGATAAGGAGCTTTGGTGTCACAGTGCTTAAAGTGCTCAGCTGTCAACTGAAAGGTCAATGTAGCTTTCTGGGAAAGCTTCTCCATGGGAGAAATATGTGGCAGTGTGCCTTAGTAAAGATGATAGCCTTGGAAATTCTGTTGTGTAGGACCACAGTGAGTCACAACCAACTAAATTACAGTAGATTTGTTGTTTTTTTTTTTTTTTTTTTTTTGCGCTACTTTATAGGTGAAGAAACCAAGACACCAAAAGGTTAACTTGCCCAAGGTCTTCCCATAAGTCTGACACTGGAGCCCACAATGTTAACCTCCGTGCCATGCTTCCTGTGAAGTTAATATGTTCTTAGATTTAAGCTGGGCTAGGTCCCAAAGTGTCTGTTATCTTTTTATTGTTGAATGATGGTTGGGTAACTTTGCTCGTTTTAATTGAATAGACATTTCTAATTTGTGGTATTTGCATGTATCCGGCTTAAAGCTATATGGATGAAGATAAATGTATTTATCCTAAAGGGCACTGGAAAAAATTGGCTAATTCTAGAGGAGTAAATATTTTTTACTAACACATCCATTTTTAGAATTAAAAATTCTAATTGGTGGCATAGTTTTCAAATTATGCAGTTTTTTCAAGTTAGTCCATGTAAAAATAAAGTAGGACACAGGAAAGCTTTCATGTAGGACTGACATTGAAGAAAGGATACAATTTTGAAGGCTGGAGGGATTCCCAAGTAAAAGGTCTGCACTGAGCAAATTCACACATTCTCCAGTATTGGGCTCACACAGTTGTTACCGGCCACTCTTCTGGGTGCTTGGGGTACACAAATGAACAACAGACAAAAACCTGTGTCCTCATACTTCTTATGCTTTAACAAAACTGGGAAAGAATAGGACAGCTATTTGCAAACCTACCAGACTGTAATAGAGGAAATATAGCTCAGAAATAGATAGGTAGTATGCCCTAGGGAACTCTGAATGCCACCATGGGAGATTTGAACTTAACTCAGCAGGGATCACAGCACCAGGAGACTCCTAAAGAGGGATGGCATGAAAAGAGCTGTGAACAGGGCTGTCTGTAGGACAAATGGAATTCAGAAGTGCTGTAAAGATCAAGAATGGAAAAGCACCTGGAGTTCTAGATTTCCTTTCTGAGGCTTCATTTTTCTTCCTGGTTTTGATGGTGATGATGATGGCTTGATGGCAATCATGATGATGATGATACTGCACTGCGTGCCGAGGCAGTGATCAGGAGCTGATACCCTGCTAGTGTTCTGTTTGCCTAGCTACCCTGCTTGCAGAGTCATATGCCTTTGGGGGCTGTTTCGACTAAGGGGAAGGGATATCTTTTTATCCTGTAGAAGAGGTGCCCTTTTGTAATTAGCATGGAGATTCTTTATATGCCAGCAGCAGCCCTCACTAGGTAGCAGAGCCAAGATGTGACTAGTCATACCTGACTTCAAACCTGTGTGATTATCTCTACCACTATTTGTTGCTGTCACAACTACTTGCATTCCAGCTGCTGCTATGAAAGACTGGGGAAGTAGCCAGCACTCCTTGAATTCTTGCTATGTGTTGCTGCTTTGCTTCACAAGTGAGACAAAGAAAGGGAGTATATTTTTCTTGAAATGATGGATAAAAAATTCTAAGAGAGAGAGGGAAGGGTTCAAGGCTGTGCACGTGTATGTGTGTATGTGTGTCAGTGAGTGAGACTGCTGCAGCTGTCTGCTGTACTGCGTTAGAAAGAGTGGAGGGCAGGTGGTTAGTGCCTCATAGTGCTCTCTGGAGTTAATGCTGATGCCACACAGCCTGTTTGTAGTCAGAACAAACACAGAGTGGGACACAGTGATTGCAGCTCAAGATGTTATGTCTGCAACTGGCCATTTATATTAATAGAACATTTCCTAATTGGGTGTTACTATTTTAAGTATGCTAAATTTTTTGAACTTAGTTTATAAGTACTTTAGGATATTTGTTTTGAGCCTTTTTTTTTTTTTTCTGGCAGACTCTCTTCTTTACCATTTCCCAGCCTGAATTCGTATAATGTACAATGAGAACCCAGCCTGCTGGAACTCTGTGTATTGACCTAGCCTTTCTCACGTTCAGAGGGGACCCCCTAGGTGTTTCTTCTCAGCAAATTCTTTTTGGTCTTACTGTATCTTTCCTTCAGTTTCTGTTTCCTTTTTTATTCATTCTCTTACATATCTGGAAACCCGGGTGGTGCCGTGGTTAACTGCTATAGCTGCTAACCAGAAGTTCCAGTTCAGCTCTGCCAGGCCCTCCCTGGAAACTCAGTGGGGCAGTTCTCCTGTGTCCTCTAGGGTCCCTGTGAGTTGGAATCCACTGGACAGCAGTGGCTTTGTTTTGTTTTCTCCCATGTCTCCTGGTGTGGTCCCTCTTTCCTGCCATTTTTTCAGACCATTATGTAAGTTTGCATGGGAGCTGGCAGACCTGCCCGGGTGAGCAAGGGCTGTGGGGAGGAAACAGTAGCCGCCAAGAAGGCACGTCTAGCTGTGTCAGTCGCGCTGATACCTGATGAGCTCATTGTTGGTTTCAGCCCTCTTTCTTCTTTGCTCCTCAATACCCTTTCTCATCATGGGAGCCCTGAGGGACAGAGTCACAACTGCCGTCACCAGCTCAGTATTGTCAGGCAAGTCTTTCAGGGGGGCCTCAGTGTCAATGAGAGAGGTCCAGTGAGATGACTAAGTCTGAGGGCCCTAACAAGTTACATGTAATCATTTGTGTTCTACTCATTTGGTCACAGTTGCTGTCGAGTCTCATCCTCACAGCTCCGAAGTGCTTGACTGACTAATGTGAGTTAGCAGGACATGTGTGTCCGTAGAAGGGTATCCACAGCCCCCTCTCGCCCTCTTTTCCTCTAGTGGAGGTGGAAAATTGGGATGATAATTTCCTTGTTTATTCTGAGACAATATTGTTTTCTGTAGTAGCTACAGTGGGTGAAGAAGGTTATGATTACTTATTACTGAGCTGCTAGGATTAGCATCCCACTAGTTGGGCACGAGGACTTTGCCGATAATAGAAACTTTGGACTTTAACCCAAACTTTAGATTTCCTGGAGAAGGTGTGCCCTGGAAAAAAAAGACTTACCTTGATAAGGAATGGTAATAATTTTTAAGATTCTAGACACTAAGTTATAAGCATTGCCAAGTGAGAGAGGAAAGGCTTGTGGTTAATAGAATATGATGTATACACTATAATTGTGTTGTTATTGTTCACAATTGTTATTCAATGTGTCACACACTTGTCAGGCAGTCACTGAGGGTTTTAATTTATAAAACTACTGGAAAACTTTTTTCTCAGATGTTTGCTGTGCTATTACAGTTCTTGTCATGAGTAGGTAGTGATATTGTTGATCATACTACATATTTAAGTCCTAAGGATTAGGATATAGACGTGGTTACCTGAGATGGAGATCCTGCTATGACTTTCCTTTTGGGAAATAAATTATTTTCTTAACTAACTAATCATAAACTCTAGGACCAGGTGTCTGTGTTTTAATGTAGTCATTAATAAACAGTTAAAAAAAAATCTAGGTACAGTTAGGTACCTTACTTACCCCTAACTGTTCTAATTCTTAGAATTCTTTATAGTGTTTAAAAGAGGAACACTCTGTTCTTTGCTTCCTTGTATTTCGTTGAACATAGATGTTCCTGGGTTTGGACAGGGCTCTTTGGCTCTGTGGCTTCCCATAATGCCCTTCTATCTCTCCAGCATTCACCACTTGGGGAAGACCAGCCTGCAAGGGATGTGGGGGTGGGGGAACCTCTCCTCCCTTGTGCTCTCCATGCCTTCCTGTCTTTTAGTAACTTATAAGGTATTGTGTGCCTATTGTGTGCTCAGAACAAAGCTCAGTCTACAAACTACAAAAATAAGTCATAGAAATGTGTTCTGACGTTTGAGCTGCTCAGGGTGTAGAGAAGAACCACATGTAAAATGTGAAAACTGCGCCGTAAAAACTACTGTGTTCATTAAAAAACAAAGAAACAAACAAACAAAACTCGAGAAAACCGTAAGTGCTAGAGAAGCTATGGGAGAGTAGAACTCTCACACACTGCTGGGTAGGCATGTAAAATGGTACGAACAATATGGAAAATGATATGGCACTTCCTCACAAAGCTAGAAATACCAACACATATTGTCTTGGACATCTAATGCTGCTGCAGCAGAGATACCACGAGTGGATGGCTTCAACAAAAAGAGATCTGTTCTCTCACAGTCCAGTAGGCCACAACTCCAAACTCAGGGTGCTGGCTCCAGGGAAAGGCCCTCTCTGTCTGTCAGCTCCAGAAGAAAGAGTTCAACATCCAGGTCCAAGAGCATCTCAGTACAAGAATCCAAGGTGCAAAGGATATGCCATGCTCCCAGCACTGCTGTCCTGCTGGTGTGAGGTTCCCATGTCTGTCTGCTTGCTTCTGTCTTTTATATCTCAAAGAGATTGGCTTAAGACACTATCCATTCTTGTATAGCTCATCAGTATAACTGCCAGTAATTCATCTCATAATAGTGATAGGATTTACAACACATAGGACCGTCACATGGAAGATGAACAGTCACACAGCACTGGGACTCACGGACAGCTAAGTTCACTAGTGTTTCTGGAGAACACAATTCAATCCATGATACATATGATGTAATAATCCTACTCCTAGGTATATATCCTACAGAAATAAGAGCCATAACACATATAGATACATGCACACCAAGTTCATTGCAGCATTATTTATAACAGCTAAAAGATAGAAACATCCTTATTTCCTATCATCAGGTGAATGGATGGAGAAACTGTGCTACATACACAATGGAATACAGTGCAATGTTGAAGAATAATGAGAGATCTTCAGAACATCTCATAACATGGATAAACCTGGAGGACATTATGCTGAGTAAAATAAGTCAATCACAAAGGATGTTGTGTGAGACCACAAGATCAGGAGAAGTTTTTCACACAGACCAAAACATTGGATGCTTACCAGGGATAGGAGCAAGGTGGGGGACTACAGTGAAAAATAGAAAACTACTAACTGAATAGTACATATGTACGAACTTTGATGAAGGGAGAGATAATACACAATGTGGGGGGAGTCACCACAGGATGATAAAAGTAAAGAAGACACTGAAAGGTGTGCAAAAGTAAAAGACAACAACAGTAAATGCTAATACATATACAGTCCTGCAACAGCAGTAGTAACAGTAGTCTATGCATGGACACATGGGTGTATATGTAAGCTGAACAGGCATGAGAGGGCATATGAAGTACACCCATGTCCA
This sequence comes from Heterohyrax brucei, assembly GCA_028571685.1. Classification (NCBI taxonomy): domain Eukaryota; kingdom Metazoa; phylum Chordata; class Mammalia; order Hyracoidea; family Procaviidae; genus Heterohyrax; species Heterohyrax brucei. The sequence continues at coordinate 43,544,165 of CM053164.1, forward strand.
TATATACGTGCACCTACTACAGATACACCCATGTACATATATACATGTACATACTGCAAATGTACCCATGTATGCAATATTACACACAGGGGACACAGTCATGAAAACTTCTTAGCCATAGGTATAACCCCCTGAGATTGAGAAACTGGGCTTGAGGGGACACATATGTCAATTGGCATATTGTAATTCATGGAGACAGTTTTCTACATCCCACCTTGGTAAGAGCAACTGAGGCCTTAAAAGCTTGTGAATGGTCCTCTAAGACACAACTGGTCTCTTCTCATTCAGAGCAAAGAAGAGTGAAAAAAGACAGACTCAAGGAAACACTTAATCCAGAGGACTGGTGGACCATGGCCTCCACTAGCCTGAGACCAGAGTTAGATAGTGCCTGGTCACCACTACTGACCACTCTGACCAGGACCATAATAGTAGGTCATGGACAGAGTGGGAGAGAGACAGAATAAAATGCAAACTTCTAAGACCAGACTTAGTAGTCTGATAGCAAATTATGTACCTTAAACATCTTTTAAACTTGGACCTAATATCACTTCTGGAGATCACATTATAGCCACACAATAAACATGCCTATAAAATGAACAATAACACTAGTGAGGAATGTACACTTCAGAACACAATGAACTTCTATGAGACCTAATGGTTACTGTTTACATAAGAACAAAGCTCAGAAAGATGGTGGGGGCAGGAAAACTCAGAGTGTGGACATGGGGGACCCAGGGAAGAATGAGGGAAAGTGCTAACACATTCAGGGGTTTCCAACCAAAGTCACAAAACACTTTTTATAAATTAGAGTGACAAACTAATTTGTTCTGTAAACATCCACCTAAACAACAATAAAGTGTTCAAAATTGAAAAAACAAAAAGCTATTGTGTTCAGGTATGGACAAAGTACTCTAGAAGAACAGAACCCAAACTGTTGCCATTAAGTCTATTCCACAGCCTTGGAAATCCCATGAGGGCTGTTCTGTTCTGTCCTATAGGGTTGCAGTGAGTCAGAAACAATTTGACTTGTTGGTAGTGGGGAATTGTGAATCTTTAGGGAAGCAGATTGCTGTATCTTTCTCCCTCGGTGGGGCTGGTGAGCCTGAACCACCAGTCTTCCTGTTAGCAGCTGGGACTGCTCCACCACTAGGATTCCTTAGAAAAACCAAAGAGAGTACTAGTAACTTCCTGAAGGGTTAGGGGTAAAGTATGGTGATGACTGAGCTAAATATTGAAGAAGACCTCGGAATTTGCCATGTGGTAAAGGTGATAGTAGGGGATCGTATTCCACATTCATAGTTAAGTGAGAAAGGAATCATTGCCTGATTCTTAAGAGAAAGAGTTAAGAAATGTAAGAAAAAGAGAAAGATAGCAGGCACCTATAGAAGCTCCTGAATGAGATGTTCAGTGAAACTAAAGTGCAGTAGCAAAGTTTCAGCATTAAATGCTTTTTGGTCAATCTCTTAGAAATACAAACCCTAAATAAGAATAATAATAAAGTTCTTCCTCAGAGAAGACGTATTGAGATGATCATATTTCTTCTAAACAAACATAACTTGTAACCGATTTTGGAACATGGGATATAAAGTAATTTTATTCCGGTGTTCACTTTTAATTGCTTGTACACGTGAAGGACAGTGGTAAAGACAGCTCAAATACTTTGACTCCGGTTTCATAAGTCTGTGATGACAGTGTAAACAATGCACAGACACCAGAATTAAAAATAGATAACTGGGAGCTCCTAAAATCAAACCCTTGTGATGGTCATCCAAAGACTTTACCCAAAAAGTAAAACAACAGTCTACACTCTGGGGGAGAAAGTTGGCTACGACATATCTAATCAGTGTCTAATTTCTAAAATCTACACGACACTGCAAAACAGAGGTAACGAAAAGACAACCCAATTGAAAAATGGTCAAATGATATGAACAGGCATTTCACCAAAGAAGACATTCAGGCAGCTAACAGATACATGAGGACATGCTCACAGTTGTTAGCCATTAGCGGAATCCAATCAAAATTGTAACAAGGTACTATCTCACCACAGCAAAGCTGGCATTAATCCAGAAAACACAAATAATAGATGTTGGAGAGGCTCTAGAAAGGCTGGAACACATACACGTTGCTGGTGGGAATGTCACATAGTATAACCACTTTGGAAATCGATTTGGCACATCTGTAAAAAGCTAGAAATACCATCCAGTAATCCCACTCATTGGATTATATCCCAGAAAAATAATAGCTGCCACTCCAATAGATGACATGCACACCAGTGTTCATTTCAGCACTGTTCACAACAGCAAGAAGTTGGGCTCAACCTAGATGCCTGTCAATAAATAAATGTTTTAACAAATTGTGGTATATTTACACTATGGAATACTATGCAATGATAAAGAATAACAATGAACCTGAGAAACATAACATGGGGGAATTTGGAAGGCATTATGCTCAATGAAGTTAGTTGCAAAAGGACACATTATCATGAGACCACTAATATAAGGACTCAAGAAAGGATTTCAACACAGAAGAAAACACTCTTGGATGGTTATGAGGCTGGGGTAGGTGGGAGAGGTGTATTCACTGATTGGATAATAGGTAAAAATTATTTCAGAGAAATTGGCACAACTGGACTAAACCAAAAGCTAAGAAGTTTTCTCAAGACAACCAAATATTTTAAACCACAGAATAGCAGGGGCAGGGACCTGGGAACCAAGATTTCAGGGCACAATTCTGTCAATTGGCATGACAAAGTTCATTAAGAAAGTGTTCTGTATCCCACTTTGGTGAGCGACATCTAGGATCTTAAAAACTAGGAAGCAGCCATCTAAGAAGCATCAGTTAATCTCAATTCACGTAGAGCAAAGAAGAATGAAGAACATCAAAGCCATAAAAAAAAAAAAAAAGAACTCAACAAACCAGAGACCATCAGCATGAACCTAGAAGAACTCAGTGGTACGTGGCTAACACCAGAGACTGTGGTTACAGGAAACTCAGCGAAGAGTTTCTGATGGAGCAGGAGAAATGTGGGGTGCAGAACCGGAACTCTAGTAAAAAGACCAAACTTGATGGTATGACATATTGTAGTACAGTCCTTAGACTCTCCGTTAGCCAAGATTTGAAACCTTTTCAGAAGCCAGCTCCTCAAAGATTAAATTGAGTGTGCTTCTTGACTTAAGTAGATACAGAAGACTAACTGGGCAGTTCCTGTCCAGAGATGAGATGAAGAAACAGACAGGATCTGGTTGAATGAACATGAGAAGTACAGGGTGGAGGGGAGGAGTGTGCTATCACTGTGCAGAGACAACAGACAGGGTCATATAACAAAGTGTGTGAGGCTTTGAATGAGAAACTAGCTTAAATTGTAAATTTTCAATTACAGTACAATGAAAAAATAAATGCTGCTACTAATAATAATTTTTTAATGTAATCTAAATTGATTCCACATTAAGATTTTCTCATTTATCTTAAATCTCCCCTCTTCTAGTTGGTTTGTTCAAGTGAGTATCCGAACAAGGTCCATAGCTCTTGGTTGTAATTTCCTTGACTCTTAATCTGTGACAGTCCTCACTCCTTTGATTTTTTCCCCCCATAAATTGACTTATTGAAGAACCAAGTCAGTTGTCCTATAAAACATCTCATGTTCTGGATATGCCTGCTTACTTCTTCATAATGATATGTATCACTTTATCCTCTATATTTACTGTAAATTGGAATAGCTTAAGATTTTTAAAAAGCAGTTTATTTACAGTTTTAGAAAATGTAAAAATGTCCACAGATTTCAGCCTTGTGACTTCTTTATATTCTTTCATTCATTTATCCATTCATTCATTCAGCCAGCATTTGTGTGCCTCTCTATGTCAGACAGAAACCGTGGTGGTGTGGTGGTTAAGTGCTACAGCTGCTAATCGAAAGGTTGCCCATTCAAATCCACCAGGTACTCCTTGGAAACTGTGGGACAGTGAGTTCTACTCTGTTCTATTGGGTCACTATAAGTCAGAATCAACTCAATGGCAGTGGGTTTATTTTGGTTTTAGTATATGTCAGACATTCTCCTAGATGCTGGATTTGGGGATTTTATGCTTTGGTTTCCCAGCACCTCTTTTGTTCTCATAAAATTGAACATTTATTTTTTAAATTTAATTTTGTGAGTAGGTAATGCTTTCTCATGGTTCAAGACTTTAAAATTTATAAGAGATTCAGTGAGGTCTCCATTTTACTCTGATGCCATCAGACCAAATTCCAGATAATTACATCTTTAGTTTCTTGGGTCCTTTGGAAAGTTGTTTATGTATCTACAAGCCAGTATGAACGTATATTCTAAAATTACCATATTTCTAGTTCATCATTAGTATCTCTGTTAAAAGTAGTTTACAAGGCCAGAGTCAGTCGATAAGTACCCATTCTTTTTATTCTTGAAAATGGCTAAGCCACCTTATCACTTATAACTCAAAGTGTAGCCCAAGAAGCTTCTCAAAAGGTGCTAAATAATCATTAAGCTTTTCTGTGAAGGTGTCTGTTTGGGAACCTGGGAAGAAGTTCAACACTTTAGAAGAAGCTACTGTGCTCTTAGTGGATGCTGTGTCAGAGCTTTTCTTGATCGATAGAGATATTTAGCATAACAAATAGAAGTATTTACCTACCTTTCTGAGATACATAGAGCACTACTGTTGCAGTGGTTTCAGAACTTGGGATGCCAACCCAAATGACAGCAATCTGCGTCGACCGGTTGCTCCTTGGAAACCAAGGAGCTGTGGAGCAGCTCTGCTCTGCCCTGTCTGTAGGGTTGCTATGAGCTGGAATGGACTCGATGGCAACAGCTTTGGTTTTTAGTTTATTTGTAAGACATATAAAAAGATTTTTTAAAAAAGAAATTAGTTTCAGTAATTTGATATATTAGCAACATAGAGGATTTAATGAGACTGAGTCTAAAAAGCTGTACATGTTGAGAAGTATGCTAATAAGGACTATAAGGACTCCAGTTAGTTCACGAACTCATCCTAGAAAAACTGCTACATACTTGGTTGCTGAATATCACTACACTCACCTTCAAAGTGCTCCCCTTGGGAAGCTATGCACCAACACCAGTACCTAGTCCATCCTTCAAAGCAATTTTGGAGCTCTTTCTGGAATGGCCATCAGAGCTGTCATTGTATTACCCTTGATGTCCTGAAGGGCATCCAAATGTCTTCCTTTCAATATTGTCTTTATCTGTGGGTAAAGAAAAAAGTCGTTGGGGGGCCAGATCAGGTGAGTAGGGAAGATGTTCCAATAGTTATTTGTTTACTGGCTAAAAACTCCCTCACGGACAACTATACAGTTGACATTGTGAACTTGCTGCAGTGCCACCGTGTGCAGTGACCATTCCAGAAAGAGTTCCAAAATTGTTTTGAATGGAGGGCTAAGCACTGGTGATGGTGTATGGCTTTCCAAGGGGAGTACTTCAAAGGTGACCGTAGTGATACTCAGCAGTGAGGTATGTAGTACTTATAGCAAGTTTGTGGACTTGACTGTCAGAACTCATACAGCTAATTATTTTCCAAATCATGCCTGATTGACTGTTACTATTTACTTAAACTTCATTTTCTTGAAATATGTTCATATCCCATCTCTTTTCTTAAAAAAGGATTTGAAGTGATGTAAATAAAATGTGTATTATAGGGTCAAACATATAGGAATAGACAAAGACTATCTGAACTAAAGTATACTTTTGATTTATTTGTATTTTTCATGTAAGCACTTTTGTCCTTCTTCCCTTCCCTGCCTTCTTTCTTCCTCTCACCTTTCCTTCTTTGCTTCTTGTCATCTTCCTTTCCTGTATCAGAACCCATTCTTGATTCTACCATTGATTGCTTGACTGTAGGCATTTTTCTTTATCTGTGATGGGAAACAAGGACATTTACTTTATACTTAAATATTTATTGTTTTTCTAATAAATACTCTGGAAAGGGGGAATATACATTCCCAGATCTTAAACTTGCTTTATAAAAAGAAGAAACTTTGTTGCCGGGAGCCAGCCCCAACAACTTTTTCGGGGCCCCACGAAGGGAGGGAAACGGTATCAGTGGAGAAAGAATTGAGACAGAGACAGGAAAGAGTTTTGGAGAAATGGCAGCCCGTCAAGGTCTGTCTGTCTTTATTTTTTATAGTCGAGGTGATGTGATTTTCACCCTGCCCCCTGATCACACAAGCTATTGGCTAACTTGAGGTGATGTGATTTTCACTCTGACCCCTGATCACACAAGCTATTGGCTAACTTGAAACCGAAACCTCGTGGTCTTTTTTTTTCATGTTAATTGTCAAGGCCTTCTAGATAATGGCCCGAGGCAGGTGTGTTGTGGTGATAATTGACAGTGAAAACAAAGTTGTGCCCCGAGCTCAGTCAGCCCTACCTATACCTCAAGGTTAAAAGGTACAAGAGGAGGAGTCTAAAGGTTTTCTGTGGGGACAGTAAACACCTACCGTCCCCCACCCTATGCCTTTCTTAAGCTGTTCTAAGAAGGGTATTTCTTTTCACATGTGGGTGGGGGGAATGTGCAGTTTGGGGAAGCCAGCAGGGCTGGGCTGGCCTTGGCATTCCTGGGCTGGGTGTTCCCAGGCTGGGCATTCCTGGTCTCAGCATTTGTCCTTGTGCCAGGAGATGAGGAGGTATTTTTGATGAGAGTTTAATTAGGTTGAAAAATATAGGGCCAGAAATATGTCAGGGGTGAGATGTGTCCGCCCGCCATCACATAGGCTTGTGCGTTTGCTCACAGAGGTCTTTGTGGGTGACGGGCTTCAGCACTTTGTTTCATGATAATGATACAGTGTAGTAGTTCTCTGAGCCTTTTTGTAGATTTTGTAGATCCACTGCAATTTCTACATAGACAGTCATGTTGTCTGCAGAAACTAAACCAGTTGTCACTGGGTCAGTTCTGACACACAGCCACCCCATATGTTTAGTAGTGTAAGTGTGCTCCATAGAGTTTTCCATGGCTGATTTTTTGGAAGTAGGTTGCCAGGCTTTCCTTCCAAGGCATCTCGAGTAGACTCAACCCTCCAATCTTTTGAAGAACAGCCAAGCACTTTAATCATGTGCACCATCTAGGGAATATCATCTGCATATAGGGACAGTTTTATTTCTCCTTTTCCAGTCTATATGCCTTCTATTTTATTGCCTTATTGCATTGCCAAGGACTTCCAGTACTATGTCAAGTAAGAACTATGAGAGCAAACGTCTTTGTCTTGTTCCCAATCCCAGGGGCAAAGCACTCAGTCATTTCCCTTTAAGTGTGATATTTGCTGTAGGTTTCTTGTGGATGGGATACTCTTTATTAAGCTGAGGAACCTCCCACTCAATTCCTTGTCTCTTAAGAGTTTTTATCATGAATGGGAATAACTTGCTTTTAATTTTTATTTTTAAGGTAATGACTGATACTAACTTTGATTTTAGTTTTAAGACTATGCTCTTGAGAATGTAAGTGCCCTTGGCTGACCAATATAATAACTGAACTTCTACACCTGAATGACTGATTTATATTGCTTTGTTGAAAGTAGTTTGTCTTGACCTCCCAGTTTTTATTGGCAGTAAAAGCTAAGTCCAAAGATTTTTGTCCCCTGGAAGGAGGATTCAAAAAGTCTATTTTTGTTTATTTCTTAATTTCTGAATAACTATTTAAAAAAATAAAATTTCACTTTCTGTGCCATTTTATATGATGTTAACAGTACCAGATTTGAAATTTTAAACAACAGTAATCCTGAATACAGCAGTCATTTATTTCATTTATCTGGGATAGCTTAGTTTCTGGTTGTTCCATTCATTTGGGTTAGGCCACTTTTGAGACTGCCTCCCAGAGGTAAGTAGGGTACGGTTTGTGTTTTCTCTTTAAATCATACAGCACCCAAATACTTATTGAGTGTGTGCCATACATAGTGCTTGTAATTCCACTTCTGAATGCATTTTCCTTTAGAAATAATTTTGTATGTGGAGGTTAGATTCTTAGACCAACCCACAAAATCCAGTCACTAGGGATACAACAGCAGCCAAACAGACATTTCTCTATTCTCCCAAAGCATTTTTAAACAAAGCAGCATTTGGCAAGTGAAACCTATTTGTCTTGTAACTGCTGCCTTTCTCAAGAACTCACTGTAGCCTGTATATTGTCAGTGCTTAAATACGATTATCTAAAGAAGAGGAAAATTCCAGAAAGCGATTTGAGATATGAATCCACGTTATTGTTCTAAATTGATTAGATACTTGTTGACAGTCTGGCCTTTGCACTTCTTTTCCTTCTTGACATTGTTGTAATAGCTGTTGCTTGTCTCCTGCCTTCCACAGGGATGAGTAGAAGCAGGGTAGGGTGTTGCAGAGCCAAGAAGTGAGGAGTGTGTGCTCTGGAGTCAGAGAGGCTTTATTCTAATGTAACCTTCAGCAAATGACCCAGGGCAAACTATTTAACTTGTTTAAGCCTCAGTTTGCTCTTCTATAAGATGAAATTTAAAATTAGGTTATGTTTTTGTAAGGGTTAAATGCTTAGCACATAATAGATTTTTAACCAGTTTGGGTTGTTATTACTACATTCATGCATATACCATGGACTGCCAAAAGAATGAATAAGTCTGTCTTGGAAGAATAGTCTTAGAAGCAAGGAATGGCAAGACTATGCCTTATGTACTTTGGACAGGTTCTCTGAAGGGATCAGTTCCTGGTGAAGGACATCATACTTAACAAAAATACAGGATCAGTGGAAGAGAGGAAGACCCTCGGTGAGATGGACTGACACAGCGGTTGCAGCATTGGGCCCAAATATAACAACAACAATTGTGAGGCTGGCACAGGACCATGCAGTGTTTCACTCTGTTGTGTATAGGGCCACTGTGAGTAGGAACCAGCTCAACAGCTCCTGAGAACAACAACTGAGTTCACATGTTTAACAATAATTTATTAAACTCTCTTACATTCAAAGCACTATATTGGGCATTTGGGGCGACACAGTTATAAAAAGTACATATTTAGTCTTTGAAGAGTATGTCGTTTGACTTCCAACACACCATATGTTCGAACAAATGAATGAAAACACCTTTTTCTGGTACCCAGTCAAGACCAGCCTTCAGTCCTTACCCTCCCCCTCTTTCTCTTTGTCCTTTCGTGTCCCTACCTCCCCCCTTTGCCCCTCTCCTCCTTGTCTTCCCATTTTTGTCTGAAATCAAGACGTTTTAGGTAAAGTCCCAGTACTACGTCCTGTTCTCGTGGAAATTCACTCATTGCTTTTCTACCTCCTTTTTCTTTTCAGTTTTTCATAGCTGCTTTAGTTATCATTTAGGCCATCATTCTCCTTGATGCTCTCCCTTTTCTCAAGAAACTTCAGGACAGCCCATCCTCATGGTTCACTTTCCTGCATCTAAGCCACAAACGATTGTGATCATGATTAAACCATCTGAGACTCAACGAATGCAAAATATTTTAGAAATTAGTGACATTAACCTCTTAAAGTCTTGATGGTGCCACAGCTTCCTTAATATACTCTCCACTAAGTTTTCTACCTCCTTGTTTTCTTCTAATGAAACCTGCCTTTCCTCAAGTAATAGCATCAAGATAAATTAAAAACTCTGACTTAATTTTTGTTTAATTGCTACATTTCAAAATAATTCATTTCTGTTATTTTGTCAGTGCAAATATACTGTATTTCTACCAGTTTATGAATTAAAAAAAAACTTTTATGTGTTGGCCTAAGAGTCTAACCTTCACATACAACATTCATGCCCGTCACAAACAAGCCAATTTTTAAATGAGTTGGGCACTCCGTAGAGTGAGTTCTCGTGTAGGACTACGGTCATTGTGAGTATTTTAGTGAACCAAACTAGCTTAAAGGTGCTATACCAGCTTCATCCTCCTTGGAAAGAAAACCATAGAATTAGAGTTGCTGTGACAACCTTGTTTTCATGCAGTACAAGAAACCTGTGGATCTGAAGTTAAGGTTGATGGAACACATGTACATGTTAATGACAGAAACCGTCATCCATGATCCATTTTCCTCCTAACTTCTTCCTAATTTAACTACCTATTTAGCACCTCTTGTGTGTAAAGGTTATATTAGCCCATGAAATAAATACCCACTATAAAAAGAAAAAGAAATTCTTGCATGGTGTTAGAATAAAATCTACTTTACCACTGCCTTCCTAATCTGGCCCCTGGCAACACATTTGACCCTTTCTCCTCCCACTAGATCCTGCTGCCGTCTAGTGTGGTCACATTGGCCATTTTGTGTGCTTCAGACATATTTGGCTTCTTACTACCGCAGGACTTTTATACTTGCTTTTCCCTCTGCCTGAAAGACTCCATTCCCCCAGGTGTTTTTACTGGCTCCTCCACTTTGTTAGGTCTTGTTTTAAATTTCCTTCCTCAGAAAGGCTTTCCCTCACTGCCCTAAAGATACCTGCCAGCATCTCATCACATGGCACAGTCATGCTCTTTGCCATTTGGATTTTTTTTCCCTGCCTACTACTTTCTTATCTGGTAAATTATTTTATTGTCATTTTGCTATTGTGTTGTTTGTCCCTTTTGAGAACATAAATGCTACAAAAGTAATGACCTTAAAGGGAACCAATGTGGCAATATAGACAAAAGCACCACATCCTTCCTCCACTGCAAGACAGAGACAAGTGTCAGTTCTGGAACTCAAATCATCAAATGAAGGAATAAAACAGACAGATACCAACCTAAGTACTGAACTCTCAAAGGTAAAACAAAACTAAAAAAATTGCAAGAAGGAACCAGGTGTTAATCTGTAAATCACAGCAATGTCAGAACAATAGATGAGGGAATACACAGTGTAGATATAGAACTTACAGATGAAGAGGAAGGCAAGGTGGCAATACCAGGTGATAAGACTGGTTCAGACATAGGGAGATAAGGGTAAATTTCAAGGTAACCACAAAGAAAGTTAGCAAACTACTCATCAAAATGAAGAAGAAAAACATAAAGTCTCAATAAACACAAAATCAACAAAAATGAAAGAAATGACAGAGAATCTACAAACAAAGGAGACTAGAATTCATATGCACTGCTGGTTGCAGGAGAGTGGGGTGCTCTACAAAATGACAGCAATAAACTAATACCCATCAATAATTACATGGAATTTAAATAGCCTAAATGCACCTGTAGAGAGACAGAGAAGGACAAAAATGGATAAAAAAGCAGAGGCCCAACAAGCTGTCTGTAAGAGACACATCTTAGAAACAAGCACATAAATTTATTAACAATCAAAGACTGAAAAAAGATATATCAAGGAAATACATACCAAAAAGAGCAGGAATATCAATACAAATCTCGGAAAAAACTGACTTGAAAACAAATTTGACCACAGAAGACAAAGAAGGGCATGATAAAATGATTAAAGGAACAACGCTTTATGAAGATATAATCATGGAAACCCTGGTGGCTTAGTGGTTAAGTGCTACATCTGCTAATAAAAGGTTGGCAGTTCAGATCTGCCAGGCATTCCTTGGAAACTGTATGGAGCAGTTCTACTCTGACCTATAGGGTCTTTATGAGTCATAATCCACTCAACAGCAGTGGTTTTAACCATGGTAAGTATCCATGTACCCAACAGCAGGGCTCCAGAATACATAAAACAAACTCACTGCACTGAGAAAAGAAATTGACAGTTCTAAAATAGTAGTAAGAGACTCTAAAACACCTGTTGGTAAAGGACAGAATATCTGGAAAAAAACTCAACAAAGATACAGAAGATCTAAGGACTGCGGTAACTATCTTGACCTCATAGACATATAGAATGCTCCACCCAAGAGCTACAAAGTAACTATTCTTTTCTAATGCATATGGAATGTTCCCTGGAATAAACCATATCTTAAGTCACAAAGCAACCCTCAACAAAGTCCAAAACACTGAAATAATACAAAGTATCTTCTCTTATCACAACACCATCAAAGCTGAAATTAACAAAAGGAAGAGCAAGGAAAAAAATCAAATACATGGAAACTGAATAACTTAAAACCACTGGGTTATGGAAGAAATCAAACATGAAATCAAAAATTTCCTAGAATCAAATGGGATTGAAAACACATCTTACAAAAACCTTTGGGATACAGCAAAGGCAGTGCTTACCAAGGTCACTTTATAACAGCAGATGCACAGATATAAAAAAAAAAGGGACAAAATTAAAACAAGCTGTACAACTTGAACAAATACAGAGAGAACAGCATAAGAAGCACACAACCACCAGAAGAAAATAATAAACATCAGAGCAAAAATACATGAAATAGAGAATAGAAAAGTAGCAGAAAGAATCAATAAACCAAAAATTGGTTCTTTGAAAGGATCAACAAAATTGACAAACCACTGGCCAAGTTGACAAAAGAAAAGCAGGAGAGGACCCAACTCAAATAACAAATGGCATGGGGGATATTATAACAGACCCAACTGAAATAAAAAAGATCATTACAGCATACTGTGAAAAACTATACTCCAGCAAATTTGAAAACTTAGAGGAAATGGACCACCTTCTAGAAACACACTATTTAGCCAAAATAATACAAACTGAAGTTCAACATCTGAACAGACTCATAAAAAATTTTTTAAAAGATAACAGTTTTTAAAAAAGACTTCCAACAACAAAAAAAAATAAATCCCTAATCCAGATGGCTTCACTGGAGAATTCTACCAGACATGCAAAGAAGAACTTACACAAATATTACTCAAACATAGAAAAGGAAAGGATACTTCTCAATTCATTCTATGAAGACAGAAGCCGGTATAACCTTGATATTCAAACCAGACAAAAACACTACAGAAAAGAAAATCAAAGAGCAATGTCTCTCATGAATATAAATGCAAAACTTAACAAAATTTTAACCAGTGGAACTCGGCACCATATCTAATAATAATAATAATAATACACTATAACCAAGTGGACTCATGCCAGGTGTGCAAGTATGGCTCAACATTAGAAAATCAACACTCCGATCCACCACACAAATAAAAGAACCATCTGATCATCCAGTCAATACAGAAAAGACATTTGACTATGTCCCACATTCATTCCTGGTAAAAACTCTCAATAAAGTAGATGTAGAAGGGAAATTCACCAACATAATAAAGAGCATCTATACAAAAACAACAGCAAACATCATTCTTAATAAATAGAGGTAGAAACATTGCCCTTGAGAACAGGAGCAAGACAAGGATGCCCTTTATCACCACTCTTATTTAACATTGTGCCAGAATTCCTAGCTAAAGCAATAAGGCAAGAAAAAGAAATGAAGGGCATCCAAATAAAGAAATTAAACTGCCCCATATCATCATTTGTGGGTGGTACATTACTATAGATAGAAAACCCAAAAGACTATACAAGAAAACTAATGTAAATAATAGAAAGATTCAGCAGAATACATGAGTTGGCTCTGACTCGACGGCACTTGGCTTGACAGCAGAATACAAGATAAACATACAAAAATCAGTTGGATTCATATATACCAGTAGAGAAAACAAGGGAAAGGAACTCAGGAAAGCAATATCATTTATAATAGCCCCTAGAAAGAATCAAATAGTTAAGAATAGGCCAGAAGAACCAGATGGTGCCCAGCCACCACCAAAGGCAGAATTAACAGTATATACAACACAACTAACAACACACTGGCTGGAACAACACACAAACTCCAGAAGATAAGCTGGATAACTGGGATCTTCTAAAAATTAAACACTTATGCTCATCAAAAGACTTCCCGAAAAGACTAAAAAGAATCTACAGACTGGGGAAAAAAATTTTGATTATGACAAATTCAACAAAAATCTAGTCTTTAAAATCTACAGGAAAATCCAACACCTCTACAATGAAAAGACAAATAATCCAATTGAAAATGCGCAAAGGAAACATTTTAGACAAAAATAAGGCTGGACTAGGGGACACAGAGTGATGCAGGTGTTATATGAGACTATTACTTTAAAAACTTATAAATAGATTTACACACAAAAAGAAACAGTCTTTGATGGTTATGAGGGAGAAGGAATGTGCAAACACTAGGTAGTAGATACGTAGTAACTTTGGTGAAGGGTAAGAAAGTACAAAATACTGGGGAAGCCAGCACAGTTTGTACAAGACAGGGTCATAGAAGCTCCATAGATACTTCCAAACTGGACTGAGCGTTATGGGGATCATGGTCTCCTAGAACATCTAGCTTAACTGGCATAACATAGTTCATAAAGAAATGGTTCTACATTCTGCTTCGATTTATAGCATCTGGAGTCTTAAAATCTTGTGAGCACTCATCTAAGATACTCCACTGGTCCCACCTTATCTGGAGCAAGGGAGAATGAAGACAAAGACACAAGGAAAACATTAGCCCGAAGGACTAATGAACCACAAGTACTGTAACCTCCATCATATTGAGTCTAGCACAACTTGATGTTCTGGGAGACCATGATCTCCACAGTGCTCAGTCCAGTAATTTGGTCCCTTGGGAGTTTGGAAGTGATCACATTAATTGTTTTCCTGATGCTTAACCAGCCTTGCATCTGTGGTATGAATCCAACTTGATAATGATAAGTTATTTTTTTGGTATGTTTTTGAATTCTATTGGCAAGTATTTTGCTGAAGATTTTTACTTGGCAAGTATTTTGCTGAAGATTTTTACGTATAAGTTCGTGAATGATACTGGTCTGTAATTTTCGTTTTTAGTGGAATCTTTCCCTGGCTTTGGTATCAGGATTATGCTGGCTTCGTAGAATGATTTGGGAGTATCCCATCCCTTTGTATGCTGTGAAAAAGCTTCAGTAGTATTGGAGTTAATGCTACTCTAAAAGTTTGATAGAATTCTCTGATACAGCCATCTGGGCCAGGACTTTGGGGGGGGTGGTAGTTTTTTTATGACTTTTTCAGTCTCTTCCTTTGTGATGGGTTTGTTAAGTTGTTAAGCTTCTCATTGTGATCATTTTGGTAGGTGATATGAATCTAGAAGTTTCTCCCTTTAGGTTTTCAAATCTGTTTAGAGTGCAGTCTTTCATAGTATTCTGTTTTGATACTTTTGATTTCAGTTGGATCTGTTGTGATGTCTCCCGTCTCACTTCTTATTCAGATTGTTTCCTCTCCTGTTTTTCTTTTATAAATTTAGCCGATGGTCTATCAATATTGTTGATCTTTTCAAAGAACCACCTTTTGGTTTTCTTAATTTTTTCCATTGTTCTGTTCTCTATTTCATTTAGTTCTGCTCTAATCTTTATCTGTTTTCTTCTCATCCCTGAGGCATTCCTCTGTTGCTCTCTTTCTACTTGTTCAAACTGTAGGGTTAATTCTTCAGCTTGGGTTCTTTCTTCATTTTGGATGTGTGCATTTACAGAGATAAACTGACCTCTGAACACTGCTTTTGCTGTATCCCATAGGTTCTGAAATATGTTTTCATTTTCATCTGACTCCATAAATTTCTTTATTTTGTCCTTGATTTCTTCTATAGCCCATGGATTTCTGAGCAAGGTGTTCAGTTTTCATGAGTTCAAATTTCTACATATGTTTTTTTCTGCTATTAATTTCAACTTTTATGGCTTTATGGTCCAAGAAGATGCATTGCAATAATTTAGTGATTTGGATTCTGTCAAGATTTCCATTTTCCATGTCCTAACACATGGTCTATTTTGATAAATATTCTGTTTGCATTGGAGAAGAAGGTGTACTTCTCTGTTGATAGGTAAAAAGTTCTGTATAGGTCAAAGAGGTCTAGTTGGCCAGTTGTCACAGTGAGATCTTCTGTATCTTTACTGAGCTTTTTTCTGGATGATCTGTTGGTTACTGAAAGTGGAGTGTTGAAGTCTCCAACTATTATTGTGATCTATCTTATTTTTCAGTGTTGTCAGTGTTTGTTCAGTGTATTTAGATACTGTGATATTGGGTGCATAAATATTTAATATTGTTATGTCCTGCTTATATATTGAAGCTTTCAGCAGTAAATAGTGGCCATCCCTGTCCATAATGGTGTTTACATTAAAGTTTGTTCTATCTGAGATTAGTATTGCCACTTCTGTTCTTCTTTGTATGTTGTTGACTTGGTATGTATTTTTCCATTCTTTGATTTTCAGTTTGTTCATATCTTTGAGTTTAATGTGTTTTATAAGCAACATGTAGATGGATTATATCTTTTGATTCAGTATGTCACTCACTGTCTCTTTATTGGAGTATTCATTCCATTTACATTCAGCGTAATTATTGATAGGTATGTATTTACTGCTGTCATTGCCTTTATTTTCATGTTGTTGGCTTTCTATGTTGCTCTTAATATTCTGTTTTGGATCATTCTTTATGGGTTGACTTTTCTTCTTTTTCAGTGTTGATTTGCTGTTTGTTGAGACTCCTGTATTATGTTTCTTGTTTTGATACGTTGCGTTGTTATTTTGCTTTGCAGCTACCCCTTTGGTCTTCATTACTATTCTGAGTTTAAACCAGACTAACTTATGCATATCTTTTTAATTTCCTCTCCATCTGAAAGGGTTATATCTCCTGTAATATATCCCTCTTTTTAGCATGATGATATGATAGTTTTTGTGTTGTGGTTACTGGTTCCTTTCTTTTAATATTTTAGCTTTGATTGAGCTTTGTGACTTCCCTAACGGAGTAGGATTCTGGATGCTGTGTCCTGCAGTGTCTCCTTAAGTATACACTTGATGTTTTTGTTTTTCTGAGCAAAGAGCTTCCTTCAGTATTTCTTGTAGGTTTGGTTTGGTTTTTAAAGTCTCTTAGCTTCAGTTTATCTGCTAATGTCTTAATTTCACCTTCATATTAGAGACACAATTTTGTGGGATATATAATTCTGACCCAGGGCCGTCGAGTCAGGTCTGACTCATGTCGACCCTATGCTTCTTGATTAGAAGTTTTTCCTCTTCCAGGCTGTGAATGTCATCCTGTTGCCTTCTCACTAACATCGTTTCTGCCAAGAAGTCAGACAATAGCCTACAGGGCTTCCCTCTGTATGTTAGTTTTGCTGTAAACCTTGCTGTCTTTAAGAGCCTCTCTCTTTTTCATTTTAGTAAGTTTGGTTGCAATATGTCTTGGTGTCTTTCTTTTGTGGTCTGTTTCTTATGGCATTCAATACACATCTTAGATATCTATGTTCTCTTCATTCATAATTTCAGGGAAGTTTTCTTTGAGCACCTCTGCAGCAATACCCTCTGTATTTTTACCTATCACTCTCTGTTCAGGAACTCCAACTATTTGTAGATTATTCTTCTTAATAGAGTCTCATATGTTTCTTAATGCTTCTTATTGTTTTTATTTCTTTGATTTCTTCTCGTAAGTGCTGGTGTTAGTTGCTGTGTCCTCAAACTCACTAACTCTGGCTTCTATCTGCTCAATTCTGCTCTTTTGACTTTGGATGGAATTGTCTCATTCTGTGATTTTATTATTGATCTACTGGATTTCATATCATTGATGTTATATCAATTCAGATAGTTTACTTAATTTTTCATTTTAGTCTGCTACATTGTGTTTAATCTCTAGGAGGGCTGTTTATGTAATTCTTTTGTACTCAACCTCCAATAGTTTTGGAAAAGCTTCTTCATCTAGGAAATTTTTTGAGTGTTTATTGTGGGAGTTTTCTAGAGCCATGGTAGACTGTTTCTTTAAATGGTTAGCTAGTGATAGTTGTCTTCATGCCATCTGGAAGCTGCTCTGTTTCTCTGGTGTTACTTCAGCAGGAGCTAGGCATAGTTCTAAGAGGGAAGTTGGTCTCCAGCTGTCTCTGTGTACTCTAGTGACTGGCCTCAGGTGGACTCTCTGGGATGGCAGGCTCTGCCTCCTGGCTAGCAAAAACGGAACTCAACTTATGGAGTCATTCATGGGCTATCAGCTGACTTTATGACGTGGATCAGTGAAGGGTAGAGGAGATGCTGGCAGGCAGCTCAGCAGTGAATTTTCCTTGTGGTATTATTTTAAAAAAGTACTTTACTGCTAAGCAAGGAGCTGGCCAACAGCTGTTGCCATCAGTGGGGCCCTCAGGTGTGACAGGCCCCTTCTTCCAGCTGACAATGAAAGCACCTCATAGGCCATCCCCAGATGCTAGGACATGGGTCAATGAAGGTAGGTGTTATGGCCTTGTTGCCATGCTCTGTCAGGCCCCACCCATAACTCTAGGCAGCACTAGCCTAAACACAGCTTTTCTGCTGGAGATGTACTTCCCAGACCAAGGTTGCTGTTCTGCATGAGAATTAGTCCTAGCTAAGACCTCCACATGGGTGACTCCACCTCCCAACTGACTAAAATGGTGTCCTACTGATGCTGCTCTTCCTGCTGTCAAACAGCAGAATCTGTGGTGCAGCTCAGAAAAGATTAGGTGGAGGATCAGTGGTACCCTCAGTCAGAAGCTGTGCTCTCAATACTTAGCCATTACAGCACAATCTCTGTGGTGTGCTATACCCTGTTTTTTACAGTTCGGTGTGTTAGCCAGTTCATGCCCATTACCTGCCTCCCAGTTAACAGAAGAGGCATCAGTACCTGCAGTCCTCCTAAATGATGAGTCAGCAGAAGCACGACTCTACGTGCCACTAACTTGTCCTAGAGAGAGGTGGTTTCCACCTTACTGAAGCCTAGTCCAATCTGACAACCCTCTGCCAGATCCTAGGGCTCCTTCGACGTCCATGCTGCTACATTCAGTTATCATTCCAGGCCTTAATTGTCAGAGGGAATCAAGGAGATATTTGTCTATTCCACCATCTTGGCCCCACCCCCTTGTTGTAGTTTTGATTTGGATTTCCCTAATAGCTAATGATAGTGAGCATTTCCTCGTGTGTCAGTCTCCTGGGTGTCTTCTTTTGTCAAGTGCCCATTCATATCCTTTGCCCATTTTTTATTTGGGTTTTCTTTTTCTTGTTAACATTTTGCCACACTTTGTAGATCATAGAGAATAGACACTGAACAGATTCATGAGAGTGAAAAATTTTTTCCCAATCCATAGATAGTCTTTTTATTCTTTTGCTGAAGTCTTCAAATGAGCATAAGTGTTAGATACTTAGGAGTTCCCAGTTATCTGTTTTCTGTTCTAGTTTTTAGGCACTGTTAGTAATTTTTTGTAATCTCTTTGTGCCATATATTAGGGCTTCCAGCATTGTTCCTATTTTTTCTTCCAAGATCTTGTGTTGTTTTAGATTTTATATTTTGGTCTTTGAGTTAGTTTTCATATATGGCATGCAATATGGGTCTTGTTTCTTTCTTTTTTTTTTTGCAGATTGACATCCTGTTATGCCAACATCATTTGTTATAGACTGTCTTTTACCTAGTTTATGGACTTTGGGTCACTGTCAGATACCAGCTCTTGATAGGTGGGTGATGTTGTATCTGGATACTCAGTTCTGTTCCATTGGTCTGTGTGTCTTGTTTTTGTACCAGTACTAGGCTATTTTGACTACTTTGGCAGTGTAGTGTGAGGCCTCACACCTTCTTCTGTTTCAGTAATGGTTTACTTCTCTGTGGCTTCCTCCCTTTCCACATGAAGTTGGCGATTTGTTTCTCCATCTAATTAAGAAATGCCATGGAATTTGTATTGGGATTGCATTGTATCTATAGATAGCTTTAGGTAGAATAGACATTTTCATGATGTGAAGTCTTCCTATCCATGAGTAAGATAGGCTTCTCCACTTATGTAAGTTTCTTTTGCTTTCATGCAGGTGAGTCTTGTCATTTTGTTTGTATGGGTCTTTTATGTCTCTGGTTAGATTTATTCATAAGTACTTTATCTTCTTGGAGGCTATTGTAAATGGTATTGACTTGATGATTTCCTCTTTGATGGTCTTTGTTGGTGTAAAGGAATCTAACTGATTATGTATGTCTTATATCCGTATACTTTGCTGAACTTCTCTGTTAGTTCCAGTCTTTTTTTTTTTTTTTTTTGTATTCTTCAAGGCTTCCTGTGTAAAGTAACATATCATCTGCAAATAGAGACACTTTCACTTCTTCCTTACCAATTTGGATGCTCTTTATTTCTTTATCTTGCTCGTCTGCTTTAGCTAGAACCTCCAGTACAGTGGTGAATAAAGTGGTCACAACAGGCATCCTCTCGTGTTCCCATTTTCAAAGGGAATGCTTTCAGACTATTTCTGCTTAGGATAGTGCTGGCTGTTGGCTTTGTATAAATGTCCTTTATTATGTTGAAGAATGTCTCTTCTATTCCTGTTTTGGTGAGGATTTTTATCATGAGTCATTCTTGTACTTTACCAAATGCCTTTCTGTATCAATTGATAAAACCTGCTGGTTCTTGGTATTTGTTTTATTTATGTGGTTGATTACATTAATTGTTTTTCTAATGTTGAACCATCCCTGGTATGAATTCTAGTTGGTCATGGTGAATTACTTTCTTGGTGTGTTGTTTAATTCTATTGGCTAGAATTTTGTTGAGGATTTTTGCATCTAAGTTCATGATAGATATTGGTCTGTCATTTTCCCTTTTTATGCTGTCTTTACCTACTTTTGGAATCAAGGTTATACTGGGTTTGTTGAATGAATTTGGCGATATTTTATCCTTTTGAAATACCTTTAGTAGCAGTGGCATTAACCCTTTTCTGAAAGTTTGGTAGAATTCTCCAGTGAAGCCATCAGCACCAGGACTTTTTTTGCTTGGGAGTTTTTTAGTTACCTTTTCAATCTCTTTTTTTGTGATGGGTGTATTTAGTTGTTCTGCTTCTGTTTGAGTTAGTCTGGGTAGGTCGTGTGTTTCTAGAAATCTGTCTATTTTGTCGAGGTTTTCAAATTTATTCGAGTACATTTTTTCATAGTATCCTGTTATGATTCTTTGAATTGCAGTTGGATCTGTTGTGATGTACTGTGTATCTATCTTCTTATTTGTGTTATTTGCTTCCTCTCCTGTTTTTCTGTTGTCACTTTGGCCAATGATTTATCATGTTAATTTTTTTTTTTTTAACCAGCTTTTGGTCTTATTAACTCTTTTGACCATTTTTCTGTTCTCTAATTCATTTAGCTCTGCTCTAATTCTTACTGGTTGTGTTCTTTTGGTGCTTGAGGGGTTCTTTTGTTGCTCTCTTCCTACTCGTTCAAGTTGTAGAATTAATTCTTTGATTTGGGCTTTTTCTTCTTTTGGGGTGTATGCATTTATTGAGATAAATTGACCTCTGAGCACTGCTTTTGCTATGTTTAATAGGTTCTGATAGGACATGTTTTCACTGTCATTTGATTCTATGAATTTCTTGAGTCTATCCTTGATTTCTTCTATAGCCCTGTGATTTTCAAGTAAGATGTTGTTACGTTTCCATGTGTTTGATTTTTTTTCCTTTTTTCTTTTTTTTGTCTGCTGTTGACTTCAACTTTATGGTTGTGTGGTCTCAAAAAGATGCTTTGTAGTATTTTCAGTACTTTGAATTTTGCAGAAGATTGCTTTGTGGTCTGATATGTGCTAGTTTTGTAAAATATTCTCTGTATAGGAAAAGAAAGTATACTTGGCTTCTTTTGGGTGGATTGTTCTATATATGTTTATAAGGTCATGTTAGTTGAGCCTTGCATTCAGATCTTCTATGTTTTTATTGACCTTTTTTCTAGATGTCCTGTTTTTCACTGAAAGCGGTGTGTTGAAGTCTCCTACTATTATTGTAGAGCTGTCTATTTCTGTTTCAGTGCAGTTAGTGTCTGTTGTATGCATTGTGGAGCCTTGTTGTTGGGTGTGTAGATTTTAATATGTTTATATCCTCCTGACATATTGACCCTTTAATTGTTACATAGTGTCCTTCCTTATCCAATGTGGTGGATTTTACTTTAAAGTCTATTTTATCAGAAAGTAATACTGCTACTCCTGCTCTTTTTAAAAATATTGTTAGCTTGATATATATTTTTTCTGTCCCTTGAGTTATGTCTTTGAGTTCTGTCCCTTTGTTCATGTCTTTGAGTCTGGTGTGTCTCCTGTGGGCAACATGTAAATGGATCTTGTTTTTATTTCCAGTGTGCCACTCTATTTATTGGTGGATTTAATGCATTTACATTCAGCATGATTATTGATAGGTATGAATTTATTATTGATAGGTATGAGTTTTGTCATTTTGATGCTTTTTTGTGTGTGCGCGCAAGAGTGTGTGCGCGCACGTGTGTGTGCGTGTGCATTATAGACTCTTCCTTTGCTACATTTAGTTTTCTGTGCTCAGTCTTTTTTCCTTATGTGTTTTCTTTACATTTTTTTCAATTTTGGTTGCCTTTGTATTTGCTGAGAATTCATGTTTTCCTTGTTTTTTATTTCAATGCCTAGGATTGATAGTTTCCTTCATGGTTACCTTAATATCTACCTCTATTGTTCTAAATTTAAACCAGTTCCTTGATTTCTTTATATTGCCTTGACTTCCTCTCCATGTGAAAGATCTATGACTGTACTTTCTTTTAAGTCCCTTTTTTTGGTTCTGTTTACTGTATGACCTCTCTGGTTCCCTGTTTTCAGTGTTTTGCCTTTGATTTATTTTTGTGATTCCTCTATTTTACTTCATATCCATTTATTCTGTTCGGTGTTCTAGTCTTGGGCTTACCTGATGTTACTGATTTTCTAACCAAAGGACTCCCTTTAGTATTTCTTGTAATTTGGTTTTGGCTTTTGCAAATTCCCTAGATTTCTATTTAGCTGGCAATGTCATGATTTTGCCATCATATTTCAGGGACAGTTTTGCTAAACATATAATTCTTGGCTGGCTGTTATTTTCCTTACACGTTTTTGTATGTGCCTTCCCATACCCTTCTTGTCTGCATGGTTTTCACAAAGTAGTCTGAGCTTAGTCCTATTGGTGTTCTTTTGTAGGTTATTTTTCATTTATCCCTAGTCACTTTTAAAATTGTCTCCTTATCTTTAGTTTTGCCAATAATATGCCAAAATAAATATTTAGATCTTCCACGTGGAGAGAAAATGAAGGCAATATAAAGGTATTAAGGACTGACTTAAATTTAGAAAAATACAGGTAAGTGTATGATAATAATGTGCTTTGGTACCTTTCTTTTGGGATCCACCTTGTGAGGAGTTTGTTAAGTATCTTGGATAGATATCTTCTCATCTTTCATGATACCAAGAAAGTTCTATCAACAAATCTCCATCAATCCCCTCTATATTTTCTGTTTACCCCCACCCTCTTTCTGGTACTCGAATCACTCATAGATTATTCCTCTCCATAGGGTCCTATGTAATTCTTACTGTTTCTTGTTTTTTTTAATTCTTTATCTGATTTTTCCTTAAATATGTTAATGCCACATGCTACATTTTCACTGTCACTAGTTTGGCCTTCTGTTGCCTCAGTTCTGCCTCTTTGGCTTTCTTGTGAGTTGTGTAGTTCTGTAACTTTATTATTAATCTTCTGAATTTCTAATTCTTACTGGTCTGTGCTTTCTTGCAGCTTCTTCAGTTTGTACACATACTCTGTTGCATTTTACCTTGTCTCCTTCCTGATGTCTTAAAGATCTCTAAATATTAATTTTTTGTATTCTACCTCTGATAATTTCAGGAAATTCTCTTATAGTGTTTTGCCTCTGTAAGTGATTTGAAATTGATTGTTGTCTCCAAGAAAACACTGGTAGCATATGGGTAAATGCTACAGCTGCTAATCAGTGGGTTGGCCATTCACATCCACCAGGTGCTCCTTGGAAAAAACTCTATGAGGCAGTTTTACTCTGTGCTATAGAGTCACTGTGAGTCAGAATTCACTCAACAACAGTAGGTTTGGTTTGGGGTTGTCTCTCAGCCATCAGTAAGTTGTGTTTTTTGTTGTTGTTCTTGTTGTTTGTTTGCATGCTGTGTTCTATCTGTTTATTTATTTATTTTTTAAATTGTCCAGATAAGGTGGTCGTATATGATAGTTTGGTTTTTGTTGCCCTTCAAACTCTGATGTCCTGTCACCAGGTGTTTAGAACAGTTACTAGATATAGGAGCCCAAAAGTCTATTTGCTCTTCTTGAATGGATTCATCTGGTTGCTAGGTAGTCAGTCACCAAATGTACATTGTAGGCTCTTGCCTAATGTCCTAGATGGGCAGGATTGATTGCTGTAGGCACAGGTATCTGGCTATAACTGCTCAGAAAGGCAGGGGGCTAACTGGCATCCTCAAGGGTCTATAAGGGTGATGTGTCCCCTATGTCTGAATCTAGGTGAAGGAACAGTTTTTGCCCTGAATTTCTGGCTCGGGGGAGTCAAATCAGATTTTTTTTTCTTTCCCCCTTCCACATGTTTGTTAAATTTTTCCGTGGAGTCTCAGAGAATGGCTCAGGGTGGGCTTAAAAGGTCCTACCTCCAGCTCCATTAATGGCACCAGACTCCAGAGCCTGGCACAGTGCAAAACAGGGAGAGGCAAGTACTGGGAGAAGTGAGAGAAAGATTTATCCTGAGGGAAAGATTTAGACCCCATGAGGTAGGTTACACACAAAGATTTCATGCTGTTTTTCACTGATTCTGGAGGCATGAGTGGCACATGCCATAGCCAGATGGTTTGTGGTAGGAGGCAGTAGGGAGGGGGTAGGAGGAGGTAACTTAACACCAAGTTTGTGTATCTATAAAATATATCAACTTTATAGGGCTTGTGTAAGGATTAAATAAAGATGTAATCAATGAAGGAAACTGTAGCCTCAGTATAGTGCCTAGCTTGTGAAACATTCTCAGAATGTGTCAGTTGTTATGACTTCTTCCTTTAAACAGTCAAAGAACTCAGATCAATAATATAAAGACCCATAGTCTTGGAAATAAGATACAGTCAGCTACAGAACCAAACTGTGATGTATTCTGCCTACACACTCAGATTCTTTATTTATTTTTGTCCTTGTTCTCCCCATTCTGTCCTTGCCCACCAAGTTTAATACCTTGTATTGTCTTGTTTTTGCTAGCTTACATTTGTCCTTGGTCCATCTTTTGTCACTACAAAGGTAATATGTGCCACAGTAACTTTCCAATACCACCAGAATATCGAAGGTAAAATGTGATAACTGTATCCTACT
The DNA here is from genome assembly GCA_028571685.1 of Heterohyrax brucei. NCBI lineage: Eukaryota > Metazoa > Chordata > Mammalia > Hyracoidea > Procaviidae > Heterohyrax > Heterohyrax brucei. The sequence continues at coordinate 43,569,093 of CM053164.1, forward strand.
GTAGCTCCTCCTTATTCTGCAAATCACTCTGCAGGATGATCTTGATTCTCTAGTGTGATGTGGAGTGAAAGCCCTCCTCTGTGGCTCTTTCATTCAGTTAATTTTGGGCGTCTGTGCTTTCACCACCACTGACACACATGCACACCTCTGAGGTCCGAGAAAGTTCTCTGAGAGACCCAGACTGACCCTGCTGTCTCTGAAACTGCCCTTTTGGCCTCTGCGCCTTTCCATTCCTGCCTCAGTGTCCTTCATCCAGTGCTACCTCCTCTTTCCTCCCTTCCTGTGGGCTTCTCTGACTGGAGAAGTACCTGCCCTCCTCCTTGGGATAGAGAGGGAGGGGAAGAAGCATGACTTACTGGCACGTGCAAAGTATTTAGATTTAGTATTTTCAGTGTTTTTCCTGTTAGATCAGTTTGGGAGTTTTGTTGTGATTGCCTTAATTTAATCACAAAAAAATTGTATGATAAAAAATGATATGATACATCACATATCATTCTTCAACTGGTTTTCATTTCTACCTTAACAATTTGTTAAGTGGCCTGTGAGCCACTCATTCTTTTCAGTGGCTACATGATATTCTATTCAAATATATCCAGCTCCTCAATGGGGAGCTATTTAAGTTGTTTGAAATTTGTCCCTCACATTTGTGGCTTAGCCCTACCTATATGAACTTGTCATTTATTCTCTAGCATTTAGCTCCCATTCTCACTTTCTCAGGAGGCTCTAGGCTCTCGGGGTATATCTGATAGTACATTGACTCTGAGGACAGTTAGTGCGTTTGCTGCTAAGGCAATGAGCATGTCTGTGGCTTAGTTGTTTGAGAAGGTGATGTGAATGTGCCTAAGGGCTCCCCTTGCTTTGAAGTGACCTTGGCTCCAATCTGGTGTAAAGAAGAAAGTGCACAGAAAGGTGAACTGTCCAGAGCCAGCCCATCCTGTATGGAGAACTGGTTTTGGTCTTGCTGGAAAAGGGAAGTGCTATCCTGAGCCTGGGGACCCCTTTCTGGAAGCTTTGTAAGACTTGCCTGGTAGACTACTGAGCCCTCAAAAATCTAATGTGAGGTATGTCAGGTGGCCAGAAATTGTGAAGCCCTCCCAGCCTTTCTCCTTTAAGACTATAAATATCTGTATGGATTCCTATGGGATTGTTGTTTTGGAAATTTCTAGGACCCCTAAGGTCCATATAATGTTGTTCTTCCCGAGTAGGAGCATGTTCAGGTGAAATGCCTTCAGATCCAGTGATGCCACGGATGCAGTATGGATACAGTCATGTACTGCGCAGCCAGTGTATAATAGCTGTGGTTCAGTCATCCAACTTTTCTAATAAATCATGTTTACATCCCCTTTCATGATATTAGTATACCAGGAAACTTTATGGTAAGTTTTAAGTATTTTTGTTTTGAACACTTCAGGAAATAGTAGTGATCAAAATTCTGAAGCAACCAAGAAAGTTGTTGTATAAAAAATATTAGGCCAACCTCAGTTATATTTGAACAATTAACTTCGCATTGTCCTTGCCTGCATTAGCCAGATTGGCTCCTTTTCTGACTAAAACTTGCTCCTTCTGGCACATCTCATGCCACAGGGTTAAGAAGACAGACACATCGGCCGTCTGGAGTTTTCAGGTTCCTCGCAGACACAGGCTCCTTGAGTTCTCTGTGGCCTGGCTAGTTACAGTCCTCCTGACCCCTGGGCTTCTCACACAGCCTGTCCTGTTCACTGTCTTGGTCAGGGATGTGTAGGTCCTTGTTGACTGTTGTGGCTGTTTTAAATCATGTAAGTTAGAGACTTTGGTGAAAATAAGATTTAAATTGATAAAAACTTTTTAAAAATAAAAGATACAGGTGAATATACTATTTAGAAATGGGCTTAGAGTTCTACACAGGTAGGTTTCAACAGAACTGAACTCCCACTTTCTCCATTACTAAGTAAACAATTTTTTTAGTGAGATAAAATGTATTTTCAATGATTAGACTCTACTCAGTACATCTTATTTTGGGGAAATAGTAACTATGCTTATAACTGCCTCACTCTCATACCTCTCCAAATCTCCAGATGTCCTTCTTCTTCGTCTCTGTCCTCATTTCTGTCTCTCTCATCTGCTGCAAATAATGTGTCTTCCTGTTTCCCAGGTGGTTTTGGAGCACACTGTCCAGAGGGCTGGTGATTATGGGGAGGGGAGTAGTGCTCCCATCTAGGATCGCACCCTGTTTGTTCAGAGCAATAATATCCTACCCTGACACTTGTGGACATTTGGTGGGGTGGTGGCTCCACCAGGAGCCAATAGTCTTGGCCCTTCAGCAGCAATAGCAGAATGTGGGTGCTTCTCAGCACATACTGCCTGCAGTTCCTACACTCTGGTTCTACCTTCCTCCCATTGTTACTGGCTGCCTTGGAGTTACCATACTCTCTGTCCTGTGGAGCACCTGTGATGTGTGTGTTGGGGTACAGGAAGACAGTGAAGGGGAGATAGTTCTGCTAAGCAGCTGCGGTGAGTGTGTTAGAGCAGGGAAGAGACAGAAAGGGCAGAGAGAGCAGTGGGCAACTGGAAATGGCTGGGGTAGTTTAGCTCTTCAGGTGGAGCTGGAGCCAAGCTAAAGGTTGCTAAAATTGGAAGAGCAGCAGCATAGCCTGTGAGCTGCAAAAGTCTTTGACTTCTGAGGATTGAAGCTCTCTCCTTCTGTCTGACACACTGATTCTTATGCTGTGGGAGGAGGCGGTTGAAAACTCTGCCTTATTAGTCCATATCAGAACTGGCTGTCACATTTTGTTTTGTTTTTTCAAATGACTCATTTCTCCATGCTGAGATAGAATGGGGTGAAAAGGAGGACATTTCTCTTCCTTCCCTTCCCCTTCTCCCCAGGAGAATCTCTGGAGGGCTTCTCATTCTTTAGGTGTGCTGGAACAGACAAAGGTGGAGTTCTGTGCCTACGGGCTCATCTGTGGACCACTTATATAGGATACAGGTGATATCCAAGAACAGACTAAAGCCCAGCATTTAACCAAGATGACTTGTGAGCGCTCCACTTAAAAAAAAAAAAAGCAAATCCAGTGCCACTGAGTAGATTCTGACTCATAACAACCCTATGTAACAGTTTAGAATTGAGCAATAGGGTGTCCAAGGAACAGCTGTCAGCCTTTTGATTAGCAGCCAGGCTCTTAACCACTGAGCCACCAGGATTGCTCTGTGAAAACCAAACCAAAACAACAGCAGGAAAAGGGCTTGACTTTGTATTACAGACAACTTTTACCAAGTTAGTTACAAAAGATAAAATCACTAAGTCAAAAGTGCTCAGCCTCTAACTGGTGTTTTCATTTATGATGAATATTAGTCAGCTACAGCCATACCTCAAAGATATTGTGGGCTCAATAAAGTGAGTATCCAATAAAGTGAGTATCTCAGTAAAGCAAGTCATACAAATTTTTTGGTGTTCCAGTGAATATGAGAGTTATGTCTGTGCTATACTGTAGTCTGTTAAGTATGTGATAACATTATATCTAAAAGAACTATGTACATACCTTAATTAAAAATACTCTGCTACGAAGAAAATACTAACCATCATCTGAGTCTTCAGTGAGTGGTAATCATTGCTGGTGGAAGGTCTTCCCTCAGTGTTGATGACTGTATACTGATCAGGATGGTGACTGCGGATGGTGGGGTGCCTGTGGTTATTTCTTAAAATAAGACAACAATGAAGTTTGTCATTAATTGACTCTCACAAAAGATTTCTGTTTAGCATAGTGCTGTTTGACAGCGTTTTATCCACAGTAGAACTTTCAAACTTCAAATCAGTACTCTCAAACCCTGCTGTCATTCCAGCAGTGTTCACAGCGTCTTTACTAGAATAGATTCCATACCCAGAAACCATTCTCTTTGCTCATCTCTGAGAAGCAGTCCTCATCCAGCAAAGTTTTACCATGAGATTGCAGCAATTCAGTCACTTCGTCAAGCCCACTTCTAATTCTAGTTCTCTTGCTATTGCTTCCACAGCTGCAGTTAATTCCTCTGTTGAAGTCTTGCACCCCTCCAAGTCATTTATAAGGATTAGAATCAACTTCTTCCAAACTCCTCTTAATGTTGCTATTTTGACTGTCTCCCATGAATCATGAATGTTCTTAATGGCTTCTAGAACAGTGATTCATTTCCAGGAGGATTTCAATTTATTTTGTCCAGACCCATCAGAGGAGTAACTGTGGTAGTTCTAGCCTTCCAAAATATATATATTTTACATAATAAGATTTGAAACTCAGAATTACTCCCTGATCCATGGGCTGCATATTGGATGTTGTGTTAGCAGCAGTGAAAGCAATGTTAATCCGCGTATACATCAGAGCTCTTCGGTGACCAGGCACATTGTCAGTGAGCAGTAATGTTGTGAAAGCCATCTTTTTTTCTGAGCAGTAGGTCTCAACAGTGGGCTTAAAATATTCAGTAAACCATGTTGTGAACAGATAAATTGTCATTCAGGCTTTGTTATTCCATTTCTGGAGCACAGACAGAGTAGGTTTAATGTAATTCCAGGGTCCTGGGATTTCCAGAATGGTGAATGAGCGCTGGCTTCAACTGAAAGTCACCAGCTGCATTAGCCCCAAACAAGATAATTAAGCCTACTCTTTGAAGCTTTGAAGCCAGGCATTGATTTCTCCTTTCTAGTTATGAAACATCCGAGATGGCATTATCTTCCAGTATAAGGTTATTTCATCTACATTGAAAATATATTGTTTAGTGTACCCACCTTCATTAATTATCTTAGCTAGATCTTCTGGACAACTTGCTGTACCTTCTACATCAGCGCTTTGCACTTCCGTGTTATGGAGGCAGCTTTTTTCCTTAAACCTCATTAACCAACCTCTGCCAGCTTGAGACTTGCTTCTGCCACTTCCTCATCTCTGTCAGTCCTCATAGAATTGAGGAGAGTTAGGGCCTTGCTCTGCTTTAGGTTGTGGTTTTAGGGAATATTGTGGCTAGTTTGATCTTCTGCCTAGACCACTAAAGCTTTCTCCATAGCAACAATAAAACTGTTTTGCTTTCTCATCTGGAGTAGCACTTTTAATTCCCTTCAAGAACTTTTCCTGTGCATTTATAACTTGGTTAACTGGTGCAAGAGGCCTAGCTTTTGCCCGAGTGGCTTTCAACACGCCATCCTCACTAAGGTTAATCATTTGTAACTTTTGATTTAACAGGAGAGGTGTATAACTCTTCCTTTCACTTGACCACTTAGAGACCGTTGCAGGGTTGTTAATTGGCCTCATTTCATTATTGTCACTTTCTTAGAGAATATGGAGGTCTGAGGAGAGAGTAGGGAGAGACATGGGAAATAGCCAGTGGGTGGAGCAGTCAGAACACACAACATTTATTAAGTCCACTGTCGTGTTTGGGTGTGGTTTGTGGTGCCCCCAAACAATTAAAATAGTAACATCAAAGATCATGGGTGTCAGATGGCCATAACAGAGTAATAGAGAAAAAGTTTGAAACATTGTGAAAAATACCAAAAGGTGACACAGAGATGGAAGAGAGCACACGATGTTTGAAAAACGGCGCTGATAGACTTTGTCAGCAGAGGACTCTCACAAACCTTCAGTTGCTGAGATAGGCATGCGGCATCTGCGAAGCGCAATAAAACGAAACGCAGTAAAACAAGGGGCGCCTGTGTCGTTAACCATTAACTGTAGCCTGCACATTCTGAGGATGTATAATAGTGGTTCCCAAACCTTTTGGAATTGTGGCACCTTATTATTTTTCCTCAATGGTTTGTATGTTGGACACATGCTTTAAATTAAAACTAAAAAGCAAACAGAATTTTAACTTTACGCAAGACCTTTAGGGATAGCCACAGACATCATGGGTGTCACAGAGCCAGACCCAGTAGTCACATGTCTCTTGTAAATTTTTGTAAGCAAATTCAATGTGAATGCTTTTCCAGCTTACCAAAAATTGATGGCTTAGCATATTGTGCTTTGATTTGTGGTGCTCAGAGTGATTGGTCCTCGGAGCAGAAGCACACCTAAGGACTGCTCAAGACACTGTCTTAGGTCTCTGCTGACAACCGTGAACACACAAAATGCTACAGGTTTGGCCTGCATGCCAGCGAGAAGCAAATATTCCCATCCTAAGTACAAGACTAGCCTAAGGTTAACAGTAAGACCAACATTTTGTTACTTCGTTTGGCTGTTAAGCTCTGGGTTGCTGATTGAAGCAGAATTCCAATGTTTTGACACACCACCACACTGTTAACACGATAGGGAGGATTTGATTATGGGAGAACAAGTCCAAAAACGGTAAATTGACAAAAAAGAAAAAAATGTGGGGCCTTGCTTCTCCAGGCAGCTTTTGTGGTTGCATTCCTTCATTTGATGTGGTTCCCGTCTTCTCCTGTGCCAAATGGTGCAATGTGGAAAAATGATGAAGTTGCAAAAAGAGGGTAGGGGTTGGGGTGAGGGGTGGGGAGTGAACTGTTTAGTAACAAGAGAAAGAAAACAGAACTTAGGGATCAAAGACAGAAAATACCTGTTTCTCCAAGGAGGAGGAAAAAAGAAATACAGGAGTCTTTCTCCAAGCTTGGGTATGACTGAACCTTGCTGTCGCAGGTGCCTTTTGTACCAGCCCAGGCCCAGTGGCACAGAGAGAAGGAAGCCAGTTGCTACCTGGAGAGGGAAGAGTAGGGCTTGAGCATGAAGGAGGGCTAAGCCCAGTGGGTACCAAAGGCAAGCATGGGTGCCGAGGAAGGAGGAATGGAGAACAAAGGTGACTTCCATCATCAGATTATGGGACTGAACACACTGGAATCCTTATCAGGAAGAACAGTTCCATGAAGAAGCAGAGTTTGCTTTAGTGACAATTTTAAGACTAGAGAGCTTCTCGAGTGTGTGGTTTGTAACTGCCCAAAGTGACATTTTCAGGGTTTTTAAATTGTCTCTTTTTGCACTATGAAAAGAGCATATATGATTCATCTTAATATTTCTGAGGATCAGTCACCAACTAACAGTGAGTATTTTGGGTGGGAGGAAGGCTTTTGTAGGCAGCTTTTTCACCTAGCATAGAAGTAAAAAGCACCAGAATATGCCTCAAGCTTCGCTGGAAATCACATAAATAGCTCCTTCTTGCATAGCTACAATCCAGTGTTATGCTGAGAACTCCCACAGCCCACGAGCTGCCTCATGTGCACCTCAGCCTTGCCTGAAAAAGGCTGACACTGTGGCTTGCCTGTTAGTCAAATATCTTTTCCAAGAGGTTTGACCAAAGGGCCTACTTTTCGTTTTTGCTAGCCAAATCTAGGTTTTTTGTTTTTGTTTTGATTTCTTTTTTTTTTTTTTTTTGGTGTATAGTTCTTCATGAATATTTCCCTACCTTCAGCATCTTACAGAACTATCAGATTTTGCTTTCTCTGTAATCCTAGTCAATAAGCTACAGCCCATGGATCAGACTGTTTTTGTGTAGCTTGCAAGCTGAGAATGATTTTTGAATTTGTAAATTGTTAGAAAATCATTTTTAAACGGCTAGGGAAAAAAATGTATTTTTCACTGGTAAAAATTATCTGAAATTAAAATTTCTAAAGTTACTGACTTTTAATATCCATTTGGAAATTTCAACTCCTATGTCTTCCCTGTATTCATTCAACTTGAATGCCACAAATATTTATTGAGTCCCTGAGCTGTGCTGGTGGCGCAGTGGTTAAGAACTTGGCTGCTAACCGAAAGGTCAGCAGTTTGAACCCACTAGTTGCTCCTTGGAAACACTGTGGGGCAGTTCTACTCTGTCCTGTAGGGTCACTAGGAGTTGAAATTGACTCAAGGGTGGTGGGTTTGGTTTGGGCTTTAATATGGGCTTGGTACTTTTCTTGTTTCTTGGGATATGACAGTGAACAAAACAGACAAAAGTCCCTACTTCTGAGGAGGTTACATTCTAGTATAAGGTGGTGAGGGAAAACAACAAAAGTAGCGTGTAAATGTCTGGTGGAGACACCAGAGATGGCAGTGGGTGATTTTTGATAAACTTTTCGCTGTTCGTCCCCGAGAAAGTGACATGTGAGTAAGATCTGACGCAGGAGTAGAAGCAGACCCTGCAGACTATCGGGGAAGAGTTTTCCAGGCGGAGACAACAGCAGAATAGGCAGTATCCTAGGGTTGGGATTGTGTTGTTGTTAGGTACTGTCATGTTTGTTCCAACTCATAGCGACCCTGTGTACAATGGAAAGAAGCGGTGCATGGTCCCCGTGCTGTCCTGACTGTCACTGTGCTTCAGCCCATTGTTGCGGCTTCTTCTCATTTTGAGTCATACCACATCATCAAATGAAGTTCCCTAAAATTTACCTTCATCTGTGTCATTAAAGTTGAGTCTGCTTTGGGGACATAGCTGTTGCCCAGTCTGTTCTGAGTGCCTTCCCACCTGAGTCGCTCATTTCTGGCACTGTATCAGACAGTGTTCTGCTGCTATTCATAGGAGTTTCACAGGCTGATTTTTTTTCTTTCAGAAGTAGACTGCCAGGTCTTTCTTCCTAGTCTGTCTTAGTCTGGAAGCTCAGCTGAAACCAGTCCACCATGGATAACTCTGTTGGCTTGTTGACTGTAGTCGTATGGCTTCTAGCATCACAGCAACATGCAAGCCCCCACAGTACAGCAGAGTAATAGGTGCATGGGAGAAGGGGGGACTAACTTCAGCTTATCCAGGGAGGCCGGAAGACCACCATGGCCACTGCAGTAGTCAGTAAGAAAAATTACGGCCTACTGAGCCAAGCTGATTGATATCGTACATGAGACAAAAGGAATCAAGGATACTGAAGTTTGGGGTCTGAGGACCAAAGTGGCAGTTGGAGCTGCCATTTACTAAAATGGAATGACTGCAGGAACTGTAGGTTTGGGGGGCAGAGTTTAGTCATGAGCAGCTTAAGCTTGGTATTAATACCCAAATGGAAGTGTGAAGTAGGCAGTTGACTATATGAGTCCCAAATTCTGGAAAAGTTTGTGCTTTGGCAGTATAAATTCAGATATTATTCATGTAGAGGAGATATACTAGGTAGTGAGACTGGATGAACTTCAATCTTAAATTCCAGATTTTTCCTTATTTCCAGGATATCTCTCGCTCTGCAACTAAGCAGAACGTTTTCTTTTTTTTTTTTTTTTGGTAACCTCATTTTCTTTCCTGCCCAGTTTTCTGTTAGGGTTACTTATCCTGTTACTTCCTCTCCAGGCAGATGCCTTCTTTCTAGTAGAGACCCTGGGCAGTCCGAAGTATAAAATGTATTTTCCCTCTTGGAGAGAAAGATGCTCAGTGTGATCAAGAACCTGTAATCTGCTGTCCACACTGAGTGCCTGTCTGTCCTACACAGCCTTTGCCTGACTGTCTTGCCTCCTTGGGTGGTATCTAGGTCTTCCTTGCTTCCAGCCCAACACTTGATTCAATTGTTTCCTCTCTGTGCCATCTAACTATCGACACAACCACACTTCATGTTACCTGTGTGTATATTGCTAGGTGCCAGCAAGTGGATTCTGACTCCTAACAGCAGACTGAAACATGACACAGTCCTGTACCAACCCCACAATCACTGTCATGCTTGAGCCCATTGTTGCAGCCACTGTGTACATCAGTCCATCTTATTGAGGACCTTTCTCTTTTTCTCTGACCCTCTGTTTTACAAAGTGTGAGTTCCTGTTCTGAGGATGATCCCTCCTGATTACATGTCCAAAGTACATGAGAGAAAGTCTCACCATCTTTGCTTCTAAGAAGCACTCTGTCTGTACTCCATCCAAGACAGTTTTGTTTGCTCTTCTGGCAGTCCATGACGTACTCAGTGTTCTTCACCAACACTATAATCCAGAGACATCAATTCTTCGGTCCTCCATAGTCATTTTCTAGCTTTTACATTCATATGGGGTGATTGGAAACATCATGTCTTACTCATGTGCACCTTAGTCTTCAAGGTGATATCTTTGCCGTTTAATATTTTAAAGATTTTTTTGCAGCAGATTTTCCAAATGCAAAACATCATTTGATTTTTTTGACAGCTGCCTCCATGGGTGTTAATTGTGGATCCAAGTAAAATGAAAACGTTGACAACTTCAGTCTTTTCTCATTTATGGTGATATTTCTTATTGATCTAGTTGTGAGGATTTTTGTCTTCTTTATTTTGAGGTGGAATCATAGTGAAGGCTGTAGTCTGAGTTTCATCAGCTTCCTGTCTTCCTCACTTTCAGCAAGCAAGATTGTGTCATTTGCATAATGCAGGTTGTTAATGAGTCTTCCTCCAAATCCTATGTCCCATTCTTCTTCATGAGATTATTTGCTTCTGAGATTATTTGCTCAGCATACAGATTGCATAGGCATGGTCCAGGGATACAACCCTGATGCACACCTTTCCTCACTGCCACCCAGGTAGTATCCCCTTGCTGTATTTGGATAACTCCCTCTTGATCTATGTACTGATTTCTCTATAGCACAATTAAGTGCTCTGGAGTTCCCATAGTTTGCAGTGCTATGCATAATTTGTTATGCTCCACAGAGACAAATGCCTTTGCATAGTCAGTAAAACACAGGTAAACATCTTTCTGGTATTCTCTGCTTTCAGCCAGCATCTACTGACATCAGCAGTGATATCCCTGGTTCCATGACCTTTTTTGAATTCAGCTTGACTTTCTGGCAGTTCCCTGTCAATTGCAGCCACTTTTAAATGATCTTCAGCAGAATTTGACATGTATGTGGTATTAATGATATTGTTGGGTTGTTTTCACATTTAGTTAAATCACCTTTCTTGGGAGCAGGCATAAATATGGGTCTCTTCCAATAAGTTGACCAGGATGCTATCTTCCAAATTTCTTGGCATAGGTGACCAAGCACTTCCAGTGCTGTGTCCTTTCATAGAAACCTCTCAGTTGGTATTCTGTCAATTCCTGGAGCCTTGTTTGTTTTACCATTGCCTTCAGTGTACCTTGGACTTCTTCCTTCAGTACCATCAGTTCTTGATCATGTGCTACCTCCTGAAATGGTCGAACATTGACCAATTCTTATTGGTATAGTGACTGTGTGTATTCTTTCCATCTCTCTTGATGCTTCTTGCGTCTTTTAATATTTGCCCCATAAAATCATTCACTACTGGAACTCAAGACTTGAATTTTTTTCTTCAGTTCTTTCAGATTAAGAAATGTTGGGCATGTTATTCCCCTTTAGCTTTCTGTCTGCAGGTCTTTGCTCATATCATTATAATGCTTTACTTTGTTTTCTCTTGCTGCCCTTTGAAATCTGTTCAACTCTTTTGCTTTATCATTTCTTCCTTTTGCCTTAGTTACTTGACATTCAAGAGCAAGTTTCACAGTCACTTCTGACATCCATTTTGGTCTTTTCTTTCTTTCCTGTATTTTTAATGATCTCTTCCTCTTCATGTATGTAATACACAGAAATCAAACTGGCTACATCTGTGGAAAGAGACAATGGAAAAGCTTAGTATCGTCAGTCAGAACAAGGGCTAGGGCCAACTGTGGAACAGACCACCAGCTGTTCAAATGCAAATTCAAGTTGAAACTGAAGAAAATTAGGACAGTTCCACAAGAGCCAAAGTATGACCTTGAGTTTTTCCACCTGAATTTAGAGACTGTCTCAGGAATAGATTTGACACATTGAATACTAATTATCAAACACTAGTCAAGTTGTGGAATGATGTCAAAGACATTATACATGAAGAAAGCAGGAGGTCACTGTAAATTTATAACACACAGTACGTTCACTCCTTCCTGAACACTGTTGCCTGAATACAGTTGCACCTCTGAAAGAAACTGTTATGGAAACAACTATAAGTAATAGACCAGTGATCAGGATCCAACAAGCAGAGAAAGCTCTCCTCGCTTTTAGCCTATTCATGTCTTGAGTGGCTGGCCATCATTATAAGTTTTAATAGAACATTCTCTGCTAACTCCATTGTTATTTTTGAGGTTTACCTAAAATGTTTTCCATATGCTAACAATCCTGATGGTAGGCATCTGTTAAGATTACTCTCTCTAAAGGCTTTTTAAAGATGGTAACAAACTCTTAAAAACACATTTCTGAACAAAAATTTGGTAAGTTTTCATGTCACTAGGCATATTCTTGCAATCAGAACATTCCCATCTTTTGTGTTTGTTTAAATGTGAAGTTCACTTGCTTGCATTCTGTATCCTCTCTGCTGGGAAGTGCCCACTGAGTCTTCTATTCCTCAGAGTTCTTCCAGGTTTCCAGATATTTCTTTGCCTGAAATGAAAAAAAGCACTTTCTTCAGTTCAGACACTTAAATAGGTTTAATTAATGTTCTGCAAACAGCCTCGAGGGCTCGGTCAACCCAGGCAGTCTGGCTGAAACACACAAGCCAGTAGTAGTCTATTGAATTTGACATATGTGGAACAAGGTGTCAAGTCTGCAGATGAAGATTTAGAAATTATGAAAGTGATAATTGAAAACCTGTGAATTGGGTAATTGTAGTCAGAGAAGCCTGGATTTAGATGCCGTTGTACATTTACCACCCATATGGCATTAGCTTCTCTAATTCCTAGCCTTCTCATCTGTAAAATGAGATAACACTTGTCTCGTAGGTTGGTATGAGGAATAAATGATGTCACAGAAAAAGCACTTGGTATATACGGTACCTGGTGTATCTGGTAGTTCTCAACTTACAATCTATTTGAGTTTCCACGAACCACACTTAAAACCATCTGTTTGTCTAATTCTTCTTCATCATTGTGGAAGATTTTTATGACTTGTAATTTTTTATGTATGTGTGGATTTTTAAAAATATACCTGTAAGCACATATGTGATGTTTTAAACCTCCAAAGACAAAGATTAGATTTATAAAGGTATTACTAATAAAAAGCAACAATAGTGAAAACTTGACTAATGTCTGAACTAACTTAGAACAGAGCCACCAGAACAGAATCCTATTGCAAGTTGGGGAATGTCTATAGCTACTGTTTAATAAGTGGAGATACTATTTACTGCTCTGTTCAGTGGATAGTTTCTTACCAACCAAATCTCTCCTACTGCCTTTTAAACTCTTTTCATTTATGTTGTACTTAAGCAGAAAACAGCTGATCGAAGTGTCTATATAATGTGCTTTCACATTTTCAAACTGGTCTTTTTTTGAAATTTAATAATTCCACAAGACTCTAAGTAATATAGTCTAGCAATTTCAACCTCTTTAGATTATGCTGCAAAGAAGAACATTTTTTGATCATATTTATTGTTGTGTCAGGATGTTTCCTTTTTTAGATGTCCCTCCAAAAATGGAAAACTAGAAATGGAATACAGTGCTCTAATAAAGACCTGACTTGTGCTGTGAAATGTGTTTAATGGGAAGATTAGATTAGCCGCAAACGTCAGACAGCCAGGCCTACATCGATTGATGCTTCAGTGAGCCTCTGATCTGTGTGGCTCCCCACATTTTCTCCTATTTGGATACTAAACTTATCAGCCTGATCCTTCTGTCTTTTGTATTTCTCCTGTTGTACTCATTAAGTCTTTTCTGTACTGGGTTAATCCTGATTTGGTTTCACTAAAGGATCAAGAGACTCTTAAGATGACTCAAAGTTGAATTTATAAAATTATATGAGGGTTAACAACAGGCTGAGAAAATGCTTTATTAAAAAAAAATTCAGTTAGGAGGGTAAAACAAACAAAAAGAAAAGAAACAGAGCCTCCCCTTAAATTATTATTAATGTCCTAGGTTTTTAGAATCTATATGTGATATAGATTTTTTTTTAATCCCTCCAAGTTTACCTGTTGTGATGTATGCTATCCAAAGATAAGAAAGGTTAAAGTGACAAAGTAATGAACTTAATTGATAAAAAAAAATGAGGACAATTTTGGCCACCTACACTGCTGTTTTCATAAAGGTTAGGTATTCAAAAATTCTCTGGTATCTTCCTTTGAAAGAATTTATAATGAGAAAGGATATAGGCTTTGGAACCAGAAGATCTAGGTCAAACTCATGTTTAAAACTTACTTGCTAAATAATTTTGGACAAGATACTTATACTCTTATAACCTCAGTTTGTTTGTTTGTTTCTGTAAATTGAGCTAATAATAACTCCTTGTCAGAGTTGTTGTGAGGCTTAGAGATAATGAAATGCCTAATAAAGTACCTGGTAGAGTGAGTGCTCAATAAATAGCACTGGTTTTTCTTTTATTGTAAAGACTCTCCTGGCAGGTCCCCCAGAAATGTACTCTGGCGACACAGAGTGCCCCAGATGCTTGAGATCCCTGGTGCCCTCTACTGTGGAAGGCTCACCAGTGGTGCCCTGGTCATAAGGAGTTAAAGTCCTTCCATGCAGTTAGGTGTACAGTTAGGGTTTGTGGAACCGAATTGAAGGCGCATCTTTCCGCAGCATTTCCCTTAGTTTGAGGACTAGAGGCACTTTTCCTCCTCCATCCAGTATCCTGGAAGTTCACTGTTTCCATGCTTCAGCCCTAAAACTCCCAGTAGAGGAGGCACCCAGATCAGGTTCCTCCCAATACCCAAATCAAGGATCAGAACGGGATGCCAAGGCTGACCACAGTGTCTCTGACAGCACCTTGACATTACCCTTAGAAATGGAACACTCAAACAAGAAGCATTGTAAAATAAAGTGTCTCTTAAGGTGCTTGCTACTATTTTAATATTATTGTTGTTTAGTTGCCACAGAGTCAGTTACAACTCATAGTGACCCCATTTGTTACATGTTAGAACTGCTCCATCAGATTTTCTTGGCTGTAAAGTTAACAGAAGCACGGATGCAAAACTGTCAACCTTTAGGGCAGTTGAGGGCTAATCCTTTGTGCCACCTGAAATGCACTGTAATTAGCATACTAATGCTGTCAGAAAGATGAGTCTCTTGGGGAAAAGTAGTGTTATCCCTGTTGCACTGATGAGAAAGCTGGGTAGAACCAGAGAGAGAAAACTTGGCTGCAGCCAAGAATTGCCAGTGAGAACCTCTGGCCCTTCAGAGCCAAATTTTGTTGTTTTCATTTACCTTAGCCAGTGAGGAGACCCTGGCAGTATAGTGGTTAAGTGCTACAGCTGCTAACCGTGAGGTCAGCAGTTGAAATCCACCAGGCACTCCTTGGAAACCCTGGGGCAGTTCTCTGTCCTGTAGGGTTGCTGTGAGTCAGAATCAACTCGATGGCACTAGGTTTGGTTTTGCTCTTTTGGTTAACCAGTGAGGCGAAACCACATGGGGGAGGGGATACTATTCTGCAGGGGTGCTTTTCCATAGGGAGGCAAAACTGAAACCCCACTGTCCTGAATCAGACTTTGAGATAAGTCTGACACCCTGCATTTTTCCATGTCAAAATACTAAAAAATATTTATGCTAGCCTTGAGTATTAAAGATGCTCTGAATATTTTTAGACAGAACAAGGTCCACAGAGGGCTCTCTTAGGCTGCATTTGCATAGGGAAGGATGATACTGATACATTTAATACAGATGCTTCTTGCATTTGACTTTTAGATCCAAAGAGATGGAATTAAAAAAAGTTTTCTGGCTACCTTTTGATCTGTTTCACTCAACCAACTCCACTGTCAGATTTCTCAAATTCTGGTCGTGTCATTCTAATTTATACTCACAGATGCAGGTTCAGTTGTAAGAATTATCAGCTAATATCATGTTTCAGTCCTTAAAGTGATAGCCCTTTTCACAACAGCCTTTTATAACCCTTTTTCTTCCCAAGTGCAGCCTAAGGCCCCGCCACAGCGATCTGCTTCTCTTCACCTCTACCCCTCCCTTCTCACTGGACTTCTCTAGAGATTAGAAGAATCAACACTGAGTGGTCTCTTTCATCTGCTGTGCACCCTTTTCCGCTGCCCCAGCTCAGGCATGTAGTGTGCTAGTCAGGCACTGTGTTCTTCCAGCCAGCCTGCACTCCTGGAAATAGCCAAGCAAGTCCTGGAACCTTTGCAAAGGTTTCTGTTGTTCTTGCTCAGCCCAATATTTTTTCATTCATGAATATTACATAATTAGAGATCCCAAGGTCTACCTCCATCTTGCACCATTTAAAAGCGTAATAGCCTTTTTATTTCATGGCACTTGACTGTGTTTATTCAGCATGATCAGGGCAGCATTCAGGCTATAGCAAGCCTGTTAAATATTTACCCATGAGGTGGATATTTAAACATGAATCAGCAGCACTTATCAAGTGTGTGGCGCCAGATGTTAGATTAAGTACCCTTACAAGCTAAGACACTACTGAATCAAATAAAGGGTGAAATGAATTGTCCTTGCTAGTCTCTAAAGTGCTTCACACATTGAAGCTAACTTTGCACAGATAACTAAATCATTCAGAACTAGATGACACACCCCTCATTCTGTCGTGTGGCAGAGTGAGTGGTCCTCACATCTAAGATCCAGTGAATCTGAGTGTTAATGGTTACACTGGGGAGTTCTGAGGTTTCAACAAGATGAAGAAGAATATTTGTTCTGCTAGTGTATGAAAAATGATGTACATCAGGTCGTTTTAATGGTGGCCTGAGTGCCTCTGGTTTGTCTTTATTGGAATCGTGACCCAGCTGATTGGTAGCCATACCAACTGTTTCCTCCCATTCTTGCAGCTCCTTCTTGATTAAAACTCACACCTCCCACTGGAAGTCATGCTCTCAGAGAATATCTTGGTCAATTGACATACGTAATTCATAAAGGAAATGTTCTACATCCTACCTTGGTGAGAGCATCTGGGGTCTGAGCTGCCATCTAAAGTACATCTGGTGGTCCCCTCATGTTCAAAGAGAAGGAAAGGGAAGAAAGCAGGGATGCAAGGGAAATACCGGTCTGTAGAACTAACGGATCTCGTGAATCACAGCCTCTGCCGCCCCAAGGCCCAAAGAAACAGGTAGTGCCAACCTACCACTACTGAGTGCTCAGAGGCCCCCAGACAGAGCGAGAGAAAAAGTGGAAAACACATTTTAGATTCACAAAAAGTGACCAGACTTCTCAGGGAATATCTAGCTGAGTTGGATAGCACAGTTTTTAAAGAAAATGCTCTACATTCTATTTTAGTGACTAGCTTATTGGATCTTAAAAGCCTGTAATTGGCTGTGTAAAATACTACACTGGTCTCACCTCTTCAGGAGCAAGGGGCAATGAAGAAAACTAAAGACATACAGGAAAGGACTAATGGGCCACCGATACCATGGTCTTCTCCAGATGAGTCCAGTACAACAGAATGATGCCCCGCTACCACCACTAACCACTCTGACAGGGATCAGAATAGAGGGTCCCAGACAGAGCAGGAGGAAAATGTAAAACAAAATTCTAATTTTGCAAAAAAAAAAAAAAAAAAGACCCAACTTACTGGCCTGACAGAGACTGGAGAGCCGGAGAGTGTGGCCTCCAAACACGATTTTAGCTCAGTGATGAAGTCGCTCCTGACGGTCACACTTCATCCAAAGGTTAGACAGGCCTGTAAAGCAGAACAAGACTCAAGGGTCTCCCAGCCTAGGGGAAAGGACCACAAGGCAGGAGGGGGACAGAAAAGCTGGTGACAGGGAACCCAAGATTGAGAAGGGAGAGTGTTGACCTGTTGTGAGGTTGTTAACTAATGTCATAAAACAGTATGTGTACTAACTATTTCAGGAGAAGCTAGCTTGTTCTGTAAACCTTCACTTAAAGTACAACTTAAAAAAAGTTTTTTAAATGACTAGACTTACTGATCTGAGGGAGACTAGGGGGACCCCTGACACTGTGGACTGCAAATACCGTAGTAACTCAGAACTGAAGCTAGTCCCAAAGTTCACCATTCAACCAACAGTTAGACTGGCCTGTAAAAACAAACAATAACACGTGTAAGGAACATGCTTCTTCTAGTTCGGTCAAGTAAAGAAGACCTAATGGGCAACACTTGCCCCAAAGCAAAGATGAGAAGGCCAGCAAGGACAAGCAAACTGGATGAATGGACATAGGAACCCAAGGCGGCAAGGGAACAGGGGAGAATGCTGGCATACTGCTGGAACTGCAACCAGTGCCTCAAAACAATTAAGGTATAAAGTTTTGAATGAGAAACTACTTGGCACTGTGAACTTTCACCTGAGATACACCAAAAAAAAAAAAAGTCCCCCTGGTTGGCCACAAGCGGTTTGCTTTTCTCTGCTAACCTAGATTGGCAGCAGCACAGAGAAGAAAGCCCGGATCTACACCCTTGAAGATTACAGCCAAGAGAACTCTGGAGAGCAGTTCTACTCTGTAACACCCACGTTACCAGGAACTAGTACTGACTCAACAGAACAGCATGGACTCTATTGAAAGGCACACCTGAGTTCAGATCTTGGCTTTACCACTTTCTAGCTGTTTAAGCCTTAGGTCTGTTCTCTGAGCCTTGATTTCCCCAGATCTAAAAATAACAATAATATCCATGCCATTGGATTGTACTGCCCTCAAGTCGGGTCAGACTCATAGCAACCCTAGAGGTTAGAGTAGAACTGCCCCACAGCGTTACCAAGGAGCGCCTGGCAGATTTGAACTGCTGACCTCTCAGTTAGCAAACATAGCACTTAACCCACTATGCCACCAGGGTTTCCCATTGGATTGCAGGGAGGATTAAATTAGATATTGTAAGAAAATACCTAGCAGCAAGTACCAGTTCTTGATAATCACAAAAGCTGAATGCAGAAAAACGGGTTAAACATCTTACTGGGCCTAGCAGCAAAACAACTGGCCTTTAGATTTTTGTGTACCTCTGCTTCTTTCGATCATTATAGGCAATTTTTGTTTAATAGCTGATTTCAGAACAACCTAATCTAAACAAGAGAAAGCTTCAAGTTTGAAGAATTACCCAAAGAAGTAATCTTATTTGCAGTTCAGTGAAAGATTAAGAACTTACCTTTAACATTTATAAAGGTTGAAGTCCATTACAATCAGTTCCAGGGAACTGTTCAAATTATTTTCTTTTTTGGAATTTTATTATGCCAAGGATTGTTCTGCTGAGAAAGTTATAAGCTGTCTGGTTCTTGGTGTTCTTCCTATTATGCAACTATTTGACCAATAACTACAGGGTATAAACATTGAGTTTATTTTTCTTGTACTATAAGAATTTTCTTCTTAATGAGTTTCCCATCCTAATGGAATCAGAACTTTTCAGTTAGATGGTATTCCCTTTATGCACTAAGCATACAAAAGAGGGAACAGGAGAGTCTAACTTGGGTTCACAGCAAGTCATGAGAATTTTCCTAGCCTTCTTCCAAGTTTAGGCTAAATCTAATCTAGTATCTGCTCTAAAAGGAGCAAAGAAGAAGTGATGGTTTTGTTGATTCTGTGCAGTTGCTGAGTGTAGATGATTCATTAGTATCATATGTAATCAAATGTTGTCTTTTCTTTTTCTCGTTTGTTGAAGTTGCTATGTTTTTGAGTAGAAAAACTCAATGGTGACTATTTCTGCTCCACACTGACTTCATCATATCACCTAAGATTTTTCATTCCTATAAACAAAGTCTTATTGTATTAAACATATAATTCACTTTTTCCAGAAAAACTAACTTTAGAAACATGTAGTCACAGATGGACAGGGTGAGTCTAAAGCTCTTTCAATAATTATATATTAAATATATATACATACAGTTTTATATGCATATAGTTATATATCATACTATATGTATATATATAGTATAATTCACTTTTTCCAGAAAAACTGACTTTAGAAACATGTAGTCATAGCTGGAGGGTGAATCCCAAGTTCTTTCAATAGTGGTATATGTGTGTGTATATATATTATATGTTTGTATATTCATATATAACTGTATTTTTTTCTATATATACATATATTTTTATAGGTTTATATATTCATATATATATTATATTTATACATATATATAACTGTGTATACACACACACACAATGTATGACTATTGAAAGAACTTGAGATTCACCCTGTCTGTTAGTACATGCTTCTAAAGTTAGTTTTTCTGGAAAAAGTGAATTATACTATATATATAGTATAATGTATAACTATGTATATAAAACTATGTATATATATCTAATATATAACTATTGAAAAAACTTGATATTCAGCCTTTCTATCTGTGACTACATGTTTCTGAAGTTAGATTTTCTGGCAAAAGGGAATTATAAATTAATTCCAATATATATATAATTCCTTGTATCACAAACTCTAGACTGAGTTAATCTGTGTTAAACTATTTAGGATGATTTTCTAGGTGCTTAATTGTGACACCTTGGCTTCCATTTACTGCTCTGTAACAGGACGGTGGAGCGTGCTTGGATCATGAAGAATTGCAGCGTTAAGAGACATTAGGGCTCTTTTTCTGTACTGTTGTGTTACAGAGAGGCTTTTAGGGGCTATAGAAATACATACATTAGAACAAAATTAAAATAATAAAAGGAAAGTGAGAGTGAGGAAGAAAATGAAATCAAGATTAAGAATGTTGTTATACAAAATGCATACTGTAAAGTTCTGAATGATTTAATATATGCTTCAGGAAGCTTTTTGAATCAACATTGTATGTTAGTGCTTAAATCAATGATTATTCATTAAATCTTTTTGTTTAGATTTATTAAATGTCACTGTTTACTTGGGTTAGAAGTTGCAAACTTCCTACCCGTATTAACCCATAGATAAGAGCCGAACAGCATTGTATTTCAAAAAATTTTAACTAGTTGCCACCATTTAAAAACTGAGAGGTAGAATGTAAGAATCTGTATTTCTGGCTTCACTTGCAAAATTAGAATCCAGTAAAACTGGGCACATATTCCTGCATGCTAGAAATCAGCTGGAGCTGAGCAGTGGTGAGCCCTTCCTACTATACATAAAACCTCTTGTTCCCTGGAGTCCCTATCCAATTGTCATTCATTTATACCACCTGCCTAGGCGAGGCAACCCCTGGAGTTTTGAACCCCTGCTTTATATCACCTGCCTCACTTAAAAAAACAGGCAACTGAAGCCGGAGAAGGCTGCCCAAGGTAACAGCGCTGAGGAATTGCAGAACTCAGGTCTCAGTTCCTGGTGCAGGTACAGTGTTGCAGTTGCTCCTTTAGTTCCCTTCAGGTTCTCACTGAATAATTTAGTTTTGCCTGGTGCTGATGTGGACATCATCAACAGTATAGAGGTATACAAAGTACAGAAGTATAGAAGAGTGCAGAAGGGTGCGGTTTAGGATTACATACAACTCTTGGATGTTTTTAAAACATTTATACATGCCAATCAAAATTTGCTAATTTATACTGCTGAGAGAAAAGTTCATCAGCTGTTGCTGATGTGTGTAACATGAACATGCAAATTTAACAAAACGGATTAAATGTAGAGAAATTTATTCACAAAATGAAGCCCATGTTCCTATCATCATCATCATCGGGTCAGGCAGTTGTTGGCCAGACCTTGAAAGGGGAAGCCACACCTGCTTTAGGGTATAACTTAAGTTGCTTGAGCCCTAAGAGAAGTGTCCGCTGTACTCTTGTCCTTTCAGTGCACTTGGAGGCTCCTCAGCTCTTCATATCCCAGCTTTCCCAGGAGGAGGATGTCTCATTGATTATGTTCCTCAAGTATGCCACCTGCTCACCAACAAGGTAAAAGCAAAATCCCATGACTCCTCCCTCTTTTGGGACTCCTCTTTCTCCATACAGCACATACAGGTACTCAGAACCGTTATGCATGTACCATCCTCCTTCAAACCATCTTCTCAACCTTCACACACTGGCCTTTCCTTTGTGCAATTACAGTTTCTCTCTGTATTTTCTTGCCTTCCTTCTTTCTTTTCTGAAGATTCCAATCTGTGCCAGTCTTATCTTCATATCTTAACTTGATATCTGGGGATTTAAATATCCTCAAATCTACTTTAAGCCTTAAGTTTCTGCTAGATCTTAGACTTGCAGTCTTTAAATTTTGAACCCTTTTGTTTCCCAGTCATCAGGTATATTTATGTGTTTGCCACTAGATGATATCAGGGTAATTCTTCAAAAACAGCTGTCACTCTTTCTTCTTGTCTGTACCCCGCTCTTTAATAGTTCTTCATTCTTCACTATTTTGTACAATCTTGCTCTCTCTTCTAGAGGCACGATGTCCACATCAGCTCGTCTCATACCCCAGCACATCAGGTTGGCTGTAGCTGTCGTCTGCATTCATGAGCCATTACATTGGCAAGTAGCTGAGTTCACTCCAGCGGTGCTAAGAGTGGAAGAATATACATGTTAATGTCTGGTCACTGTGTTTATCTGAAAACTGGAAACAAGCAACACTGTCCACAAGTAGCACTGACTCCTGTCCTGCATGGACAGTGACTCTGTTTAATTGCCAAAGTGCTCTTTTCTTTGCACTTATTGAATTGTTCATGTTGGCTTGGAAAACATCTTTTGTTTGTCTCTTTCATTCAAGAGATAGATCATTGCTGTATAGAAAATATTTTTAAAGTGCAATAATATCTCAAAGTCTTTTTCTTATTTTTTAAAATGTTAGAGATACTGAAATCTGGCAGCTCCACAGCCTGTGGGCCCGGGATGGATTCCAGGGGAGTAAATCCTCATGGAGCACTTTCCATTGGCCGTCATTCCCCTCGCCCGTGCCCTCCGTCAGAGCTGATCAGAGGATAGCCTTCTTATTTACATTCTGGGGCTTTGCACTGCCTTCAAATCTGTGTCCCAGTATCATAGACAAAAACATAAATATGGTTTTCCAGAACTGGAAAGAAAAGCCTTTTTAAAGCTCTCCAATTGAGATTAATTTCTAGTCCTACATTTTCCTCAAAAAAATTGTAATACCATTTTCCCAGAAATACAAAAATCAGTCACTTTTTCTTATTTCATTCTCGTTCATTAATTTTACTTGTCTTTTACAATTGGTTTTCTTGTGTTTTCTACAAATGAGGACAGAGTGGTCTCTTCAAGTGAATTTCCATAATTACACTGAAATCTATCTTTATAGCCAGTTTTGTTGTGGGTTACTGTTCAAATGGTTTTCAGTTTTTAAAACCAAGTGTGCAGAACTGTTTTCATCCCCTTTTTAAAACAAAGCCACTTAAGCAAACTTATCGGCTGTTTTTCTTTTTTCCAAAATAACATTTCTGATCTTGCATTAAGCCTGCAAAGCACTGTTTTCATAAATTGACATAAACCTCTTTTATATAATAGAATTGTTTTACTTTCTATCAGTACCAGTTATGTCAAGGTTATTTCAAGCAGTTTATCTAGAGCTTTTGTTAGCCATGGAAACTCAGTGTAGCTACAGCCAATAGGAGTGACTGCGGGGGTTTCTGCTCCCATTGTTTCTTCACCATTGTGAGGACGTTGTAGGGAATGTGTTTTCTTCTTAGAAGCTGATGGGTAACTGATGAACTTTCAGATGACTGGTTTAATGTATTCACCGTTTTTGTAGAGAAACTGTCATTTAGTGATAATAAGGAAATTTTAAAAGGCAGACTAAAATCTCCTGTTAAACCACTCCTGATTTTGAATATTAGGAATTTAAAAAGAAAGAATTAAGCATCATTATGCCTTTTTAGTGGGAGTTCTAGTTTCAGAGAATGAAACAGCCCCAGCTGATGAGAGATAGCTCTTCTTCACAGAGAAAACTCCTTGAGAGACAGAGGCATGGTCAAATTCAAAAATCACCATTTTGCAAGCTCTAATGAATAATTGGAAACCCTCGTGGCACAGTGGTTAAGTGCTACGGCCACTGACTGAAAGGTCAGCAATTCAGATCTACCAGGCATTTTTGGAAACTCTACAGGGCAATTCTACTCAAGTCTTATAGAGGCGCTGTGAGTCGGAATTGACTCAGTGGTGATGGGTTTGGTTTTTCGGTTTGTTTGTTTTAATGAAATATTTAGAGTCTTAGTAGTACATTAATTGAAGCACTCAGCTGCTAACCAAAAGGTCAGCTGTTCAAACTCGCCAGCTGTTCCGTGGGGAAAAAATGTGGTTAGTCTGCTTCTGTAAAGATGTGCAGCCTTGGAAACCCTCTGGGGCAGTTCTAGTCTGTCCTGTAAGGTTGCAGTGAATCAGAATCAGCTTGACAGCTGTGAGTTTTTTGACTTAGTGAAATAATCCAGACAAGCATCTCTAACATGTTGCAAAACCATGGGGTGAAAGGTTGATGGGAAAATAGATCTTCACGTGCTTCAAGAGGTGTACCCTGAAATGCCTCACTGTGGTGAGGGGGACAGAAACACCTCTACAGGGAAGGGGTCTGGCTGATGTCACCTGAACTAAATGATCAAACTCAGTAACACCTGTGAAGTTTTCTCTCCAAAAATGTTTAACCTGAATCTACGCACACATTTAGCTCTCACTTCCATTTTATGAGAAATAGAAGAGATAGAGGAGAAAGAAAAAGGAGACTCTAGAATGTGGTACATTCTACAAGACAACATTTGAAAAGTCAGTGTTATACGTATGCATTCATGCCCACACACATGTGCTCACACTCATAGCGGTTATGTTATTTTAGCCTAAAAAGACTTAAAAGGCATAAAATGCAAATAAAATACCTGGTCGTTGATTTCACCTGGCTTCTCTGGGGACAACTGGGAAAACTTGAAAATGGACGGGCACTAAATGAATTCATTGAGTGAGTGAGTGTTACTGTCTGTTGGGTACAGTAATTGTATTATGCTTATATAGGAGAATGATCTTTTCTGGACACGTATGCTGAAGTATTTAGGGACAAATTCTCATAATGTCTCCAATTCATTTTGAAATGTTTTGGCGAGATTGATTGATAGGTTGATACGTAGGTAGGTAGGTAGATGGCTACATGAATCAACTAAGCAAAATATTCACAGTTGTTGAAGATAGGTGGTAGGAATATAGGTGTTTCTTTTACCAGCCTTTCTGCATCTTTGAAATTTTCCATAAGAAACCATTTAAAAATCGAGCATTCCACTTCTCAGCTTTGGGTTCTTATTCCAGGTGCAGTATGTGATTCAAGGATATCACAAGAGGAGAGAATACGTCGCTGCTTTTCTCAGTCACTTTGGCACGTGAGTTCTTTTCTGTTTAACTGTTGGGTCCGCTGATGCCCACACTTCCTAATAACTTTGTGTGGGGTCTTGGTTAAGGAAATAGCACTTAGCTGGTATCTGTGACACCTTGTCAATGCCATTTTGATTCTTTTCAGTATGTTGGCTATACTGACACTCCCTGGAAGACATCTTTTTAGCATTCATTTAGCAAATAATAGAATCTAACATCTTCCCTGAAGCAACAACATGACTAGCCCCAAACACAACAATAACAGTGCTTATTGTGAAGTGCTTTGCAGCTGGTACAGTCCTCTGCTCCATCTTCTCACCATGGTCACACAAAATGGAGCCATTATCAGTGACACAAGTCAATCAAGGAAGTCCTGAAACTGAGAATTTCAGTAAGTAGATGGAAGTCACTCTCCCACAAGAGGTAAAGTCTAGGTATGACTCCTGTTTCTCCAGGATTCAGGTCTCCTGACAAGAGTGCCACACAGATGTGGGAAGGAAGTCGAACACTAGATGAGGAAACAGTGACTTATACTTGAGGTTAGTAGTTAGAAGAAAACACGGAGAAGGGAAAAGGCAGTGTAACTACAGTTACGGAGTGGGCGTTTCCTGTGAGGCTGCCCCTCTGTGTTTGCATTTATCTCCAGGTGACAGTGGCTGAGTTCCTTTGCAGATCTCTTCCCTTAAGGGCGTAGCTCAGTGGGAGAGACAATGTATTTTCTTCATTCTTCTGTAAAAGGAGTGGTCTCATCATATGGGGACAAAGCATCATATTTAGTAGCAGGTAGAGTAGGGGTCTGTTTATAGCCCACCTTATTCCAAAGAAAGTTAATAAGTCAGTAATGAATACAGTAATGCATAGAAAGTTAAGTAAGTAAAAGGAGGAGTTAGGATAAAAGGAAAGCAGGAATGGGAAAGAAAATGAAATCAAGAACAAGTTTAGCCATTCTCTGGAAATTAATTTCACAAATTGTAGCATAAATATAAATACAGTTTATGACTTCACAACACAATTTCAAAACACTGTCTTACTTTCCATGGTAGAATTTTTTATTGCTCTGTAACAGTAGTATTAATAAACAGTATGACTGCCACTTGTATGTATCTTTACTGTTTAAGATATTTTTGGTTTATTGATGAACATTTTGCACAAGTGCAGTTGATCAGAACAGTAGTTGATAAATGATGCCCTTGGCCTTCTAATTTTTGAGTAAAATTCTCTTCAGAATTCATAGTTGAAAATGAAGAAGCTAGCGTGGTAAACTGCCATTCTAGCACAGGGACCCAAGAGGTCATTCCAGGGATTACAGTTGATTCTGTTGGGTATGAGAAAATTTATCAAAATTGCGTTTATGCTTATTTTTGAATCTTATTTTTAAGTGTACGTTTCTGTGTGTGTTTCAGTTATGCTTCTAATACACTCATAGAGTCGGTGTTAGCTGCTGTCATGTCAGTTCTGACTCACGGAAGCCCCGTGTGTACAGAGTGGAACCGCTCCATGCGGTTCTCAAGGCTGTTACCTTTCAGAAGCAGATCAAGTCAAAGGTTTAGGAGGGTTCAAACCACCAACCTTTCAGTGTATAGTTTACTGCTGAGCTGTTTGTGCCACACAGCCTCGCGGAGTAGTGCTTGTCTGTGTTGTTTTCGTTGTTGTTAGAGGCCTCCCAGTCAGTTACGACTCAGTGACCCCACGGACAGTAGAAGGAGACGTGGCCTCGTCCGGCGCTGTCCTCCAAATTGAGTACTTGCATGTCTGAACAACCAAACACTGCTCTCAATTAGATTCCAACTCATAGTGACCTTACAGGACAGAGTGAAACTGTCCTGTAGGATTTCCAAGGAACAGCTGGTAGATATGAACCACTGACTTTTTGGTTAGCAGCCGAGCTCATAACCATTGTGCCACCAGGCTACACTTGTATATAAAACCCCAAAACCAAACCCACTGCTAATGAGTTGATTCCCTCTCATAGCCACCTATAAGACAGAGTAGAACTGCCCCCCACTAAAGTTTCCAAGGAGAAACTGGTGGACTTGGACTGCTGTCCTTTTGGTTAGCAGCCGTAGCACCTAACCACTAAGCCAACAGGATTTCCACTTGTATATAACTACTCCTAAAGTATATATGGGCTGGGCAAAGTATATATTTTGTTACTCTATGACTGTGTTACATGCACAATAAATAGGTGTATACGCGTGTCTTTACTAATAGGATGCCAAGCCAAGTGCCGTACTGATGGGATACAGGCTCTAAAAAGTTTAGGTATCAGGGTTATAGCATACTGGGTTAATTATAAATTCGTAGAAAGAAATATAAACTGGTAAGTAAAATCATTCATTTGTTTTAAGATCTAAATTGCATACTGACTATCTTTGAGCAAATCACGTAGTCTTCATGGTCTCAGTTTCTTTATCTGTACAGTCTACATAATGAGTACAACTGTCCCTTCCTACTTAAGCTGGGACAGCATCTATATCGAGTATCTGATTGTCCCGACTTGCCTGGGAAGAAGTCAACTCTCAGGACATCAGAGTTAGATGGATAGAAAAGCCAAAGCGAATCTATTGCCATCAAATCAATTCTAACTCATAGCAATCCTGTAAGACAGACTAGACCTGCCTCACAGGGTCTCTAAGGCTGTACTATTTACAGAAGCAAGCCGGCACCTCTTTCTCCTATGGAGCAGCTGGGGGGTTCTAACTGTCGGTGTGGGATTAGCAGCCAAACAACCACTGCACCGCTGGGTCTCCTGCTTTATGTGGAAGAGAGACCCAACTGTGTACATCCTCCCTGAGTGGTTACTACTAACACTTGGGGGCATCCTTCTGAGGGAGAGGGTTGAGGTGAGCCTACTGGAACTCTGCCTGGCCCCTGCAGCAGCCGTCAGGAGTCTTCCTACACCTGAGGTTTACACCTGCTCGCTGATCCCTCCGTCTGAGCCCAGTGTGGGCAACAGGAGGAACACAAATGGGAGGATTCCGAGCCCTATGGAAGAGCAGTGACATTTAAAGCTTCACTTGCTAACACTGTCATTAGTCACTCCTGTTCAGTGCCCACGGAGAGTGAGACTGCACGATCACCATACAGGCAGTTGATGGCCCTTGGCCTTACAGTATCACTGGCAACCCAACTTCTTAATTTTTCCTTTTACTAACAACTATCATTTGCACAGTATTTTATGATTTATCTTATTTGTTTTTTACAGTCCTGTGATGGAGTTTGCAGTGTTATTCTACTTGTTTTTCAGAGGAGGAAACTGAGGCTCTGAAAATACAGTGATTTGTCTGGGTTTATAAATCGCAAAGCTGTGACTTAAAACTAGAAGTTCTCATTCCAAATCCCGTCCCCTTCTGAGTCTAGCACGCTCACTCACATTTTGCATTTTGAATTAAATAAATCTGACTTACTAATGTATTCTTCACTTGGTCCCAACTCTTTTATACTTTTGTTTTTTTGTTTGTGTGTGTGTCTCTCTCTCTCACTTACTTAGAGGTGTTGTGGAATATGATGCAGAAGGCTTTACAAAACTTACTCTGCTGCTGATGTGGAAAGATTTTTGCTTTCTTGTTCACAGTGAGTATACTTTTGCTCTCTCAGTATATATTTCAAAATGTTCTTAACCAATGTGTGATAATGAGTATGAAAACCATTAAGCACCTCAAAACCACTGCCAGTTGATTCTGACTCTTAGTGACCCTATAGGACAGAGTAAAACTGTCCCATAAAGTTTCCCAGGAGTACTTGTTGGATTCAAACTGCTGTCCTCTTGTTAGCAGCTGTCGCACTCAACCACCACACCACCAGGGTTTTCATGAGGACTGTTAGTGTCTTGAATTAGTTTTTTTTACTTTAGCATATGTGTATTTTTTGTGTTCGATTTTAAAGAGAGTATTTCTCTAGACCAGTGTTCTCAACTGGGAATGCTCTGAGGACATTTGGCAACATATGTGGGGACTTTTCTGATTGTCAGAAATGGGAGGTTGCTAGCATATAGTTGGTACAGGCCAGAAAAATTGCTACACCTTCAATGGACGTAACTGTCCTCTATAACACACAAGTATCTGGTCCAAAATGTCAGTAGTTAAGAAACTCCGTTGCTATGGATTGAATTGTGTCCCCCAAAAATGCATGTCAACTTGACTAGACCATAATTCCCAGTCTTGTGTCGTTGTTCTCCGTTTTATAATCTTATATAATTATCCTATGTGTTTAAATCCTAACCTCCATGGTGTTACTGAGGTAGGATTAGAGGCAGTTATGTTAAGGAGGCAAGATTCAATCTACAGGACTGGGGTGTATCTTGAGTCAGTCTCTCCTGAGATATAAAAAACAGAAGCCAGTAGAAAGACAGGGGGACCTCATACCACCAAGAAAGAAGAGCCAGGAGAAGAGTCTGTCCTTTGGACCAAGAGCTCTTGGTCTGAGAACCTCCTGGACTCAAGGGAAGACTGATGGCAAGGACCTCTGCCAGAGCCAACAGAGAAAGAAAGCCTTCCACTGGAGGTGGCACCCTGAATTGGACTTTTAGCCTTCTAGACTGTAAGGGAATAAATTTCTCTTTGTTAAAGCTATCTGCTTGTGGTATTTCTATTAAAGCAGCACTAAATAACTAAGACATCTGCCCTAGAGAGATTTCTGCTTCACAGAGTCTTTTCAAAATGAGGTCTCAAAACTTTTAGAACTACCCAAAATTCACTTGACTATTTTGTTATAATCCTTATTAAATGAAGTCTACAACTTTGATAATATATAATTTAAAGTGTGTTAAAGTGTTATTGCTCTTCTACCCAAAACCTAAGCCAAACCCAATGCCAGCAAGTTGATTCTGACTCACAGTGACCTGATAAGGAAGTGTAGAGCTGCTCCATAGAGTTGCCAAGGAGTCCCAGGTGGATTCGAACTGCCAACAGTTGGATTAGCAGATGTAGCACATTAAGCACTACACCACCGGGGTTTCCTGTTCTTCTACATTGTATTTAAATGTTTGTTATGTTATTAGTCAATAAATAAACATTGGCCCAGCTTTCTCTTGATGGATAATTCAGTATGTGTGCTTACGTCTTTATTGTATAAGAAGTGACATGATGTCAAGTTCAAGTTGCAGTCTGTCAAGACTTCTGTTTGTCAGTAGTTTGTTCTTCAAGCCAAAGTCAAAGGAGTTCCAGGTTTCCTAGCACAACTTCAGTAAGTGTAGTGAGTTTAGATTGATTTTATACAGTCTGAACTATCATATGTTTTAATAAACTGGTTTAAGAGGAGAAACTTGGGCCCTTTTTAGCCAACTTACCTGATGGTCAAAAATACTGACTTTGGAAGACTTTTCTTCCCTAGCAGATTTATTTTCTTGGTTTGGATTTGCTGAAGCTAAAATAGTATTTAAATTAGTTTGTCTTATTTTTTTCATACCAACAGATAATGATGAAAAAAAAATTTACATAGTGGTAAAGGGAAGAAAGCTTCTAATTAAAACCTTACTATGGTGTAATCCACATAGAGATAATTGAGAGTTGACTGTACTTTTAAGGAGCTGGTCCTCTCTCCCCTTAGGTGTTAACCCAACTCTTACTGTTATGTAAAGCAGGGCCTTGTACTGAGCTCCTATTTGGTAGCTGTTCATAAATTAGAGCCTTTTTTTCAAATGCATCTGAAAAAAGGCAAGCGTATTACTTTATAGTCATTATGTAAATAGATAAACAGCCGATATGAGAGGTCAAGATTTTAATCCTGGGTGTGCCTCTGTCGAAATGTGTGACCTTGTGCAAATGACTAGGAAAAGCCATCTCTGCTTTGGTTTCCTCATATGTGCACTGGGAATCTGGTGGTCAGGTCCTCCAGAGACAGAGGCTTTGGCGCTCAGCCCTAGAGGTGGGGCGAGGTAGAAGGGGAAGCCTCAGAATCGAGGCCTCCTGGCCCTCCCCTCTTTGCTCGTAGTCTTCTTTGGCCCTGCTAATCTGAGCCATGTCCCGTACTTCCAGCCACTGCTTTTGGTTCTGACCTTGTGTGTCACTGCTTTGGCTCAGCATTCTGAATCTTAATTTCTTTGTGAGATCCCACTTCCTGTTTGTCGTGTTCGTTTCACTCACTGCCTTGATCTTAGTGTTTCTGTTCCTAGTCTTACAGCTCAATCCCAGTTCCTAACTGCTTCCTTGGTTTGTCTTACTGACCCCGGAGAGTTGGCATGTGTAATTACCTAACCCAGCTCAGCAAGGGGGACCTGAGTTCTACCTTGAATGTTCAGATACCTCACAGAGTTGGCCTTCTCCATCAACAGAAGGACAATTGCAACATATTAAATTGCGAACTATTAAATTAGACGACTGCTTCAACCAGTTACTTTATCCCAAAGTGACATGAAATTTGAACCCTTCCTGGAACTGACTTTGATTTCCTCGTCATGATGCTACCTTCAGTGGCGTCAGGTCAGACCAAGTCAGAGAAGAGTATCTTCTTGGCGTTGTTCATTCCTAACCTGTATTTTCCACATGTAACTCAAGTGTGACTGTTTTAGTGGTCACCAGTGAAATGAAATTCTAGTGTTAAGTGATGTTCTGAAGTAAAGAAGTGTTCGCTTCTAGAGTGCTCCTGCCAACTCTGTTGTCCGCGCTTTCAGTGTTACAGCAATTCTTGCTGCTTTTGAAAGTCTGTTCCCCACAGAATCTTTTCTCCATGATATCACTTGTCTAGTATTTTTTACACTCTCTCCCCACCTACCTACTCACACATGCAAAATTGAATCCCAAAGTTATATTTTCAGTGAGTTTTGAATTACCTTCTTCAGAAACACAGAGCCCCAGGCACTCATTAGAACAGCTACAAGGAACCTTTCTGAAGTATCTCCTCAAGCTGTTATTCCATTCCTCCTCAGGCAGTTAGTTAGTTCCTTGTTTCTTAGCATCATTGCCCACACTCTATGCAGGTGAGGCCTAGTGTGTGAATCGCGGAAGTTTGATTGGTTTCCTGCTCCATCACTAACTCATAGCCTATTTTAAGATGAATTGTTTTGACCCTTTTGCTTCTTTCTTAGGTAAAATGTAGGACTTGCTTCATCTGAGTGAAGCTTGGTAGACAGTGTGCTTTCCTCAGTCGTGTAGTTAAGCATTTGACACTCACCTTTCTGTGGAAGCATCTACTTGCTTGATTTCAGCACTCGAGGGAACATTTTTCCCTTTTTTGTTTCCATGAAAATAAGTAAATGAATTTTGAGTGGCATAGATGTAGTGATAGAACATTGTGGTGAATTATTCTGACATCTCGAGAACGTGAACAGGAGGAAAAATGATTCTGGAGGTGAAGCCAGTCTCTTGTGAGCAGCTGCACTGCTTCACAGAGGTTGGAGACTCAGCAAGACACCAAATGGCGTCTTTTCTCTGACCTCCCTCTTTGTTCTTCAAGTCTCAGGAAGACGCTTGTAGACAGGACATGTGCTGGCAATAACTGTGAACATTTGGGGTGCAACAGGAGAAACGCATCGTGAGGCAGGTAGCTCCAACCTCAGACCGTGAGAGTGTACGTGGAAACAAGAATGCCGTGTAGAAAAACATTCTACGTCTCTATTCTGGGGTCTTTCAGGAAACACTGCAGCATCCTGGCATTCTGCCTGTTCCAGGAGTGAGGCCTGTGGCTGTGTTTATAGTTGTGGAGGTTTTCCAGCCATGTATTCCTTCCTTCTTTCATCTGTTATCACTGCAGCAGAATCAGGGACCTGCGCCAATCCAGAAAACTGTTTCTGAGTTTCCTGGCTATCAACTAAGAATTCTTCATAGCGGTTGTGTGAGTATTTCCATTTGTGCCAAGTAATTCTAAGTGTAAGTAATTCCATATTTGCCAAGCTGATTTTACCTCTGGAGGTAGATGGCATCTTTAAGCCAGCAGCTTTTCAGAGTGCTTCAGTGGCAAGAGGATCAGAAGCAGGACAGTAACACAAAACAAAAGGAGCCACTGAGGAAAAATCCAAGCTATCTGTCATGGTCCCAGTCAGCTGTACATAGAGGAGGTGGCTGCCTAAGGTATCAGAGCTGCTTCTTAGAAAAGGAGGGAATGGTGCTCTGTAATGTCCAGGGTAGTGCAGAGTCTCAGACTGAGAAGCTATCTTTCTTATTACCTGTAAATGTTTGGAAAATGACCCTAGGCGTCACCCAGCCTGGACTATAGTCCTTGTCTGCTTGGTAAAATGCCTGTTAGACCAATCTGATTGTTTTGGCTGCTGCATTTCTTTTCCCTGTCCTCCAACCCCTCCCCCACACCTTTCAATTCAATCTATGTGAGTTTACTGAGATCGTACCATGTGCTGTACTGTGCAAGGTACTGCCTATACAAATAAATAATTCAGGCTTGACCTTCAGATGCTTGCAGTCAGCCACAGGAGTTTGTAAACTACAATCTGTGGGCCATGATCCCACCCTTAACATGGTTTTACATGGTCCTTAGGCTAAGAATGTTTTTTTTTTTTCTTTTTTAAAGCATTGTTAGGGGAAAAAGAAACGGAGAAGAAAAGAACATGCAACAAAGTAAATATAAGACCTGCAAAGCCAGAAATATTTATTATTTGACACTTTACAGGTTTGCTGACCCCAGGGCTAGTTTAAAGCAAGTATTTTATGAATTTGCCTACTGTATGTGGGCACAAGTGTCTTGTTTATATGTATATATGTATACACATGCACACACACACATACACACACAAACCCAGGGCACTACTTTGTCTTGGGAGGGGGTATATAAAAAAAAACTTACTGCTGTCAAGTCAGTTCCGACTCATAGTGACCCTATAGACAAAGTAAAACTGCCCCATAAAGTTTCCAGAGAGCCCCTGTTGGGTTTGAACTGCTGACCTTTGGCTTAGCAACCGTAACAGTTAACCACTGTGCCAGCAGGGTTTCTATATATGTAATATGTATAGTTATATATATAACTTCCATAGCCAAGTGTGTGTAAAATGCACTGCTGTCAAGTCAACTGCAGTTCATAGAGACCCTGTAGGACAGAGCGGAACTGCCTTGTGCAGTCTCTAAGCTGCAGCCTTTACAGGAGCAGACGGCCACACCTCTCTCCCACAGAGCAACTGGTGGGTTTGAACCATCAACATTTTGGTCCACAGCTGAGCACTTTAACCAGTGCACCACAGGGCTACACACACACACAGAGAGTTATGGACAGGTATAGACAGGGTTAAAGCAGAGCAAAAGAGGTGATTAATAGCAGCAGGGAGTTATTACCAATCCTAGGAGGAAGGTATGGTTCCCAGAAGCTGGAAGAAACTATAGGAGAGGACTACCTGACAGGAGCTGGGGAGGGCCTTTAGTAGAGCAGAACAGCTGCTGTCACTCTTTAGCCCTGCAGGAAAGCAGCCAGGGGGTGAGGAGAAATACATACCCTGAGTTTTCTCTCTTTACTTTGGTCTTCAGTGTGGACTGAGGTCAGAGAACTTCAACACCTGCAAGTCCAGCAGAGGAGGAGGAACTAGCAAACAAAGCTCAGTCAGAGCAAATGGAGTTAAGCAAGAAGACCAGGAGAATATCCTTCACAGAAGCTGGGGTGGGAGAGCATTTCAGGAGGACTTTGAGGTCTTGACAAAATTACTATCTACAGAGTGATGGATGCAAAAGCCAGATAGGAGTGAGTTCAAGAGTGAGTAGAAATCTGTATGTATATAAGAAAAAGAAAAAAGAGTACATGGGGATGTGGAAGTGGAGACAGCATGTAAAGATAACTTTTTCTAAAAGTTTAGAAGTGAAAGGGAGCTGAAAATGGGGCTGTAGCTAAAAGGACATTGAGTATCTAGCTACAGTTAGGTGCAATACAGGCATGAACTGCACCTCGACATCAGGAAAACAAAAATCCTCGCAACCAGACCAGTGAGCAACATTGTCATAAATGGAGAAAAGATTGAGGTTGTCAAGGATTTCATTTTGCTTGAGTCCACAATCAAAGTTCATGGAAGCAGCAGTCAAGAAATCAAAAGAAGCATTGCATTGGGAAAATCTGCTGCAAAGGAAACCTCTTTAAAGTATTCAAAAGTAAGGATGTCAACTTGAAGACTAAACTGTGCCTGACCCAAGCTATGATATTTTCAGTTGTATCATATGGATATGAAAGCTGGACCATGAAGAAAGAAGACAAAGAAGAATTGATGCCTTTGAACTGTGGTATTGGAGAAGAATGTTGAATGTACCATGGACCGCCAAAAGGACAAACGGACCTGTTCTGGAAGAAATAAACAATGACAGTGCTCTTTGGAAGCAAAGATGGAAAGACTGTGTCTTAACGTACTTTGGACATGTTGTCAGGAAAGATCAGTCCCTGGAGAAGGACATCATACTTGGTAGAGTGGAGGGTCAGCAAAAAAGAGGGAGACCGTTGATGAGCTGGACTGACACAGTGGCTGCAACAATGGGCTTAAGCACAAAAATGATTGTGGACATGGTGCAAGACTGGGCAATGTTTCATTGTGTTGTTCATATGGTTACTATGGGTTGGAACTGACTTGATGGCACATAACAACAACAACAACTTTAGTTCAGGGTAAGGGATCATTAACATATACATAATATGTTAGAGAAGTCAATCAAGGAAGTCTTTTTGTTTTTTGAAGGAAGATAAAACATCATAGTCTGTATGCTGATAGAAATGATCCAGTAGAGAAGTTGTGATAAAAAAAAAGACGGTGATAATGTGGAGAAGCAGAATCCTTCTTCATGTCTAGTTATTTAGTATGCTAAGTGGTAGAGCTTCATACTACTGGAGTTCAGACAACTTGAGACATCATTGTAAGTTGAGTAGTTTAGAAGGCACCATGAAGGAAACAAGGACTGAGCTGTGACTTGAAAGACTGGAAGGATTTGGACAGGAAAGGTGGTCTCAGTGAAGGGGTCTATATGAGCTAAGGGACAGAGAGGCAGGGACAATCACAGTCTGTCCTAGGTGGTGCAGTGGATGAGTACTGGAGAAGTAATGGTGGGTCAGTGTGGTAGGGCCGGACCATGGAGGTTCTTCAGTGTCGAGCCGAAGCATTTGAGATATGTGATGGGCTATGGGGAGCCATCTGAGAGTATTAAGTGGGAAAACTAAATGGTGCAATTAGTGTTTGGGGGAAGTAGATCTATGATACAGTACAAAAACTAGGACTGTGTACTAGTTTCAGCTACCCCTGTAGCCAAGTAATTTACTCTCTGAAAGTTACCCCCTTCTGTAAGCAGGAAGCCTTGTCACAAATGAGTTGTAGAAATCGTGTAAGATTATAGTAAAAATGCTTTGTTAATGGTAAAGTGATATTTAAATGCTGTCAGTAGTATTGCTGGCACTGTGCAGAATGGATTAGACAGGGAAAAAGTGAGGATGCAGAGGTAAGTCCCTACCCCTACTTGCAGTGGGCCCCTTGATAATCTGATGAAATCCGGGAACCTCGCCACACATGCCTTCCCTCTGTTAGTGTTAAGTTTGGCTACTATAACAGGAAAGCCACATTTTCTGTTGTCTAATAAGATAAAACTTTATTTCTCCCACATGTAAGAAGTCTGGGAAGCCAGTCTGGGTCTTGAAAAGTAGCACCACGGTAATGGGGACCAAGGCTCCTCTGGTATTCTGTTCTGCTTTCTAAGTGTGGGGTTCCACCTGTAGACCCTCATGGTCGAGGGTGGCTGGTGGAGGCAAAATCTAGGAAAGAGGTAATGGGAAGGACAAAAAGACCCTCCTCCTGGCTAAGTCTGTCCATCATGGAGATCACACCACACTTCTGCTTACCTCTCATTAGTCAGAATGTCATCACAGATAGCCCAGGTACCAGAGGTGGGCAGATTTAAATATGAGTGACAACTAGAAATTCTCTGGCATATGGCTATAAACACATATTTTGCCGATAAATTTCAAGTTCAAAGATACCCTAGAAACTCCTTAGGGACCCAGATTAAGCACCACTGTACTGTCTCCATTGTTTACCGGTACCGTATCTCAGTTTTAGGTTTCTTATGTGGACTATTCCTTTTTCCATGGTTTTGGCCATTGTCTTATTTGCTTGAACTGGGCATAGGTACTACTGTACTACTAAACTAGTTTCTAGATTCATTCTTATCTGTTCTGTGTGTGTGTGTTTGTGTGTTTAGTAACTTTATTGAGGTATAATTTTATCATTACATACCATAAAAGGCCTTCATTGTAAGTATACAGTGCAATGATAGTTTTTTGTGAACTTACACAGTTGTGCAATCATTGTCATAGTCCAGCTCTGGAGCATTTTCATTAGCTCAGAAGGTTCCCTTGTGCTCATTTGCAATCAATCCTTATTCCCACCCTCAGTCCCAGATAACCACTGCTTTTCTGTCTGTAGAGATTCACACTTTCTAGAAATTTCATATAAATAGCATCATACAATATGTAGTCTTTTGTGTCTGGCTTCTGTCATATAGCAAAATGTGTTTGAAGTTCATTCATAGTATTGAGTATATCAGTATTTCATTCTTTTTATTGTGTTTTAAGTTGTTTTTATTTTCATGTCACTGTAGGGATATCTCCCCACCCCACCCCCACCCATTTGTCAGTTTGTCATACTCTGGAGGCTTGTGTATCGCTGTGATGGCTGGAAGCTATGCCACCCATATTCAGATACCAGCAGGGTCACCCATGGTAGACAGATTTCTCCTGAGCTCCCAGACTAAGACAGATTAGGAAGAAGGACCCAGCAGTGTACTTCTGAAAAAAATGAGCCAGTGAACACCTTATGAATAGCTGTGGAATACTGTCAGATATAGGGTAAGCAAATGAGCCCCCAGGTTCGAAGGCACTGAGAAGACAACTGGGAAAGAACTACCTCCTCAAAGTTGAGTTGATCTTAATGACATGGATAGAGTAAAGCCTTTGGGATCTTTATTTACTGATGTGTCATGACTCAAAATGTGAAGAAACAGCTGCAAACACCCATTAATAATTGGAACATGGATGATAGCAAAAGGATGGAATCAACCCAGATGCCCAACAACAGAGGAATGGATAGGTAAACTATGTATATATACTCAATGGAGCACTATGCAATGATAAAGAACAACGATGATTTTAGGAAACATCTCATAACCTGGTTTCAACTGGAAGACATTATGTTGAATGAAAGTAGTCAGCAACAAAAGGACAAATATTGTATGAGACCCCTACGATAAGATATCAAAAACAGACTTATGTATAGAAGAAAAGACTCTTTGACAGCTGCAAAGGAGAGGAGGGAGGGAGGGTGAGGGGTGAGGGTTTAGATTAGATAGTTGGTAGAAATTTGGTTGGGTGAAATTGGTAATAGCACACATTAGAAGCAAGAACAATATTAAGTGGACTTCAGCGTAACTTGAGTACTCCTTCCATCTTAACCCAATATTGCAAGGACAGAGTAGCTGGGGCGGGGGGCAGGCGACCATGCTCTTAGGCAAAATCGAGGCCAATTGGCACAACTAGCATATTGCTAAGAGGACTCTCAGCACCCCACATTGGTGAGAGACATCTGGGGTCTTAAAAGCTGCCAAGCTGCCATCCGAGCGCACAGCAAGTAGTCCCAACTCAGCAGGAACGAATGCTCACCAAGGACCAAAATGACATGGAGTAAATACAACCCAGAAGATAGAGAGACCCACAAGAGAGGGTGCCTACATAGACTTGGGACCAGAAGAACCAGATGGTGCCCAGCCACCACCAACGATAGCTGCAATGGAGCTCACGTAGTTGAGTCTCACTGGCAACACAAGAATAAAAAGGAGTGCACC
The DNA here is from genome assembly GCA_028571685.1 of Heterohyrax brucei. Taxonomy (NCBI): domain Eukaryota; kingdom Metazoa; phylum Chordata; class Mammalia; order Hyracoidea; family Procaviidae; genus Heterohyrax; species Heterohyrax brucei. Next base: position 43,607,725 of record CM053164.1, read on the forward strand.
CTGAGATCTCCACTAAAAGACTGCAGATGATGGTCCAGTGGCTTCGGGCTTCCCCTGGGAGCATGTCCCCTGGCCCTGATGCTGCCCTTGCCCATAAGTCATAATGAAGGTCCACTCTGCGGACACAAATGGATTGGACTTGGCAATGCAGAATGACCGTATATTGGATGCACTTTATGGTTCTATGCATCTATAGGATATCATCCTGCTGACCTCTGGCTGGAGGAAGGAGAGTGGGTGGAGAGGAGGGGAAAGGAGACTGTTGGGAGGATGAGACATGTATGGAGCAGAGAGGAATAGTGTGCTGTCACCAGGCAGGGAGAGCAGTGGAAGCTGCATATAGGTGGGCATGTAAATTTATATGGGAATGTACATTTTCACTCAGTCGTAATAAAAAAAAAAGAAACTGTTAAAAACAATAATAATAATTGGAACATTGAATGTACAAAGTATGAACCTAGGAGAATTGGAAACTACCAAAAATTAAACGGAACACATAAGCAATGATATCCCAGACATTAGTGAGCTGAAATGGACTGGTATGGGCCATCTCGAATCAGACAATCATATGGTTTTCTATGCCAGAATGAAAATTTGAAGAAGAATAGTGTTGTATTCATCATCAAAAAGAGCATTTCAAGATCTTTCCTGAAGTACAGTGCTGTTAGTGATAGAAAAATATCCATACACCTACAAGGAAGTCCAGTTAATATGATGCTATTCGAATTTATGCACTAACCACTAAGGCCAAAGAAGAAATTGAAGATTTTTTTACCGCTTCTGCAGTCCAAAAATTTGTCAATCTTGCAAACAGGATGCACTGATAATTACTGGTGATGGGAATGCAAAAATAGAAACAAATAACAAAAATCAGTAGTTGGAAAAATATGGCCTTGGTGATAGAAATGATGTCAGAAATTGTGTAACAGAATTTTACAAGACCAACAACTACATTGCACATGCCTTTTGTCACCAACACACATGGCAACTGTACACGTGGACCTCACCAGACAGAATATACAGAAATCAAAGGGACTACATCTGTGGAAAAAGACAATGCAAAAGCTCCATATCAGCAGTCCAGCAAGACCAGGTGCTGACTGGGGCACAGATCATCAATAGCTGATATGGAAGTTCAAACTGAAACCGAGGAAAATCAGAACAAGCCCACAAGAGCCAAAGTACAACCTTGAGTATATCTTACCAGAGTTTAGAAACTATGTCAGTAACAGATTTGACTGAAGACCAGACAAACTATGGAATGACATCAAAGACATCATCCATGAAGAAACCAAGAGGTCATTAGAAAGACAGGTGTTTTACTCAGCTAGTGCTGCTGTCATAGAAATACCACAAGTGAATGACTTTAGCAAAGAAAAGTTTATTCTTACACAGCCCAGTAGGCTACAAGTCCAAAATCAAAATGTCCACTTCAGTCATAAGCTTTTCCCCTTGTCAGCTTTGGATGAAAGTCCTTGTGTTGCACCAGTCTTTGTTCAGGGAGCATCTTGGTGCAGGAACCTCAGGTCTGAAGGACACACTCTTCTCCTGGTGCTGCTTTCTTGATGGTGTGAGATTCCCCATTCTCTTCTTGCTTCACTTTCCCTTTATCTCTTGTAGAATGAAAGGATAAAGGGTGGTACAAGCCATACTCCTGGGAAACTCCCTTTTCAGTGGAGAAGGGAGGTGATCTTATTAAGGGATTTACAGTCCCACCCTAATCCTCTAACATAGCATAGGAAAATCACTAAATGCAGGACAATCATAAAATATTGGGAATCATGGCCCAGCCACATGGCTACACACATTTGCGGGGGCAGGGAGGCATTATTCCATGACAACTTAGAAGAAAAGATCAAATTGGGTGTCAGAAGAGACTCTGAAACTTGCTTTCGAATGTTGAGCAGCGAAAGCAAAAGAAAGGAATGATAAAGCAAAAGAACTGAACAGAAAATTTCAAAGGGCAGCTCAAGAAGATGAAAGAAAGTATTATAATGGCATATGCAATGAGCTGGAAATAGAAAACCAAAAGCAAAGAACACATTCTGCATTTCTCAAGCTGAAAGCACTGAAAAAAATTCAAGCGTCAAGTTGCAACAGTGAAAGATTCTACAGAGAAAATATTAAATGACTCACAAAGCCTCAAAAGAAGATGAAAGGAATACACAGTCATTATACCAGAAAGAACTGATCGATGTTCAACCATCTGGAGATGTAGCGTATGATCAGGAACCAATGGTACTGGGGGAAGAAGTTGAAGCTGCACTAAAGGCATTGACAAAAAAAATAAATAAGGCTCCAGGAATTGATGAAATACCAATCCAGATGTTTCCACAAATGCATGCAGTGCTGGAAGTGCTCATTCCTCTATGCCAAGAAATTTGGAATACAGCTACCTGGCTAACTGATTAGAAGGGATCCATGTATATGCCTGTTCCCAAGAAAGGTGATCCAACCGAATGTGGAAATTACTGAACAATATCATTAATGTCACACACAAGTAAAATTTTGCTAGTGATCATTCAAAAGCAACTACAGCAGTATATAGACAAGGACTTGCCAGAAATTCAAGCCAGATTCAGAAGAAAACTTGGAACCAGGGATATCATTGCTGATGTCAGATGAATCTTGGCTGGAAGCAGAGAATGCCAGAAAGATGTTTACGTGTGTTTCATTGACTATGCTAAGGCGTTTGACTGTGTAGATCATAACAAATTATGGCTGATGTTGCAGAGAGTGGGAATTGTGGAACACTTAACTGTGCTCTTAAGGAATCTGTACATGGAACAAGAAGCAGTTGTGCAAACAGAACAAGGGGACACTGCGTGGTTTAAACTCAGGACAGGTGTATGGCATGGTAGTATCCTTTCACCATACCTTTTCAATCTGTATGCTGAGCAAATAATACAAGAATCTGAACTCTGAAGAAGAACAAGGCAACAGGCGAGGCAGCAGGATTGGAGGAAGCCTCATTAACAATCTGAGCTATGCAGATGACACAACCTTGCTTGCTAGAAGTGAAGAGGATATGAAACACTTACTGATGAAGATCAAGACCACAGCCTTCAGTATGGATTGCACTGCAACATCAAGAAAGCAAAAAATTTTTGCAACTGGACCAGTAAGCAACAGCATGATAAATAGAGAAAGGATTGAGGTTGTCAAGAATTTCATTTTACTTGATTCCACAATCAATACCCATGAAAGCAGCAGTCAAGAAATGAAAAGACACATTGCATTGGGAAAATTTGCTGCAAAGGACCCCTTGAAAGTACTGAAAAGTAAGGAAGTAACCTTGAAGACTAAGGTGCAGCTGACTTAAGCTGTGTTACTTTCAGTCACGTTCTATGCATGTGAAAGCTGGACAATGAATAAAGAAGACAGGTGAAGAATTTATGCCTTTGAACTGTGGTATTGGAGAAGAATAGTGAATATACCACAGGCTGCTAAAAGAACAAACAGATCTGTTCTGGAAGAAATACAACCAGAGTGTTCCTTGGAAGCAAGGATGGTGAGACTGCGTCTTAACATACTTGGGATATGTAAGACACAGTCCCTCCATCCTTGCTTCCAAGGAGCCCTCAGATGTGCATAGGGTCTCTGTCAGTGAACCAACCTGAGAGCACCTAACAACATAACCACAACGTGGATATGCCGCCTTTTATTTATTTATGAACCAGCTAGCTGATAGATACTTGGATTGTTTTTAGTTTGGGGCTATTATGCCTAATGCTTTTCTGAACAGTCATGTACAAATTTTTTGTGCAATTTTTGGTTTGTTTTTCATTTCTCTTGGGTAGATACCTAGTACACAAAATGCTGAGCTGTGTAGTAGTGTATGTTTATCCTTTTTGGGAAACTCCCAAACTGTTTTCCAAAGTGACTATTATTTTACATTCTCACCAACAGTGTATGAATGCTCCAGTTTCTCTCTACATCATCATCATTACTGCTATTTGGTATAGTCAAACTTTTAAATTTTAGCCATCCTTTAATTATTATTTATAAAAGTCTCTATTAATCCTTTTAATTTCTTTTGAATATGTAGTTACCCTCCTCCCCAGTTATTCCTGACCCTGTATGCATTTTCTCTCTTTTTTGTCTTAGAATAATCTTATTGCTCTTACCAAAGAAACAATTTTTGGTTTCATTGATTTTTTTCCTATGGTGTTAGTTTTCTACAAGGTCTGGTAATTAAGTTTGTGACCTTGCCACCATGTGCTTACATTGGTAGCACTGTACAAACAACTCATTAAGGTTTCATAACCTTGGTGTATCAGTGCTTCACAGCTGTGTTTGTGTTGACATGTGGTGGTGTCTTGCTGAGTGGCGTTCATTATCATTGTTGTGTGTTTTTGTGTGCCATTGCAAGAACATCAGCACTTGAATTAGAGCAATGAACAAACATTAAGTTTCTTGTTAAACTTGGAAAGAGTGGAAGTGAAATCAGGGACATATTAGTCCAAGTTTATGGGGATAATGCTGTAAAGAAAACAGCAGTGTACAAATGGGTTAAATATTTTTCTTTGGGGAGAGAACCATCAGTGATAAAGAGAGATCAGGGCCACAAGCATAACTGATGAAAACATTGCAAAAATTCATTGAATTATGTGTCAAAATCATCAGCTGGCTGAGAAGCAGAGCAGGCCAATTAACATCAATAGAGAAATAGTTAGGAAAAATCTTAACTGAAAATCTTGGCATGGGGAAAATGTGTGCAAAAATGGTCCTGAAGGAGCTCACTGATGAACAAAAGCAAAGGAGAGTTGAGATTTGCCACGACCTCTTGGAGAGGGAAGATGATGCTTCAGGATGTGTTATCATTAGTGATGAAACATGGGTTAACCAATACAATATTGACACAAAGCATCAAAGTACACAATGGAAGTCAGCCAGTCCTCCATGACCAGAACTGTTCCATCAGTCTATGCTACCTTTTTTATATCAGAGAGATTGTTCAGTATGACTTTGTACCAACTGGACAAACAGTTAACTAAGTTTACTATTTTGAAGTTGTCATGAATTGAATTGTGTTCCCCCACCCCCACCCTACCCAAGGTTGTGTGTGGCCATGTGACTGGGCCATGATTTCCTAGTGTTTTGTGATTGTCCTCCATTTTGTGATTTTGCTGTGCTGTATGTTAAAGGATTGGGGTAGAACTGTAAATCCCTTCATAGGATTACCTCCCTGCTCTACTGTAAAGGGAGTTTCCCTGGAGTATGGTTTGCTCCACCCTTAATCCTTTTATTCTGCAGGAGATGGGGGGAAAGGGAGGCAAGCAGAGAATTGGGAACCTCACACCATCAAGGAAGCAGCACCAGGAGAAGAGCGCATCCTTCAATCTGAGGTTCCTGCGCCAAGATGCTCCCTGCACAGACTGATGCAATACCAGCCTTTCCTCCAGAGCCAACAAGGGGGAAAGCCTTCCCCCGGAGCAGACATCCTGAATTTGGACTTGTAGCCTACCAGACTGTGTAAGAATAAACCTTCCTTTGTTAAAGCCATCTAGTATTTCTGTCAGAGCAGCACTAGCTGACTAAAGCGGAAGTGCTGAAAAGATTGCATGAAAAAGATGAAAACAACCTGAAGTTTTTGCCAACAACTCAGGGTTCTTGCATCATGACCCTGCACCAGCTCACATAGAACTACCTGTGAAGGAGTTTTTAGCCCATAAACAAATAACTGGACTGGAACACACTCCCTGCTCACCGGATCTAGCCCCCAATGACTTTGTTCTTTACCAGAAGGTAAAGGAAATATTTAAGGGAAGACATTTTGATAACATTTAAGACATCAAGGGTAATACAGTGACAGCTCTGATGGCCATTCCAGAAAGAGTTCAAAACTGGCTTTGAAGGGTGGACTACGCGTTGGTGTCAGTGCATAGTTTACCAAGGGAAGTACTTCATAGGTGACTGTAGTGATATTCAGCAATGAGGTATGTAGCAGTTTTTCTAGGATGAGTTCACAAGCTTAATTGTCAGACCTCAAATACTTGCTGATTTTCTGTTGTGTTCCATATGAAGTACTCAGAAGGATTATTAAAATCTCCAACCACAAATGTTGAATCATCTATTAATCCTTTCAGTTCTATCAGTTTTGTTATTAGGTGCATAAACATTTATGATTGCTGTAGCTTCCTGATTTATTAATTCTGTTATCATGAAATACCTATCTTTGTGTCTAATAATATTTCTTGTCTTAAAGTCTATTTTATCTATCACTAATAGAGCCATTCCATTGCTCTCAACCTTTTTTTTAACCTTTGTACCTAAAGTTTCTCTCTTATAGATAGCATATAGTTGGCTTTTTCTTTTCAATCCTTGTTACCAATCTCTGTCTTTTTTCTGGAGAGTTTAATACATTGACTTGTAATGTAATCATTGTTATCTTTTGATTTAATTTTGTAATTTTGATGTTTTCTATGTGTTTCATTCTTTTGTCTTGTAGTTCTACTTATGTATTCTGTTTTAGTCAAAAAAAATTTAACTACATTTTTAATTTCCTGTTTGAAGCATTACAGTATACATCTCTAACTTAACACAGTTTAATTCAGGTTAGCAATGACTTCATTCTGGCACAGCACAATTTTACCCCTTACCACCTCTTCATTTGTGCTATTCCTTTTCATATATATATGTATATGTTGTGATAAAAACACAATACAGCATCTTCTACTGTTGATGTATACAATGTTGTATTTTCTAAAGACATTCAAAGAAGAGAACAGAAAAATATATTTCCTTTGTATTATACTCTGTCCATTATTTCCAGCCTATCTTTGCAGGGATTAGATTGGTCTGTTATTTTTCATAGTTCTTATAGCTGATGCAGAGAGGTGGGATTTAGTTAGTCTGCGTTTCTTACTCTAGTTTTTTATATTGTTTTAAATGATTAAAGTTCCCACGTATCTCTTAATATTCTTCTTTCTGTAATTGTATTAATTCTTTCATTGGTTTTTACCTTATATTAAATCCAGAAAACAGTTATTTTGTCTTTCAGAGAACCTAGTTTCTGGTAACACTTACTTGAGAGGAAATTGACAACCAAAGACTAATTCTTTTAGTATTTTCAATAATTCTTTCCATATAGTGCTATAATCAAAGCCAGTAAGTCAGAAAAAACAGGACAACTTTTTAAGTAAAAATCAGCAGCTTCTGTGTATTGCTAGAAGTACTCCTTCCACACCCTGATTCTGACAGACTGTATTATTACTACTATAACAAAGAAAATTATTTGCATTGTTGTTATACTGTATTTTCACCACTAAAAGACAAAGCTACCTTAGTAACAACCACTCACTCAGTTCCCAAGAAATGTGGGATGGACTTTCATCTCTTTGCTAACAAAATAATGTCGTTGCTACTGAAACAATATTTTTTATGAAGTATTTAGCAGACAGCAAATAAAGAAGGCTAGTAGATAATTCCCATTGGAAACCCTGATGGCATAGTGGTCAAGTGCTACAGCTACTAACTAAAAGGTCAGCAGTTCAAATCCACTAGGCGCTCCTCACAAACTCCATGGGGCAGTTCTACTGTGTCCTGTAGCGTCAGTATGAGTAGGAATCGACTCGACAGCAGTGGGTTTGGTTTTGGTTAGTAGATAATTCAGTCAAACTAGACTGCGATGTTTCTCAAAGCTTTCTTACTTTAAAAAAATTTATTGTGTGACAAGTCAATTTGTCATACAAAAACTTAGACACGTTGCTCTGTAACTCTAGCTGCTCTCGCCACTGTCTGCCAACACATTCCTCCTGTATTTCCTGTGTCCATTCAGTCAGATCCTGTCTCTTTCTGTCCTCTTGTCTCACCCCTGGACGGGAGCCACCCAGTTAGTCCCATGTATCTGCTTAAGCAAAGAAGCACACACTTAACCAGTATCATTTTATGTCTTATAGCTCAGTCTGAAGAGTCGGCTTTGGAAATGATTTCAGTTCTGGGCTAACAGAGAGTCTGAGGGCTGTGTCTTGCAGGGACCCTCCGGTCTGTCAGATCATCAAGTCTGGTCTTTTTACTAGAGTTCAGGTTCTGCACCCCACATTTCTAGCACTCTATGAGGGCCTCTTTGTTGAGTTCCCTATAAGGGTGGTCTCTGGTGTCAGCCATGCACCATCAAGTTTTTCTAGTCACGTGCTGATAATAGTCAATCTCTGGTTTGTGTGACTGTTTCTATCTCTTGGGCTCATATTTTCCTTGTGTCCTTTATGATTCCGTGCTCCAGATGGGTTGGAACCAATGGATGCTACTTAGATGGCTGCTTCTTCATTTTTAAGACCCAGTTGCCACTTTCCAAACTGGGATACAGGATGTTTTCTTAAAAAACTTCATCATGCCAGTTGACCTAGTTGTCCCCTGAAATCATGGTCCATGCCAGACCTCTGCTACTGTGTCCTTTGAAGTGTTTGGTTATATTTAGGAAACTTCTCAGCTTTTGGTTTAGTTCAGTTGTGCAGACTGGACTAATTATTCAACAACAGCAAAAAGTTCTGCACCAATGTAACACCTCTAGCTGCTCTACCCACCGTCTGGCAACACATTCCTCCTGTATTTCCTGTGTCCATGCAGTCAGATCCTGTCTCTCTCTGTCCTTTCATCTCACCTCTGGACAGGAGTTGCCCAGTTAGTCCCATGTATCTACTTAAGCGAAGAAGCACACACTTCTTTTCTATGTGTTGTCCATCCGTTCACCTAATTTAATTCTCATCTACTGTCTAATTAATAAATACCCGCTCTCCTCCTCACCTTTGTAGCCATGAGAGACTCTTTTCTTCTGAAAACTTGCTTACTTTTAAAAATAGAAATCACATTTTTATATAAATGAATATAAATGAAGAGTATTCACAATCATTGAAGTTATTAAAAGTACAAACCACAATGGTACATGTTAGAGTTTATTATACACTAAAACTATAAGAAATATTATACTACTTTAGAGTTAGCATGTTTACTTCAGATCAGGCATATGTAAAGATTTGTAGTTTCATCTTATCATTTCTAATAGTAATAATAACTGTCAAAGCAGAAGGAGCTAAAATTGATCATGAACAAAAAGTGAAACCAATCGGTTCTCAACATTGTTGAAAATGGTAAAAGATATGGAAAAAGAAAATCTGTTTTGCTTTCTAAGTACTTTTGCTATAGTTATGATAACTGTTGAACCTTTTCCGTATTTTAAACATTTTGGGTTGGTTTCCTTCCTGCAACTTCCTTGAAAGTGGTTAGCCGTACTAGAGAAAGTGTTTTCATGTTTTGGTTACATACGCAATTACCTTGCTTTATTGTCTCAATAGTTATAGTCCTATCGAAGTCACTGTCACAGTTTTCTTGAGTCGAATTGGAACTTCTTTCCCTTTAGACTGTATTTCTGGATGTCTTTTTTGTGTTTTCTGACATTGGTTTGAGAATTTATTAATATTTGTTGGGGATGTTCCTTCTAGTGCCTTGGATTTATGTGATATGTCTATAATGATCATAACGCGCTTCTTGTATCATAGTTGTAGGTCAGGTACCTAATACCATGCAGTGGATTTCCCCCATACCCTCTTATATGTGTCATATAATTTTTTGTAGGCATAACCATTAGATTAAAGTAATTACTAAAGTGAACTTATCTGATCAAAGAATGGTCACGGAAACTCTGTCAGTGGTTTTAACATGAGGATTTCTGCTGCAGCTTTCAAATTAACAAATTATAGTTGGAGGAGGCATCTTACTCAGTGAAATAAAGGAAGCTGTTTACACAAAGTAAGTGTTATAGTGTTGAACTAGTTCAGTATAACTTTTCCATAGAATTAATATTCCAGTATTATTGACATTGGTGTGGCATAGGTGTTATGTTGGTGCAGTACTTTTTGCTGTTGTTGAATAATTATGGGAATAATTATCAATATGTGTTGAATATATACTGTATTTCAAACACTGTTCTCAGCACTTTATGTATTATGTTATTTAAATCTCACAGTATCCTGAGGGTAATAACTTGTATTACTCTGTTTTATAAATGGCAAAACTGTGGTACAAAAACATTAAATATGTTCATGGTATATGGCAAAGTCAGGATTTAAACCTACAAACAACCGATTTCAAAAGCTGAAATGCATTACTATACTGACTCAGATAATTGGTTGGCAGTCCTCAAGTAGGTGCGATGAATTCTAAAAGCCTTTAGAGCTTCAAAGGGAACCTGTAAACTCCTGGAGCAAATGCAGAGGACCAGTGTCCATCCATGCACAAATTAGGGAGAAGGGGACTGCCTCATCTAGAAGAAACCTGAATGGCTTTCTCAGCAGTGGTGACGTTCTTGATCTGAAGGCAGCAAGTCATGGAGCTGGAGCAGTTTTATAACAGTATTAACAAGGTGTTTCCAAATTAGTCGTAATCCCCTGCTCCATCTCCTTTGTGGCCAGTGGCACATGTCAACTCAGGTTACAGTCACTCTGTGGCCACAGAAAGAGCAAAATTATGTTAGGCGGCTTCATGAAAGAATTAACCAGCTACTGATTACAGAAAACCAGATTTAGTCTTTTTAGACTCAGGGAACGTGGCCAATGGTAACAGCTGATCTCACGAAGTCCGTGCAAACCTATAAAGTCACATGCCTGCAGAAGCCAGAAAGGAGTGCTGATGGGGGGTGGGCTGCATTCTGAGACAACAGGGAGTGGTAGGGACTACGGCAAAGTGCATGCTCATTTACACATGCCTGCAGAAGCCAGATAGGAGTGCTGGTATAGGGGTGGCTGGGTTCAGAGACAACAGGGAGTGGTAGGGACTACGGCAAAGTGCGTGCTCCTTTACATATTTCAGGGTTTTTTTAAAATGAATAAATAAATAAATAAGCGGAGTACAATCTAAATGCATCTTTGAAGTGGATCAAACTTGAGGTCCTATGAATCATTGTAAAGAAAGTTATTATAGAAATTTCAAATTAACACAAAAGTAGAGAGAAAAATATGGTGAGCCCCTAAGTGCCCATCACTCATATTAGAGTTATGTCTGTCTTATTTCATAGATCCTCTCTCCTTTTTGATTTGTTTTCCTGAAATATTTTGAAACAAGTAGGAGATAATCGTTTCACTTGTAAATACTGCAGTATGTATCTCTAACGGATAAGTATTTTTTAAAAATATATCCCCAGTACCATTATTAATGCCTATGCTAGTTTTAAATAGATTTCTTTGCACTATAAGAAATAGTTAGAGGTTGTCTAGCCAGGAGTTTTAAACTTTTTGTGTGCCAAAGACTCCTTTGGTGAAGCCTGTGGACCCATTCTCAAAATAATGTTTTTAAAAGCATACAACAAGAAGTGTAGGACTACAGAGGAAGCTAATTACATCAAAATACTACAGTTTTATTAAGTTAAAAAAATTATAACAGATATAAAAGGTTCTTTGTTAACACACTAAATAGCAGTATCTAGTGCCAAGTCTAATAACTAGTATTGTAATTTTGAAATCACAATGAGCATAAATAATATTTTGAAATATGAACAATACCCCCAAATTTGATATTAAAATATCCATGATTTAGCAACAAAGTTGCTAATACTGTTATGGATTGTTGCCTTCAGTCATAATTGGAGGCAATGCTAAATTTCCATTAAAAGTTAGTGAAAATGAGGCTATATACATTTTTATCCAGTGATGGATGTTTGAGTTGTTTCTAGTTTCTGGCTATTAACAGTTAACATCCCTGTAAACATAATTCCAATGTCAGTATCTGTGTGGACATATGGGTTTTTATTTTTCTTGGGTGAAAACTTAAGAGTTGGAGTTCTGTTTTGTATGGTAAGTGTATGATTAGCCATTCTGTTTTCTGAAGTGGCTGTGACTTTTGATGCCCTCACTGAGAGCAGATGAGAGTTGAAGTGCTTTCACATCCTTTCCATCTCTTGCTGTTGCAGTCTTTATAATTTTAGCCATTTTAAGTAAGGTGTGTAGTGGTATTTCATTGTAGTTTTAATTAGCATTTCCCTGATAAATAGTGAGGTTGAGCATCCTTTCATGTGCTTATTTTCCATTTATGTAAGTTCTTTATTTAAGTGTCAATTCAAATCTTTTTTCATATTTTTAACTGAGGTCTTTATTTTCTTATTTTCGAGTCATAAGAGGATTTGAGGGAACCCCAGTGGTTAAGAGCTGTGTCTGCTAACCAAAAAGTGGGCAGTTTGAATCCTCTGGCACTCCTTGAAATTTCTGTGAGACAGTTCTGCTCTGTTCCATAGGGTCACTGTGAGACAGAATTGACTCAATGGCAATGAGTTTGGTTTGGTTTTTAAGAGTTCTGTATATATTTTGGATATAAGTCCTTCTTCAGCTATATACTCTGCAAATATTTTTTCCAAATCAGTGGCTTGCCTTTTCGTCTTTTTAACTGTCTTACAAAGAATAAAAGCTTTCAATTTTGATGAAATTCATTTTACCACTTTTGGTTTTATGAACTGTGCTTTTTGCATTGTGCTTAAGAAATTTGTTTAATCCAGCTTACAAGGAATTTCTACATTGCTTTCTTCTAGAAAGTTTATAGTTTTAGCTCTTAAATGTGAGTCTGTTATCCATTTCAAATTAACTGTTTTATACCTTGTGAAGTAAGGAGTCCAAATTCATCCTTTTGTATATGGATATCCAGGTTTCTGTTTTGTTTGTTTTCAAGTTTCAACAGTATTGTAGTTGTTGAAAAGACTATCCTTTCCTCATTAATTACCTTGGAATCTTTGTCAAAATTCAATTACCCATAGAAGTTTGGATCTCTTTCTGTATGTTCTATGTGCTGTTCCATTGATCTATGTATTCATACTTTTACTTTAAAGTAAATCTTAAAATAAGGTAATATAAGTCTTCTAACTTGTAAATTTTTTCCTCCAAATTGTTTAGTCTCTTCTCAATCCTTTGTATATGAATTTTAGAATCAACTTGCCAAACTCTTCACAAAAAGCACATTTAGAATTGCATGGAATCTATAACTCACTTTGGAAAGAAATGTATCTTAAAAATAATGAGTCTTCTAATTCATAAATATGTATATGTTCAGTTTGTTTAGATTCATTGCCATAGCATTGTTTTATACTTTTCAGTATACAGATTGTCTTAGGCTGGGTTATCTAGAGGAGTAAAACCAGTGAAACATATATATACATATAGATTGAGAGATTTATTTCAAGGAAATGGCTCACACAGTTGTGGAGGCTAGCAAGTCCCAATCTCTGGGTCAGGCAGCAGTCTGCTCATTCTTTCCAAGATTCAGAGGTGCAAAGATGGCAAAATGAATGCAGGGCTGAAAGAGAGCTCAAACTTTGCAGGAATGCTATTTATGTATTGGAGGCAGGTCATGCCTCCAAGGAAACGCCCCTTCCAACTGACTGGCTGCTTACATCAGATCATAGAATGGACAATAACTACATGATATCTGCCAAATCACTGGGAATCGTGGCCTAGCCAAGTTGACATGTAACATTAATGATCACAGAGGTCTTGCGCATCTTAATTCCTAAGTATATTTTTATTCTGTTATCACTGGGGAGGAACCCTGATGGTACAGTGGTTGAAGCACTTAGCTGCTAACTGAAAAAGGTCAGCAGTCCAAACCCACCAGGGAAAAATATGACAGTCTGCTTCTGTAAAGATATATGGCCGTGGAAACCCTATGGGACAGTTCTACTCTGTCCTATAGGGTCAGTATGAGTTGGAATTGACCCAACAGCACTGTGTTTTTGTTTTTGGTGTTGTTGTTGTCATTGGAGTTTTTTCTTGTTGTTTCTGGATTTTTTTTTTTTTATTTTCTCATTTCTGCATAATATCTCATTGCTAATAAGTAAGTGCAATTAATTTTTGTATGTTAACCTTTGAGGACAATCTATTGCCGTCAAGTTGGTTTTGACTCAGTGGCCATATAGGACAAGAGTATGGCCCCATGGGATTTCCAGAGGAGTAGCTAGTGGATTCACACTGCCACCCCCTGTGCCACCAGGGTGCCGAATTGACCTTTACTAAATTTGTATGTACATGATCATGTTGTTTGTAAATAAAGACAGTTTTATATGTATTTCCCTTCTTTCTTGCCTCTCCCTCCTCTTGCTTCTTTCTGTCCTGTCTGCAGCCTCCAGACCGGATCTCTGCGAGAGTTCATTCATTTGTTTGTTAATTTACACCTTCATTCAGCATATATTGAGCACCTGCTCTGTCTTAGGCGCTGTCGAGACATTAGGAATACTAGGATGAATGATGCCAGCCCTGAAACAGTTCACAGTCTAGAGGGAAAGATGAACATGGAAGAATCGCAATGAAACATCGTCACAAGTGTTATGGAAAAACAAAGTGGGAACCGAACGCGGTAGGCCAGTAGAATGTAACAGCATTTCAGGCACAGGGGCTAGCATACACAACGACACTGGGGAGAAATAGTAAGCACATGTGAGGAGCTATAAGTGGTTTAGAATTTCTCAAATGTACAGTAGATACCATGGTGTGGAGCAAGAATAAACTGAAGATGCAGTTGAATTTGGACTTTATCCTGAGAATATTAAGGAGTTATCAAAGAGTGCTCAATAGAGAAGTGTCATGTATCTGCTTTTAAAATATGGACTATTCTGGTATTATATGGAAAAATGATTCAGAGTGGGAACCAGGAAATCTATTAGAAAAATAATTCAGGCAAATAGTGATGAGACCTGCACCAGAGCCATCATAATAGGGGTGGAAGAGAGAAAGATGTTTCAAGGAGTATTTTGGAAACAAAATTGGCAAAACTTAGTAATTGATGCTAAATAGAAGGTGAAGAAGTGGGAAGGATTAAAACAATACTCAGGTTTCTTAGGCATCTTGGTGGCTGATGATGCCTTCAGTTGAAGCAGGGACTGCAGATTAGGAGCAGCAGGTTTGGAGAGAAGCAAGTTTGGAATATATTGAGCTTTAGGAGCCTATGGACCTCCTAAGGTGAAGAATGAGTGAGTTAACTTTCACGTGGAACCAAAGCTCATGCTAGCTTAACTTAAAGTCCATTCCAACCTAGAAACCCTAGCTTATCCTCATTCCAGATAATTCTGAACTGTTTGGCCTGACTGAGCCCATAGGAAAAGGATTAAGGCTTCACACCTGACTGGATCTGATTTGAAACTGGAAATTGTAATTGATGTACTTTTTTCTCATAGACGTGGTTCAAATTCTTGAGATGGCCTGACCTATGATATCCTGAAGGGGCTCTTACGAGTGACTTCTGGATGGAGAATGTCACTTGACTAACCTTGAACTCTTGCCCTCTGGTATGGGTGAAGGTAGTGTCAAAGCACAGAGCACAGTTTACCCAGAGGTAGGCATCGTACTGACAATTTTCCTTCAGTCTCAGTCAACCAAGTGTTTCATTCTCTATCTAATCCATTCTGAATCAGAGATTCCTGAGATGTTAAAAAGTGACCTGTAGTCACAAACCCAGTGCTGTCAAGTTGATTCTGGCTCATGGAGGCTCTATAGGTCAGAGTTAGAGCTGGCCCATAGAGTTCCCAAGGAACACCTGATGGACTTAAACTGCCGACCTTTGGGTTGGCAATTGTAGCACATAACCCCTGTGTCACTAGGATTTCAATATCCTTATTAAATATAAATAATTTTTGAGAGTTCACTATGTGCAAAGTACTGTGCAGTCGTAATTCCATATAATCTTCTCAGCAGTCCTGAAATGTGGTTCCTTTTTATCCCCATGTTATAGATGAGAAAACTAAAGCACCTAAGGATAAAGTAAGTTGCCGGAAGTCCTAGTCAGTTGGACAAAGTATTATTTAAACCAAGACCTTCTGATTCCAAAACTGTTGTTCTCAACTGCCCACTGAAGCTTCCCACACTGCTGGGTTAGGGGTGGGCGACAGCTGTGCTGAGGTTCCTGTCTCTTCATTCTTGAGAGAGCTGGAGCCTGCAGATCAGTAACCTCTGCCAGCGTCGTCTAGTCTTCCCAGTGTGCCCTCAAATGCTGCCATTTACTGGGTGAGTACCATGATTTGAAAAAGATTGGGGGAGCACAGAACAGCACTATACTACCTAGAAATACATGTGGTCATGATAATCCTAACCACATTATTAATGGCGGTTAAGGGTCCTAGGTCATACCTTCCCCCCACCCCGTAAATGAGGTGCTTTGGGGTTCCCTGGTGCTACTTCTAATACTTTTAACTGTGATGCCATCTCTTTGTACTGGGAGTCTTTTGAACTCTCCCTAGTGTTGAAAAGGTGGATTAAGGAACCCTTGTCTCCAAGGAAACCATACAACCTGCCTGTGATCAGCAAACTTTGCATACAGGTGAGCCTAGTAAAGATAATTGCAGAAAAGAATTTATCATTGTGACTAAGGTCAGGGAACTAGTGCTTACGTTGACAGTTTAAATGCCAGCCACACAGAAATCTCTGATCTAAACCATTGTCTTGGTTCAGCTTTGTGTCCCAATGAAAATACAAATGAGCTCCTTCCATGATTTTTCCAATGAGTCTTTCAGGTCAGACAAAAGTTCTTATTTCTTTTTAAAGGCCTCAATGTTTATAGAGAAGGAGCCCTGGTTGTATAGTGGTTAAGCAGTCAACTGCTAACCAAAAGGTCAACTGGTAGCAGTCTGCTTCCTTAAAGGTTACGGTGTTGAAAGCCCTGCGGGGCAATTCAGCTCTGTCCCATAGGATCACTGTGAGTTGAAATCAACTCCAGGACAGTAGCTCTGGTTCGTGTTTTGTTTGTTTGAGGTGATATTTGTAGAAGGGTGCCTGGGTGGTACAGAAGGTTTGTACTCAACTGTTAGCAGGAAAGCTGATTCAAGCACATCCATCGGTGCCTCAGAAGACAGGGCTGGCAATCCAAGTCTGAAGGATCACAACCTTGAAAATCCAATGGACTAATTCCATCCTGTCACACGGGGTCACTGTGAGTCAAAAACTGACTCGACAGCACCTACCAGGGTTATATGTACTGTTTTATGCACTCCTGAGTGCCACTGAATTTTGGGTTCACTCCCAAGAACATCTGAGCACAGTGTTTGTGCCAGGCACCATGCTGAATACTAAAGATATGATGCTCAAAGGGACATGGTCCATTATCTAGGAAAGTCACAGTTACATTCCCTGAGGCTTTTTCCAATGAACAGTATCCCTTTTTTTTTTTTTTATCTTTGGCTATGCTAATATTTTTCATATTTTATTTAGCTATATGTGTGGAAACTTTACATGTATTGTAAATTATCTCCTATGTCAGACAAATTAAAAGAATTTGCAATGTTTATCCTTAAGCTCCAGCTTGATTGAGACCTCAAAAATGAGTTGTGGTCTCAACAAAGCATCTCCAAATGGCATTGCCTTTGTTTTACATTGGGAGAATGGAGTGGGCCCAAACCCTCAGTTCAAACAGTTCCACCACAACTTGCCAGTCAGAAGGGATAAGTCATTTCTATGGGATGGGTGCTTGAATGCTGTATTTACAAGAAGATGAAAACATGCTCAGTTGGTCTCTAACCAAAGGAATAGAATACTTCAAAAGACTCCTTCTTCTAGGAGACACTCAGCCCAGACTGCAGACTCCATGAAATCCATGCAGAATAAACAAAAAGAAACTACACACTGTGTGATGTTGAAAGACAGAGGACCCCAGCATCTTTGATTGCTTCCATTATTCTAGAGATCATGGGGCTGTAGACAACCAACACAATCAGAAAGAACTGCTGCTTGATTTTAGCTTTTCAAGTTTCACTCTTTTAGTAACTGGAAAGTTCTTGAAGACAACCTGGATGACCTTGGTACCTGAGAGATAACATGAGTGTTTTGGGGGGAGAAGGAGATGAGCCACTTGTGACCCCAGGATGTACTTACTACTGGTTACAGCACCAGAGTAGACTTAAGGACCTCAGCTTGGGTTTCTGAGCTCAGTTTGGCTTCAGTTTCCCCATATAATTACGTAATGCAGTTCTTTAAAAAAGTGAGTTAAGGAGCAGACCAGTGAAAAGCAGAGGTAGCTTCCGTAGTAACACCTTCTCTGTGACTGCCAGGCATTTTCAGCTTTGGAAGACAGGAGAAAGGTGGGACTTGGCCAGAATTCTCTAACATATTCAGGCTTGTCTGTACACACACACACACACACGCACGCACACACACCAGCGCACGCACACACACCAGTGATAGCACTCAGATGACTTCATACTCCTGGAGTTGAGCCTTGGAGAAAAAGAAAAAAGAAGCCAGCCCCCCTCTAACACACACTCAAAATACGGGGACCCTTTCTGAGAATATACCCTAGTTGTCTTATTTTATTGTCTCCATAGGCATATATTGACCTAAGTAAAACAAACAACACACACAGTATGAAAAGTCTTGCTCTCACTCTGGCAGCATCCACTCTATTCCTCTTCTTGTCACTTTTATTAGCTTTTTCCATAGCCTTCCAGAGTACCTTTATACAAATAGAAAAATATAAGCATATGTTCCTAATTTTCCTCTTTCTTACTTGAAAAATAACACATTACACATCCTGTCTGGACCTGGGCAAGTACTTTTGAAGTCTCCTAACTATGGATATACAGTATCAGTCCCTAACCTTCCTCGATCCTGGTCACTGAGTCAACACCGAGTCTCAGAACCTGCCGCGTTGCAGTTCTTCTTCATTAATAAATTCTGGTGGTGTTTATACTTACACTTCTGTCACACCCAAGTTGTTAGAAATGTCCCTGTGCACCAGGAAGGTTAGCACAACTAGTCCAAAGCAAAAGCGATGAAATTTCCTGGACACATCAAAACATTCTGAAGGACTGAACATTTAGTAATTTAAAAAAAAGAAGGAAAGAAATGTCTTTTCATTATCAGTGGTAATACCTTGCAATTTTTCAGATTGATTTCCCATTTGTTATCTAATTGGATCCTTCTCAAGCCCCTTCCAGTCATTAGGATAAATATTGTCCTTGTTTTTTAAGGTGAGGAAGCCAGGATGAAAATGATGGGCATCCCGTTAGCCGTCTGGCTCTGAGGGCTGTCCTCTTAGTGCTACTTCTCTGTTCTCCAGAAATGAAAAACTGCCTCCCATAATGTTGCTGTCACTTCATATTCACCATATAGCCTTACATTTTTTTAAGCATTTTATTTTGAGATAATTGTAGATTACATACAGTTATAAGAAATACTACAGAGAGATCTGTGTCCCCTTCACCCTGTTTCCCCCAGTGGTAGCTTCTTTCGGATATAGTACAGCATCCCTACTGAGGTATTGACATGAGCAGGGTGCAGAATATTTTCATCAACATCAGGATCCCCTGAGGTGCTTTTTCATGACTACACTTCTCTCCTCTCCCTACCCAGGCCTTAATCCCTGACATACACTAATCTGTTCTCCATTTCTATAATTTCATCATCTCAAGAATGTTATATAAATGGGGTCATACAGTGTGTAGCCCTTTGGTGTTTTTGCTGTTCTTACCCAGCATGATTCCTTCCAGATTTATACAAGTTGTTGCATGTATTAGTCATCATTCCATTCTGTTGCTGAGTCAGGACCCGTGGCACCCATGTACCATACTTTGTTTAACCTCTCGCCTGCTGTAGAACCTCTGATTAGGTTCCAGCTTTTGGTTATTATGATTAAAGTCCTTTATCAAATAACTCTTCTGTTAGTCCATAGCTTGGTTTTTCATTTTCTTAACAGAGGCTTTCACAGAAAAAAAAGTTGTGAATTTGGAGAGTATCAGTTTTTCCTAACAATTCTGCCTGGTGCTAGATTCTGAAAATTTTCTCCTGTGCTTTTTTTCCCCTCCTAAAAGTCTCATGGTTTTATGCATTGCATTTAAGTCTCTCATCCATTTTGAGTTAATGTTGAGGTTTGGGTCTCAGTTCAGTTTGTTTGTTTGTTTGTTTGGGCCTTTTGATTCCCGGTTGTCTCTAACAACTTCTCATTTTCTGACCACTCCGTTATTCCTGGTCTCCCCTTCTGCTGCTGTTCGTGCTCCCACCCAGGGTCCACCTCACCAGGCAGCTCTCTGTCTCCTGTGCTGTCACACTGCCTTGTTTCTGACACTGTTCCCCACCTTGATTGCCCTTTTGCTTTCCTTTGTCTGTGACAGAATCTTTGCAGAATATCAGCCCCTCCTTGAAGTCTTTGATGGTATCACCTCAGATAAAATGTTTCACCTTCCTGTGTTCTTGTTCACTGTCTTATTACCAATGAGACATCTCTTCGCTGTACAGTATGTATCCTCTCTCATTATTTGACTTTCAAGACCCAGTATACTTGAACAATTATTTTTAGATAAGGCAATTTGAAGGAACTGTATCTCTTCGTATCTAAATTTTCTTTACTCGCTAAGCAGAACTCAGGAATCACATCACTGTGACAGCATGATATCACTTGATAACTGAACTCAGTCTTTAAAATCAAGAACCAAACTGATTCAGACAGAGGGCTTTTGTAGTTGTGGCCTGCGCGTAGCATAGGGTTAGACACTTAGGTGCTCAACAAAAGGATAAACTAATGGCTGTGACACCTGGAAGAACTGGCTTTGTGTGGTGTTTTAGAAAATTCCTGCCTTCCTTCATCTCCTAGCTTTTAGCTAAATATCACCCTAGCTAAAGTAATTAATATGATGTATTTGAATAACAACTCTGTGGTATTGTATAAATAGCCCTATATATATATTACATTTAATAATAAAATATAATGTTAAAGTATTGAGTAGTCCAAATAGGTAAAATTTCCTAAAGATTGACTATTTGGGAGAAAGATGGTGAGAGGCTTAGAAAGTGCTTGGTGACACCCATTGGATGGGTGTATTCACTTTTTTAAAGTTTAATGGGAAATACTAACTTTTCCTGAGTAACTCGCACCTTTGTAGCTGTGGAGATGACCTCTGACCCTTTACTAACTTTCTGGTTCACTAGTAGAACTAGGTTGTTTTTGTTTTTGTTTTAATCTGGCCCTTGTCAACCATTCCACAGCTTATGTGCGTACTGGAAGAGTATGTGTATGCGTGTGTGCAAACATGTCTTTTGAAATGGGGGTTGTGTTAGTAAGTAGAGTCCTGCCAGCAGTAACAACCAACCCCGTGTCTCTATGACTAACCAAGTAAAGGTTTGTTTTGTTTTGCCATTGCAGTTCACTAGTGGTCATTTCGTTAGAATGAGTGGAAGCCTCTGCTTCCTGTAGACATTCTGAGACCTGATTCTGCGTGGTGGTTCCCCCACCCCCTGTGGTCTCAGCATCCTCTTCTACTCAGGCCAGGAGGCAGACAGGGGTACCAAGTACATCAGAGGCTTTAGGGGGCAGCTCTAAAAGTGGGTTTCATTCCTTCCATCACATTCCATTGGTCAGAATTCATTCATATGCACCACCTCCCTGCAGGGAAGTTAGGAAATTTGTTTAGCTTTGCCCAAGAGGAAAAGGAAGAGTTTTGATGAGCATGTAGCAGTACCCATGTACAGAAGTTGAAAAAGACAGGCACAAGGATGTTGATGCTAGTGTTGTACAAACTGGGGAAGGCCCAGATGTTATTTATGGTTTAACAAAAGCCGAACCAAACCTGTAGCCATCAAGTTGATTAGGACTGATGGTAACCCAAAGGACAGAGTGGGACAGCCTCATAGGGTCCCAGGGAGCAGCGGATTCAAACTGCTGTTAGTCACAGTGCCCCCAGGGCTCCTTGATGGTAGGGAGCAAGTAACTAAAGAGTCTGAAATGCACCCAGTGGAGTGTTACAGATCTCTGAAAATAACAAACTGTATGTCCACACAACAAAGATGAAATCTTAGAAGCCTAATGTTGATTGAAAAAACAGGTTATCAGAGACATACAATATGATAGAATTTGTATATAAAAAACTCAAAAACAGCCAGCCACAAAAACAAGCAAAACCGAATATATTGTTTGGGATACAAAAATAGATGTTCAAGTCCATTTTTTTAAAAACCAAAGAAATGTAAAAACCAAAGAAATGATAAACAAGTTTTAGGATCGTGGTTAGCTCTGGGGAGAAAGGCAGGGAAATTGAATGGGAGCAGAGGTTCCACAGGTAGCTTCAGACTGATGAGTTACAGCCCATTCTGACAATTTAGATTTAGGGTTGGTTTTATTTGGGGGGGGATTTCTTTTCCTTTCATTGTATTTCAGAATGTGTGTGTTACAAATATTCTTTGGTATGTAACAAATAATGCGTATCAATTTTAAAAGATTAAACTCAAACACTATAGCAGTAATAAAATAAATCCTTATTCTAAGAACGAGACAAGTAATAAACCCAAAACTGGGAAAGTGACTCAGCATCCCACACTGATTGGCATTCCTGCCTGATGCTCAAGCTCACCTGCCTTTGGGCTGGGGCCGCCTAAGATCACAAGTGTTGCTGGCCCCGTTGTTCTGATCAGCCTCAGCAACCTGATCAGAATGCTGTCTGGTACTTCTACAGTTTTCTTAACTTGCCCCTGCAGTTTCCATTAAATCAGTAGTCTCCATCTATTGAATTATTTGTCTTCAATTCCTGGTATGTAGTGTGTCTGGATCTATTGCAAAGATTCTCTGCAGAGAAACACAAAGCCTCTGTGACCTTTCCAATGAAAGGCAAGTTTTTTATATCTAAATTTACTAAATGCCCCAAACTTGCTGCCAAGTCGATTCTGGCTCATAGTGACCCTACAGGACAGAGAAGAACTTCCCCATAAGCTTTCCAAGAAGCAGGTGGTGACCTTTTGGTTAGGAGCTGAGCTTTAACCACTGTACCAGCAGGGCTCCAAATTTACTAAATACTGTCCCCTTTAAAAGTATCTCTCACCTACAAAGATATTACCACATCCATCATTTTCAGCAAACAAGAGCAGAAATAGAATTCATTGCTATAGAGTTATCACCACAGGTACATGCCCAGCTCCCAGGGCGACCGCATGACTTAATAAACATGTCAATCCTCTTATCTTACAATGAAAGACTCAAGGAACCATTACCACAGTAATTGGCAGCCCTGATCCGTCCCTTATCTGGGTGCTGGTGAAATGTCTGTAAATAATCAATCCAGAACAGTCCACTGGCTTGTTGTTTTCTCCTGCTCTGCTCCCTTCCCCCTCCTCTTCAGCTCAAAAGTTTTAGTCTTTGCAGTCTCCACCCTCTGTAGTGATTCTGTGCTCTGTACCCAGAATGAGTCAGCATGTGGATACTTACCTGCATTTCCAGGGAAGTGGACTGAGGTTATCATAAAGCCCCATCTGTCCAGCCATAGATAAAATCAAGGTGTTTTATAGCAACCCAAATAGTTCACTCAGCAGACACCCTCTGAGAACACGGGGTCCAGCTCCTTTGGGTAATAGCTAGTTGGAGAGTGACTTTCGGTCTCCTGAGTAAAATGTTCACTTTTCAGACAGCAAGCCCTTTGTAAAAGGGAAACTGGGTGGTGACGAGATAAAGGCCACTCCTGTCTGAATGTTTGTCATTTTGGTGGGGATTTTGTTTAACGAGGTTCTTACCTTATCTGTCTTCTTGCAGAGTTATAGCTCCAGAGCTCATAAAAGGGTGGCCACAGATGTGAACGTGGGCTCAGAAAGATGAAAAACAGACCTAGGCTGTCCAACAGTAGTAATCTTGGAACGTTCTGATTTGGGTCATTGTGGTCGTCTTTACGCTGAAGATCACATCAAGGCCGCTAATCGTACTTGGCTAATAGTTCTTAGCAGCACTTGGCTACTAGCCATATTATGAAAATGCTGGAAGGGATGTTGCCATGGTAGTGTTCCTAACACCTGTGTTATTTTCCATTACTCTCCCTTGGAAAACAGTGGTAAGTCCACTGTTACGTTATTTATTGAACACCTGCCTTGGGCCATGCACTATATTAGGTGCCTGAACAAGATACAATCCCTCCTTCATGAAACTTAAAAATCAGAAATTGTCATTATGTACCACCATTACAGAAAATCATATTTAAATTGTCTCTTAAGAAAGGACTAGAGAGAGGAGCAAGGTCTTTAGTGTGTCTAGTGCACATTTCTACACATTGTGACCTGTGTACTTTGGAGAGGATTTTAGCTACTACTGCTGCCGGTCGTGCATGTGATCACAGGTAAACCAGGTATTGCCTTCATCTTTCTGCCCCTGAGCTAGGAATCAACCTGCTCTTTACCAGGTGGTGTGATTATTCCTTCAGTATGTTAATACTTTCTGTTGTTTCTGTGGAATTGAAACCACAGTAATAGTTGTCATTTATAGAATACCAACTAGCCAGTCATTGTGTTGAAAACGTCATATACATTACCTCATGTTATCCCCCCAACAGTCCTGCAAGATAAAAGCCCAAATTACTGCTCTGCTAATGGGAAGAGTAGAAAGCAGAGAGGCTTCATAACTTGCCTAAGATCACAAAGGTGGTAAATGGCTTGCTGGATTTCACCCTGGGTCCCCAGTGTCCAGATACAAGCTCTGAGCTCTTTCTGGTCAACTGTGCTTTATCTGACTCACATAATAATGTAATACTAGCATTTCTTGATTTCTTAGTGATACGATCTTGCCCTGTTACTGTGGGATCCAGGAGTCAGTTATGCAGGGGGTGGACGAACAATGAGTTGACGTACAGAGATTATTTAAAGAGTCCTGGTGGCAAAACAAGATGTGGAGCATGTTGTTTGGTTTTCCCGATTTAGGTGATGTCCATGCACAAACACACAGCTGGATCTCAGTGGAATACTTAGCTTGTCTGGCAGTGCTGGAGATTAAAAGAGGCAGCTGATTCACGAGTATGGAATGCTTCAAAAGAACACAGGCCCAGAGTCTTGGAGTTTTTACCCATCATCCCAAATAGAGAAAGCTTTTTTAAAAATGCAAGGTGGTTGGGTGTGTTTGATTTGGTTGGGCTTGAAGCTGGACCAGAGCCACCACAGCCACTTCCTGTTACATCAGAGAGACGGTTACTTCAAGTCTTGCTCACCCAGGCAGTGAACCAACGTGACTTCTTCTCCTTGTGTCTCAGGCCCTCGCAGTGATGCTGTGCTTCCACCTGCAATTATGTAACTCAGTCGCAGGCTTCCAAAGAGTTCCTGGTTTCCTTTTCAGAGAAAGAAAATGTGAAAAATCAACCTGCTAACACGTTGTGAAATGAACAAGCCTCTTAAATATCCATGCCCTTTGCAATAAGTGTTCTATTTTTGATGTGCGGACACTAAGGTGATTCCATGTTATTGGAAAAGGATTTTAGAAAATACAGAAAGCATGTGTCACCCAAAGTCCATCTTTATGGAGACATTGGTTAAGAGAGAGAGGGCCAGCCAGTTGGGGTTAACTGAACAATATGATACTGAAGACTCCACTTATCAGTTTGAAAATGGCACACTTAGAATGGATTTTCAAGTTTAATTGTATATATGCTCAAGCTGATAACTACTTGTAAGTTTGGGACACTTGTCCTAACCACTGAAGTTCAATAATCTCAGATGATTACTTAGTCAGTTCTAAGCCCACGGTAGAATTTAGAGGTAGTCCTGCTTTCAAAGGCGTTAACGTTCCCCTGGCATATGTGTGAAGGGAATCAGAGCATGGAAGTATGTCTTGAGAGTGGAGAGGATGGGAAAATTATGGTGGCTGCTAGAGAATTGGGAGAAGTATTTTGGAAAAGCATCCGAGGGGAGATGATTTTAAGATCTACTTTTTGGATTGAATGTGGCGTGATGACAGGAGAAAGGGAATTATTTCTAGTGTTTTGGTCAGTTTAATGTTCATGAAAAGCAGTGCGCCTTGGTTGCGATCATGATCAAATGCTTATGAAGAACTGAAACTCAAAAGCTTAGTAAAACTCAAACCACCCGTGATAAAGTTGTACAAAAGTTCAGTGGAATGCCATTTTTTTTTTTTTCACCTTGAGTTTGAATTCTGTCATCTTGGTTAAGCAGTTGCAGTCCAGTTGATTTTGACTCTTGATGACCCATGTGTTTCGGAGGAGAGCTGTGCTTCATAGGGCTTTTAGTGACTGTGACCTTTTGAAAACAGGTTGTCAGGGCTTTCTTCTGAGGTGTCTCCACCTGGATTCAAACTGCCAACCTTTTGGTTACTAGCCGAGTATTTAACCAATTGTGCCAGCCAAGGACTTCCAGCTTGGTTTAGTATTGTGAATATCTCATGGAAAAGTAGTCACTGAAACATAAGATTTGTGGCTTTGGAGAAGGTATGCAGTGAGAGGTGGAATTTCATATAATAAAGGGGGCAACCTATTTCTTAGGCAAAGGCTTAAGGGTAAGACAACAGCAGACTTGGCTCAAATCAAGGATTCAGACCACAGTATAAGTTGAGACAGTCAAATGAACATGTGGCTTGTAGCAGTTCGCCTTTATTCCAAAGAGTGCTAGAGGAAGAGAAGAAAGCTGGGGATGGTAGTCAACAGATAATTGTAGAGCTTTTCCTGCATCAGAAGTACAAGATGGTACAAGGTGGTGCCTACTGCCAAGTTCTTCAGTGTCAAGAAGGGAAGCCCAAAATACCAAGAAGGCCCCTGGGGCTCCAGAGTTCTGAGAGAACCAGAGGAGGGAGCAGCTGTCTTTGTCTGAGAAAGCTGGAGGAGGCCTCCAAAAGACACCACTTGAATTGGATGCTCTCCTGACTGAAACCGGAGATGAAGTATGGGAGACCGAGAGAGAAGACGGGCCCAGCAGCACACGTCCTCACCCACAGGACCTGTCCTCTGTCGTGAGACTGGAAGAGTATGATGCCCTCTCATCACAGAAGGTTGCCTTCACAGCAACACTGCCCTTAGGCCAGTCTTCTGGAATGCCACCAAACTTTTTTACTTTGCTTGGTGAAGATCAAAGGTAAGACCTAATACAGGAATGTGGAGCAGCTGTGTCAGCTTAGTTTAGAAGACAGTTCTACTGGATTCCCTGGATTAAACATCTTCTGCTCCACCCAGCTTTTAATGGCAGAAGCAGACTTCATGAACTGAAATTCAAAACCTTAGAATTCTGTTTAATTTTTCCTTCTCTTTTATACATTTAGGCACCACGTGGTGCCTGTGTGTGTGCAGTGTAGTGCATATAGTGAAGTGTGGCACACTGCAGAGTGCATCATGTAGTGTAGTGCAGTGCAGTGAAGGGCAACATGGTACAGACTGTGAGGCGCAGTGCAGTGCAGAAGTGTGCAGTGCAGTGCGGGGTGGCTCCGTGCAGAACGTATTGTGCAGTGCACACAGTGCAGAACGGTGAAGGGTAGTTCATGCAGTGTGCACAGTGCAGTGTGGTGTAGTGCAGAATGTGCAGCACAAACAGTGCAGTGTGGTGCCGTGCAGTACATACAATACAGTGTGGCGCAGTGTGTGCAGTACAGAGGGTGCAGTGCATTGTTTCGCAGTGCAGTGTGTGTCATGACTCCAGGCCTAGCTGCACCTCAGAACCCCAGAGCCTTTAAAAATCCTGACACGTGAGCACCTCCCTGCCTTTCTCCTCTCTCCACCATGTTTGTGTATTTTAGAACAGCTTCATAGGTAGTATGACAGCAGTTAGTAGTGAGAACTACACACACAGAGGGAAGGACCACTTCTCAGTCTGAAACCCTGGCTCAGAGATTGTTTCCTCTGCAAAGTGGGATTGATGCTCATGTTGCCTACCTCACAGGGGTTTTGTGAAGATTGCTGTTGTTTTTAGTTGCTGTCAAGTTGGCTGCAACTCATGGCATCTTTGCATATTACATGTAATAGGACAGGCGAATAACAAAATATTTTTAATATAAAAAACAAATACTGTGAAAGAAAGCATAATGTGCCATTAAAAAAATAATAATAACCTGTTGCCACTGAGTCGATTTCAACTATAGCAACGCTATGGGACAGAATAGAACTGCTCCATAGGGTCTCCAAGGAGTGGCTGGTAGACTTGTACTGCTGACCTTTGGGTTAGCAGCTAAGCTCTTAACCGCTGTCACACCAGGGCTCCATGTTTCCCACTGCTGTGCCTCCACTCAAGCTTGTAACTACTAACATTTTTTCAGAGCCTGCAGACTGGTGGGCTGCTCTCCCACCTTTCCCCCACCCACAATTGTCCTGTGCCCTGCCACCCAATCAATCTTACTACAACCCCAACAAGCAACAAAAGTTGCTTCTGGGAGAGCTCCCCCAGTAGACAAGTTCCCTCTGACCCTCAGGCTTTCTCTTTCACTCAGCCCTGGTCACGTGGTGTTTCTTCCTTGCTGCCTTTTCTTGACCTCCGTATCTCTTGTGCAGCATTTCTCAGAACCTGTCTTTTGTTTTCTCTCTGATCACCTCTCACCACTATAGCATTTGATCTGAGACTTCAACCTGTAATATATGGAATAGTTTTTTGTCCTGTGGATTTGTTTCATCTTTCTGGCATATTTACTTGCCAAGGGCCAAGATGTGTCTGCGTCATTTGCAAATTATTATTATTCACAGTACGTAGCAGTGTTGGGTCCTTGCCAAGGCTCAGCAATTCCTGGCTGCAGTGAAAGAGTTGGACGGTCAGATCACATCTGTGGTTTATAAAGCACTGTCCTCTACAGACTCTCTTTCCGTCATCATAATGCTGAAAGGTAAATTTAGATGGTATTCTCCCCATTCTGAAGATGAGAAAAGAGAATTGAAGAGCTTATGTAACTTCCGACTGGTGGGAACAAGGGCTAACAGGTAGCACAGGGTCCTTGCCGTGAGCCATAGCACAGCTTAGCTGGCAAGAGGACAGTATGAAGGTAGGTGAGCATGCTGTGTGCAGCACACAGGACATGGCCACAGCTCTGGGCTAGGCTGAAGGACTGACCACCTAGCAGAAGTGACCAGTCAGCGCCACTACTGCAGTGGGCTGTTCCTGAGGATCAATAGCAAAACTGAGGTGCCTCTGGCTGCATTCTGGGCTATGCCTTCCCTCCCTCCCCTTCCCCCCAACCCCAGTGGCTGACTTGGTGTGAGTCAAGTGAGTTGAGAGAGACTTAGGTGACTCAGCTTCTTCTGCCTTGTAGATTCAGACAGTGGACTTTATAGCCCATTTCTTGGGGAATTTTCAGAAGGGCCGGTGATGTCATCTTACTGTTCTAAAGCACCAGTGCCCAGGGAGAGATTGTTCACATGGCCTGGATGAATCCAAGAGCAGTGATCTCTTAAAGGAGAAGTGGAAGCAGCAGTGGAAACTTTCTAGGCCTAGCAGTGTCAGTAATTCCATTCCTGATTAAACACAGGTGCAAACACAGTCTTCTCTGGCCAAAGCCAGTGTGTGATTAATATTGTCGTCATTAGATACCATCAGGGTGATTCTGACTTGCAGCAGTCCTACATACAACAGAATAAAACACTGCCTAGCCTTGCGCCATTGTCACAGTCGTTGCTGTGTTTGAGCACATTGTTCCAGCCACTGTGCCAATGCATCTTGTTGAGGGTCTTCTTCTTTTTCAAAGACCCTCTACATTAGTAAGCATGATGTCCTTCTTCAGGGACTGGTCAGTCCCTCCTGATAGCATATCCAAAGGATATAAGATGAAGCCTTGTCATTCTTGCTTCCAAGGAATACCGTGGGGATGCTTCTTCCAAGACAGACTTGTTCGTTCTCTGACAGTCCACGGTGTATTCAGTACTTTTCGCCAATACCATAATTCAGAGGCATCAGTTCTTTGGTCTTCCATATTTACTGTTGAGCTTTCACATTCTTATAAGGCAAATAAAAATATCATTTTGTCTTAGTCCTTGGGTACTGCTCTAACAGAAACACCATGAGTGGTTGGCCTTAAAAAAGATAGATTTTATTCTGTTGCAGTCCGGTCTTACACATTGAGTCCTGCCACACCAACACAGCTGCCTACCATACTCTTATTAACATCCAGTAGGCAGGATTTAGAGCATAGAGGAACTTTGTACAGTACCAGGAATCATGGCCCAGCCAAACTGCTGCATGTATTTTTGAGGGGACGCAATTCAAGCCATGACACATGACTTGGGTTAGGTGTACTTTATTCCTCAAACTGAAATCTTTGCTTCTCAGTGCTGTCAAAGAGGTCTTTGGCAGTTAGAGATACCCAAGGTGGTACATCATTTGATTTCTTTTTTCCTTTTAATTGTGTTTTAGGTGAAAGCTTACAAAGCAGATTATTTTCTTGTTAAACAATTAATATGCATATTGTTTTGTGGCATTGGTTGCTAACACTGCAACATGTCAACACTCTCCCCTTCTTGAACTGAGGTTCCCTGTTGTCACTCCTCCAGTTTTCCTGCCCTCTCCTGGTTTCTCATCATTGCCTCTGGGCTGGTGTGCCCATTTAGTATCATATACGTGGTTTAGCCATATGTACAATTATTTTATGGCCCCTTCTCATCTTTGGCTGAAGGATGAACCTGGGAGTAGCTTTAGTATTAAGCTAAAAGGGTGTTCAGGGGCCATACTTACAGGGTTTCTCCCGTCTCAGACCAGTGAGTCTGGTCCTTTTTTGTGAGTTTGAATTTTGTTCCACAATTTTCTCCAGCTCTGTCTGGAACCCCCTATTTTGATCCGTGTTAGAGCAGTTAGTTGTAGCAGTCAGGCATCATCTAGCTGTGATGAACTCCGTCTGGTAGAGGCTGTGGTAGTTGTGGTCCATTTGTCCTTTGGAATAATCTGTCCCTCGTATCTCTGGTTTTCTTTTTTCTCCTTTGATCCAGACAAGGTGTGACCAGTGGAGTATATTAGATTGGCGCTCACAAGCTTTTAGACCTAAGATAGTAGTCACCAAAGTAGGATGTAGAATATTTTGTTATTAAACTATCTTATGCAAACTTAGCTAGATGTTCACAGAGACCATGGTTCTCATCCTTCATCCCTCATCCCAGTAATTTGGTCCCTGAGGGAGTTTGGATGTGCTTATGAAGCTTCTGTGACTTTGCCTAGGTCAAGTTGTGCTGACCTTCCCAGAATTTGTACTCATATCACCCTTCACTAAACTTGTTAGATGTCATCTAGTCAGTTCTGACTCATATCAACTGTTTTAGTCAGCTAGTGCTGCTTTAACAGAGATAACACAGTGGATGGCTTTAAAAAGAGAAACTTTATTTTGTCACAGTCTAGTAGGCTGAAAGTCCAAATTCAGGGTGTCAGCTCCAGGAGAAAGCTTTCTCTGCTGTTGAGTAATTTCAGCATTCTGTTGGATCACCTTTCTTTGGAATGATCCCAAATATGTGTCTCATCCAGTTGGTTAGCCAGGTAGCTGTCTTCCATATTTCTTGTCACAGATGAGTGAGCAGCTCCAGCAATGCATCTGTTTGTTGAAACATCTCAATTGGTATTCCATCCATTCCGGGAGACTTGGTTTTTGCCAACGTCTTCAGTGAAGCTTAGACTTCTTCCTTCAATATTATCAGTTCTTTACCTCTTTCAGCTCAAGTGGTTGAACACTGACAAATACTTTTTGGTATAGCAGCTGAGTTAACATGTGTTTCATGAGTTAACAGTGCTTCATTGTTTCAGTGTTGCTGTTTGACTTATGGAGGTGTACGCCCCATTCTGCCAACCTATTTCAGTCTCTGGTTGAATTCACTGAACTTATTGCCCAACTGGGACAGGCCTTGGGTGGGACTGGTGAGAGCTGTCAGTGACAGGCCCAGAACAGGTTCTGGAAACCAGCAGGCAGGCCTGAGGGTCAGAAAGCCACACTCTAAATGGGTGGAGTAGCAAAGCCTAGTTGTATGGCTTGAGAATTCAGGGTGTGGTGAGGGATCAGCTACCAGGAGAGTGAAGATTAATATTTAATACAATGCATTTATTAGTGTAGCTTGGTCTTTTGTCAAGAATGTCAGAAATTCAGAATTATACAACACATAAAATTCCTAATATTTCTGTATCAACAGCCAATGAGCATCCTCACTAGAAGAAAAAATGCAAAGTCCTTGATTAGCCTTTAGCCTGTAATACCAAAATTCTAGTTTTCATAAGTGGTTAGAACTTGTTAGAAGGATTATTCCTGCCTCCGACACCCTGCTCATGTCAAAGGTTAGAAGAAATAAACCACATTTTCTTTAAAACTTTTGATGAAACCCTCCTCTTTCCAAGTCTACCCAATTTTGATTTCAGAAAGGAAGAGGGGAGAGGGTTACAGGGGTGTGATATGAAAGCAAGATTTGTACCTTCGCAAGTAAATATTAATAAGTTAGTTGGGTATCTCGTGGAAACTTGTTAGTTCAAAGTGACTCACTTGCATAGATGAAGTTATTTTTAGAGATATAATTTGTACTGTTTAGAAAAAGAATAAAGAGATGGTAAAAGGCTAGATCACTCACTGTAGTTTATAGGGCTCATGAACTCAGCATCCGTGCACAAGATGACTAAGCAAGGGGTCGACTGGTACTTTCTCTCAGAATTTTTACAGACATGAGTCATCCACTTTAGTCTGCAGACACAGCACTGAGGTACCTGTGACTCAGCTCCTATTTAGGAAGAGCATAGAATTCAATTCTGAAACACTTTTGTAGTTAAGTAGTGAGGAAATTACATACCAAAACAAAATATGCCTTGGTACCATGCAGCCATTGGATGTTTTTAGCTATGAGTAATTTGTCTTTATCTCTAGTCTTTGAAAGACTGTTTGTGATCTGTGCTTTGTGAATGCCCATTCAGTCTGCGGCCGCACACTGCAGTGCCAGCGTCTGCATGTTTGGCTCATGGAGCCAAGTGCATGATTATCCTCAGTAAAAGTCTCAGCCTCTTCTTTTTTGTATGAAAATGTCTGGCATTAGAGGCTGATTTCATTTAACAAAATTTATGTGTATGAGTAAACGCACGCATATGTATGTGTGTGTGTAAATGTTTAGCATAAAACAGTAAGATTCTAGTTTTCATAAACTGGTGGAAATAGCATTCAAAGTTTCCCTCCACACTTCACCTACGTCTATTTTCTTAAGGCATTTTCTTTTTTTTAACTGTACACTCAAACACACCTATGCACACGGATAAGAATTACTGCTGTAAATAAACAAACTTGTTAAAGCTGATGCGCTGTTTTCTCTGCAGGCATACTACAATTTTCTCTGGTTGAGACCTATGGAGCCAGAGCACTGTATACATTGAATGTAAAGCCCTGAGACTATAAATACGTAGAATATACGCCTTTGCAATTTGAAGGCATATTAATAGACTATCTGTAACCAAAACGATTATTATTTTTGTCAAAGAAAAAAGACAAATGAAAAGCAAGAGTAGCCTACCCAATTTCTACCCATTGATAAGCTACTCTTTAGAGTATAAAAGAATTACCATAAGTAATTCTTTTATTATGGTAAAACATATATAACATAAATTTGCCATTTTAACCATTTTTTGCCGACTGTAGTTTTATTTTTTTGAAAATCTAGATCTCTTTATTTTTGTCTTGTAAATATACACAGCAGAACATAAATCAGTTCAGCAATTTCCATGTGTACAATTCAGTGACATTAATTATATTCTTCAAGGTATGTAACCATTCTCACCCTACTTTTCTGAATTGTTTCTCTTCCACTGACATCATTTTACCATTTTAAAGGGTACAGTTGAGTGGTTTTAATTACATACAGCTGATTTTAACCACTACTGTTGTCAGAAGCTTGGCCCTGTTGCCGAGAGGAACATGATCAAGTCAACAAACACTTAGTGTCCACTATGGACCAAGCCCTGTGTTAGGCCTTTCAGGCTTAGAAGATGGGTAGGCGTCCTGAAGGAGTTTGCAGTCTTGTAGGGGAGACAGACATGTAAACACAAAAATACAAATACTGTGTGGGAAATGCTGTCATACAGGTATATAAAAGGGTCATGGGACAGCAGATGAAGAGGCAGCTGTCACCTCTGAGACGCTTTACGGAAATGTCCTCAGAGGTAGGTCTTTACGTATGAATAAAAATTTGCTAGGCAGACAAACAAGCAAAGGTGTTCCAAGCAAGAAGAACAACATGCCCTTGGACTGTGGTAGTGGATTCTAAAGACTGGTAATAATTCATAATGCTGAGTCTTTAGGGAACATGAGTTAAGGCAGTTATGAGAAGTGATGTGGGAAAGAAATGTGCCTTATTGTGAAGAGCCTTATAAGTAAGGTGTTCAAAATATATCCTATTATGATGAGAGCCCTAGGATTTTAAACAAAGATGTGACTATCTCAATTACGCTTTCGGTCTGATGGCAGAGGGAGGATGAATTCAAGTGGGAAGAAGCCAGGCGTAGAAAAACGACTTGGGGAAACTAGGT
Source organism: Heterohyrax brucei (assembly GCA_028571685.1). NCBI lineage: Eukaryota > Metazoa > Chordata > Mammalia > Hyracoidea > Procaviidae > Heterohyrax > Heterohyrax brucei. The sequence goes on from CM053164.1 coordinate 43,641,861, forward strand.
CAGGAAGGATAATGAGAAGTCCTAAGAAACAGGCGTAAGGATGGAGAGGAATGGACAGATTCTAGAAATACTTCAGAGGTAGAATCTGCAGGACCTCATGAACAATCAGATGTAGGACTTGCAGAGTATATAACTCCTTGCTAGAGTAGTTTAATAAAGTGGAAATTTAAGAAGAGTAGACTTTGGAGAAAATATAATGAGTTTGAAAATTTTGAGCTTGAGGTGTTTATGTGATAAGCAAGTGGAGGCATTTCGTATGCAGACCAAAATATGAGACTGAAGCAGAGAAGAACAGTCCTGACTGATAGAGCTTTGAGCATAAGCCATGTGCCAGTGGCATCTGAAGCCACTGAGCTGGAAGAATTCACAAAGGATAAAACTGTAACATGAAAGAATGGAAAACAATTCTGAGGGAAGGCTACCATTTCATGACGGGAAGAAGATTCCTGGATGGAGACTAATAAGCAGCAGAAGGGTGCGTTGAGAGCCAAGGAAGAGTGATTCCAGGAAGGCAAGAGAGTACAGGATTTGAGAAGGCAGGAGCGGCAAGTGAGATAAGAATAAAAAGCATTTAATTTGCTCATGGTCATGGTGCTCACAGGTGATTGAGTTATAAGAAACACCCATGCATTAGAACAGGTGGAAGCCGGATGTTAATGGGCTACACAGTTGACGGTGAAGAAGCCAAGCCAGCACTCCTTCAAGAATTTGAGGAACTCAGGGAACAGTGAATGGACGCTAGCTAGCAGGCATGGTCTAGAGGGGAACTTCTTTTAAATGCTGTATTTTTTCATTGTTGAAAATGTACAGCAATTCAGCAGTCTCTACATGTACAATTCAGTAACAATGATCACATTCTTAAAGTTGTAAAACCCTCCCCACCCTCTTTTCCTTCCACCGTTTACCTAAACTCACTGTTCTGCGTGCTTCCTATCTAGCTCCTGAGTTAGTGCTGTCGGCTGGATTCCAAATAGATCACACGTAGACCTCATTTCTTTAAAAGAGCACAAGCTCAGGGGAGAAGTTCTTCACTAATTAAGCTAAACTGTTGTTTGGTTTAAAGATGACTACAGGGAATATTTGGGGTTAGAGTTTAAAGATTACCTCAGGGTGATAGTTTTGGGAAGTCATCCAGCCTCAGTGGCTCCAGAAAGTCCAGATGCCATGAAAATATCAAACTCTGTTCTATATTTTGGTCATAATTCATCTGTAGAATGGTTGATGAAAATATTCAGTAATTATAGCCAGACACCATCTACTTCTCTTCTCATGGCAAAAGAGGTAATTATTCCTGGAAGCAGTTATTCATACATTCCATTTCCTTCTCCTGTTTCTGACAAGAGGGCAACTTCTTGGAATGAGATTCTTAACAAGAGGAAAAGGAGCTCAAGAGGAAATGCTGAGATGTATGCAGGACAGAGAGAAAAGGATTGAAGTAGCAAAATTCTAGTAGTGGTTTTAAGGGTACGGGCCTGATCACACATCAAAGGATAAGCCTTGGACTAAAGGGAGCTCTGTTTCCTCTGGGACAGAAGGAAAGGATGCAGACAGATATTTGTAAGTAGGAGATATGGGGAAAGAAAAAGATTCTGGAAGTGGACACATTTACCCTTGATGTACTTTTCCCCTAAATTGGAAGCAGGATTTTCTCTTGGGAGGGAGTCAGGGATGCAGTTAGGGGTTTTGAAGAGGTGAGGTTTTGAAGAATCGCTAGAGCCATCACATTAAACTAAGGGTTATTTTCCAATTGTCTCTGTGTTACCAACTCTGAACAGTGCCTAAAATACGGTAAACCAAAACTAAACCAAACCCTCTGCCATCGATTCGATTCTGACTCATAGTGACCCTACAGGACAGAGGAAAACTGCTCTATAGCATTTCCAAGGAGTGCCTGGAAGTTTCGAACTGCTGACTTGTTGGTTAGCAGATGCAGCACTTAACCACTATGCCACCAGGGTTTCCTACAATATAGTAAGCGCTCAAAAAATATGTGTTAAATGAATATATTTTTAAATTGTGATCAGAGAGTGGGATCTTAGAAGCTACTGTTTTACAGCTCAGAGCATGGAAAGGTAGTAGGAAAGTCCAAGGTGTGGCCGTGGGAATTGTTTGCTACAGAGAAGTGGACGTTGATGAGTTGCCCTTGTAAATCCTTAAATTGTATCAGATGATTACAGAAATCAGAATGGAGATGAGGACTGGAAGTAGGCATAGACATTCTTAAAAATCTTAAATGTAGCTGGGAGACTGAGTGGATGACAGTATAAAGGTGAACAACCCAAACGTTATCAGCTTCACTGGGGATGTTTCTTTGCAGGGAGCAAGGCTGAGTGTGTAGAGCGGTGCAGGAAAGCGAGTGGCTTCCCCTCAAGGGGGTGGCTAGGAAGAAAGCCAAGTTTCACATAAGACCAGTGGCAGGAGAAGAAAGCGAACACAGGATTCCTCAAGTATATGCAGAAATAACTAGAGTGTCCTAGAGGCTGGATGTTTGTTCTGAGGACTTAGGAGAGTTTTTTTGTTATTTTTTAAAAAAAGATGAGCCTTACGGAAATTAAGAGATTAGTTAAAGCAGGGAGTGACTAAGAAAAAGAGGGCTGGAAGAGACTGTACGAGGCACTGAGTAAGAGGCAGTCACAGCAATGCCAAAAGTCCTGGTAAAGAAGGCAGCATCTTGTCACTTAGGGACTGAGCAAGGCCATCAGAGAGCCACCGCTAGCCTAGGAGTCAGCAGGCTACCTTTGCAAGCATTCCTGTTCCAAGAAAGCCACTCTGATTCCTCTTCTCAGGACTCAGACCTGCTACTCCATGCCCTTACTGAAACCGTCCCAAAGCCCCCGCCTCTTGGTCCAGTCCCCAGGGTGCCTGCCTTTCCCAGGGCCACATCTCGTGGGAGCCCAGATGTGCTGACCTGAGTCTGAAGAGCAGCCACTCACTGCACGCCGTGAGCAGGACTCAGAGATTGCATGGAGCGCAGCAGCTGCCACCCCAGTCAGCCCGACTTGTGGACGTCCGCTGACCCCCTGTGACTTGTCCCTGCATCTGCACAGGACTCCCTGCCCCCTCTTCCTCTTCCCTTCCTCCTCTCTTCCTCTTTCTTCCTGGGTCCAGGCAAGCCTATATTCTTAGACATGTACACCTTACAAACTTAGCAAAGGTAAGTAGGACCACAGATGTGTACATTATCAGACATTGCCTGAATGGCTGTTAGGTGGCACATGACTGCACTCTTGGCCATAGAGTTCAGCTCCTCCTGTGTAAAACATGGAAGAAAGGGAAACATTCAGCTGGTGTCACTGAGTTGCCTGTCTGCCTTGAGCTGTGGAGTTTGCACTTGCTTTCTCTGCAACCGCCTGAATAGACAGCTGGAAAAGTACGGGGCAGAGCCGTCCTCATGCCTGCACTTTCATCAGGCAGAAAGCTCAGGGAAATGCAGGGTGAGCCACGTCAGCAAGCACCATGTCCCTTTGCACATTTTTGCTGCTGAGTCACAATGGCACATTATGAAACAGAGGACAAGAAAACAAAGCCTCAGCAGTAGCTGGTCTCTCAGCACAGGTGGTACTGAGTGCATCCTCCAACCTTAATACTCCTCCTCCTCTTGCAGTCACTGTTCCTGGCTCTCCGTGATCATGAGGCTTCAGGACAGAGTTCATCCTTGCTTCAAGCTGAAATCCCCTGCCCTTAGCACAGGGGCTTTTTAAATCAATGTGCAAACTCACATGCCTTTTTCTTATTTGACTTGCAACCATTCAGTTTGGTCCTACTCTCAAACCTCATGATAACTGACTTTTAAGTGGTTAAAATCCCATAGGTCATGCTATGCTATGCTAAAAAATGCTTTAAGTTTCATTGATCAAGAATTCTCATGGTCAGCTTCCTTGGATTTCAGACAAGCAGCTTTCTGTTCTCTTTCTAAGTATTAAACTGTCATCCTCCTCAAATGAAACATACATATATATACAGATATGTGTATGTATTTATATATACTTATATGTTTATGTTTAAAGTCAAGAAAGGTATACATCAGGGTTGTATCAGTTCGCCATACTTATTCAGTGTGAGCAAATAATCCTAGAAGCTACACTGTATGAAGAAAGTGGCATTAGGTTTGGAAGAAGATTCATTAACAACCTGCATTGTGCAGATGACACAGACTTATTCACTAAAAGTGAAGAGAACTTGAAGCACTCACTGATAAACATCAAAGACTACAGCCTTCAGTGTGGACTGAACTTCTGCATAAAGAAAACAAAAATCCTCACAACTGAATCAATAACCAGCATCACAATAAAAATAATTGAAGTTGTCAAGGATTTCGTTTTACTTGGATCCACAATCAACACCCGTGGAAGCAGCAATAAAGAAATCAAATGATGTGTTGCATTGAGCAGACTGCTGCAGAAGACTTCTTTAAAGTAAAAAGCCAAAGATGTCACTTTGAGGATTAAGGTGTCCCTGACCCAAGCTGTCATATTTTCAGTTGCCTCACATGTGTGTGAAAGCTGGACAATAAATAAGGAAGACTCAAGAAGAATTGATGCTTTTGAATTATGGCATTGGTGAAAAATGTTGAATATGTCATTGACTGCTGGAAGAACAAGCAAATCTATCTTGCAAGAAGCACAGCCAGAATGCTCATGAGAAGCAAGGATGGTGACACTGCATCTCCCACACTTCAGACATATCAGGAGTGACCATTCCACGGAGAAGGGCATCCTACTTGGTAAAGTAGGCAATCATAAGAAAAGAGGAAGACCCTTAAGGAGTGGGATTGACACAGTGGCTACAATGATACACTCAAGCGTAACGATTGTAAAGATGGCACAAAACCAGGCAGTGTTTTGTTCTGTTGTACACTGAGTGGCTGTGAGTCGGGACCAATGCAATGGCACGAGACAACAGTGTATGTGTGTCTGTGTGTCTGTGTGTGCGCACACACATGCACCTGCATATACAAATAAAAGTACAGCAGCACTTGGTAAAATGTTTATCTAGACCCTGGATTGCCACTCCTTTCCTGATTCATACTGGGATCTGCCCAGGCTTTCTTGCAGATTTCAGGTCAATTTTTCTCTCTCTGTCTTTCTTTTTTTTTTTTTTTACTATGATTGAATGAAAATGTACGTTCCCATATAAATTTGCATGCCCATCTATATGCAGCTCCCACTGCTCTCCCTGCCTGGTGACAGCACACTCTGCTCTGTTCGTGTCTATCCTCCTAACAATCTCCTATCCCCTCCTCTCCACCAACTCCCCTTCTTCCAGTAAGAGGTCAGCAGGACGACATTCTATAGATGCATAGAACTATAAAACACACACATGATATGGTCACTCTGTGTTGCCAAGTCCAATCCATTCCTGTCTGAAGAGTTGACCTCCATCATGATTTATGGTCAGGGGGAGCATCAAGGCCAGGGGCCATGCTCCCAGGGCAACCGTGAGGCCCCTGGACCATCAATTGCAGTCTTTTATTGGAGATCTCAGAGTGCTCCCCTTCTTATTCTTGTGCTGCCAGTGAGACTCAACTTTGTGAGCTCCATCATGGCTATCACTGGTGGTGGCAGGGCACCATCTGGTTCTTCTGGTCACAAGTCAATGTATTCACCCACTGATGTGAGTCTCTGTCTTCTGGGTTCTCTTTCCCCCATGTCATTTTGGTCCTTGGTGATGAACCATTCCTGCTGAGTTGGGACCATGTGCTGTATCCTCAGATGGCAGCTGTTAAGACCCCAGATACCACTCACTAATGTGGGCTGCAGAGGGCTCTCTTAGCAAAATGGTAGTTGTGCCAGTTGGCCTCCATTTCCCATGAAAGCACGGTCCCCGGCCCCCTACTTTAGCTACTCTGTCCTTGCAGTGTTGGGTTAAGATGGGAGGAGTAATCATGTTATACTGAAGTCCAGTTAATATTGATCTTCTTTCTAATGTGTGCTGTCACAGATTTCACCCAACCAAATTTCTATCAACTATCTAATCTAAATCCTCCCCCTTTCGCCCTTCCTCCCTCCCTACCCTTGCAGCCGTCAGAGAGTCTTGTCTTCTATGCATGAGTGTGTTTTTACGTTCTTATGGTTGGGATCTCATACAATACTTGTCCTTTTGTCGCTGACTACTTTCACTCAACATAATGTCCTCCAACTGAAACCAGATTATGAGATGTTTCCTAAAACCATCATTGTTCTTTATCATTGCATAGTGTTCCATTGAGTATATATGCCATAGTTTACCTATCCGTTCCTCTGTTGTTGGGTATCTGGTTTGATTCCATCTTTTGGCTATTGTGGACTGTGCTGCAATAAACATTTATGAGCATGCATCAGTTGGTGTGAATGGCCTTGATTCTGTAAGATACATTCCAAGCAGTGGAATTACTGGTCAAACAGTATATCTATATCCATTATTTTAAGGTAGCACCAGATTGCTTTCCAAAGAGGTTACACCATTTTGCAATCCCACCAACAGTTTAGGAGAGTTCAAATTTCTCCATAGCCTCTCCAGTGTTTATTATAGTTTTGTGTTTTGTGGATCATGGCCAACCTTGTTGGGGTGAAATGATATCTCATTGTCATTTTGTCTTGAATTTCTTTAATAGCTAATGCTCATCCACATGTGTTTTTTGGCTGTCTGGATCTCCTCTTCAGAGAATTGTCTGTCCATCTTCTTTGCTCATCACTTAATTGGATGATTTATCTTTTTCTTATTGATATTTTGTAGTACCTTATAGATTATGGCAGTTCAATTTCTCTATATGCTGAGGTTGAATGCTTTACTTAGCAAGCTGAATATTTAAAGAACCAAACCTGTTTTTCTGCAAAACCAATGAATAATACATCAAACATTGTGTGTTATGGAAACTGAGCTTTCTGTCACAGGGAGTATTGGCTAAGGGTCGTGAGGAAGGTGGGGCCAGTGAGAATAGCTGCTTTTCAAGAGCAGCAGGCAGATGCCATGAGAAGGCATTAAAGCTGAGTCTAACTGTTGAGTCTGTAGAAGGCTCTGCAGTTGTGTGGCAGGTTTATGGTTCTTTCTTTAAGCCCCTTCTGACTTCCCCTGCATCTTAATTCTCAGTCTGATTCTTTTCATCTGACCTTAAATTCTGTCTGTCTATGAGCTTCAAGTTCTGTATTCAAACCTTAGTCTTTTAACCTGATCGTGATGGGATATAGTTCCCCCTCTTTAAAAGGAAAGGCTTGGCAGGCCTCCCCCTGGGCTGCCTCGCTAGCATTCAAGAGTCTGCTTTTACCCAGGAGACATTGATTTGTCCCTGTGGGCTATGCCAAGGGAAGTATTAGGCTGGCATTTATGTGTAGGTCAGATAGAAAAGTAATTCCTGGAGGCAGAGAAAGATTACTAAATTACTTTAGGTATAAATTGATAACTACTTAGAGCTGGCCTAAAATGGTGGCTGTGGGAGCTCTAACACAGTTGTCTTTGAATTTTAAGAAAAGTGTATTCAACTGTATTAAGTAGACTGATATTAATGTGTGTGTGTGTGTGTGTGTGTGTCTGTGTCTGTGTCTGTGTCTGTGTCTGTGTCTGTGTGTGTGTCTGTGTACATTCTCACTTCTGTTGATCCATGGCAGAAGTAAATATGTGGTCTCCAGCCCAAAGCTTGTATTGTGCCATTCACCAGCCCTCTGGTATTATCAAGCTGACAGGTGAGCATGTAGTAATCAGACAGGTGTTAACAGACTGCTGCACAGGTGAGCAGTTAGGAGAAGGGTATGAAGATTTTGAAGTCATCAGAGAGTATTGACAGGTGCAACTGTCTAACAAAGTCGATCTAAGGACCAAGCTTACAAGGATAAAAAGTCCATCAGCTGAACTTTGGAAGGGATAGGGTGCTAAGCAGATGGAGAAACAGAAGCAGTGAAAATTTTAAAAGGAAACAGAGCAGTAGATCCATATAGCGTTATGGAAAACATGAGAGAACAGAACTGAGCAGCAGTGTCAAATGCCATTAAAACCCCATAGATGCAGTCATAAAAATGTTTTTCCAGTTAAAAGGAAGAAAACAAGGAAATAGAAACATCAAAAATAAAAAAATTCTTAAAAGTCTGAGATCATTGTACCCTTGAGCTTAACTTGGACTGAAAAACAAACACATCACATCCTTCTCACTATCTGTTAATGACTGTGTATGTCAGTCTCTCACACTTCTGTGAGCTTTCTTGATCAATAACCAGAAAACTTGCTTGCCTGTAGCAACCCCTGGCTAAGATGCTAAGACCCATTACTGCTGAGTCTATTCTAAGTCACAGTAACCCTATAGGACAGAGTATAACTGTGCCATAGAGTTTCTAAGGAGCATCTGGTAGACTCGAACTGCTAATCTTTTGGTTAGTAACCATAGCACGTACTGACTATGCCACCAGGGTTTCCACTTGGCTAAGGTGCTAGAAGAGCCTGAATGTTCCTTCCAGAATGTCAGAAACAAAGCGTGCATGGTAGCAAGAGCATGAGTTCTGGAGTCAGTAGTGGACAAGGTCTAATCCTTAAAGAACAGCTTTAAGCAAGTTCTCTGGCTTCCCAAGGAATGGTTTTACTCAGTAGTTTAAAAAAAAAAAAAAAAGCAAGGGGAAAGAATCACATGCCAGAAAGCACCCAGCACATTATGGGCATTCAGTAAGTGTAGAATTCATTCCTTTTTCTTAGCTTTTCTGTTTGTTCCTAAATGTTGTGTGTAGTGAATTTTTTTTCAGATTGGGGATAATGAAGAATAGAAAGTTATACTGTGAAAAGCCACTAATGGCAATTATTTTGTTCTTCCCTGAAAATTTACTGTATTACAAGTAGTGTGATACAATATAGCTCGTTGGACTTGGAGCCAAGCCCCAGGGTTGTGTTTGTGACCACTGAAGCAGTTCATCACTGTGGACCTCAGTCTCCTGTTTGTAGAATGAATAGATTGTGGTCTGTTTTGTTGTTGTCGTTGTTAGTTGCTGTTGGATCGATTCCAACGCATGGAGACTCCATGGGTGCAGAATAGAACTTCTTCATAGAGTTCTAAAAGCTGTGATCTATCGGAAGCAGATAACCAGGCCTGTCTTCTGAGGCACCTCTGGGTGGGTTCCAGATGCCCCACTTTCGGCTACTAGTTGAGCATTTAATTGTTCGTACCACCAGGGACCCCACATAGTCTATAGCTATCACTGTGAGAGCTGATATTCGTAATTCTGACTCTGAGTCACTTGGAAAGAGAAGAGAGAAGTAAATGTGAAGTCTATTTTAGAAAGATTTCTATCACAAACATTCAAAAAAAGAGCTTCCAAGAATAAACCCTTGGCTATCTGGAAAACTCAACCATCAGGAATGGTTTACTGGGTGTGAATATGCTTCCCTTAAGATAACACTGTGCCAACACCTTGACTTGAAAATGATCTTGATTCTTTAATTTTGGAAGAACAAGTCAAGTGAGCCATGTAAATCAGAGTCTTGCCTCAACTTGCTTATTTTGCGTTAATAAAGTTTATCCTCTTTAATTCGAGTTAGATATGAGAATAATATGACAGTGTGAGCACATAATGTTAGACAGCAGTATACCTTTATCTCAAGTGAACTTTCTAGTTATAATTGCTACTAAAGAAAACTGTTACGTTTTATTCCCACCATTGCACCCACCCATTTTTATAGAAGAACAACAACCAAGGAACTTCCAAAAACAACAGTGAAGCAAAAACTCGATAATTCACACATCAAGTGGGCAGTCCTTAAATATCCAAGAGTTGATTATATTTCCAGTCTTCTTTGCAAAGAGCAAAACTACTATCAAGTACTTTTCCAAAAAACAAAAAGCTCTCAGCTATGAGAATTGGGAAGATATCATATTATCAAAGAATGAAAGAAAACTGTCTGATCAGGTTTTCACCAGACTTCTCTATTCAGATGTTTTCTAGTCTGTGGTCCAATGGTGTGGCAGAACCCCATTTGACTTTAGGTTCTGTAGAGCTGTGATAGTTTTATTTGAAACAAGGAGATTGTATAATGGAAAGTGAAGAGTTCCTCTAGACTCCCACATTTGTCTCAAGTAGAAAGGTGAACAAGACAAAGTTGGGCACTTCGTTGAAAGCACATGGTTACTTTTAATCTTTGGGTTGTATTTTTTCAGCTGGGAGTCAGGCTGGAAAAAGAAATTATATAGACTCGGGTTTATTTTTTTCATTTCTTCTAAGAGAAAAGTAAGTCATAATAGGTAACATTTATGAATGCCTGTTATGTGCCGAGTAGTCTACATATATTTGTTATGTCAATGTAAACCACCCAGCAACCTTGCAAGGTAGTTATTAGCCCATTTTAAAGATGAGAGAACCTCAACTCAGGGACTTGAGTTACCTGCAGTCACCCACATGGTAACCAGCAGAAAAGGAATCAAGCCCCAATCTGTCAGATTCCAAAGATCATATGCTTTCCACTACACCGTCCTGTCCTTGGCATTCCTGTAGGTTCCAATCCTTATTTACTGAGAACTTTTATTTATTGAGACACTTTACTACTTACCTTACCTGTTTATTTTCAGCCCTGAAAGGTATTTAAATTACAGGAAAATTTCTGCTCTACTGGAATGGTGATGTGGACTATTTCCGCTAGAAATGTTTAGGGGTGACATTGCTCATAGAACTCTCTGTAGTTTGACGTCTATTTTCAGACCCCTCTGTACCTGCCTCTATCCCACCTCGGTACTTTTGGCTCAGAATTCTCTTGCCTTTCTCCCTCCCTTCCTAGTTGTAATCCTTTTACTATAACTGCTGTCAAAATCTTAGTCGTCTTTCAAGCCCTTCCTCAGAACCAGTCTTCTAATAAGCACTAGAAGCACTTAGATGGCGTCTATAGCATGTTCCCGGTAGTTACTGCCTCTGAGACAGCCGCCGCCATTGTCTCCCTCTCCAGGAACAGTGAAGGCTCAGCATATGCCAGCCCTGGGCCTTACTTTGCTTCGCTTCTCTAGAGCCTGGTACATAGCAGATGCCTGGAAAATGTTTGTCAGATTGTATACATGAGGTAAGACAGTCAAGTTCGCAAACTCCACTTAGAAAAAGTGCTGCATACCTCACTGCTGAATATCACTACAGTCACCTTCAGAGTGCTCCCCTTGGGAAGCTAGGCACTGGCACCGGTGCCTAGTCCACCTTTCAAAGCAACTTTGGAACTCTTTTTCTGGAATGGTCATCAGAGCTGTCATGGTATTACCCTCGGTGTCCTGAACATCATCCAAATGTCTTCCTTTAAATATTCCCTTTATCTTCAGCTAAAGAAAAAGTCACTGGCCAGATCAGGTGAGTAGGGGAGGTGTTACAATGGAGTTATTTATTTACTGGCTAAAAGTTCCCTCATAGACAGTGCCATGTGAGCTGGTACATTGTCATGATGCAAAAGCCATGAGTTGTTGGCAAAAAGTTCAGGTTATTGTCATCTAACTTTTTCATGCAGCCTTTTTGGCACTGCCAAATAGTGAACTTGGTTAGCTGTCCATTTGGTTCAAATTCATAATGAACAAGCCCTCTAATATCAAAAAAAATTAGCAACATCGTTTGTACTCTTGACTGAGACTGGTGGAAATTTTTTGATCATGGAGAACTGGCTGCTTCCATTGTGCACATTGACACTTTGTTTCAGGATCATGTTGGTACACTCATGTTTTATCACTAGTGGTAACACAGTCCAAAACATTGTCCTGCCTCTCCAGAAGGTCCAGTCCTTCAATTTCAAACTTCAACTCTCCTAAGCTTCCGTTCACTGGTGAGCTCCTTCAGGACCATTTTTGCACACACCTTTCTCATGCCAAGACTTTCAGTTCAGAATTTCCTAGCTGTTTCACCGTTAATGGTTACTTGATCTGCTATGCTTCTCACAGTCAGCCAGCAATTTTGATGCACAATTCAGTGAATGGTTGCAATGTTTTCATCAGTTCTGCTCATTACTAGCCACCCTGACCTTTCTTCACCAGGCTCTTTCTCTCCCCTCAGAAACATGTGTGATCCGTTTGTACACTGCCACTTTCTTCACAGTGTTATCCCCACAAACTTGGGCTAACATGTCCCTGATTTCACTTTGTCTCTTGCCAAGTTTAACAAGAAATTTAATGTTTGTTCATGGCTCTAATTCAAGCTCTGACATTCTCTCAATGGAACACAAAACACACAACAACAATAATGAATGCTACTCATCAAGACACCGCCACACATCGACACCAACACAGCTGTGAGACACTGATATACCAAAGTTATGAAACCTTACCAAGTTGTTTGTACAGTGCTGTCAACATAAGCATGTGATGGCCAGTTCTTAAACTTAATTCTCAGACCTTGTGTTTTGTTGTTTTTGTAGTATATGAAGTTCATAACTAGATCCTTTTAAGAAAAGACAAAAAAAAAAATGGATTAGGTGGAGGGATGGTGCATGTGTGCGCGCGTGTACACGCGTGCACATACATGCATGCTTTAGGAAAATGTCTACAGATCAAGTTAATTTCCCATTCAAAAATTTATACACATACAGTTTTGTGGCATTGATTGCAATCCCCAGAATATGACAGTATGCTCCCCTTTCCACACCAGGTTCCCTGTGTCCTTTTGTCTAGTACCTGTTGCTTCCTGCTTCTTACCTTGCTTTTGGACAGGAGTTGCCCATTTGGTCACGTGTATTTCATTGAACTGAGGAGCATATTCCTCACATGTATTGTTGTTTGTTTTGTAGGCCTGTCTAATCTTTGTCTGCAGAGTAGACTTTGACAGTGTTTTCAGTTTTGAGTTAGAATGTCTGGGTCCATAGTCTTGGGGATTCTCAAGTCTCTATTAGACCAGTGAGTCTGATCTCTTTCGTGAATTTGAATTTTATTCTACATTTTTCTCCGTACTTTTCAGGGACTCTGTTGTGATCCCTGTCAGAGCAATAGGTAGTGGTACCTGGGCACCATCTAGCTCTTCTAGGGTCAGTTTGGTAGCAACTGATTCATGTGATCAGTCATTTGGGCTAGTATTTTCCTTGTATCTTTAGTTTTCTTCATTCTCCTGTGCTCCAAATGAAATGAGACCAAAGCTTATCGGAGATGGCCACTCAAACTTTTAAGACCCCAGATGCTACCTACCAAAGTGGGATGTAGAACATCTTCCTTATGAACTATGTCATGCCAGTTGACTTAGATATTCCCCAAGACCATGGTCTCAAGCCCCAGCAAGTTGGTTCTTCAAGTTGTCTGAATGTATCTAGGAAACCTCAATGCTTTTGCTTTGATCCAGTTGTGCTGACTTCCCATATATGGTATATTGTCTTTTCCTTTGCCCAAGTTGTTTGAGGAGTTTTCTTTTTCTTCATAAAGCCATGTTATTAATCCTTTGCATTGGGGTGATCACAATATTTGCAAATCTGTACCTGGATGGTTTGCTCTAATTTTTGAGATTGGAATTTAAACTGACCAGTGTGTGATTTTCAGTATCAATCTCCTACTTTAACCAGAGATGATTCATTTGTCCTCCTTCTCATTAGCTACATCTGGCACATTGTCCATGAATTTTTCAAGTTAAAAGCTTGTGAGTCTTTAAGGACTTTGCTCAGTTTTTCAGTGCCAAAAATTTCACATTTGAATATATTTTAATTTATTTCAGGATTCTTTTAATCAAAATCTTCCCTAATTTAGCCAGGTTTCTTTTTCAGTCTTTCCAGGCCAGAAGTTTATTTACTGTGACTAAAGTCTTTTATAGACAGAAGTTAAAACAGTACAAAATGCTATTTACAGTGTTTACTCTTGCTAGATTTCTCTCTGTATCAAATGAAAATGTGTTTACTTTTCACCTTTTATGCCTGTCAGAAGTAGGCAGCATTTCTTGACTGTTATGATCTACTGTCTCAATTACTAAATATGTGTTGTCTACCTACTGTGTGATTAGCCCTGGGCTACACATGTGGAGAACATAAAATAAAGACAAGTACACTTCAATTGTTAGCAATCCACCTGGGAGAAATTGCCAAGTGACAAAGCAGGCAAGGAAGACTTCTGGGAAGAAGGGGAGACTTAGACTGTGCCACAGAGTTGGGAGCAATAGCTGTCTGAAGGAAGTAGTAAAGCACTATACCTAAGGAAATGAGAGTGTCAGAGCAGAAAAGGGGCAGAATACAAGTGGGAAACATGTACAGAAGACACAGAAACCAGATAGCAAAGCAAGGCAGGCAGTGCAGAAGTCAGCAGATGGTCTACTTCCAGGAAGTGTGGGTCCTCGGTTCTACCCAGAGGCACCCCAGAAGGAGGGCCTGGCAATTTACTGCTACTAAATCGGCCATCGAAAGCCGGGTGGGGCACAGTTCTGCTTTGACCCACATGGGTTACCATGAGTTGTAGTCATCTTGACAACATTGATTTGCTTTTGTTTGTACTTAGGGAGCTCAGAGTCTTTTGAAGTGATTCCTGCCTGGGGAGGCATATCAGAAGCACTTGAGATGCATTTTCAGAAATTAGAGGTCTGGTATAGGACCCAGGCATCTTCAGTGTCAAGCTCTGTGGTAATGTTAGTGCTCATTTCTAGCTGAGAACCTGTGACCTTGTGCGGTGGGGGGAGATAAGAAGCATAACTGGTTGACTCTGAGTTTGTTTATATGGACAATGTGAAAGAAGCTTGCTCCTCACTGGCCAACACTATAGCATCCTTTTTCATATTCAGGTTCTCCGTATAATTTTCTATGAATGTCTCATGAGGTGTTGGCATGATTAATATCTGTATAAATTAATATAACATGACTCAAAAGTAAATACTAAATAAATATGAGCAGAGGCCAGATGTCCTGTCACTTCAACTATCTAAAACAGCTATAAACGTGGAAGGAAATAGGCAAGCAACAACAACAAAACAAACAACAAGAAGAAACCGTTTCTGACCCATGCCTGAGGAAGCACTGCAGAGCACATGTTGCACGTGTCCGCTGCAGCACAGGACCTGCCCTGTACCAGGCTCTAGGCAGGAGGTGGCAGTCAGCCCAGCCTCATACTTCAGGAGGCCAGACACATGGGGAACAAAGTCCGTAAAAGATAGGCAAGGAAGAAGAGATTGTGTCACAACTACCCTTGGTAAGAAATCTGAAGGAAAAGGGAGCTGGCTAGGAAAAGGAAACAAACTAAGTTTTTAGTTAGGAATTAAGTAGCTTGTCACACTGCGGTAGCCGTGGATGCACCAACTCTTAACAGCTGGACATCTAGGGGTATGGGCTGTAAAGTAAGAGGTGTTTGTGAAGGCCATTATGTATAATAATTTTTTTTTAACTATGAAAACATTCTGTTTTTAATTTCAACACTGTAGTAGAATTCAGGAAGATGCTTATGAAACAAACACAACATTTGTTTCCGTACATGTCTTTAACTGATAGACTTACAAGTATATAAACAACTATATGATAAAGTTTCTGAACTGTGCTTGTAAGAAAACGGAGGAGTTATACCAAAAGCAGTAAACCATTCCAAGGCTTCACACCTGGTTTGCTAGGTGTTCCCGAAAAACCGTGGCTCACGCAGCAGTGCAGTCCCTCAGGGAGTTTAGGTGTATCTGTGGAGCTTTGATGACTTTGTCTTGTACAAGTTGTGTTGGCTTCTGCAAATACTGCTTTTTCAACAATATAAACAGCAGCTGTACACATGGACCTCACCAGGTGGAATACATAGGAACCAAATCAGCTGTATCTGTGGACAGACACAACAGGGAAACTCAGCATCACCAGAACAAGTCTAGGGGCTAACTGTGGAATGGACCATTAATTGCTCATATACAAGTTTAAATTGAAGTTAAAGAAAATTAAAACAAGTCCACAGGAGCCAAAATGTGACCTTGAGTGTGTCCCATCTGAATGTGGAGACCATCTCAAGAATAGAATTGATGTATCGAACACTAATGACCCTCTAGTGAAGTTTTGGAGTGACATCAAGCATGTAATACCTGAAGAAAGTAAAAAGTAATTAAAAAGACAGGAAAGACCCAAATGGATGTCACAAGAGACTCTGAAACTCGTTCTTGACCAAGGCCCCTAGCCTTCTTCTGGTGATGTTGGGTTTCCCTTTTGTCTCTGTCCACAGATACAGGTGATTTGGTCCGTGTGTACAGTTGCTGTTTACATTGTTGAAAAAAACAGTATTTGCAGAGACCAGCACAACTCTGTTTGCTAAAGGCTGATAGAAGAAGTGATGAAATAAAAGAGCTGAACAGAAGGTTTCAAATCGCAGCTTGATAAGAGAAAGTATTACATAGTATTATATATAGCACAAAGCATTTTTATGAAATGTACAAAGACCTGGAGTTAGAAAGCCAAAAGAGAAAAAACATATTCAGCATTTTTAAAACTGAAAGAACTGAAGAAAAAATTCAAGCCGTGAATTGCAGTTTTGAAAATTTCTGTGGGCAAAACATAGAATGACACAAAAGAATCATCAGAAGATGGAAGGACTACACAAAGGCACGAGACCAAAAGAGCTGGTCTACATTCAGCCATTTCAGGAGGTAGCAAATGACCAGGGACTGACGGTATTGAAGGAAGAAGTCCAAGCTGCCCTGAAGGCTTTGATGAGAAGCACGCCTTCAGAAACTGATGGAGTACCAATTGAGAAGTTTCGGCAAACAGATGGCAACACTGGAGGTGTTAGCTTATCTATGCCAAGAAATTTGGAAGACAGTGATCTGGCCAACCAAATAAGAAAAAGATATGTGGAAGAGATCTGTATTTGTGCCCATTCCAAAGAAAGATGGTCTGACAGAATGCAGAAGTTATTGAACAACACGACCAGCATCACGTGCAAGTACAGTCTAGCAGATCATTCAGTGTACAGCTGAAGCAGTGCACTGACAGGGAGCTTATAGAAATTGCAGCCAAATTCACAAGAGGACTATCACTGGGACAAGGAATATCATTTTTGATGTCAGGTGTATTTTAGTTAAAAGC
The DNA here is from genome assembly GCA_028571685.1 of Heterohyrax brucei. Lineage (NCBI taxonomy): Eukaryota > Metazoa > Chordata > Mammalia > Hyracoidea > Procaviidae > Heterohyrax > Heterohyrax brucei. The sequence goes on from CM053164.1 coordinate 43,658,772, forward strand.
AGAGAATGCTAGAAAGATGTTTGCCTGTGTTTTATTGACTGTGCAAAGGCATTTCACTTTGGGCGCCATAACAAATTATGGACAGCACTGTGACAAATGGGAATCCCAGAGTACTTAATTGTGCTCATAAAGAATGTGTACATAGAAGAAGAGCAGTCATCAGGCAGAACAAGGGGATCCTACGTAGTTTGAAGTTAGAAAAAGTGTGTGTTTGGTTCATATTCTTTCACCATACTGAGTCTGTTTGCTGAGCAAATAATCAGAGAATCTGGACTATGTGAAGGAGAATGGGGCATCAGGATTGTAGGAAGACTCATTAAAAACCTCTGATATGTTGCTAACACGGCCTTGCTTTCTGAAAGGGAAGAGGACTTAAAGCACTGAATGTGAGATCTAGACTACAGCCTTCAGTATGATTTACACCTCAACATAAAGAAAACATAAATCCACACAAAGGGGCCAATGAGCGACATCACGATAAAAGGAAAAAATAAATGAAAGGGAGTAAATATTTTCATTCTACTTGGATCCATAATAAGTGCCCAGGGAAGCAACAGTCAAGGAAAAATGATGCACTGCATTGGGCAAATCTGCTGCAAAAGGCCTCTTTAAAGTATTGAAAAGCCAAGATGTCACTTTGAGAACTAAGGTGTGCCTGACCCAAGTCATGACATTTTCAGTTTCTTCACATGCGTACAAAAGCTGGATAATGAATAAGGAAGACCAAAGGATGTGGGTTGGGGAAGAGAACTAACATTTGTTTAGTACCTACCTAGGTCTTTGGTTGAGGAGCCTGATGGTGCAGTGGTTAAGCACTTGGCTACTAACCAAAAGGTCAGTGGTTCAAACCGCATCCCCACCCCCAGCTGCTCCACAGGAGAAAGATGTGGCAGTCACTTTTGTAATGATTACAGCCTAGGAAACCATATGGGGTAGTTCTGCTCTGTCACATAGGGTTGCTGTGAGTCTGAACTGTCTCTACAGAACACCACAGTTTTTGTTTAATACTTTCAACAATCTGTTTATGGATTGAATTGTGTCTTCCGTAAAGATAGGTTGTAATCCTGACACCCTCTCGCCAACTAGTGAACATGACCTTGTTTGAAAATAGGGTCCTAGGAAATGTTATTTTTTTAACCTGACAGGAGGTCATACCACAGTAGAGTGGGTCCTAATCCCTTGGGAGTGATATTCTTATAAAGGAGGAGAGACACAGAGAGGCAGAGGAAAGACAGCCATGTGAAAATGAGTCTACATGCCAAGGAAGATCTGAGACTACCAGTAGCTGACTCAGACAAGAAGAGATACTCCCCTAGAGACTTTAGAGAGAACATGGTCCTGCTGACATTCTGAATACACAGTACAGCCTCCAGAGCAGTGAGAAAATAAATTTCTGTTCTTATATACCACTCACTTTGTGATACTTTGTTATGGCGGCCCTGGGAAACTGAGGGAGTCCCTGGGTGGTGTAAACAGTTAGTGCTCCTGGCAGCTAACCCTAGGACCAGTAGTTTGAGTCCATCCAGAGATACCTCAGGAAACCCTGGTGGCGTAGTGGTAAAGTGCCATGGCTGCTAACTAAAAGGTCAGCAGTTCAAATCCACCAGGCATTCCTTGAAAACTCTATGGGGCAGTTCTGATGTGCCCTGTGGGGTTTCTGTGAGTTGGAAATGGACTTAACAGCAGTGGGTTTTTAGAGGCGCCTCAGAAGAGTGGCCTGGTGATCCACTTCTGAGAACTCCACCATTGAGAACCCTGTGGAGTACAGTTCTGCTTGAAAACACTCCTGGTTGTTGTGAGGTGGCAACTGGTTTGCTGAGGAAGCCAAGACAAATCCTGTGAGAATTATTATCCTCATTTTGCAGATGAGAAAATCAGGATTCAGAGAGAAGGATATATTCTTTTAGGTCTCACCACTGGTAAACGTTACAGCCAGGATGTGGACTTAGCTTTATCTAACTCCGCAGGCTGAGCCGTCTTCCACCACACCACGCTATCCCCTTCCTCATTAGGATTTTTGGTACTTACAGAAATATTGAAGAAGTTTCAAGTTTTGGTTTGGTAACATTAAAACCTGTTTTCATAATCAAATCACACAAAAGAGATTGAAAATGTGAATGCAAACTTCTACATATTGATGAATTACTCTAACAAAATCTACTTAAAACTTTGCCTCCCCTGTCACTTAAACGCAAGTTGCTGGTGGCACAAATGGTTAGGTGCTCAATTACTAATCAAAAGGTTGATGATTTAAAGTACCCCAGAGGTGCCTCAGGAGAAGGGCCTGGCAGTCTGCCTCCCGGAGGTTACAGCCTTGGAAACCTGATGGGGCACAGTTCTCCCCTGCCACTCACACCATCACCGTGAGTCGGCCTCCACTTGACGGTAGCTGGTTTGGTTTGGAGGCACTTAAATGAAAAACAGTTAACAAAGGGAGACCATGTTTGGTCTTTAATGCCTGGAATAAAGATGCTTCTAATTTGGAAAAGTTTACTGTATGTTTCTTGCGGGCAGGTATTTTGGAATGCCAAATTCTCAGTGGTCGATAAGTAGTTTAGAAAAATAGTATGGGAATGAGATGTAGAAAAGCTAGACTTAGGAAGCATCAACTCTGATGGGGGTCAGTTTATAGCACGTGAACATGGAGTTAAAGCTGTCCCATAATGAGGCCTGGCATAACTAGGAAGGATTAAGAGGACTGGAAATCGGAACACAGCCCCGGCCACCACATAGTGAATCCAGGGACATCTTCCTACTAACCCAAGAACACAGTGAAAAAGTAGGAGATACATCTGGGAGATTTAGAGAGATGAAATAGTGGCTGACTTATAAGTAATGATGAAAATATTTGATGATGCGAGTCCCAGAGAACCAATTATGGTTAACCCCTCATTTGTTATCCCACGTAACTGAATTTTCCAGACAGCTGAGATTTTCCTGTTTGTGTCCCTTGCCTGCTGTTTAACCAATGCTTGGTGGGAGTATTTCTGAAATCAATTATATGGTTGTCCTGTCGTCTTGAACAGAAGCTACAAGAAATTAACATTTCCTTGGTGCCTCTGATTACAAGTGTAAGGCGGTTAAAACAGGTTTAAACAGTAAGGACCTTTCCTGCTCTCACATAGCAAGAAATCCAAAGGTAGGCAGTTCCAGGGATGAAGAACTGGGCAGCTCAGTGATGTCAGGCTCTGGGTTGCCGTCTCTGTAGTTCGTTTGGCTTTCCCTCATGATTACACGATGAATGCCGGAGCTCCAGGCTCCAGGAACGCACGTGGTAAAACCCAATGCAACAGTGAATCAGGGGACTTCTCCTTGCATGTGTCTTCAATCAGAGAGGAAAATATTTCCCAGAAGACCCATAGGTGACTTGCCCTTGGATTGCATTGGGAAAACTGAGTCACATTTCCATGTCATGGCTTTAAGGAAGGCCTGAGAGTGAGGAAGTGAATGTCCACAGTTTTAGACGCTGTGTGCAGTGGGAGGCAGGGCTCTTCCTGCGAGAAAGACAGAAGGAGAATAGATCTTGGGTAGGCCTCTGGCAGTGTCTGCCAGCATTACCAAGATGGGGGGCAAACATCACTTAGGGTACGGTGGTCGCCTGAGGGTCGTTCGATCTGTAGGGCCTTTTGTCTCTGAAGGTTGTAAATGGCCCCACACTTGGGATTCTTTTTGACGGCGTAAGTCTGCTTTCACTTCTCACTCCTCCTGTCTCCTTCTTGCCAGACTGCCGGTTGTCACTGCTTGCTGTTTATGTACCTGATCCTCACCTTACCGTAATTAGATCTTTTTTTCATGGAAAAATCATACAATCAAACTTACTAGAATTATGCCTGCAGTGTTGGGCACGAGGCTGTCCTGTGAATCAGGTGCACAGTGTGGCATTTCTTTTGACTGCTCTGGGTCATTTTTCCGTTGTCAGGGTTTGTGGATCAAGAGTTTCTAGAGTCTTGTCAACTTTAGAGACCTCTAATAAAATTTGGAGCCCTGGTAGTGCAGTGCGAGCTGTTAACCAAGTAGTTGGCAGTTCAAGTCCACCAGCTGTTCCTTGGAAACCCTGTGAGAGAGTTCTGCTTGTCCTATAAGGTCGCTATGAGTTGGAATCAACTTGACAGCAAAGGATTTTTAAGGGTTTAATGAGATTTTGTTAATGTGAAAAAGAGCACTTGGGGCAATTAAGCTTGTATACTAGCCAAGTAAACCTGTCTGTCCCTGTGAGCCTCATCATGGTTTAGAAAAAACAGCCAAGGCTATCAGTGCGTCTGGTTCTCTCCCAAAGCTGTGCATGTGCTTTCTTCATGGAGAGCCCTGCTAGGTTTGGGACTGTGACCCACAGAACCTGACACCACAGAGACTGTCTCCCACAAGACAAGGAAAGCTGGCCAGAAAGCCAGGCTGAGCTTTGTTAGTCATGCCCCGTCTCCCAGAGAGCCCAAGCTCTGTGGGAGAATCCTGTGAACAGCCTTGCTGTGCAGAAGTGTTTGAGTGTGACTTGTTTCAACAAGCTCTTGAAGAAGGAGTGCTTCAGAAATGGCTGTTGAAATTCCACTGAACAAGTGAGGACCATGTCTTCTGTGAATAGAGAGCTGACCAGCATTCAGTCACTGAAAATGGGAAGAAGGAACTAGGAAGCAGTTGTCAAAATAATACTGACAGTGAGTAACTGAACCCAAGGAGATGAGTCTGCTCCAGGAAAGCAGGCCTGAGCCAGTAGGCGGGTTGGGTCCAAGGGAGGAAGGGATTAAAATGTTCAGTTGGGGTGCACCTGCAGCTGTGAGCCCAAACTGCTTTGGGCAACTGTGATCCACAGTCCTCCAGGGAGAAGCAGTAATCCTTCGAGCAAAACGGGGGGGGGGGGGGCGGGGCATGGAATAAGGGGGCTTCCATGATGCTTGTCAGTGTATAGCTTGGTGACTCTTTTCTTTTAATCAGAACTGATTTGCCTTGGTGTCTTAGTCATGTAGTGCTGCTGTAACAGAAACACCACAAGTGAGTGGCTTTAACAAACATAAATTTAATTCCTCACAGTGAAGTAGACTAGAAGTTCAAATCCAGAGTGTCAGCTCCAGGGGAAGGTCTTCTCTCTCTGTCAGCTTGGGGAAGAGGTCCTTGTCATCACTCTTCCCTTGGTCTAGAAGCTTCTCCATGAAGGAACCCTGAGTCCAAAGGACTTGCTCTGCTCCGGCACTGCTCTCTTGGTGGTGATGAGTTCTCTCTGGCTCTCTGCTGATTGCTCTCTTTTATATTTCAAAAGAGATCACCCTAAGACACAGTCCAGTCTTGTAGATTGAGTCCCGCCTCACTAACACAACTATTGCCTATCCTCCTTCATTAATATCATAGAATCAGGATTTACAACACGCAGGAAAATCAAATCAGATGACAGACGGTGGACACGCACATCATGTGGAGAATCCGGGCCTAACCAGCTTGATGCGCATATTTTTGTGGGACACAGTTCAATCCATGACACTTGCTAAATGTGTTTGCATTCACATTTTGAATTATTTCTGATGCTAGTTGTCATTTAGTAGATCAAAGAGAATGGTTCCAAACTAACTGAAAAAATCATGTATTCGGTGTATCAAAGTACTAATAAGGTACTCTTTTCTACAGAACAAAATAGTAAGAAAAAAAGTATAATGTATTCCAAATCCCAAAGAAAGCTTGAAAAACGTATAGACTGTGGTGTTATCTACATTGCTTTGGATATTAATTGATGATTGTATTCACTTTCTTTATAAATTATTGCCACTGAATTCTATTATCTAAAATTACAGCTTTTTTGAAGAAAGATTGCATGTTAAATACCTTTCTGCTGTTGATGATTGCTTTGAGAGGTTAATTTGAATCTCGTTTTATATTTGGCAGCTTATGTATAATACATACATGATTAAAGTCAATTAAAGCATATGTGAATAGGCATTTTTTCCTCCAAAATTAATCAGAGGAAATGAGTAAGAAGAAAAAAAATATAAATTTAATTTTAGAAAGCAGTATTTGTTCAAAGTAGTTGAAGATGGTCCAGATCATGCTTTGTATATGAAGTGACTCAAAATCACTTCTGAGTTGGATTATTTATAATCTGAATTAGTCTTTTTTATCTTTTGTATTGCTCGTATATGTTATTAAGTCTCAGGCTGTGGCTCAAATAAACATGTGCTGAGACCACCTTACTGAGGCACCTGGAAAGTGTGACTAAAGAGTGGACCTTTGGAATCTTGCCACTTTTCTTTGGTTGGTGAAGTGTGATTCATATATAGAAAACCCCTACAGTGCTGAGTCAGTGATCAGCAAGAAGCAAATACACTCAGAAGACTCAGAGGCCCTGGCCCGGGAACATTTTTGCTTCTTAGTATTTTTAAGTTCACAGCAAATGTTGTTTTTCTTTCAGATGTCATATTGAGTGCTTAGAGGGTCTAATGCAAATCTGTCACCCCAGTCTAGGGTTGTGATAGAGTTATAACTGTCTGCTACTTGTTGTTGCTGTGAGCCCTGGCTGCGCAGAGGTTGAGTACCCGGCTGGTAAACAGAGGGCTGACAGTGCAGACCCCCCCAGCTTAAAGCCATCCACTGACTCCACCAGAGAAGGCCCTGGCAGTGACAGCCTAGAACACCCTGGGGAACCGTTGTGCTGTGTCATGTGGGTCATTCGGAGCTGAAAACCAATTCAGTGGCAACTAACAATGCATTTTTTAAATACATTTGCCTCATATAGCCCAAAAGATGAACCTTGTATACCCTTCGCAGTGGAGACCTTAATTTGACAAACTGTGATTATGGTATAAGGAGTTAGTTGTGGGAGGCTTATGCCATTGTCTTTAAGAGCACGCAGGAATGGGGCCTGGTAGATGGAGTTTCAGATTTGAATCATGTGACTAACTTATTTTCTTTATTGTGCATTAGATGACGGTTTACCTAACAAACTAGTTTCATGTTTAACATTTAGTACATATATTGCTTTATGAAATTGGTTAACAACCTCACAACAGGTCAGCGCTCTCCCTTGTCAAACTTGAGTTCCCTATCACCAGCTCTCCTGTCCCCTCCCACCCTGGGCTGGCGTACCTCTTTAGTCTCATTTTGTATTATGGGCCTGTCAGATCGTTGGCTGAAGGGTGAATCCCAGGAGTGATTTTATTACCGAGCTGAAAGAGTTTTGTGGGGGCCAGACTTCCCTGTCTCTGCCAGGCCAGCCAGTCTGATCTTTCTTTTTCAGTTAGGATTATTCTAGCCAGTGGGTAGCAGCCGGGCATCATCTCGATGCTCGGGACTCCGTCTGCTGGAGGACGTTGTATATGGGGTCCGTTAGCCCTTTGGACTAATCTTGCACTTGTTTCTTTAGTTTTCTTCATTGTTCCTCAGGGGAGTACCCTAGGTGGCTGCTCACAGGCTTTTAAGACCCGGACGATACTCACCAACGTAGAAGGTAGAACATTTTCTTTACAAACTGTGTTATACTGATTGAGCTAAATGTTGCCTGAGACTAAGGTCCCTGCAGCCCTCAGCCCAGCAATCCAGTCCCTCAAGGAGTGTGGGTGTGTCTGTGGCGCTTCCGTGACCTTGTCTTGCACAGTGTGCTGGCTTCCCCAGGGCTGTGTGCTGTCTTAAGCTTCATCAAAGTTGCCATTGATCTATTGTCAATTTAGTGGTTTTTCCATCCCCACACCTCCCCCACCCTCATAACCATCAAAGGGTATTTATTTTTGTAAGTAAACCTGTTCATGAGTTTTTACAGTAGTGGTCTCAGACAATATTTGTTGTTTTATGATCAACTTATTTCACTCAGTATAATATTCTCCAGTTTCCTCCACATTATGAGATGTTTCAAAGATTCATTGTTGTTCTCTGTTGTTGTGTAATACTCCACTGTGTGTATGTACCAGTTTGTTTATCAGTTCATCAGCTGATGGGGGTCTAGGTTGTTTTCATCTTTTTGCTATTGTGAACCATGCTGCGGTAAATATGGGTGAGCGTATGTCTATTCATGTGGTGCCTCTTATTTCTCTAGGGTCTGTTCCTAGGAGTGGGATTGCTGGATCATACAGTATTTCTATTTCTAACTTTCTAAGGAAGCCTCATATTGTTTTCCAAAATGGTTGTATCATTTTGCATTCCCACCAGCAGTGCATAAGAGTTCTAATCTCCCTGCAGCCTCTTCAACATGTTTTATTTCCTGTTCCTGTGATTCATGCCACTGATGCCAGAGTAAGCTGGCGTGTCATTGTGATACTGATTTTTTGTCATGAGCATTTCCTCATGTGTCTTCTTTGGTAAAGTGTCTGTTCCTTTGCTTTGTCTATTTTTTTAATTGGATTATTTGTGTTTTTGTTGTAGGGGTGTTTGATTGTCTCATGTACTTTAGAGATTAGACCTTTGTCTCATTTATAATATCCCCAATTTTTTTCCTAGACCATAGGTTCTTTTTTATTTTTGGAGAAGTATTTGATGAACATAAGTGTTTTAACTGTTGCAAGATCCCAATTGTCTGTCTTATCGTCTAGAGTTTATATGTTATTGGTTATGGTTTGTATTCTGTTAATGCCATGTATTAGGGCTTCAGGAGTTGGTCCTATTTTTCCTTCTATGAACTTTAAGGGTTAGCTTTTATATTTAGGTCTTTGATCCATTTTAAATTAGGTTTTGTATGTGGTATGAGGTATGAGGCCTATTTCGGTTTTTTTGGAAATCGACATCCAGTTTTGTGAGCACCAATTGTTCAAAATACTGTCTTTTCTCTATCTGATGGACTTTGGAACCTTGTCAAAGTTTAGGTGACTATATGTGGGTGGATTTACATGTGGGTTCTCAATTCTCTTCCATTGGTCAGTGTATCTGTGGTTGTACCGCTACCAAGCTGTTTTGACTACCGTAGCTATATAGGGGATTCTGAGGTAGCACAAGTCTACCTACTTGATTCTTCTTCTTCAGTAGTGCTTTACTTATCTAGGACTTCTACCCTTTCCATAAAAAGTTAATGATATGTTTTTCCACCTCTTTAAAGACTGTTGTAGGTATTTGGATAAGGATTGCATTGTATTTATAAATCACTTTGGGTAAAATTGTCATTTTCACAATGTTGAGTCTACCTATCCATGTGCATGCTATGTTTTTCCATTTATGTAGATCTCTTGTGGTTTCTTACAGCAATGTTTTGTAGTTTTCTTTGTATAGGTCATTTACATCTCTCATTAGATTAATTCCTGCGTATTATATATTTTAAGGGCTATTATAAGTGGTATTGCTTTCCTGATTTTTCTTTTTAATCATTCTCTTTATTGGTGTATAGGAACCTAACTGATTTTTGTGTGTTGATCTTGTATCCTACTACTCTGATGAGTCTTTCTATTTGTTCAAGTAGTTTTCACATGGAATTTTTTTGGATTTTCTATTTATGGTGTAATATCTGTAAACAGGGACAGTTTAACTTCTTCATTACCAATTTGGATATCTTTTATTTCTTTTTTTTTTTTTTTTTTTTTTTTTTTTTGCTTCATTGCTCTAGCTAGGATTTCTAGCACAATGTTAAATACCCCCCAAAAAAACCACTGCCATCAAGTCACATCGGACTCATAGCAACCCTATAATGTTAAATCGGAGTGGTAATAAAGGATACCTTTGTCTTGTTTCTGTTCCTCAAGGAGAGTGTTTTCACATATCTCTATTAAGAATGATGTGACTGTTGGTTTCGTGTGGATGCCCTTTAGTATGTTGAACATTTTCCCTTCTGTACCTATTTTATTGGAAGTTTTCATCAAGACTGGGTCGTAGATTTGGTCAAATGCCTTCTCTCTATTGATTGAAATAATCATGGGATTCTTTTCTTTCCCTTTTATTTATGTGGTGGATTCCACTGATTGATTTTCTAATGCTAAACCATCCTTGCATACCTAGTATGAATCCGGCTTGGTTATGGTGTATTTATTTATTTATTTTTAGTGGTGCTGAATTCTGCTAGCTGGAATTTTGTTGAGAATTTTTGCATCTGTATTCATGAGAGACTTTGGTCTGTAATTTTCTTCTTTTTGTGGTGTCCATACCTGGGTTTGATATCAGGGTTATGCCAGCTTCAGGGCTAACATTGAATCCTGCTTTTGCCTAGCTGTGGCTTGTGCAGTTACTAAACGTCTTGGACCTTCAAGTTTGCTCATCTATTAAATGGAGATGATAAAAAATATTGCCTGAATCATGGAGTTTTGAGTATCAAATTAGATAAAGTGTGTAACACTGCCTTGCAAAGCTAGAAAATACTATTCACATTTTTGTTATTATTTTTGATAAATGAATGTGCCCCTACTGTCTTAGAAGTAGATCTAGTAATATTCACACAAACAGACCCATATACTTTTAAGAAAGTACTAATGAAGCAATCTCTATTTTTAATGATGGTTTACTTCAAGTAAAAAGACAAATTGTTTCATTTTAAAAAATTGGATTGAAAAATCTCAAAATGAGAAAGTAATGCACATAATATATGTTACCAGTGACAATTAGAATCAGCCTGTACTATAATATCAGCCACTTGTAGTGCTCAGATTAGTCCTTGTTATATTCCATTAAGGGGCTAACACAGATTCAGACAGTATAATATGTGGTCATACAAATGGAAAAAATTGAAACTGGTAAATATCAAAGTTTACTGCTTGATTGGAAGTAGAGTGATAACATTTTTTTTTCTGGTGAGTCATTTATCATTTCCTATAGAATAGAAAGATTCTACCCTGACCTCTTCATCCCCTCCCATTTCCTCCATCGAATGATAGATGGGGAAGACACTGCCTGGCCCTTGAAGAGCTTGTGGCATGATAGGGAAACAGAAAACTATGTATGTAGGTACATATAAAACTCCACTCAGGAGCACTATGTAAGGTAGATTCCACCGGGGAAATTCAGACAGAGAGGGACCCTCAGGGTTTCTTCGGCCCTAAACCTTTGTAACCGTTTTATAGCTTTCTTTCAGCACCTACACATCATGTCTCCTATTGGTTAATTTTTCATTAATGTGTGATTTGCCTCTCTAGCTAGATTATAAACTCTTCAAAGTCAAGGAAGTCAACTTAAAATTCTTGGCCCCCCTCTCCTTACCTTGTACCTAGGCCTCAATCAATATCTGCAGTTCAAATAGAGTCTTATAGCCTATATTCAGATTTAGCCAGAAAAGTACCTTAAGATATTTGAGCCTTAACTTTCTTTTTCTTTGTTCTTTCTTTGCAGTTGACCTGCCCCTGTTTTTCCCTCGAGACCAGCCAACTCTCACATTTCAGTCTATCTATCATTTTACCAACAGCGGACAACTTTACTCCCAGGCCCAGAAAAACTACCCATACAGCCCCAGATGGGATGGCAATGAAATGGCCAAGAGAGCAAAGTAAGTAAAGTCATTCTTATGTCTAGAAAAGAACATTTTGTTTATCTAACTCAGTGTCAGCAAGCTCCTGCCTCAGACTTGTTTTTATCAATAAAGTATTATTGAACACATCCACATCATTCCTTGAGTTAACTTCCAGGGCTGCTTTCATTTTACAATGGCAGATAAGTAGTTGCAACAGAGACCATATGGCCTGCAAACTTGAAATATTTACTATTTGGCCTTTGCAGGAACAGTTTGCCAACCCTGATCTAGTCCAAGAAGAAGCCAACCTACAGCTGAAAGTGTTTCCTTTTCTTGCTGTTTCTCAGAAATGGTAGTGACTACTTTTTTTCTTTAATGGATTTATTAGTAATATACCACTCTATTTAGATTAGAGAAGAAGTAGTAGAAGGAAATTAGAGCTGTGGATAAATTGTGTCAATGATGAAAACGCTAACTGCTGCTCGTATTTGGGGGGAAATGAAAAATGTTAGGTGATGGTAAGCAGATAGAACTTCTGCTTGGTAGTCAATAAATAGACACAGTATCTGTTTTTTTAATACGGAACAGATTGAATGAAAGAGCAGATTGAATTACGTATATCATGGCACTTCTCCAGTGTGTACACAGCCACTGCCCACAGTAGGAGCTCCGTGTTCCTCGACTGACTAAATCAAGCCACACAAATAGTTTAAAGGCAGTAAAATCACTATGGAAATAGGTGGGGAATATGGTGAAGGTGAAGTTAGCTGGCACTCAGGGTTTAGAGGTACAGCTCTATTATACAGGAACCTTGCTGTCATGTGGAAGGCTTTCACCTAAGTCATATGAAGTAGGTAAATGGGGGAATATGCTAAGTGTTTTTATAGGTAAAACTTCAGTAACTGAAACAGCAGCCTTTGTGGAGCAAGACCTCCTAGACTGAAGCAGCGGCAGATCAAAATCATAGCTTCCAAAAATAAATCATAGTTAGGATACCATGTGGTTATTACTTTATTATTCAGCACAGCCAGTGCTTGACACTGTGATTCCAGCTGAAAGATGGTTGGCTCAACAGATACCCATGAGTGGACAGCCTCCCATAAGGCATCCCTGTCATCCATTCATCAGTGTCCGCTGTGTTACGGACATTGTCCTTCAGGCTGGAGATGCATGATATACAAAACTGGCTGCGTTTTGCAGCACTTATAGCCCAGCAGAGAGAGTAAAGCCCTTATCATATCGAATGCCTGACAGATTTATAGTGCCCACCTACAGAACCTGGCCCTCCAAGCCTAGAATGCTCTTGCTCCCCCTGCTCGAAACCCGTGTCTCCTCAGGATGCCTCTTGGCATTTCCTTTACCTTCTGTAGTTGAAGACTTTCCCTTCAGCAGGCTCAGGGCTCTTTTAAATACTGACAGGGTAGCTTGGTCTAGAAGTCCAAGCCTCTGCCGATTCTTGCGTGTGATTCAGAGTTATCGTTAGCTGAGATGTCAGTATGCCCTAGCGTCCTGCATTTTGTCCATGATCCCTACGTTCGGGATTCTTTTCAAGGAAAGGAGTACACAAATATAACGAGTAACAATGATTAAGACTCATATGTGTTGAAATCCAGTTTTTAAAAAGCAGTTATAAAGCATGCTTTATGTTTGAAAGCACTGCTGTGGTTTAGTTTTCTGGCCTTGCCCCATGCATGCATGGGGTCTGTTCCTGGAAGATGGGCTGTGTTTGTGGGGTGTGCCCTGGAGTCTGAACCAGACATGTCTTTGTGGTTTCTATGGCAAAGCTATCTTGGTGTGTTTGTGTGTGCGCTCGCCTGGACGTTTTCTTCAGTAGGCATTTTATCATGTATGAATTGAGTCTTCACGGAGTCGCAGACCGCAAGCCGATGATTTCAGGGGAGGAATATCATAAGTGAAGCCTGTTTATCTTCACAGATTGGCTCAGACTTTCAGGAGACATTTGCTATATGTTAACACCAGCCTAAAGAAAACATCTGAAGTAACCTTAAAAAAATCTGTTTTTGACTGTAGTGAAGATAGATCCATTTTAAATGTAATGAAAGAGAAAGCTGGCAACTCATACTAGCAGGAAGCAGTTCTAAAAACTGTTCTGAAAAGGAGCTGAGTGACTACTCTGGGCTTTGTTGGAAAGCCAGGTAATGGATCAGCACACCAGAAGGAACCATCCTGCAGTGTAACCTTGCCTTTGGTAGAGGCTGAAGAGAAAGGACAGAGAGAGAGAGAAAGGTCAGCGACAGCGTTCCTTACATGCCCTGTCTCTTTGTCCTGTGAAGGTGGTGGGAGTTCAGATTGCATAAAGGGCTGTAATTCACTTAGGGAGCTCTGCCCGTGACGTGAACACTCTCACAGTTTATGAACAGCAGTAGAGCTTTTTGAGCGGAGTCAGCTGTTTATTCCCACATTATTCTAAACATATGAATTTAGAAAAGATACTTCCTGGCACTGACAGGGGCCTTTCCTACCGCGTGTGCTTCTTGCTCGTGAGTGACCACAAAGCCCTGTCTTTTCACAAGTGAAATGCCGTGTACTCGGTGAGCACAGGCTTTGGGAATCACTCACGCCCCAGATCCTGTTGCTAATTCTCATCCTATAAACTCTGAGTGCCAGGACAGGGCTCTTAACCTCTCTCAACTTTGTCCTGTTTCACAGGACCTCACTCCTCCGATTTTGATGGGCTTGATGTGAAAGGTCAAGGAATGAGCTACCGCCTGGGGAACCTCTGTTTAGCTCGTGCGGTAGCCCCCAGGGCCTTTGTCTACCCCCTCCCTCAACATTCTCTGCTTAAGTCTCCTGAGCTTTCAAGCATCTTTCATGTGGCTTTCCCCCATCCTCTCTACGTGCAGGCAGCTCTTTCCCTTCTTATCAATTTTATTTGACTGTCGGTCATGTACTGCTTTGAAATCTCTCTTGTATTTATTATATTTGGCTTTTTACATCTTTGTTTGTGTCTCATTTCCGTAAACATACTGTTCTTCCCAAGCAAGGGCTTTGCATGTATATCCTTTTTTATTGCAGTATAATTTATACAGAATGAAACTGATAAATTTGGAGTGTACTTTTTGATGAGTTTTGATACTTCTTTCCAGTTAGTCTCCTCACCCCCAAGGCAACTGCCGTTCTGATTTCTGTGACTGTGTCTTAGCTTTTCCTGTTTAAGATACTTCTTATAAATGGAATCATACAGACTACACTTCTATGTCTTGCTTTCATTCGTAATTTTTTTGGATTTATCTGCTGTGGCATGTATTAATAGTCCACTCCTTTCTTACTGCTGAGGAATATCCCATTCTATGAATACACCAGAGTTTGCTCATCCATTCATCTGTACATGGACATTTTGGCTATTTCCAGTTTTGAGCCATTGTAAATAAAACTGTTTGTGAATATTCTTTTTACAGACATATGTTTTCATTTATTTGGATAGATACTGGAGAGAATGTGTATAAAATTAACTTTTTAATAGATGGATGTTTACCAAAGTGCTTGTACCATTTTGCACTCTCACTAACAATATATGATGGTTTCGTCTTTTCCACAGCCTTGCCAGCACTTGGTATTGTCAGTCTTTTAAATTTTAACTGTTCGGGGGAGTTGAAATAATACTTCATTATGTTTTAAGTTTAGTTTTTCTAAGTATTAATGCCATTGAACATCTTTTCGTGTATTTATTGGTATATTTTCTTTTGTGAAATGTCCATTTAAATCTTGCCTGTTTTTAATTGGGTAATTTATCATTTTATCATCATTTTGAGGGTTGTTTGCATATTTAGCAGGTAAATGTATTGCTAGAAGCGGCCCTGGTGGCAGAGTGTTGAACCTTTCAGAAGGCTGGCCATTCATACCCAGCCAGCAGGTCCCTGGGAGGAAGATCTGGTGATCTGTCCCTATAAATATTACAGCACAGAAAATCCTGTGGGGCCAGTACCACTCTGGTACATGGGGTCACTGTGAGTCACACCCAGCAACATCTAACAACAGCAGTAAAGCATGTATTGCAAGTATTTTCTCCCAGTCTATGGCTTGCCTCTTCATTTTCTTAACCATTGTTGAACAGGAAGATTTTAGTTTTTATATTATCTATCTCATCAGTGGTTTTTATGTTAATGACTTTTTGTATCCTTAGAATTATTTCTCGACCCCAAGATCATGAAGACATTCTTCTATGCTTTTTGTAGAAGCTTTTGTTTTCATGTTGACATTTAGGTTTATGGTCCATTTCAAATGAATTTTTATGTATGGTGTGAGGTAGAGGCTGAGGTTCATTTTTGTTTATGGATATCTGGATATTCCAGCAGCCACATATGTGGAAAAGACTTTCTTTTCTCTCTTTCATTACCTCTGTGCCTTTATCAAAATTAGTTGATCACATATAAATTGTTCTGTGTCTTCTCACTGTATTCTGCTCCACTGATTTGTCAGTACTAATATGTCGAAATCGAGTGGTGTGAATCCTCTAACTTTGTTTAAAGATTGTTTTGGCTGTTCTAGGTCCTTTGTAGTTTCAAATAAGTTTTATAATCAGTTTGCCAATTTCAGTTTAAAAGGAAAGGGGGGTGGGTGTCACATTTTAACATTGTTGAAACTTCTAATCCATGACCATAGTTTTATTTAGATCTTTTTTAATTTCTCTGAAAGATATTTTAAGATTTCAGTTTAGAAGTCTTGCACATTTTTCAATATTTTTGCTGCCATTTATAAATAGTATTTTAAATTTTTTATTTTTTGGCTGTCGCTTGTGTGTAGAAATTTACTCCCTGCTAAAGTCACGTATTAGTTTCTAGTAGCTTTCATTGTAGATTACCCAGGATTTTTACACAGGCATGTCATCTAAAAGGGACTTCAATTCTTTCTAATATTTGCAGTTTTTAAATTTCATTTTATTGCATTCTTGTACTGTATAGAACCTCCAGTAACTGTGTTGTACACAGGACATGAGAGCAGATATCCCTGTCTTATATTTCCCAACTAAGTATGATGTTAGTTAGCAGTCAGTTTTAAGTAGATGTTCATTCTCAGACTGAAGAAATTCTCCTTTCCTCCCGCTTGCTAAGAAGGTTCATCATAAATGAGTGTTGAATTCTGTATAATGCTTTTTCTACATCTGCTGAGGTGATCATGTGATTTTTCTTTATACTGTTAATGTGCTGAATTACATTAGATAATATTTGAGTGTTGGACCAATCGTACATTCCAGGGATAAACCCTTCCCAGTTATTGGGAAACACTAGTGGTGTAGTAGGTTAAGTGTTACATCTGCTAACCACAGGGTCAACAGTTCAAATCCACAAGGCACTCCTTGGTAACTCTATGGGCAGTTCTACTCTGACCTCTAGGGTCACTATGAGTCAGACCCAACTCGACAGCAGTGGGTTTGGTTTTGGTTTTTCCAAGTTATGACATTTTATCCTTTTTGTTGTTGTTGTTATTTTCAATGTTTTTATTTTTTATTAATTACAGTAAAAGAATAAAATTTCTAACATCTATCAGTTATCTCATCTATGATAAACCCTCAGCACCCCACCCACCCATGTAGCCAACACAGTTATTTTCTTCTGTGGATAATTCTCTTGTTAAGTCCTTATAACAGGGGTCTCATACAAAATTTCTCCTTTTGACACTGATTGATTTCACTCGGCATGATCTCTTCCAAATGAGACGATGTTACAAGATGTTTTCCAAAATTGTCATTGTTTTTTATCATAGTGTCTGTTTTTTATCATAGTGTAGTGTTCCATTGAGTATATGTACCATAGTTTGCTTATCCATTCATCTGTTGATGGGCATCGGGGTTGATGCCAACTTTTTGCTATTGTGGACTGTGCTGCAACAAACATTCACGTGCATGTGTCTGTTTGTGAGACAACCTTTGTTTCTGAAGGATAAATTCTGAGCGGTGGGATTACAGGATCAAATGGTACATCTATTTCCAGCTTTTTAAGGAAGCGCCAGATTGTTTTGAAAAGAGGTTGTACCATTTTGCAGTCCAACTAGCAGTGTAGGAGAGTTCCAATTTCTCCTCAGCCTCTCCAGCATTTCTTGTTTTGTGTTTTTCGGATCATGGCCAACTTGGTTGGGGTGAGATGGTATCTCATTATAGTTTTGATTTGAATTTCTTTAATAGCTAATGATCGTGAGCAATCAGGATGTGTCTTTCAGCTGCCTGGATATCCTCTTTAGAGAAATGTCTGTCTGTCTCCTTTGCCCATTGCTTAATTGGATTATTTGTCCTTTTCTTGTCGATATTTTGGAATACCTTATAGATTATGGAGATCAGATAACAGTCTATCATACAGTTGCCAAATATTTTTTCTCCTTCTGTAGGTGGTCTTTTAATTCTTTTGATGAAGTCTTTCAATGAGCAAAAGTATTTGATTCTTAGTAGTTCTCATTTATCTATTTTCTGTTGAATGTACTTTGTCAGATTTGAAAGTCTGTCTGAGTTGTGTATTAAAGCTTCCATTGTTGATACTATTTTATGTTGGATGAGCTTTGTCATTTTAGATTTTATATTTAGGTCTTTTATCCAGTTTAAGTTGGTTTTTGTACAAGGTGTGAGATATGGGTCTTATTTCAATTTATTGCAGATGGATATCCAATTTTGCCAGCATCATTTGTTAAAGAGACCGTTCTTACCCCAGTTTAAAGTCTTGGGGCCTTTTTCAAATATTAGCTGTTCATAGGAGGACTGTGGAATCTCTGGGGTTTCAACTCTGCTCCATTGGTCTAACTGTCTCTTTTTGTACCAGTACCAGGCTGTTTTGACTACTGTGGCGGTGTAATAGGTTCTAAAGTCAGGTAGTGAGAGGCCTCCAAGTATGTTCTTCTTCAGTAGTGCTTTCCTTATCTGATGTTTCTTCCCCAAACTTGATGATTTTTTTCTCCATCTCATTAAAAAAGGTCGCTGGATACTCAGTCATGTTAAATAGTTAAAAAAAAAAAAGGTCACTGGAATTTGTATTAGGATTGCATTATATAAGTAGATTACTTTGGGTAAAATAGACATTTTCACAATGCTGAGTCTTCCTATCCATGAGCAGGGTGGATTACTCCATTGATGTTAAGTCTCTCTTAGTTTCTAGTAGTAAGGTCTTGTAGTTCTCTTTGTAAAGATCTCTTATTTCTCAGTAGGTAAACTGTGGTACATATACTTAATGGAGTACTACGCAATGATAAAGAGTAACAATGATTCCAGGAAACATCTCCTAACCTGGTTTCAACTGGAAGACATTATGTTGAGTGAAAGTAGTCAGCGACAAAAGGACAAATGTTGTATGAGACCTCTACGATAAGATCTCAAAAACAGACTTGTGTATAGAAGAAAAGACTCTTTGACAGCTGCAAGGGAGGGGAGGGAGGGGGGAGAAAGGGGAAGGGCTTAGTTTAGATAGTTGCTGGAAATCTGGTTGGGAGAAAGTGGTGATAGCACACATTAGAAACAAGAACAACATTAAGTGGACTTCAGCATAACTTGAGTACTCCTTCCATCTTAACCCAATATTGCAAGGATAGAGTAGCTGGGGCAGGGGGCAGGGGACCATGCTCTTAGGCGAAATCAAGGCCAATTGGCACAACTAGCATTTTGCTAAGAGAGCCCTCTGCACCTCACATTGGTGAGTGGCATCTGGGGTCTTAAAAGCTGCCAAGCTGCCATCCGAGGGCACGGCAGATGGTCCCAACTCAGCAGGAATGGATGCTCACCGAGGACCAAAATGACATGTGGTAAAGACAACGTAGAAGACAGAGAGACCCACAGGAGTGGGTGCCTACATCGACTTGGGACCAGAAGAACCAGATGCTGCCCGGCCACCACCAGTGATAGCCACGATGGAGCTCACAGAGATGAGTCTCACTATCAGCACAAGAATAAAAAGGGGTGCATCCTGAGATCTCCACTAAAAGACCGCAATTGATGGTCCAGCGGTTTCGGGCTTTCCTTGAGAGCATGGCCTCCGGCCCCGATGCTGCCCTTACCCATAAATTATAACGAAGGTCCACTCTTTGGACAGGAATGGATTGGACTTGGCAATGCAGAGTGACCATATATTGGTTGCACTTTGTGGTTCTATACATCTATAGGATATCATCCTGCTGACCTCTGGCTGGAGGAAGGAGAGTGTGTGGACAGGAGGGGAAAGGAGGCTGTTGGGAGAATGAGACATGTATGGAGCAGAGAGGAATAGTGTGCTGTCACCGGGCAGGGAGAGCAGTGGAAGCTGCGTATAGGTGGGCATGTAAATTTATACGGGAATGTACATTTTCACTCAGTCATATTAAATTTAGAAAAAAAAGATCTCTTATTTCTCTACTTAGATTTATTCTTAGGTATTTTATCTTCTTGGATGTGATAGTAAATGGAATTGATTTGATGATTTCTTCTTGAATAATCTCACTGTTGGTATAAAGGAGTCCTGCTGATTTACTTATATTTATCTTGTATCCCATTACTTTGCTGAACCCCTCTATTAGTTCCAATAGTTTAATTATGGATTCCTTTGGATTCTCTTTATAAGCAGTCATATAATCTGCAAATAGGGAGATTTTTTCTTCTTCATTGCTGATATGATGCCCTTTATTTCTTTGTCTTGTCTAATTGTTCTGGCTAGAACTTCTATCACAATATTGAATAGAAGTGGTGAGATTGGGCATCCTTGTCTATTTCCTGTTCTCAAAGGGAACTCTTTTAGTCTTTCACTGTTCAGGATGATAAAGGCAGTTGGCTTTACATAAATGCTACTGATTGCATTGAGGAATTTCCCATCTATTCCTATTTTTCTGAGAGTTTTGAGCATGAATGGTTGTTGAACTTTGTCAAATGCCTTTTCTGCATCAATTGACAAAATCAGATGATTCGTATCTTTTGTGTTATTAATGTGCTTAATTACATTAGTTGTTGTTCTGATGTTGCACCATCCTTGCATGCCTGGAATTAAACCAACTTGATCATGATGAATTTTTTTTTTTTTTTTTTTTGTATGCTGTTGAATTCTATTGGCTAGAATTTTGTTGAAGATTTTTGCATTTGGGTTCATGAGTGATATTTGCCTGTAATTTTCTTTTTTTGTGGGATCTTTACCTAGATTTGGTATTGGGTTATCCTGGCTTCACAGAATGAATTTGGGAGTATTCTGTCCCTTTCTGTGGTGTGAAACAGCCTCAATAGTATTGGAGTTAACTCTTCTCTAAAAGTTCTGGTAGAATTCTCAGGTGAAGCCATCTGGGCCAGGACTTTTTTTGGTCAGTAGATTTTTGATGAATTTTTGAATCTCTCCTGCTATGATAGATTGGCTAAGTTGATCTGCTTCTCCTTGTGATAATCTTGATAAGTGATATGAATCCAGAAATTTGTCCATTTCCCCTAGGTTTTCCAACCTGTTAGAATACATCCTTTCATGGTATTTTTTATTTCAGCTGAGTATGTTGTAATGACTCTGATCTCATTTCTTAATCGGGTTATTTGTATTTTCTGCTGTTTTTCTTTTGTAAGTTTAGCCAATGGTTTATCAATTTTGTGGATCTTTTCAAAGAACCAGCTTTTGGTTTTGTTAATTTTTTCAATCGTTTTTCTATTCTCCAATTCATTTAGTTCTGCTGTAATCATTATAATCTGTTCTCTTCTGGTGCCTGAAGGGTTTTTCTGTTGCTCTCTTTCTACTTGTTGAAGCTGTAAGGTGAATTCTTTAATCTGGGCCCTTTTTTCTTTCAAGGTGTGTGCAGTTATAGAGATAAACTGACCTCTGAGCACTGTTTTTGCTGTATCCCATAGACTCTGGTAGGATGTGTTTTCATTCTCATTTGATTCCATAAATTTCTTTATTTTGTCCTTGATTTCTTCCATAACCCAAGGCTTTTTGTGCAAAATGTTGTTCGGTTTCCATAAGTTTGTGTTTCTACCTATGAATTTTCTGTTACTGATTTCAGCTTTCATAGCTCTATGGTCCAAGAAGATACCTTGCAGTAAATCAATGGTTTAGATTTTATAAAGAATTGCTTTATGACCTAACACATGATCTCTTCTGGAGAATGTTCCATGTGCATTGGAGAAGAAGGTATATTTATCCATTAGTGGATGAAAAGATCTCTATATGTTGATAAGGTCAAGTTGGTTGGTTGTTGCATCTTTATAGATCTTCTGCATCTTTACTGAGCTTTTTTCTGAGTGATCTATCCATAATTGAAAGGGGAGACTTCAAGTTGAAGTCTCCAACTATTATTGTGGAATGATCAATCTCATTTTTCAGTGTTGTCAGTATTTGCTCAATGTATTTAGGTGCTCGGGTATTGGGTGCATAAATATTTAATATTGTTAAGTCCTGCTTGAGTATTGAACCTTTCAGCAATAAATAGTGACCATCCTTGTCCACAAGAGTGGATTTTACATTAAAATCTATTTTATCTGAGATTAGTATCGCCACACCTGCTCTTCTTCGTATATTGTTAGCTTGGTGTATATTATTTCATCCTTTAATTTTCAAATTGTTCATATCTTTAAGTCTAAGGTGTGTTTCTTGTAAGCAACATATAGATGGGTCATATCTTTTGATTCATGATATCACTCACTGTCTGTTTACTGGAGCATTCAGTCCACTTACATGCAGTGTAATTATTGATAGGTATGTGCTTAGTGTCATCATTTTGATGTAATTATTTTTATGTTGATGTTTTCTATGTTACTCTTAATGTTCTGTTCTGGAACATTCTCCTACATGGCTTTTTGTTTTAGTGTTGGTTTTGTGTTCATTGAGACTCCTGTATTGCATTTCTTATTTTTATACAAGACATTGTTAATTTGCTTTGTGGCTACATCTATTATCCCCCTTAACATACTAAGATTAAGCCCAGTTTTAACTACTGCATAACTCTTAAACTTCCTCTGCATCTGAAAGAGCTATAACTACTGTAGTATATCCCTCTTTTAATATGATGATATTATAGTTATCATGGTATGATCACAGATTCCCTCATTTTAATACTGTAGCTTTGATTAAGTTTTGTGTATTCCCTAACTGATTAGAATTTTGGATAATGTGTCCTGAATTGTCACCTTAAATATATGTTTAATGGTTCTGTTTTTCTAAGGGAAGAGCTTTTTTGAATATTTCATATAATTTGGGTTTAGTTTTTATGAAGTCTCTAAACTTCTCTTTATCTTCAAAACTAACTCTTAATTTCACCATTATATTTCATACTTTTGCAGGACAAATAATTCTTGGATCGAAGTTTTTCTCCTTCAGGGCTTTGAATATGTCTGCCCACTGTTTTCTAGCCAGCACTGTTTCTTCAGAGAAGTCAGATGAAAGCCCACAGGGTTTCCCTTGGAGTGTTAGCTTTGCTTTGAGCCTTGCTGCCTTCAGAAGCATCTGTTTATCTTTAATCTTACTAAGCTTGGTTATAATATTTCTTGGTGTCTTTCCTTTGGGGTCTAGCTTTTGTGGTGTTCAATAAACATCTTGGATACCTATGTTCTCTTTGCTCATAATCTCAGGGAAGTTTTCAGTCAGCATCTCTACAGCAGTACTCTCCACATTATCATAAAACCCCTCCCCTTGTTCAGGAACTCTAATTAAATGTAAATTATTCCTCTTAATGAAGTCCCACATGTTTCTTAATGCTTCTTCATTTTTCTTCTTTATTTTATCTGATTTTACCTCATAAATGCTGGTGTCAGTTGCTCTGTCTTCACAGTCACTAAGTCTAACTCCTATCTGTTCAGTCCTACTCTTTTGGCTTTGGATTGAATTATCTAACTCTGTAATTCTGTTAATGATCAGATGTATTTCAGATCATTGATGTTCCATCAGTTCAGATAGCTTACTAAATTTTTCATTTTGTTCTACTGTACTTTGTTTAATCTCCAGGAGGGTTCTATATATAAATCTTTTGTACTCAACCTCCAATAGATTCAGAAAGGCTTCTTCATCTGGGAAATTTTTTGAATCTTTATTTTGGGAATTTTCTGGAGCATTTGAGGGCTGCTTCTTTAAGTAGCTAATTATGGTCTGCTGCCTGCATACTGTCTAGATACTGTTTGATTTCTCTGGTACTGGATCTAAGGTAATTGTTAGTCACCAGCTGTCTCTAGTACTCTAGTGATTTGCCCCGGTGGACTCTCTGGGGTAGAAGTCTCTGCTTATTGGGTGGCAGAGAGGCAAAGAGGTCTTCCTACTTACGGAGAAACTGAGTGCTGTCAGCCAGCCCTACAATGTGAGTCAAAGAAGGGTGGGAGGAAAAGCTGCTGGGCCTTTCAGCCTTAAAAGTAAACTTCACTTCTATGTAGGGAGCTGTCCAAGTGTTGAACTAGGAACTGTCCAACGTGCTGGCCAGAACAGGCAGTCAGGAGCAGCAGACTCTGCCTGCCAGCTGATAATGAAAGTATGTTACCAGCCATTTGCAGAAGCTGCAGTTCTCTGATACTGTGAAACAGAAGAAGCGGAGGTCAGACAGCTGCTGGCTCGTTTTTGAGTGGGGAAGATAGTCTGATACTGGTGCCTAGTCAAATATGCTAGGACCTAGGGCTCCCCAGATGTTCAGTGCTCTGTACAAATATCATCCAGGCCTTAGTTCTCAGAATAAAATGAGGAGATGTGTATTTACTCTGCCATCTTTTAACGGGATTTCATTTTATCCTTTTTTATGTTAAGAGATTCGATTCATCAAAATTTGGTGAAGTTTGCATCTGTGTTCACGAGTGATATGGGTCTGAAATTTCTTTTCTTGTGTTAGCCTTCTCAGGCTTTTGGTATCATCATTAGCTCACTTTCTAAAATAGGTTGGGACATTTTTCTTCCCTTTTTTCTGCTAAGAGTTTTCTTTTTCTGTCTTTCTTTCCCACCCCACCCCCCCGACCTAAATGTCAGACAGAGTTTTCTTCATGGGAAGAAATTCCATTCCTTTACTAATTATGGCTTGGTTTACTAATTATAGGAATATTCATACTTTTTATTGCTGTTTGTGTTAGTGTCAGCAAGTCTTTTTTTAAACAATTTATCTGTTATATCTAAGTTGAATTGATTGGTTTAAGATTGCTTATAAAATTCTCCTTTTCTTTTTAATATATGTAGAATCTGTAGTTTTATACCCTCTTTCATGCTTATATTGATAATTTGTGGGGGTCCCTCTATCCCTTTTTTTTTTTTTTTTTTTTACCTTATTCGGTCTAGCTAAGGTTTTGTCTATTTTACTGATCTTTTCAAAGATGAACTTTTGGCTTATTGATTGTATCCATAGTTTGTTTTCTATTTCTTTGAATTCCATCTGCTTGTATCTTCATTATTTCCTTCCTTCTACTCAGTTTCAGTTTAATTTGTTCTTTCTTTTTAAGCTTCTTAGAGTGGAAATTAACTCATTGATTTTAACAGTGCCTTTTTCTTTATTATACTTTAGGTGAAAATTTACAAAGCAAATTAGTTTCTCATTAAACAATTAATACACATGTTGTTTTTTTGACATTAATTACCAGCTCACATGTCAACATTCTCCTCTTCTAGATCTTGAACTGCACATTACCATCTTCCTGTCCCCTCCTGCCTTCCAATCCTTGCTTCTAGGCTGCTGTGCCCATTTAATCTCCTTTTGTTTTATGGGCCTGTTTAATTTGACTGAAGGGTGAACCTTAGGAATGACTTCAGTACTGAGTTAAGAGGGAGTCCAGGGGCCATTTTCTCAGAGTTTCACCGGTCTCTGTCATACCAGTAAGTATGTGTGTGTATGAAGGAGAAAGAGAGAAAGTTAGGATTTTGTTCTGTATTTTTCTCTAGCTCTGCCCAGAACCCTCTGTTGTGATCCCTGTCTCAGCAGTCCATGGTGGTAGGCAGGCAATATCTAATTGTGCTGAGCTTAGCTTGGCAGAGGTGGTGGTCCTTGTGGTCCTTTAGTGCTTTGGACTAATTCTGTTCTTGTATCTTTGATTCTCTTCATTCTCCCTTGCTCCAGACTCATCTTTTTTTTTTTTTAAGAAAAAATATTAGAAGCTAAATTGACTCCCTAAGATTTGCTTTAGATACATTCTACAAATTTTGATAGCTTCTATTTTTTTTTTGTCCTTTTGTTTGAAATATTTTCTCATTTCCCTGTGATTTATTTTCAACCCATAAGTTAGGTTGTATTGCTTGAATTTCAAGTGTTTGAGACTTTTCTAGATAACTTATTGATTGTTACTGGTATCCAATTTACTTCTGATCTGGTCAGAGATCATGTTATTGTTGCTAGGCTCAGTGGGGTCAATTTCTACTGATAATGACCTCATATGATGGAGTAGAACCACCCTATAGGTTCTTCTGGGCTGTCATCTTTTGGGGAACAGATAGCCAGATCTTCGTCCCACAGAGCCACTAAGTAAGTTGCAAGCAGAGATCACAGTCAGAGATCACAGTCTGTGTGATTTTCCCTGAGAGGGATGCAGTGCATGAATTATAACTGCCCTTGCTGTAGATGAAGAAACTGTGGCTTGGAAAGGTAAGTAAGTTTCCCAAGGGCATCCAGCTGATTGCTCTTTGGAACCAGGGCTCAACATAGGCCCTCTGACCTTTCTGCACATCCACACTCAGGCAGATGGACAGTTCTCCATTCCCATCAGTCCAGGACGCCCTCCTCAGAAGGCTAGCATTCCAGTAGCATATATGCGAAGGGGGAGGACATATGGCAATGAAGAGTGCTGTCCCTGGAATCAAGACAGAGCTGGATTTAAACCTGTTTCTGCTGTTTACTAGCTGTGTGACTTTAGTTCAAATACATAATCACCCTGCCTCTTTGTCTCCTAGTCTATAAAATGGTTTAGAAAGTTGTTACAAGCTTCAAATGGGATCAATAGTTTTATGTTGGTGCATAAAAAATGCCACAAAGTTAGCAACTTTAAAACAGTGCAGATTATTCTCTCAGTTTCTGTGGTTCAGGAGTCTAGTATGGTGGGCCTGAACTCTCTTCAAGTTCTGTAACAACTAAAAGCAAGGTGTAATTGGGAGCTGCTATCTTACCTGGTGCTCAGGAGTCTCCTTCCAGTTTATTTAGGTTGCTGACACAATTTATTTCTTCCTGGTTGTAGGACTGAGGTCTTTATTTCCTTGCTAGCTTTCAGCTGGGGACCACTCTTAGCAACTAGAGGCTACCCACATTCCCCACCACATGTCACCCTCTACCTTCAAACCAGTAATGGCTCACTGAATAATTTCCATGTTTGCAATCTCTGACTTCCTTGTCTCTAATTTCTAGATCTAAATTTAAAGGGCCTACCACACTTAACCTCCCTAACTTAAAGTGAACTGTGCTGTGTAACAACCTAATCACACAAATTCCCAATCCTGGGGGTTATGCAGGATATGTACACTAGGAGGTGAGGAATCCTGGGCACCATCTTAGAACTCTGCCTACTACATGGGCAAACACAGGTGCATCGTCTAGTGAAGTGTCTGACACAGATAAGCTGTCAATAAATGTTAACTATCATTATCATCCCTGGAAAGAAAAGGAGGTTTCTAATTAAAAGATGACAGAGTCCACAATGATACTTTCACATGTGCCCCAATAAATAGTCCCCCATCCTAAGTGAGTTTGCCAGAGATTATAAAGTTCTAGGATACCCTCATCCATAGAGGCTGGCAGCCTCTGTGGCTATCTTCATGTTACCAACACAACTAGCTTGAAAAATGGAAAAAAATCCATCCTTTAGATTTTTATTTTGCATAAAAATGACCATCACTTTTGGGGGAAAAAAAGGTGACTGAGCCCACTAATTGCCTTGGCATCTTGTGCATAGATGCAAATCTACCTAGGGGAATGGATCGGATGACTTTCTATAATCCTTTCTAGCCTGATAAGTCTATGAATCAAACCAACCAACCAACCCACTGCCTTCTGGTCAATTCTGAGTCATAGCAGTACTATAGGACAAAGTAGAATCACCGCATCAAGTTTCCAAGGAGTGCCTAGTGGATATGAACTGCCAACTTTTTGGTTAGCAGCCATAGCTCTTGACTGCTACACGACCAGGTAGATGGAGTAACTTTTCTGTAGGTTTCACTGCATAAAAACATTACATTGGTCCTAGGGACTTGAATAGGTTCTTAGGATAAAATTTGACCTCAAAACCAATTTCCGCAATGGTTTGTCACATGTTCCGTATAAGTGGAATTACTCAAAAATATTTCACAAAATAGTTTCTCAGTCAACACTTGGGCATAATTCATCATGAACTTCCTAAAATCATTTGTTTCTCTTCTTGCTTGAAGGTCAGAAAGGGATGGTATGTTCTTATTTAGAAACCTGTCCAAACTCTCCCTAAGCAGTTCAAAACTTCCTGTATGTTGCTTTTCTCCATACTTACTTTGATTATTTGCCATCCAGTTGCCTTTTCAGCCTAACTTTCTCTATTAAGAATTTTTGAAAAAATGGTACATTCTGGACTATTTGAATAGTTTTTCATTGTTAAGACCCTCATGTTGCCAAAAACACCATTTTCTTCAAACTTTTCATTAGCTGCCAAGCTCTTTCAACCAGTCTTATGCATTTAATCCTCTCTGAATAACACAGATAAAAATAGATTTTCTCCTCTTGATTTAAGAGAATTGGGGTAGACGTCTCCACCCAATTTAATGCTCATCCCACCCCTTGTGGCAGCCTCAGAGGCCTATCTGGACACTAGCACACCACAGAGCATGGTGTGGCAATCCCAGTTCCAGGAAAGTACTTCATAGTGCCATCTGCGGGAGCCCTGAAACCTGAGGGTCCTTTGAGGCCTGGGGCAGGGCAGGGGGAGGGGTGCTCATCAAGTGTAAGTGGTTACACTGTGGGCCGCCTTATGTGCTACTTTCTCCAGAAATTAGTCACTCACATATTCACTCCCTTGCTAAGTCCTTAAAAAGCAGCTCAACTGATCTTTTGGTTCTTTGAAGTTTAGTCATGGACGCAGGCTTCTGAGTGTAAACCCTGTGCTTCGTAGCTTGGCCACATGGAGCTGGGGCAGAGCCAGCTTCTGAGCAGGTAGCACTATGCCAAGTAGCATAGTGCCAAAAATCACTGTCTCCATGCCCACTGGGACAGACGCTCCCGGTGCTGGGGAAAACCCTGACTGGAAAGGACTTGACAACACCCCCCTTCCCTGGTGCTCTACACCTTCCCAGCCCCTCTCCAGTTATGCCTGTATTTCTGGAGTTCCCAAGCGTCAAGGGAATGACCAGGAAGGCAAGAATTGTGGCCAGCAGATACTGCTCATCTCCCATATGGCCACTGCAAGCAGCTGTGGAACTGGGCTGCACTGGGCAGAAAGGAGAGCATCCAGTGCTGGGTTCCCAGGAAGTTATGGGTCTAACCTTAGTGGCAGAACCTGCAGGCCCAACTGCTGCTATGATTCGTGGGGTCCCTCCCTCCCTCCTTCCCTTTTTCTCTCCCTCTGTCTTTTTTTTTCCTTTGTTTTTTTTTTTTTCCTGGATTCCTAGGAATAGTTCCCTTAAAACCCCAGCCTCATCTCTGCTAATTCCCTACAGCAGAAAAGAGGGAATTTTCCAGACCCAGGCCAGTGTAGCACTCTGAGTGGGCATCAGGGAGCCAGTGACAGGGCACTGAGAGGGGACCTGGAGAAGGCTGTAGCTGCCAAGGCCTCATCTCACCCACACACCTTGGGCTCCTGAAGCATTGCATGCTCACCTGCCCTCCTGGGCTTTTTCCCTCATGAGGTTTACTGAGATAGAAGCCGTGAAGAGAAATGTAAACCAATAAATAACACAGTATTATTGTATTCTTGAACTCTCCAAATCATTTTGAAAAGTCTCCAAAGGATTTGGTTTGTTTTTCCTTTTAGAAGAGAGAGCAGCAGAGATAGGGAGGAATCCAGAGCTGCCTGACATCCAAGCATCCTCTCCACACTACGTAGGTCAGAGAGAACATGTTATTTATGAGAACTTGACATCTGTTGCTGTGAAGTGATAAGCTCCTTTACAAAGCCTGGCCATCAATTACTGCAGCGCAGCACTTGTCGCGGGGTGGAGTGAGCTTACCATCCTTGCACCCTGCACAGACCCACAGACCAGCGTACCAGGCACTGAGTTCACAGCTGGCTTAGCCTCCTCACTCCCAGGAGGCAGGGCAGCAAGCAGGTAAAACCCTTCAGCAGGAACCCCCCAGGCCATCTTTCTCCAGGCGCTCAGGCTATGTTCCTGGCTTCATTCATTTCTATTCTTTGGCCCTTTTTGAGAGATTGTTTCAAGGAGTAAACTCCCTGCCATCCTGCTTTCTCAGTGGAAATGAAAAACTGGGTTACGTTGACTTTCTGACCTCAGGCATGTAAGCCAGAAGAGTTGCAGCAAACTTGGCTTGCCAGGAAAGCCACACAGGAGGAGTAACTGGAAGAGCAGCCCAGCTTTGGCAGGGCAGTTAGCCTGTCTGTTGGGAGAGCTACCAAGTACTCAGGCCTGCGTTTGGATTACCGGTGCCTGCCTTGGGAACATGCTCGTGATAGCCAAACAGCTAGTTCCACATCTGTGGGTTGTGATCACGTATTTTCTCTCCTGGAAAAATATAAGACACCTTATAGAATCAGAATGGAAACATTAATGGTCGAAACATATTAATGTATCCGAGTTGACTTAGAACTGTTCAAAGAAAAAAATGTACAGTAGATGAAGCAACTGAAACGAATAATGGCCTGGAATCTAGGAGACCCGGGTCTCATCTAGGCATCGTAATTCATTTGCTGGGTGATCTTGGGAAACACTCGTACCCTTTTGGGCCCCCAGTGCCCATACCTTGGTACTTAATGACTGCTGAACTCTAACACACTTCTAAGATCTTCAGTGAAAATTATATTTAAGGTAGTTTAGCGTACTTTTTAATTCATGTTTAGAAAATTCCATCTCTGCTGCCAGAGGTCAGATGCAAATTGAAAACATCACTAAAT
Organism: Heterohyrax brucei; assembly: GCA_028571685.1. NCBI lineage: Eukaryota > Metazoa > Chordata > Mammalia > Hyracoidea > Procaviidae > Heterohyrax > Heterohyrax brucei. The sequence goes on from CM053164.1 coordinate 43,689,005, forward strand.
GGAATTAAGTACACTATGTACGTGATGGATTTTGTACAACCTGTATCTGATATTTATAGAAACTTCAGTTGTAGAACATGCACACATATGCCCTGAACACACACCCAGTAAAATAATTCTAGATGTAATGTCTTTTCAGATGTCAAGTTAAAACAGCTTCTTGTGAATTAAGCTTGACTGCTCAGATGTGCGTGTTGGTTTCTGACAGGTGCCGCCAGGGCTGCTCAGGGCTGCCGTGTGTGACGTGGAGTCCAGCCAAGGCAGGAGAGCCAAGTTGCTTGTTTCCAGTCACTTCTCATTAAGGCATGAATTCTAGAAAAAGGGGAAGCAGAAAAGAATGAGCAGGCTGATTCATCTTGGGCAGATCATTAATGACAAGCAGAAGGCATGCTTCTACAGAAAAGCGACCCTACCTTGTCTGTTGTCACACCATTCAGTACAGGGTCCACCTGTGAAAGTGAACTAGATCCATGACTTATTAAAGTTCAGAATTTACAGAGGTGAGCAAATAGGAGGAGGAGTTTTGGGGTCAGTTACCTCTAGACCGGTCACCTGCAAAATCTAAAGCCAATGGCTGAGTTAAGTCGGATGATCAAGGCATGAGTGAGTCCTAGGAAGGTAAGTGTGGCAGAGGGGACCAGTCTCAGGACAAGGGGCATGGGAGGAACTTTAGAGATCATCTCGTGTAGCTCAGTCTGAATGTGATAACCCTTGACCATTGTGGTGGAAATTCAATGATATAATTGACATAAAACCCTTAGCACAGTGATTGCCATAGAGTTGCTGTTTAAGTCATCATTTTCATTTCTGGGAAGAACTTGTTCATGCCCACCAGTGTCAAGATTATAACTCTGTCCCATGACTGGTGGACCAGGACCCAGCTTACGCCACCCCAATCTCTCATCTTTACTGTGCTGTTTCCCACTCTATTGCTCATAGGATCAGGAGAGTGGAGTCAAGGGTTGGAAGCTGGCATCCTGGTACCCATCCACCTACTTATGGTGGTACCCATGGAATGGCCTGATGTGGACGCTTTCTTCCTACTGGTTTACTCAGGAGGCCGAAGGCTTCTGTGCCAGAGAAAAAGCCTAGGATATCCTTGAACAAAACTGTCTGTCTTGAGGGTCTGAAGACCTACTGAATAGCTTTAAGAGAAAGTAAATGTTCCTGTGTCCAAAACTTATTACAGCCTAAGGGTAAAGAGGAAAAGGGATTTTGCACTGATGTAGGCAATTACTTCTTAGCTGTCTCAGAACCTCTGGTGAGGGTGCACACTGAGAACAGGACAGAAAAATTCCAGTGACTCGTATCTTCCCAAACAGACAGATCCTCTGGTACTTAGTCACACCTTCTAGAACAAGGAAGCCAAGAAAGTGGAAATGAGGCAGTGGTCATCTAGAGTAGCCCGTAGTCCAAAGAAACTTCTGAGAGGAAAAAGTCATTTGCTTCCTCATGTGCCAAGGTTGTTCAAGGCAGAATTACTAGTGTGGACCCATAGCTTACCACAGAACAGGCCTTAGAGCAGCTGTGATGCTAGAATCGCAGTTCCCAAAGCTTGCGCAGAACGCATCTAGGAGGTCTCCATGCTGTGTGTAACTGCAGGTGAGTTACCACAGGTAATTCATTCAGCAAGCAGAACGTGTACATGGACGCACACACACAACATTACTGCCCTGTAGCTCCTGAAATCTACCCACCCATACTGGAAGAGTCCTAAGTACGAAGCCGAGTGATTAATTTCTGGAATGATCCATCACTGGTTTTGAGATGCCAGTGTGACAGTGGGGCTGTCCATAGCACTAACTGCTCATTAACTACTTGTAGATTAAGTACAAGTCAAAATTTCAAAGTGGGAAGCTCTGTGGCTTTTATTGAAAATCAAAATTTAGAAAACCGAAATTTTCCATTATTGTTCATCTTTTGGATTGGGTAATCTTTGAACTGTCATTATTCCAATTGTCAAAAAATGTAAAACTTGTATGTGAGCATACATATAAAGGTAAAACTGCATTGTTTTTCTTGAAATAATTGATAGTGTATCATCCAGTCCATTCTGCTCACCTTGTAGATGATGATGGTAAATACTGATGATATATAAATGCTTTATACATGTCAGCTTCTATGATTCTCATAACAGCCCTATGAGATATTGCAACTGTTTTACAGATTATGACATGGAGGCCCAGCACACAATGAAGTAACTTTTCCAAACACTAAGGATAACTTAGTGTATGAACTAAAGGTATACCTCGGGTTTCCTTTTATGTAGCTTTCTGCTCTTGCACTGAGCTGCCTCCCACCTGAGGTTTACTGCCCAAGTTATTCCAAATTCTCCAAACAACTCAGCCCAGCACTCTGTTTAGAACTGTAGTCTCCAGTCTCCCTGCTTGGTTGACACTGGGGGTTGGTCTATCTCACGTGGGTTTGCAGTGGCAGACACTGATTAGATTTTGCCCGAATCATCAGTGCCTCTCCCACTCATTCCTTCAGTATGTTTATTGTGTTCAAAGTAGTAAGTATCAGGCACCATGTTAAGTGGTGTCGCCAACACTGCCCCACTAGAGCAAAGGTGGAAGTTCTCCATGAATAACACTATAAGAGTGACACAGCCGCATGCAGCCTGAGTACAGTAAGAATCCGGATGAAAGGAGATCGTCTGTTCTCTGGGACGTAGGAAGCTGATACTGAAAGATAAGTAGGGTTTGAGTGTGCAGAGATGGAAGAAGACTCTCCTGCCAGAGTGAGCAGAGTGCCCAGTGGCCCAGAGGAAGGGCAGTGTGGGGGTTCCCAGTATACTAGGGTCCGCTGAAGAGAGTAGCAGTAGACGAGGCAGAAGAGAACAAAGAGAGGACAGCGGCCTCCCCAGGGTAGAGAAAGCATCAGCTCTGGAATCAGAGCAGCCAGAATTCTCATCCTGGCTCTACCACCTTCTCATTCTTTCTTTATGTCTGGTTTTCTCATCTGTACATAGGGATCATGAGTATTAAATGGGAAAATGACTGCAAAATGCCTGGCAAACTGTTGGTGTGCTATTAATGGTATTTGTTGTTGTCTGCCATGCTAAGACATTTGATCTATTTGATGGAAATCCTGGTGGCATAGTGGTTAAGTGCTACAGCTGCTAACCAGAAGATCGTCAGTTCAAATCTACCAAGTGCTCCTTGGCAGCTCTGTGAGGCAGTTCTACTGTCTATAGGGTCACTGTGAGTGGGAATCAACTCGGTGTCAGTGGGTTGGGTTTTTTTGTTGGTTTTGTTATGTAGATAGTAAGGCTTTACTTATATTAGCAGATTACATATTAATACAATGATCTGCCTGTGTGCACATATGGAAGTCATAATAGAGCCTTTTTGGCTTTGGAAGTATTAAGAAAGGTAATAGAGATCAAGTTTTACCACCACAATGATGAGCACTATAAATGAGCATTTATCTTCAGTCCCTTCACCCCTTTTTGCCACCTCAACACCCATGGCTTTTGAAACATACTCCTGCTGTCCCAAGTTAAAACTCCTAGGGTTAGCAATTAAAAATACAGGGTATCCAGTTAAGCTTGAATTTCATTTTTCAGTATAAATATATCCCATGCAGTATTTAGGATAGACTTATATTTAGAGTTGTAGTGTATATTTAAGTTACTTGTTACTTACCTGAAATTCAAATCTGATTGGACATCCTATGTTGAAGGGCCTGGTAGCAAAGTAGTTATGAGCTCAGGCTGCAGACCAAAAGTTTGGCAATTCAAATCCACCAGCTGCTCCTTGGAAACTGTGGGGCAGTTCTGCTCTGTCCTATGGGATCAGTATGAGTCAGAATCAACTCAGTGGCAATGGGTTTGGTTTTACACTGAGCCCAGTTCCAGGGCGGGTTAACCAGTAGGCAAGGTATGTGCAGGCTCATGGGAAGTAAGGCAAGCTTTTAGCACAACATGAAAAACAGAAGAAATCGTACACTACAGATTAGTAAATACGCATACGTAAAGCTGTTCACCCGTTGCTTGGTTAGTAATCCACCCCTGAATCAATCAGAACAGCCCGTGTGTGTGTCTGGGACAGGAGCCTTGCCCGCCTGCTCTCTCAGCTAACAAAGGCTCTGCACATGTGAGGTAGTGCCTTCCTGTCCCTTCCCAAGGAACCAGCTGCCAGTGAGTTGGTTCCAACCCCTAACAGCCCCACCCTGTCAGAGTAGAGCTGTGCACCATAGGCTTTCAGCAGCTAAGCTTACAGACGCAGATCACTTCCGGGGCAGCGATGTGAAGTGATGGTGAGACCTGGTGTATGTGTTGTGGGGTGGGAGTAGGAGCACAGTGGGGAAGAGTGTCTTGTACCAGCCTTTACATACCCTGAGGCCTGTCTGTGTCTGGACAGCCTTTCCTTCCTCCAGCTTGAAGATACCATGAGGATTTTCTTTTTTTCTGCGGAACATTTTTGCAGACAATTGCCAGAATGAATGCAGCCTTTGTGGCCTGCTAACTTCTCTCATGGAACAACAGTACCTTCAGAGAAGAGTGCCTTTCTCACAGAGTTCACTCTAGAAACGCTGCTGGAGTAGGGAGCTTGAGTTACCTGTTCTGGAGAGACATGTGATATGAGTAACTGGGATGAGACACAGCCAGTGTTCAGTAACTGGCCAAATGTGCCCACTCTTGTAAACCTGAGGATCTGAACCTCAGAGCTAGAAGGGGACGACTTCAGAAACATAACCAGACAATCCAACTTGACTTTAGAGGTAAAACAAAGGAGACCCAGAGAAAGGAAGCACTTGGCCCAAGGCCACATGGCTATTCAGAATTTGAGTCCAAACTTAGCTTGAGGTCTCATCTTCTACCTTGGGGTCTTCAGCAACAATTTAGCGGATCTGAGAATCCCAGCAAACTTGTGTGGTTAATTTCTGACTCTTCTCTGTGGATTACTTGATAAGTAGTCTCCAGATGTCTACTTTGCTCCCTGTATTTTGAGACTGCCAAGCTTGATTTTAAGCTTTGACTCATCCCCTCCTTCAGACCGACTTGGTTAAGCCCAGAAGAGGGAGGCCATGACTGGTGGGAAGTTAGTGGCATTTCCTAAATCCCACCTGATTGCGGCCCGCCCTGTCAGTGCCTCCGTGCTGCTCTCTGGGCCCCACACTCGCCAAGTCTTCTGTGGTTGAGATGGAAAAATCCACCTCAGAGCAGACAGTGTTGAGCCTCAATTTCAGTGTCTCCATGTATCATAAGGTGGAATTAGAACAAAGCAGAGCATGTGTTTGAGCAGAACAGCTCCCTTGGGTTTAAGAATGACTTTGACCTATTCCTTTCAGATTAGAGTGATTATGCAGCTGCCAGCGAGTTCTTAGAGGAATCACTTTATAAAATAGTTTCACCAGCGCGGTGGTATTAACCCTAAAACCAGCTTTATCCGAACACTCTGAAAGCAAACCTGACTGGGCAGGCAGAGCCAGCCCACATGGAAGCCTGGAGCAGCGATCATGGGATCTTCCACTCCTTATTTTCTTGTGCTTGCCACAACCTGTCATGAGACCAAGAAAACTTGTTTTGAAAATGCTTGACAGCCAAAACAACCTGTTCTCAGCCCTGGACGACAGGGTTTGTCCTTTCTAGCCATTTATGTACTGGTAGGTGTTTGACTAGCTGCTGACTGGAAAAAATGAATTTGCTGTTTTCGTCTTATATTGTTCACAGACTAGTGTCAGTGGCTGTCCAGCTCCTTGTTCCTTTTTCCCAAGCCCTTCACTAGAGACACGTGAAGACTGCCTGAGCCTAACTGGTGAATGAGGTTAGCATCCTGTACTCAGGAGGATGCAGCCAATCATTACCTTGTTGCACGTAGAGCTCCACGTGTGGGTTGTCTTTCCCAGTCCTGTTTGATAGGTTTCACCCTGTGATTTTCCTCTTGTTTCTTGGTCGGCTACCCCGGTATGGCGCAGTGTCACTCAGATGCTGCACTTCTGCATTTGGGCCTTCCACGCTGGTCGCACAGGAGTGGGCGGGCAGTGGAGCCACTGTTCCTCTGAGCACAGCGTGCAGGTCAGGCCACTGACCGGGGTCTTGGTCTTGGACGGACACCAGATGGTCATGAGCTCATGTGGCTGCCGATGGAAGGGCTGGGCTAGACGAGGGGGTGGCAAACTGGTCCAAAGGCCAAATCTGGCCAGCTTCCTGTTTCTATGAATAAAGTGCTATTAGAACTCAGCCACACCAGTGTATTTACATATTTTCTGTGGCTGCTTTTACTAGAGTTGAACTGTTGCCACAGAAAGTATATGACGTATGAAACCGAAAATACTATCTTAGCCTTTACAGAGAAAGTTGACTTACCTCTAGACTAGATGATGTGTGTGGATGCTGTCATTGTTGTTAGTGACTGTCAAATTGGCCCCTGACACATGATGGTTACATACACAGCAGACCGTAGCACTGAGCATTCCTGTGACATCTTGTGATAGGTTCCACACTGGATCATTGTAAGCCATAGGGTTTTTAGTGGCTGGTTTATAGAAGTGAATCCTCAGGCCTTTCTTCCTAGACCACCTTAGTGTGAAAACTGGTCAGCACTGCAGCAGCGTGAAATCCCTCCCTGACAGATGGGTGCTGCTGCACATGAGGTGTGGTGGATGCAACTGAACCTACATCCCCCACATGGAAGGCGGGAATTCTACCACTGAATCGTCTGTGCCCCACAGATGATCTTAGGGGTTTCCAAATCCAGTGTTTGATGATATTTGAATTTGTGGAAGTTCATTTACAGGACAAGGTCCTGAAGCAACTAATGAAGGGCTAATTAAAAGGGCTGTGAAACTGTTGAAATCTTCTAAGGGCTTATTTTGTGTATGTGGGTATTTGTTTTGGTCTAATGGCTCTAACACCTGTGGTGTGACCGCTTCTGAGGAAAAGACACCCCTGTGCATGGGTCTGAGTGCACTCAGTGGTGTGGTCTGTGGTGGGACACCCTGTTTGTACTCACGGGGAAGAGAACACAGATTTGCCAGCTAACCTTGGCAGGAAAAGCAGCCAAATGCCTCTCACAGCCTGTAAGGCTGCCCAAGCTGCACCACCTTGCTGGGCTGTCTGTGTTTGCCTTGTCTGTCCGTTAGAGCAGTGTGGCTGGGGAGGAGCAGCTAGAGACGGCAGGGTGGAGAGGCCGGGCTGCAGTGGGACAAGCAGGAGCGGGCCCGGAAGGTGCCAGAAAAATGCAGTGACATAGAATGAACTTCTCTCTTTAACTTTCTCCCAACAGACCAATCCAAACAAGGTCTAACTGACAGAGTTGTCACCCTGGTGAATTTCTGCACACTCATGTTCAGGCACCAAAAACACAGAATTGAATGGTTGCCTTCTCAGAGCCTGTTGGCCTGTAAGAAAAAGGTGGCCCCTTTGGATCAATGCAGAGTTTGACTGATAAGTTTGGATAGAGAGAAGGGTGTTCCTTTCCCTGGGGGAACATCCCTGACAGGACACACAGCTTGACCAACAGAGGACGGGCTGGCTTTCAGCCCATGCTTGCTGCCTGGCCCAGACACCTTACTGCAGGCCAGAAGCTGCATACCAGGGACAACAGCCCTGCCCTGATAGTTGTGCACTTGACAGTTGTAGGGTCCTCCCAGGATCTTGCTGGACAGCAACAAGGTAACTCTGCTTGGGGCTTAGGGCAGCCCATCAGTCTCTGTCCTCTTCAGCCATGCTGTACTGTGAGGGTGGCTCAGAGTCTCAAAGCTTGAAAGAAGGGTATCTCATGAATACAGAGACTTGGTCTGCAGCAGACAACCAGCCAACCTGTTGTCATCAAGTCACTTTCAATTCATGGTGACTCCATGTGTGTCAGAATATGGTTTTCAGTGGCTGATTATTTTGGAAGTAGACTGTTGGGTCTTTCTTCCAAGCTACTTCTCAGTGGGCTTTAACCTCCAGCCTCCCCTCTGGCAGCCAAGCGTGTTTATTAACTGTCAGTGTCGCCCCGGGATGCTTAAAGCCAGTTGGCCTCCGTTCAGCTCTGGCTCACTCTGATGCCATGTGTGTCAGGGTAGAACTGTGTGCCGTAGGGTTTCCAGGGGCTAGTGGCTTGGAAGTAGATATCCAGGCCCTTCTTCTAGCATGCCTCTGGGCAGACTCAAACTTCCAACCTTTTGGTCAGCTGAGCATGCTAACCATTTGCCACTAGCCAGGGATAGAGGCCCTAAAGTTGTTGTCGTTGTTGTTAGGTGCCGCCGAGTGAGTTCCGACTCATGGCGACCCTGCACACAACAGAAGGAAACGCTGGCTGGTCCTGTGCCACGCCCACAATCATTTTTGTGCTTAAGCTCACCGTTACAGCCACTGCATCAGTCCATCTTGTTGAGGGTTTTATTCTTTTCTACTGAACCCCTACTCTACCAAACATGTAGTATAGGTGATTATCTTGAAGATCCCAAGCCCTGGCTTTTCCTTGCCAACTTCTGACCTAACACTGGTTCAGCTTAAAGAATGCACATGATTTTACAGTTATGTTTCAAAGGTCATGTGCTAACAGTGCAAAAAAACAAAAAAGGTTACAGATCCAGAACAAGTGATTCCTGGCGGCAGGGAATTTCTAACCATTCTTTTTTTCCCAGGTTTCCGCCAAATTGATGACCCAGGTGAAATCCAAGCCAAAAGTGATCACCCCTGGTCATAGGCCAGAGAGAAGGAATCCTGTGAAACCAAAGCCAAGCCTCATATTCATGGGGTGGCAAGTTTTAGGAAAACAGCAGCCTTGAATGTGTACTAGAAATTCCATCTTTGAAACCTCTATGAGGAAAGTCTCACCCAAACATATTTTGTGGGGAGGAGTCTTTTTAGTTAAAAAGCTGCCAGCCAGGGCCCAGAAATCCCTCTAGGGGGTTGTTGATTTCCTCAGGAGGTCTACCTTTTTGAAAGGAAACATACCAAAGGATTTCATTAGCCCCTCTGTTTTCTCCCCCTCCCCACCCCACTCTACCCAGAGGCCGCTTTGGGCTGTAACTCCTTGTAGAGGAGAGTGACCGTGGAGTTCCTTGTCCTTTGTGTTGGTTCCCAGCTCAGAAATCAATTTATTCTTTTCTCAAGTTTAGTACCAGATGATTATTCAGATAAAGTAAGGTTAAATATACAGATGTAAAATAACCCCGTATATATACATGTGTATATGTGTGTGTGTTTGGATGGGTGGGTGGATGGATGGACGATAGGTTATTTTCTGGCTTGATCTCCAAACCAAGTCCCTGCAGTGGACAGTTGTTGTGTAGACGTTGGAGCTCGTGTGGCAGATGGTAACGAGCTCCGCCTTGAACCAAAAGATCAGCAGTTTGAATCTACTGACTGCCCCTTGGAAACCCTATGGGGCAGTTCCCCTCCAACCTCAGGGTCTCTGTGAGTCAAAATTGACTCAGTGGCAGCAGGCTGTTTTTTTTCCAGTTTATGTCGATGTTAAAAATAGATTGACAAGGGGAAAATAATCAGTTAGCCAATCATTCAACAAAAAATTGGGGCAGGCATTTCTGTGTCAATATGTCGAACACCCAAAAATGAACACATAAGCCTCAGGTATCTACAACAGAAAGAAAACCAAAGCCTCGCGAGCTGCTGCATGTCAAGCTGACTGACCCAAGGCAGCCTGTCTCGGGGCCTAGAATGTGTGGTGGAGGCCTCACGTGCCTCCACCATCCAAGTCACAGGGCCTCATGGAACTCCCCATAGGTGTGACCCCACATCCTCAGCTGTAGGGTGCCCCCAGAAATAGACAAGACACACAAAAGAGACATTAACAGTCAATTCCAGACCGTTTATGTTTTGTTCCAGACGGCAGAATGGGGATCCTTGGGTGAGAGTTCCAAGGGATGAATTTTAGTTCCAGAGAAGGAATAACATTGTAACTGTCAGAGATGCCTGTTTAAGTAATGAAGTCTGCACACTACAAGTACATTCTAAGTATGGAGGATCGCCCCTTAGAAGTCATGCCTTGTTAGGGTCCTGGGTATCCTCCCAGTAACCAGTGTCTCTGGTTAGCACCAAATAAGGGTCTCCACACTCTCTGCCATGGAGTTTCCGGGGCAGGACAGATGGCTGTGGGCTGGGTTGGCTGCAGCAGGTTGGTGCAGGGCCTTGAGGATGGCTAGATTGTGGGAGGTAAGTGGGAGGCCCCCAACATATAGCATGGCCTAAGGCCAGCTGAATTTCATGCAAAGCCAAAGGGCTCTTAACCAGCTCACCGAGTTGCTAAGGGGAATTAATTACTGTTTGTGGTACCCTATAAGATGCACTGATGAAAGGTCTTGTATAAATGCAAATTATTATTATTGTCATTAAAGGTGCTAGACGTCTGGCCTGCTAGATAATGCCCTGGCATAGCTCTGAGCAGAAAAGAAAGCAGACGCCAGGCAGAAAGTTTGCTCAGGTTGATTCATAAGCAGTAAGAACAAGTGAGCCAGGGAGGGCTTGGCCTATGGCTATGAGAGCACAACTACTCAGCTGTCATCCAGAGTTAGCATGCAGCCCTCTGCCCTGATTGCTGAGGGCTGTGTGTTACCTTAGGGCCAACATCCTGCTGAGCTATCTGTGAGCCAGTGAATACTTGATTGACTGTTGGTTTGAAGGATGAAGGAAGATGGCTAGGATGGATGCTGTTCATCCATTCTGGAGCCCTAGGGTCTGGAGACAAAGGCAAAGTGTAGAGAAACCTCAGGCATGTGCAGGCCCTCTGACACTGCTGATCACGACTGTCGAGGGGACCCTCTAACGAAGCACAGGGAGAGGTCGTTTATTCAGCTACTGCTCCCACTTAGAAATTGTCTCTAGCTAAAGTGGTTGGATTGATAATGATAATAATAATGGGTAATAGTATGTTAGACCTGGCAGTGAGCTTCGAACCCTTCACTTTACAGAGAGGAAGTGTCGGGCACAGGGAAGTACAGCAGTTTATTCAACATTACATAGCAAGTGAAAAGCTAGCCTGGGCCACTACCAACCTCCCATCCCGAGCCATAGCTCCATTAGGCCAGGGTAATAATTCCCACTTTACAGTACTTTACAGAGGGGTTACTTTTAATAACCCCAGGTTAGGCTTACCATGCCAAGTGACCTAGATTTTAAAGGAGGCTTTTGGATACCTTTGACTCTTCTGGGGCTGATTAAAGAACATTCTTGGTCTCTCCCATGTACACCTGGCTGGATTGTACATGCCTTCTTCTCTTTGGTCTACTTCCCCCAGACATGTGTTCTTCATTCAGGACAGCAGCTATTCCAGGAGTCAGACAGGCAAGCAAGAGGGAGACCAAGTGTACTGCTTTCGTCCCTTCCTATCAGAGTCATAATTCAACATAAAAGCCATGCAGTGCAGGTCCAAGATGAGAGCCACCTCCAGACACACACGCACATACACACACACATGTACTCAACTACAAGAGGAAGGCCATTTAAAGGGTTTTTGTAAGGACAGATGTTGTAAGGAGGGTTGGCGGTCAGTAACTCCCTACTAGGCTGTTGGCAATTCCAGTAAAAGTTTTCATGGAGGAGGCTAAAAGGATGTTGGGGCAGTGAGAGAGATGAAGAATCACCAAATAAAAATATTTAGAAATTATCTTTACTCCTTCAGGATACGGATAAGGAAATAGAGAAGTGATTCAGTGTCACACAGTGGAATCAGCAGTCGGACCCAGGTCCTGACTCAGTTGCCAGGGCTTGTTCCTGGAAATCATAGTGTTATGTACACCGTGTGCATTCTCAGAGTTAGGCAGTTTTGATTCATAAGTAGCACTGGCACCCATTGTCCATGCGGTCTTAGTGAAGTTACTTTACGTCCCTGGACTGTGGATTTCCCATTGGCAGAAACAGAGGTCATAATGACCTACCGAGTCGTGGACACGTTAGGAGGAGTGACATAAAGTGCCGTGTGTGGAAGCAAGGAGCGCCGTGCCTAGCATGTAAGAGCTACCTCCCTTCCCTTATACTCCTGGCTTTCAGGGTCCTTTTTTTTTTTTTGACTAAAGTCCACAGGTAGATAGTCTATACTCAAACATCCATTTTGCCAAATGATATTTCCCCTTGCTACATGTGATATGCTTGGAATCTATGCTATTTCCTCATCTTTTAATGCTGATTGGAACCCACTCAGCTGATTTTCACACCATGTTAATCAATTGCAACCGAGTTAGAGCAGTCTGCCTTCCACATTCCTGGATGTCATTTATCCATGTCATGCAGCTTTCCTGCCCTACTTCTCGCCCATGCTGTAAGGGGCACACAGGCCCACAGGTTTAACTGCTGCCAGCAGGGCAGGGGGCGTGAGCCCCGGGGACCACCAGAGGGGGTGGGTCTTCTCCTGTGCTTCTCCCCCTCCCCTTCCCTGCACCTCAGCGTGATCTGAGAGGACCCAGGGGCCCTCGCCCTGCCTCCTGCCAGCCTGCCTCGGTGTCACCTGCTCACCTGCTGCGTCCACACCAGCAGAGCCTGTCTGAAGTTGTCACTGTGAGAATTACTCCTTTCACCTAAGACTACTATCTCCAGCAGGTCACTAGGTGGGGAAGGTTCACTTTGAGTGTCCTCTTCCACTGAGTTATTTCTTCTTTGGGGATTGCTGGTTTTCCTTCTGTAAGCCCAGAGAGCCAGGCATCTGGGGATGCTATTTCAGCAGTGGGTGGAAGAGGTGAGAGAAAAGAAGGAGAGATGGAGGCCTTCCTCGCTGTCCCTCCCAGCAGACCTTCAAGGACTCCATGTAAGCACCCTGCTAGGAGGGCAGACACCCAGAGGGCTGAGGTGACAAAGGGCGTTCCCACAAGCCAGCAGGCAGGGGCCCAGGCAGCTGTGGAGACTGGAGCGGTAACCTCCAGCCGGGCAGACAGCACTGAAAAGCCCTGGAGAGACTTCCCTGAGGAGGTGTTTTTTTGTACCAAAAGAGTTGATCTCCCCGATGTTCCCTCAGTCCCAGGGAGCCTGACTCTTTCCCATGGAGACTGATGCCTAGGCGTTCTGAGTAGAAGCTTGAGGTGCAGGCCCCAGTGGACCTGGACCCCGCACTCCACGCAGGCAGCCCTGCTGGGGCCCTGAGCACTTCCTCTTTAAGGGCCTTGCTTTGGTTTTTCCCCTTTTGCTGACTAAGAAGTAGAAGGTAATCTGTGATTTTGGGTGGTGACTCACCGACATCAGACAGACAGGCCGCCTGCCGCCCAGTCCAGCAGGTGAGCTGTGTGAGTGCCTGTCATCCTGTTGAGGTCTATGGGGAGATCCCGGCACCCTCTACAGGCATCTGTATGACCACCAGCAGGAACCTGGGCAGAGCAAACAGAGGACACAAAGTGGTCACTCTCAAGGCGTCTGCCATCTGAGGCACGTCAGGCCACCGCAGACAGAAAGACACGGCGAACACAGGGCTGGGCTCTATCCCTACACACTACTATGTGACCTCAGCCCAGCCCAGCCAGGTAAACCTAGGATCCGACCCCAGAGGCCTAGCCTCTCTCCGTGGCTGTAAGTTCCTAAAGGAAAGCATATCAGCCTGGAGAGAGGCGACAGAGGAGACTGGCTCCAGCCTGCCTATGAGCTTGTGACTTCATCCATCCATCCATCCATCTGCTTATCCGTTCAGGCACCAAACTGCTTTGAAGTCCCAGGAAGATGAACACATGGGATGTGAATGATGAGCTGTCTCCAAATTTTGTTCTCAGAAAAGACCTGAGTTAAGGGCTCTAATTGTTATATGTCACATTGGAGGGACCATTGGAACTTTTCTGGTCCTAGTGTACACTTCCCTGTGATGAATGGACCATGTGCGCTCCAAAGTTCCTTTCTGCTACAGAATTTTATAATTCTGGATTACATCTCTAAATAAGCTAAAGGTTTACATTTGTTTGAGAACTATGTCTAAGCTGGGATCGTAAAACTGGGTAAATATCACCAAAGATTCCTGCCTTCAAGGGGCTTACGGGCAGGCATGGGAGAAAGGTCGGTGGACAATAGGTGCATGCCACGCAGAGATAGGAGCCCAGAGGACAGCACCAGCCCTGCAGCTGCAGAAGACTCAGAGCCCACTAGGACCAGCCTGTCCCTTCTGTTCGTTTAGCCTGTTGGTCCTTCCATTTCCTGCTCCCCTTTCTCACACATGTGTGTCCCAGGGTGCCAAGGGAACATGGACATCAAGGGCCCTGGGGGCGAGGGACTGGCCAGACTTTGAAGGGCCTCTTCAGAGTGCCTCAGATGGGGAGAGAACTGCTAGGTAATCTTTGATCATTTTAATAAGTATGTTGAAATGCCATATGATTTAGCAGGAGCCTCTGGGTAGCATCAACACTTAAATGCTTAACAGTTGGTAGTTCAAACCCACCCAGAGGCCTGTTGATCTCTTTTGAAAAATTAGACACTGGAAACCCTATTGAGCACAGTTCTGCTCTGATGTTGATGCACATATGTCAGAATGGGCTCCACCACAGTGGGTTTGGATAGATGTTGTTTGCTTGTGTCTTAGTTATCCAGTGTCGCTATAAAAGAAATACCACAAATGGATGGCTTTCACCAAAACAAATTTACTTTCTCACAGCTTAGAGGCTAGAAGTCCAAACTCAGGATACTAGCTTTAGGAGAAGGCCTTCTCTGTCAGCTTTGGAGGAAAGTCCTTGTCTCTTCAGCTTGTTTTCTGGTCCTTGAAGAGCTCCACATGGCTTGCCCTCTATCTTCCCCATCTGCTTTCCTAATCTACTCTTTTTATATTTTGTAAGAGATGACTCAAGACACACTGCATTTGTCCTGCCTCATTAATATAACAAGGACCACCCGTTCCCGTATGAGATTATAACCTGGGGCATAGAGGTTAAGATTTACAACATGTACGTTGGGGAACACAATTCAATCCATAACAGTTGGCTTTTATTTTTCATTTTCAGAGTATTATTTAGCAGAAACCAGATATCATCCCAAGACTTTGATGTCTGGAAATGGATCTCGGTTGTTAGTTGAAGTCCTCCTAAAACGTTATAGCATTTGATTTAACTGAACACATACTGAAACCAGTCTCGGCCTTCTCACAGCAAAGAAGGCCAAGCTGTATAAGACAGAGTCTAGACACCAATCTAAACATCTCAAACTCAAGGCAGACCATGGCTGGGCGGCCTTGGTTGGAAACCCAGTGTGCCAGAAGATCCAGTGGAGGCCAGATTGATTCCAGCTGAGTGAAGGGCCTCTGCTTGAAGCTATGAGCATATGATATTATGTTCTAAATATGTTATCAAGCCTTTGCATCTCAAGTGTGTTGGTTTCCTTGAAAATAAACCAGGCCTGCACAGGGGTGCATGCATTCAGCAGGACTGTGTGCACAAACCAGTTACAGCGCTCGTTTGTTCCTGAGGCCCGCAGCAAAGAGCCAGGCTGCCATAGGCCAGGGCAAACTACAAACCAAGCTCTTGTCATGCCAGTAATTGCTCACCAAGCACCCAAGAGTTGGGTAGACATCATCACAGGGGTTTTTGGAAGGTTTGGGCAAAGGGCTCTGAAACAGAACCAGGTCTCTTTGAGAGAACCTATTGTAAAGATGACCCCTTTGACATGAGGAGAGTAACCCTAAGTGAGTCAGTATTTATAGTGGTGGTTTGGTACAATGAGGATAAGGCAAGACCACGAGGAATGATTAGCGGATTGTCTTACACTATTTACAGGACTGCTTTGATTTTCAGACCACAGTCAGTTTTCTTGTGACTGATTAAAAACATGTGCCAGTTTGAAGTCACAGCTGCAGAAGAAAACTAGAAAAAGAAATGAGCCTTAGATGTTTTGGAACTTGCCTCTGTTTGCAAGAATGACCTCTGACTTGTGTTCTGTGTCCTTGCTTTCCTGACAATGTGGGTTGTGTTCTGGGAGCACTGCTGTCACCCTGCCTGCCTCCCCACCATGTTGGCCTGACTCTAGCAAACACCAGAAGGCTCAGCGTACGATTTCAGTAAAGCATTTCTGAATTCCATAAAAAGACTATTGAGTTCTGTTTTAGAAAAAGAAATTGTTTAGGCTCTTGTAAAATAATAGGTCCCAAGTAAGTGAGGCCAAAGGCAGCAAAGCCACAGGTTCTCCCTACATGGCTCTGTTCCAGCAAGAGCAACACTGGCCCTGGGGTGACAGTGACATGGGGTAATGCTCTTCACTTAGACTCTTTAAGCTTCTCTTTTCTTGCCTGCAAAATGAGAGGATGACCCTACAATGCTGAACACACCAATTTCGCACATCTTTGAACCACTTGCTGTGTGCGGTTACCCTCCCTTTGCCCGGAGTCCCGACCTCCTGGGCCATGTATTCTGTTCTGGTTTTCTTTCTCTGTGTGTATATGTGCTATTGAGTCAATTTCCACTCAGAATGACCCTTTGTGATGGAAAAACATTGCCCCGTGGGTTTTCTAAAGTATAATCTTGCTTATGTTTTTCATTGTACTTCAGGTGAAAATTTACAGAGCAAATTAGTTTCTCTTTAAAAAAATTATACAGTGTTTTGTGACATTGGTTGCCAACCCCACAACATGACAACACTGTCCCCTTCTCAGCCTTGAATTCCCTACTCCAGCATTCCTGTCCCCCGCTGTCTTCTAATCCTTGCCCCTGGGCTGATGTGCCCATTTGGGCTGGTTGTGTTTTGGGACCTGTGTAATCTGAGTCTGAAGGTTGACCCTCAGGAGTGACTTCATTACTGAGTTAAAAGGATGCCTGGAGGCCGTGTTCTCGGGATTTCTAGTAAGTCTGGACTCTTTCTGTGAGTTAGAATGTTGTTCTTCATTAATCTCCAGCTCTGTCCAGGACCCTCTATTGTGGTCCCTGTGAGAGCAGTTGGCGTTGGTAGCCAGGCACCGTCTAGTTGCGCTGGACTCCATCTGATGGAGGCTGTGGGAGGTGTGGCCCGTTAGTCCTTTGGGCTAATCTTTCTCTGTGTCTCTTCATTTTCTTCATTCTGTCTTGCTCTGGATGGGTGCCGTTTTACAGCCCCGAGAGTTTCAAGTTCTTGCAGCCTCCCCAACATTTATTTATTTATTTTTATTTATGCCTCTTACATTGGGTGAGATGATACATCACTGTAGTTTTGATTTGCATTTTTGTAATGGCTAGTCATCTAGAGCATTTCCTGTTACATCTGTTTAGCCTCCTGAATGTCTTCTCTGGTGAAATGTCCATTTCCTTTACCCATTTTTAAATTGAATTATGTGCCTTTTTTAATAGAGGTGTTGGCATTTTCCTTCAGATTTTGGAGATTAGACTTTTGTTGAATTTGTCATAGCCAATTCCCACCACCCCACCCCCGCCGGTGTGTTCTTGGTTGACTCTTTTGGTGAAGTCTTTTGATGAGCATGAGTGTTTCCTTTTTATATATTGTTAGTTGTGGTTTGTATGCTATGTATCCTGTATATTAGGGCCTCTAGTATTGACCCTAATTTATCTTCTATGATCTTTATAGCTTTTAGTTTTATTTTTAGGTCTTTGATTCACTTAGTTTTTGTGTATGATGTGACATATGGGTCCTGTTTCATTTTTTTGAAGGTAGACATCCAGTTATTTAAAAAAAAAAAAAAAAAAAACCTGTCTCTCTTTCCCATTTGATGGACTTTGAACCTTTGTTGAAGATCATGTGACCACAGACAGATGGATTAACACCTGGGTCCTCAGTTCTGTTCCATTGGTCATCGTGTCTATCTTTGTACCAGTACAGTCATAGTAGCTTCTAAGGTCAGTCAGTACAAGTTCTACTACTACTTTATTCCTTTTGCTTCTCTGGAAGTGCTTCTTTCCATTCAAAGTTAATGATTACTTTTTCCCTCTTTTTAAAGAATAATGTTAGTATTTGGACTGGGATTGTATTGTATTTATAGATTGCTTTAGGTAGAACTGACATTTTCATAATGTTGAGTCTACCTATCCATGAACATGGTATGTGTTTTTCCACTTACGCAGATGTCTTGTGATTTCTTGTAGTAGTGCTTTGTAGTTTTCTTTGTCTAGGTCTTCTACATCCCTGGTTAGATTTATTCCTAAGTAGTTTTTATTTTTTTAGAGACGATTATAAAAGGGACTGCTCTCCTGATTTTCTGTTCATAATTCTCTTTATTGATGCATAGGAATCCAGTTGATTTTCTGTATTTTTCTTGTATCCTGCTACTCTGCAGAATCTTCCTATTAGGTACAGTAGTTTTCTTCTGTATGTTTTTATGTTTTTAAAGCCAATTTTTGAATGTTAATTGTATGAATTTTTATTCTTTTGAAAAATAAAATGCCCTGAGTAAATTAAAAAAAAAACAAAACTATTCCCCAGTAAAGAAAACCCTTTCACTCAGACCTCACTGAACAAAGGTTCCTAGCTGTCTCTACCCCCAGGCCCCCCCAGGCTTTTGAGGATTTCCCTGATGACCTCCTGTCTTCACTCTCTTGATTCCTCCTAGATCCCCTTTTCTAGGACACATGTTGTTGTTGTTATGTGCCATCAAGTCCATTTCAACCCTATAGGACAAAGTAGAATTGCTCCACAAGGTTTCCAAGGCTGAAATCTTTACAGAAGCAGATTGTCAGTTCTTTCTCCCATGGAGCTCCCGGGTAGGTTCAAAATGCTGACCGTTTGGTTTTGCCACCAGGACTCGATTAGTTAATTCTCCAGGAATTTCCACACACATACACACACACACACACACACACACACACACACACACACACACACAAGAACTCCCTAGCTCCAGATCTCCTCTCAGTGTGAGGCCAGAGGGCAGCAAGATGGCTGAGAGAAACAGGCCTGGCTTCCCTCCACTGAACTGGCTGTGGCACCACTAAACATGTGCTCGGAGTTCTGCAGTATTTGTCACAAGCCCACCCCTTTTGGGAAATACTAACCTAGACAATCAAAACAACAATGGCAGTAACTACTACTACACTTAAAGCATCCCTGCCACCTGTTGGAACCATCCATGTGTCAGGCCCTGTGTTTGGTGCTCTGTAGACACTTCCTGTATTCCTCACAACATACCTGAAAGTAGGTGCTAATGTCCTAATTTAACAGACGAGGAATCCACACTTGGAGAGGCTAAGTAACTTGCTCAAGGTCACAGGGTGGAATCTGAGAACCAGAACTAGGTGACACTTAGAAATCACCTTCAAGAATCCCAGTTCTAGATGACAAATGAGCCAGAGCCTGGACTATAACCCAGACTTGGGGTTCACTGCTTCTTCCCTTTTCCTCACTGTCTCTCTCTTACGATATATGTTAGTCTTGGGCAGCCACAGCCATGTAGCCCTTCAGCAAGCCTCTGGTTAACAGCCGTGACCTCCTTCTCTACCAAGCCTGTGCCTAAGCCATACACAAGGAGTTCACCCAGCCGGACTTGGGCAGTAGACAAGCTGAGTCCAGGAAGATACCTCTAGCTGCAGAATGTATCCCTAGATACCACAGACATACCACAAGCACCTCTGGACTGATGTTCTGGAGACCCACAGTGTTGCAATGACTTCAACTGAGTGTCCAACCCTGAGAGTGGCCACCTCTGTGCCCCAGTGGCCAGAGGAACAGAATGAACCAAGGACAGAGACCCCCAGGATCTTTCTCTCCATTCAGGGCCACTCTCTTTTGCAGCCACACCTACTTCTGCTTATTTCTGTCGACGCGGAGCCTCTGCTCCTTAGACCCAACTTGATCCCTGTGAAAACAGCTGACATCTATTGATCGTCTGTTGTGCCAGGAACCATGCTAAGTGCCCACTTGCACCACCTTATACAATCCTCACAGAAACTCTTTAAGGCAGACACTGTTACTCCCATTTACATATGAAGAAACTAAAGCTAAAGAGGAGGCAGTAACTTGCCCGTAATATACAACTAGTAAGGCACAGGGCCAGGTCTGGCTGGTGGCAACCCATGTGACACTGCCCACTCTTTGTGTCATGTGGCCATGGGCACTCTGCACTGGTGGGGCCTACAGATCATCAAGCTTAGCTCCCTGCTTTCGAGGTTAGAGAACTGGAGCCCAGAAGAGGGACAAGATTTACCCATGGCCACAAGCCCCGAAACAGTGGTCCCAGGACCTTTCTCGCACCCTGATGCCTGGGCCAGGGTCCACTGCTGCCCTGGGTCCATTGAAGACTTACCCAGCCTTGGCCTTAGGCCACTTTATGTTTTATTCTCCTAACCTGAGATTCTTCAATCAAACTGAATTGTGATTTTATGAAACCCTGAGCAAAGGTACTATGGTAGAGAAGAAGCTCAGAACCTTGTCTTGTCCTAAAGCGTGCAGACTCTCATTTGGTCTAAAAATACTCCTCGCCTCCCCTTCCCCCATCCAGTGTGAGCGGATTGAGCTTGACTGCCTAGGGCACCCCCTTTTGCTGCAGCCCTGCTTGGCTTGTCGTAGGGAGGTACAGAGGCCTTTCCCCCAGAGCACGCTTACTATTTTAAAGCTCACCATACCCTTTGTCTTTGGGTCAAAGACTCTCTGAAAGATGACAGACAACTAGTGCCGTTGGCATGCTGTACCCTGGGCTGCTTTCCATTTTCTCTGATAAAAAGTGAAATAAATGAAAACAGTGCTTAAAAAAAAATCTGTAAATGGGTAGGAGCCAGTTGTTGTTTCCCTCCTTCCTCCCCTTCCCTTCACTGACTTAATGAGGATCCAAGTTGAGACGCTCACTCTCGCTGCAAACAGCTGGTAGCCTCATGTCTTTAAATAGCCCTTCTCCACACTGCTTCCCCTTGGCGTCACACAGTGTGCCCTGGCAGGAAAAGCCCAGGACATGACCGGGAACTTCAGAGCTTTCTGAGGAAGGGAAGATCTTAACTTGAGGCATGCTCCCTCTTGCCAGGACCTTTTTGTTTAAGAACTTGCACTGTTGCAGCCCCTTTCCTGATAAGTTTCCAGGGAAAAACTGAGCTGATCAGATTTGCTTCAAAATCCAGAGTGATTCTGGGCTTGAGTAGGGAGAGAGAAGGGGAGAGCGCTCCCCACAGGCCAGGCCCAGTTGTTGCAGAGCTCGGGGCCAGTTTTGCTGGCGTGTCTCTCCCCGTCATGTTCTTCTCTGTCACTTGGGGCGGGGAGCGGGTGGTCATGGGGTGGCCACACTGCACAGTGCCCTTCAAGCGGTAAAGCACAGGCAGTGGAGGGCAGGTAGCAGCTTATGCTATGGGCCTCCAAAGAAGGACTGCAAAGCCCTCCTTCAGCTGACATGTATGTCTTACTGGAAAAATAGCAGCAGGGGAAATAACTATGTAAGGAATAAATGGCCCTCAAGTGTGGGGTGTGGCAAACAGTGGACAGTGCCCTTCGTCTACACCATTCTGTACAGGTGTCGTATCAGGGCAGGCTTACTACCTTGCCCAGCACAGGGAAGTAAAGCCCAGGGTGTCTGTGCCCCACCCAGCCTTGCTGTAAGGCCCTGAGGGTGGGGTTCTTTGTAGCACACCACAGTCCCCACCTTTTTGCACTAAGGAGACTGTCACATAGTGCTATCAGTAAAAAAGGTCCTGGAACGCATCCATCTCAGAGGACATGGCCATCTGGCTGGCTCGGGACTGCCTTGATCAGGATGTGGATGGAGGAGGGGTACTGGTCTTTCTCACCAGTCATTCACATAGTTTGAAATTTGAAAATGGACAAGTTGTCTTCTTCAGGACCTATTTGCTTTCTGGAATTTCTCTCCTGCCTCCTCGAACGGCATGTTGTGGGTGTGCTTAAAGGCTTCTTGCAGATGGGTGGCCATTATCAGTCCCCTCGGTTGAAGCCATGCCTCCTGCCTGTGGCCAGGGGCTTGTGGTCTGCCCAGTGGGTGAGATCTCAGCACATGGAAGAGGCACAAAAAGTTTCTGAGTGCAAGGGACAAGACCTTCTGGTAGCCAGGAAAGGCTTGATGGGAGTAAGGGCCCTCAGCCTGGGCCCAGGGGTAGAGTACTGCACATGTAAAGAGAGCAAGTGGCCTGGTTAGGTGGAGCGCAGGGGCATCTGTGGACCCTGTACTCTCAGCCTGTGACCAGGCATGGCTCTCAAGGGGTCTGTAGCAGCCCACAGTTGCATAGATTTATTTAAGGGGGTGTCACCTGTAGTTTTTCTGGGGAGAGAAGTCTTGCCTTTCATTAGCTTCTTAAAGGGATGCATGACCCGAAAACTAACAGGGGAGAGGGGTGACTTTACAAATAAAGAGTTGGAGCCTAATTATGAAAGCTGTTGACTACCAGGCTGATCGTTTGGAGAACATTAAGGGGCTTGATCATCAT
Source organism: Heterohyrax brucei (assembly GCA_028571685.1). NCBI lineage: Eukaryota > Metazoa > Chordata > Mammalia > Hyracoidea > Procaviidae > Heterohyrax > Heterohyrax brucei. Next base: position 43,711,190 of record CM053164.1, read on the forward strand.
AGTGACAGAGCCCCCAACTCTAAAAGTGATTAGTTGCAACAGAAAAGAAATCTGGGCACTTGTGGCAGGGCGCAGACAGGTAAGAGACTTCTTTAGCAGTTTGGCTGAAAACTAACAAGACCAGGAGCCAGGGGATGTCTTAAGCATAGAGAGTCACTGGGAGGAAGAGGAAGAATCATCAGCATGAATTCAATTTGGGGCTTTAGGGAGAAGTGGAAATTGAGTGTTGGGTTAGAGAAGTATAGATTGGCCAAAACACTGTCAGATGTGTAATGGTGATGGAAACTTCCATGTGAGACACACTGGTTTGAATTACGTGGCAAGATCTAGGTTAGAATGGCCTGCAAGTGGTTGGCAGTGTGCGCTTTGAGATCTGGCAGCAACAGAAGGGCTGGAGACCCAGGCTGGGCTGTTACGTGCTCAGGGAGATGAGAGCCAGAGGGTGACCATGCTGCAGGCCTCTAGGGAAGTGGGGAGCAGGGAGGGAAGAGACCGAGGAAAGACTTCACTGAGAGGAGGGGGAGATGCAGGACGAGAGGTAGGACAACTGTGATATAGGATGTCACCCAAGTTACAGGGAGAGAGAGGCCGGGAGAGGGCCCCAGGGGCTGTCAAACAGGCTTCCCTGTTTGCTCCCCACACTAATGATCCCTGAGCGAATATTCAAGATTCCCGTGCAATTTCCTATTCTCTTCTCCCCAGCAGGTTGTGCATTGTTGTGCATTGCTGCTTCTCACTGCTTGGGCAAGCTAGCCTTCTACCTTCAAGTCAGGGCCCCCACAGCTCCTGTTTTGGTGCTGCTTATCTACTGGAAGTCGGGGCTGGAGAGCAGAGAGTATTAGAACCACATCCTAAGTAAAATAGACTGAGGGAGGCTCCCCTTGGGCGTGGTTCAGGAGGGCTTTGCGGTACAGATGGCGACAGGCCTTCTCAATAGACCTTCCTGGTTCTTGTCATGTTCTGGCAGGTGAGATTGCTGGACCAGCCACTTGTAGATAAGTAAGGTGTCACTGCTCTGACCACATGGGGCCAGGGCAGGGGTGGGACTGCTTCCTCTCCACCACTTTCTACCTCACCCTTTCTGTTCCAGCAGGGTCAGATTACTTTCAGTTCTCATCTTACAAGCTGTTCCAGGCCCCAAGCCTTTGCTCCTGCTTTCTTTTGCCTATAACATCCATATGCCTACTCATAAGGAGTTAATCACTGATTCCCCAGTGATTAACAGCCCACTGCCCAGACTGGTGCCCTTATGGTACCTCCTAAATGCTCTTACCATATAAGCTGGAATTATGTATTTATATATTCGTGTCCTCTAAAGTGAGATCTGCTACACGGCAGATGCCGTGTCTGGGTCACGTCAGAAGCCCTAGAGCCTCATACAGTGCGTGGCACAGAGCGGGCTCAGCAGGTGTACACCTCTTGATCCAGGACATAATCTGGTGCCAAGCCAAACAGGTGTCATCAAGTGGGTTCCGACTCATAGTGAGCCTATGGCTCAGCGTAGAACTGCCCTAGAAAGTTTCCAAGGAGTACCTTGTGGATTGGAAGTGCAGACCTCTGCAGCACTTAACTAATCTGGGTCTCCAGTCTGGGGCTAGAAAGGCTAACTGGCCCCCCAAATCTTACTGTCTGGCTCTGACTGATACCCAGTCTTGATACCAGGCCTGGTTCTCTCTCTAGCAGACCAAACTGTAGATATGTTTGGAAATGATTGGAGACCATAGATCATTTGGAAATCTTTCTCTTAGACCCTCTTTGCCTATAGGAAGTCAAAGATCCAAGTGAATGAAAAAGGCAGTCGTCTTGACTTTCCTGATCACTGCCATGACTGGGTAGGTGAGTTGGCCACTCTCTTCTCGGCAGCTTGGATCCGGCCCTTGTGTTCAGGAAAGGGCAGGCAATACCTTTGGGTTCTCTTCTGCTCAGCACTGACTACAGATGTCTAGTAGGAACTAGCAACCAGGAAGGTCTGAGTACAAGCACTTTAAATATCTGAAAAACTTATTTCAGTGCGTACACCTCCTTTGGAAAAATCCAAAGGGTTTTGCATCAGCAGGGAAGGAAAATCCAGCCTGAGATGTGTGGACAATAAATAACAACTGTTCTGAGTTAGGTTGAAAGCTCTGAGTTGCAGTTTTTTCAAGCTGTTTTTGCTAACCAGTTGTTTTTTTTTTTTTTTTTTTCCCCCTCTCTCTCTCCCACCAGGGCTTATTTCAAAACCTTTGTCCCGCAGTTCCAGGAGGCAGCATTCGCCAATGGAAAGCTCTAGGAAACACCAGTCTTGAGAGGTGGCCAGGCCGCCTGCTCTGTCCACATGCATGTCAGCACATACAGCTGCTTCCTGGAAGCCACTTGGAAGGTCTTCCCGGTGGCACTTTGCTCACACAGCAGCTTGGCACACCCCGCAGCCTCAACACTCTGGCTGACACTAACCGAACCTAGAGCCCCCACCTCTGGTTGCCCCCTCTTTCTTTCCTTCATTATATTTTTTAGTTAGAGGAAACAAAATCACATGTCATAATGCAGTATTTTTCCAAGGAAAGATGTTGTGAGTGCTCACACCCTATTCCAAAGCCTTTGTCTCTGAGATCTCATTTAAGTTTTAAGATTAAACACCCATTTGCTTATTTTTCCCTGAGACTAGTGTCTTTGTGTGTCTGTCTGTCTGTCTCTGTCTGTCTCTGTGTGTGTGTGTGTGTGTGTGTGTGTGTGTGTGTGTGCTTTACACTCCAACATTTCCCTCTTCAAACAGTCCTCCACTGGGAAAGAAGCTGCCTGGATGGGTCTGACATACCTGTGGGGTTTCTGCCACCAAGGCTGGCTCTCAGGAACACTTGGGGTCTAGCACAGACCTCTCCCCCACCCCAACCCTCACCCCTGCAGCTCCTTGCCTGCGCAGACATGTGTACAGAGCTCAGGCAGCTCAGGCCCATTTTACCAGTGCATCTGCCCTGCCCTGCCCTCACTCCTCTCCTTCCCTTCCTAGGCTGATGGGCCAGCTTTTGGGGTTTGTGCAGCATGGTGGGAATAATACCCAAAAGACAAAGGTCAGATGTCATGGGTATTTCTGCTCTCTGGGCTCAGGCGTGGCAGTTCTGCAGCCATCCAGGGACAGAATTGAGGAAGACATCCTGAGAGGCTCCTTTCTTCTAGACTCACAGATGACTCGAAGCAGAAGGGGCCTCAGTCGCCATTTCCACCTGTGCCCCACCCCCACTACTCCCGTCAGTGTGCAGGGGAAAGAGCTGAGCCCACAAGCTGAAGAAATTATCACAGCAAGCTAGAGGCCACGCCTGCATATTGGGACCTAGATCTCCACACCACCACCACATAAATTCCCTTAACTTACTCACAGATTGCCTGCAGTCAACTTGACCGGGTAGAATAAAATTTACAGTCTGGTTAAACATTGTTTTACCCCAAAGGTTTTCATTATGGGGAAGTAGGACCTACCCGCAGAGGTGAGAAAAATGAGCAGCTGACCCAGGCTGAGCACACTCTCACACATCCACTTGCCTTTCCACCGAGGGTGAAGCCGCAGGCCCCGCCGACAGGGCAGCCACTGGTTGACCTGACCTGGGCCTCTGGCTTGTGTGGTCTGAAGCCCAGTTTTGCCATGTGTTATGGACTAAACTGTGTCCTCCATAATAAGAGCTGTAAATCCTCACCACCGTACCTGTGGAGATAATCCCATTTAGGACTGGAGTTTTTCATGTGATGGTAATGAGTTCATATCAGTGTAAGGAGAGTCTTAAACCTAACCACTTCTGAGGTGCCAAAGGACCAGCTGAGCATGAAGCAAGCGAGCAAGCACAAAGGAAAAGATGAGTGTCGCATGGAGATGCCTGAGGGACCACGAGTGCTGAGGAATATGCTAGAAAAGCCGAGACAAGCTCTTCCCCCAGAGCCAACAGAAAGCCTTCAGAATGCAGACGTCTAGCTTCCTAAACTTTAAAAAAAATAAATGTCTGTTTATGAAGGCCACCAACCTGGTATACCAGCAGCACTAAGAAACTAAGACACCCTGTGAGTGTGAGAGAGCAGCAGTTCTGGGCTCTGTGGGTCCAAGGAGGGGTGCATCTCTCTCCCGTGGTCTCCACCCACCAGAAGTGTTCTCAGGAGAGGGCTTCCCAGCTTGGGCTTCTTTCACCCTGGGGTGCTGTGCACCTTGTCCTGAAACCCTGGAAATCCCATACAGAAAACTGTTTTGTGTCCTATATTCACACCCCAGTTCTGCTACTAGCTGGCTGTGTCTGTAAGTGCCTTCCCTTTTGTAAGACAAGAGGGTAGCTGAATGAGATTGGTGGATTTGGCTCATCTGGGAATCTTTTTAAGGAACCCTATTCTGGTCCCTATGACCAGCCTGCTGAGTCAGAATCTCAGTAGCTCAAATAGGCATCTGATTTTGATAAAACTCCCCCAGATGATCTGTTGAGCAGATGGTCATGATCCCCTGGGCCAGCTGACCACTCTGAAGTCCTGGCTGACTAGCCACCTGCCCACAGGTGGCTGTCCCTCTGCCTCAGGGCAGCTATCTCTCAGCTCCTCTCTCTCCTGGTCCACTTGCTGAGGCTTCTGACAAGGCTACGTGTAAGATTGCCGTGGCCACATGCCAGTGGAGGGATGCAAACTGAGTCAAGAGTGTACTGAGTGTGGGCTTGCTTCAGACCCAGGAGGCATTTCCAGCTCTAGTTCTAGCACAGGATGGCTAGAAGTTGTGGGGTGGGCTGAAGTCACATGGACTAGACTCTTAGCATTGCAAATAGCCACTCAATAGTAATGGCAGCCACAAGTGGGCAGTGTGGTCTGGGAATGCTGCTTCCCACCCATGCCAACCTTTAGGGAGCTGCATATGCCCAGGCTGGAAAGATAGTGAATAGTATCCTGTATACCTGTGAAGTAGGTATATCCCAATACAGAAGTGCTACACCCTACCTTCCTTTCAGTGCATATTTACAAAAGACCAGTGAATTGGCGAAAGACATACGAGGTCTGAGAAGTTTGCAAACTTACCACCATGTAACTATGTTGGCAGCACTGTGCAGACAACTCAGTAAGGTTTCATAACCTGGGTACCATCAGTGTCTCACATGTGTTTGTGTCAACATGTGGCAGTGTCTTGCTGAGTGGCGTTCATTACTGTTGCATGTCTTTGTGTGCCATTGTGAGAAGGTCAGAGCTTGAATTAGAGTAACGAACAAACATTAAACTTCCTGTTAAACTGGGCAAGAGTGGAAGTGAAGTCAGAGACATGTAGTCCAAGTTTATGTGGGTAATGCCATGAAGAAAATAGCAGTGTACAAATGGATTAAACATTTTTCTGAGAGGAAAGAGTCACTGATGAAGGAGGTCAGGGTGGCTAGTAACGAGCAGAACTTACAAAAATATTGCAAAAATTCATGGAATTGTGCATCAAAATTGTCAGCTGACTCTGATAAGCCTAGCAGACCAAGTAAACATCAATAGAGAAACAAGAAAATCTTAACTGAAAATTTTGGTATAAGAAAGGTATGTGCAAAAATAGTCCCCAAACAAAAGCAAAGTAGAGTCAAAGTCTGTCAAGACCTTTTGGAGAGGCAAGACCATGTTTTGGACCAGTTGAAACATGGGTGTACCAATATGACCCTGAAACAAAGCATCAAAGTGTGCAATGGAAGTCAGCCAATTCTCCACAACCAAAAAGTTCTGTCTGTTCAAATCAGGAGTCAAAACGATGTTGCTAAACTTTTTTGATATCAGGGGATTGTTCATTATGCATATGTGCCAAGTGGACAGTTAAACAAGTTTACTGTTTGGCAGTGTGAAAAGGGCTACGTGTAAAAGTTAGATGAACATATCCTGATCTTTTCACCAAGTATTCATGGCTCTTGCACCATGACAATTCACCAGCTCACTCAGCACTATCTGTAAGGGAGTTTTCAGCCAGTAAACAACTGTACTGGAACACCCTACCTACTCACCTGATCTGATCCCCAATGACTTTTCTCTTTATCCCAAAATAAACAAAATAATTGAAATGAAGACATTTTGATGACATTCAGGACATCAAGGATAATACAGTGACAGCTCTGATGGCCATTCCAGAAAAGAGTTCCAAAATTGCTTTGAAGGGTGGACTAGGTGCTGAAACATCAGTGCACAGCTTCCCAAGGGGAGTACTTTGAAGCTAATCATAGTGATATTCAGAAATGAGGTATACAGCAATTTTTCTAGGATGAGTTCATGAACTTATTTGTCAGATCTCACAGGCTTGCCCTTGTTCCACAGATGAAGAAACAGAGGATCAGCCACCTTATGTGACTTACCTGTGCGAGCCAGCCAGTAAGTGCTAGTGTCAGGACTCAACCTGGGCTCCTGGCTCCGGATCGAGTGCTGCCTCTCATGTTTGTCCACAAGTCTAGCAAAGACATTTTGTTTTTTTTTCCTGGTGAAGGATGATGTACGATGCACAGGTTCATGGGGATGGCAATTTTATATATATGGGATATTTGATACACCTATTTGATATACCATATGGTTATGGTATATTTTGTATACTATATGGCTATGGTAAGGGGCTAAAAGTCTTTAAATGTAAATATATTTGGATATATTTATGTATAAATATTCGTTGGCGTAACAGAGCACTGGACTCATTTTCTTAGGGGGAATTAAACCAAGAGTGATAATAACCACTTTGTATTTAAAATGCGATGGATGCAAACTAGTGTCTGTGTGATTTTATCTCTACCCCCAACATCAACAGCCACCGCCAGAAGCAAATGATGCTTGTAAATGGGCAAAGGTCGCCTGTTGTTTTGAACCCTTCTTGCCACTTCAGCCCATCGTCGAGCATTGAACCTGCACGCGGAGTGCGGCACAGGGCTAATTAGTAAATGGCTATAAAATGCTTTAAAGATGAAAGATGCCATATATGAGAGAACATTATTATTACCTCGTAAAATCCTGTCTCCAGCTTACTCAGCCCTTGTAATTTCATCCGAATCTCGAGCTCAGCCCAGACAAGGAGGAAGGCTCAGAAGTATTTGCTAATAACACTGGGATGCAATCAGAAATCCCCTCTGGGCCTCGGGAGGTGGCCAGGAGAACCTGGGCAGCCAGTGTTCAGTCTTCTTCCAGCAACTGCTTCTCGAGGACCCACCATCTACATCAAGTGCTCCTCCACTGGCGAGAGCCCACTTCCTCCTGGGGACATGAACTGGAAAGAGTGTGGACTTGAAGATGCGGGAGACCTGCACTGGAGCCCTGGCCCAGCCCACTTAGTGACCAGTTAATATTTAACAACCAGTGATACAATGTTTTTTATTTAAAAAAATCCTGATTGTTGTGTTTGCCAATTCCCATGGTGTAAACACTCCCACAATGACCACTTGCAAGCTACTAACATGAGGTTGGGGTTCCTGGGCAGTACAAATGGTTGACACATCTGGTTACTAATTAAAAAGTTCAAGTCCATCCAGAGGCGACTCAGAAGGAAGGCCTAGTGACCTGCTCCTGAAAAGCTAGCCCTTGAGAACCCTGTAGAGCAGAGTGCTGCCCTCACACACATGGGCTCACTGGCAGCTGGAATTGACTGGACAGCAACTATTTTACTGGTGAGGTCACTGACAGCGAGGTTGGGAAGAGCAAGGGGCTGCCTGAGGTATGAAACTCTGGTGTGTGAACCAGCCCTAGTATGCAACTTCAGGCAAGTTGCTTAGTGTTTCCAAGTCGTATTTTCCACATCTGTAAAATGGGGATAAATAATACTTGCCTCCCTGGGATGTGAGAATTAAATAAGAAAAGTGCCTAAAACACTTTGCAGGGCTTAGCACGCAGTAACATTTGATAAATAGTGGCTGCTATTATTGCAGACCAGAAAAAGGATTTTTTGATGTTGACTTTGGGCTTTTTCTAAAAAGTCAGAATGTCCCTTTTAGAAAGTCCTGCCAATGAATGTGGCCTTTGGGAGAGTGACCTTGTCTGGATTACCAGGAAGATGCAAGGATGAGTCATCTTGATTTTAATGAATGACAGATCAGTTGCATTTGTGGGAGTCCCCCCACCCCTCACTTGAGGCCTTGCTTTAACTCTCAGCCAGATATCAGGCTCTGGGCAGCACTTGGGAGAGACAACCCAATGACCTGTGTACTTGCCCTGGCCAGGCTTCCACAGGCAAGAGAATCAGAGCAGCACCATTCACTTTTGCCTCTGAGTCAAAGTTTCAGTTCCTGACCACTTCAGACACTTATTTTGGGGTCCCAGCCTTGCCAGAGAAATGACCACATTTGGTTTACCTCTCTTTAGAGCTCTTACTAGAACTAACCCCAGAACCTGCCCCAGTTCATGGGGACTGGCCTGTCCCACAATTCTTCATGTGAATGTTAAGAACATCAGTAACTGCCCTTACTAAGCTATGAGTGATATTCCATAGCTAGTTTCCATCAGATCAACTCTGATTCATGGCAACCACATATATTTCAGAGAACTGGTGGCTTAGTGGTTAAGTGCTACATCTGCTAACCAAAGGTGGGCAGTTTAAATCCACCAGGAGCTCCTCGGAAACTCTCTTGCACAGTTCTACTGTCTATAGGGTCGCTATGAGTCAGAATTGACTCGATGGCAATGGGTTTGCTTTGGTTCAGTGTGCTCCTCAAGGTTTTCAGTAGCTATGACGTTTTGGAAGCAGTTTGCCAGGCCTTTCTTCTAAGGTGCCTGTGGATGGATTTGAACCATCAACTTCTTAATAGCCTTGTGCTTAACTGTCTACTATACCTAGGGACTGCTTGACATTACATACTAGGCGCTTTTATACATTGACTTTTTCAGTCTTCATAGCAACCAAGTGACGCAGGTATTATTATCCCCATTTTATAGGTAAAGAGATTGAACCTGGAAGACTAAATAAAATACCCAAGCTCATGAAACTAGTATATTATGTACTCACTAATCCATTCTGCTGTCTCTCCCTTCCACCCTCTTTCTTTCCCACCTCCCTCTTTTCCCTGCTACACAAACGATGTCAACCGTAGACTCTGTTTCTTTTTACTTCCATGGAAAGATTCCCCAAATAAAGAGAGATTTTGGAGCATCTCCTGTGTACGAAGCCCTGTATAAGACGTTCATGTACTTGCTTCTGCCATTTTCTCCATGAGGAGAGGGATGTGGAGAGTTGGGACTGCCCAATATCATGTAGAAGCAGGAGTGAGATCAAAGCTGCTGGTTCCCAGGCCTGACTCACCACAGAGAATTCCATGTCTACCTGCACTCAGCTGAAACATGCGCTGAAGTAATCTGTATAGCTATAGCCGTGTGGCTATATGTTTGTAAAGATATACTAATAGAAACTTATTTTCAGGTAGTTGAGCCATGGTCTGCCCACAGTTGAAAGAAAAAAAAAATGACTTCATTGCTTTAACTATATTTTCAGGTTAAAATCCAAAACACACTTGGTTGAAATATTGACCTAATATCTGAAAGAAAAAAAAATGAGAATAATGGTTAACAATTACTAAGGAGCATTGCCAAGATATTACCGAGGACCTACAAGCAGCAGCACCCATGAACCGAGTGCAGATGATGTATGAAATAACTCCAAAAGCCTAAGGAAATGTTGGCCTTCCTCAGGATTCTGAATTTGCTCTTTCATTTTAGTCTGATCTCTTTGAAGAAACCACACTTTACAGGTCTGAGAGGTGAGGCTTGGGGTCATGGTAACTCATGCCCAATAATGGCAATAAAAGTGGCCCCACAAGCAACCTGGGAATGACCCTAATGACTCTGAGGCCCGCTGTGTTTTATACCAGCTGCCTTTGCAACATCTTGGAATGTGCCAAATGGCACGTAGAGGATGAGGTAGCCACTCATTTTCTAAAAACAAGAGCCCCCACCCTTTTCTTAAAACCCTACCTCCCCCCAGGGAAGAGTCCCTCCACAGAAGTTTTCTCTTTCAAAAGACTGCAGAATACATCCTTTGAGCTAGCTTAGAAGCCACCTGGGGAAATCTGTCCCTGTCCTCCATGGTCACACTTTTGGTCTAGAACAGAATTCACGTCTCAGACAACAACCTTAGGCTGTCTGTGCAGGGCTAAAGGAGTGTAAGAAGTGAGGAGGGTCTCGGGGGCCGCCTAGAAACAGGGTGGTGGGTGGAGTGAACGATGACAGCTGAGCGCCGCGCGTGACCTTCTAGGCCCTGTTCCAGATACTCTTCACCTGCCTTTTTTCTTGATACTCTGACCCTGCAGGGGTCTGCGACAGGCCGCTGCTGCAGACGGCCAAAGGGAGGAGCCCAGGCTCCGACGGCAACCGTGGGGAAGTCCAAAACTATCGCAGTAAGGCCATGTCCACACACTAAGGGAACTCGGAGAGGGAAACTGAAGTGTGTTCTTGCAACTGGGTTTCTGGAGAGGTTTTACCCGGACTTCTTTCAGAGCCCACTGAGGGGCTGGTGTCATGCCTGAAGACAAGCAGCCTGGAGGTCAGCCTCCCGTTTCAACAACGTCCGAAAGGAAGATTTCGCGGCCAACAGCTCATGGCTTCTCCCATACGTGCGCATGTGCACAGGCATACACACGCACGCGCGCACACGCACGCGCGCACACGGCACAACTGGGATTTTAGATGACTCTGATATCCCTTTATCCTGCCTCAGTACCTACCTTTGGGACTCAAACACGTGTTGGCTTCAACTGCTGGGTAACTGGGTGAGAGGAGGACTCGCATGCAGACTCTGTGCCTGTGGCTGTCAGCAGACCTAGGTCGGGTGGTGGGCTGCACAACCCAGACGGTAGTCTCTGCCTGTGTTTCCTACCTTTCCACTCTGGCTGCCTTCTGAGGTGTCTCTTCTGCCTTGTCTGCTCTCTCCCAGCCGCAAAGACCCAGGACACCTCCAGCATCTTTCCTTCCAACTGCTGGCGCTCAGCGTCAGGCAGCCTTCCTGATCTAATGCTCGTGCTGAGGAGCAAGCTCCTTCACACAACTGGACTGGAGACCCAGTAAGACCAAGTCCTCACTAACTGGCTTGTTGTCAAGGGTGAGGCCCGAGCACTGGAGCCAGCCTGCATGAATCAAATCCTGGCTCAGCTACTTATGGTATATGAACTTGAGCAAGGCACTTGACCTCAGTTTTCTCCTCTGCAAAATAGGGCTATTAGCAGCATCTACCTCCTGGAAAGGGCAGAAGGACTTGATGACCAGTGTCCAGCACCAAGTAAGTACTCAACAGTTGCTGTCTTTGGTTTATTATTATGGAGTCACTGGCTTTCAGATGTACCAATTGCTCCCTGCCCCTTTTTAAATTCCTTCCTTTCCTTTCCACATCCTTGCCCTCAGATTCTACTGATCAAAAAAATCTTTTTTGCCTTTTGCCTTACAGGCATCACAGAGTTCTTTGACACTGCCAGGCTCAGGGGTCCTGGGCCCCAGCCCCCTGCTCCCTCTCGTAGTCCATCAGGGACCCTGAAGCTGCAGCTGGACCCAGGCCCCAATGCTTCGCTCCTGCCAAACTCCCAGTACCCCTTGTCTTGAAAGGTTTTGTTTATTAAATTTCATTTATTAGGTAGTAATTTAACCTTCCCCTACCACCTTTTGACCAATGCCCTATGCACCTGCTATCAGAATTCCATCAAGCAGTAGAGACCCCAGCCTCACCAAATGGACGTGCTTTCACTGTGTTATCTGGTGTTCCTTCTCTGTATAAACATTCAGCAAAGACAAGACTTCTTTCATATCTCATGTGCTTCTCGTGTATCCCCTTGAATGCTTTTCAAACTTCAGTGTGGAAAGCTTGGTCAGCCCCCAGGTAGCCCTGGGTGGAGAGCCACAGGGTGTTCACAGGCTACCTGGAGAAACAAGATGAATGCATCCCAGGATCTCCCCCAGTGTCCAAAGACAAGTAAGTAGCTCCTTCTCCAGCATCCCTTTCTCTGTGCTTCTGGCCAGAGAAGTGTGGCTCCTTCATCAGTACCTACCTGCACCCATGTGAAATGCCCTTAACAGTCCAGCCCACAGCCTGTGTAGCAGGGTCTTTAGGGCAGAAGAAGGCTGTGTCTTTTGAGGCCCAGTGACAGTGAGTCATGCCCCACACCATAGAAGGCGGCAGAGCTGCGGAGGGTGCAGAAAGAAGTGTCAGGCTGTCTGAGAGCTTCCGGGAGACAGGACACAGTCAGGTAGTGCCACCACACAGATGCTCACCCATTCCACAAGTGCTTATTGAGCCCTTTCAATGTGCCTGGGAGCTACCTTTGGGGAGAAACAGGAAATGAATCCCACTGATGTGTTGGACAGACATTTGTCAAGCACCCACTCTATTTCCAGCACTGTGGCTGAAGGAGTAATAAGACCTCAAGAGCTGGAAAGATGAGCTATGTTCACCCACCTCTGACTGGGAGGCAGAGAAAATTCAAGTGGGAGGCCAGCAGGTGCAAAGTGCAGACTTTCAGCCAATAGAAAACTGAAGGACTTCCTGGAGGAGGGGTCAGCTGGGCACAGATTCAGGCTCAGCTCTTGGCTTCACTCGTGTTTAATCCTTTCGTTTCACTGTGGTGGCTTTGACTTCCTGATGCAGTCTACTACTGAGCTGAGGAGTACCTGACATGCATCCAGTCATTTATGGAACACCTGCTTGTACCAGGCACTGTTCTAGACACTAAGCATACAGCAGTGAATAAAACATAAAGGCACATTCCTGGTTTTTTTTTTTTTTTAAATGAGATAATGTAATAAACTGCATAGTATGTTTGAAGGTAAATGTAGAGAGAAAAATAAATTCGAGGCAGGGGATCAGGGGTGTACTTTATTAACTAGAGTCTCAGGGAAGAACTTACAGAGAAGGGACATTTGACAAAGACTTAAAGGAAGCAAGGGAGTTTGCAGCAGAAGGGGCAGAGACACTTTTCTTCCACCCCTCAGTTCCAACCCCGCCCCCCATACATCCCAGGCCGCAGTCACAGGCTTGCACATGGATTTGCCTTTAGTTCCTTCAGGAACTTACCCAGAGTTGGTCCCCTGAGTCCTAAACATCCAGAGGTGACAGGCAAAGGACAATGAAGAGAGAAGATTGGGCTGAGTTCTGGCTGCTTCCTGACCAGTTGAGGTGTTATCCTTTCTGAGACTGAAGTTCTTCATCTGTAGATAATGAGCCCGCCTCACAGGCTAGGTCTGAGAAAAAGGCAGACAAGGCTAGGGGATGCTCTGGGAACAAAGAATTGTCACCTATCCATTAGACCCATTGCCAATGAGTTGATTCCAACTCATAGTGACTCAATAGGACAGAGTAGAATTGTCCCATAAAACTTCTAAGGAGCACCTGGTAGATTTGAACTGCTGACTTTTCGGTGAACAGCCGTAGTGCTTAACCACTATGCCACCAGAGTTTCCAGGTAACATCACAGCTGTGTGCAAAGGTAAGCAAAGTTGCAAATGCCACTGCTTAACTTATCTGCTAGGCTGGGGCAGGACCTGGCGGAGGTGCCCCAAGGAGGTGGTGAAAATACCACTAACTGCAAAGGAAGTGGGTGCTGACGCCCATCCTGCTGTGCTCCCAGCCCGCAGCTGCCTGAAGCTGCCCTGGCACTGACCCTCACGAGTGAAGGAGGACAGGAGCAGGCATGCCTGCAGCCAGCCACCTCTGTCTCACTCAGCCCTGGAGGACAGAGCCATCCCACGTGGGCAGACAGGGTCCCTGAGGGCCTGAGAAGTATCCACAGTGAATTCTGTCCAAAAGCCGGGGTCCTGGACCTGCTCGTGGTGGATAGAGCCGTGGTGGGAGTGCCCTGGAGGTAGCACTGGAAAGACACCGCAGCAGGCATCCAGCTCTCTGTGTCATTCCCCACCCAAACTGTCAGTGTTGGTGTCTCTTTCCCACTATGAGAGAAGCAGAGGCCAGCACCCACCTCCAGACCCACCCTCCTAACGTAGCCGCCGTTTGTGTGTAGGTATTCAGCTGAGTTCAAGGCTTTTGTACCTGTTGTGTGGCAGTAAGTGCTCTCCCAGCTGAAGTCTGAAGAATGAAGTGGTCAGTTTCCTTTCTGTCTTTTTTATTCATGTTTTAACGTGTTTAAAAACAATGTAACACAATTTTTATCCTGGTTTTTTTTTTCCTTGATGTTTTTTCTCGTGTGTTTGCCATCTTTCTACGAAGTCTTCACAACCTTGCCTTTGGAGTAGCTACTGCCTGTTTCTTTGCAGTTCACACACCATTTCTCTGTTTGGGGCTATTTTAATTACTACTTGATTTTCCTAATTATTCGTACATCCCACACGTCATCACTTATAACCTGCTATAGGAAAGGCACTCAGCAAGGCAGTAAGGCAAACACCATGGGGAAACGAGTGTGGCGGTGGGTCCTAGCGTATGCCTGAAAGGCTGGAGAGCAAGGACGCGGGAGACTGTCCCGGGACCTTCAGGCAAAGGGGAGGGGGCTGAGCCTCCAGGCCAAGGTAAGTGTGGGAGCGAGTGGGGCTCAGTGAGGCAGAGGGTCGAGACGGCTGCCAGTGAAAGCCTTCCCAAGCAGGCTGAAGGGCCCAGCTGCTGCCAGAGGAAATAGGGGGTCACTGAAGGCTTGTGAGCAGTTGAGGGGCAGGGCTAAAGGGAGGTCATCAATGTGGAGGTTGGAGGGCCAGCCAGCAGAGACTCAGGGGGCCTAGGCTGGCAGCTTCTGAAGGCATCGCCACCCTAGGGGGGTGAGGAGGTAGTGGAAAGGAGTAAATAGGAAATACAGAAATCAACCACATTTGAAGACAGTTCCTGGAGCTTTGAGACCATTGGCACAGAGCACGAGCAGAGCTGAGCAAGCACAAATGCAGGCAGCCAGGAAGACCAGCCAGAGTGGGGCCCGAACTGCTGCTGCGCCTCACAGCCTGCTTCAAGGCCCAGGAGTGAAGGCAACCCAGAGCCCTGATGTGGGTTCTGTCCTGGTGGGGGCCTAGGAAGTGCCCTGGAACCTGGGTCAGGACAGACATAAGTGGTACGGGGAGCCTCTGAGACTGAAGATTGGGGAGCAGACCCAGAGGATGGTGGCAATGCCCTTTTCTTGCCACCCTCTTCCCAGCCAGAGCTGGTAGGACAGAGGACTTTGGCCTGAATTTAATCTAGACCATCCAGGCCTAAAGGAAAGCAGAAAGCAGTCAGAGCTAGGAAATCAGGTCTGGAGCCAAAGAGACAAAAGTCCTCGTCAGGCCACTTACCTGAGGCCTGGCCTTCACCTTCCTATACCTCAGTGCCATGTCTATAAAACAGGAATGATAGTAGCTCGTGCCTCACAAAGTGTACTGATTGGGTGAGGTAATAGATATAACATGTCTGGGATATAATAGATACCCAAGGGAGTGGGAGCTACTGCGACTATATTACCATTATTAAGGAGCCCTTAGCCACACGCACCTCTGGCCTGGCCACACCTGGCCAGAAGCTACAGGGCCCAGCTCCTCAGCCTAGCTCCTCCCTGAGTTTCCCTGTGCTCCCCTGGGAAGGCCCTAGCACCAGCCTCAGTGGGCCCACTGCACTCCACAGGGCCAGGCAGGACACCCCACACTTTCTTCTAGATGCAGGCCCTGCTCTGTGTGGGTCCTGCTCAAAAAGGCCCAGCTCAAGATGGCCCAGCCAGGCCTGCCCTCAGCACCCACCTGAGAAGCAGCTAAGTTCCAAAAAAGCTCTAGAAGAAAGAGAACTGTGGCTGAGTATCAGCTGGACGTGTGGGCCAGAGGCAGGATTATGATAAAGGGAACATTTGGTGACCATCTGCTGGGCCAGCCACTTTGTTGACCCTTACCCACATCAACCCTTGCCCTCACAGAAGCCTTGAGAGGTAAGAACTTTTACTAACCAGGAAATGTAAAAGCATACCACTGTCAAGTCGATTCCGACTCATAACAAGCCTATAGGTCGGAAGAGTACTGCCCCATAGAGTTTCCAAGAAGCACCTGGTGGATTTGAACTGTCAGCCTTTTCGTTAACAGACGTAGCACTTTAACTACTATGCCACCAGGACTCAGAAGAGTGGCCCACCTAGGAAGCATGACCTTTTCTGAGGACTCTCATTGAGACCCAGGACCCAGCCTTTCTCATGTTGTCCCCCACACCCTACACCTTCTCTGCCTCTCTTGGCCATCACCCCGTTCCTGGGCCTCTACTCCTGCCTTTTTATGGAAAAGAAAGCAGGGAGCCTTACCCAGGCAGAGGGCAACTTTTCCTCTGGCACTCACCAAAGGATCACCTAGCTACTAAAGCCATCAAGACCATCTGGTCTAAGACTGGCACAGGTGGGCAAACATGCCCAGCAAGGAGCAGGGACCAGGGTCAGGCAGCTCAGCACCGCCGGGTGAATCTCACGGGAAGGCAGGAGGGTCCTAGATCTGGAGGGAGCGCTTCAGGTCAGGAGTGCCTCACACAAGGAGCAATGAGGTGAAAACTCGTTGCTGCTCACTAAGCCAGGGCTCTGGACTACTTTTGCCCAGAGTGGGCACCTTTACCTAATCTACCCACAGGCTGCACTGAGACCGCTGTAACCCCAGGTCCCAGCGCAGAGAGCCTAGCGGCCTCCCCCTCTGCGCACTCCCCTTGTCTACGCTGTGTCCAGTGCCCCAGGGCTTCCACTCTGCCCGTTGGCTATGTAAGTTTGGAAAGACTGTCCCGACTGAGTGCTGATACCTGTATCTACCCACCTTCTTCCCTGGGTACAGTGAGCTGTGGCATGATGGAGGTGACCCTCTCTGGCCTCTGCCAAGGGCTAACCTAGCTCCAAAGCAGTGCTCTTCCTTGCAGAGCCACCTCCAACCTTGAAAGGACCCAGAGGGAACAGAAAGTTTTCCTGGGTAGTGAGGGCAGGTTGGTGCCCCTTCTAGCCTCCGGGGACTGCGTGACTCTGGTTACCATGCAGTGCTCCTGGCTGTTCCCTACACCTGTTCTGGCCTGGGCCTCAGTCTCCTCTCCACCACAGGGCTAAAAGCTGCTTGGCCACCTGACACACAGACTGCGGGCTGGGCAGAAGCTTTGTGTTTGGTGTCTCCTTTCTTTATGGGGCTCAAAGTACTTTTATAAGCATTAATCCCCTTCATCTATCCCAGTTTGTTGTCTTATTTGCTCTTTATGTTTCACTGTTTGCTGAGGTGTTATGATTAACCCTTGGGTGTCCCAGCGAGGGGGAATTCCTCAAGCTAGAGGCGGAGGAGACAGAGGACATCAGCTCACCTGCCCGTGTCTGTATTAGCTCCTAGCATCTCCAGCAGCCAATGCGGAAGGTGTTCCCCAGAAACCAAAAAGCCAGCCTGCTGCCATCAAGTTGACTCCGACTCATAGTGACCCCATAAGACAGAGTAGAACTGCCCCACAGAGTTCCCAAAGAGTGCCTGGAGGCTTTGAACTGCTGGCCTTTTGGTTAGCAGCTATAGTTCTTAACCCACTATACCATCAGCGTTTCCATGTTCCCTAGAGACCACCCCAAATGTCAGAGAATGAGACCAGAGTCAGCCCAAAGGCAGAGGACAGCACATTTGGGGTGGTAGGAGGCCTGGGCTCTGCCAAGTAGGCTGTGGGGCCTTAGGCAAGTCATGTCACCTCCCTTCTGAACCGTGGTTTCATGTCAACATAGAGATTGTTGTGAATGTCAGGCCGGAGTCTATAAAGTTTCTTGTAAACACTAAAGCTGTGTGCAAACACCCAGGGCTCTGATCCCCATCTATAGGATGGTGGTTGGATGAGACAGACCTGAGGTGTATCCAGCTCAGAGGTATTGCTTTGATCCTAAGATGAGAGGAGTTCACAGCCTGCTCTGCACTCTACTCTTTAGCTAAGGTGACCAGAGTGGAAGGCAGGGAAGGGGGACAGGTCAAAAACCACAGTCATGGAGCCACTCAGCCTCAGTGTCCCTGAAAGGGTAGCCTGACCTGAAGATATCTCCTTCCAGAACCACACACAATGGGCAATATCTGTACCCATAGTGTCTCAGAGTGTGTCTCATAGGGTGAGGGTGCTGCTCAGCAAGCAGGTGCCCGTTGGCCCGCAGGACTGCTGCAGGCCTGGCGTGGTGCTGCCCAGAGAAAGAAGTACCTTTCCCTTCACTCAAGTTGCCACTGTTTGTGTGTGTGCTGAGCCTTCCTCCTCAATGGGTGTTGACCCTGAAGGGAGGGAGTGCCTTTTTCTAACTCACAAAATGGAGTCTAGTGGGGTCCCTGCCTGCCTGGGACAGTTCTCGGGGTGAGCTGCCCAGCTGACCCTCCTCTCAGCAGACTTTCCTTTCCCCTTTGCTGGGGGAGCACAGAGCCACCCCTAGAGTAATGGAGAACATTTCAACATTTCCTCCAGACAGGCAGGACCAACACATTCCTCCTAAATACGTAATTATAGCAACAATAGAATCCACATCCTTTGTCCGTCATTCCCAAATCCCTGAAGCTCTGAAAACATATTAGGCTACATACAGTCATCATCATTCCCATTTGGGGTGAATATTTGTATGTCTCAATAAAGAAATGTTGAATTCTGTTTGATTATGGTGTCCTGTCCCAAATTTTGGAACATTTTAATGATAATGGGATATGAATAATACTACTTTTCTAAATGTCCAAAACGTAAAATTTCTGGGATACACACACAGCCAGAATTTCAGCTAAGGGACTGGACTGGAGATGACAGGAGAAAGGCCTTGCTGGGGTCCCACTGGGGTCCTGCTGGGCTCTGCACTTCAGGTGCAATACCAGTATCTCGATGTATTTCCATTTTACACACGATGAGGCTGAAGTCTAGAGAGCTGAGGGATTTCACCCCCGTCCCACAGTTAATCAGGGGGAAGAAACCTGCTGGCAGTTCTACTCTGTCACATGGGGCCACTGTACGTAGAAAATTGACTTGCGGGCACCTAATAGCAACAGCCGGGATTTGAACCCTGGCGTCCTGACTCCCTGCTACTTACCATGTATTATGCGGATGACAAGACAGAGGCTCGGAAAGGGAAGACGCTTACCCAAGACACTCAGCTGGCCTGAGGTAGAGCTAGCCCTAGAACCTGGAGCCGCACTGTCCCCATGCCTGCTGGCCTACTGGGCCAGCAATGAAGACGCACCGTGCAGCAGCCCAAGAACTCACAGCAGGCTGGGTTGAGTTTCTCCAGCCCATTCAGGAGGAGTTTAAGATACAAGAAGTTCCAGTGGAAAGTTTTCAGACTTCACTGGATTGAAACCAGATGACACTGTGCAAACAGACCCCACCAGTAGGCGTGGGTCTGGGCGTGAGCCACGTTCCACAAGACTGTTCCCAGCCTGCCTTAGGGAGGGAAACCCTCTGGGGTTCAGAGAGGCCAGCAGGGCAGTGGACAGTGGACAGTGGACAGGGCCTCAGCTGATGGAGGGTAGGGAGACACTCTTCCCTGCTGGAGAACAGCGTCCCTAGCACCCTTGCTGGCTCCATCTGTGTTCCAGTTTCTGAAGAGGCACGGGACACTTGGTGAGCACCACCACCCATCCCCACCTGTTTCCAGTCCTGTGTCTATTCCTCCACCTATTGCTTCTCTCACGAATTCACTCCTCTACTGTGCAGCCAAGGAGCCGTGGTGACACAATAGTTCAGTGCTTGGCTGCTAACTGAAAGGTCGGCAGTTTGAACCTACCAGAGGCCCCCCCAGGGAGACCTAGAGATCTGCCATTGTGAAGCTTATAGCCTAGGAAACCCTGCGGAGCCTCTACTCTGGTTATCGTGAGTTAGAACTGATTAACAAAACAATAGCAACAATTGCACACCCACAGTCAAGCAGCAAACACAGAACGGCCTCTGAGCAGGGGCTGCTCAGGAGACACTAACTGCACAAGATGAACAGATACGGCCTGTCCGTAGCAACTCCCAGTTGCCACACAGTGCAAAGTGACCACAGAGGAGGTCTGAGCTAGAAGCTGGAGGGAGGGAGGCAGAGAGCATTGTTCCAGGGCAGAGGACAGGCCTGGCTGCTCCCGCAGGTTTGCACCGGACACACAGAGAGGGTTAAAGGACTTTGGTCCCAGTGGGTTTACCCTGGAAAGCAGCAGGGGCTTTACGCCTTCTGTACTCCTGGCCGGAAGAGGAAGTCCAGTCTTCTTGCAGTGACCAGGTGATATGGCCTGAGCGATCTCCACATTGGTCTCCCACACCACGACTCCTCTGGGGCAGAGCCTGTCACCTCTGACTGGAAGAGATGGCTGTGCTGACACCAGGACCGCGATGTGAGCCACTGCAGCAGTGTCTCCTGACCAAGACGTCAAGCGCTCCCTGCTTGATGTGGCTGTCCCACGATCCGAGCATGAACTGGCATCATGCGGTGCTGAGTAATGGTTGTTGATTTGGTTAACAATTGTGAAGACTTGCATTATGATTATATAAAAAAATACTCTTCATCTGTTGGAGATATATAGTGAAACAATAGGATGTCTGGGGTTGTTTTGAAAACGCCACAGAGCAGAATGAGAAGTGACAAGATGAGAAAATGCTGACGAGTGCTGAACGTACGCACAAGGCTTGTGCGAGGGTCATGATACACTTTTTTTCTTTTGTGTGTTTGAGCTTTTTCACAAGTTTCCAGGGAAGACCTAAGGATGTGAGTTCCCAGAATGGTGCCCTGCAAGGATTCGCAGCAGCACAGAATCAACCTCACTCATTCTGACTCTTGAAAGTCAGGCCAAGGATCCCACAGAACCAGAGAGGCCACAAACCTATGGCAAGTCTACCAGCGGGCCAGCAGCTTCAGGCATCTAACTTAGACAATGGCACCCCATGTTGTCCAAGCGAACTTCTCCACTCCTCCCAATCCCCACATCAAACCAATCACTGGTCTGATTTGCATACACTATGTCCTCTTGGCCCCAACTCTTCCATCTCATCCAGCCCACCATTATTTCCCTCTTCCACTCCAGTGGCCCCGTGGATGGACTCTCAGCCTGCCCTCTGACCTCCATCTGTCCTCCTTGCATGGTCCCCTTGGCCCTAGTCCATCCCAGGCCCTTATTTAGCAGGTGGGGCCACTTAGGCCTGGTTGAGTTCCACAGGGGGACACTAACCCCAACAGTGAACTTGGCTGTTCAGAGCTGTTGGTGAGGCCAGGTCCCTGGACTCCCATTTAGTTGGGAAAGAGTCACTGGAAACAGAAAGCCATGCTTGCAGTTGGCATTGTGCTCTCGGAGAGCAGGTTTTTGAACAGCCGTCCTGCCAGGGTGCTAAACTGATAGCTTCTGGAGAATTCCGGGGGTAGTTGTGCAGGGTTGTATAGCTAACTTTCATATTCCAGTCACCTGGAGAGCCCATTGTGGCTGTCGTTCCCTCTCTGCCTGTGGGCCTGCGGCAGCCACATCACTGCACCCCTATCCTGCAGCCAAGACTTGGCCTGTGAGTGGGTCCAGAGCAGGCTCCCCTAGTCTACTGCAGAAGTGGCAGCTGTGTCCTGGTGGCTGAGGCTCCCGCCAGGGCCCAGAGCCACGGCACAGCTGGTGAGGGAGATGCTGACCCTCTGCCGGAGCACAATCCAGCTGCTGTGCTGTTGGCTCCAGTTCACAAGGCCCGTGTGTGTCAGCACAACTGCACTCCATAGGATTTTCAGTGGCCGGTTTTTCAGTAGATTGCTAGGCTTTTCTTCGAAGGTGCTGCTGGCCAGACTCAAGCCTCCAGTCTTGGGGGTAGCAGGCAAGTCCTCCACTTCTCGTACCACTCTGGACTCTCCTCTAGAGCAGCCCCAGTTATTACTGTGAGGGAGGGTGGGCAGGCAGGCCAGAGGAGTTTTAAAGGATCAAAGAGGCAAACCCACCTCCCTTGGAGCCCAGCAGAGCAGCCTGAGTTTGGCTAATTGGAAAAGTATTGCTGCTGACTCCTTCCGTCTCTACCCAGACTCTTAGTGAGGAAAATGGCTTTTCTGTGCCCCACTAGCCGCCACACACAGCATGGGCAGGCCTTGCAGTGCTACAAAGGTCCGACAATTTGACTTTCCCAGGGCCCCTCCCACTCAGCAGGCTCAGGAGGCAGTTTCTCAGTCACGAATTGGCCTGTGAGGCCAGCTACAGCCTGGGCCTCCTGCCAGGAGCGTGAGAAGGCAGAGCTGGGCTCAGACACAAGACACCGTCCCCGGTGCTTCTGCTCCAGCCTCACTGTCCTTGGCACTGCCACTGTCCACCTCCAAGTCTCCTGGGCACAGCAGGCCCCTGCTGCTGAAGAACCAAGGGTGGGCTGGGGAGAAGAGACAGTGACGGCAGGGAGCAGAGCGGAGCCTTGCAGTGACTCTCAGCCTGACTCTACTGGGGCGGGACAGGTTGGCCCCGTCCCTGCAGGAGCACAGGCAGGCAGTCGTGGAGGCCTCGGCATGACTCGTGAAGCTGAGTGATGACTTTAGGGACAGTGCCTGGGGGGTCTACAGGCCCCACAGCCAGCTTGGCCCACAGGATGGATGTGCCCGTTTTTCCAAGCCCTTTGCAGCTGAGGTCCAGGAGCCCTGGCCAAGCCTGAGCCGGCCTACTCAGTTCTCTCCCAGACCACCCACACAGGCTCTATCGGCTTGGATTAGTCTCCCAAGCTCCAGCCATCTCTGAGCTGCACAGACCCTCCCGTCTGGGACAGCTTCATTCCAACAGCTGACCAACAACTGACTGGGGTGGGCATGTGGGCCACAGGGAGGGATGCCAGAGGCTGCTTTGGAGCAAAGGAGGTTGGCATAGCCTGAAGAAACTCCCACCCAGACTGTCCTTTGGCCCTGAAGACACAACCTGAGAGAAGCCTAGGCTGGACCCAGGGCCCTGTCCTAGTCCCACAGAACTTGCTCGCTTGCCTCCCACTTTGCCCTGGTGTGGCCTTGATCTCCCTTCTTGTGCTCTGGGCTCTGTCCCAGTACTCCTCATGTGCACCATGGCCTCCTACACCTGACCTCTGCTCATACTTTTCTTTCATCTCTGCTGATAGGGATCCTGCCTCCCCTTCAAGTTCAGGTCCTTCATGTGGCCGTGGCCCCCTTCATCTCCAGCAGGAAGGAGCTTCCCCTCCTCTGTACACTCACATCTCATCTTACTGACACTGAGCTCCTTCCTCTTGGGGTCAAAGTCATTGTGGTACAGTGGTCAGGAACAGCCCTGATCAGGTTCAAATCCCAGTTCTCCCACTTCCTGGCTTGGTGATCCTGGCCAGAAACTGATCTCAGCTGACTCATTTATAAAATGGGAACAATAATGGTGACACCACATGATTTTTATAGGGATTTAATAAGACATATCTGTGACATGCTTGGTATAGGGCTTGCTCAGCAAACACAGCTGTTGTGATTACTGAACAACCCTGTGTTCGGGGCAGGGTTACTCCTGTTGTCCTCTGAAAGGAATGTAAGCTCCCTGAGGACAGGAGCCCTGTCTTTCTGTTCCTATGTTCTGGCCCCATCCGTCCACTACCCCTGTGCTCCCCTACCACCTTCAGAGTGAGCAACTAGGCACAGAGGGGATGCCTAAAAAGAATTTGGTTGAAGGACAAAGAAGTTGGGGGCCCACAGGAAAGCAGTGAGCCATCGCTTCCTTAGCAGTGGACAGGCCTGAACTGAGATAACTTGTGGCTTTGGCCACCTCCTACCTGGCCTCCAGGCCAGGCCCCTGAGGGAACAAGGACTCACTGGCTGCCCAGGAGTGGTGATGGAGGCTTCATTTGGGTCCTTGCCACTGTGGGTGGCACTGTACTCAGAAATTGTTTTGTCTCAAGCCATGGAGACACCTAGCTGCCTCTCCAAAGAAAGGCGGTGTCCTGATTCCTCTCCACACAACAAATATTCCTGAACCGGACTGTGCACCAGTCCCATTGCTGTCTCCGCTCTGGGACAAATCCCATATCTCTCTGAGCCTCAGTCCGCCATCTGTAGGCTGAGCACTCTACAACAGACTGACTTCAAAGTGTTCTGACAACACTCCATGAGATTGTACGGCCCAGGGCTGGCCAAGGTGGGTAGTCAACATTTGTGGCTGATAGCAGAGGGAGAGGATGTGCTCTGGTCTGAGAAAGGGGAGGCCTCCGCAGCCTCAGGCTGTTGTTCCTGCACTGTGTGGGCCGCTCAGGGCCTGGTACTCTGCCACCTGGGGGCCTAAAGGTGCAGCCATGGGGAGGAGGTAGCAGGGAGGTAGCAGGTGGTGTGACAGATACTGCTGCTGCTGTGGCTCCCTGGCATCTCCAGCAGCTTCAGGAGCCCCAGCCCCTGGCCTGTGTGTAATTCCAAACTTCCAAAAGCCATATCCCAGTCTGTGCTAACCAAAGGCTGTGGTGCTAGAAATCCCCAGCAGCCATCCCAGGTCGCTCTGAGTCTGGCTGAGCCTGGGGATTCCTTCCCCTGAGGGACACCCTGAACCTTCGAACAACACATGAGCACAAGCACTGTTTCCCCCAGGCCCAGATGAACTTACTCTGAGCAGTAAAGTCTCTTCTGGTTTATCTGAAGGAAGGAAAATGACGTCGTGAGGTAAACCACATAGCCTGAAACCACAAGGCCGGGCACTCCAGTGATGTTTGCTTTTCAGCAAAAGTCACTTGTGCATGGCAGGACAGGGGAATCTGGGCCATTCTGGTCAGAGGGTGTCTGGGGGTGCAGAGGGAGATTATCAAACATGGAACCACAAGAAAGGAGAGGCCTCAGAGCAGGGACATCACAGGCAGGCAGAGTGGCTTCCTAGACAGATGAGGAAGCCTAGTCTGTGGGAAGGCCACCTGCTGGGAAAGGCAAGCTCCACTGGTCACTCTAGAGATCTAAGGCGTGGCATCTGAGGTCCCAAGGATTATGATTATTGTTGTGGAAGTAACGACAGTGACAAGAAAAACAAATCAACAATGTTAAGTTCCATTCATGATTGTGTGTGATTCTGTTACCTCCTCAACAAGTCCTGGTGAGACAGGATCCTGTGAGGTAGGCATTATGCCTGTCTACTGATGAGAACAAGGCCTCTGTCTTTTAACCTGTGCTTTAAACCTCTCAATTACAAAGCTTATTGGCCAGTAAATTGTGCACTGGGTGTCTGTCTGCCTGGAGGCCTGTGTGGAGGCTCCTGGGCTCAAGCTCCATCTCCACTTGCTAACTGCGACCTTGGGGAAGCCCCGTGCCCTCTGCATGCTTTGGTTTCTTCTTCTGTCAAATAAGAAGGAAACCTGCCCTGCCTCAGAGGTCAGAAATATGATAGGATAAACCTGTTCTTCACGCCACTTCATCATCAGTGTCATGAGCAGGCCCAGGCATTGGTCCTGGCAAGCTGGCCAGGTGGAAGCTCACCTGATCAGGGTGGGGAAGGAGCCATGGGGTAGGGGGAGCGGGACACCATCTGCATAATGGGGGCCAGTGGATAGTTAGAATGAAGGAGTGAGAGAGCAGTCTGGGGAGGCGTGTGCCAGGCGAGGCCTTGCTTTTTCCGGAATCTCAGGGCCTCCACACTCCTGCTCAGAGGTGAGCACATTGAAGGAGTGGGGCACAACTCAATAGGTTCTCCATGTATCTGGGTGGGAGTGAAAGTGTGAATATGATGAGGGGTGGGTAAGGCCCTTGGTCCTACAGCAGGGCTGCCCCGTGCCCTGACTTGCCTCAGGTCCCTTCCTCAGGGTGGTACCACGGATCAGGGAGGGGCCAGAAGCCAGGAGCAGACGGATTTCTCTCCACTGCCCCTGAGCCCAACTTTTCCCATCACAGGCCTCCTGGCTTATTTCTGTGGCCCAGCCCCTCCAAAATCACAGCTCCTTATGTTGAGGCTCACCCTTTCCAGTTCTTTTCCTTTAAAACACCAATTCCACACAGGTAAAGCAGCACCTCCCAACCCTGTAATGTCAGGGAACTTAGGGACAGTGAGACACCCAGCACAGCCCCTCATTTCACAGAGGAGGGGAAGGGACTTGTTCGAGGCTGCAGTTAGTAGGCAGCTGTGCAGGAGCTAGAACCCAGGTCTCTTACTCCTGTGGCGGGGTGGGGTAGGGTCCCCTCAGCCCCCTACCCCGACTGCTGTTAGCATCCTAATGTGATTTGCCAATCAGAGCCTTTCCAACATATTACCAGCTACAAGCAGAAGCAAGCCTGGGGTCCAGGAGCACTGACAAGTGTATGTGTGCTGGGGTGAGGGGGGGACAGGAGAGTTGGAACAGGGAGAGGGTCTTGGGGTCCAGATGCCAAGGAGCCAGGGAGGCTGCCAAAAACAGGCCTGGTCTCTTTCTCCACTTTCCCAGGGCCTCCTTGGCACCTCACACGTGGGGATTAGTCATAAGCTGTTGCTTGACCCCAAAAGTCAAAGTTCAATGGGTTGGTATCACAGTGATGCGTTTTCTGACTCATAGCCTAGGATGACACAAAGCCCTGTGGGACAAGTGGAAATTCTGCTGGCCCAACAAGATGCTCCAAGATTTCTCTTGCCCACAACCCAGAATCGGTCCATCCTCTCGTCTGACTTCTGTGATTTTAAGAAGAGAGAGCAGGGGAAGTGGGAGGGTGCTGGACTAAGAGGTAGGCACCAGGGTCCAGCCTGCCTGCGTCCTGGGTTAACTGGGGGGCCTTGGAAGCTACTCCTCCCTCCCCTAAGCCTCAATTTCCTTGCCTGTAAACTGGGAGAGTCATGTTAGATGGTCGCTAGGTTTCTTTCCAGCTCTGAGATCCAGGTTCTGACTCAGCTATTCTTGAGGCAGGAAGGGTGATTTGGGCTGTGAAGCCCCCCACCACATGTGTGTGCACTCAACATACACACACACACACAGCCCCAAAGGCTGCCAGAGTCTGGCGCCCTCCCACCATGACTTCCTGTGGGCCCTCCAGGTCTCCCTGGGGCCCGGCTGCCTGACCATCCGTGCTCACCCTCAGCTTTATGCTTCATCAGAAGGAAGAACTGGAAGATGTCTCACATGAAATGTCTTCCAGATTCCCGAGTCCCACTAGCCATTTCTCGAGTGAGCGGAGTGAGGCCAACAGAAGGCACAAGACTTATCTAAGGGCAAGTCAGGGACCAGAATCTTCCACTTCAGCCGTCTGCTCCTGAAGGAACCCTCCTGCGGGAGTGTTGGAGGCAGCAGGACAAAAGGGCTCCTCCAGTCACTATTTCCGTCACATCCCCGCTCTGCCATTATTGCCACCATCAGCCCTGCCTCTCCGCATGAGAGCCACATTACTAACCAGGCCTGTCACGGCCTGCCTCTCACCTCCTCCTCAGACTGTGTGCTTCCAGTCGGGTCATTCCAGTTTTAACTCCTGCTGAGAAATGTGCATTTCTAACAGGTTCTCAGTTTATGTCTATGATACCAGCCCAGATATTGTGAATTAGAATCTACATTTTAAAAAACTCCCAAGGAGACCCTTAGGTAACAAGGTTCGAAGTCCCTATTTTCATCCACTCATTCTCAGATGGCAGCAGAGCTTGGCAGGTGAGGAGGACGGTGGAGCCAGACTGCCTGGCTCCACCACTTACCAACCAGGTGACCTTGGGTAAACCATTCACTATATTTCAGTTTCCTTGGCTGTAAAATGGGGATATGACTAGTATCTTTTTCACAGAGGTGTTGTGAGGCTCCAATAAGTCAGTCCTGTAAAGTGCTTACACTAGGTCTTGGCACGTAGTCACCAAACCAGATACCCTCGAGTCAGTTCCATCTTGTGGCAATCCCATGTCTGTCAGGATAGAACTGTACACCATAGGGTTTTTAAATTTTTTTTAGTTTTATTGTAGTGAAGAAATACATAATAAAATACATGTCATCTCAAAAATTTCTACAAGCACAATTCAGTAACTTTGATGGTGCTTCAAGTTATACAAACATTTGCATTATTCTTTGTCAAATCATTCCACCATCATGAGCATAAGATCAACCCTTCCAAGCAAAAACACAACTTTTCTCCTTCTTCCACCCATCCAGCCCTGTGAACAACTAGTAATCTTTGGTTTCCTTATGTTTGCTGATCTCATATAACTGAGATCATCTCTTATTTGTCCTCTTTATGTGACTGATCTATCACCCTCAGCTTGATTATTTTCAGGGTTCTTCCATGTTGTGGCGTGCGTCAGGATTTCATTAGTCTTTATTGTACAGTAGTAGTCCATTGTACACTTAGTTATCCATCCATTTATTTCTTGATGGACATTTCAGATGGACACCTCACCTTTTGGCTATCGTGAAAACTGCTGCAATGAACACTGATATACAGATTTCCATCTGCATCCCTGCCTTCACTTCTGGATTTGGATTGCTGGACCATATGGTAATTCTGTGCTTAACTTTTGGAGGAACTGCCAAATTGTTTTCCACAGTTACAGAACCATTTTACATTCCCACAAGCAATGGATGAGGATTCCACTTCTCTACAACCTCCCTAACACCTAATGTTTTCCTTTCTTACTGCCTCTCTAGCAGGGGTAAGGTGGCATCTCATCATTCTGATTTGCATCTTTGTAATGGCTAATGGAAGCCCTAGTGGCTAAATGCTGTGCCTGCTAACCAAAAGGTTGGTAGTTTGAATCTACCAGGTGCTCCTTGGAAACTCAATGGAGCAGTTCCACACTATCCTATAGGATTGCTGTGAGTTGGAATCAACTCAATAGTTGTGGGTTTGGTTTTTTCATTTTAACAGCTAATGAGGAAACCCTGGTGGCACAGTGGTTAAATGCTATGACTGCTAACCAAAAGGTTGGCAGTTCATATCTATCAAGCCCTCCTCGTAAACTCTCTGAGCCAGATCTACTCTGTCCTGTAGGGTTGCTATGAGTTGGAATTGCTGTGAATGCAATGGGTGTTGATGAGTAATGGCTAATGAAGGAGCTCTGGTGGCCCAGTGGGGAAAGCACTTAACTGCTAACCAAAAGGTTGCCATTCAAACCCATCAGCCACTCGGAGAGAAAGATGTGGCAATGAGCTTCTGTGAAGATTTACAACTTTGGAAACCCTTATAGGGCCTTATAGGAAGTTTTACTCTGCCTTAGAAGGTCACTGTGAATGTAATCAACTCTACAGCAATGGGTGGGTTGGGTGGGAATGGTTAACGCGGTCCCTGGGTGGTGCAAATGGTTTGTTTTTAACTATTATCTGCAAGGTTGGTGGTTCAGACCCACTCACTGGTGCCACAGAAGAAAGTCCCCATGATCTTTCTCAATGAAGATTACAGCCGTGAAAATCCTGTGAAACCCTGCTACTGTGTAGTACCTGGCATTGCCATGAGTCAGAATGGACTCTCTAGCAGTTGACTTGGTTTTTGTGGTAATGGCTAATGACTTTAAGTGTTGTTTTGTGTGCTTATTGGCCATCTGAATATCCTCTTTGGTGAAATGTCTGTTCAAGCTCCCAGCCCATTTTTTGATGGATTTGTTTGTCTTTTTGTTGTTAAGTTGTAAAAGTTTTATATAGTCCCTAGATTTTTTAAGGGCTGATTTTTCTGAAGTAGATCACCAGGACTTTCTTCTAAGGTGACCACTCTGGGTGGACTCAAAACTCCAACCTCAGTTAGCAGAAGAATACTTCATATTATACCTCGCAGGGGCTCCCGGCACATAGCACGTACTTGATAAATACTAGCTCTCACACATTCATTCTGTTCTGCCTGTTTCCAGAAAGATTTGAGGTAACTGACAGTGGAAAATAAAACAAATACAATGGGGTTTTAAAGTAAGAGTAAAACAACTCAAGCCCATGATTGAGGCAAATGTTATTCCAGAAGCTTGGGCTAAGCAAGTTGTTGTATCTGAACACAACTTCCTGTCAGTCCCATCCAAAAGACACTGAGGAGTGAACCTCAGGAATGACTTCTTTACTGAGCTGAAAGGATGCTCAGGGGCCATGCTCTCAGAGTATCTGTCAGGCCAGCAAGTCTGGTCTTTCTTTTTGAGTTAGAATTTTGTTCTATATTTTTCTCCAGCTCTGTCCAGGATCCTGTTGTGATCCGTGTCAGAGCAGTCGGTGACGGCAGCCAGGCACCATCGGGTTGTACTGAACCCAGTCTGGCGGAGCCATAGTAGGTGTGGTCCATTAGTCCTTTGGATTAATCTTTTCCCTGCATCTTTAGTTTTTTGCATTCTTCCTTGCTTCCAAACGGGTAAGACCAGAGGGATATCCTAAATGGCTGCTCACTGGCTTTTAAGAGCCCAGATGCTACTCACCAAAGTAGAATGGAGAACATTTTCTTTATGAACAATGTTATGCTAGTTGAGCTAGGTGTCCCCTGAGACCGTGGTCCTCACATCTTCAGCCTAGCGACTGTGTCCCTCAGGGAGCTGGGTGTATCCATGGAGCCTGCGCAGCCCTGCCTTGTACAAGTCCTGCCGGCTCCCCTAGTATTGTGCACTCTCTTCACCTTCGCCAAAGTTACCGTTTTACCTGTTGCCTGTTTAGTGCTTCTCCTTTCCCACTTCTCCCCTCCTTGGTAACCACCAGAGAGTGTTTCTTTTTTATGTAAACTTCTTCATAAGCTCTTAAAGTAGTAGTCACACATGATATTTGTCCTCCTGTGATTAACTTATTTTACTCAGCATAAAGCCCGCCAGTTCCCTCCATGTTATGAATACTTCACGGATTCATAAATACTCTTCATTGTTACATAAAACTCCATTGTGTGGATGTTCCACAAATTGTTTATCACATTCATCACTTGGTGGGCTTCTAGGTTGATTCTGTCTTTTTGATATTGTGAACAATGCTGAGACGAACATGGGTGTGCATATGTCTATTCATGTGATGGCTCTCGTTTCTCTAGGATATATTCCTAAGAGTGGGATTGATGGATCATATGGTATTTCTATTTCTAGCTTTCTAAGGAAGTGCCATATTGTTTTCCAAGATTGTTGTATCATTTTGCATTCCCATCAGCAGTGCATAAGCGTTCCAATCTCCCTGCAGCCTCTCTAAGATGTGTTACTTCCGGTTTTGTAATTTGTGCCAGTAACTATGGGGTAAAATGATATTCCATTGTGGTATTGATTTGCATTTCTCTAATGACTATTGATTGTAAATGTTTTCTCCTGTGTCTGGTGGCTGCTTTAATGTCTTCTTTGATGAATTGCCTGCCTATTTGCTTTACTAGTTTCTTAACTGGATTGTCTGTCTTTTTGTTGTACATGTTGGATTTTCTTGTAAATTTTAGAGATTAGACATTTGTCTGACTTATAATAGCCAATTTTTTCTCCCAATCCATAGGTTCTCTTTTTACTCTTTTGGTGAAGTCTTTTAATGAGCATGTTTAATTTTTACCTTGTGTGGAGTTCAATGGTCATCTTGGATAGACGTCTTCTCATCTTTCATGACATCGGGGAAGTTTTCTGTCAACAAATCTTTGACAGTTCTCTGTATTTTCTGTTATCCTCACTGTTCTGGTACTCCAGTCTCTAATAGATTATTCCTGTTGATAGAGTTCCATGTAATACTGAATGTTTCTTCATTTTTTAAAATCCTTTTATCTGATTTTTCCTCAAATATGTTGGTGCCATGTACTTTATCTTTAGCTCACTAATTTGGCTTTCCAGTTCTGCTCCTTTGACTTCCTATTGAGTTCTCTAATTCTGTAATTTTATTATTAATATTCTGAATTTCTACTTCTCTCTCCATATGCTTTTCTGCAACTTGTCCAATTTGTCATTATGCTGTGCTGCATTTTGCCTCATCTCCTTCCTGCTCTCTTCAAGAGTTCTAAATATTAATCTTTTGTGTTCAACCTCTGGTAATTCTAAGAAGTTCTCTTCACCTGGAAAATTTCTTGATTCTTTGTTTTGGGAGCTATCTGAAGCCATCATGCTCTGCCTCTTCAGGTGATTTGATATAGACTGTTGTCTCCAAGCCATCAGTGAGTTATTGTATTTGTTTATTTTATGTTTGCTTACTGTGTTCTAGCTTGTTGTTTTGTTTTCTTTTGAAATGTCCAGATACATTGATCACGTGTACTAGTGTGGTTGTTGATGTGTTTGAAGTGCTAATGTACTGTCACCAGGTGATTAGAGCTATTACTAGGCATATGAGCCCAGGAGTCTATTTATTTTTCTTGTGCGGATTCAACTCAAGTATATGGGTAATCAGTCACCAAGTGAGTGATGCAGGCTCTCCCCTACAGTCCTACATGGTGAAGGGGTGATTTGTCACAGGTACAGGTTTCTGGCTGCAGGCACTGAGGAAGGCTGGAGACTGACAGCCATCCCTGAGTATCTGGGAAGGCATGTCCCCTTATGCCTGAGCCTAGGCAAAGGAACTATTTCTGCCCTGAATTCCCGGATTCCTCCTCCCTGTTTGTTATTTTGGTCCCTTTCTGAGTCTAGAAAAATGGCTCAGGGCACAATGTAGCCTAGCTTAGTGCAGAGAAAGGAGTGGGAAGTGCTGGAAAAAGGGAGAGAGGTTTTACCCCAAAGGAAATTTTAGATCCACCTGTGGTAGGTTAGATGTGAGTCATTTAACTTTTGGCAATCTAGTGCCATTTTTCGCTGGTTATGGAGGCATGAATGGGCTCTCTGTTGCTCAGTCTCTCCTGCTGAGGAAGACTCTCTCCAGACGCCACTGCTGCACTCACCATGCTGGCTGCAGCCAATTCCCACAGAGTTAGGTCTGGCCAATACTAGGTACTTCTGAACTTACTTTCCCTTTCCCATCACTCAGTCCAATTTCTCAACTTTCCCTTTGATGTTCAGGACTACTAGAATGTCATATATAATTGATTTATTTGTTTGTTTGGGTTTTTGCTGTAAGAAGGATCACAGGAAACATCTGAGTACTCCACTATCATGGCTCACCCCAGTGTTTAATTTTTAGAAGATCCCAATTATGTAGCTTATCTTCTGGAGTTCACTTGTTGTTGGTTATGGTTTGTATCCTGTTAATGCTGTGTATTAAGGCTTCCAGCATTGATCTTTTTTCTTCTATGAATTTTATAGTTCAAGTTTTATATTTAGGTCTTTGATCCATTTTTAATTCATTTTTTTTAGATGGTGTGAGGTATGGGTCCTCTTTAATTTTTTTTGCATATGGGCATCCATTTTTGCCAGAACCATTTGTTAAAGAGACTGTCTTTTCCCCTTTGATGGACTTTGGGAACTTGTTGAAGATCAAGTGTCCATAAGTGAATGGATTCACATCTGGGTTCTCGGCATATCTGTTTTTGTGACAGTACTAGGCTGTTTTGACTAATGTAGGAAGCTATATAGTAGGTTATTGGTATTTGGATTGGGATTGCCTTGTATTTGTAAACTGCTTTGGGTAGTATTGTCATTTTCACAATGTTGAGTTTTTCTACTCGTGAGCATGGTATGTTTTTCCATTATGTATATCTCTTGTGGTTTCTTGCAGTAGTGTTCTGTAGTTTTCTTTATATAGGTCTTTTACATCCTTGGTTAGATTTATTCCTAAGTATTTCATTATTTTAGGAGCTATTATAAATGGTATTGTTTTCCTGTTTTCCTTTTCATCATCCTCTTTATTGATGTCTAGGAATCCCACTGATTTTCATACGCTTATTTTGTATCCTGCTATTCTGCTCAATATTTCTCTTAGTTCCAGTAGTTTTCTCATAGAGTCTTTTGGGTTTTCTATGTATAGTATGATATCATCCACAAATAGAGTTTAATTTCTTCATTAGCAATTTGGATGGCCTTTACTCTTTTTCTTGCCTTATTGCTCTAGCTAGGACTTCCAGCACAATGTTAGATAGGAGTGGTGATAAAGAGCACCTTTGTCTTATTTTCTCAAGGAGAATGTTTTCAGTCTCTCTCCATTAAAAGGATGTTGGCCACTGTTTTTCTGTAGATGCTATTTATTATGTTAAGAAATTCCTCTTCTATACTTATTTTATTGAGAATTTGTATCAGGAATGAGTGTCAGACTTTGCTGAGTGTCTTTTCTGTATTGATTGAGATCATACGATTCTTTAGTTTCCTTTTATTTAGATGATAGATTACACTGATTCATTTTCTAGTGTTGAACCATCCTTGCATACCTGGTATGAATCCTACTTGGTTTTGGTGTATTATTTTTTGATTATGGTGCTGAATCCTATCAACTAGAATTTTTTTTGAAAAGTTTTACATCTGTGTTCATGAGAGATATGGGTCTTTTCTTTTTTTTCTTTCTTTTTTTTTTGTGTGGTGTCTTTACCTGGTTTTGGTATCAGGGTTATGCTGACTTTATAGAATGCATTGGGACGTATCCTTTCCTTTTCTATGTTATGAAATAATTTGAGTATTACTGGTATAAGCTGTTCTTTGAATATTTGGTAGAATTTTCCAGTGAAGCTCTTCTTTTTCTGAAAAAATTAAGTATGGCAACTTTTCAGTTTTACTTTATAGGTGACACTGAACAATGCAATGTGCAGAGCTTCCTCCTCAACTCATCTACATTGTTTGGACTCAACCAAAAAGAAACTTGGGTTTCCTCTTCATTCCATGTTGCCCCTAACCCCACATCCCCCAGAATACAGCAAAGAGTGGGGAAGCAGAAAACCTGGGAACAGCTGCCAACAAAGCAAAAACCTCAGCTTCCCCAGAAGAAGGTTTCTGGGAGCCAAAGCTGACAGCTCTGGGCAACAGTGGAAACTCTAGTCACTTGACATGATCTCTGATGCAGAGAGCAAGTCCCTTCCCCAGGTGGCTTCCAAGCAGCCAGAGTAGATAGAGCCCCAGTGCTGAAGGTCAGAGCCAGGAATGATGACTGAGAAATCCCAGAGCTGCCCACATACTTCCTCTCCTCAGCTTCCCCTTCTCGCAAATGCTAAGGAGAATTCCTTAGCAGGCAGGCAAGGGGAAGGTGAGCAAGGAGCTGGAGTTGCCCTTCGCCTCCATGCTGAGTCACTTGGCAGGGTTGTGAGCCTAGTGGGTAAAGGTCTCAGACTGTCCCCTCCAAGTAGCATGGTTTAGGAGCAGCTAAGACCTTTTCTACAGAGGTGTCTCCCCAAAGACCCATCTCCCTGCCTCCTGACACACAACATCTACACTTCACAAGGGCACAGCTGCCCAGCTCAGGAGTCACCGGAACTCTCCTGTCCTGTGAGTCTATAACTCAGTTCTGACAGACGTATGGGCCCCCGTCTCTCACTCACCTCTTGACTTCCAATCTAGGCTTTAAGGGGAGCAGCTCCTACCTTCGCTTTCCAAGCCCCAGTCCAGGGATGTTTTCTCAGCAGCCTCCACTACAGGCCTTGGTGTCTACAGAGAGGAATCCCCCTGGGCTTTCGTCACTGCACAGAGCAAGCAGCAGAGCCTGTCTCAACATGAACCTTCTCCTGGATGCGCTGTCCATGGGGAGCCTGGCTGAGCTGGCCACTACCTTGCCCACGTCTCCTGTTTCCCCTAGTCTGCCTCAGGCAGCAGATGAGCTGTGCCAACAGCTGGTTTTGCTTCTCTCCCCCTTCATTGGGAAAATGCCTCTCAGTAGCTGAAATGTAAGCAGTAGCCAGAGGTGATGACTCGTAATCATCAAGGTCTACTCACACGCTAGTCATGAGAGGGATTTTTGAAGGGCATCATTATAAATCAGTATGCAAGAAGCCCCAGCTTGTCCCAAGGCCGATACCACTGGGGGTCAGTGGAAGTGTGGTTGGCATCCTGGTCGCAGCTTGTTGGGTGAGGGGTGGATTGATTGCAGTCCTCACTTCTCCAGCCTCACTCAGTCCCTATCACCTCTTACCTGGACTGTAGTAACAGCCTCCTCTCTGGCCTCCCTGCTTCAAGTTTTGCGTCCTTTAATGCATCTACACCTTTGCTGCTACTGCCCCTTGAAGGACCACCCAGACTGAGTGCCATGAGCAGATTGAGGAGTCTCTCACTTGCTCATAAATCTTCGGTGACTCATCATTAGCCTTAGGAAAAATGAGAATCAAGGTCTTGTGAAGACCCCATCCACATTTCAACCATCCCTCTCAGTCCTTGCCTAAGAGAATCCTCTGCCTCAGACTAAAGGCTGAGTGGGCTTCCCAGACTCTAGGCCTCTCCTCTGAATGGAAGGCCTTCCCTTCCTCCTTCTCCCCCTCTCTTTTCCCCCTCCCCTTCCCCTTCCTCTTCCTTTCCCTTTCCCAGTACACCCCAAGCCCCACCTCCTCCATGGACACTTGTCAGACTGTTCCACTGCCAGAGAGAACATTCTCTGAACTCTTGGCATTCACTTGGAGAGCAAAGAGCCTGGTTTTGAGCCAGATAAGACTGAGGGAGAGTTTCAACTCAATCCTAATCCCACTCACTAGTCGCAAGTTGCTTACCTTTCTTTCCTGAGCCTCAGTCTCCAATTGTGTCAATGGGAATAATGCCCACTTGCAGGGTCTGTGGAGTGTCAGAGGTCAAGGTGATATTTTGGCCTTCCTGGGGTTACTATGAGTTGGAATCAGCTTAACAGCAGTGGGTTTGATTTGATTTTAGTGTTCATTCTGGGGTTGGTTTTGTTTTTAGTGTCCATCTGGATTTCCTATTGGATCTGTGTGGTTAAGGTGGGGCTGACCTCTTTTCTTGGCCCCAGGGTGCATACATGACCTTGCCTGGCCAATATTTCATTCCAGAGGTTGGTTCCCTGGAATTAGTATGGGATTCAAATGAGGTCAATGGGAATCATAGTTGGGACTTTAGCTGGAGCTCCTGAAATGTCCTTTCCACTGAAGTCACTGCACTGATAGGCTAAAAACTAGTGCTTCTGGCCAGCAAATGGAGGGAGCCAACACGTGGGAAATGGGCACCATGTGGTGGGAGACACGGATTCTTGACATCCTGACAACACTTGCATCCAGCAGTGGCTAAGGCAAGAAATCTACTCCCAGACTTTTTAGTTATATGTTCTCTTTTTCACTTTTACTTTTTTACTTAAGCAGTTTGATTTTCTGTCTCTTGCTATTGAGAGAAGCCTGACTAGTACGGAGATTAAAAAACAAAACGATTGCTGTTGCTTCTGACTAAGAGGACCCCATGGGTATGACAGTGGGACTGTACACCACAGGGATTCTATTGGCCAGTTATTTGGAAGTCAATCACAAGGACTTCTGAGGCATCTCTGGGTAGATTCAAACACCAGCCTTTTGGTTAGTAGCATTAACCATTTGCACCACACAGGACCTTGAAGATAAAGTTGATGCCTATAATGCCTATCATAATGCTTGGCCTTCAGGAAAACACCAAACCAAACCCAGTGCCTTTGGGTCAATATCAACTCATATCCTTATAGGATGAAGTAGGACTGCCCTATAGGGTTTCCTAGGAGGTGGATTTGAACTGCCAGCATCTTAGTTAGCAGCCAAACTCTTAACAGCTGTACCACCAGGGTTCCAGCAATTAGAGAGCCCTCTATAAACAGTAGTTGTTATTATCATTGATTTTGTTTATATTTCAAACTGGACTCTGAGCTCTCATGAGCAAGGCCGTCGCTCTTTTGTCTGTGTCATCGGCTAGGCTCCCAGGAAACAGGCTCTGAGACAGAGACGGCATGCAGGATGTTGAGTGGGGATGTCCTGGGACCCACAGGGGGACAAGGAAGCAGGACAGGAAAGAGGAGTCCAGCTGGTACACGGCCCAATAACAGCCTCATCCAGCCCTGTGAGGTGCCTGGGAGCTAGACCACTCTTCAGAGTTGTCCAAAGCTGGACTGGGTGTATCAGATTTTTGTATTCTCTGTGCCATCACTCACTGAGGCTGGGCTGCCTGGGAAGGGTAGATCTAGGGGGAGGCAGCCAGCTGAAGGGCCGTAGTCCTTCCTCCACGGAGTGCCTGAGTGTGCAAGCCAGTGTCCACATGCAGTTTATGCCTCACTTGTTAGCACACAGAGAAGGGTCACTGTGGCAACAGTCATTTTCTCGCTTATTTAACTCCAAGGTTAAAGGGCAAAGCCAGGGCAGCTCGGCCAAGTGGTCTAAGCTGATAAAACCACTCAAGAGTAGCACCATGGTGGTGGTCAGGCAGGGATCAGAGCATGATGAAAACACTGGGAGGGGGCTGGAAGGGATGTAGCCGGATGAGGTATGATGGGATCAAAGGTATTGCCCAATAACTGGCCTTGTTTGAAGAATAAACTAGTGACCACCCAGGTCTATGGCAGGCCATTTCCACTGTTTCTCTTTGGAATTTTAGGCTCTTGAGCTAAAAGATTTCTGTTGTTGATTTCTTAGGAAGGCATTGGACTTCTTAAAGCGGAGCCTAGAGGCTAGCTGCTCCTTAAAGGCTCCTTTCCGGAGTCTCGCCTTGTCACCCCAGCTGGTGCTCAGCAGTGATGCTATTTTCTCATTCATTTTAACCCCAAGGTTAATGGGCAAAGTCAGGCTGACTCAGCCAGGTGGTCTGAGCTGATATGATAAAGCCAACCCTCGATAAAGCCCACCCCCAAGAAGGGATATCCTGTACTTGCCCCACATACCCAGCATCTCCTGCTACATACAGGCCCCTACCCTGGCCCGGCCAGCACGCATACACCCTACCCCGGCCCGGCCAGCACACATACACCCTACCCCGGCCCGGCCAGCACACATACACCCCTACCCCGGCCCGGCCAGCACACATACACCCCTACCCCGGCCCGGCCAGCACACATACACCCTACCCCGGCCCGGCCAGCACGCATACACCCCTACCCCGGCCCGGCCAGCACGCATACACCCCTACCCCGGCCCGGCCAGCACGCATACACCCCTACCCCGGCCCGGCCAGCACGCATACACCCCTACCCCGGCCCGGCCAGCACGCATACACCCTACCCCGGCCCGGCCAGCACGCATACACCCTACCCCGGCCCGGCCAGCACGCATACACCCCTACCCCGGCCCGGCCCGGCCAGCACGCATACACCCCTACCCCGGCCAGGCCAGCACACATACACCCCTACCCCGGCCAGGCCAGCACACATACACCCCTACCCCGGCCAGGCCAGCACACATACACCCCTACCCCGGCCAGGCCAGCACACATACACCCCTACCCCGGCCAGGCCAGCACACATACACCCCTACCCCGGCCCGGCCAGCACACATACACCCCTACCCCGGCCCGGCCAGCACACATACACCCCTACCCTGGCCCGGCCAGCACGCATACACCCCTACCCTGGCCCGGCCAGCACGCATACACCCCTACCCTGGCCCGGCCAGCACGCATACACCCCTACCCTGGCCCGGCCAGCACGCATACACCCCTACCCTGGCCCGGCCAGCACGCATACACCCCTACCCTGGCCAGGCCAGCACCCACCCAGCCCCTATCACAAATGCAGGCACTACCTCTTATCAGTTGAGAAACCAAGGCTGAGAGAGGAAGCAAGTTGTTCTAAGTAACAGCTAGTGGTTGAGCCAGGAAACGGGACCCACTTCTCCCTCCTGGGTTTCCGTGTGCACGACCACAGCTCCAGCCCTGCCCCTCTGCCTGGCAGGTCCCAGCCTTTGGCCTGCATCGGCCGGCTGCCTCATGGCTGCCCTCAGGCCTGGCCACGGGACCAGGGCTTGGCTGTCAGGGAAGCAGTGCTCGTCTCCACTCCCAGGCTTCTCCAGGAAGTCATGAAGGCAGCCAGATGCCCCTTCACCACTCCCAGCTCCCTCTGTAGCCCTCACCCTCATACCTCTCCACCACAATATCATAGGTAAATGCAAAGTCTAGGTCTCCCTAAGTGAGGAGATCTTTCTGAGGCTTTGCAGTGGGTTGTTAGTGAGGACAGAACCCAGGCTGGTTGTCCTGTGTCCACAAATCACTCTGCTCCCTGAGCTTATATAACCCATTACTATCAAGTCGATTCCAACTCATAGCAAACCTACGTGACAGTAAAACTGCTCCATAAGGTTTACAGAAAGCAACTGGTGGATTCAGGCTGCCAACCTTTGGATTAACAGCTATAGCTCTTAACGCCTATACCACCAGAGGTCCTGAGCTTATTAAGTACCCTCAGTTTTTCTTTTATTTCTAAGGGGTCTTAACAGAGAACAACATGGAATTTGGTTTATTATACCAACTAGACTATCTATCTTGAGGTCAGGTTGCCAGCAAGGAAGGAAATGTTCTGGGAGAGGTAAAGCACTGACCTGGGGACACCCCTCACTCTGTGAGTACCTGGCTGTGTTGGATGTGCACAGAAGGGTCTAGAAGGATTCAGGTAGGAGGAGACAGGGAGGTGAGTGGGCATAGGCCCTGATGGGGAGAAGTGTCTAGAAGGGAAGAGTGAGAAGAGGGGAGAGGAAGGGGTAGGCTCCTGTGAGAATGCAGGGCTTGGGACTTTACAGGGAGAAAGGGGCAGATGAAAATTTCCTAATCTTCAAGCACAGACTGGTATTTTCAGAATCAGAATGGACTACATTGGACTGGAAGGTGTTTGCTTGCCCTCTCATCCTCCCTGTCCACTCTGCAGTAATGACCCTCTGTCCACCTTCCCGTCCCTATCTTTAGGAGTAGGGGAGGGTTTGGGATAGAAACAGAGGAAAGGGTAGACGGCATGTCTGAATTGACAGAGTGGCACAGAAGGGCTCCCCAAACCTAAGTCCCCACATCACCCCCACTCCAGGGGAGCCACAGAAGCCCCAAGGAGGGCCCTGGCATGGGCTTCTACACTGATTTTGCCTAGACTGCATGGCCCAGGAGGTCCCAGCTGGCAACTGGGTTGCGCCTATATTTTCTGACTTCTTTCCATGGCCCTGTGGGAACTGTTCTCATTTTTTACCAGAGGCATCTGAGATCCAGGGAGGTCGTGTCACTCACACAGGTCCCTCACAGCTCAGTGTTGAGCAGGCACTGAGAGTCCCTCCATGCCTTAGATCCTGGCCTACACAGTGCTGCCCTGTGACTCTGCCTGAGTGCCACTCCCCATGCCTGCCAGGCAGAGTGCTGCACTTACCCCCAGTCAATCTGTTGCTGTTGAGCCCATTCCAATTCTTGACAGCATGTGTCTTTTGGAGCAGAACTAGGTTCCACGTGACTTTCAAGGCTCTGACCTTTTGGAAGCAGACCACCAGGTCTCTCTTCTAAGGTGCCTCTGGGTGGGCCACTCAGGCTCCTGAGCTCACCATAGACACTTGCTAAATACTCATGTGCTTTGTGTGAACGGAATCAAAGCATAGGTCGCGGGGATCTACTGACTTCGATTCAGATCCTGCTCTGGCACTTACCATTTTAGGAATATTACCTAAACCTTTTGAGCCTCAGTCCCCTCATCTGTAAAATGGGGGTGTTGATGTAGAAACTTGGTAGCTGCTCAAAAGATATAATGTCATCATCATTACTACTTGCTAGTCAGAGAACCCAGACCAAAGCTCTCAGCTGGCAAAGCCTGTCTTGCAAGTCTTAGGATAAGCCACCACATTCACCCTGTTTTTGCTGCATATCTTGTAGAGTAAGAGTTCCGCCTAAAGGAAGGGGAGTCCCAGCTGGTACCCTAGTAGAGGTCAGTGACCACACAGGGCCCCAAAAAGACCTTTGTGATGAGGACCATAGCGGGAAATGGGTGGGAGAGAGGTATGTGGTGGTGGCCAGTTACTTGTTTCTCAGAGTAAATAGGGAACTTCAGGGACTAGCCACCTAACCACAAGTGAAGGACTGAGAGTCTCTACATCCTTCCCTGCCCCCGAGTTCCCGGTGTCTGGAGAGCCAGCATCATGTTCCTGGATCTTGAGACTTGAGGATTCCCATCTACATGGACTGAAAAATTTGCTGCCCACCTCCTCTTCCTCCTGCTCTTCTGTTTGGGCTGAGTGAGTCCAAGCCCTAGTTAGTGCCTCTCCTTCCTCCTCTTCCTGCCCCTGAGAAGCCACTAGCCTTTGTCACTGGTGGTCCTGGGTTCAAAATGCTGGCAGGACCCAGGGTCCTGTGGGTGTAGCACTGATGCCCTTTCCAGCTTTGGGAGGCTTCATTCTTTACTGTACACACAAAGCTCAGGTGCACCCACTGCCACCCCTCCCTCAGAGCAGCTCTGGACAGCCTGAGCACTGGGGCCCTCTCCGCTAGCTCTCAAGCTTGGCGTCTCCTGGAAGAGGACCTTCAGCTCCCTCACCTATCACCTTCTCCCCAAACTGAGCAGGAGACTGGCGGACACTTGCCCGGCTCCATATTCCGGTCTGTGTCAGTTGACTTCATCCTCATTAAAAAGAAGACTCTTCAGGGTCTTCACTAACTGGGCCATCCTCTCGCTTTGGAGTTGTAGTCCCCCACAGCCCCCGTGTCATGACCCACTCACTTTGGTGCTGACTCAGCCAGCTTCTTCACCTCCTTGGGAGATGTCAACATCCAGCTGGGGGACGCACCCAGCACCCTTGCCTCAGGGTGTCTCAACCTTTCTGAGCCTTGACCCCACCTGAAAAGGGCTTCCTTCTTAAAATATGAAATTCTAGGACATCCGCACCTCCTTCTCTGCCACGTGCCCCTCCCTTGCTGCCACTTCCTGTGCGCCCACCTCATCTTATACCTCACAGAGACCTCTCTACCCCCTTTTCTCCCACATCTCCTCATCAAGCCCTCTGAGGCCCAGGACCCATCGTCACTATTAATACTCTCACCTGCATTCTGTTTACACCTCACAGACGCTGGTGACATCTGACCAAGACAATAAAAGAGAGAAGACCACGCTCTCCTCACTGATGAATACTGATACACAATTTCTAAATAAAATAAAATGCATTGAACCTAGCATTATACTTTTTAAAATAGCACATATTCATGGAAAAGTATGGTTTAGTGCTATTAAACTTTGTGCTATAATTCATATTTATATGTCAAAAGAAGAAAACAATTTGACCATCTAGATAGATGCCAAAAGTATATTACACAAAATTTAACATTCATACCTAGTTACTGTTGTTAGGTGCTGTGGAGTCAGTTCTGATTAGTAGTGGTCTTATACACAACAGGGAAAACACTGCCAGGTTCTGCACCACCCTTATAATTCTTACTATGTTTGAGCCCATTTGCAGCCACTGTGTCAGTCCATCTGCTTGAGGGTGTTCCTCTCTTTTGTTGGTCCTTTACTTTGCCAAACATGTCCTTCTCCAGGGACCGGTCCCTCCTGATAACATGTTCAAAGTATCTGAGGTGAAGGCTCACCATGCTTGTTTCTAAGGAGCATTCTGGCTATACTTCTTCTAGGATAGACTTGTTCATTCTTCTGGCAGTCCATGGTATATTCAATATTCTTTACTGACACCATAATTCAAAAGCATCAATTCTTCTTTTGTCTTTCTTATCCACCATCCAGCTTTTGCATACATAAGAGGCCACTGAAAATACAATGGCTTAGTGTGGTGCAGATGTGATAAAATGTTAATCAGAGAATCTTCATGAAGGGGATATAGAAGTTGTTTGTACTGTCCTTGAAATATTTCAGAATAAATAATAAAAAACTAAACTATTTGTTATTAGACCTTAACACCCTAGTTCAGTTTAAGAATCCAGCTTCTTTGAGGTCAGCATAACTGTACCACACCATAAGCTAAAAGATTTTCTAAATACAACTCAATATTTTAAAAGATAGAGTAGCAGGGACAGGGTTCTGGGGACCCTGGTTTGGGGAGACATTGAGGTCAACTGGCATAACTCCCCCCACCCCAATAAATTATTGTGGATCCCATAATGGTGAGTGGTGCCTGGGATTTTACAAAGCCATCTAAGGAACACTAATTGGTCCCAACCCACCTGGAGCAGAGAAAAACTAAGAACATCAAAGACATGAGTTAAATATGAGTCCCAGAGGCAGAAGGGTCATATGACTGAGAATTTACACCAGCATGAGACCAGAAGAATGAGATGGTGT
Source organism: Heterohyrax brucei (assembly GCA_028571685.1). Lineage (NCBI taxonomy): Eukaryota > Metazoa > Chordata > Mammalia > Hyracoidea > Procaviidae > Heterohyrax > Heterohyrax brucei. The sequence continues at coordinate 43,754,790 of CM053164.1, forward strand.
CCAGCCACCAGCAAAGACTTCCCGGACAGGGAACCCGGTGTAGAGTCCCTGATGAGGCATGAAAAAAAGAAGAGTGCAGATCTAGATCTGTATTGAAAAACCAGACTTGATGATCCCACATCCTGGAGGGTACCCTAAGGACATGACCCTTGGACTTGCTGCTAGCCCAGAGGTGAAACCAGTACTGGAGCCGACTCCTCAGACAAAGATTTGACTGGACTATGAGACATAGTTGATGCAGGTGATGTATGTACTTCTTGGCTTTAATATATATTTGAAGCTGTTCAACTGGTTCTTCTTTAGAGAGGAGAGGTAGGGGTGAAGGGAGGGGATACGCATTGGTTGGGTGAGTACTGTTAAGTGCAGGGCGGGAGGGAGGAGTGCGCTGTCGCAGGCGCGGAGAGCAGATAGTCTTATAGAGGTGTGTTTGGTGTTTTACATGGCAAATTAATTCATTGGGATTGCAAACTTCGACCTGATCACAATAAAAATATAATTAACAAAAGAAATTAATTTGCTCTGTAAACCTTCATCTGAAGTACAATAAAAAATAAACAAATAAAATAGACCAAAACAAACAAACAAAAAGAATCTAGCTTCTTGAGTCACCCTACAGAGGACTTACACTCGGCTCTACCAACAGGGACCACCGCAAAAGTGGTGTCCAGTGCTCAGGAACCCTATCACTTGTGCCTGAGCAACTACCTTTTTTGATCCTGAGAAAGATATTCCTGACTTGCATCGCTAGCCTCAGACCCTCATTCATTTACCTCTCCCTCCCTTTTGTCAGATGACCTAACCTCCTGGTTCTCTGAGAAAATATATGTCACAATGAAGGGTCCCTTCCAGTTGCTCTAACCCATCTCTACATCCGCTCCTAGCATTTATTGTCAGGGCACTGCAGTGTGGTTTATCCAACCCAAATCTCTGGCGGAACATGAAACTCCCCTCAGTATGGTGCACTCGGTGACAGGTCCCATCTGTAACGTTTTCACCCCTGGAGACACCCCTCGAGGCCGCGATCCACCACATCCAGTTTGGATAGGGTGCTCTCTGAGACTACTGCACAGCCGTCATCTGAGATATCTTGTCACCACTCACCTGCCTAGATCCCTGTTTTCCTATTCTTTTCCTTTTTCCTTGTTTTAAGAAAATAAATCATCTAACAGCTCCATGTGGAAATATTCATGGGAAGCAAACTTTTTCAGATTTTGAGATTTTGCACGCATAAAGATAATGAGTATCTGAGTTTTGTATATCTCTTTCTACCTTCACACTTAGTTAATAGTTTGACTACAGAATTCAAAGCTGTGGATAATTTTTCCTCATTATTTTTAAAAACAAAAAACTCCATTATCTTCTTGTTGCCAACATTGCTGATGAAAAGCTTGATTTTTTTCTAATTCCTGATCCTTTGCATGTGCTTCAAGTTCTTAGGAGTTTCTCTTTACATATTCTGAAATTTCACCTTGGCATAGATGTTTCTTCATTTATTCTATTAGGCAGTTGGTGGGGCCTTTCATACTGGCCAACAACATCAATAGTCCCGGAAATTTTTATTGTATTATTTCTTTGATTCTTTTCTCCCCTCCAATCTCTTTAATCTCTTTCCCTGGACTAGTCAGTAGTCATATATTGGACTTGTTGCACTTACTCTATAATTTTTTTTTCTTTTCCATCTTTTTTGCCTTTTTAGTCTAATTTCTGGGAAAGTTCCTCAACTTTACATTCCAATTTTTGCACTGGAGTTTTTACTTTTTCTGTTAAAGTAACTTCAAAGACATCTTTTTTATTTTCCAGTGGCATCAAATAGATGAAATCATCTTGTTCTTACTTAATAGCTGCAGTAGCTTCTCTTATTTTTCTGAATGTTACAGATCGTTTTGAAAAAGTTTTTGGGGCTCCCTTGATAGCCTGGTGGGATTTTTTGTTTGTTTGTTTTCCGTCTTGTTAGATGGCGGCAGACGCAGGCCCAGAAAACTGTGCTTTAGACCCCCAGACAGAGATATGTCCCCTCCGTGTTAAAGCCTCTTCACTTTGGACAGTTCCCTTACATTTCCTTCCTCTCAGCAAAATGTACCCATCTCATAACTCGTATCTTTAGCAACCTGCTGTCCACTTCTAAGGAAATATCCAGGGAAAGAAGCCTACAAACACAATCCTGGAGAATGGGAACTTCAGCCCTTTCTCCATATATTATTGGAAACGAAGAGTTCGATAAGAATTTTTTGGTGACCAAGAAAGACCAGTGAAGGAGCTATAGGGAGGTACCTCACACTCCCCTCTCTGTGGCACCAGGTAAGCTCTCTTTTGCCTTGGAAGAATGGCCTTTAGGGAACAGCAGTGTGTGGGAGCTGGATTAAACTGGCGTCAGAGAGTCAATGGTCCGGTTTTCAGGAATTGGGTGAGCTAGTGAATAGGTGTGTTAAAATTAGTCATAGTTAGGAGCATTTATACCATGGAATTGGGCAAATGCTACACATTAGGATTTTTAAATCGTTCTTTTCTTTTTTGAGAGCCAGTTGTTCAACATTTAGTGACACAGCCATTGACTATCAGTGTCTCTCAATGTTGTTTCCTAGAGGGTGAGACTGAAGAGCAGGACAGGTGCCTGGGGTGGGCAGTGGGGCAGTCCCGGTGGGACTGAAGAGCAGGACAGGCGCCTGGGGTGGGCAGTGGGGCAGTCCCGGTGGGACTGAAGCTCTGAGGCCGGATTTGCTATGGAACACCTCCACAGTTTGCTACACTGATGAACTGATTTTACTTGATGCACTTAGAATCATGGCTTATTACGCAAACTAGCATCAACTATCTTCTAATTACCAGCGGTGGCACACTTTGTTTCTTATAATCATGGTGCCCACAGGGCAAGGGACCAGGGAGCCAACCACAAGCACCAGGAGCACCTGATTATCGCCAGGAAGCAAACAGGACCACTCCAGAAGGGACAGCCAGGGACTCTCTTCTCCTTTGAGTCCTCACTGGGGCTGGCTGCCTGGCACCCTTACCCTTCCCGTCTTATGGCCTCGTGTTTCTTCTCCCTTTTGGCTGCCCCTGTTGACCCATGCCTGAACGTGATTCTGCTCACCAGGCAACCAGAGGAGTCTGGGGAAAGAAGAAAGTAAGGGAGAGCCTGTGCCGGAGCCCAGAGCCAAGGGGCTGCTCTGGCTCTGGACTCTCCTTACCCCCGCAGGACTGTGCCTCCAGCACCTGCTGCCACCTTTCTTCAGTTCCCTCAGTGCCAGTTTCTGCTGCCCAGCTAGACTGGACAGGGACAGGGACAGGGACAGCCCCTGCAGGACCCCTGGGACACTGCAGCAAGGAGGGAGGAATTAAGGAAACAGCTAGCACAGCAGTGGCTCTGAGCCCCAGGCCAGGCCCGTCTGAACCCTGACTACTTGTCTAGGGCCCAAGGCCAGGGCAGTGATGAAGTTCCGGAATACTAGGCAGAATTCTGATGCTTGTGCCCTTCTCTCTGGGCCTTGGCTTTCCCAAATGTGAAATGGAACTAATCACCCTCAAAACATCCCTGCGAACTACTAATTACTGTCTGTAAGAGGCTTTGAGATCCTTGGATGGAAAATAACAGTACTAATAATGGATAATAACACTCTGTCCTTTTCCAGGGCCTTTCATCCATGCATCTCAAAGTGTTTCACAGACCTTAATTAATCCTCACAACACCCCAGTGCAGGAGGCTGATGGTCATTAGCTGAGGCCACGCAATATGTTGGCAGCCCTGTGAGGGTTAGAACTCACAGCCCCCGAACCCTGGGAGGACCTCGGAGGACTTGGGCCACACTCAGCCCCTCAGTGAGCAAGCAGGCAGAGCCCGTCAGCAGTAAAGCTGAGGAAAATGTGGCCCACTGAGCTCTGGGCAGGCTTGGGGAAGTAGGAGGAGGCCCACAGGCATGGGCTTTGCTAGTCTGACCTGCTTTGGGAGGAGAAACAACACTTATAGGGCACTCAATGTGTTATTAGGTCTCATTCCACCTGTGAGATAGGGTGTAAGGTGTATTGTCCCCATTTCACAGATGAGGAAACTCACTGCTTAAAGAAGCTGCCATTTATTCTCCACTACCCTGGGCCAAACAGCTTACCTTTGCCTCCATTGTCACTAATCCATACCGTAGGTCATTCCGATTGCATTAGGTTTTGCCAAGCCAATATTATTAACCACCATTTTAGAAATGAGGAAACTGAGGTACAGGAAGGGAAACTGGCAGGCAATCACTATTCTTCAACAACCACTCCACCCTTGACTCCTTAGAGTCTCTCCCAGCCCTTGCCTCTCCCTTAACCCCACGTGGGCAGGTGAGCTCAAGAGAGCTTATGTTAGGTAGGGTTTTGAAGCTTTCAGAGGCCAATGAAAAGCCTCCTGTCCTGACTGTCACCCCACAGGGAAGGTCTCAGAAGAAAGGAAACAGTTGGTTCACCTGGGCTGATCAGGGGTCACCTGGGGACAGCTGCCATATGAGCTGACCCCAGGTCTTTTCACGTGTGGGCTGGACCTGTGGTCCTTCCACTCCAGGGAGGGCTGTGCTTCCTGGGACAGAGGGGTGAGTGATGCGCCTTTCTGCCCGTCTCAGCCAGGAAAGACTGAGGCCAGGACTTGTGTGACATCTCCAGGGTCCAGTGTTACAGTAGGGCTGACTGAAGAGATCTCTGAGGACCTTCCAGCTCAGACAGTCTCTGATTACCTGAGACACACTATCCAGAACATTGCTGTCTTCAATAACTGCTTCTTGCTGAGCTTAAAAACTCCTTAGAAAGCAGGTTAATTGCAGGACCCGTGAGACTGGGCAGGGTGTCAGCAGACAACCTGACTCTGGCCTCTGGCCTTCTCAGAAACAAGTTGCATGGTCTGACAGAGGTCTTCCTGCTTTTTTCCTCAGTTTCCTCATTGGTAAAAACAGCAGTGGGGAGTGCAGAGGGCTTTGAAGCCGGAGGAAACAAACACAGGGGATGGCAAGACCAGCTTTTATGTGGGCCAGAGAGAGGACACAGAATGGGTGGGCTAAGGAGGCAAGGTTGGGGGTGGGCGTGGATATTTATGAGAGAATGCTGAAACCTGAATTAGCAGCGCTGCTCACAGCCTGCTCTGACTTGATGGAAATTTTATCTAATATTTGTATAGCCTTTTACCTAAATTTTGCAAAATGCCTCCTCCTTCAATCCTTCCACCAAACCTGTAGGGGAGGTATTGTTAGTACTCTCAACTGACAGATGAAGAAATCGCGACACGGTTGTGCTCAAGGGCACACGGGTGGAAGGAGCAGGACCCAAGTCTCCAGCCAGGTCTCACACAGACGCGCTTCCCTAGAAAGTTCCGCAGTAGAGGCCCTGCTGCGGCCAGGCAAGGAGGCTAGCCTATACTGAGAGTTGGGAGTGTGGTTCCCAGACGCCTCACTGACTTGCTGGCCTGGATGGCACAGCCCCACCTGCTGGGCCCGGGGTCGCAGGGAGGGGGCTGTGGGCCCTTAGGGCGGAGGCTGCCCTGCAGGCGGAGTCCCAGGGCTCGAGGCCAAGGTGTGGCTGCCGCAGCTGGCGGGGTTGCAGGCTGGCGGGGCTGCAGGCTGGCGGGGCTGCAGGCTGGCGGGGCTGCAGGCTGGCGGGGCTGCAGGCTGGCGGGGCTGCAGGCTGGCGGGGCTGCAGGCTGGCGGGGCTGCAGGCTGGCGGGGCTGCAGGCTGGCGGGGCTGCAGGCTGGCGGGGCTGCAGGCTGGCGGGGCTGCAGGCTGGCGGGGCTGCAGGCTGGCGGGGCTGCAGGCTGGCGGGGCTGCAGGCTGGCGGGGCTGCAGGCTGGCGGGGCTGCAGGCTGGCGGGGCTGCAGGCTGCGGCTCTCTGGTTGGGCAGGGCAGGGCGGGCCCCAGGAACAGAGTGACCTGGACAGCTGCAGCGGTGGCGGCGGCGGGGGCGGCGGCGGCGGCGGCGGCAAGGAGGGCCCTCCGCGCCTGGGGGCGCTCTCACCGAGCTCGGATTCTCCCCCGCCGCCCACCCGCTGGCTCTCCTTCGCTGGCAACTTCCAGAAGGCGATGTTCCTTCTCTCTCCCGGCAGGTACTCACCTGAGAGCCTGCTCAGACCTGCCCTCCCCACAAAGCGCGGTAGCAACTCCCTAGGGCAGAAAACGTCTCTTCTGAAAGCAGACAAGAGTTTAATTAAGCCCTAAATGCGCACAGTTGAGCCTGAAATTAGGGCGGTGGAGGAAGGGGGAGAGGACAGTTGAGGACGGGCGGAGGGCCGAGGGAGGGCTTCGCCTCAGCCTTGGCACGCTGAGCAAAACAACCCCGTCAGCAAAATACTGCCAGAGCCCACGGACTTGGTTACAAAACATTTTTTACCTTAGAAAAGGGAGAATGCTGTGTTGCCTATTCCCGTGTTTGGGGAGGGAAGTTTGGATTTGAGGAGAACGTGGAAAGTGGGAAGAAGGAAACCAGAAACCAGAGAGGTCATTCTGAGATAGGATTCCCAGGACTCTGAGAGACTTGTGGGATCCTGCAGTGACTGAAATCGGGCAGGTGGGGCCCTCCTCACCTCCGAGCTGTAGGGAAGGGAGGGGACACTGAGGAAAGGGTGGGCTCTGGGTGCCCCCATCAGATCGCACGCACAGGCGCACCAAGCTTGGGGCTCCTGTCCAAGTCGCTCAGCACCCCAACACAAACTTGGTTCTCACAGGTGTGCAAAGCCTGCTTTGCTCCCCAAGGAGGAAGGCAGAACTCAGCTCTGATTGGCCCGACTGGCCGGCTCCTGGCTTGAGCGGCGACCTATCGGCCACTTGCCTCACAGGTCTGCAGCCCTGCTGCATTTGGGCAGGGGGTAGCCTGAGGGCGGGCTGGTTTCAGCCGCTCTCTCCTGTCATCAGGTCTCCCACTCTGCTGCTGAGACATTCAAACTGCAGCCTCCTCCTTTACCTGGTAATTGATCCTCTTTCACCCTGCAACTTGGAGTTGATCGTAATTTGCCAGGGACTGAAGGCAAGAAGAGACGGGTAGGCAGGCATGTTATTGCCTGTCTCCAGGCAGCGAGGCCGTTGTCGCAGAGCCCCTGAGTTCGTGTAAAGGTGCACGCGTGTAGTAAATGAGGGAACAGGCTGTACCTGGTCTCATGCCTGGCCCTGATCCCCTCTGTGTGGGAAGGGGCCCATGGCTGATCTTTTTGCCAGTGAAGAGCCCCAGCAGGGCTTCAGTGGCCACTGGCTGGACCAACAGCGGGCTGCTGACCAGCCTTCTCATACCGGTCTACATGGAACCCCTCGTGCCCACAGCTGCTCTGTGCCAGCGGCCACCAGTCACTCACTTGTTCAAAAGTCCGTGCTGATCAGTTGGTGGTGATAATCCGACCCTCTGTGGGCTAGAAACTTGTTGTTAAGTTCTTAGACTTTAAGGGACTCTGCTGAAGAGACAAAACTGGGTTTTTTGCTGGTGATGGCATACAGCCTTGGGAAGTAGAAGCCCGGATTCATTCAGCCATTAGGCTACCTCCATTTGCTTTTCCTTCAGAGACCTGGTGGTGTAGTGGTTGAGACCTATGGCTGCTAACCAAAAGGTGGACAGTTCAAGTCCACCAGTTGCTCCTTGGAAATGCTATGGGGGCAGTTCTACTCGATCCTCTAGAGTCCCTGCGAGTTGGAACTGACTGGACAGCAAGGGTTTAATGGCACTTGTGTCTCGTACTCCTATGTCTGCTCCTTCCTGGGACAGATGACAAATTCTAGCATACTTCCCAAAGCTGATTCAAAGGTACCATTGAGGGGTAGGATGGCTCAGTGGGTGGAGAATCAGGAGAGGCCCTAGGTCACTCAATGCAGCCTCTTCATCCATTTGTCTGATCTCTCTTCTGCAGCATCTCTCCTCTGTTAGTTTCCTGGGGTGGCTGAAACAAAAGACCACAAACTGGGTGCCTTAAGACAGTCAACTTTATTCTCTCACAGTTCTCAAGGCCAGAATCTGACACTAGAGTTGGCAGGATGGCATTTCCTCTGGAAACTCTGTGAGAGAATCTCTCCTTTGCTTCCTCAGACTTCTGGTGGTGCTGGCATTCATTGGCTTGTGGTTGCATTTCTGTCTGTTCAGTCTTCATACTGTCTTTTCTTGTGCTGTGTAATGTCCCTCTGCCTTTTGTAAGGACACTGTCACTGGATATAGGTTGGGACCACCCAGAGACTCCAGGATGATTTTCTGATCTCATGATCTTCAACTTAATAACATCTACAGAGACCCTTCCTCCAAATAACAGGACATGCACGGGTCCCAGAGATTTGGTTTTGAATGTAACTTTGGGAGCTACCCCATAACACTCAGTGGTCATTTACCCACGTCTCAGACACCTCCCTTGATGGGAAGCTTACTACCTCATGAGTTGGCCCAGTCCAGGTCCAAAGCTGATTTAAATTGTTTTAAACTTTTCACTTGAGTAGAGTTGAAATTACACTCAGCAGGAGCCTCTCTACCGGCTGACTCTAGTTCTGGCCTTTACAGCACATAAAATACATCTAAATAAATTAAATAAATAAACTCCCCATTCCTACAAGCCCCTTCCCCTGATTACAAAGTAAAACCAAAATAAAAAAAGGCAGGGGGCGGTATATAGATCTTGGGGTTAGGAGACTGTGATTCATTGGTGGCCCTTTCCCTGGGACCTGTACCTCAGTTTCCTCACTCATAACGCTGAAGACCTGGCTGTAACACTCTTTCCATGAGATTCTTTAGGAAATGAGAATACCCTAACACCATCCTAGATATTTGCTATTCACACTGGTGTATTAAAGAGCCTCTGAGAAGTCCTGAGCAAAGAAACCTGGCCAGGGCATCCCTCTGCCAGTGGTGGCGTTTGTGTTGTTATGTCGTTGCACAGGTTATAGCAGTCTGAGATGGACTAGGAAGAAAGGCCTCGTGATTTGCTTCTAAAATTCTGCCTGTGAAAACCTCGTGGATCACAGAGGTTCCGTCTGCAACCGACCATGGGGGTGGTGCAGGACTGGGCAGTGTTTTGTTCTGTAGTGCCTGGGGTCCACCGTAAGTCGGGGAGTGACTTGATGGCAGCTAACAAGAACAGCAATGCTTGAAAACAGAGTTACCTTATCTACCACTATCTTGTATGACCCTGCAAACTTTCCTTGCTATCTGGGGAATGCTGGTCTCTATGATTCTTTCGAGTTCTCTTCTAGCTTTCACAATCTGTTTGGTTCAAACCGAATGGTAGCATTCATTGTCTTGGGTTCCTATCACCAGCCTTGTTGCTAAGCATTTTGCTGGAAGTAATAAACTGTCCATTACAGGAAGAGATTCAAGAACCTGAGAAATGAGAAGCCTCTCCCCCAAACCACAGACAGCCAGAGTGAGGTTGTGGACTATGGCCTTCCCTGGGGCCCGGGCCTCCCTGGCCCTTAGCTGGGACTGTGGCTCTGTCCCTGCCTGGCGCTGCAGAGGCCTCAGGACTTGCAGGAGGAAGCCAGGGAGGAAGGAGCATTTCCGCTGCTCTGCCCCACAGGACTGCGCTCACCCTCTGAGGACGCAGATATTGCCTCAACCTCAAACTCAGTGCTGCTCAACCCCGTCTCTTTAGATAATGCTGCCTCTGAACCTGGCTTTTCTGGAAGCTTTTTCTGAATATCTAAATGAAATCCTTCCTATCTTTGTCAAGACACTGCTGATGGGAAGAAGGGAGAGGCCTGATGGGTGTGTCCACAGGGGAAAGGAGGAAAGGCAGAGAATCACTAATGCCTGGAATGCAGAAGTAGTCCATGGGTGGTTCAGACCTAAAGGCTGGAGGTTGGAGTCCACCCAGAGGCACCGCGGAAGAAAGTCCTGGTGATCTACTTTCAGAAAATGAGCCACCAAAGACTCTATAAAGCACAGTTCCACTAAGTTGGATTCAACTCCTTGGCAACTGCTTTGGGAGATGAGAGTGGGTGATGGCCCTAACTCTGGGCCCAAGGGGGTTACAGAAGCTTTGAAATGAAAGCTAAAATAGGAGAATGGAGTATACCCAAAAGGTCACCAAATTTATTCCCCTACCCTTTAGTGAGATTACACCTATGCTCTTCTACTCTTCTGTCTTTAAGACCTCCAGAAGGAGCAAGGCAATCCAGAGCCAACCTCGTGTGTGTTGGGAACCTTTTATACAACAGTTTTATCCACAGATAAAAGTTCACCACTGTTAGATACAGCTTCAGGGACAGTTTCTTGGATGATGATGTGTCAAGAACTGTGCTAGCTGCTATCACACGTGTATTATTTAATCTTCTCCACTCTAAAATTTTACAGGTACAGGTGAAGAAATTGAGGTTCAGACATGTTAAATATCTTGCCAAAAGTCAAGATGCAAAGCAAGGAAATGGACTAGATCTGTTTAATTCCCAGTTCCACACCACAGCTTTCCACTGTTTGGTAACAAGTCCTCCCTGAATCCTGATGGTGTGGGGAGTTGTGTCCTACCCTCGCCTGAGTTGAATCTATTGGGAGGACAATGGAAGTAGGTTGGCTCTGCTCCTAACCCAGCCCTGAGAGAGATGTACCATCCTCTGGTGCAGGCTGCCACCTTCCAGGTACTGGGGTGGGGAATGTTTGCCTTCTGTTAATGAAAAGAAATGGATGTGATAATAAAGAAATGCCCAACCCGGTGCAGTAATGGGTGTCCCTAACAATAAGGCTCTGTGTTTGCTCTTGGCTGTGGGTTGTATATTCTTTGGCAGTAGTCACTGCTTAGAAGCCCCTGGACATGTCAACCAGGGTGGGGTCCCAGGCACAGTCAGCAGGGGAAAGGGTCAAACTTTATATACCTTTCTCCCTCAAACTCCCATAATTCACCCTGAGACATAAGGCCCCTGCAGACCTGCTCCAGGTGGCCCAGACAGCGTAAGGAAAAGGCACTGGGCTCCGGAGTCCATGGAACAGTGTAAACAGTGCCCTGTTCTTGTCATCAGGAAACTGGGGTCTGGTCCCTGCTCTGCCTCTGCTACCCTGGATGATCCGTCTTTGAGCCTCAGTTTCCTCATTTGTATAGTGGCAGGAATAAGTGGTCAGGTTCCTTCCAGCACAGGCAACACAAGGCCCTGTAGACACTGCACCTCCCAAGAGGTGCTTCATGTTCCTGGTGTTAAAGCTTAAGGGCGGCCCCTGCTGTGGTGTTTGGCAGAGAGAGAAGGGAGCGCTGAAGCAGAGAAACTCCTTCCCCAGAGCCCCTAGCTGGTGGGCAGAAGACTTTCCAGCTCTAAGAGCCCAACCTCTTCCCCCATGGTGTGGTGGGATGCTGTTCCTGTCTCAGCTTCCTGGAAGTCTTCCTTCCTTTCCCACTTCCTAGCTCTTGTATACACGGAAGTTCCCGGTTTGCAAGACATTTTCAGAAAACTTTTCCCATTCAAACTCGCTCATAACCCTGTGAGAACTGAAGAAAGGAATGTAGTGCTACTGAGTACCAGCTACCAGTCTGACCCTTCCAGGTCATTTCATTGAATCTTCCCCCATAGCCACCAGAAATTCTTTGGGAGTAAGGCAGAGCACAAATAAATAGACAGTAGATGGATATATAGATAATACATAATCCTCCCCAGTCCTGAGATATTAGTGCTAATCATTACCACCACATCACAAGGGAGGCAGGTGAGGCTCAGAGGGACCGTTAACTATCCAGGGTCCCCCTGCTGTCACATGGCATAGCAGCATCTTAGCCCTCTGAAGTATCCATCTATACATAGATCAGCCTTCTTAGCCCCACTTTGCAAACAAACAAATTGAGATGTATAGAGCTTAACTAACTTTCTCAAGGTTATGCAGCTCTGAGTAGCAGAGCCAGTAATCAAACCCCAGCCTTTTGTTTACAAATCTGGGGCTGTTTCTGGAAACATCACAGCTGCCTCAAAAGAAAAGCCATCCTTTCCTTCTTCCTTCCTCCCTCCCTCCTTGCCCTCCTTCCTCCCTTGCTTCCTTCTTCCCAGGAACATCCTCTACCCTCCTAGTGCTCACGTGTTCTGGGCAGGAAATTTCATGATGTGTTCACTTGGGAAGCTAACAGAGCCCCACGCTACGGGGCTGTATGCGTCTTTAGGGATGCAGGGGTGGGGTATGGTCAGAAGGCAACTGACCGGACCGATAGCTGCCACACCAGACCAGGGTGCCAAGGGTGGAGCGTGCTAACAAAGGGTGAGTGTTCAGTAGGGGTCTGGCAGCTTCTGGCCCTGCTCTGTGTGGGTCATCCTTGGAGAGTCCGGCTAGCCTGTGGAGGTTTGTTCTCACGGTCTGAGCATAAACCGGACAGCTGGGATACGGGAGCTGCCCGGGAAGGCAGACTTTCTCTGCAGGGCGCATGATTCACCTGCTTCCCTTTACCTGGCCCCCACCACTCTCCTGAACCCTGAAAGCTGACTGCTTCATTGTGGGCTCTTCTGGGGCTATCATCCATCTTCTAGTCTGCTGGCAGGGTAATCAGCTTAAAGCTACATTTTCCAACTGTAGGTGACAATCCCTTGGGTCTGGGCGGGGGCGGGGGGGGAACCTCCCCCTGAGGGTATCATCAAAGTTAACAAGCCAGCCAAGCCAAGTGCAGTCCGGTAGGATTCGACTTATGGCGACCCTAGTTAACAAACTCAGGCTTAAAACAGAAGATCAAGTCTTCTTCCGTTTTCTCAAAACACCTATAGCATTTCTGCGATGCGTGCACATCCGCATGTGCGTGAGAGTGTGAAAGCGCGCACATGCACACAGGTAGGGATGTGTAGGAGGCTGCGTATTTGGGGTAAATGGAGTGTAAAAGTTGCATACAGTAAAGCGCACAAGTCAGGTGCACAGCTCCATGAGTTTTCATAAAATGAACACATCTGCGTAAGCATTATCCGTGTCTGAAAACAACGTGGTCAGCCCCAGAGGACCCTCTTGCCTACGCCCCGGTCTCTACTCCCACTCACCACCGTGCAAGGCAACCACTCTCCTGACTTGCAGCACCACAGACTTGTTCTCAGCTATTTTAAAAATAGACTATACAATAGCATATTAACTACTGCTTTGTGTATGGCTTCTTTTCTTCAACATTATGTTAAGTGTGTGTCTCTGTGTGTGAGAGATGTGTGTGTACATAGAGTTTACATACAAGGCCTGACAATTAAGTCCACGAACTGAATTGTTTTAAGTGCTACATACCTCATAGCAGAACATCACTGTGGTCACCTTTGAAGTACTCTCCTTGGGAAGCTATGCACTGATGCCAGCACCTAGTCCACCCTTCAAAGCAATTTTGGAAGTCTTCCTGGAATGGCCACTGAGCATGGGGGCAAGGTGGCAAGTTCACATATTCAATTGTGTAGTTGTCTGTAAGGGAGTTTTTAGCTAGTAAACAAATGACTGTATTAGAACACCCTCCCTGCTTGCTTGATCTGGCCCCCAATGACTTTTTTTTTTTAAGCTGGGGTTAAAGGAAATATTGAAAGGATGACATTTTGATGACCTTCAGGTCATTAAGGATAATACAGTGACATCTCTGATGGCCATTCCAGAAAAACAGTTCCAAAATTTCTTTGAAGGGTAGACTAGGTGCTTGGTATCAGTGCATAGGTGCTGTCAGTGCAAGGTGACTATAGTGATGTTCAGCAATGAGGTATGTAATACTTTTTCTAAAATGTTTGTGAACTTACTTGTCAGACATCATACACACATACATATGCACATACGTGTGTGTATGTCTGTTTATATGTATACATGTAATCTTTCCTGTCTCTCCTTTCCTTGCTTACATATTTTATGTCAAATTACAAACATCATGTCATTTTATCCCCATGTCTTACAAGCATCTCTAAAAAGCATCAGTGTTGTCTTACATAAACACAAGGCCATTATTCCACTTAACATTCAAGATAATTCCTGGGCCTCATCTAACATCCAGTCCATATTAAGAATTCCAAAATTATATATTTTTATAAGAGATGTGAGTTTATGAAAGAAATGAACAGGTGAAGCTCTGACCCCATCACCTTTCTTGCCTTCTTTCTCCCCTTCCTAAAGCCAGTGTGCATTAATTAGCACCATCTTTGGGATTAAATGCAACCTCCTCTAAGGTCTCCAACAATAGATTCTCATATCCGGTTCAGACTTCTGAAGTGTGTGGTTCAGACTTTCAGCTGATTTTTGATTCTTTCACCATGTATCTCCAGCCTCTTTCTGAGTCTCCCTGAAGCGTCCGTGATACTTACAGAAAGCGCGAGGCCGACTCTATCTTCTGCAACACCCTTTGGGGCCATGCCAAAGGAGCCAACTTCTTTTCACAGGGAATACCTTCACCACACCTTACTTACCCAGACTATACATTTTAGGCCATTCCCCCAGTCTACATCAAATCCAATCAATTTACTCCTGTTCCTGTATACCCATAATTTCTCAAATCAGGGTCCTTCAAGTACTGTGTGCTCTGCAACCTTCCCCATCATCACCTGTCAACAGCTCATCAGACTCCTGAGGCCACTGTCACTGCCATGAGCTGCGTGGGCAAGACCTTTACACATGTGCTTGATCTGTAGGTTTTCAGCCTCTGCAGTAACCAGAGAACCACAAGGAACCAGTAACCACAAGGCAGCTGCCTTGTGGCATTTATTGTGTTCTGACTTGTTTTAAGGTTATTTAACAACCTGTCTCGTCCCTCACTAGATACCACATTCTTTGAGGACATTTTCTTACTTGTTTGTTTTTCTTGAAATGTCTAGCAAACAGTAGGTGCTCTTTATGTGTTCTCTGATGCACTAGTCAGGACCTTTTTGGTTGCAACTGACAGACACCCAGCACCACACAAAAAAAACGGTGTTTCTTGGCTCATAGAACTAGAAAGACAAGGATTTCAAACCACTTGTAGCACGACTGGGTTCAGGTGATTAAACAGTGTCATCAGAAATGTATTGCTTTCCATTTCTTGGCTCTGCACCCCTCGGGTCTGGCTTTCTTCCCAGTAGCCTCTCCCCAAGCACTAGTAAAGAGCTCAAGTCTCCCAGCGGAAAGAGAATGCTTCTGTCCTAATGGTTTCAGCCAGAGTCTCAGATCTGACTTTCAAAAGCCAGTCTAGAATCAACCCTATGCACAATTCCAGGCTAATCAATGACTAGTCCAGGAAGTGAGGTGCCCCGATTGGCCAGGGCTGGATCATGTGTCCAAGGGTCCACCCTAGAGCTCAAGGGTAGGACCCACATACACTATATGGAATTTCCCCAAAGGAAAACCAGGGTGTTCTTACAAAGAAGGGTGGAAATAAGTGCTGAGCCAGCAAAATGACTGAGGTTCAGTAGAGTTGGAAGCAGCCCTGGGGGCAAGCAGCTGCATCTGCCCTGCCGGCCTGCCTCTGAGCTCGTGTTGCATCATCCACAGGCGGGCGCGGTGTGGTGGAGGAGCGGAGCCGAAGGAGTGGCAGGGGGGAGTCAGGAGACCTGGGCATGCTCCTGCTCTGCAAAGGTCTGTGGGACCCTGAGCCTGACACGTACCAGAGCCTCAGTTTCTGTCTCAGGAAAATAGGGGTTCTGTTTACAGTACAAGTTGTTGAGAGGATCAGATTAAACCCTGTGGGGTGCTGTGTCTGTGTATAGAAAGGGTTTATAATGGTTCAGCACTACGTTGGTGTGAGGATTCATTTTCACCCTCTGTTCTAAGACTTTGGGTCCAGAGTGCTGGTGTTCGAATCTCAGCTTTGTTGCTCTTTAGCTCTGAAACCTTGGGCAAGTGACTCAATCTCGCTTGGCTTCTGTTTTCACCTGTTGAGTGAGGATAATAACTGCACCTACCTGACAAAGTTGTTATGTACTAAATGAGTTAATATATATGAACCAACTAAAAGAATGTCTGGTATAAAGTAAGCTTCATCAAAGGTCTCTGTAGGTGTCACCATTGTTGTCACCTCAAGTCCCCAGGTTACTCTCCTGTTCCTTGTTCTCAGCTGGTAGAAACTGCCCGAGGCTTCCAGCTTCTGCTCCCCTGTCCTTCCCCAGTGCTCAGCAAATCCCTAGGGGGAGGTTGAGGGATTGCAGAGAAACCTTGGCAGGGTCTGGGGCTCACACCAGATTAGAAGTAAGTGGAGCCTCCTGGAGCTCCAGTCTTGGGTAAAGAGCAGGGGGAACCCCAGACTGGGCCTGAACAGCCCTTTCTCTCTTGACTTCCTGGACCTGCCGAGCAGGAAGGATGCGAGAGAAGTGTTTCAAAGTGTGATTTGGAGATGCCTGGCAGGAAACTTGTCCTGGGTGGAGGAGTGGTGCAGACAGTTTTCCTCCTTCAGCTCTTCTGTGCTTCCTCTGTCCTAATGACAGGCCCTGGTAGGAAGCCTGCCGGGTTTCAGAGCCAGCCTTTAGAAAGTCCAATCCAGCCTGTTGGTGGCAGATGAAAACACAGAGGCCTAGAGATGTTGTCGGCTTGCCCCAAGCCACATAACCAGACATACCAGTGCTACCCTTGACTGCCATTTCCCAACTAGAAGAACAATTCTGTGCCCCTCTCTTTGCACAGATCTTAGACCCAGAAGGTGAAATGAAGGAAGTTGTCCTGTTCTGCTTCTCCAGATCTTACAAACATTCCTACTGGGGTGACTTCTGTCCTGTTCCATAAAGGTATTTTCAAATAGTAACACTAGTCACTTTATCTCTGGAATGTATCCGGCTTTAAAACACACACACACACACACACACACACACACACACACACACACACACACACACACACACAGAGAGAGAGAGAGAGAGAGAGAGAGAGAGAGAGAGAGAGAGAGATTATGGAGAAGTGCCCTTTTCCTGCTCAGAGTGCTTGTAGGGCAATAACTCTACTCAGTTTCCCAGGGGCCCCCAGCAGGTGCCCTTGAGGGACAGGAAGCCCTCATTGTATATACTGCCTGGAAAGTTTCACAAACTTCAATATACCTGTGTTTTGAATTGTGGGATAGTGTGTACAGCGAATAAAGTAATCCTCTCAATGGCAGCTAACAACAGCTATCTTGAGTGTGGAAGGCAGAGGTAGTTCAGTGGTAGAATTCTTGACTTTCACAGGGAGACCTTGGTTCAGTGCCTGGCCAGTGCACCTCTGTCAACAGAGACTCCTATGTTGCTATGATGGTGTTCAGGTCTCTGGGGACATTCCTGACTATGAAGAAAGGCCTGGGGATCTACTTACCAAAACCAGCCAATGAAAACCATGACTCACAAAGGTCTGATTCCAGTACCACACAGAGAGGAAAGACACTCAGTTTTAATACTACTATTATGATATCTCTAGGGTGGTAAGTTCTTAACTTCTTTGTTCTCATTTCTTTTCATTGGTGTATATCCCAGATATAAAACGTGAATTTTGTTGGGGAAAGGTATGTGTCACATATCACAATACTTAAACTGGGAGTGGTCTCCTTGGACTTTAAAGGCGATCCTGCGATGCCACAGGAGAGGAAGTCCACAGCTTATATGGCCCTTGTTCGAGGTGCTGAAATTACACATTCCGCCTTTTTGGTGGTTCTTAATCTTTTTCTGTCTTCACACTCAGTGTATTCACAGCTCAGTGTATCAGTGGAGTGTGTGAAAAGGGCTGACCAGTTTGTTCCAGTGCTCACCCCCACTCATGGAGAAGTGTGAGACCCGACAATGTATCATGTCTTCTCTGCAATGCTATCTGTGGTAAGAATATTAGGAGTTCAATAGCAGCTATGCTGGTTATTTCCCATTTACTGAGGCATGACTCCTCCCCTTCACCCCCCCAACCCACTCCCTCTCCTTCTTTGTGTTTCTCTCATGGAAGGACATACTGACCAGATCCCTGCCCTTGCACAGGATAGGGGAGGAAGTAGGAGAGTTAGGGCATTTATTTTCAGTATCTCTGGCAGTAGCCCCTCTTGTCAGTTCCCAGAGTTCACTAGGCTTGGGTAAAATTATTTTGTCCCCTCTCCCTTTAAAATCTAGGCGTGTTCTCATAGTTCTCAGCTGTTGATAGACTCCAGAGCCTTAAGAGCACCTATTGTTCCCTTGAATCTGCCCACCCATCAAGAAGGAGCCTCTCCATTCAACCCTCTTCCTTTGAATATCTGGGGATCCCTGACTGACACACTGGTCTTTGGACAAGCAGGAACACTTACATAATAAATAGTCATTGATTATAACATGTAGCAGACTTTCAGAAATGTGAAAACATCAACAAAACATACAGCTTGCTACAGAGAAATGATAGCAGATCTGTTCAGGCAAGACAGATAGAAGGCGGTTAATCATTAAGAAATGGAGTTGCATCTAACTTTTCAAGGTTGGGTGTATGGGTAATGGGTGGAGCACTGAGTTTAAAGTCAAGTGAGTTGAGTTTGTTCAGGGCTGAAAACACTTGGGTGGGTGGCTTTGCCACCCTGTTCCTCAGCCTCCTCTTTGGCAATTCCAAGTTAGTACCTTGACTGCTGTCCCCATCCTTACAGGGATGTTGTGAATAAGGGTAGTGAGATCCTGCTTGTGAAAAGGCTTCATGAACTGTCTGGCCCTCAGAAACTGCTCTGGGAGTAAAGCTGGCTCTTTGTGTCACTGTCAGGGACCAAACAGTGGCTGGTTGGACAAACTTCGAAACTGGCAAAGCAGGAAGGTCCTGGAGACCCAAAAGAGACAGTGAGAAGACAGACCAAGTCACTCCACTGTGCCCACCGCAGCTTCCCTGGCTTGAAGTCACCTCTTCCTGAAGCTGGGTAACGGTGCTGTGGCTGTTTATTTATTTAGCAGAGAATTAATGAGCACAAATTGCCACAAAGCATGAAGTCTACGTTTTCAGGAGACCAGTAGGAAACAAAGACGTTCCAGCAGGAGGTAGGTAATGTAGTGTCCTGGGTAAGAAGAGTTTGGAGTTAGAGGGGCCTATCTGCATTTCCAAATGGGTCATTAAGCCACTACCTAGTTCTTCTGGACAATGAATTTCACCTTCTTAACCTAAAACCAGCGAAAGAAGCCCACCTCCTACACTGTTGTGAGGGTTAGATGAGACAAGCTCTGTAAAGCATTCAGCAAGGTGTCTGACTCTGTAAAAACTCAAAAAAATGTTAGCCACTATTCTTAGCCTGTTATTCCAGGGAGTCAGAGGACTTCCCTTTTTAACTGGGTGATTCTGCCCAATGGAGGAACAAAGAGCTGGGGATGGAGGCTTAATTCTCAACCTGATCAAAAGGGCCCAGCAGAGGAACTGGTGGACCACGCCACCCATCCTGCAGCAGCACCACTGTGCAGCTTTGTGTCTAGTGCTCCAAGGACTGATGGTGAGGGCAGCCTGCGGAACACAGGCCTTCCGGCAGGCAGAGGGAGCCAGCTCTAGCTCTGGAGCAGGTGAAGGCTGGGATCAAAGTGCTCTGAGGCAGGCCCGGGCGCACCAAGGGGAGGCTGGTGACTTGCATCAGCACAGATTCCGTGATGCTCTGCAGACGTCTCCGGGCTGCTGGGCTTTACGGGAACCCACAAGAAAGGAAAGGGCCGAGGAGTGCAGGGCGGGGGCGCGAGAGTGCGCTCGTCCGCCTGCGCGCTCCTGGCGGCGCCTGTCCAGGCCTGGGCGCGCCCGGGACGGCTGAGGCCATGGAGGAAGCTCCGGCTCCCCCTTCCCCCTCCTCCTTTCCCCAGCATTACTGGAAGGACTGTGTGGGAGAGACCCAGAAGCACCCTGGTTTTCGAACGCAACACAGGGTGGGGGAGGGCAGGGCAGCTGCTCAAAAGAAAACCAAACGTGTGTCTGTTCGCGCTGCACCTGGGAAGACCCCGGGTGCCCTGGCTGCGCCTTCCCTTGCGGCTCTACAAGACCTTACTGGGAACCCATGTGGTCTGTCTTGTCCCTCCCGGGGTAATGGATGCTGGGCTGCAGCTGCCAGCACGGGGAGGGGCACAGAGGAGAATAGGAAAGTGTCACGATTTCTTCTTCTGCACCCCCTCGCCACTGCCACCCCCAGTTTTCTGAGTTTTGCTGCTGCCGCTAGGGAAAGGGCTGATCCGTTTTGCGTCAAAGGACTGCATTTACTCAGTCCTGCTGGGAGAGGCGCGTAAACACCCAAGCGAGCCAGAACGCAGGGATGAAAAAATTAACAAAACAAAACAAAACGCCATTACCAAGAACCCAGGGTGGCGCGCAAGCGTTTGCTTGCCCCACACCCTTCGTCTGGCCTGTGGAGCTGGGGACTCTGCCTAGCGGGTGGTGGAGGTGCGAGGAATCTGGCTGGCCTCGCCTCCCCGAGTAGGTCCTTGGGGATGGAGCTCAGGACAGAATGTGTTTTATAGCCGTAAACAACGACCCCGAGTATTGTTTGGG
Organism: Heterohyrax brucei; assembly: GCA_028571685.1. Lineage (NCBI taxonomy): Eukaryota > Metazoa > Chordata > Mammalia > Hyracoidea > Procaviidae > Heterohyrax > Heterohyrax brucei. The sequence goes on from CM053164.1 coordinate 43,775,041, forward strand.
ATTACGGTATCTTCGAGCCATTGGGGCAGCCAGATGCCGCCAGCCGTCCCGGAAACGCCAGCGCTTTATATAGAGCCCCGGGAAAGCTTCGAGTTCCCGCTTCTATTATTCTTTCCTAGCAACACCCCCACTTTACAGATAAGGAAACTGAGGACTGGAATTGTGATGTGTTGCAGTACAGTGCTCCAGTTTGCTACGACCTCGCAACATCTTCCAGTTTAGTTTTCACAAGAACCTTGTAGGGTACAGGGAGTGACACTTAAGATACAGGGAAGCTGATGCTGGGGAGAGCCTGGACCAGAAAGCGAACTGCCTGACTCAGTACAATAAGAGGTTCGGTGGGTGCCCTTCCGATCATACCCCATCATCTCTGAAGAAAACAGAAGCTCCAAAGCTACCAGCGCCCTTAGAAGGTTGTCTGGCCCGACTTTATAAAAGGAATCTGAGTCCTCGAGGGGTTAATGGACTCTTCCAAGGTCTCGTAGCTCGTAGATAACTCAGCCTGGCGTTTCACGCTCCAAGGCCCGGGTGCTCTTTACCCCGCACCTCGCCCCGCCCAGTAAGGCGGGAAGATCCAGGAGTCTGGACTACTGGCGCGCTGAACTTCGCTCCAAACAGCTGAAGACTGCGTTGGAACCTACCCTTTCTCTAGCCTCCCTTCCCCACATTTTTCTCTCTCTTTCCTCTTTCTTTTTAATTTGTAACAGTATGGAGTTTGCTTACAAAGCTCTATTACTCCTCTTAGAAGCGTTCTAATTGCCCCGCACAGAGGGCAGCGGGAATGTCTTCCATCTTCAAGACTATTTCTAACAAACCCACTGTAGGGCCTAGGGGGGGAAATGAAATTAAAAAAAGGAAGCATAGGGCAGCTCGCCACTAAGGGAAAAATCGGCAGCCTAGCTCCGCCCGGCGGCGCCGCACCCCGCTAAGGTCCGGCCGCAGGGCGGCGCGTGTGCCCTACGTGCCTAGGGCGCCTGCTGCACCCGGAGGCGCCGCGAAGGGCGCCGAAGGACCGCGTGGCCGCGCCCGCCCTGCGAGCGGCTCTGCGCACCCGGCTCCCGGCCTCGCGGTGGCGCCTCCGTAACCGCGGGTCTCGCTCTCAGGACTGTGATTATTTTTTAAAACACCCAGCCGAGGTCTGCGCGGTCGCGCTCCGGGCCCCCACCCCGCGCCCCTTTCTGAAAAGGAAGGACGGTAGCCTCACGCTCTGGGGCGGGCGAGGGAATCCCTCTCCTTCCACGTCACCCGAAAGCGAGGAAACCCGCACTCACGTCCTCTAAGGCAAATGACCATCTTTGGCAACATGCGCCAATGGGACAGACCAAGGGTGCTAGGCCTCGGGGGTGAGCAGGGAGTGGGGAAAGGACAGGGCTGTCTGGATTCCCCGAACCGCACTGCCCGCCCGTTCTCAGCTCCTCGCCAGCCTTTCCTTCCTCACGTTGGGATGTGCGCCTGGCATCAGCGCGGCCAGGAGCTCAGGCAAGGAGGGGAACACTCCGCCCGCCTCCTCCTGTTTCTCTTCCTTCTCCCTCGCCTCTCCTCGCGCGCTCCTCCCTGCAAGGTGGAGTCTGGGGTTGACGTGAGTGAATCCACATGGTACAGGGGTGGATAATAAAAGAGTGTGGAGTTGAACTCGTGCCATTGTAGTGACTCATCTCGGGTAGAGCTCAGGGGCTTCAAGCGAGCGGCTCTCCGCTGGGAGAGAAAGAGACAGAGGCGCAGACGACAGAGGCAGGGCCCGCGCTGACCGGCCCCTCCGGGAGCGGGCGCCGGAGAAGGAGTGCAGGGCCAGGGCACCGGAGACGCGGCGCGGGAAGCCGGGGCCGCGTCCCCCTCTCAGCCCCCGTCTCAGCGCGCACCGGCAGCTCAGTTCGCCTTCCACGGGCCAGCTCTCCACTGGCGCTTCGGGGCTGCGGGACAGGCGCTGGCTGCTGTTCTGCTCCTAGTCTGAATAGCTTCGCAACTCAGGAGGCGAAATCTAGCTACAGGAAGTTTATTCTCAGGCTCCATTCTAAAAGGAGGAAATAGCATAAGTTTTACAAAGCAGACAGCCTTGCTTGTCTCTCTTTCATTGTGTTTTTATTTTGTTTGCTCTCTCTGAAATCTGGGGCACCCAGACCTGATCGGCAGGGCTTATCGGGCCCCCAGTCTGTTTTCAACTTCCAATTTTTGGTTTGGACATCGGTGCTTGCTGGGCTCTGGCTGCGGGCGGGGGCTGGAGGGCGCGCGCGGGTAAGGGACCCAGGGACTCACGGACTTTTTAGGAGGAACCAGGTGGACAACTGGTCCCTTGGCGCTTCCAGAGAGGCGCAGAAGTTCAACGAGAGGAGCTCGGGAGGCAGTATTCCCGGGGCTGTCGCAGCTACCTTCCACTCTGCGCCTCGAGCCTCGGGGCACCGACCGGGGCGGGAAGGCTAGACCCCAGGCGCGGCCGGCGGCCGAGGAGCGCGCAGCAGCCTGTGCGTGGCCGCGAGGAGGGCGGGGGAAGAAAAACACCCTGTTTCCTCTCCGGCTGCCACCACGGATCATGTACCACGATTATCCCGGGAACTTTGACACCTCGTCCCGGGGCAGCAGCGGCTCTCCTGCGCACGCCGAGTCTTACTCCAGCGGCGGTGGCCAGCAGGTAGGTGCTGGTCCCTGATACACCTGGCTGCGCGGGCAGACCATCGCACTCTCGTCCCCCACGATGCTTCTTCTTCTTCTTCTTTTTTTTCGTTTTCTTGATTTTGAGAGAAAGTACCTATAGTCCACAGTTGTAAATTTTGGATTTTCGTTCTGCACTCAGTCCGCCTCCACACACTATTTTAAAAGCTGGAGCGTGGAGGGATATTGAAGAGGTAGGAAATCCTTTCCTTTTCGCTGTGTCTTATCTAGACTAGCTCCTCTTCTCGAATACATACCCTCTTCCTGGGAGCCTGATGCCTCGTCTCCTAGAAAGAGTACCCCCCCTACTGTCTTCTTTCCCCTCCCCCTCTCCCCCCCCACCGTAGTGGACAGACAAGAAAATTTGCATCCACGGGCCTCTTCCTCTATCCAGGGACCCTATTCCTGTGAGAAAGCCCTCTCCCTACTTTCCCGGGTTCTGCGCCTTAGCTCATTTCAGAAAGAGGGATGGGACTTGGAAACACGATTGTTCATTCAAGGAATGCGAAGTGAGAGTTGCCCCTCTGGAAATCTGGTACGAAGGTCAGGAAGGAGGAGGGCAGCCTTGATTGGCTCTGGTGGCAGCCTGTAGATTAGGCTCCCATTCTCCGTAGTGGTCAGGGACAGGAGCCTGCACTGCCCACAGAAGGGGTGCCTAGAGGGTCTGGAATTACCCCGGGCAAAGAGGCCCAGCAAAGAGAAATGGGAGAAGAGACATCACTTGAACTCCCTTAGTAGTTCTGGAAGCGGAAAAACAACTTGTTTCTAAAGCAGCCAGACTGGTTTGCACTGGAGGGATTGTGCGTGTTCTCCGTGTGTCTATAAATACCAGGAAGGTGCTGATGGGGTGGTGGTTGGGTGCCTGCCGGGTGGGGCTCGCTGCCTGTTCTCTGGAGCAGATCCTCGTTCCCAGGTTTGTGAGGGGACTGGGTTAAGATAGAAGGTCCGCCACAATGTGCAGCCCACTTTGGGCAGGATCTGTGGGGTCTCTAGCCAGCCAATTTGTGCAGCAAGGGTTGTCCTGGTAAGACGTGACTTTGCCCCTAGAACCCAGCCAGGTAGGAGGGGTTGGGATGTGGGCTACAAAGAAGGGTAGGCTAAATTGGGGGATGAAATGGAAACGTGGCCCCTTTTTGGACCTGAAAAAGGATACTTTGGGCCAGAGGATTACCCATACCTGGCGAGTTTCCAAAATAATGTCTGCCCTCTGCCTCCCCCTCTTAGTGTGTTAGGTGGACTGTAAATTTTCGACTTGGAACGACCCCATATGATGGAGTAGAACTGACCCATGGGGTTTGCTGGGCTGTAATCGTAGGACAGTAGATTGCCGGTTTTTCTCCCACGGAGTGAGTCACTGGGTGAGTTCAAACTGCTAACTTTTTGGTCCTAGCTGACTTGGCTTAACCTTTGGGGCACTGGGACTCCTACCTCCCCTGGTGTCTCTATAATCACCCAGTGAAGAAAGCTCATTTGAGATCTGTGTGTTGAGGTTACAGTCACTTCACCCTTAATAATGTGTAACAAGGTAAATAGGTTTAAAACTTACCCTAAAAGTGATTTGTTATGTTTGCTTTCTAGTCATGTTGGTGGTTTTTATTGGATTCAAACATCATTAAGCAATAGACTGGAGTCCCTTCTAATGCCACAACCCCCCTAACACTCCCCCACTCTCACCCCTATATCATCAGGGAGAGATCCTTTGATTTCTTCCCTATTGTTTTACCTCCCATTTCTGTGGCCTTGAGCATTAGATATTACAGTCTTGCTGCCTGGCCTCATTCAGACCTTGAGGCCCGTATGGGAAGTTAGACCGGACATCAGTGCCCCAGCTGAATAATCTGTGTCAGTAGGGCTTTGAGCCCAGGATGTGAGTGGAGGCAATTCCCTGTTTTGGAAGAAAATCAGACAGGAAACCAGTGCTAGGAAGAAGGAAGAGATCTGAGTCCAGCATAGTGTAATGGGGACTTATTACCAAAGCAAACAGGAGCTGTTGGCTAATTCCTAGCATGCTGTAACACATGAAGATTTTGCAATTAGTAATAACCAGCGCACCAATGCATGGAGTTCTTTGAATATAAGGCTGCAGTGGGAGTGAGGCAGGGGAGGGTTTTTCCATCCTCTCTCCAACCCTGAGCAGAGCCGTTGAGCTGTTCTGTGGTCATAAGGACCTCAGAGGCTTTTGTTACTAAACAGCTCTGTGCTATGACTCCGCCCAATCTTGGGCTCATGGTAACTTTATCACATACCAGATAAAACCTGTATAATCTCTTACTTTCCCTCAGAGCCCTTTACTGGGAGTCTTTCCTGGCAGTTAATGGATGGGCCTTCCTCCTTTACCCCCTCTCAGTGTGGAATGATCCCTGGGTTTTTCCCTGGGCAGGTGACCACTCTTTTTTCCCTAATCTCTTCACGGGATCCAGTATTCTGGAGAAGAGTGTTTACTCACCCCGCAGCTTTCCTCTCCTTTCTAGCTTCTTAAAGTTTGGTCTTAAAACGTGGCCACAAGTTCGAGTGACTCTGGGGAGGTGCAGATAACTTTTTTAAAGCGTCTGTTCTTGAATATTACTGGAACTTGAAGTATGAAAAATATTTCCTGTTCCAGTTATAGTTTTAATCTCAAAGGTCAGTCACTGGTGATTTTGTTTTGTCAGTACTAGTTGTTATACCACTTATCCCCCCTCCTGGATTTTTTTGTTTTTGTTTTGTTTTGTTTCTCTCCTGACATTCCTAGGAAAACACCTCCCAAATGCATGCCCTGCTCGGCTGCTTGACTATTACGGTTTCACGGCCTGAGCGTTACGCAATCCAGCCAGTTACACAAACATAGGTCATTTCATAACTTGTTTTCATCAGCTAGGTCCCCTATTTTAAAAAAAACACGAAAACAAGACCCAGAACTTTTCCAAGGCTGCCATTTGTCAGATAACTTGTGAAAATAAATCAAGGGGGCAATTTCTTTTTTGGAATCAAGGAATATCAGGCAAGCTCTCTTCTTTTCTTGGGCAACCACTCTGTCTGAAGACACACACATACACACACACAGGCACACACACAGGCACACACACTCCGTCTGAAGACACACACACACACAGGCACACAGGCACACACACACAGGCACACACACACAGGCACACGCACACAAAATTCCCCAGAGTGAACTTTTGCCAACTGTACCAGGCTGGGACATTCCTCACATCAAAGAACTTTTACCAGAAATGACTGTGATTCCCAAGTCTGCCCCAATCGTACCTCTTTAGTGCCCCCTACAGGACATTAGTAGAAGAACCATCTTGGGAAAGCATTTTTCTAGGCCCAGTGGAGTGTTAATACAATTCTTGGGATTTTTTTCTTTCTTTCTTTTAATTAGGAACAAATAAGTGCCATATAGTTAAAAAGAGTTAACTAGGAATTGCTTTCGCTTAAATATGCAGTTTCTTCTTTTTCAATTTCTATTTAATTTCATTCTAAATAAAGATTTTAGACACAACAAGTAAAGTTGGGTTGGTAACAGAGTGCTTTCCTCTTTCGCTGTTTTGATGTCTGTGTGTTCATTAGGGTACCACACAGTGTCTTCAAATTCTCAAGGCTTGCTTTCTATGTATCTTTTTTGTTTTGTTTTGTTTTGTTCTGATAAAATGCAGTTAATGCACAGTTGCCATTTTAACCATTTCCAAGTGTACAGTTCAGTGACATTAGTTACATTCCCCATGTTGTGCAACTGTCACCACTATCTGTTTCCAAAACTTGTTCATCACCCAAACAGAAACTCAGGGTCCCTTAAGCAATAAGAACCCATTGCTTCCTCCCCACAGTTCCTGTTAATCACTTGGCCTCCATGCATTTGCTTGATCTAAATACTTAAGTGGAATCATTCTTTTGTATCTGGCTTTCACTCAGCATAATGTTTTCTAGGTTCATATATGCCATAGCATGTATCAGAAGCTCATTTCTCTTTATGATTGAATACTCAAGGCTTGATCTCTTGATAGGCTTGTATTAGGACACCGAGAATATGGGGCAGGGAGAGAAGGTGGTAGATGGTAGGGAGCTGGTGGGAAGATGGGAAATTTATATTAATATTCTCATGTGATTTTTTGTTTGTTTGTTTTTTTGGCCTTGGTCTTACAGCTGCTGTAGATTAGGATCAAACAAAATGTTATCCCAGGACTTTGTCTGTTCTGCTGATTCTTGATGGTAGAAGTCAGCGTCACTTTTTCATCAAAGTAAATGGGGTGAAATAGCAGTCATGTATTGTCTGAATGGCACGCAAGTTTTCTATCCAGAACCCTGAATGCATTTCCAGTTCTTTATTTTCTGCCTGCCTTCTTATTCAAGGTGAGTCTAAGTAGGAGAGTCATTTTAAAATTTTCTATCTTAATACAAGCATTCCACAGTCTTGTACATCCAAATCACTGCTGCCCCCTTTGTAATTGTTCCTTGGGGGGACAAAATGACTCGGGAAGGTTTTGCAATGCTCCCTTTTTGGAATTGCCTGTAGCAGATTCTTTTAAAAATCTTCCCTGTTAACAAAGCTTTGTCCTTTGAGGGTCAATTAGAATTTTGGAAATTACCAAAAGATCTTTGGAACCAAGTCTACCATGTGATCAAGCTGGGTCCAGCTGAGTCCTGATGGTCACAGTCTCAGGAGTCTGACTAGAAGGGTGTTCCCCAAGGCCAGGCACACTAGAGCAGGTACCTTTGCTGATAGTATGCATGCCACCCATGCTTTAGATTTTTCCCTGTTAACCAGGAGCAGAGACACTGTTTCTGAGAACTAAGGAAGCCAACTTTCTGGTCACTGTGTTGAAAGAAAAAAAGTGGCTTCATTACTTTATGGACGTGTCTCTTGTATGTCTGCATGGTATCACCTGGTGGCCATGGCATTTCAGAATGATGGTATCTGCTGGGATTGAAGCCAATATATCTGTTACTGTTCCGATCCTGCTGGCATCTTTATCCCCTTTTAACTCACTGGGGCAAATGGAAAGTAAGATTTCTCTTAGCCCATCACTGTCTCTCGTCTCTGCCGCTCGACAATAACCATTCTGTGGATTGAAGGGAAGAGGAAATGACGCTCCTTTCCCATTGAGTGCATAGCTGCTGAGCACTGGTAAGGTTAAAGAGGGCTCTGCAGAATGGCAAGTGAGTTCTCCAGGGCTTTGGGGTGAGGCTTCTGGCCAGATGGGCCTTGTTGTAGTTTCTTTCCACTGGAGTCTCTAGGAAGAAGGAAACCAAGGACCATGGAGGATGACTCCTTTTCAGCCCTTTTCTCTTTTCCTGTGCTTTGCCCTGGATGTTAGCTGAAGGAGGATAGGGTGGTTCTTTCAAGTGAAGCTGGGGAAGGAAAGAGGCTAATGAAGGCAGGCCACCAGAGGCAGTGTTTGCATCTGTGAAACTCACGCAGATTATGAGTTTTAGGCATCAGTTTTTATCATGAGAGAAATGGCATTTTCTGAGATTAAAAACAAAAATTTGCCTTCAAGTAGACACTGACTCATGATGACTCTGTGTGTCAGAGTAGAACTGTGTTCCAAAGTATTTTCCACGGTTAGTTTTTCAAAAGTAGATTGCCAGATCTTTCTTCTGTGATACCTCTGTGTGGACTTGAAGTGACAACCTTTCAGTTAGCAGCCAAGCACTTAACCATTTGTGGGGCCAAATGAAGGCCAAAGTGTAATGGGAACTGTGTGATGTTCAATGCAGAATCTATGAAGTATGATTTAGATCCATATAGAAGACTTTCAGGAATATCTCAAGTTCAGTAAAAATATAGAGCAGTTGAGTCAAATGACCTTAACAGGGTTATAATAGGAAGCATAGGTAACATTTGCCAGTTCCTCGTGTCAGAAGTTGCCTTGCCTGGGTTGGAAACCTAAGACAGGGGTTCTTAAGAGAAAAAGTAGGGTATCAGTGAAAGGCAGGAAGACTGCAGTAAGACAGATTGACACAGCAGCTGTAAGGGGCTCAGTGACAGTAGCGATGGTGAGGATGGCACAGGACTGGGCAGGGTTTCCTTCAGGGGCACACAGCATCTCTGTGAGTTGGAACAGACTCTACGGATGCTAACAACGTCAGATAAGGTTCCTCACTAGACATGCACAGTCATACCCCTGCTTGGTGATAGAGGTCACAGAGCCCACAGGGCTTGTAGCTTGAATTTTTAGTGGCCCAGTGAAGAATCAATCTGAAGGAGAAATGCCCAGCTGAAGGGACAGGCCAAGAGTACCAATCCTGACTTCCAGTTCTGTCTGACTCAGGAGTCTCTGGGATAAACGCTCTGCCTTCCCTGTGCCTGTGAGATCCTAGTGAGAGGACTGTTTAGTGAGAGGCTGTGGTTGTGATCCCCTTTTTTCAGTCCAAGGATAGGGTCCAGAGATGCTGTTTTCCCAAACCAGGAAGTGCTGGGCCTCTGAGCCAATGACGAGGCCTGTGTTCTGAGCATCTGTCTTACAGGTGGTAGGCGGAGCACACACATGCTTACTGAGCAGCTGTGGACACTCTTAGATTCAGTATGCCACAGGGTACAGCAGGTTCTGGTACCTGAACACCTGCAGCAAAGCCTGAATGAAGCTCCGCCTTTAGCCTCAGGGTCTGGAGGGGAGTTTCAAACAGATGAGTGCAAGCCTGTCTCCTTGGTAAGAGGAATCCCTCAGTGCTGATTGTCGCTTTCTTATTCCTCCGTATCTTTCTCCTTCCACCTGAGCACAGAAGATGAGAAGGGACCTGTAGGACAGGGCTCAGCAAACTACACCTGCATATTTTCTAAACAAAGCTTCGTGGAATCTAGCCAGGCCTGTGCATTTGTGTATTGTCTGTGGCTGCTTTTGTGTGAGAATGGAGGGGCTGAGTAGTGACCCACAAAGTGTCCCACCAAGTCTAAGATACTGTCTGGTCCTTTACAATGAGAGTTTGCCATACTCTGCTGTAGGAGGCTGGTGGGGGGCCGCTTTGTCCTTTTACAGGCATTCTTGCCCACCCAGACATCTGCAGGGTGACGCAGGGCAGTAGAGCATTTGGAGGACTTACTAGGCTGGAATGTCGTACAGACATCTAGCATCTTCATTCCAGTTCCCAGGGGAGCTTTCAAGAGGGCTTAGTGCCCCAGGGGGAGCCCAGTCAGATCCTGGGTAACCCCCTGACCCCCCACCTGTAACACACACCCCGTTCCGCACCACCATATGCCTAGTACTGTGGCCGTAGGGGTAAAACTGCCCTGATATGCACAGCTAGGCAAGGCTGTCTTGGTTTCTGGTTAATGTTGACTCAATCACAGAGACCCATGACTTATCCTCAGGATGACATTTGGCTGATTCCAGTTTCTGTTGTCGTAAAAGAGTGCCAGGCTAACTTTGAGGGCCACAGACTGCTAACCTCACTGCTTCTGTCCTACCCAGTGTCGTTTTTTGAATAATACAGTCAGACCTGAGGCCAGACACATCTGTCAGATCTAATTTAAACTTTTGTGTGTCTTCTGGAGCGACTCCTCATGGAGACAAAAGCATTCTTTATCAGGGCCCAGTCCCCTCTGGGGATGGCACATTGTTTTCCTACTAGTTTAGAGCCTGTGTGTTAGCCAGATGGCTTTACCTCTCATCTGAAACAAGGTGTACAAGCACTTCAGAGGCAGTCATTACCTACTGCCTTGTTTTTATTACTGTCTTGTTTTGTCTGGAGCAAGCCAATGACTGCAGGGAATCTGGCTGAGGTGCACTGGGGAAGAGATTCTGTACATCTGCAGCCACACAGCAAGTGGGCTGGAGGGCCCCAGAGGGGCCAAGGACCATCTACTTCTTCTCTAGGGAATATTAGTCTTCTAGCATTGCTTCAGCTTTTTTTTTTTTTTTTTGTCAGCTTCCTCAAACTTAAACAGGGAACAATTTTGTTTGCTGCCATGGAGAGTGAATTTTGCAGGTGCTTTCCTGAGAAGAAAGCTGACAGTCCCCCAAAGATGGTCACACTGTGCTGAGTGCCTTGGGCACACTTGAGTCCAGGCTGGCCTGCTCAGATAGATCCTGACTTGGGAGGAGAAATGGATTAAAAATCTTGGGTGCTTCCCTACAGTGGAAAGCTGGCAGTTCTCCCAGGAGCCGTTACCAGCAGAGTGCGGAGACACAGTGAGGACAGGATGATGCCGATGGTGCTCTTGCCACCTTGCGTTTGCTTGGAGCTGAGTTTCTCAGCCCTGGCTGTACATTAGAATCTCCTTAGGAGCTTTTAGGAAAATATTATTATCAGTGCTCCACCCTAGGCCAATTATTTCAGAACTCTAATAATGAGGCTGGGCTTTGGTGTTTTTTAGAAGCTCCTCAGAATAGTTTCATGTGTAGCCAAGGTTGAGAACCACTGGTTTATGCTCCACGGTCTACCCTTACCTTTTCTTGTAGCTACGTATTTCATCCTCATGACAGTGCAGTCAGCTTGGTGGTAGTATTCCCCTTTATAGACAGGATAACTGAGGCCTCTGTGATTCGTCAAGAGAAAAACACTCAGTGGCTGAGGCAGGCCTCAAACCCAGGGTGCCTGTCATGCGCGGTGCTACTCTCTCCCCCAGCCACTCTGATTCAGCAGCCCAAGAGAAAAAGAGCTTCCAGAACTTAGTGCTTCTGGACATACTCATCCATGCATGTGTGTCCTCACATATGCTGTGTCTTCACGGCCCAGCCCCGGGTGTCTTTTCTCTTAGAAGGCCATTTCCCACTTGTAGCCTTCCTTGTCTGCTATTCACACACACACACACACACAAAGTCAGCTCCTGATAAAGCATAGTTGCCTTTGCAATCAGAAGTACAAGGTTTGAGTCTATTGTCTTTTGCACTGGTTAGCATTCCTCACAGAATCCCAGAATCCATTGCACTGGTTAGCTCTCCTCAGGGAATGCTAGAATTTATTGCACTGAGCAGCTCTCCTAGAATCCCAGGAACCCTTGTACAGGGTAGCTCTTTTCACTCCATTGCCTGGGGCCCTGGGGGGTCTGCCAGGTGAAGCAGCCACCTTCTGCCACCAAAACTAATGGTAGGCAGGTGGCAGCGGAGGAGTCGGTGAAGCAGGGTTCCCAATCCCCTCGATTAGAGTGAGGTACCCAGACTTTGTTTGCTTACGCAGTAGGAGTCTCTGTGTCCCCAGAGACAAAGCCAGCAGTGGTGGCAGTTGCTGTTGATCTCTTCTAACCCTGGTTGGTGTGACTGGGCTAGCATCGGTGGGGAGATGCTATCACTGAGGCCCAGGGAGGTCCATGATAATGATAATGGAATTGTCTTTGGGGCCAGACAGACCTCTGCGGCCTCCTTGGTGAGTGGCACGTCTGTGAGATGGACTTGGCTCTGGATTCCCAGGAAAAAGGAAGCAGCACGGAAGCAGCTTGTGTGGCACCATATTTAATAGCTGCAGCTTCTTTAGGCTGAATTGGGCTTGAATGCTGACCTCAGCACTTGTTACCTCTGGGCCTTGAATAAGTTACTTAATCTCTGAGCCTGAATTTCTGCCCCTAAAACAGAGCTTGTTAGTTGTTTACCTCAGAGGGCGAATGAATGAGAAATAATCTGTGTGAAACACTAGTGCAAGCCTGTCATTTAGTGATTAAGTGCTAGCTACTACTCTTGTCATTTAACACAGTAGATTAGGGAAGAAAGTGTTTGTAGAATCTTTTTGTGGAAACAGGAATCATCAGAGAATGAGGGCTCACCTGGATTCCGTGGAAGGGGCTTCCCCTGAAACCTGGACGTGGGGGGTCCTTCTGTTGTTCTTTCTTCTCCCACTTGCCAGTAGCTGCCTTGAAGAAAAGTCAACAGTTGGGCAGCATGGCCCATTTTAGTTTTTGTACTCTGTCATCGTGTTTTAAATAGAGTTTCTCCAGCAGCATGTCCCAGGGAGCCGAGGCAGTGTGGTCTGGGGAGAAACTGAGAGAGGAAGAAAGCCCTGAGCCAGTGACAGCAGAGTCTCCCACAGAGGCATCTGTGAACACAGAGAGATGGATGTGGAGATAGCTAGAGATACATGCAGTTCCTGCCCTAAGCAAATTGGGGTTGGGGGTAGAAGAGGAAGAGGGCCAAGGACAGCAAGAGGAAGTCTGACCACAAGTGCCACCACTTTTCAGTCTCATTGGTTGGAGGACACTTATTCAAAGATCTGGTGACACTCTCATGGGGCCATATCTTAAAACTGGAAGGTGACAAATGGAAGTATAAAGGCTTCCTGCTGATCTCTTGTTCCAAAGCTGCCGGTGTGTGAATCTCCTCAAGGTGCCCTGAGCTGGTACCCTGGGGAGTGATTGGCAGGTGACTCAGAAGCTCTGGGGAATCCAGGTGGGAGGGCTGCCTCCTGTACATGTGGGCAGAGCTGGCCTGGAGGGCTGCAGAGAGGGCTTCCAGCGCACTGCCGGAGAGGAGCTGCGTCTGGCTGCAGGCTGTTAGGCGTGTGACGGTGTCCTCTTGAGCCCCCTGAGGATGGAGCTCCCAGCCCCCGTCAGGGAGCAAAGCTGACAGAAGGCCCTGGGAACATGAAGCTCACTGTGTATCTTTGGATGTGTAGAACTGGCTCATAACTTGTTCTAGACAGCCCACCTGGTGTCCCGACCTTACTTTCTAAGCACTGACTCTGCTTTGTTTGTTGGTTTTCACCTCTTGGATCAACTTGTCCTTTTCTGCTCAGTATTTATTGGCTCAATCGTATTTTTCTCCTTGTTTCAGAAATTCCGGGTAGATATGCCTGGTTCAGGCAGTGCCTTCATCCCCACCATCAACGCCATCACGACCAGCCAGGACCTGCAGTGGATGGTGCAGCCCACAGTGATCACCTCCATGTCTAACCCGTACTCCCGCTCACACCCCTACAGCCCCCTGCCAGGTCTGGCCTCCGTCCCCGGGCACATGGCTCTCCCAAGACCTGGCGTGATCAAAACCATTGGCACCACCGTGGGCCGCAGAAGGAGAGATGAACAGGTACAGCTCAGACCCGTGAGAACAGGCCACACTCGGGCCTTTGGGAGCCTCTCACATGCAAAGTGTTCTATAGACAAGCTAGAACAGTCTAACACTGTGGGAAGACTGGGGAGAGGGAAGCCAGGGGACCAGGAATGCGTTGTCCTCATCACTGGAGGCCGACTCAAGACTCAGGAGTCAGGCCTCACTCTGTCATCTCACCCATGTTTCGTAACAATTCTGAGACTCAGTTTCCTCCCTTGTAAAGTGGCAATAACAGCACACGCGAGATGGATGTGTTGCTGTTCAAATGAGAACATGTGTGTGGAAGCATGTTTAAGTGGTCAGATGTCAACAAATGGAAGGACTGTTATAACCCGTCTGCAACAGCGACCTTTGGGACATGGGGCAAGTAGCCATGGAGTGCTGGCTGTGGGCTTGTTCGATTTGCCTTGTTTGTCCCCGCTGTCTGGTGTAGGCAGACACTTATCCAACCCAAAAGGACAGACTGCCAGCAGTGCCCAAATTACTGTCCATTCTTCCTCAGTGTCCCAGGCTGCAGCTTACAACAGGAGCTGGTTTCTGGTGTTTGAAACATATGTTCCAGAAGTGCAGTGCCTCTGGGGTCTTCTTGGGAGTCTGCTTACCTGCTTTAGCTGGTGGTATGTGAGTAGGCTTTTTTCCTCCAAGAGGCTTAGCTTTGACAGGGCATCAACCTGACTGGGAGAGAAGCCAGGAAATGGGAGACTCTGCATTTATGCAGTGTCTCCACAACACTCAGAAGGCTTTTGTCAGCAACAGTGAGCTAGGGCAGTGATGAGCCTGTAGTCCCAGAAAGAAGAATCACAACCGTGCATAATTCTAGCAAGAAGAAAATGTGATTTTCAAAGAGCCCCATCCATCCCTTTACAAATGGCAAGCCAAGGCCTAGACACACCTGCCTAGAGTCACTTACAAGTGAATGGGAAAGTTTGGACCAGAGCCCAGCTCTGTGGACTCCCTGTGCGGTGCTCATCATGTGATGCCGGCCACCTGGAGCCCAGGAGGGGAAAATACTTTAGCAGTAGAGTCCCCTTTTCAAATGAAGGGTGAACACGGAGGGCTACTCAGTGACAGCATTGGAATTCCTCACTGTTTTAACCTGTCTTCTTCCATTCTGGTATCCCCAGGGTCCACAGTTTTCCAGTATGTGACCATGTATTCCCCACTGGGCAATCATGGATCCAGTGCCATTTGTTTTCAGGATACTTAGAATTACCTGGATTGTCACTTCTAGGAATGAGATACTTTCTCAGAGGCCGTGAGGACCCATACCCCTGTTGGTTTGTTCTGCTAATGCTGGGCGCATATTGCAGGGTGACAAGAGGAGGTATATGTGACAGACTTGGTGGCAGATAGAGCTCACAGTCACATCTTGGCCTCTGCTGCCTGGGCAAGTGGCTGATATCCCCTCTCTTTGCTTCCTGTGAGTGCAGTTATAAATACTGGAGTAGTAGTGGTCATAGTGTCATTTACAAATGTACGTCCTTCATGGAGTCCAAGATACAAAGCTGAATAGTCACTGATGATCTGGATTCTCCCAGGATGTGAATGACCCCTGAGTGAGAGCCAGGTTTTTAAAGGACTCTTTTGGACTAGAAGACAGCAAAGCAAGATCAGCTCAACATGCTTCACTTTCTTCTGGGTCCAACTCATACCAAATTTAAAAGCTAATTATCTGGAAGGGACTTGGGAGACCATCTTTTCTAATTTTCCCTCTGCACCCATTTTATAGATAAGGAGACTGAGGCCCAGAAAGGCAAGTGGCCCTTTCCAGGGCTATACATGTGGTGAGATGGCAGCAGAGCCAGGTCTGGAATCTACCTCCTTTGACCCCTCAGCTCTATGGGTTTACTGCCACTTCACCTAGCCGTGTCCTAAGACAATCTGTCTGGAGAATTTCCTTCCTTTTTTTTGAGAGAGAGAGAGAGAACACAGGGCACTTTATTCCATGTCAGTTAGGAGTTCAGACGATCATCTGATGGCATTAAGGAAGCCTGGGCATAGGAGCCCAGAGCTTTGACTATTTGGGATCTTCTCTCTGGAGTCCACTTCTGTTCCCCTACCCCCGCATGGGGGAGGGGACTTTTACAGGGAACCAGCATGGCGCCCTATCTGCCCTCCTGAGCCTGCCAGGAGGCGTCCTCTGAGGCCAGCGGCGGTGGCTGAGGAGGCAGGGAGGGGTGGGTATGTGTGGCTCTGGGTGTGTACCTGGTGTGCTGACACACTCAAGCTGTAGCCATGTTGACCTCACTGCCCCTGAACACTTGCTATGTTGACAACACCACAAGTTGCCCGCACCCACCAGGTGGGGTGTGGGAGTTGGGGGTGGGGTAGTGGAGAGGAAGGCTTCTAGGCCAGTTGGGAGGTCAAGAGGGAAGGAAGGCGAAGTGGATCAAGACCTGCTTTCCCTCTTTTTGCCCTTCAAGGTGGGAGACCTGGGAGAGCTTGCTGGGCCTCAAGGGAGCCCTGGTACCCTTTCTGGGGCGAGTCCTGTACTGAGCGTGCAGCCGCAGCATGAGGTGCTCTTGGTAACTGTGTCAGGTGCAGGTTCAGACAAGTTTAAGAGCAGCAAGTATTCAGAGCCTTTGCCAAATGGCTTCATGACCGCAGCTGGGCAGCCTGCCCCTGCAGAGAGCTCAGTGCATGAGTCTGTAAACTGTAGTTCTCGAGTCTCTAGATACTGTTAGGACAGATCATCAAAGAGAATATCTCGCTTGTCTTTCTAGCATGTTCTGTGTTTTTAGGACTTTCTAAATTAGAGAAAGCTTCAATAAACCCAAACGCCAAACCCATTGTCGTCAAGTCAATTCTGACTCATAGCGACCCTACAGGTCAGAGTAGAACTGCCCCATATTTTCAGAGAGCACCTGGTGGATTCAAACTGCCAAGCTTTTTGGTTAGCAGCTATAGCGTTTAACCACCATGCTGCTAGACATTCCATACTGTGTTACATTCGACCTAAACAAACTTCATGTGAAAATTGCCAAGCCAAGTGCTGTCAAATTAGGGCAGTTATAAATCCCATTGTACACATGGCAGATCCGTTGCTCAGGAAAGTTAAATGAATTGTCCAAGGCCACACAAGATGACAGGTCTGTCATTTACTCCCAGTCTGTCTGATCTCTTCCCTGTCTACTCTCATACCTCAGAGAATGTGGAGCCTTTGACCCTCTCAGTGGAGATGGAGGATTTCAGAGCCTAGACTGAGGATTGGTGCTTGAGAGGGAAGTGGAGTTGGGACTCAACTGTGGGACTTTTAAGAACACTGGTCCTGGAAATTGAGTATTTGGAAGGTACCCGAAGACTAACAGGGATGTTGCCAGCTAAATGGGCTTGTGTCGTCCCACCTGGAGGCCTCTGTAGGGCGTTGAGCAACACAGTAAAGCAGGAGACAGTGAAGGAAAGTGCAGTAGGCCTGCTTCTTCACAGTTAGGTTGGGAAAGCAGAGGAGGGCAAAACAGGTTAAGAACCTTCGTGAGGCAGAAACAATCCAGGGACCAACGCGGTTAGGTGAAGGCAGAGCTCAGTCGAAGCTCTGGGAGGCACAGTCTGTGGGACCAGGAGGCCATGAATGTCTAAGCCTATCACTCTGCCCGCCTGTCTGTGGGCCATGATCGGGGCTGTTGAGGGTTTGGTGGAGAAGGCTGTAACGAGCTTCTCTGTGCTCATCTGGCCCGTTGCTGGCACATTTACCTGAGAATCAGGTGTAGGAACTCTAGTACCCTGGGCCCTCAGGGTCACCTCAGTGGGAATAGGCACACGGCTGTCCTCTGTGACACTGCGCCCTGTTTTGCTGTTTAGAACATCGCAGGGATAGGCTGATAGGGCTACAGACAGAATCCTAGGGTCTCTGGTCTGGCCAGCCAGGAGAGGGGCTTCCTCTCTTCTGAGAGGCTGACAGGGCAGCTTCCTGTCCCCTCAAGTTGGCTTTGGCTTTTTTCCCTGTGTGCTCTGGAGGGCAGGCCTAGGTTTTAGTCTCTCCTTGATCCCTTCTAAGACCCCAGTACTTTGCTTGGCACATAGCAGGTGCACCGTCAGTGTCTGATAGCTGAATAAGGTGGTTTTTTCTTTTTAGCTGGTTTCTGCTATGGCCCACTGCCACTTCCTGCACTCCCTCTGTCAGGGAGAGTGCAGGGATCACGGCTCTGGCAGGACTCTGTGTTAGCAGAGCACCAGTCCTTGCCCTCTGGTCTGAGCTGGGGGTGAGCCTGACAGGTACCAAACCGTGCCCACTGGAAGCAGCTAGGCTACAAGCCCTTTGCAGTAGGGATCTTTGGTTCACAGATAAATCCCAAGCCGCTTGCTTGGTGCCTGGCACCTAGGAGGCTGTCATTTGTTGAATGAGTGAATGCGTATATGGTGGCAGCAGAGTTTAACATGCCTAAGGGCATCCAGGGAAGTCCTCTGGATGGGCTGTGAGGAGTGGGCACTTCAGGGCTGCCAGGGGAAGTTGGGAGTAAGGTGCCATCCTTGGCCTCCCCCAGTGGTGGAACACTCCCGCGGTGGTTCTTGCTTGTGTGGGGGCTGAGCGGGCGGATAGCTGTTTCCCCAGGAGGGAACAGTAAGGCCTGGAGAGCAGGCAGAGTGGTGGGGGTGGGGAGTAATTAGCCAGGGTTTGGAAGAAGCTGCTTATGTGGGTGTGGCCAGGCTGGCTGCATGAAGAGACTCTTGGGAAAAGGCTCCCAGCTGGAGCTCACTGGCCTTGGCACTGAATCAGGGCTGATGGGACATGCTGCCATCATGCCTGGGCCCATCACACCCGACTCACTGTGGCCCTCTTGTCCCATAAACCAGGGCCATCAACCTCTGGGGCAAGTTCAGCTCACAGTGCCCTCCTAAGGCAGCTAAATAGCTGTGGGCTACATGTACTGGGCCCCTAGGACCCAGACCCAGGCCACATTCTTCTTGCCTTCCCACCTTCCCCTTTTCAGTCCCAGGAGGGCTTTGTGCCCTACTGAAAAGACAAGTGTTTAAACAAACACTTGTGAATGATTTGTCCCAACCCAACTGTGCTCCTCAACCTTGGCTTCTAGCTGTCTCCTGAAGAGGAAGAGAAGCGTCGAATCCGGAGAGAGAGGAACAAGCTGGCCGCTGCCAAATGCCGGAACCGCCGCCGGGAACTGACTGAGAAGCTGCAGGCGGTGAGGAGCTCATGTGGTGTGGGGACACTTTTGGGTGGGCTGGAGGGCCTTAGGGTCACTGGCCCTCCCTCATCCACCTTGCTCATTACCCTACATGAATCAGTGGAGACAGACATTCCCTCCTGTAAGCACATGGCTTATCTTGTGCTGACTGAAACAAGAAAGAAGGTACTGGCCTGTGGCACCAGCCTGGCCTAGAGAGCTCAGAAGTGGACAGCTTTCTTGGGCCTGGCACCTTTTGCACTCAGTGTTAGCCTTCCTGTCTTCAGATCTGCAAGGATCCTAGGAGAGGGTGGCATAGGGTGTTGGTATTCCTGGCCTCTGGGAGACAGGGGAGACACAGACCTGCCCCCTCCAGGGCTATTTCCAAGGATCGAGCCAGCTCCATCCTACCTCCTGTAGGAGGGCTCCAGCCTGGCTCAAACACTGTGGCTTGGGCAGCGGGGAGACCTGCCTTCTCAACTTTCATCTCTGTGAAGGTCTGGATGTTTCCTGGTCCTGATGGAGACAGGTCACGTGCCAGCCAAAGCTTCTTCTCTTGGGGTTTTCTTGTGTCCTGCATGGCAGGACAGTTCCCCGCCTCTGATGTGAGCCTGTAGCTGTGGCCTTGGTGCCTCCATGCTGCCCTGTGAGTCACAGTCTCATGTTACTTAATTGCCCCAACCTGGGGGCCCGTGGCCCTGCCCCTCCCTCTTGAAAGCTGGACCTGAGCAATGGCATGTACCCATTGCCAGAGTCTAGCCCTGCAGGAAGGGCCGGGTGCCCTGTGGGGGAAGCCCAGAGCCAGGCTGACTCTCTGGGTGGAATGTTTTCGAAATGAGATGAAGGAGGCGGTCAGCTTTCCTTCCAATGGGCAGCCAGGGTGAGGCTGTGGATGTCACAGAGTACCTTGCCGCTCCTATCACTTCATTTAGTCCTCACAGGCACCGTTCCCCTGCTTAAACTGCCTTTTGTTCATGCTGGAACCCTCATTCTTAGGTATTCAGTGGATGGTAGGTGGATTCTGCAGTGCCCCATGGAGGTGTTAGCTCCAGGTCCTTAGTGATCAGCTGTCTTGCAGGAAACTCTCAGGAGAGCCCTTCTTCACTAGCTGGTCTCCACTCTGGCCCTGCAAAGAGCCATGCCCTCAGTGTGTACTCCAGGTGTTCCTTGCCGCCAGCCCCAGAATAGCCCCCCTCTAGGTCCCCTGCTTTCCTCCCCTCCTCCCAGAAACCTCACACCCGACTCCCCCGCCTCCCCCACCCCCTGTCCCAGCCACCCAGGCCTCTGAGCCACATCCTCCACAGGAAACCTCTCACAAGCTCATGACGTTCATCAGACCCTTGAGACAGATGGAAACTTTTTTTTACTGTGCCATTTGCCGTGCTCTGCTTGGTGAAGCTCTTGCCCCACAGATCGTCATTCCTGAATGGGAATCCGTGTTGAGGAGAAAGCGGGGAGGAGGCTGGTGACGTACACCTTTTCCCCTTCACACTGCTTGCTCTGCGTGATCCTGCTTCTCTGGCTTTGTGTCAGGGCAGTGGGCTGTGGTGCTGGCTGTCCTTCTGCCATTCACACAGAGCCTCGCAGGCTGACGGTTTTCTCGTCTGTCAAGCGAAGGGGCTGAACCGAATATTCCCAAGGGGCCTGTGAGTCCTGAAACACATTCTTCAGAAACCAGAGCAAAGAGGGGCACGTGTGATGATCCAGCAAGTATTGACTAAACACTTAGTCCACCCTGAGCACTGTTCTAGGCGCTGGGGATGTCACAGTGTGTATGACTACCTCTCCACTCTTGTGGAGCTCACAGTGAGATGTTTGTGTGTCCACAGGGGGCTGGCATGGGTTTGAGGAGGTAGCAAAGAGAAAGAGTGCTGGAGCCATATGCTATGTTCCCTTTTCCATTTAAGTCTTCCTATTGATCACCACCTTGGGGGCACCTGAGGAACAGTTCTGGGCCCAGTGCAGTCGAGCACAGCAGGGCAGACGTAAGTCAGACACTTGGGGGCTGAAACCTAGACTGCCCTCCTGCTTGCTCTGTGACTTTGGGTCGAAAAGCTAGACTACTCTGCCTACTTGTTTTGTGACTTTGAGCAAATTACTAAACCTCTCTAAACCCCTATCTCCTCATCTGCAAAATGGAGATTGAATAAGACAATACCCATGATGAGCTTACCGGGGTGCTTGGCACCAAGTGCCCACTGGTGGCAACCACGGTTGTTATTCACCCTCATTCACTCTGATTTTCCTCCTTTCTTAATCCTGAATCTTGGAAATACAGGAATCTCCACCTCCAGATGACTCAGAACCTGTGGGGTCTGAGGCCAGCTACGTGGGCTGGCTGCTTCCATGGCCCTCAGAACACGGCTCGCCTTCCCTTCCTTGCGTGGCTCTGAGCCACCGCCAGCAGGTCCCTGGCATGTCGCTCTCCCTCACTTTCTCCTTTATCCCCCACAGGAGACGGAGGAGTTGGAGGAGGAGAAGTCGGGCCTACAGAAGGAGATTGCTGAGCTGCAGAAGGAGAAGGAGAAGCTGGAGTTCATGCTGGTGGCCCACGGGCCCGTATGCAAGATCAGCCCGGAGGAGCGTCGGTCCCCCTCGGCCCCAGGGCTGCAGCCATTGCGTACCGGCGGTGGTGGAGTGGGTGCCGTGGTGGTGAAGCAGGAGCCCCCGGAAGAGGACAGCCCCTCATCCTCGTCGGCAGGGCTAGATAAGGCCCAGCGCTCTGTCATCAAGCCTATCAGCATCGCTGGGGGCTTCTATGGGGAGGAGCCTCTCCACACTCCCATTGTGGTCACCTCCACGCCCGCCATCACTCCAGGTGCCTCGAACCTCGTCTTCACCTACCCCAGCGTCCTGGAGCAAGAGTCGCCTGCATCGCCCTCTGAGTCCTGCTCCAAGGCTCACCGCAGAAGCAGTAGCAGCGGGGACCAGTCATCAGATTCTTTGAACTCCCCGACTCTGTTGGCTCTGTGACCAGTGGATCTCCTCTCCCCAGCTCCAGATGAGGGCCTCAGCACTGCCTTCTTCCCAGGGACCAGCACCTTCAAGCACTCCAGGGCCATGAGGGCAACGAGGGCAGCCTGCCAGAGAGCTTCCTGGCTTTGGGGAGACCCAAGTGGGATTTGGCAGTGAGGCACTGGAGGACCTTGGGGTGGTCTCTTGGAAATCGTGGGATCTCCTCCCTCATTCATCTTACAAGCAAATCCTGTTTCTTGAAAAGCCTTGGAGAACTTCGTTTGGTAGACTGAGATGCCTCTGGCTTCTGAAGAACCTGAAGCTGGCCTGGACCTTCCTGTCCCTTTGTGACAACACTGTCTCTGGAGTGATGATGTCTTGCCCACCCCCACCCAGCATGCTTGGTGCCTTTTGGTTTCACCTTCCTTCTATTGGTCCCTTCCTTCCTCCAGTATCAGTTTCACTCCTTCTTGATTTTTATCAAATTTGCCATGACATTTCATCTGGGTGGTCTGAATATTAAAGCTCTTCATTTCTGGAGATGGGGCAGCAGGTGACTCTTGTGCAGGGGCTGGTTTGTCCGGAGGGGACAAGCAATGTGCAATACAGAATCTTTCCTACCCTTACACTCCCCAGCCTACCACCATCTCCAGAGCCGTGGCAAGGCTCCTTGAGCGTGCACAAAGACGCTGCCATTGCAGGGGCTGAGGGAGCTCTCAGGACCCTTCCTGCCCGTCCTTGCAGATGGCCCATGGCAGAGCGGCTTTACCAGAAGACAGGCTGTGAGTGAGATAGTCAGGGCACAGGTTGGCTCTGCCAAACACCCGAATACCAGGCCAGGACTAGTGCTAACAAAGCCACATAGTGTGCTAGCCAGCTTCCCTTCACCCAGTGTCTAGAGCTGAGCAGGATGTCTCCTATAATTACTGTCTCACTGTTCTGTCCCTAGACCCTTCTCTCGGGACCAGGCAGGGGCCCCTCCCTAGTCCCTGCCTTTCCCCACCCTGGCTCAGGTGACGCCACCACCACCCACAGAGATTTAATAAGCGTGGGCCTCGACCCTCCTCAGATTGTTGCCAGGTGGCCCCTCCCTAAGCCTCACAGGCATTTGTACTGTGGATGGAAAAGCTGGGAGACAGGTGTCTGGGTGGCATTCCTGCAGCAGTGGTAGCCCCAGCATCTGGCTGTTCCTGCCCTGGCTGCTCACTGGTCTCAGTGAGGCATTAGGCCTTCCTGCCCTCTGTGGTCATCTGATACCTGATGGGTCAAGTGCTTTTCCTTCTTCATACCCCTGCCCACTTAGTCTTCTCTCTGGTCCGGTTAATGACTTGTGAACATTTGGTCCAGAGCTGTTGCTGTGTCTTATGCCTGATTCCTGTGAATGGGAACCACCTCTGGCTGCTGAAATCCAAGGTGTGTTGCTACCTGCTGCCGGAGAGCTGCCGCTTGCCACAGCGGGGATCAGAGGGGAAGCGTTCCCCCCGGCCTCTGGCACCAGCACAGCTTGGCTCAGCCCTGCCTTCCCCTGTGAGTCCTTTTCTCTTCAGGGCATGGATCCTGCTGACCGTCCTGTCCGTGTTGTCCTCAGAAGCAGCTTCTGGTCAGACTTGGCTCTGTGGGCTAGTGCTCTGGGGAGAGTGCTGTTGGCTGATTCAGCTCTAGAGATGATTGTACGGTAATTTTAAACTATGTGTCTATTATTGAAACCAAACCCGGGGTGGGTTAAATCATAAGATTAGACTCTGGAGTGGGCAGGGAGACCTCACTGTGCAGCTGCCCTCGGGCAGGGAGCCTCGTGGAGATGGGACAGCCTGAGGACTCAAATATACATCCCAGAACAACTGAGTAACACACATGGGAGCACGTAGACCCTGCGGAGCAAGGAGATTTTGATAAAGAATTTTGTTCAAAATGTTTCAAGAAAGTATTCCCACATTTCCTTGATGGTGGCCCCGCCCTCCCGGTTTCTCAGAGGCTCTGGGAGGGTGCTCCTGACGGGACTGGGCAGCGAGGTGTCTGGCTTCAGATGAATCGGAGAAGCAGGAGTTGGCAGAGACAGTGAAAGAAAACTACGTGCCCTCAGCTCTGAGAGGCGTCGTCATCTCAAGTATTTGTAGCCGAGTGGGAGCTAGTTGTGTCTTTGGGTATACATCTGTATGTTTCTTAAATGAAGCTGCTTTCTGGTCTTTTATTTCTAAAGGTCTCTTTACTCCTAACTTTGCACAGCACTGATGCTAAGCTTGGTCACAGTCTGTGACTTGGGGCCTGACTGAACTTTGTTGAAGCAGAGTGTGGGCTTTAGTTTAGGGTGGAAGCTGTGTTGGCTTTGGGTCCAACAGAAGGCCTAGCCTAGCCAACCCAAAGGGCTACCAGAGCTGCCTTCGTGTTAAGTGCTCTCTGGCTTTCCTAGGAGGGATTTCGCAAAACTAGAGGTTATTTGGGAATACTGCGTTTATGCCTAAGTCATGAGCATATCCTCAACTTCCGTCTGGGGAGCTCTCCCAAGTTCACATACACCTGACCCCTTGTGTCAGAATCACCAGACATCCAGCTTGCTGCCTCCTTTATGATTCCATCTAAGGGAGCAGCCAGGGTAGGGTGCATCTTGAGTTTGAGTTGGGACTGCTGTGTTCCCCCCGTGCCTATCCACAAAATAGCTGGTATGGACTCTGGCTGGGCTGCCGGCAGCTCTGGGATGACACAGGGGAGATACTCCTTGATGGGCCACCTGGCTGGCCTTTTGGGAACACTCTTCTCTTGGCTGGGTGGACAGGGATAGCTGCTGACATAAGAAAGGAAGGAGACCCCCAGGTGAAGCTTTGGGCATAGTTAGAGCCAACTCCAAGTAGAGAACTCACTGGGGAGGTTTTCAGAAACAGACTGTGCTCTGTCTGAGCAGGTCAGTCAGGTGTGTCCCCTGTGCCCGTTACACAAGCCATCTCAAAGCCAAGAGCCATCAGAGGCTGCTGCTTCTCTTACATAGGCTTTGGGGAAACGAGACTTATCTCTGCTCCCACTTGGCTACAAGTGGAAAGTGAACTGGGCTTTATGGAGCACTGAGACCTTTCTCCCCTCTTCATGATAGGCCAGCAGTGCTCCTTGGAAATATCCCCACTTACCTATCAGGTTGATTTTCTACCCTGATCAGACATCCACATTGCCCCTTAAAGGAAGAATTAAGAATAAGCATCTACTACATGTCAGGCACTGTATTAGGCACTTTTATATACCCTCCTTAGGAAGAAACTAAGGGATGAGGGTGCCCCCTTATGAAAGGTTCCTAAGGAATTGAGGGACAGTTACTAAAACACTTGGAGATGAGAAGGTCTTTCTCAATCTCTGTTCTCCGAGGCAAGATGGCCTTCAGTCTGAGGTTCTCAATGATCTGTTCCCTACAGTAGCCTCCCAGGCCCAGACTTCTTCTTCTTGTCCCTCCACCCCTGTGATGTGCTCCTTTGCATTCCATAGATGATAGGAGGGGTGACATGAGTCCTTACAGAATTCGTGGACCAATAGAATATATAGTGTGTAGAACTTTTTAAAACTGAAGTAGAAGGGTCTTGCTACGTTTGGCTTGTTAAGTCTTCTTGGCCTTCATCTTAAAAGCCAGCATCTCACTATTTATTGGCAGATTGGAGCATGTGTGTGTGTGCGTGCGTGTGTGTGTGTGTGTGCGTGCATGTGTGTGTGTATATTTCCAGGCCTGTCCCTGTCCTATGACTTTTTAAAAGGAAACCCAGCCTTCCCTCTACTAATTAAACATCTTCTCATGCTTCTAGATTTTGGCCATACATCAGCAAAGAATTTCCATTTTGTATTGGTGACATGTTCAGGAGGGGCTGGGTCAGATTTTGAGATGGGGCATGGGAAGGGTGCAGAAGAAGAAATTGACATTTATTATATTATTTATTTTAAATGTTTACATCTTTGTGTTATAGCAAGCCTGCATAGAAGAAACAGCATTAAAATACTCACTTCCTTTCTCCCCTCCTTCCTTTTCATTTCTAAAAGTTTCGGCCAATGATGCCTGTTTTTCTTTTTTTCTGAAACAATTTGTGACTTGTGCTGTATAAACTATAAAAATGTTCTGTTTTTAAAAGATGAATTGTCATTCCTCTGGGGACAGTGGTCAAAAAGAAGTCTGCATCATGAGAGAACAGAGTTGAAGACCCTGCCCTGTTCTTCCCCAAATCCTTTTCTCTGTATGATTAAAAGTTTATTCCATTTATTTTAGTTTGTGGTTACTTGATGTTGAGAAAGAAAATATTTGACGTTGTATAGACAATAGGTATCAGGGTGTTGTTTTCTGTGGTGGGAGATGTATATATGTAGTATTTTGGTATATAGTGGAAAATCACACACCTTGTGTATCTATATCTGAGGTATGTCAGTGATGTGGACTGAAGTGTGCTGTAGACCCTGGAGGCCAACAAGTTGTATGGATTCATTTATTGCTCTGTGGGGATTTAATTATCTTTCTGAGCACCTTTTTTTTAAAGTAATAGTGAAATGGTCCCAGTGGAGAGGCTCCTGAATAGACCTCTCAAGGCGGGACCATGAACTCAAAAGTCTTTGTATAGTTTTGAATATTGAGGAGTATCTAAGCTCGGAAGTGTCTCTGCTGGTATTTGTTGTTGTTTATTTTGTAATCTTACTGTAATACAAGCCTACAGTATTTGCACTAAAGAAAGCTTGTTAGAAGAAGATTGCTGCTATGGAAGAAAGAGCATATTAAAACTTCTCTCCCCCGCACTTTTTTTTTTTGTTAGCTTTTCCACCTTAATTAAGTAGCATTTTGTAGAATAAAATGGATTAAGACTGAAGAGCCTCTGATGGTTGGTTTATTCCATCCTTTTTTCCTTACTCTCTTGTTGCTTCTCTTCACCTTCACCTGTGTCTCTTGTGGCTTAAGTTGGTGCCTCTGCCCAAGTGGTCAGGGAATGGCTGTCCTGGAATCTCTTTCAGGAAAACTGAGGTGAGCTGCTGGGAGGGGCACTGGCATCTCCCCACCTTCCTTTGCCATGCCTCTTTCCCTCTGACCCTTCTCCTATCTCCTGCTAATCTTTTCTGCACTTCTCGGGGCCAAATTCCCAGCCAACTGCCAACCACAGCTAAGGTATTAGCCAATAAAAGCTCAATTTGCTGTGCCTTTCTGAGGGTGTTTTGTTTGAACAGGTTAACACTGGAAGCCTAGAAATCTTAAAAAAGCAAACAACAACTACAAAAGATGTATCACTAAAGTTTCTGTAGGTCTCTAGGTGGTGCAGATAGTTTGCACTTGACTGCTAATCTAAAGGTTGGCAGTTCAAACCCACCCAGCATCACCATTGAAGAAAGTCCTGGCAAACTGCTGCCATGAAGATCACAGCCAAGAAGACACTAGGGAGCAGTTCTACTCTGTAGCGCATGAGACAGCTACGAGCTGAATCGACAAGATGGTGATATGTTTGGTTTTCCCTCGAAAGCTGGGGTGACGGTCAAAGAAGATGATGTTGTGACAGGCTCTGAGAATGCCTGAGGCTGGCAAGTGAGAGGGGTGATCCCACTTAAAATTTCCTTTTTGAATAGACAGAGGTGGTCAGGCTTGGAACACTCACAGATGTCAGCAGAGGCCCCGTCACCACGCAGAGCAGGAAGCCCTGGGCAGTGAGGCAGTATCTGTTGTGGTATATGCCTTGTTTACAGCGTAAGTGGTGGGAGGCAGATTCTTCATTAGTTAAT
This sequence comes from Heterohyrax brucei, assembly GCA_028571685.1. Classification (NCBI taxonomy): domain Eukaryota; kingdom Metazoa; phylum Chordata; class Mammalia; order Hyracoidea; family Procaviidae; genus Heterohyrax; species Heterohyrax brucei. The sequence goes on from CM053164.1 coordinate 43,802,444, forward strand.
GCCTGCCAGGCTTGGCAGCTGGCTTAGAAGTAGCACCTGAGAAATTACACCGCTCGCTCTAAGCCAACAAACTTAACATGCAGGCCTCCTTCTCGGGAGGACCTCAGAGCACTGGACTGAGAGTCTGAGGAGCCCTGAGTCTTAGACCTATCTCTAACACTCATTGGCTATCAAGGCTTTAAGAAAGCTATTTAACTTCTCTGGGTTTTCTTTTCTTCATTTGTAACGTAGATAGCTGCTGTCCAGTTGACTGTGACTCATGGTGACCTTACGTATAAGAGAATGAAATACTGCCTGGTGGTTCATCATCCTCACGGTCACCAAAATGTTTGAGCATGTCATTGCAGCTATTGCGCCATCTCTCTCACTGAGCATCCCTTGTACCTTGGCTGGACCTGGTCTTCACCAAATATGATGTCTTCTATTGACTGATCCCTCCTGGTGATACGTCCAAAGAAAGAAAATTGGACAATGTTCTGTGATGATCCATAATGTTTTCACTGGCTTATTTTTGGAAGCAGATCACCAGGCCTTTTTCCTCATTTGTAAGAGGGAGGACGGTGATAACAAGAGTGTCTGCATAGGAGGGATAACAACACCTCTGTTTCTTTACCAGTGGGCCCGGACTGTTAGGGAGGCAGCCACTCAGAAGTGTTGGCATCAGCCCTCCTGTTGACCTCTTCTGCCTGAGCGACTGGGAGACACAGGAGAGTCCAGGGTGTTTCACAGCACCTGTACTTCCTTGACCCACTCACGTACTTCCTTGTGGTGTACAGATCAAGGAGGTGGGGACTTGGAGTGTTCCTGCTCAGCCAGCCCTGTAGGCTTTTGGGGTCATGCTGCCCAGACAGAAGCATGTACTCATGTTTCTATAATTGCCTCTCACACCTCAGCATTCCCATAACATTTCTCATCTCCCAGTAACACTTCCATATCCATCTCATCTATTTAAATGTCCACCTTTATTATGAGATCTGACAATTAAGTCCATGAACTTAATTGTTCTAAGTGCTACATATTTCATTGCTGAATGGCTATTGTGCATGTGACACGGTGGCAAGTTCGCAAACTTAATTGTATATTTGTCTGTGAGGGAGTTTTTAGCTAGTAAACAAAAGTATTGGAATATCTTCCCTACTGGCCTGATCTGGCCCCCAGTGACTTCTTTCTTTAGCTGAAGAGAAAGGAAATATTGAAAGGAAGACATTTTTATGACGTTCAGGATATCAAGGGTAATATAATGACAGCTCTGATGGCCTTTCCAGAAAGAGTTCCAAAATTGCTTTGAAGGGTGGACTAGGCTCTGGTATCAGTGCACAGCTTCCCAAAGAGAGTACTTCGAAGGTGATCGTAGTGATATTCAGCAATGAGATGTGTAACACTTTTTCTAGGAGGAGGTCACGAACTTAACTGGCAGTCCTTGTATGACATGTGACAATCTGGTGGTTTGGTGGCTGCCAGACCCTGTCTAGTACCAGTAAGTGCCTTAAAAGTGTTCTGACAGCTTTGTAGTCTTCTACTGGGAAAAACAAGTCAGAGCAACTGCTCTGGGTCCTCACTCCTGACAGTCTGCTGGGACAGTTGTTCAGTCAGCTCCAATCCTAGGCTGTCTTGATCCAGTCCACTGACCTAGGTTGATGGTAAATGCCATTGATTATATCTCCAACAAACTTAGTTTTTCAAGGATTAAACAGAATTTTGAGGGAAGATGTCTTGGTGAGGGGCTCCTAGTACAGCCCCTTTCACTGGGCCCAGATCTCAGGTGAATACAACTCAGTCGCCAGGTTTTCTTTGTTCACTAGATGATTTTCTCTAGCAGTTAAAACCTATAGACCTTGGTTATAAAACTGACTGATGCAGCTTGATTATAGTACAGCTGTGGGGATCTGAGCTGCAGTGCTATTTGAAATGCAAGGCTGTGATTTTCCCTTCGGCTGTATGTGTTTAAAGGGTGGATGGAATACTTGTACGTGGGCAGCCCAGTGCCAGCTCACCTCGAGGTGAGCCCACACCCAGCAGGCCCCTGTGAGCAGGATGGCTGAGGGCCACCTCTCCGGGTCAGGCGAGGCAGGGCCGTGTACCTGACCTGGGTTGCTGACGCTGCACCTGCCCTTGCTCTAGCTGACAGAAATTCTGCTCCTCCTCTGATCAGACAGCAAATGCACTGTTTCCAGAGAAACTGTTGGGACAAGCCACTCACCCTCCTTTACAGTCAGCCTTTGCCTTTGCAAAACCTCCCTGGAGTGCAGAGAAACTGTAACACATGACATTGCTGTTGGTGTGGAATCCTCCCCTCTCCTCTCCACTGGGTACTTGGTGGACAGCTGATCACAGCGATGTTTTGTCCATACTCTGTCAGCTGCTGTCACTGGAAAGTTCCACTCATTTATGACGGGGGAAGGAGGGAGAAAAACCTAATTTAGGTTTCATCTTTGCAGTGAGAAAGTCCTTAATCAAACTAAACACTTAACAAATCCTTATGTAAAACAAAGGAAGAAATAACCCAAAATATAAATACTCAGGAGTGTCCTGGCTTATAGCGGTGTTTAGTTGTAATGATGTCTCTGACAACATGGTTCGGTTTGTACACGGGAAACCCCATTCCTTACCCAAAGGAGAAGCACAGGGGTTTGTAGGACCTTCAGGTTTGGTATTAGTCTGCCTTTTTGCTTAGGACATTTAGGAAGTTCCATATTATTTAGGTTATATTTTTGAGAACCCCAATGACTATTTTCTGGACTAAAAAGCAAACATGGAACATCAACATGAAAATAAATGAGTAGCTATCAATAGTGAAGTTGTTTTCACGATTTGGATTTTACACCTTTGCCTTCTCATATGTGGCCTCATTCCGTAGCCCAAGAGAGCACCACTGCTGAATGCATTGGAAAAATCTCAGCTCCAGGCGAAATTCCTTTTCCCTTATGTAGCAGCGTGTCTGGTTCTCCAGTGCATAAGGCATGTGTTTGTTTCTCAAGATGGAATAAATCTGAAAAGATAAACTTTGTTCATTGATGAAAACAGAAATCTTTTTCAAACATAAAAGAACAGAATTTAAAAAATTAGTGTGCATATTGAGGCAGTAACCATCACATTCTTACTGGTGTGAGGGAGAGACTATGTTTTTCATTCAAAAAGTATTTCTTTTTGTTCCTACTAGGTGCATGACCATACAAAAGACACTATTTGGGACACAGAGTCATATAAGACACTATTTATACAAATGTAAGGTAGCTTTTTGTTTTACAGTCAAATGTTTTCAGCTGAAGTAGCAAAAAGCCACAAGCTAGAAGCTGCCCTTGAGCTGGCTACAGTGGAGCAGGAGCGAAAGGAGAGGAAACACAGATGTTTCAGGTAGGAGGCACTGTGGGATTGGCCTTCAGTAATGATGGCTACATGGAGGCTTCATGGAGGACGGTCACTGAGCTGGAGCCTTGAAGGATGGGCAGATGTCTGCAGATAAGGTGGAGTACAGAGCGAGCATCCCGGCAGAAGAGAGAATCTGACCAAAGCCATGGGCAGGGTGAAGTATGGCAGGAGTCTAGGGACCACAGAGGAGTCCTGGATGTCTGAAGTACGGGCCAAGTTAGAGCATGATAGGAATTGAAGCTGAGATCTTGAGGGTTTCGAATGACAAACTTGAATGCTTTTGTCACTCAGTCAATCAACACAATGTTTTCAGTGTCTGGTTGTGCCAGGCTCTATCTTTGGTGCTGGGGAGGGAGAGGGGACAAGGAAACTCTAGTGTCTCACTCCTGCCCCTACCTCTGACCTATCATCTAGTGGAAGAGGATCAAGATCTCCATCATTTGTGGCTGCAGTGAGTTACAAATTCACCGTGTCTCAAAAATGTATAAGGTACAGTGGTTGAAGATACTACTGGGGCTTTTCCCTAGTTCAGGGGTGCTCAGCACAAAGGGTATTTAAGCTGGGACCCCTCACAAAGAGCAGAAGTGCAAGATGTGCTTCTATGCATTGGTAGCTGCAAAGGGCTTATGAATAGAGGAGTGATACAACCACAGCGCTACATTAGGGAGATTAATCCAGCTGGGGAGCAGGTGGGGAGCGGGGAGGGAAAGAGTTTCTGTCAGCAGCCTACGAGAGAGCCAGGACAGGAAGAAGGTGTCCTGGAGAGGCTGCAGCCCAAGATGTCTGGTTCCAGGAATAGACACTGAGAGCCAAGTGCAGGAGCTGGTTGGGGGATGGGGAGACCTGCATCCTGAATTTAGTTTTAGACACTTGAAAGGAGGAGCTTGCAGGATTTGCAGATGTCAGGGTTCAGCTGCGGTGGAAAGGCTGGACAGGAGATCCAGAATAAGAATTTTCTTTTGGAAAAAATCGCATACCCTTTCAGACTGGTACCACCATCAGTTCACGTTTCCCAACTGCCCTGGGCCTCAGAGAGCCTATGAGCCCTTCTGTATTTTCCTGGCCAGCTCTCTCTCCTGTTCTCCAGAGTGGCTGATTCAAACTGCCTACTCTCTTCTTAAACCTTACCCCTAACCCCATCGTGTTCCGCATTGAGTTGTCTCCTCTCAACTTGCGATGTTTACAAACCTTTTGATGTCTTTTGTCTTATCTCCTTCACCTGCCACAAGAGAGAAGGGTCCCGCCTGCTCCCCAAGGCTCGTTTCTTCACCAAGCTCCAGGACCTACCACATTCCTTTTTCTCAAGGATCCTCTTCATTCAGTGCTCACTCCTCTTACCATGTCATTGACCCACACCTCTCCAAGATTCCTTTCCCACTGGCATTAAACAAGGTCAAATCTCTCCCATCTTAAAAATTGAAAAAAATCTTGACTCTGCCTCCCATTTCAGCTTCTCAGCCTACAGTCTCGAAACAGTGATCTAAACTTATTGGCTCTACTTCCTGCCCTCCTGCTCTTCCCTCAACCCACTGAAGCCTGGCTTCTACGCCCACTGCCCTGAGTCTCTGTACTTCCTTGTGACTAAATCGTACAGGACACCTCGACCTTCACGTTACTTGACCACCAGGGTCCACACTGCTCACTGCTCCTTTAAGATGCTATTTTCTTTGGCTTCACTCTTCCTGCCCTTCGCTCTTCTTTCTCACTTCCTGTTATGGATTGAGTTTTATCCTCTTCACCCCTCAAAAGTGTGTGTTGGGATCCTAACCTCAGTACCTATGGATATAATTTTGTTTGGAAATAGGGTTTTCTTTGTTGCCTTGATTAGATCATGCTCAGTGAGTTGAGTCTTGAAATTTTGAGTTCTAAAGACAGTACATTAGACACAGAGATATGTGTATGCACAGGGGAAGATACATCATGTTGAGAATCATCTACAAGCAAAGGAATACCAAGAGCCACCAGGAGACACCAGACTCTAAGAGATAGGCTCACAAGAAGGATCAATGTGGTTGAAACCTTGATTTGGACTTTCATCCTCCAGATTTGTGAGAAAATAAATTTTTGTCCGTTAGACCCACCCACTCGTGGTACTTGTGTTACACCAGCAGGAGGAAACTAAGACAGCTCTCGTGTCAGTGTACTCCAGTGTTTCAGATGTTTCAAAGCTGGGTGTTCTGTCCAGCACCACTGCTACCTTCCTAGTGTGAGCACCTGTCATCTCTCCCCTGGACAACCACCATCACCTCTAATCTACAATCCCCCAGCAGTCAGACAGGTCTTTTGAATTATTGCGCTGATTATGTAATCCGTCTGCTCAAAACATGACTTAGGTGTTTATCAGTTAGGATTTCATTCAGCTGCCTGTGACAGAAAACTTCAACAAATAGAAAGTTGAAGTACGAGGTTTTATTCTTTCATATAAAATTTTGGTGCCAGGAGGTTGAAGGCTGGTCTGAGGGTTTCATAAAGTTGTCAGGGAGTGGGGTTCTCCAGCTCTTCTCTCTGCTGTTCCCAAGAGGATGGCCCTAGTTTTCATGACCCAAGTTCTAGCAAACTCAAGCCATCATTATTTGCTTTTCAAGAAGCAGTGTGGAGGAATGCAAGGAAAAGGGATCCTCCTACCTGCTTTATTTTGACCCTTTCACTATTATGGAGACTTCCCTGGAAAAGCTTATGACACTTCTCTTTGTATTTTTATCAGCAAGAATTTGCGGGCCTAGCTGCAAGGAAGTCTTGGAAATGTAATCTTTATTACTGCCTTATTCATACAATTGGGGATTGTATTATTGAGAAGAATGGGTTCTAGGATAAGAAATTAGCAGTTTCTGCTACACTTGACTCTTTTTGCCACCCCAAAATGTATATTCTTGCCTCTTCTCATACTTTTAATTTTATTCTTTCCCTTCTAGGAGAGACAATTTCAGAATTTCAACCAGATGTGCTGTCCTCTCAATAGGCTTCAGATGTCACTCCTCATGACCTGACAACATATAAATTAAGATTCCACTCAATACACAGTATACCATGTGAAATAGGAACAGGATAGCTGCAATAAAAAACCCCATTCAGAAACAGGAAGCATGAGAAACACACCAGCTCAGAGCAATTATCAAATATTAATAGGCTAGAAAAAGGAAGGCTCCCTTGGCTGTGGAGTCAAATTCTTGACTTAACCACTACTTGATCTAATGGCTTATCTAGGGGCCCCTATTCTGCTCTCTGGTAAGAATTTCCTTGTTTGTTGTCTGCCTTTCTGGGATTTTCCATCTGAAAGTTTCTTCCTGGTCCTATGGCCAGGTCCTATGTCCCAGTGCCTACGGCCACCCTTGAAATGGGCATTGGTGAGTAGGTCTACCAGAGGGCTTTGGAGTATTCATAGTCAATTTTCTGCTCCTACAGATTCTGGGGACCAGGGATTGCTTTGAGGTTTGGCTGTTAAGACTGACAGGTTATAGTCAATGAATTATTTTTGTTTAGTGCATTTTCCTTAAAAACTTAGTAATCTTCTAATCCATCTGTTTCTGGTTAGTTTCTTGTGCAAAAACCACAGCTAAAGCTGTATGAGAACTCAAGGTGACTTGGAAGGTCTGTCTAATTACACAAAACATCAAGTTTACTTTGATGTGAAGACTCCTATGTGAGAAAATCTCCTAGGAGCCTCCAAGGGCCATCCCTCCCTCCTCCACCTAACATACTTTAGCTCTCTGGGTCTTCAGCTGACAGATGTGAGATCCGTTGCACACCTGACTTTCTACTGCATCTGCTTCCTCTCTCGCCTCCCCTGGATCTCATAGTCAGGGATTTCTCTTTTCCCAGTCCTCTTTCTTAAGCGAAGTTCTATAATCAATTTCTACCAGGCCCACTTCTTGACATCTTAAAGAGCAAGTTAAAGCCATCCAGGACATCCTCTTTCTCAAGATTTTTTTCTGGCTGAAAATCCTATTTTGGATTCAGAAACTAAATATTAATTATCTCTTCCTCTGAACTTTTTTCCTCTGATAATCCTAAAATCATTTCCAAGGCAAGCAGATAACTGAGGTGACCAGGAAGAAGGTCATATGCACAGAAATTCAAAAGAGAAACTCAGTTAGTATTTTTCAAAATAGAATCCAGCTTACATCATTAAGGACTTTCTATTTTGCTTAGGGTAAGTCCAAAATGCGTAAGAGGGTCCTTCCAGTTCTGAACCCTGTTTAATGCTCCTGTCTCATCTGATCAAATGCCTAGCCTCACACTTCTCACCACACTGGACTGTTCTCAGTTCCTTCTATATGTTTTGCTCAAAACTTTCACAAAAGCGTTTAGTCTAGGCTGTAAAGCTCTTTGCCTCTATCTTTAATTGACTAACTCTTGTTCATTTCTCAATTTTTGATTTAAAGGTCACTGCCCTCTACTTGGAAACCCTGGTGGCAGAGTGGTTAAGTGTTATGACCACTAACCAGAAAGTCAACAATTCAAATCCACCAGGTGCTCCTTGGAAACTCTATGGGACAGTTCTACTCTGCCCTATGGGGTCTCTGTGAGTCATAATCAGTTTGATGGCAGTGGTTTTGATTGGGCCTTCTACTTGACTGGCAAAGGGTTTAGTTTGTTTGTTTGACCTCGAGGAGGATTTCTCTGACCCACAGTATCCTTCTCCCTCAGAGAACCTTGCACTCATGGGGCTATTTGATTATTTCAGTGATGTGGTAAGTACCTATGTTCCTCATTGAAACATAAGCTACACGAGGGCAAGAACAATGTCACATCTATCTGCCTGGCACAGCTTTGTTGTCACCATCCTAGTTCAGGTCATCATCATCTCTCACCTTCCCTAGAAAGAGGAGTTTCTAAAATGCAAACCAGCTTGGAATCCCCCAATCATTCTCTTTTGCACTCAAGTCAAGCCTTCACATGGCTCCCAAGGTCTTGTGTGACCTGGTCCCACCTTGTTCTATCTACTTTCTTGCTCCCTTCATCTTTTGTCTACACTGAAATGTGTTTAGAGTATTAGAAGGGCTGAACATCTTGCCCACAAGTCTTCAGATAAGCTATTGTGGCTTTCTGTGTATTATATTATTTTTGTAACCTAATGCACCAATGTAAATAACACTTCCACACATACAAGCACACCTAAAAGATAAATATACAAGGGGGTTGTGTGGTTGGCAAAAAAGTAATAACATGAGTTATTTTCATAAAAATATAGTTGACAACAATATTTCTCATTCTTTAGCTCTTAGTTGAGAAATAGATTTATTGATCAATTGATTGATTTGCTCATTCATCGTTGTTCTAGTGCTAGGCACTATGCCAAGTGCTGAGGAAACTGGGTGAAGAAGACAGTCTAGTCTCTAGTCATCTCTGCATCACCCTCTCCGAATACCCTGACCTGGAGGCTGGGCTGGGTGCCTCTCCTCTGGATTCTTCTGGCTCTCTAAAGCATTGTCTATAATTCAAGTGGTAGTTGTCAGTTTAATCCCCTGTAGACAATCCTTAAAATAACACAGTGCTCAATGCAGACTTTTTTTTTTTTAACTAGCTAAACTATACTATTGCTTGGTTTTAAGAAGACTTCAGGGGATACTTTTGGCTTCAAGTTTAAAGATTACCTCAGGGCAATAGTTTCAGTGGTTCAATCCAACCTTTGTGGCTTCAGGGAGTCTGGAGTCCATAAGTGTTATAGATTGAATAGTGTCCCCGCAAAATGTGTGTTAACTTGGCTGGGTTGTTCTTCCCAGTATTGCACGGTTGTCTACCATTTTGTGATCTGATGTGATTATCCTGTTATAAATCCTAACCTCTATGACTTTAACAAGGCAGGATTGGAGGCAGTTAGGGTAATGAGACAAGACTCAATCTATAGGCTGAGAAACTCTTACGTCAGACAATGACCCTCCCTCAAAGTCAAAAGAGAGAGAAAGCCATTCCCTGGAGCTAGGACCCTGAATTTGAACTTCTAGCTTCCTAGACTATAAAAGAATGAATTTCTGTTTGTTAAAGCCATTCACTTGTGGTATTTCTGTTACAGCAGCAGTAGATACATAAGACAATGAAAATTTTAAATTATGTTTTGCAGTTTCCCCCTTTTGATCAAAGATTCTCCTAAAGAATCTGTGTAGGAGTATCTTTGATCAAAACGTTAGTAAGGGTAGCCAGGCACTATCCAATTTCTCTGGTCTCATGGCAAAGGAGGTAGTTGTTCACGGAGACAATTAATCACACACTCTGTGTCAAGACTGAGGTCTCTAGAGCAGTGGGGAGGAAATGTGAATGTGTTCATGAAGATTGGAGAACAACTGCCGGTCTTGCTGAGAGGCAGTATGTACAAACGGAAGTTACCCAAATGATGGAAACAGAAGTACTTGTCTTGGGTCCCTGCTCTGCCAATTAATGGCTACGTGATCTCAAGCAAGTCACTTTTATTCTCTGACTAAAAATGAAAGCAGTCATTTTTTGAGCACTTACTGTGCAGCAGCCAGTGCTAAGAGTGACACAATTACTCTCCCTTTAGTCCCAACCGCCACCATCTTAGATCTGAGGAAATGTGCACGCTGAGGGATGGGAGACTTGTCCAAGGCCACCCACCCATTCACTGAGCACAAGTGATGCTGACCACCTGCCTTTGGTCACCTGACTGTCAAGCTGATGATAACACTCCTGACCACTTGTGAGCAGTGAAAAGGTCCTCTGAAGAAGCTTTCATAAATGTCATTATTTCATGAAGTAGAAGACTAGAAAGTTGCTATATAAAGGACTTTTGTGTTAAGCTCTTGGGAAGAAGGGCTCAGAGCAATGAGCAGCTCAAGACAGTGTGTGGTTGCTGGGATGTAAGAACAACAACCCGATGTGGCAGTTCTGCTCTGTCCTTTAGGGTGGCTATGAGTCAGCAGTGGGTTTGGTTATAGCCTTTTGCCAGCTGTATTTCTCGTGGGGCTGTCAGTACTCTTGCCTTCTTTCCACTTGCTGCAGGCTACTGGTACATGATCAGGCCCCATCTCACCTATCCCCTGCCTATCTAGCCCAGAGCTAGACCTTCAAATAGCAGTGAGATAGAGCACAGGGGAGAAGAGGCAGCCCCTCCTGAGTCCCTGCCAAGGGTGGAACCCAGCAGGGACTGGCCACTCAAAGTCTTAAATCCCTGCTTGTCCATTCATTAGCTGAGAGACCTTAGGCAAATTACTAAACCTTCCTGAATTCTCATTTTCTCATTTGCAAAATGAAGGTTCTGATACCTACTTCATAAACTGGTTGTTAAGGATTACATGAGATGATGTACTTACAATGACTCACACATAGTAAACACTGCATAATGATTAAAATGATCAGGATTTAGCCACTCCACCTTAATATAAAGTCACAGAGGTAGAACTCAGAGAATCAGGCATGTCCAGGGCTTCACAGGCTGACAATTTCAACCCTTTTCTTGGTCTAAGAATCTCTAACAGATCAGATGAACATAGAACTTTGGCCCCATTTGACAAGACACTAGAAATACGAAGGCTGCTACAGTTCCCCAGCTGTGCCGCTTGAATGCCAGGTAAACTTGGACGGTCTGGTTCCACTTCCACTGCCCGCTCTCCTTATGAGAGGGGGAGCTCCCTGTAAGAGACAGCTGTGTGCCTGAGTGGATCAACACACTGCTCCCTCTCCATGAGAGATTTTATGATTCCAAAGCTCCTGGCCTGTCTGGCCCGCAGCCAGATACCATCTCCAGATGCTCCTGCTGCCCCCACCACCTTGTTCACCTTACTTTTCCAGAGCAGAACCAGGCCCACTGGCATTGCGCTGACCTTGTGACAAATGCGCCTTGGTTATGGATTAAACTGTCCTCCAAAAATACGTGATGTAAATCCTAATCCCTATACCTGTGGATATAATCACATTTGGGAATAGGGTTTTCTTATGTTAATGAGGCCATGTCAATGTAGAGTATATTTTAAGCCGATCATTTGGAGACTTATCGGGAGCAGCTCTGGCACAGAGACAAGCAAGCACTAGTGGGGAAGACAAACACCATTTGGAGATCCCCAAGGAAGCCAAGAAAGCTGGAGAAGCCGAGACAAGGATTTTCCCCAGATCAGGCACAAGAAAGCCTTCCCCCCAGAGCCAACAAAAAACCCCCAAAAACCAAAAACCCAAACCCATTGCTGTCAAGTCAATTCCCACCCATGGTAACCCAATAAGACAGAGTAGGACTGTCCCCATAGTTTCCAAGGTACACCTGGCAGAGTCAAACCACCAACCTTTTGGTTAATACCCTAGCATCTAACCATTATGAAACCAAGGTTTCCCCCCGAGAGCCAGCACCCTGAATTCGGAGGTCTAGTCCCTTGACCTCAGAGAAAATAAATTTGTTTGTCAAAGTCATTCATTTGTGGTACTTCTGTTACAGCAACAGCACGAGACTAAGGCACCCTCCTCAAATATGCTTCCTGACATGCAGATCTTCTGCACATTTACAGTGAAATAAAAGTAATTCCACTTGGAAAATTGCACAGTAGCCTGTAATGACAGACAACCCAATGTTGTGAAAGACAGCCAAGCAGCTTCAGCTCATGAGAAACTGTCTCTAATCCCTAAGCCGGACATTCGATGGCCAGCAGATGTGCTCAGCAGTGGTAGACCTGGGCCGAGTCGCCTGCTAGTGTGCCATTCTGGAACCCATACTTTCCCCCGTCTCCTCATTCTGCCTCGAAGGCCATAACCCATTACCCACTGCCGTCGAGTCCATTGACAGTTTAGAGCCTCACCCCCACGAGCACTGCTATTTCCACAGCTCTCACCCTTTTCCCTTCCCTGTAACTCAAGTCAGGTGCCAGGGCCAGGCATGGGCCTTGGAAATGTAGGCTGAGGTTAGAGATACGGTGGGATGGAGACACCAAAAGGGGTCTTGCCAACCCGGCCCAGTGGTAGGTCCATGCAGAGTGTACAGGAATGACCGCCAACACATGGCTTCGTGATGTTCCAGGCACTGCTCTAAGCACTTAATACATCACAGCCTATGAGGTGGGGTTACTAGTATTCCAATTTAAAGATGAGGAAACTGAGATATAGAGAGGAAGTCACTTGTCCAAGGCCACATAGCTTGCAAGTGGCAGAGCAGGTATTCAAGTCCTGGGTATTCATTGTCTGGGCCAATGTGCCATGGGAACACTGAAGTTGGCCAGCCCCCAATATATAATCTTCTCTGAACCCACCAATTCTTCTCTTCTGCTCCTGATAGCTGACTGCCATAGAGTCTGGGGCTAGATCATCCTTGACTTCAAGACAGCCATGTGCAGAGGATGGTCACAGGTCCAAGTCCCTCTGCTTGCTTTCCTTACCTGAAGGACCAACCCCCACCCTGGCTTGGACACCTCCCAGCATCTAGTGTAGAGCCACCCGGCTGCCAGGAAAAGAGTCAGGTGTGTGGCCAGTTGCCTCAGCACAGCTCGGAGACCTGGTGGTCAGCCTGAGGACCTGGCTGCCTGGGCAGACCCCTCAGCACCGAGCCCCATGAGGCTCCTGAGCCTTTCTTTCTGTACCTTGAACTTGCCTTAGGCTGAACGGGTGGGTGGGCAGTGAGGAGCCCAGAATAGCAGGTCAGAAAGAGTACTGAAGGGGGGATGCAGCCCAGTCTCCTGCTGCCTTTATCAATCCTCACCTGTCTGCACCAGCTGCCCTTGATGCAGACCCCACCCCAAATTCTGCCAGCTTCTCTCAGGCCCTCTCTCTGCCATCCAGAGCCTCTCTTTTGCCATTGGTATGCATAGTCTCACCTCACAGCTATGGAGGTCATGCCTACAAAACGTGCTGAGCACAGTGCCCGGGCCACGGTGGCTCAGCAAGGGGAACTGCTCTTCCCTCAGCTACCCTGTCTCCACCGGCCTGACGGAGGACTCTGGGCTCGGCTTCATCTACACGGCAGGTCATGGCGAACTTGTGGCCTGCTGCCATTTGGAACCCTTCTCTTCCTCCTCTCTACCTGGGAAACCCCTTCTTATTCTTAACAACTCAACATAAGTTACCACCTCCAAAGCCTTCAGGATTCCTAGGCAGCAAGGAGTTCCCACCCTGGCTTCTACAGTGCTCTACTCAAACTTCTAAGGATAGTTCCAAGAGGTTTTATGGTTATTGATTTGTTTACTGTCTGTAGATTAAGCCCCACAAGATAGGTATATGTTTCTTCTTTTGGATCAGTTGTACTTAAACATGTAATTTACAAATATGTGTGTTTTTTAAAATATTAAAACAATACACAAAAAGTATAAGCCCCACCCCCTCCCTAGAGAGTGCTACAGTTGACAGTGTGTGTGTGCTTCTTTGTCCCTGTATTTATTTCCTGCCTATATAAATTTATTTGTTGTTATTGTTGTTAGGTGCCTTCAAGTCAGTTTTGACTCATAGTGACCCTATAGGTCAGGGTAGAACTGCCCTGTAGAGTTTCCAAGGAGACCCTGTAGATTTGAACTGCTGTCTTCTTGGTTAGCAGCAATAGTACTTCACCATTATGCCACCAGGGTTTCCTATAAATTTATTTAGTAGGACTTTTTTTGTTTGTTAACATAAATGGGGTTCATCTACATGTCCTGTTCTATGGCTTCGTTTTTCCAGCTGATAATAGTAGGCAGAATAACACACTCCCCTCTGCCCCCCCACCCTGCCCCAAGATACGCATGTCCTGATCTCCAAAACCGGTGAGTATGTGATTTGGCAGGGCAAAAGTGACTATGAAGATGAGATTAAGTTAAGGCTCTTGTGATGGGAAAGTTACCCTGTATTATCTGGGTAGCTCAATGTAATCATAAGGGTCTTTATAAGAGGAGGACAGGAGGGTCAAGTCAGAAAGTGAGATTTAAAAATGCTACACTGTCGGCTTTGAAGACGAGGGAGGGACTGTAAGCAAAGGAATGCAGACACCTCTGAAACTGGAAAAACCAAGGAAACATATTCTCCCTTTGGAGCCTCCTGGAAGACCAGTCCTGCTGGTATCTTCACTTGAGCTCAGTGAAACTCAGTTCAGGCTTCTGGTCTACAGTATCATAACTTTACATTGTTTTGAGCTAATAGATTTGTGGTAATTTATTATAGCAGCACTAGGAAACTAATACAACGGATATACAGATAAAACAAACAAACAAAAAAAAACCCATTGTCGTGCAGTTGATGCCAACTCATAGTGACCCTACAGGACAGAGTATAACTGCTCCTTAGAGTTTCCAAGGAGCACCTGGCAGATTTGAACCACTGACCTTTCAGTTAGCAGCTGTAGCACTTAAGCACTATGCCACCAGGGTTTCCAGTGTATACAGATAAGATAAAAAATAGTATTAATAAACAAAAACCATAAACTCATTGCCATCGAGTTGGTTTCCACTCATAGCAACCCTATAGGACACACTAGAACTTTCTCACAGGGTTCCTAAAGCTGTAATCTTTATGGAAGTAGACTGCCACATCTTTCTCCCACGGTGCAGCGAGGGGTTTCAAACTGCCGACCTTTCAGTAAACAGCTGCACATCTAAACATTGCACCACCAGGGCTCCTTATTAACAGTATTAATTAGCACCTATGAGTGTGTACTGCTTGCCAGCCACTGTACTAGTATAATATAGACCATTATGTGAATTATCTCACTCAATCTTCACAGTAGCTCAGAAAATTGAAGCCACTGTTACCATATTTCAACAGATGAGGAAACTGAGGCACAGAGCAGTTAAGTAACTTGTCCAAATTTACACAGCAACTAAATGGTAGAACCAGATCTAAGAATTACCTTTCATACCCTTTGCACTTTTTGTTCTATGAGGTGGTTGTTCTTTTTGGTTTTCCGGGTGCATGGGTGCTCAATACACATTTATTGACTGAAGGAATGAGAGACAGCAGCTCCTGGGGCCCCTAGAAGATATAAGCCAGGCTGGGCCAACCCTGGCTCACATCCCATAAACTGAGGTTGGCAGTGAATATCCAGAACCAAAAAAAAATAAAAAAACCAGGCAGGAAGTGGGGCTGGCAGGAGGAATGATTGAAAGGTGAGGTGTCCCAACTATCCACTAACTGATCACAAGTCCTGGAGAGTTTCTGGAGGATGGGGGGTGGTCTGGTCCATTTTTTCCTAGCCCTCAGGAAAGTGTGGGAGATGATTTTGTGGCTTGGGATGTCCCCTGGATATTGGTGTCAAGTCTGAAATTCTAGATTCCAATTCCAGACACTCAAACGTCCCAAGACAGTGAGTCCCTCTGCACAGTGAAACATCTGGCCAGGACAGCTACAGTGCACAGGAGGGACAATGGTGACTTGGTCAGCTGTCTACTGGGGGCAGGTGGCTAGTGAACACCCACTGATAATTTATTTGGTCACTGTGACAAGTGTGGCAGGCTGCCCAGAGGGCCCAGGCAGGTCTTAGGACTGGCAGCCCAAATCCATGACAGTGCCCTAGCTACCTCTCAAGGAGAGCAGACAATGATAGCCTCAAAACACTCAGCCCTCAGAGCATAGAGCACAAAGCTTGAGAAAAACTTTCCAGTATCAGACCCTCAGCTTGCTCTGGGTCTTTCTGTCCATTTCCCACGGTCTGTAACAGCAGGAGGCAGAGACACCAAGTAAAAACGGTTGCAAACATGGCACCAGTAGAGAGGAGTCAGGGGCCTGAATATAAGCTGACAGCATCTCTCCCAACCTGCATCATGTTGTCTACTCTTCCCACTGGCAATCCACTAGCTGGCTTTCCTCTATGATATTTTCAGGGAATAATGGTTACCCAGTCTCTGCTTGAACTCCTCTGGTGACGGGGAGCTTACCACCTTCCAAAGCAGCCTACAATATCCTCGTGACTGGAGAGTTTCACTCTTACATAGTCCCTTCTTCTGTGTGTCCATCTGATCCCCTGCACCCGTCATTCTTGGTCTCCACGAAGGCAGCTAATTGGTCTCCGTCACTGACAGAGAACATTGTGCGGTTTAGCAGCAGTAAGAAAGCCAGTCCTTTAAACTTCAGAGAAGGTTTCCCCTGAGATTCAGCCTATGACTTGGAGTGGCTTTGCTTTATGTCCTTCATGGGCACTCACATGGTTCCGGGGCAGCAGGATGGAAGGTTATACAGCACACAGTCTAGCTAGCCGGAAAGGCCTCAGCCCACTGGCTGAGTCCTGCTATGGTGTTCCTGGGTCCCTAGGATCTACAGAGGCCACAGTGTCCTGACGAGAGCACTGTCTTGTCATTTGACCACCAGCTTCCAGCCCTGGTTTTGCCACTTGCTGATGGGGATTCCTTAAGCAAGTTGCTTAAAGTCTCTGAGCTTTAGTTTCCTTACCTGTAAGAGGAGGAAATATATTACAATGTTCTTATGAGATGAAATGACATCACCAATGGAAAATATTCTGTCAACCAAAATGCACTCTACAAATGATTAACTGATTCAAGTGGTAAGAAGCTGTGGAGCTTTAACTTTTTGCCCTGGGACTTCCTAGTTAATGGGTGAAAGTCTGCAGCAGAGCTGTTTTGTTTTGTTGTGGTATATGCGTATATGTATGCATATATTGGCTTGGCATATGTGTATGTATAAAGCAAAGCCATTGTCATTTTAATCATTTTTAAGTGTACACTTCAGTGACATTAATTATGTTCATGACATCATGCAATCCTCACTACTATTTCCAAACATTTTTCATCCCCTCAACAGAAACTTAGTACTCCTTAAAGCAATACTTTCCCGTTCTTTCCTCCCCTTAGACCCATGGGACCTCCAGTAAACCTCTGTGTCTATTTGTTTGTGTATTCTAGATATTTCACATAAGTAGGATCACATTTGGTCTGACTTATTCAGGATGTTTTCAAGATTCTCTCATGTCCTAGCATATATCAGGACTTCATTTCTTTTTATGACAAAGTAATAACAGAGTTGGTTTCAGGACTGGACCAACTGTTCAAGCCCCATGGGCTCCTCCTCAAGCCTGGTAGGCGATCCTGGGACCCAACGGGCTCCATAAGGTAGACTCATGGCCCTGCTTGCATGGCTTCCTTTGTGCCTCTCTGCCTCTCAAGGGTAGGACTCTGGGTCCTACAGCCCCAGATGCTGACTCTGCCTGGGCTGAGAGACTCTGCTGACCGTGAGAGACTGGAGCCTGCCCAGTGAGATCTGACTTTGCACTGGGGGTCTCCAGGCTGCGGATCAGTTTTTCTCCCTCTGTAGGCTGACGTGTACCTTTACCTGCAGAGCCTCTGCTCATAGTGGCCACTGCCCTCAAATTAAGATGGGTGCTATTGAGAGAAATCTTGAAGGGACTGGGAAGAGGGATTCAGCCTAGTGATAGCGGAGGAACTGAGTGAAGGGATGGAATCCAACCTCTTCGTTGTAACAGGTGAGGTCCCAGAAAGACAGGCTGACGCTGGTTAGTGACCAGGGTGGGATCTGCAGCTTTCATGGCCCATGCCTCCCAGGCCAGAGCTCTCTGCCAGCAGTTTGCCCACTTCTTGGCTCTGTGCAACACCTCCCATGCCAGCGGGTCATGGCACCAGGGCAGGCCCAAGGGATTCTGTGACTGGGCAGAGGTGGCTGCCGTCTTCATCTTCCCGCTGCCACGGAAACAGAAAGGCCAGGAGCTGTCACAAACAGCTGCATGTCTCCACTTACCTAACCCCAATCCGGTTTATCCTGAGTTAGCAGACACCTGTGGATGTACTTCCCTGGTGCGCTGGGCAGCCCTATCCTTCCTCATGCCACCCAGGCCATTAGGGTAGCAGCACAGGTGAGGGCCTCAGGCCTGGCCCAAAGCACCTTAGGAAAGACAGGTGGTGGCGGCAGCCTTAGGAGGAGGGAAGGAAAAGGGCCTGCTTTCCAAGGATTTGTGTATGAGCTGAGGAGGGGGACACAGGCAGCCTGTCTGACACGGGCCCAGACAGTGCAGCAGCACAGCCTGGCACTGATGTTTGCCAACCTGGGGGCCAGGTAGAGGGCAGGTGTGGGGCTGTGCCCAGGCCCTGCCTGCCCGTCCTCTGCTATAAAGCAGGAACAAGTCCCACCCTTACCTGCCCGCAGGGATAGTGAACAGAAGTGAGCTAACGTCTGCCCTGCTGGTCCTCCTCTGAGGGAGGTGGCCTCTCAGCAGTTTATTTTTACCACCCAGGGCTCAGCCCAGTTTCCGTGGGGGCCCCGGTCTGCTCCCGGCCCCCACAGCACGCAGGAGTCGGCCTTCCACAGGACCCGTGGGCCCTGGCACGGCTGTGGTGGGATCCTGCGGCCAGTGGTGAGCTCGACGGCCTGGAGGCCTGGGCCTGGGCTAACTCCTTCACAGCCCATTGTTCAGAGTTCAAGAAGACGCCACCAGCTCCTGGCATTCTGGTTAAAACAAGAGGCTGGGCGGCCAGGTGTGGCATGGCCTAATGAGCAGGGTGTGCCCACAGTTGTTGTTAAGAGCCAGCTGATGGCGACGGGCAGGTCCCACCCACGCAGGTGGGTGGCCAGCTTGCGCAAGAGTTCCCGGTGCTGCTGCGCCTCACAGCGTTCTCACCACGGGCTTGCTTTGAAGAACAAATGTTCAACTGTGTGTGTGTGTGTGTATGTGTGTGTGTGTGTGTGTGTGTGTGTGTGTGTGTGTGTTAGAGGGTATATTTCTAAGTATTCAAAGACATCATGCCAACACTTTTTAACCCCTGACTCTGTAGTACTGGGAAAGACATGCAAGCTTGTAGGATTTCCACCAGTTAAAAAGGTGGAGTACCGAATTAAAATAGGCTTCTAGTCTTCCTGCTCTTAACAGCCACTCCCCATCTTTAAAAGCCTTACGAAATCACGTGGGGGTTGCTGCAGGTGCTGGGCCTCACATCTTAGCCGTCCCCAGGCCTCCCCTCTGTCGAGGACGAACGCCCAGCTCTCTGGCTCCCTTCAGGCAGATGTAACTGCAGCTCAGGGCTTGTTTTCCCTTCCTAGGCTGAAACTGTTGGCAGGGCTTGACGATGCAAAAGCCGAGTTCCTGGACCCGCTGGTTTCCCATGGATAGGGCTGTTAGCTAAGATCTCTGATGGCTCACACAGTTTTGGAACGAGACAGTCCTCCAAGTAACCGCTACTTACCGTTGTATGTGTTTGGTGGACTATTTCTCTGTTGGAGAAGCTGGTCTCCTGCCATCCAGAGGGTTTAGCTTAGTTGGTACTCAAGTGTGGGTCTGTCATTACCCATTGCTTCTGTACCATGTAAGAGCCTGGAGTCTTGTGTCTAGGTCTGCTGTTAGTTGGAAGGTTTCCGGTTTGGAAACAACTGGACTGTGGGAGTCAGAGATCTGCATGGGAAAGCCACGGCAAGAACAAAGGCACATGGGCCTGGGAAGAAATCTGAGATTCTAGAAATTGGTTTCGGAGTCTTGCTAGATGCTCCTGAGGTCTCTAGCAACATCAAGGGATAAGCTGGCAACATCAGACTGCAGAGAAGCCTGGGGCCTCAGAGGACACTGTTCTAGAATCTTTCTAACGTTATGATCACCCTGGCTACAACGACATCATCTGCTAAATTCATACTGTTATTTCTTTCATAAAATAATCTTCCGTCTCTTGGCGGTAGGCCTTGGGGATATCAAAAGGACAGCAATCCTGGGGAGATCACTTGTCAACCCAACTTCCCATCTATCTCCAGCTCAGGGCTCCCCTCTGAGCCCCAGACTCTGTGGATCTGCCCCTCAGCATCACTAATCCAGTTTCCACGGGGCAGCAGGCCTCACCATCGCACTACTGAAAACATGTCACTATTGTCATTGTTCTTGGAATAAAAGGCAAATCTCTCAGGGCAGCCACTTCCTTCATGGCCCTGCCCAGCTCTCCCTGGTCTGGAAACATATGGCTTTGCAAGCTCTTGAGCGCACCAAAGTCCTTCCATCAGGGAAGTGCACACACCGTTCTCCCCGTCTGGAATGCTCTCTCTTGGCTCTTTAGGTTTCATTCTAAATATCACTTCAGACCAGAAGGCCTTCCCTGAACCCATCAATCTAAAGCAATCTCACTAACGCCTCACACCTTTTATAATTACGTATGATGTGTGTATGTGTGTGTCTGGGCAGGGGGAGTATGTCAGAACATGTAACACAGATGTGCCAAGGGTGCTTCTTTATTTTCTATGTCTGACCTCACCTGGCCTGACTACCCGTTCCTGTACTATATAAGAGTAAAAAATCTTAACTATGTCTGTTCAAGGTAGCAGCCTCTTCTGATTTAAAAGTCTTTTTCAGGCAGATGCCTCTCAGGTTCTCATGTGTCTGGCTTCCACCCATTCCTGCCCCCCCTTTTAGAAGCGCAGGTTCAAGTAACATGGCAGAGGTGGGGAATAATACATAGTTGCTTTGCTGTGTTTCTCTGCAGGCTCCTGTGACCTCCAGCCAAAGGGTAGCATCTCATCTTCGCACTAGTGTTAATGCTGTGCTGTCTTGGCCTGCTGGATTAGTGAGACTCATGGTCTGGTTGCTTGGCCTAGGCATTGAACAAGAGTGACTCCCCAGAAACTCAGTTTTCAGGCCTCAATTCTTTCAGCTATACCCTCTCTCTAGTCCCTGGCTTTGGGCTGTCCAGCCTCTACTACAAAGCTTTCTTGCTTGTACTCCTATCTTCTGCATCTGCCACCTGCTCTTACAGAAACTTCTAGATCTCAGCCACCAGACTATAGAGAATCTTTTCTGTCTAAACATACCTGCAATTTCTTTTTTGACTGCCCCATTTTGGAGCAAAGCACCCTTTATAGACTTTTCTCCCCAGATATTAAACATGGAAGTGGGAGAAAAACCCACTATACTTTGGAATTTTTCGCTAATTTATCTGTTTCTACTGTCATGTCCTGGATGGAGGTTCAGGGGCTGGGACTGGTCTCTGTGCAGGTAAATCACCTTCATCTCAATATCACTGATCTGCAGTCAAGCCCCCCAGTGTTAGACTTAATATACTAGCTGAATAGCTGTGGCTAACTCCCTGCAATTCGGAGTCCCAAGTCCTTCGTCTGTAAGAGTGGATTCTTAGAACTCAACCCTCCGAGTCAATATGAATGCAGATTAGAGAGGACATAAAACCTTTACAAGCTGGAAGTGCATTGCACTACGGTTTCTCTTTTTCCCGTTGTTTTTCTAATTTTTATTTCAGAAAAATTTAAATCCTACCTTCTGTCTTCTGGGAGAGCACTCTTCAGCCACATTCTTCCAATCTGACTCAGTGGAGTGTGGTTGTCTATACCCCTAGCGAGGGAAGAGGGCTGGTGGATGGGGCTGAGGATTATATTGCTAGGGCTGGAAGTAGCCATAAAACAGGATCACGGTAGAAAACCCTAACGTATTTTCTGTCTTGCAAGTGAGACAGTTACAAATTATGATGAAGAGACTGAGGTAAGGAAGTCAGAAATTAATTTGTTTGTAGATTGCCCCTCAATTTTAGAGCCTCCATTTCCCCATCTACCAAAAGGGGACAATGCACACCACCCTCAGTATTACGAGGATCAAGTGGTATAACCCCATGAAAGCTGTCAGCACAGACCAGAACATAGAAGATGCTTAATAAATAGCCGTTCTCAAGCCCTTTCCCACAAGGCAACAGTCTACTCCAAAGGCCTTGAGACTCTGTGAAACACCAACAAGCATTTACTTGTCGCAGCACATACTCTTAGGGACCAAATGGAGGCAGAGAGGCCAAGCTGGCAAGCGGGATAGGACTGCACCTACTCTGTCGTCTGCCAGTTAGCTCGAATTAATGAACAGCATGCTTCATGATGCTCTGATTCCCACGGAGTCCCTTTCTGTTTGCCTTCCTCCTACCTGGGCTAAATAGCTGCCGCCACCCACATGCCACCGTCCCCATCAGTCCCCTTGTGAATGGGGTGGGCTGCTGGGGGGCCTGGCTGCCTGCTCCAGGTCAGCTCTGCTCAGCCCCAGGACTTGTTTGGGCACCCCTGGTGGCCCACCTCTCTCCCAGTCTTAGTTCTTGGACCAGCACAACCAGAGGTTGGTAACCCAGAGTCTGCAGCTAGAGATTTTCACCTGAGGGGCTGCCGAGGAACTCTGTGAAGTAAATTCTGGCCTAGCTGACACCCAACTTTTATTTTATTTTAGTTTTTACAGACAGTAGACTTGGCTGAAGGCACACAGGATGTGAGTGGTGGAGTCTAGTCTAAGAGGCTGCAGGCTCCCGTGAGAGTCACTGGGGAGACGCTCACCAACTTCTCTCACCTACATTTCTCCCGTGGCCCCACATAGCACAGCACACCCCGCAAGGCCCCAGTGTCCCCTCAAGGTGGGCCGGCCATCAGTCTCAAGGGGATACTCTCATCTCCCAGCCCCCAAATCACTTCTGGTGCTCAACTCAGCTTATTACTGAAAACTCAGATCCCAGCTTGGTACTCTCACTGGTTTTCTTCCGAAAAGCACTTGTGTGTCCCCAGGCTTTGGGAGGGGGCAGAGTTGAGGGCAAGGCTAGCCCCTGGATGTGGGAGACTTCTTCTTCTTCTATAAACCTCTAAGGGACTTGCTGAGCTTGTGCAGTGCCAGGTTCTTAGAACACAGGCTCATGGGTCAGGTCTTGTGAACCTTCCAGCTTCCATCCCTCTTTGTCTCTCTGGTAAGCCAGAGTGGGCAGAAACTGCTTACAATGTAAAGGGTTCACAAGAGTCTTTGGCCTGAGTAACAGACAGTCCTATGGACGTCTATCCTAATATCCTAATATCTATCCTAATATCTATCCTAATGTCCACGTTGTCCTCACTCGCTTCTTCACTACCACCTTCCAGACCTACCAAGTGGTAGGTAGCTCTAGACAAGACTCTGGGCTGGGGTGGAGTGAGTGCAGAAGACATGCACTGAGCGCACAGGTACAGCAGCAATTTAAAGTAGAGAGCAAATTCAACCCCCTTGAAAATTCAAGCATCTCTTCCCTACAGCCTCCTTCCCACTGCCACTTTCTCTGGAATCGTCTGAAAAATAAGCAAAATGTTAGGAATTATAGTCAGACAAGGGGATCCACCTTGCCTTGGCCTGCGACAGAGGGGAGGGAGGACTAGACCCAGCATCCTTGTCACAGAATACATGTGGCAAGCACAGGCCATCGGAGTGAGCTGATGAGCCCTGCAGGCCAATCCCCTCATTAACCTAGCCCTACAGGTCCCAGTGGACAGAAGGTAGAAAGGCCACAGTCCTGTTTTCCAAGCATTTATTGAATGCACAAGGTGGTATCTGGGCCCCAGCACCAAAAACCTGAACCTAACCCAGTACTGTTGAATTTATTCTGACTCACAGTGACCGTATAGAGCAGAGTAGAACTGCCACATAGAGTTTCTAAAGAGCACCTGGTGGATTCAAATTACTGACCTTTCAGTTAACAGCCATAGCATTTAACCACTGTGCCCCAGGAGTGGGATGGAAATGGAGAAGAATAATGCGGAGACACAAAAAAACAAGTTCCTTTGGAGGAATTACTCAGAAAGTAGTTCTAGGACATTTTTCTTATAGTAGCATGAGAAGAACAACACTAGAGAATCTCTCCCTTCCAAAACTCACTGTGGTGTGATATGGAAAGTTAGCACACCGCTGCAAGACAGTCAGCAAATAGTAGGGGCAGAGTCGAGGCCTGGGCGCCTCAGAGCAGGGACGCTGCCATACTTGCCTGTTTTGCTTTAGGGACTACTTAAATATTGCATTAAAAAATTAAGTTGCTTATGTTTTGAATCCTCATGAATGAAGTTGGCTAGGTTTTATGCGGTGGCACCTTTTGTTTCTTTTACTGAGTTGTACTCTACATGCATGTGAGATGCCTAGGTCTTTTGTGTACAATTGACTTTCGAGAGGTCTATAGACCTGTGTGACATGACTCCATTCAGTTACAGTATATTGCCGTCGTTTCAGAAAGATCCCCTGTGTTGCTTGCCTGTCAGTCCTCACCCCCACTCTGAGGCAACCACTGTTCTGATTTCTATTATCAGAGATTAGTTTTGTCTGTTGTAGAACTTTATATAAATGGGATCATACAGTATTTACGCCTATTGTACCAGCTCGTTAAAATGCAATGTTGTTAAGGTTCATCTACGTTGTCATAGCCATGGTTTGTTCATTTGTTTTGCTGAGTCACCACAATTTGTTTTTTATCCACATATTTCCAGTTTGGGTTGTTACGGATAAAACTGTTGAGACTTTTGTAACTGTTCTTCCTTTTTTTTTTACCAGAATATTTTTACTTTTAACTGTACTTTAGATGAAGGTTTACAAACTATAGTTTCCCATTAAAGGAGTACACATATTGTTTTATGACATTTGTTGACAGTCCCACAACCTGTCAGCACTCTTCCTTCCCAACCTTGGGTTTCTTATTACCAGCTTTCCTGTCCCTGCCTGTCTTCAGGTCCTTGCTCCTGGGCTGGCATGCCCTTCATGTCTCAGGCTTTATGGTTGAAGAGTAAACCTGCAAGGGTGTCTGGGGGCCATATTCTCAGGGCTTCTCCAGTCTTGGTTAGGGCAACAACTCTGGCCTTTCTTACTGAGTCACAATTTGGTCCTACTTTTATCTCTAGCTCTGTCCAGAACACTCTGTTGCGATCCTTGTCAGACAGTCGGAAGCGCTAGCTCAGCGCCGTCTCCCGCGCTGTTCTCCGGTGGTGGAGGCCATTGTAGATGCGGTTCATCACTCCTTCGGCCTAATCTTTCCCTTGTATCTTTAGTTTTCTTCATTCTTCGTTGCTCCCAAAGGGGTAAGACCAGTGGAATGTTCTAGAAAGCTGCTCAGAGGCTTTTCAAACCACAGACCCTACTCACCAAAATAAAAGTAGAACATTTTCTTTAGGAACTATGTTACGACAATTGAGCTAGATGTTCCCAAGGACCACGGTCCCCACAGCCCTCAGCCCAGCAATTCAGTTTTTCCAAGAGTCTGGACTTCTCTTTGGAGCTTCCGTGACCTTGCCTTGCGCAGGCTGTGCTGACTGCCCAGTGCTGTGTACCCTTTACCCAAGCTACCGTTTACCAACTGTCCGTTTAGTGTTTTTCCATCCCCGCCCCTCCCCTCTCTGGTAACCACCAAAATTTGTTTCTGTTTGTGTGTAAGTCTTTTCATGAGTTTTAAATTGTTGCTAAGTGAAAGTTTACAATCCAAGTCAATTTTTTATATAAAATCCTGAGTACCCTCCTCTCTGCAACTCTATCTGCTCTCCTAACCCTGTGATAGCACACACTTCTTTTTCACTCTTTATTTCTAGCATCCACTCAATCAACACTTGTCCAGTCCTCTCCATTCTGTCCTCTTGCCTCTAAAAAGAAACCGGTAGGACAGCCTCATATATATTAAACCGTAAAGTATACACACCACATGCATTACTCTGTGTCCCCAAGTCCAGTCCATTCTTTGCCTGATTGTTGACTTCAGTACTGGCTTCAGCTCTGGGCTAGCAGCAAGTCTAGGGGCCACGTTCTCAGGACACCCTCCAGGTTGCTGGAGCATCAATTTTGGTCTTTATATAGAGTTCCTGATCTACACATCTCTTTATTTCACACTACGTCAGGGATTCTACATTGTGTTCCCTATCAGGCCTGTCTTTGGTGGTGGCTGGGCACCATCTAGTTATTCTGGTCTCATGCTGGTGTAGTCTGTCTTCTGTCTCCTGGGCTCATTTTACCTCATGTCTTTGATATTTGTGGTTGTCATCTGTTCCAGGTAGACTGGGACCAATTGGTATTCTCCAGATAGCAGTTTGCTGGCTTTTAAGACCCCAGATGCGACTCACCAATATGGGGTGCAGAAGACTCTCCCAGAAAGACTAGTTACGCCAATTGACCTCAATGTATCCAGAAAACATAGTCCACAGACCCCTCTCCCTGTTACTCTGTCCTTTGAAATGTTGGGTTGAATTTAGAAAACCTCTTAGCTTATGGTGTAGTTCAGTTATGCTACCTGCCTTCTACTGTGTGCTATCACTCCCTTCCCCAACTGAATTCTATCAACTATCTAATCTGTGAATAACCCTCTCCCTCCTCCCTCCTTGTAGCCATCAAAGAGTATTTTCTTCTGTGCATAAGTCCTTTCTTAAGTCCTTAAAATAGTATTCATACAATATTTGTCGTTTTGCAGCTGAGTGATTTCACTCAGCATAATATCTTCAACTTGATTCCAGGTTATGAGATGTTTCATAAAATCATGATTGTTCTTCATCATTGCACAGTGTTCCATTGTGTATACACACCATAGTTTATCCACTCATCTGTTGATGGGCACCTAGGTTGATTCCATCTTTTTGCTGCTGTGGACTGTGCCACAATAAACATTTGTGCACATGTATCTGTTTGTGTGACAGTCTTTATTTCTGTAGGATATATTCCAAGCAGTGGAACTGCTGGATCATATGGTGTTTCTATTTCTAGCTTTTTAAGAAATCACCAAATTGCTTTCCAAAGAGGTTGTACAATTTTACATTCCCACCAGCAGTGGGGAAGTGTTCCACAGCCTCTCCAACATTTGTTGTTTTGTGTTTTTTGGATCATTGCCAACCTTTTGGGGTGAGATAATATCTCATCGTAGTTTCCATGAGTTTTTAGAGTAGTAGTCTCATATAATATTTGTCCTTCTGTGATGGTAAAGTTATTTTATCTGAAATTAGTATTGACACTCCTGATCTTTTTTTGGCAGCTATTTGCTTGATATATATTTTTCCCATCCTTTGATATTTTAAATAAATTTACATTTTCTAAGACATGTGTCTTGTAGACAGTGTATTTGGCAGACAGTGTATTGATGGATCCTGCTTTTTTTAAAAAAAAATTCATTCTGCCACTCTGTCTCTTTATGGATACACTTAGGCCATTTACATTTAGTGTAATTATTAATAGCTGTGAGTTTATTCCTGCCATTTTGTAGTACTTTTTTTCCTTTGTGGTGCTGACATTTTCTTTGTTCTTCTTACTCCCATGTCTTGAATTCCTTTTGTTTGTGGATTTCTTTCATTTTTGCACATTTTGTTTTTATTGAGACTTTATTTTTTCTTCTTTGTTTTGGTGAGTAAGTTTGTTAGCTTTGTGGTTACCTTAAAATTTATCCTTTTCTTCCTAGGTTTGAACCAGTCTGTTATTATTATGTGTCACCTTGCTTTCTACTCCATTAAAAACTTCTATACCTACACCATTTATTGTTCTAATGTTCTTTTTATTTACAGATTAACCTCTCTTGTTCCCTGTTGTAATTTTCTTTTTTTGGTTTTGGACAGTCCTTGTGAGTTCTTATCCTAGGGTGGTACCTGGGTGGGATAATCTTGCATCCTAGATCCAGGCTGTGGTCTGATGGTGCTGGTTCTCATACCAAAGGATGCCCTTTAATAATTCTTATAATTTTGGTTTGATTTCTTCACATTCCCTTAATTTCTGTTTATCCAGAAATGACCTAATTTCACCATCATATTTGAATGCAAGTTTTGCAAGATACGTTATTCTCATTTGGTCATTATTTTTCTTTCAAGATTTTATATATTGTCATCTCATTGCCTTCTTGCCTGTGTGATTTCTGCCAAATAATCAGAGTTTAATCTAATTTTTTATCTGTGACTTTTTGTTTTTCTTGAGCAGCTTTCAGAATATTTTTCTTTGTCTTAGGTTTTAGTGAGTTTGATTATGATTTGCCATGTTGATTTTCTTTTAGGGTTTATCCTATATGGAGTCTGGTGAAATTCTTGGATGGTCAGCTTTATATTTTTCATGATATTAGGAAGTTTTCTGTCAGCAATTCTTCAATAATTCTTTCTGTGTTCCCCCCACCTTCCTGTTCTGGAACTCTGATAACTGGCAAATTTGCTTTTGATTGCATCCAACATAATTCTTCAGATTTCTTCATTTTTCTTTGCTCTTTTTTCTGACTTTCCCTCAAGCAGAGTTATATCCAAGTATGTGTCCTCAATTTCATGGGTCCTGTCTTCTGTCATTTCAGACATGTTCCTCAGCCCTTCTATAACATGGTTCATTTCTGAAATCTTGTTTATGTTTTGGATTTCTAATTGTTGTTTTTGTATGATTTCTAATTGTAAATTTATCTTGGCATTTTGTTTCTGTATTATTTTTTCTGAATTCTTCCACTAATTTGCCTGCCTTTTCCATGAATTTCTCTGTTTTTTCTTCATTCCTTTTTTTTTGTTCTTGCTTCAGCTCTTAGATAGTTCTGAATATTAGAAATACGAATTACTTATCAGGAAAGTCATCTGGCGTTTTATTTTGGATGCCTGCTCAAGCCACCCTGTCTTTTTTAAAAAAAAAAAAAAAATTCCCTGCTGTCTTTGGGGCATTTTACAGTTATTTTCTTCATTTATTGATTACAGATCTGTTTGTTTCATCTAGCTTTTTTTATTTTGTTATCTCAGAGCAGGCAAGCTGTCTTTCTTGGTCATTTGCTCATCTGTGGTCAAGAAACTTATCACCTCTTTGTCCAAAGGGCAGGGCTAGTTGCTCAGCTACGGTGCAGCAGGGCAGGTCCAACTGAAGTACAGGGGCTGGTATGGGTTGTTGTGGCTGACAGGGTAGGCTGGGAATAAGTGCTGGGTAGGTTTCAGTAGGCCTTGTCTGTGCTTCTTAAGGATGTGATGTTCAGCACACAGTGTGAGTAGGCAGGGAGGAGGAGGGAGGTTGTGATGTGTGGAGCTAAGATGGGTGTGGCAGAGAGGAGAGCAAAACAGGAGCCCAAAACAAAACAAAACAAAAGAATGTTAAGTGAGCTTGTTGTTGTAGTGGAGAGATGAGAAACTGAGAAATGGAGGGAAAAGCAGAAAAAGAAAAGAGTTCAAAAAAAGAGACGCCTAGACTAAAACTTGGAAAACAAGAAATGAAGGCAGGAAGGCAGACAGGCAGACAGGAAGGAAGGAAGAAAGAAAGAAGGGAAGTATGGAAGAGAAAAGAAAAGTCCCCAAGGATTGCACTGGTGTAGCTGCAAAGACAGTATCTCCATTATCTTTAGACTATGCAGCTACTCTGGAAGCTCCCTGAAACTTTGCCTTGTTGTATTTTGTTTTGTCTGTTTTCTTTTTCTTTTCATGGCTTAGGAGTCCCTTCTAGCCAGGCTTCTATGCAGCCAAGCAAAGCAGAGGAAAAAGAAAGCCAAAGATCCCACCAGCATGGTGTCACAGGCATGGGTAGTAGTTCTCCAGTTGAGTAGAGCTTCACAGCCTTTCAGAAAGAAGCAAAGATGGCACACAGAGCCAGGTGTTCGAGAGAAAGGGGGAGGTGGTGGAAGGCACAGAAGAAAACCAAAGAAATGGACAAAAGCAACAGCAGCCACAGATAAATGGCATTCAGGTAGCCAGATAGTGTGGGCAAGATGAATCCAAGTGGTCCAAGGCTCGAGGAGTTTCCTCCCAGCCAAGAGACTGCAGCCCTCAGGAAGCAGAAGAGGCTGAAGGGGGAAGGGAAAGTGAGGATTAGGAAAGTGTGTATTGCTGATACTGGGTAATCCTTGTCCTGCTGGAAGCTCCGTGAAGCTATTTTTACGTATTCCCTGTCTGATGATTTCTGATGTGATCTGCACACATCCAATCAGCATGAATACTGCACTTTCTCACCAGTGGAACCACCTCAGCTAGCCACAAGGTAGAGCAGCAGCGGGTGGGGGTGTGGACATGTCTCACTAGTTACCAGTTGTTTTGTCTCTCAATGGGATTTCTGTGAAGCTACTTTTCCAAACTCCTTGTCTGCTGATTTCTCATCCAAATGGCAAATCTGTACTGATAATGGCTCATGTCTCTTCTCATTTCCTGTTCTCTGTCAGTTTCTTATTTTGGCTTAGTTCTTTGTCTCTTCATGTGACCCTTCAGGTGACATGATTGATGTTTTCCTCTGTTTTACTTAGTGTTTTGGAGTCTTTCCTGTGGGGGGACAACATCTTTGGTGCCCTGTTGGCCGGAAGTCTGTACAAGCTCTTTTGTGAACATATTTTAATTTCTCTTGAGTAAGTACTTACATATGGAATCACTGCACCACAGGGTGCATATATGTTTAATCTTATAAAAAGCTACTGAACAGCTTTCCGAAAAAGTTATAGTATTTTATGCCCCCATTAACAATTATGAGAGTTCCAAATGTTCCATATCCTTGCCAGCATTTGGCATTGTTGACTTTTTTAACCATTCTAGTGGATGTGGAATGATGTTGTTTAGTGATTTTAATTTGTATTTCCTGATTAATATTGTCACTGAACAATCTTTCTTGTGCTCATTGATCACTTGTAATCTTCTTTTGTGACATGTCTATTCAAGTCTTTCACTATCTTTTATGTATTGGGATTTTTATTTTTATTATTGACTTACTAGAATTTTCTATTTCTTTTGTGGTTTTTGTGATCTGCTTAAGAAATCTGCCTTCCTAGGGTTGTAAAGATTTTTCTCCTCTGTTCTATTCCAGAGTTTTATAGTTTTATGTTTAGGTCTGTGATCCATGTCAGAATAATTTTTGAGCCTGATGTGAGTTAAGGGTCAATGTCAATTTTTTTTCCATACAAATATCCAGTTGGTCTAGCACTATTTAAAATTGTAAAAACCCTTCATTTATCCATTGATTTACCTTGTTGATAATACCTTTATTGATAATTGCTTGACCACATATGTGTAAGTCTACTTTTGGACTCTATTATTCCATTAAGCTTATCAGTCCTTATGCCAATACCACATTGTCTTGATTACTTACCCTTCCAGAAAGTCCTAAATTGGGTAATGAAAATTTCCTATGGGGTAGTATATTTTTGAAATTCTGAGAATCCTCTTAATATTTATCCTTTTCCCTTTTTACCACTCATGCAGTGCTGTGCTGATTGCCAAGGGGAGGTGGAAACAACAGGATGCAAGGAAGAAAAAGGGGGCCCTTCCTGACTTTGGTTTTCAAACCCCAAATTCTTAGGGGAACAGAGACACAAAGTTTGGGAAAAATAGCATGACAGGAAGTAGCTCACTTCCATACTTGCCCTTTACAACACTTCTAAAACCAGAGAGACGTCTACTCACCTGAGTGAAGAGGGAAGAACTGAAAGAATTACAGAAAGAGCAACTACATATTCATATATTAGGTGAGGGCCCCAGGGAGCTAGCAAGACCTCAGAGAAGAGTGTAGTAGCCTTATATCTTATCCCTGGATGGCCCAGGAGCAGCAGAATGAGTCTTGGACCCTTAGTGTGGCCAGCATGGTCTGAAGGGCTTTGGGGCCAACGACAAAAGCCATTCCAGCAGAGGCCAGCATGGAAGGAGATCCTAAAGAAAATCTCTCTCATGTCTTGGTTCTCTGTGAGCCACCTGGAAAATCACTTTTGACATGAAGGAAAGGAGAGAAGATCTACAATTAATTTTCTGCCCTCTGGTGAGGGATGTCTCATCCAAGCTACAGGAAAGGAAAGAAAGTAGTATCTTCTGGACATCTGAATTTGTTGCTTAAGGTTTATTTTGGCTTTAGATGAAATTTCTACTAAGCTATATTTAAATGACTAGTATTATTAATAGAGAGTGATAGTGGGGGAGAGGACCTATCTGTTCAGGTGGAGTGGAACTGGCAGCAAGGAGCCAGGGGCAGTTCTGACCAGTGTGTGCCCACCTTACCTATGTTCCAGCCCCGGTGTTTAGGATGTCAAAGTTCTAGCAAACAGTTCATCCTTATAACATATTCTGAATTCCAGCTCCTTTGTCCTGAAATATGTTAATAAAGTCTTTCTATTTGAAACATTCTACCACCCATCTGTCAGTTTGTCATTTTTTGGTGGCTGGTATGTTGCTGGAAGCTATGCCATTGGAATTTCAAATACCAGCAGGGTCACCCCATGGTGGACAGATTTCAGAGGAGTTTCCATACTAAGACAGACTAGGAAGAAGGACTGGCAATCACTTTGGGAAATCAGTCAATGAAACTTGCACAACAGAATGCTGTTGGATAGTTGCCGGAAGATGAGCCCCCTTGGTTGAAAGTCACTCAAAATACAGTGTTTACAACAATAGGCTTAAGCGTTCCAGTGATCGATGAGATGGCACAGGACAGGGCAATGTCTCTTCATTCTGTTGTATGTGGAGTCACCATGAGCTGGAGTTTACTTGGTGACAACTAACATTTCTTTTACCTTAAGCAACTCAAAAAACATTGCT
The DNA here is from genome assembly GCA_028571685.1 of Heterohyrax brucei. Classification (NCBI taxonomy): domain Eukaryota; kingdom Metazoa; phylum Chordata; class Mammalia; order Hyracoidea; family Procaviidae; genus Heterohyrax; species Heterohyrax brucei. The sequence goes on from CM053164.1 coordinate 43,834,862, forward strand.
GTGTGTTCCAAGCAACACCCTTCAGGATCTACGTGGAGCAAAGCTTGGAGATGATCCCATTTGCCCAAATGGGAGGGACCACTGAGGAGCTGAGGCTGAGAGTGAGGCCACCACCTTGTCCTGGTTGCAAAGAACATTGGGGCGGGGCTGCCTCATGTTTCACAGTCCTGGCGTGACTCTCCATGACATTCATGTCCTCACTACGCCCATTTTAGGTATGGGGAAACTAATGCTTCAGCCCTATTTATTAAATGCCAGGACAGTCTAGTATGCCTGTTGTTTTGCCAGTATTTACATGTTCAGCTTGCACCTTAACTCTGAGTGCTTAAAATAGAAATTCCAAAACCTCATAAAAATAATGCACTCCTTTATTTTGATCACACTTTGGCCAACTGTTCCAAACTGGGAGATGTGAAAAATAGAAAATAGACAAAAAATATTTGCTTGACTGACATTCTGGACCAGGGTGTGCGCAAGAACATAAACGTGCACACCCACTGTACACACACACCCTGCAGGTCGGGCCCTAGGATTGGGGCCCTTTCAAAGCCGCAGAGCTGGGTTGTCAATTTCAGAACTGCACCTGAATCTAGCTGTGTGGGTAAGGGCAGCGAAGTAACCTGGGATTCAGTGAAAGCCTCTGCGCTGACCACCCGCGCAGCCGTGCAGGTGGGGGTGCTGTCTCTTCACGCTGAGAAGCCCTCATAGCTCAGCGGTGAGGCAGAGGGTCAGGTCCTGGTTCACTGCTAGCTGAAGCCTGGCTCCTCTCTGGGGTCCTGGGACCTTCTTCCTGTGGGCATGGGCTCCTGGCACATGTCTGTGCCCCACAGAGTGGCCCTGAGGGAGCGCTGAACTCATTCACCCGCCCAGCAGCCTGGCTGTGACGCGCATGGGCCTCTTACTCACGCAGAAGTCATCAGTCTTGTTTCCAGGAGTGTGAGTCATTTGGTGCGGGTGGGGGAGGAGGCCAGCTCTCCGGGTGGGAGTGGCACTGGGTTGAGAGAGCAGTGTGGTCCCAGATGAACAGAGCACAGCAAGTGCCTTCACGTTGCGTACTCCAGAGCTGGAAATGCTGCTCTTACTGAGAAGAGACAGACCCTTAACCTGCTCACAAGAGGAACGTGTGTGTATAACAGGCTGGCAACTTAAGGAAACTGGAAACCAAAGCAACAGCGACATGTCCCTTCATTCCCAGGCAGCTGAGAAATGTATGCTAGTCCAGAGGAGGCACGCTAGAAATAAAATAATAAAATATGAACTCATGATTGTGTGGCTCTGCAAGGGGAGCAGATCACCGTAGTTAGCTCCATTCTAAAGTCAAGAAACTATAGCTCAGAGAGGTCATGTGAGTTGCTAGTGTCCCACTGTTGGGAAATAGCAGAACTTGGGTTGGAACCTGGGTTCCTTGGTGACAACACCTATACCTCTGGACTCTGTAGAGGACTCTGCCAGGCTGGGACTTGTTTGCTTTCTGAGATCAGCTTTCCCCTGCTTGGCTCAGTCTGGACTGACATGAGTAAGTACTGGGGTCCCAGAACCCTGTCTGACGACCAACACGCTCCCCTTCCATGCTGCAGACAGTGGGTGTTCCTGGGTGATGCTGAGCTAAAGATAGTTCTGTTCTCCTGCTCTGGGGCTTGGTCCAGAAGACTTGACTTCCTTCAGAGACAATCTTTCCAAGGAAACCATATGTAGAATGAGGAATTGGTGTGTAGGTTGGCTAGGACTGTAAGGGGTGGCCCAGAGTCTGTGGCTAAAGCTTAAGGAGTGAAAACCACTGGTCAGTTATTTCCGACATGGGTTAGCTGTGGGACTGGCATCTTAGCCTTGTACCTCCGCTTCTGATATTTCCCTGGCATACTCCTTCCCAGAGAACCACTGGAGTGTATCCTTAGTTCCCTGGAAGAGGAAATCCTGCAGGAACATACCTCAGAAAAGAACTACCAGTTTGTGAGCACCAATAATGTTTCCAGGCATTGTGCTATGTTCAACGTGTGTTATCTGTTGGAATGTTGATGAAAATCTCCTGTGAGGCAGGCATTACTATCTTCATTATACCTGTGGGGAAACTGAGGCTTGCGAGGTCATGTAACTGCTCTCACGGCACACCACTGCTAAGTGAAGGAAGCAGAGTTTGAATCCTTATCTGACGGTGCTGCTGTTTGTCCCCTTGAGTCATCTTGCCTTCCCAAGTCTCCAACAGCTCACGAAATGCACCTGAAACCACCTCATCTTGGATGCTACCCTCAGATCGTGACCAAAGAGAAAGGCTTGGTGGTAGGAAAATGACTTCTTAAGATCACATCCCCTTTAAAAATGTCATGGTTACATTCCTCACACCTGCAGGCAGTAGGCACGGAGCACACGTTTGTTCACTGAGTGAACAAAGGAAATGCCACCAACAGCATTCTTTTCTAATAGGCAGAGAGAATTCAAATTTTGATCTTCGCAATCAGCCTCCTGTTGAAACTTCCTGTTTCTGAAGAACAGAGATTTTTACAGATTCCAGAGGTCATCCAGTAAACCCAGCAGCGATTACCAAATAATTCTGGTTTTGATGAGCTCAGAGGGTATGAATCAGAAGCAGGCAGAGTTGCATTTCCCTTTACATACACCCAAGATTAAATTTTAGAGGGAGAAGCAAAAATATGTCCGGGAAACTATTATCAGCAAGGAAATACTGGCCATGTCAGTGCCCAGGGCCAGACTGATCTGGTCTCTCCTTCTGAGTTAGAATAGGAGCCAATGTGGGCTGCAGCAGGTGCGGATCCTCTTGTTGCTCACACTGAAACAGTATCTTAGCATCCAGGGGCCCATCTTTGTATTTCCCACCTGAATTTCCTATCTCAAAAAGAGAAGTTTAGGGATGAGAGTCCCTTCTGGGGAGCCTTTGTCTTCTTCATCACTGCAGTGGCCTAGAGGAGACCTGGCTCCATTTCAAAAGACCTGATGGCTTCACAGAAGCCACAGAGGTATGAGCCAGGGAGAGATGATGGGAGTTCACGTGGCTAAGAACCCCTAGGCTCTGACTCACGAAGCCAAGGATCTTGGTCCTGAGATGGGATCAGGCAGGACACAGGTGAAGGGTCAGGGTGGGTGGGCAACATACCCCAGTAAAGACTGACTTTTTATAAATGTATTATTCTGAGTGCTGGCAGTGGCCAGGAAGGAGCTGTAAAAATGGTAGAAGGTGGAGCTGAAGCAGAAGGCTTCCAGCAGGGGGGTGTATGAGGTCTGGTAGTGGTAGGGAATGATTTTGAATTGGTTAAGAGCTCAAATGGCCATGGCTTCTGATTCTACTGCTTACTGGCTGTGAAACCTCAGCAAGTCACATAACCCACTGAAATTCAGCCTGTTCATCTGTCGGCTGACTGACATTGCATCCACTTCTCAGGACTGAGGCAGGATAGGGTGAGTGAAGTGTGCTAACCCTCCAGCACAGGCCTGGCCCAGTATTCCCTCAATGAGTGAGTCAAACGGTCGCCATTGAGTCAACTCTGACTCATGACAGCCCTATGTGGGGCAGAGCACTGGGTTTTCAGAGGCTGATTTGTTTGCAAGCAGACTGCCAAACCCTCATCCAAGGCACATGAGAGTGGACTCCAACCCTCTGCGCAGCAGATGAGCATGTTAACTGAGAGAGTCGGTCATCAATTAGTAGCAGCCGTGCTTGTCTTTCCCGGACCTAGGGTCCTGTCTCTGAAGAGGGAATCTGATTGTACGTTCAGGGATTCTTCCTGCCAGAAGAACAGTATCGCAACCCCTTCAGAGTCTGTCTTCGCTGACTTGTTCAGTCTCCTCTCCCAGAGCGTCTCCCGTCACTCCTAGGAACTCTGCGAGTGCCCCGCCCTGCCCCCGCTCCGGGCCGCCGAGCCTGATGCTCCTCCCACCTCCCGAAAGTCCCTTCCTCTCCCTTAGTCTGGCTCCCACCTGCTCTTCCTACACAACTTATCTCAGACACTCTGCCCCTCCCCTCCCAGGAAAGTCTCCCCTGATCCCTGTGAGCCACATCCCTGTCCCCTCTACAACTCTGTCATTCTGCACATCTACACTGCTTCTGAAGGACCTTCCCTCTAGACCGTCAGCTCCCAGTCCTGGCAGTTACCTCTCCTCCCTGCTGCCTGCTTTGGTGTCTGAGACGTGACAACAGCAGTAAACACGCACTGAAAGGGTGAACGAATTACTCGAATTACTACAAGAATGACTTCTCCCGGGTCTTGGGGGCTCAGTTTTATGAATGAGTCACACAGCCCATGTCACTGTGTCTTGCCCCCACCCACTGACCTGGGCAAAATGCTCCCTGTGATGACATCACTAGTTACCCTTAGTTCTCAGAATCACCCATGCCTTCCTTCTTCTCCTTTTGCTCCTATCTGCTTCTCACCCCCTCCTCCTCCTTCCTTTTCTTTCTCCTCTGGGGGTGGCACATCTAAATAAGGCAACGCTGGTCCAGACTGTTGCGCAGTGTTGTTTTGGTTCTCATCAATTAGAAGGCTCTTGGGTAATTGTGAGATAGAATCATGAACCAGACCCCCGGATGAGAGGTGGGTCAGATTTGTGTGGGACATTTGGGTTTGGACAAGGACTCTGGTGATCTCAAGCCGACTGAGTCTGACGCTGGGAGGACACAGGTGGGAAAGAAGGAAGGGGTTTCACTGAGAGGGGCTGGGCCAAGAGGGTGGCATAGGGTGGGGACGCAGGCAGAAGGCTTTAGTCTCATAAAGCCTCCATAACCGAAGGCACCCCTGGTTCTGGCATGGGTGGGGAGGGGGCACTGCCTTCCCCCCTCCATATGCTTACACTTGCACAACTGCAGCCCTTTGTGGGGACAGTCATCCTCTCCACCAGCTGATCTCAGATATTCAGGCAGGAACCCTAAAGGTGACCTTTCTAGCTATGAGCCCTAGTTAGCCCCAGGGGACATCACTGCCTCTTTCATCCTACATTCTCTCCTTGACCCCTCCTTTGGAGTGCCTGGATGGTGTAAATGGGCAAACATTTTGCTTAGGAAACCTGGTGGTGCAGTGGTTAGGAGCTATGCCTGCTAATCAAAAGATCAGTAGCTCGAATCCACCAAGCAGTCCTTGGAAACTCTATGGGGCAGTTCTACTCTGTCCTATAGGGTTATTAGAATTGGAACCAACTCAGTGGGAGTGGGTTTGGTTTGGGTTTTGGTCACTAACCAAAAGGTTGGCAATTTGAACCCACCCAGAGGCACCTCAGCAGACAGGCCCAGCAATCTGCTTCAGAGAAGCACTTGCTGTTGGAAATCCTATGGAGCACGTTCTGCTCTGATCTACGTGGGGTTATCACGAGTTGGAATCAACTCAATGACAAGGGTCTTCCCTTTGTTTGTACCCCTTCTTTCCTTTCCCCTAAGACTCTGCCCATCTCATTACCTGTCAGGGAGATATTTCTGGCTTATGTTATGAGGAGCTGGCCATCCCTGTCATGCCTCTAGGTCACCATCACCTTCAAGTGATGTACTTTTCCATGAGAATGAAAAAATAAATTAGGTCTCTTTTCTTCTGGAAAGTTGAAGTCTGTGGGATCATGAAGAGAACAGACAGAACATTCACAGTTCTCTCAAAGATATCACAGCTATCTGACTAGGAATCAGTCTCTGAAGATGAAGAAAAATAATATTAGGGTGAATAAAAGGACTATAGGCAGTCTCGGAGTTTCAAATAGCTGGTTTACCTACAACCCCAGTTATGAACCAACCTCTATAAAGCCTATTAAAAATCTGAGGTACAAACAACGGTTTGTACAACAAATGTGCATCAAAGCATTATTATTATTATTGCTGTTTTGACACAGTAAAGATGTTTTTGGTATATCTGGAGGTGTTTCTTTCACGTTTTTATGCATAAAATGTACACTATGTACTATATTCTGAGACAAACATTTGATGATGTTAGACATGCACTGTGACTGTGCTGACTTAAGTACCAATTAGACAGTCTTAAAGACAGACTTAAGAATGGGACTTGTTCATAACCCAAGGACCGCCTATACTACTTCATAAGAAGTGAAGTAGGTGCTATTAATTGTCCTAAGGGTCATTTTATAATAACCATAAGTAAATAAGCCAAGAACAGTTAATAAATCAAAGGGTGTTTTTTGGCAGGTTCTTAAGAGATGGAAGGGTGGTTATCAGGTACAGAGCTTCTCTGGCTCCACTCCTCACACTGTTCCAGTCATCTCCAAGATTGACTCTGTATTCAATTCTGTGCCACTGAGGGCAGAAGCTAATACCAGCCTGATTCCTAGTCAGGTATTTGTGATACCTTTGAGAGAACCGTGAATGTTCCGTCTCTTCTCTTCGTGATCCTGCAGACATCAACTTTCCAGAAGAAAAGGAACCTAATTTATTTTTTCATTCTCGTGGAAAAGTATATCACGTGAAGGTGACAGCGACCTAGAGGCACACTAGGAATGGCCATGGATTCCATCTCTCTCTCAATCCCCAGGGCACAGAACAGTATCTGGCACATAGTAGGTGCTGAATAGGTAGAGTGATTAATAATCCATCTTTCAAACTGGGATGCCTCAAGTGATAAGGGAACAGCAGTTCTAATCTGAGGCTGTCCGAAGCAAACCTGTGTCCATTGTCTATCCTATAAATACGTGTCGGTTGGGTGAATGATTCCATAGCAGGTTAAAGCTGTTGGCACTGAGGCATCCATGGCTTCCCATAACCATTGATGTTGCTTTCAAATCGAAGTGTGTGTACCATGGGTGAAGCCACTGTTGGTTTTAAAGTGTATTCCTGTACTTAGGTTGCAAACAATGATTCCTTCCAGGGACAAGCTAGGTTGAGGTTGCAGGGTCCCACTGGGGTTACTCAGTCTTCTCCACCCTGTGACCTACTCACTTGGGTGCTGAGCTTACTCTGTGCCAGCCACAGTGTTCCTTTATCACATGAAATTCTCACACTAGCCCCGTGAAGTACACACTCTTGTTGCTTTTAACAACTGGGTCAACTGAAGCTCAGAGAAGACACACAGTGTGCCCAGTATCACACAGATAACCAGTAACAAAGCTGGAAACCCTGGTGGTTCAGTGGTTAAGTGCTATGGCAGTTAACCAGAATCAGCAGTTCAAATCTGCCAGGTACTCCTTGGAAACTCCTTGGGGGCATTTCTACTCTGTCTACAGAGATGCCATAAGTTGAAATAGACTTGATGGCAGTGGGTTTGGTTTAGTTTAACCCATGGTCAAGTCAGATAGACAACAAAGTTAGTGCTTTTAATACTCTGTAACCCTGCCTTTTGGGTGGCCTTGTCTCTGGAAAAGGGTTTAGAACAGAGCTCAAGTGTGCTCAGGGTTAAGTACCTTCTCACCTGCTGTATGTTTCACGTGCCCTGGTAATCTCAGGTTTATTAGCTGGAGAGGAGTCTGCAGGGCTAGGATGGAAGCTTTGTGTGGGTGGGCTCAGAAAGTTTGACCTCCTGGAGGCCAACCATGTGTCTGATCGCTGTGTGAGCTGTGGATGGAGCAGTGCACACTCAGAACTTCTAGGCACAGGGAGCAGTGGGAAGTGAGCTCTTGGTGGATTTACAAGCCTTCCAGCCACTAAAGTAGAAAGGATCATGCTCTAGTTACCCTCCTTTGACAGGTGAGGATGCCAGATCTGAGCACTGGGATGAGTCCACACTGCATGTGAGGTGAGTTAAAGAAGAGAAGACAGGTCCCTGCTCCTGACCAAATGCTCTGTCCGGCCTTCACACCCTTCTACTTCCTTCCAGGGGTATGGAGTTTCCTTTAGGATTACACATAGACTGATGGAATAGAAATGGGAGTCCAGAAATTAAGTCACACCTGTATGGTCAACTAATTTTCAACAAGGCTATTAAGTCCATCTGATGGTGAAAAAAGAGTCTTTTCAATAAATGATTTTGGGAAAACTGGATCTCTACCAGAAGAAAGACATGAAACAAGATCCATATAGCATGCCATATATAAAAACAAATTCAAAATAGATGAAGGACTTAAATATACAAACTAAAACCCTACCATTCTTAGAAAAACAAGCAGGAGCAATGCTGCCAGGGCTAGCTTTCGACAGTGGATTGTCTAATATAATAACAAAAGCACAAACTACAAAAGACAAAATAAATAAATGGGACTTCATAAAAATAGCTTTTGTTATATATCTGATAACAATCTAATAACCTATATATATATATAACTTAGACACAATAACAACAGAAAGATAAATAACATAATTCTAAAATGAGTAAAGGAATTGCTCTTGGGGAGGGCAGTCATCTCTCCCAACCAAACTCAGGTTTAGGCAGGAGATTTTCAGGCCCTAGATGACCTCCCCAGCATGAGCCCCAGTTGACCCTATAGGACATCACTGACTCTTTCATCCCGCTTTCCTTCATCTGATGCCTTCCTTCCTTCCCCCTAAGACTTTCTCCACTTGACTATACTTTGCAGAGGTGTTTCTAGTGTGGCCTGGCCCTTTTTCCAGAATTTGGCTTGTTTGCTTGGCTTGGCTTGGCAGCCCAGTCCTAGCCCATCAGACAAGCAGGCCTGGTGGTCGGAGGACTGCAGTCCAGGGTGGGCCATGCTCCACCTGAGAGCCAGGGAACAGCTGGCAGGTGCTGAGTCAGTAGAAATGGAGAGGGGAGGTGAAGGACGGGCCCCTCTTTCTAGGCGGTGTGGGGCACTGCCTGGGCCGGCACTCTCTCCCGGATGTACGGGCGTGGGTGAAAGGAGGAGACCAAGGAGCTAAGTCTGGGCCAGAAAAGGGCTGACCCTGAGAGAACGCTGGTGGTGCCCTGCTCTCCACTCCCTAGCTCACCTTGCACCCGCTTACGTGCAGTCCTCAGACCTCACCCTCACTGACCATCCAGGAGGCGCTGCCCGCCAAGCGTAGCTAACTGGCGCCCTCTAGTGTCTGCCACTCAAGGAATCAGTTGCCCGTTCTATTACTAGGGTTTCACACGTCCCTCTATTGAGCCGGGCATTGGGGCTAGTTTTCAGATCTAGAATTTACCTTTCAAAGGGACACTTCTGAGAGTGAGGGAGGCTCCGTAAATAATAATTCTGGAACAATAGAACAAAATAAGACCATCCCAGGCAAACCAGGGCATCTAGTCAAGTTACCCCCTGCCCCCCAGCGGGTCAGAAGCTGTCTCCCCACTGTAACCACCAGAACCCTCTCTGGTGTAAGTTAAATAATGCCTATGAAGTGCTTAGCATGGAACCTAGGAGCAGTGACGGATTACTCAATAAGCAAGGTACACACAGGCTTAATTGTGCTTACTTACTAATCTGTAGGGAACGACTTCACCACTGATGTGGTTTTCACCACTGATGCAGTGAAACCCAGCGTACCTCGGTTACTGTGAACTGGAGTGCACTGTGCTTACCAGTCAACTTGCCCCTGCCTGGGAGGACAGGTGATAACTGAGTGTTTGATCTAAGAGACACAGCTTAGTAGTCGTGTCTAATCGGTCAAGCTGGAGGCGGAGCTGCTCCTGGGTGGGAGCGGCTGCACGCCAAGGTACACGCACTGAAGGTGGGTACTGGCTTTTAAATTCTTTCTCCCACAGAGTGGTTGGTGGGTTTGAATAGCTGACCTTTTAGTCAGCAGCTGAGTGCTTAACCGCTGTGCCACCCATCCAAACACCAGCCCCTGGTCTGATTAATCACCACCTCTCTGTTCTTCCACCTCGGATCTTCCTAGAGCATCTGGAAGGCAAGCTGCTGCCCCAGCAAGAGGAGGACATTTTTTCTTTTGTTTGTTAACCATTTTAAAAATTGTGGTACATGTATGTAACAAATTCAACATTTTCACATTCTTCATGTATACAATTTGGTCACATTAGTTACATTTATCATATTGTTAGACCATTAAGATTACCCACTTCCACATTTCCAGTCACCCTTAACAGAAGCTCAGTGAGGAGACGCTGTGTGGAGGCAACTCCTCTTCCCACTGGTTTTGTGGATTGGCCCCTCTTCTTACGCAGACCCCTCCTACCAGCATTAGGAATGGCCCCTACTCTGCTGGGCACCTTCGATGACTAACAAGGGCAAGCGTATGGGCACCACCTGCCCTGGCCTCCACCCCACCCTCACCCCTTTTTGCTCATCACTGCCGTGTGTTTTCTGGGGGAAGGCCTCAGGGCTGTTTGCTAAACTTTTGACTCCTCAAAGCTCCCTGACATGGGCTGACACAAGATGGCCTTAATCTGTGACCCCCATGACGGGTGAGGCCCTGCATGGGGCTTTCCCCCAACCCTCCAGAAGCTGCTGTTGCCAGGGAAGCAGTCGTGCACACAGGGAACTGTAGTGGAAGGCTCAAGAGGTCAGAGGTAGGGCAGGAGGCACTTGAGAGGTCTGGAACGCAGAAGGGGGAAGCTTTCTTCTGACGAGAAAGTGTCCAGAAGACCCTGCTGGACTGGGATAAGGATTTCCATGGGTAGAGTTAGAAGATCATCTGCTGAGGACTTAGCATGGGGACTCTAGGGAGAGGAGTTTGGGGTAGGCGGGCACAGCAAATGTGTGTGTGAGTTTGGTGAAACTGGGAAGATTTGGGGAGTTGGCAAAATGTCATTTTTTAGAGTTCTCCTTGGAGTAAGGGTGAAGGGGCAGGTCTCGTGTCTCGTCCAGGAAATGGGAGAAAGATATTTCTGCATTCTTCAAACCAGTTGGCCCACATCCTTGGCATCCGTGTCCTGTGAAGGACCCGTTCAGGGCCATACAAGTCTGGGCCTGAGGGGCACTGTGCCTACGTGAGCCTGTGCGGTCTCTCTGCCAGCTCCCACCTGCAGGCTCGCCCAGCCACTACAGGCGCACAGGGAGGGCGAGGCTCTGCCATCCCCTGTCCTCCTGTCCCTTCCCCCAGCCCTCACCCCCAGCACACAGACTGGCAGTCACCATTCCCCGTGGCAGGCTGTGTGGGCTCAGCCCCATCCAGTGCGGCAACTCCTCTCTGTTCCACTTTTTACCTCCTTGGGGCCCTGGCTCTAACGTGAATAACATGAAGCTTCTTATTTCTGCTCATACTCAGAATCTTGCATGACTACATGTGTGCATGCATGCACACACAACTATACACACATGCATTGGGGTCTGCAGCAAAAAACCTGGGTTTGAGATCAGGCTCTGCCATTTACCAGCTACATGGCCTTGGGCAAGTTGAACTCCTTGTACTTCAGTTATCTCATCTGTAAATTGGGGATAATAACACTTAATAGTACTTATCTCATGGGGTTGTCATGAAGGTCAAATGAGATGATGCATGTGAACACACTTTACAAAGGGCTATGCCAATGGAAGGGATTATTGTTGCTGTTTTCATACCACACACGACTCAACAGCATACTTGCCTAGGAATGGAAACACGCGGGTCAAGTGCTGCTTATTCTACGCATTTGGGCTACAAATATAAAATGGACAAAGGCTCCCGCCCTCTTAGAACTTAGATTCTAGAAGTGGAACACCCACATACCCAGTTTACCCAGCATGCTTTCTGACCTCTGTCCTGCACCTACAACCCTAGCCTGAAAGCTAAGGCAATATCAGGACACTAGGAATCCTTTTCCTAAGTCTCTTACCATTACCAGCAAGGCCTGGCCAGGGCCCTTGAGTGGAAAAACAAGGTCATTCTGACACTAGAAATTCAGAGTGTTGTAGCAAGAAGACAGCCCAGTCATTAAGTCTAATTGCCCATTTTACAGGTGAGGAAATCAGGGCTCAGAAAGGCTTTACTACCTTGCCCTAGGTCACACAGCTGATCAGTAACAAAACCACTCACTCAACAAATATTTATGGAGCTCCTGCTCTGTGCCGCCCATTGTTGTGAACATTAGGATGAAGTCTCTGCCTCCTAGCAGAGGGGAATTTAACAGAAACAGGTAAGCAAACAAGCTAATTATGTGAACCTTTGGCAGAAAGCCACATAGGATCATGGGATAAAGGTGACTGGAAGGCTACCAGAGCTAGAGAGGTCACCAAGGGCCTCTTGAGGAGGGGGCATTTAAACCAAGACCTAAATGATAAGTCAGATTAGTAATTTGAAAATCGGGCAGAACACTACTAAGAGGCAACAGTGATTCTGACAGACACTTAAGTTTTGGAAGATCAGAAAGAAGGCCAGTGAGGCTGGAATGAGGTCAACGAGTAGGGATGGGATAAGAGATCAAATCTGCGAGGTGCAGATCAGAGAAAGATGTTGATGCACTGATGGCACAGTGGTTAAGTGCTCAGCTACTAAGTGAAAGGTTGGCAATTTGAACTCCCCTGAGAGGCTCTGCAGGAGAAAGATTCAGTGAGCTGCTTCTGTAAAGGTCACAACCCGGAAAATTCTATGAGGTTTGACTTGGTCACATGGGAATCAACTTGACAGCACCTAGCAACAATAACAGGCCAGGTTTTAAGTAGAAAGGTGATGTGCCCCCTAACGGGTCATAGAAGCTCCAGCGAATTCCCATATAATTTGGCCAAAGGGAGAAAAGGTGGATGCAGGGAGACCAGTAAGGAGGCCATTGCAGGAATTCGGGCTAGAGACAAAGAGTTTTCAGAATTCAGACAGAGATTTCAGCAACATTGGTGATGTTCTTGAGGACCAGCTGGAACAGTGTGGAGTGATCAGATTTGATACTGAGTTTGAAGGCATGGCTCCCATTGTTTGCTGAAAGGTAGAAAATTGAAGGTAAGGAAAATAGAGAAATTAAGGATGGTTCTTCGGTTCTTGGCCCCAGCAATTAGAATTGTGGCGTCATTAGGTGACAGAGTGAGGAGAAGGTAGTCTGGGTGATGGCAGGAATCAAGGCACCTGGTCAGATATGCAAAATTTGAAGTGTTCATTGGATATTGGGCATATGGGTGGAACTCATGAAAGAGGTCAGGATTAAGATAGGAGTTTGGTAGCCATTAGCATATAAGGATCTTGTGGCTAGCCTGCCAGAATCTTGAGCAAGTCAGTGTCTCCAAAAAGAGGGAATAGTCAATCATGTCAAATCCTCTGGGGAGTTTGAGTTCGATAAGAACTCAAGATTTGGCAAGGAGATGGCTGGGTACTCTGTTTCTATGAAGTGGTGCTTGGAGAAACCCAACGGGGATGAGTGAGGAGAAAGCAGGGAGTAAAAATAAAACTAGAACACTCCTCCAAATTCTGCTGTGAGAGATGGGGTGGTAGCTGAAGGAGACATGGTATCAGGAAAGAGTAGATGGCACAGAATTAAAGTTTGCTTGTGTGCTGATGGAAAAGATCCAGTAGTGAAGAAGAAATTGAGAATACAGGCAGGGCTAGAATTCTCGAGACGGTGAAAGGTGATGGTGTCCAGACCATGAGGAAACACCTCTATCATTGTCTCAGGAAGGAGCTAGGCATGTGAGAATAGTTGCAGGTATACGTTCAGTGGCATCAAGATAAAGGAACTAAGCCAAGGATACTTTCTGTGGAAGTTGTTCTGAATGGTGATTCAAATAGGAGACATGAAGGATTCCAGAGTGCCCCTCTTTACTCTTTACTTAAAAGGCAAAGGAATGCCTCTCAACTCCCTGATTCCTGTGGGAGACAGTCATCAGAAGAGCAAACAGGCTTTGAGCAAGAATTTGGGGAGACAAAGAATTTTCGTACGACAGGAGATGAAAACCTGCCTTGGAGGGTAAAGTGTCCCCACCTAGTTACCCAGCCAAGGTATGCTTTGGTTTTTACTTTTTTTATCTAGGTTTTTATGCAGCATTTCTAGCCTGTAGTCCTTTTCCTTCCTAGGCATGGGAGAAGAGCAGGGATACATCCCCTGATACTTCCAGCTCACCCAACTCTGAAGGATGCATCCTTTCTGGGACTCAAAGCTGCACAACCCCAAGGAACCAACAAGTGGCGACACCACCCTGCTCTGGTGGTGTCTACATGGTGATGACTGAGACGTGGCGTCCCTGGAGGACTGTGTGAAGGAACAGGATAGAAAGGGCGGCTGTTCCTCACAGTTCTGCTCTCTTTCACTCTCTCCCAGGCAACCTGGGCAGCTGAGCTAGCATTATTTGGTTTGGGAAAGAGAAGTATCTAGAACATTTTGCTATTCCTGTTCTTCAAGGAAAGATAAATGCCTTCCCTCACAAAGTATTATCTCATAGGAGACTAGAAACTTCTGGACAATCTACTACTCACAATGGGGTCTGACCTGTGCTAATAGTCCCATTTATGAGAGGCACTCTAGGGTGAAGAGAAGAAATACTGACATGGTTGTTCTTGGAGCTGACACCCTAAAGGGAGTGTTTTTGTTGTGAGCAAGATTGAACCACAAGATCACAAAGTCCACAGAGCCTGTCATGTTCTGTTATCGTTATACACACACCCTCTCTGCAGCAATCTGACTTGGAGTCATATAACTTCTGAAAGAACACTGAACCTCAAGTGGAAAAACCTATGTTGGTGCCTAATCACTGAGCTGTAACTTCCTCGTATATAAAATGAGAGAGGGGGGAATACTTGCCCTAATCCACCTTGTAGAGCTGTTGTGAGATCAATAAAGTAATGTCTGTGGATGTACTTTGTAAGCTTTAAAGTACTCTATGTAGATAGGGCCTATTCACATTATCATTCTTACTGCCGTCTTATATCATTGTGATTTGTAGACCACACAAGGGGGCTTGAAACACTTACTGACAAAGATCAAAGACTACAGCCTTCAACATGGATTACACTTCAACATAAAGAAAACAAAAGTCCTCACAACTAGACTAATTAGCAACATCATGATAACCAGGGGAAAGATGAAAATGGTCTAGAACTTCATTTTGCTTGGGTCCACAGTCAACACTCATGGAAATAGCAGTCAAGAAATCAAGCAACATATTGCACTGGGCAAATTTGCTACAAAAGACTTCTTTAAAGTGTTAAAAAACAAAGATGTCACATTGAGGACTAAGGTGCACCTGATCCAAGCTATGGTATTTTCTTTCTAATTGTGTTTTAGACAAATATATACAGAACAAATTAATTTTCTTTAAATAATTAATAGACATATTGTTTTGTAACATCTTGATATGTCAACCCTCTTCCTTTTTTGACTCTGTATTCCTCGTATACACTTGTCCAACTTTACCGTCCCTCCCTGCCTTCTTATCCTTGTCCCTGAGCTGATGTGCCCATTTAACCTTGTATACACAGTTCAGCTATGTGTATTATTGTTTGTTTTACAGGCTTGTGCAGTCTTTGGACAAAGAGTGAACCTCAGGAGTGACCCTAGTACTGAGGGTGTTCAAGGATCATACTCTCAGGATTTCTCCAATCTCTGTCAGGCCAGTAAGTTTTATTCTCTGTTGTGAGGTTGAATTTTAGTCTACATTTTATTCCAACTCTGTCCAGGACTCTCTACTGTGATCCTTGTCAGAGCCATTAGTGGTAGGAAGGCACTATCTAGTTGTGATGGACTCAGTCTGATGGAGGCTATGGTCATTGTGGTCCATTACCAAGCCATGGTATTTTCAGTCACCTCACACAAGCATGCCTGAGAAAGCTGAACTATGAATAAGGAAAACTGGAGAAGAATAAATGCATCTAAATTATTGTGTTGGCAAAGAATATTAAACATACCATTGTTTTAGTTATCTAGTACTGCTGCAATAGAAATACCAGCTTGGGACAGTCACTCTAGAGAACCCAGCAGTGAGTGGCAACAGAGGGTGTCAGTGCCCGTCCCAACTCTCCTCCTTGAGCTGCACAATACATACTGCTGACTCAGCACAGGAGAGGCAGTTCAGGTGGGACACCATTTTGGTCAGTTGAGAGCCAGAGTCAACCATGCCTGAGGGCTTGGCTGGGGCTAGCTCTCATGCAGAACAACAGTGCCTGTCTGGACAGTGCTTCTCCCAGCAGAAAAGCTTTTTTTTTTTAAGAAATCATACTTAGAGAATGTGGGGCTGCTGGCAGCTGAGTGAGGCAGTGCCCTAACCCCTCCCTTCTTTGAGCCATGTCATAGCATCTGCTGATGGCCTTTGAGAGACTCCTTAAGTAGGGTGCCATCTTTGTCAGCCAGGAGGCAAGGCCTGCCACCTCTGAGGGCCTGGCTGCAGCTGGACAATGCCTTTCTTAGTAGAAATGAAGTTTTTAAGATAAGTGCATCTAGAGAATGCAGCAGTGACTGGCAGCCAAGTATGGCAGCACCATTTCCACCTCACTTCACTGAGCCATGCCATGGCATCTGCTAACAGATCCCTGAGAGACTTCGTAAGTAGGGTATCATCTTTGTCAGCTGGTGAGGGCCTAGCTGCTATTGGTTGTTGCTGGCCAGCATCTGCCTCAGCAGAAAAGCAGTTTTTAAGTTAAGAGCATCTAGAGAATGCAGTGGTCCCTGGTGGCCAAGTGTGGTGGCATAATTCTCTACTCCCTTACCTGAGGTATGTGACAGGGTCAACTGGCATGATGCCAAAGAGTTCATACAAGTAAGTCACCATTTTATCAGCCAGGAGGTGGAGTGGAGTTTGCCACCCCTGAAGACCCAGCTGGGGCCAACAGGCAAGCTAAGCAGCATTGTGGGGCTTGACAGCATCTCTATTACCAGAGAAGCTGGACATAAGTCAGCTGCGCCTAGGGAATGCACCAGCAGCTGGAGACCAAGTATAGCAGTGCCCTTACTCTCTTATTAGAGCTACACCATGGCTCCTGTTGGTGTAACACTGGTGTGGTGGTCAGGATTATGTCAACTTGGCTACTACCTATTTGGCTGCTGTATTAAGTGGCAGGGCAGGGTTTGTTGTGGCTCCCTGCCCCTCGGCTCTCATCTCATGACCCTGGACTATGGCTGCTGATCACTCACGTGGCCAGGAGCTTCTGCTCTCTTGTTCCAGTAGCTGGTTCCGGGACTTGAGCTAGCAGCTGTTGGGCTCATCAGTCCTTACAGTCGACACTTGAGAGTCCTGCTCCCTGGCCTGCCAATCCTGCTCTCGCTAGCCTCTGCCCAGTCCTGCTCCCTGACCTGCCAATCCTGGGTTTGCCAGCCTCTGTCACTTCGTCTCGCCACCAGCTTGGGATCCACCAACCTCCAGCCTCTGTCACTTCGTCTCGCCACCAGCTTGGGATCCACTGACCTACACAACCGGTGATCTGCAACTCTGGTCTCTGACTTGCTGACCTTGGGTTCCTCAGCTTCTGTGGACACGTGAGGCTTGTGCCAGAGCTTGGGACATTCAGCTTCTGTGATTACGTGAGCTGTTTCCTATATTTGTATCTATCTATCTATCTATCTATCTATATATATATTATAAATCTTTCCTTGTACCTACACGTGTTATTGGTTTTGCTTCCCTAGAAAACCCAGGCTAAGACAACTGGAGAAACTGAACAGCTTTTTGATGGCACAAAGACAACAATCAATATCTAACCATTAAATGAAGCAGACCACCACAACTCCAGAAAAATCCCCAAACAAAGAATCAAAAAACTTCCCAGATGAAGAAGCCTTTCTGAAATTATCAGAGGTAGAATACAAAAGAATTATGTATAGAGCCCTTCTAGAAATTAAACGAAGTGCAACAGAAATAATGAAAAATTAAGCACTTTATATAAACTACTAGAACATCAACAATCTGAAATCCAGCAGATCAATAATAAAACTACAGAGTTAGAGAATTCAATGCAAAAGCAAAAGAGAACTGAGGAAATGGAATGTGGAATTAGCGACATTGAAGATAAAGCAACTGACACCAGCTTTTATGAGGAGAAATCAGATAAGAGAAACAAGAAAAAATGAAGAAGCATTAAGAAGCATGTGGGACTCTATCAAGAGGAATAATCTATAAATAACTGAAATTCTTGAACAGGAAGGGATAGCAGAAAATACAGAGAGAATTGTTGAAGAGTTGCTGACAGAAAACTTCCCTGACATCTTGAAAGAAGCCAAGCCAAGTCAAGTGCCGTCAAGTCGGATCCGACTCATGAAAGAAGAGAACATAGCTATTCAAGATGTTTGTTGAACTCCACAAAAGGTAGACCCCAAAAGAGAGACACCAAGACATATTATAATCCAGCGTAATAAAACGAAACATAAAGACAGGCTGGTAAGGTCAGTGAGACTTAAAACAAAATTAACATACAAAAGGAAGCCCTGTAGACTACTTTTGTTTGACTTCTCAGCAGAAACCATGTTGGCAAGAATGCAGTGGGTTGACACATTCAAAGCCTTGAAGGAGAAAAACTTCCAGCCAAGAGTGATGTATCCTGCAAAATTGCCTCACAAATATGAAAGTGGAATTAAGACATTCACAGATAAACAGAAGCTTAGAGACTTTGTAAAAAACCAAACCAAAACTACAAGAAATAATGAAAGAAGCTCTTCTTTCTTTAGGAAAAAAAAAAAAATTAAGTGTATACTTAAGGAGGCAATGCAAGACACAGCACCCAGAATCCAATTCAGCTAAGGAAGTCACACAGCTCGATCAAAGCTAAAATATTAAAAGAAGGGAATCAGTGATCTTAACGTGAAAACTATGACATCATCACACTAAAAAGAGAGATATATCACAGTAGTTATAAACCCTTTCAGATGGAGAGGAAATCAAGAAGATACACAGAAGTTAAAGATGAGTTTAAACATGGAACACTAAGGGGGATCAAAAGGGTAGCCACAAAGCAAGCTAACAATGCAACATATCAGAACAAGAATCATAATACAGGAGTCTCAAAAAACATGCAACCAACAGTGAAAAAGATGAAAAATAAACCCATAAAGAAAAACAACTCAGAACAGAATACTAAGAGAAACAAAGAAAATATCAGCAACACAAAAATAAAAGAATGAAAATGACAGCACTGAACACATACCTATGAATAGTTACACTCAATGTAAACAGACTAAATGTTCCAGTAAAGAGACAAAGATTGACGGCCTGGATCAAAAGATACAATCCATCCGTATGTTGCTTATAAGAAATACATCATAGACTCAAAGATATGAACAAACTGAAAATCAAAGGACAGATGAATACGTACCAAATTAACAACACACAAAGAAGAGCAGGGGTGGCAATATCGATCCCAGATAAATATATTTTAATGTGAGGTCCACCACTGTGGATAACAATGGCCACTATTTATTACTGAAAGGTTCAATACATAAGCAGAATATAACAATAGTAAATAATTATGTACCCAATACCAGAACATCTAAATACATTGAACAGATGCTGATAACATTGAAAAAATGAGATAGATCACTCCACAATAATAGCGGGAGACTTTCACATTCCACTTTCAGTAATGGACAGATCATCCAGAAAAAGTTCAGTAAAGATACAGGAGATCTGTGGTCACAGTCAACCAGCTAGACCTCATTGATTTATACGGAACTTTTTGTCCCGAAACAGATAAGTACACATTCTGTTCCATTGTACGTGAAACATTCTCCAGAATAAACCACATATTAGGTCAGAAAGCAAATCTCAACATTCCAATCCATTGAATTGTTGCAAAATATCCTCTTGGGCCATAAAGCCATAAAAGTTGAAATCAATAACAGAAAAAACATAGGTAGAAATCTGAACTCATGAAAACTGAACAACACCTGGCTCAAAAATCCATGGGTTAAAAACTTAAAGGAAATGGACAAATTTCTAGATTCATATCACCTACCAAAATAATTATAAGGAGAAGTAGAACAACTTAATTAATCCACCACAAAGGAAGAGACTGAAAAGTAATTTAAAAAACTACCAATCAAATAAAGTCCTGGCCCAGGTGGCTTCACTGGAGAATTACACCAAGGTTTTAGAGAGTCATTAACTCCAACACTACTGAGAGTATTTCATAGCATAGTAAAGGAAGCGACATTCCCAAATTCATCCTATGAAGCCCCTAGGAACCCCTCAGGCACCAGAAGAAAACAGATAATAAAGAACAACTGAAAGAATTAATAAAACCAAAAGCTAGTTCTTTGAAAAGAGCAACAAAATTGATAAACCATTGGCCAAACATGAGAAAACAAATAGCCCAAATAAGAAGTGAGATGGGAAATGTCACAATAGACTCAACTGAAATAAAAAGTATTGTAAGAGAATACTATGAAAGGCTGTACTCTGACAGATTTGAAAACCTAGAGGAAATGGACAAATTTCTAAATTACAGCTTTTTAAGGAGAGCACCAAATTGCTTTTCAAAGAGGTTTTACCATCTTACAATCCCACCAGCAGTGTAGGAGAGTCCTGATCTCCCCACAGCCTTTCCAGCATTTGTTATTTTGTGGTTTTTTGATTATTGCCAACCTTGTTGGGGTGAGATGGCATCTCATTGTAGTTTTGATTTGGATCTCTCTAATAGCTAATGATCGTGAGCATTTCCTCATGTGTTTTTTGGCTGTATGGATGTCCTCTTTGATGAAGACAGTTTTTACCCCAATTTATAGGCTTAAGGCCTTTGTCAAATATCAAATGTTCATAAGAGGATGGTGCAGAAATCTACCTTGCTCATGGATAGGAAGACTTAACATTGTAAAAATGTTTCTTTTACTCAAAACAATCTATGTATACTATGCAATCTCTATACAAATTCCAGTGTTATTTTTTAATGAGATGGAGAAACAAATCACCAACTTTGTTTGGAAAGGAAAGAAACCACAGATAAGTGAAGCACTACTGAAGAAAAGGTACACAGTGGGAGGCCTCACACTACCCATCCTTAGAACCTACTACACTGACATGGTAGTTAAAACAGCCTGGTACTGGTACAAAAAGAGACATATAGATCAATGGAACAGAGTTGAGACCCCAGAGATGCCACCACCCTCTAATGAACAGTTGATATTCAACAAAGTCCCAAAGGTCATAAACTGGGGTAAAAACAGTCTCTTTAACAAATGGTGTTGGCAAAAATTGGCAAAATTGGATATTGATCTGCCCAAAACTGAAGCAATATGCATATCTTACACCTTACACAAAAACTAACTCAAAATTGATCAAAGACATAAATATCAAACCTAATATAATAAAGATCATGCAAGAAAAACTAGGGTAACAATAGAAGCTCTAATACATGGCTTAGACAGATTACAAAATCTGATCAACAATGCACAAACAACAGAAGAGAAAATATTAAATATGAACTACTAAAAATCAAGCAATTTAGCTCACCCAAAGACTTTATCAAGAGAGTTAAAAAAACCACCTACAAAATGGGAAAAAAATATCTGGCAACTACATGTCAGACTGATGTTCTCATCTCCATAATCTACAAGATACTGCAAAATGTCAAAAAGAAAATGATAAATGACTCAATTAAGAAATGGGCAAAGAGATGCATAGACACTTCACCGAAGAAGACAACCAGGCAACAAAAAGACACATGAGGAAAAAATGCTCACTATCATTAGCTATTAGAGAAATCCAAATCCAAACTACAATGAGATACCATCTCACCCCCAGCAAGGCTGGCAATAATCCCCAAACCACAAAACAACAAATTCTGAAGAGGCTGTGGAGAGTTTGAAACTCTTCTACACTGCTGGTGGAAATGCAAAATGATACAACCTCTCCGGAAGGTAACTTGGCAGTTCCTCCAAAAGCTAGAAATAGAAATATCATATGGTCCAGCAATCCCCTTGTTCAGACTATGTCATACAGAAATAAAGATGGTCACACGAATGGATACATGCACACAGATGTTTCTTGAAGCACTGTCCACAATACCAAAAAGATAGAATCAGTCTAGATGCCCATCAACATATTAATGGATAAACAAACTATGGTACACATACACAATGGAGCACTGTGCAATGATAAAGAACAATGGTGATTTTAGGAAGCATCTCATAACCTGGTTTCAGCTAGAAGACATTATGCATGCTGAGTGAAATCAATCAGCTGTAAAAGGACAAGTATTGTGTGAAACCTCTGCTGTAGGGACTTAAAAATGGACTTATGTACAGTAGAAAAAACTCCTTGACAGCTACAAGGGTGAGGAAAGAGGCAGGGGGTGTTCATAGATTAGATAGTCAATAGGAATTTGGTTAGGTGAAGGGTGTGGTAGCATACAGCAGAAAGTAGATCAGCATACCTGGACAACACTGTAAACTGAAAGGTTTTCTAATCTCAACTCAATATTTCAAAGGATAGAGTAACAAGGATGAGGTCCTGGGCACCATGTTTTCAGGGGACATCGTGGTCATTTGGTATAATAAATATTTAGCTAAGAGAGTCTTATGCACCCCATAATGGTGAGTGGTGTCTGGGGTCATTAAAGCTAGCAAGCTGCCATCTAAGGTACAGCTAATTCTCCCAACCCATCTGGAACAGATGACAATTGTGAACATCAAAGACACAATGCAAAATGAGTCCAGGAGACAAAAGGACCCGTATGAATGGGAGACTGCATCGACATGAGACCAGAAGAACCAGACGGTGCCTGGCTACCACCAAAGGCAGCTGTGATGGGGAATATAGTGTAGAGTACCTGAGGCAACATGAGAAAAAGAGGTATGCAGCTCAAGAATTCTACTAAAAGACCTGAATCGATGGTCCGACAGCCTGGAGGGTCCCCTTGAAACATGGCCTGTAGACTTGCTGCTGGCCCTGACCTGAAACCAGTACTGAGGTCAACTCTTCAGACAAGAATGGGCTGGACTGGGAGAGTGCAGTCTGAGTGCATGGAGTGTGCTTCATTTATACTCCATTTATAGGAGGCTGTCTGTCGTAGATTGAACTGTGTCCTTCCAAAAAATATGTGTAGAAAATTGTCTGGGCCGGGATTCCCTGTATTCTGTGACTGCCCTCCATTTTGTGCTTTTCTGATGCTATAAATCCTAATCTCTGTCAGTAGCTAATAGATAGGATGATTATGTTAAAAGAGGATTGGAGCAGGACTGCCACAACTGCCACACCCTTGCTAAGGGAGTTTCCCTGGAGTGTGGCATGCGCCACCCTTTATCCTTTCATCCTACCGGGAGATAAAATGAGAAAGAAGCAAGCAGAGAATAGGGAACTTCACACCATGAAGAAAGCAGCACTGGGAGAAGAGTGCATCCTTCAGACCTGAGGTTCCTGTACCCAGACGCTCTCTGAACAAAGATTGATGAAACACAAGGACTTTCCTCCAGACCTGACAAGGAGGAAAGCCTTCCACTGGAGTGGACATCCTGAATTTGGACTTGTAGCCTACTGGACTGTGTAAGAATAAACTTTTCTTTGTTGAAGCCATCCACTTTGTGGTATTCCTGTTAGAGTAGCACTAGCTGATCAAAACATTGTCTTATTTGTTTCTTTCTAGAGGGGAGAAAAATGAGTGGAGAGGAGGGGACAGGTGCTTGTTAAGAGGATACTAGAGGTATAGAGTGAAAGGGAGGAATGTGCTGTTACAGGGTGAGGAGAGTAAATGGAGTTGCAGATAGGTGGGCATGTAAAATTGATTTGGATTGTATACTTTCATGTAGTCATCATTATAATAATAATAAAAAAATGCCAACTCATGCTTGAGTCCCCCAAAAAAGAAAGAAAAGGAAAGGAAATACCACAAGTAGATGTCTTTAATAAAGAGAAGTTTATTCTCTCAGTCTAGTAGGCCACAAATTCCAATTCAGGATGTCAGCAACAGGGAAGGCTTTCTCTCTCTGTTGGCTTTGGAGACAGATCCTTATCATCAATCTTTCCTTGGTGGAGGAGTTTCTCTGCACAGGAATCTCAGGTCTAAAGAACACACTCTGATGAAAGCGCTGCTTTCTTGGTAGTATGACATTGCTAGTCTCTGCTTGTTTCTCTCCTTTATATCTGAAAAGAGAGTAGCTTAAGATAAAATCTGATCTTGTAGATTGAGTCCTGCCTTGTTAACATGGCTACCACTAATTGCATCTCATCAATATCACAGAGATAAGATTTACAACACTTTGGAAAATCGCAGCAGATTACAAAGTGGTGAACAATCACACAAAATAAGAATCATGACATAGCCAAATGGATGTACACATTTTGCGGGGGACATGTTTTGATCCATGACAACCATGGACTGCCAGAAGAATGAACAAATATGCCATAATGCTCATTAGGAATGAGAATGGTGAGACTTCTTCTCATGTATGCTGGACATGTTGTCAGGAGGGACCAGTCCCTGGATATGGGCATGATGCCTGGCAAATTAGAAGGTCAGTGAAAAAGAGGAAGATCCTTCAGGAGATAAACTGACTCAGTAACTATAACAACTCAAAGACAGAAATGATTGTGAGAATGGTGCAGGACAAAGTAATGCTTTGTTCTCTTGTACATAGTGTTGCTATGAGTTGGAAGCAATGCAAGAGCACCTAACAAACAACAGCAACAGGTCATCTGTTCCATTTTGGGACAGCCCTAATTGTTGGAAAGTTCAGGCAGAAACATGAAGTAGCAAAGGTTGCTTTTAATATTACCCCACCCCTTATTGTTATTGTTTGCTGCTGTCAATTCAGCCTCCATCTGGTGGCAACCCCATGCACAATGGATCAAGGTTTGACTTCTGCTGCCACCATTTCTACCACTTATTTGTACTATGATGGCTTGGGTGTTGCTGTGATGCTAAAACTATGTTGCTGGTATTTCAGATACCAGAAGTTCACCCATGGTGGACAGGTTTCAGCAGAACTTCCAGACTGGGACAGAATAAGAAGGACCTAGAAATCTACTGCTTTAAAAACGTTGGCTAGAAAAAACCTTTTGAACAGCCGCAGAACTTTGTCTGATATAGTGCCAGAAGACAAGACTCTCAGATCAGAAGGCACTAAAGGAGTGTCTCAAAATGAGGAGAGCTCCTCTCAAAACAGAGTCGATCTTGACAGCACTGATGGAGTCAAACTTTTGAGGACTTCCTTCACTGATGTGGTGTGACTCAAAATGAGAAGAAACAGCTGCAATCATCCATTGTTAACTGGAACATAGAAAGTACAAAGCATGAATCTAGAAAAATTAGAAGTCATCCACAATGAAATGGAATGCATAAAGATTGATATCCTAGGCAGTAGTGAGCTGAGACAGATTGGAATTGGACATTTTGAATCAGACAATCTGCTATGCCAGAAATAGCAAATTGAAAGCAAATGGAGTCACAGTCACTGTCAGAAGAATATTTCAATGGTACAACCACTATAGAAAATGTTATGGCACCTCCTTAAAAGCTAGAAATAGAAACACCATATGATTTAGCAATCCCACTGATAGAAATATATCCTAGAGAAATAAGAGCCATTACATGAATAAACACATGAACACCCATTGTCAGTGTAGCATCATTCTCAATAGCAAAAAATGAAACAACCCAAGTGCTCATCTACAGATGAATGGACGAATTATGGTACGCACACAACATAATGGAATACTATACAATGATAAAGAACAATATTGAGTCTGCAAAACATCCCATAACATGAGTGAATCTGGAGGGCACTATGCTGTGTGAAATAAGTAAATCACAGATGAACAAATATTTATAAGACCACTGTTATAACTGCTAAAGAAAAAGTTTATACAGAAGAAAACAACCACTGATAGTTATGAGGGAAGGAAGAGATTGCAAGGAGGAATCACCTACTATGTTTAACAGACAAGTATTAATTTTGGTAAAGCAACAGGCAACACAAAACACAGCAGAAGTCAGCACGACTTGACCAAGGCAAAGTCATACAAGCTTCCTAGACAGATCCAGACTGTCTTGAGGGGCCAGATTACTGGGGTTAAGGACTGGGGACCGTCCTTGGTTTCTGGGGACATCTAGGTCAACTGGCATAACATAGGTCATAAAGAAAATGTTCTACGTCCTCCTGTATTGAGTAGTGTCTTGGGTCTTAAAAGCTTGCGAGTGTACATCTAAGAGACATCTATTGGTTCCATTCTGTCTGGAGCAAAGGAGAATGAAAAGGAAAAAAAAAAACTAACAGAGAAAATATTGGTCCAAAAGACTAATGAACCACATGAACCATAGCCTCTACCAGCCTCAGCCCAGAAGTGATCACTACCAAAAGTGACTGCTAACAGGGACATTGATAGAGGGTTCCTAAACAGAGAACAAGGAAAATACAGAACAAAATTCAAGTTCACACACACACTAAAAAAAAATAGACTTACTGGTCTGATAGAGACTGGAAGAATCCTTGAGATATAGTCCCTGGCTACCCTGTTAACCTAGAACTGAAGCCACTCCCAAAGTCTGCATTTTAACCAAAGTTTAGATGGGCCTATAAACAAACATCATGTGAGAAATGTGCTTTTTGGTTCAGTCAAGTACATGAAACCAAATGGGGAACACCTGCCCCAAAACAAAGAAGCCAAGAAGAGATGAAAATAAATGAATGAATAAATAAAAGAGACAAATAGACACAGGGATCCCAGGGTGGAAAAGGAGAGAGTGCTGACACATGGTGGGGACTGCAACCTATGCCACAAAACAGTTTGCATATAAATTTTTGAATGAAAAACTAATTTGTGCCATAAACTTTCACACAAAGCACAAATTTTAAAAAAGAACATTTTCAGATCTATTCTGGAGTTCAATACTGTTAGTGATAACATCCACATGCCTATAGGGATGCCCAGTTATCATGACTATTACTCGAATTTACACTCTAGCTAGCAATGCCAAACATAAAGAAACTGAAGATTTTTAGCCAACTTCTGCAGTCTGAAATTGAGAAAATGAACAAAGTGCATTTGTAATTACTGGAGATTGGAATGCAAAAGTTGGAAATGAAGAAGCACTGATAGTTGGAAAATATGGCCTTGGTGATAGGAATTACACTGGAGATTAAATGACAGAATTGTGCAACACAATGAGTTATTCAATACAAATATCTTTCTTAAATAACATAGTCAGTGACTATAGACATGAATCTCACCAGATAGAAAATACAGGAATCAAATCTTTACATCTGTGGGAAAAACAGTGAAAAAGCTTAACGACATCAGTCAAAATAAGGCCAAGGACCGAGTCCATCAATGACTCACATGCAAATTTAATTTGAAGCTGAAGAAAATTAAAACAAGCGTATGAGAGCCGTATATGACATTGCATATATCTCACCTGAACTTAGAAAGCAATCTCAAGAAAATTTTGACACACTGAATACTAATGATCAAAGACCCGGTTAGTTGTGGGATAACATCAAGGACATTATATATAAATAAAGCAAAAGATTATTTTTTGAAAAAGGAAGAAAGAAAAGACTAAAATAGACATCAGAAGAAACTCTGAAGCTTGCTCTTGAACATAGATTTGCTAAAGCTAGTGAAAGAAACGATCACATAAAAGAGCAGAACAGAAGATTTCAAAGAGTTGCACAAGAAAACAAAGTAAAGTATCATAAGGAAGTATGCAAAAACCTGGAGTTAGAAAACCATAAGGGAAGAACAAGCTCAGTGTTTCTCATGATGAAAGGACTGTTTAGAAAGTTCAAGCCTTGAGGTGCAATACTGAAGGATTCTATGGGCAAACAGAGCTTTGCTGGCACTGTAGTTAAGATCTACAGCAAGCTACAGCCATTAACCAAGTCAACAATTCGATCCCCTGGCTGCTCCTTGAAGATTCTATTGAACAGTTCTACTCTGTCTCATAGGGTCACAATGAGTTGGATTTGACTCAATGGCAACAGACAGCACTGGACATGGGCAAAATAAAGAATGATGAAGAAAGCCTCAAAAAACTATTGGAGAAATACAGAGTCACTGTACCAAAAAATCAGTCAATGTTCAACCATTTCAGGAAATAGTGTCTGTTCAAGAATCAATGGTACTGAAGGAAGAAGTCCAAGCTGCATCAAAGGCATTGGTAAAAAACAAGTCTCCAAGAATTGATAGAATATCATCTGAGATGTTTCAGTGAATGGATGCAGTGCTGGAATCACTCACTCACCTACACCAAGAAAATCTGAAGGCAGCTAACTGGCCATCTGATTGGAAGAGATGCACATCTGTACCCATACTGTTTGAAGACAGATGCTGGCTAACAGGTTAGAAGAGATCAACATTTGTACCCACACCAAAGAAATATGATCCAACAGAATGTAGAAATTATGGAATGAAATTATTAAAATCATAAGCAAGTAAAATTTTGCTGAAGATAGTTCAAAATTTGTTGCAGTAATATATTGACTGGGAACTTGCAGAAGCTCAAGCTAAATTGAGAAGAAAATATGGAGCAAGAAATATCATTGCTGATGTCAGATGGATCTCAGCAGAAAGCAGAGAATACTAGAAAGATGTTTACCTCTGTTCTATCAACTATGCAAAGGCATTCCTCTGTATGGATCACAAAAGTTATGGATAACGTTGTGAAGAATTGGAATTCCAGAACACTTAATTATGCTGATGTGGAACTGGTACATAGTCCAAGAAGGAGTCATTTGAACAGAGTGGGGATATGCTGTGGTTTAAATTCAGGAAATGTGTGTCTCAGAATTGTATCTTTTTACTGTACTTATTCATTCTGTATGCAGAGCAAATAACATAAGAAGCTGGACAATATGAAGAAGAATGCACCATCAGTGGAGGAAGACTCATTTGTGATATGCAGATGATATAAATTTGTTTGCTGAAAGTGAAGAGGATTTGAAGCACTTACTGATGAAAATCAAAGACTACAGCCTTTAGTGTGGATTGCACTTAGACATCAAAGACCAAAATCTTCACAAATGGAGCAATACTTAACATCATGATAAACAGAGAAAAGTATTGAACCTGCCAAGGATTTCACTTCAGTTGGACCCACACTTAATGCTCATGGAAGCAGTGATCAAGAAACGGAATGGTTTATTGCACTGGACACATGTGCTGCATAGTGCTGAAAAGCAAAAAAATGTTACACTGACTGAGAACTAAGGTGCCGCTGACTCAAGTCATGGTATTTTCAATCATCTCATATGCATATAAAATCCAAAAGAGGAATTGATGTTTTTGCCTTACAGTGATGGTGAAAAATACTGCATATGCCATGGATTGCCTGAAGAAGGAAACCCTGGTGCCATAGTGGTTAAGCATTACATCTGCTAACCAAAAAGTCAGCAGTGCAAATCCACCAGGTGCTTCTTGGAAACTCTACGGGGCAGTTCTACTCAGTTCTATAGAGTGGCTATGAGTCGGAATTGACTTGATGGCAGTGGGTTTGGTTTAGGCCTGAAGAAGAAACAAATCAGTCTTGGAAGACATACAGTCAGAAGCAAGGATGGTGAGATTTCATCTCGGGTAATTTGAGCCTGTTACCAGGAAGGACCAGTCTCTGGAGAAGGACATCATGATTGATAAAATAGAAAGTCAGCAAAAAAGACAGTGATCCTCAAGGAGAAGGACTGACACAAAGACTGCAAAAATGGACTCAAACACAGCAACGAATGTGAGGATGGCGCAGACAAGACAGTGTTTCGTTCTGTTATACAGAGGGTCGCTATGAGTTGGAGCTGACTCAATGGCACCTGACAACACTGCCAACGTTACTATTTCTATGACCTTGACAAATGCTTAATCTCCCCAGGCTTCAACATCTTCCTACAAATTAATGACAACAGATTATTTAAAAGGATGATAATGATGATTAAATGATGTAAAAGTGCTGGAACATGTAGTGTCCTCAATAAAAAATAGTTTCTTTCCTTCAAATTCTCATGGCTTATTATCTGGACTTATGGTCCTGCATTATAAATGTTTCAGTCAGTCTTTCATAAAACAAATATTTAATTAATACGAAGGCAGCAAGTATTACAAAGAAAACTAAAGGAAGTTAAAAGAGGGAAGGAATGTGTTCTTGTGCTGTTATTTCATACAGAGTCCTCAGGAAAGATCTCAATAATGGGGTGACATTTAAGCAGAGAAGTGAAGGAGTGAGCCACCCAGCCAAGGAACATGCCCATTGTATTTGAAGGATAGCAAAGAAACCAATGTGGCTAGAGTGAGCAAGGGAGGAAGGCGGAAGTATATAGGGGCTGAAGAGTGGACTGTGTGACATGGGGCCTTGGTTGACCATTGTAAGGACATTTTTTTCTTGGTGAGGTAGAAAGAAGAAGAGTGAAAGAATGACAGGTTTTTAAAAGACTACTTTGGTGTGGAGAATAAACTGTAAAGGGAGATTGATTAGTAGGCTGTTGTAGTAACTTAGTCAAGAGGTAATGGAAGCTTGGGCTGGAAGGTCAAACGGAATTAGAGAGAAGTGGCTACAGTATGAATATATAATGTACAACAATTAAATCTATGAACTTAATTGCTCTAAATGCTACATACCTCATTGCTGAATATTACTAGGGTCACCTTTGAAGTACTCTTTTGGGATGATATGCACCACTGCCACTGCCTAGTCCACCCATCAAAACAATTTTGGAACTCTTTCTGGAATGGCCATTGTGCACAATGGCACAGTGGGAAGTTCAAGAACTTAATTGTATAGTTGTTTGTGTGGCAGTTTGTAGCCAGCAAACAAAAAACTATTGGAACACCCTCCCTACTCACCTGATTTGGCTGTGACTCTTTTCTTTACCTGAAGATAAAGAGGAAGTATTGAAGGGAAGACCTTTCGGTGACATTCAGGACACGAAGAGTAATATGACAACAGCTCTGATGGCCATTCCAGAAAAACAGTTCCAAAATTGCTTTGAAGAGTGGACTTGGCTCTGATGTCAGTGCATATCTTCCCAAGGGGAGTACTTTGAAGTTGACCATGGTGATCTTCAGCAATAAGGTATGCAGCACTTTTTCTGGGATAACTTCACAAACCTAATTGCCAGACGTCATAGTTTGATTCAGAGGTAGAGCAAGAGTACTTACTACAGGGAGAAAGAGCAAATGCCCAAGTTTTTGTCTGAGAAATTGTTAAGATGGAGTCTCCTTCTGAAAAGAAGGTGAATCTAAGTGAAAAGCAGATTTGAGTAAGGCAGAGTGGAAACAGGAATTTGGGTTTATATTTAGTTACCTATTAAACATTTCCCGTGCTTTTCATTTGTTACCAAAGATCCAAATTTCCTTTTGGTATCATTTTCTTTCAACCTGTAAACTCTCTTTAGTATTTTCTTGTAGTGAAGATCTGCTAATGGTAGATTCTTTTAGTTTTCTTTTATCTGAAAGTATCTTTCTTTTACCTCTGTTTTTGCTAGAGACAGAATTCTGGGTTAAAATAAATTTTAGTTTTAATACTCTAACAATATTGGCTCACTGGCTCCTGGTCTGTATTGTATCTGATAGGTCAGTGGTAATTTGAAATTTTTTTCCCTCAGTATGTGATGTGTCTTTTTCCTCTGGCTACTTTCAAGATTTTCTCTCTATCTTTGATTCTTAGAAGTTTGCCTATGATGCGTCTAAAGGAAGTTTTCTTCATATTTTATTTCATGTTGGGGTTTACTGAGCTTCATTAATCTGTAAATGTAATTCACCAGATTTGAGGAATTTTTGGTTGATTATTTCTTCAAATAAATTTATATTTTTTCTTTAACATAATATCTCTCCTTTCTTTCTGGGGGTCTAATTGTGCATATTAATTGCACATATGTTATTAGACATTTTGATATTGTTTTTCATGAGTCAGATCTGACTCGACGGCACTTGGCTGGCTTGGCATTCAGACCTTTGAGACTTTGTCTATTTTTCCCCAGTCTTTTTTCTCTTCAAATTTTAGATTAGATACTTCCTACTATATATCCTCCAGGGTATTAACTCTTTCCTGTGTTATCTCCATTCTATTGTTAAGCCTACTCCAGCCAAGCCAGCCAAGTGTTGCCTATTCCAAGGAATATTTTATTTTAAATATTATATTTTTCAGTTGTAGAATTCCCATTTATTTTTTAAAAATAGATTTTATTTTTTTGCTGAGGTTTCTTTTATCTATATTTGTCACAAAGTCAATTCCTTACCTCAAGAAGTACAGTTGTAACAATTACTTTAAATATTATGATCTACTAATTTCAACATCTAGGTCATCTCATGATCGGTCTGTGTTAATTGTCTTTTCTCTCAGATCTGACTTGATGGCACTTGGCTGGCTTAAGAATGAGTACTATTTTCCATTTTCTTTATGTTGATTAATTTTGCGTAGGGTTCTGGACATTATGATTACTAAGCTGTAGAGACTGAATTTTGTTTATATGTCTCCAAAAAAACGTTGATTTTTGTTTGTTTATTTGTTTCAGTGGGCAATTCCCTTGGCTGGATCAAAAGTAAAATGTTTCTTGGGCCACAGCTCAAATCTTAATTCAATTCTTTTATTTTTATATAGGTTGTTTGAGTCTGCCTTCCAAATCCACAGTTCAGAAATTGGCCAAAGGTTTGGGCAGACTTTACGCACAAAATTTGTGGCTATTTCTCTCTGGGTCTCTCTTTTCCTGTGTTCCTTCTCCTTATTTTTCAATGACTATGGTTACATTTTGTTATTCACGCCAGAAGAATTGCTTGCCAGAAGGACTGTAGGTTTTCTGTTACAGTTTTGTCTGCCATGTATGAACCCTACTTTGGCCTGCCATCAGGCTAAAAGCCACAAAACATGGAACACTCATCCCATGTATTCTTTTTTTTTTTTTTTTTTACAAGTATTCACTCTTATCCAGTAACTGTCTGCTTTTATTTATTTTCTAGTGCTTTCATTTGGCTATTTTATTTAGAGTTTGTAGTTATTACCTGCAGGAGTTTGTCTAGTGGGAACTTACTGAGCTATTCTAGACACAGAACTTCAAGGAGTTTCATTGTGGAATATGAGTGTGAGATATTATCAGACATCCAGGTGGAGATGTTCAACAGGAAGTTGAATATATTTAGTTCAGGAGAGCAATCATCTAATATTTGACATGGGAATGAATAAAATCACCTAGGTGTGAGTATAGATATCAAAGAGTAACAGGCCCCGGTTGAAGCCCTGGTGGATTCTAATGTTTAAGGGTCAGTATGATGAAAGAGATCAAGAAGGAACAGTTACTGGTAGAGCAGAAAAACCAAGGCAGCGTCTTGTCTTGAAATCCATGTGATGATATTGTTTAAAGGATCATAAAACAGGACTTACAGCCAATGTGGCACCATAGACAGAAGCACCATGCTATCCTTCCACAGCAAAGACATGAAAAACTGAGTAAAACAGAGACAAATGTCAATCCTGGAACCCAAAATGTCAAATGAAGAGACACAGATCTCTGCCAAACACTGAATGGAATAAGAAACTGGCAAAGAACAGAGAGTGAGAAGACATATGACAGCAAGTCCCCTATCAGCTAACTTAGCATAGATTCACCATCTTGGACTCCTAATGGAGATCTGCAGACAAGGGAGCTCAAAAGAACAGATTCAAGGAAATGTCAGTGACAGCAAAGGCTGGCATAGAGAGCAATGCATGATGCTTCCCCAACCTCAGTCTTCTCCTCTCAAACGTCTCCTGGCTAGCTGTGGTGGCTCAGCCAGCCTGGAAGTCCAGCCTCCATGCTGCTTGGATTCACCCCATCCCCATGAGAGATCAGCAGATAGAGAGTACCTGTAAGCATCATCAGGAGTGCCCAACAGGACACACATCACCCAGTAATCAGTGATATACACTATAGGTTGCCATGAGTTGAAGTCGAATTAATGGCAATGGGTCTGGTTTGGCTTTGTTGGTTTAACCTCACGCGTCCCTCAGTCTCCCCTACCCCAACTTCTTACCAACTGTAGTATCTTGGCTAGGAGGAAACTCCTTCAGTCTGGCCACTTGAATTTGTCCATTGCTCCCCTTCCCCTCGACTGGCTGGCTCCCTCAGTGCTATTTGTCTATAGCTGGTGTTACTTTCTTCAATTTCTTTTGGCTTCTTCTGTCCCTCCCATCACCTCTCCCTCCTTTCTCTTGAAGACTAGGCTCTATTTGCCATCTTACCTCTTCTCAAAATCCTGTCAAGTATCACTCAAGTGGGGAACAATGCCCCTGGCCAGAGACATGGTGCTGGTGAAATCCTCAGAGCTTTTTAAAATTTTCCTTTGTTTTCTTTTGTTTTGCTTTGTTGTGTTTTACTTTGTCTGTTTGTTTTCTCTTTTTTTCCATGGCTTAGGTGTCCCTTCTAGCTGGACTGTATTGCACAGCTTAGAACCCACATCCCCAGTCTTTGCATCCACATCAGTGGGATCCCTGTGCATGTTTCTTTCTTTCTTGTTTCAAACCTGTCTTTCTTCGCTCCCCAGTTCTCTTTCCTCTAGACTTAACTTCTTTTCCTGTCTTCTGAACACTTGACACTGTGTGACATCTATATACATTCTAGCCAGGCTATACCATATAGCCTGGAAGACACTTCTCTGGTCCTTGCAGCAGCACCAGTGAGACTCCCCAGGGCCTGTTCTTTTTTCTGCAATTTTTTAATTAGTTATTACATTTTCTTTTCTTCTTTTTTCTCCTTCATTTCTTGGTTTCCCATCTCTCTGCTACAATGGCAAGCTCTCTTAGCACTCTTGCCTTTTTTTGTTTGTTTTCGGCTCCTGATCTAGCCTCCCCCCTTTTCTCATTCCATACACATGTTAGCTCTACACATTATAACCCCCTTACTCCTTCTTGCCTACTTGTACCATGTGCTGAACATCACACCATTGAGCAGTACAGAGACAGACTACTGGATCCTGACCAACACTGATTCCTGGCCTGCTTTGTATGACCTAGTATATACCAGAAACAATCCAGCCCACTCCCCCTTACACTGGACTTGCCTTAATGCAGCACAACTGAGTGACTGGCCCTGCCCATTGGACAAGTAGGTGAAAATGTTGTGACAACAAATAAGTAAGCAACAGAGAATACACAGCCTTCCTGCTCTGATGTAACCAAATAAAACAGAAAAGCAGGATGAAGCAAACAGATCTACAATCAATAAACAAAGAAGATTACTAAAGGATATCTCAGACAGTAAATGCTATCAAAACGTACTTTTTAAAAAAGGACAGGATGGTTCTAGTAGGTGTCCAAAACAAAAATACCAGGTGGCCTTCCAGTAGAAGAAAAGGCACTAGAATTACCTGACAGGGAATTCAAATCTTTAATATGCAGGCTGGCATCGAAGAGTTGAAGCAAAAAAGCAGACAAAAAATGAGGAAAAGTAGATACATTCATGGAAGAATTCATGAAAACAACACAGGAACAAAATGTGAGAGTAAATTCACAACTACACACTAGAAATCATACAAAAACAACAATTAGAAATCCAAAAGACAAACAACAAGATTTCAGAAATGAACAGTGTCACAGAAGGGCTGAGGAGCTTGTGTGAAATGATGGAGGGCATGACTGGCAAAACTGAAGATGAACACTTGAATACAACTCTCTTTGAGGAAAATATCAGAAAAAAAGAACAAAGAAAAATGAAGAAACCCTCAGAATTACATGGAATACAATCAAAAGCAAAAATATGTGAGTGATTGGAGTTCCAGAACATGGAGCGAAAACAGAAAACTCAGAGAGTATCAATGAAGGATTCCTGACAGAAAACCTCCCTAATATCATGAGGGATGAAAAGCTGAACCCCCAAAAAGCTCAAAGTATTCTCTGTAGGATAGACCCTAAAAGAAAATCACCAAAGCATATCAAAATCACACTTGATAAAATGAAAGGCAAACAAAATATTCTGAAAGCAGCCTGAAAAAAAAAAAAAAAGTCACATGCAGAGGAGAAAAAAATAAGACTAAACTCTGGGAGGTAGAGTCAAGATGGCAGACTAGACACACATCTCCTTAATTCTCTCTGAAAACTAAGGCCTGGATTTATAATTCAACAGAGCCTTCTGGATACCCAGTGAGCCCTAGGACATGGCATAGGACTGCCAATTTGGACTACATGCCACTGAATGGCAAACATCTCCTCTTTCACTGACCCCCACCCTTGTTGAATTGTTGGCTCTTATGAACTGAAGGTAACTGGCATTTTTAACTTTTTTTTTTCTTTGACTTAGCTGGCAGATGGGACTTGGGCTTAACTGGCAGCAAAGCTCAGCTGCATTGCTGATATGATCAGCCAGCAGAATAGCTACATTCTGAGAGCCTGGCTCTGGACTTAGAGCACTACAGCCCCTCCACCCTCTCTTTCCAAACCTCCGCCATTGATTCAGCAGGCGGGAGAGCTTGTGCAGGCCATCATCTTGTTCAACTGGGGGGCAGATTTACCCAAACAGAGGCCTCAGCTGGGGCTAATTCCCAGGCTGGGAGGCAGTGCCAGCTTGGGGAGCCCTTTCCCAGCAGAAAAGCTGTGTATACCACAGTGTAGCCTTATGGGTGGGGCCCAGCAGTGGATAACAGCAAGGCAGTAGCCTG
The DNA here is from genome assembly GCA_028571685.1 of Heterohyrax brucei. NCBI lineage: Eukaryota > Metazoa > Chordata > Mammalia > Hyracoidea > Procaviidae > Heterohyrax > Heterohyrax brucei. The sequence goes on from CM053164.1 coordinate 43,871,045, forward strand.
TCCATACTTTGAACTAGATTACAGCATCTGAGGATGGATATAGAGGTGCCTCCATTGCCAGATGGAAAGAGGGGCTTGCACACCTGACAGCCTGTACTGATTTTGGAAGCTGTCAGATAGCTTTACCTTTCAAACTAAGACTATCCAGAGAAATAACTGTAGTGCAGCCTGATGGCATCTGTTCCAGCCATTATTGACCTACAACATATAGGGTCAGCTGACAGCCCCCCAGTGACTCCCTAACTAGGGCCATGTCTTTGCCAACCAGGATGTGGAGCCTGCCACCCACAGAGTCCACCAGGCCCAGTCACTGGAGTACATAGAGGTGACTGGTGATAACCTTCTTTCTCAAACTGTGACTCAGATCCTGTTAAGGCAATACCAGAGAAACTAAACAACCTCTAGATGCCCAAAAAGCAACAAACCTTAGCCAGAAACTTTTTTAAAAAGTCCACCCATGGCTCCAGAAAGCTCCCAAAAGAGAAAGAACCGGAGAAATCCCGAGATGAAGAAGCTTTTCTAAAACTATAGGAGACCTAGCACAAGAAGATTATACATAGACCCCTCCTAGACATTATGCAAAATGCAGGAGAGCAAAATGAAAAATTAAGCAAGCTATTCAAACTGATGGAACACTAGCATTCTGAAATTCCACAGATCAATAACAGAATTAAAGAATTAGAAAATTCAATTCAAAGCCAAGAAAACAGAATTGAGTAACTGGAAAGTATGTTTTCTGACTTGGAAGACAGAGCTACTGACACCAGCATTGATGAGGAGAAATCAGAGAAAAGAAACAAGAAAAATGAAGAAGGATTAAGAAACATGTGGGACTGTATCAAGAGGAACAACCTACAATTAAATGGAATTCCTGAACAGGGAGGGACACCTGAAAACAAGGAGAGTATTGTTTTTGAGTTGCTGACAGAAAACTTCCCTGAAATTATGAAAGAAGAGAACATAGATATCCAAGATGTATATCAAACACCAACCCCAAAAGAAAGACACCAACACATATTATAATCAAACTTAACAAAATAAAATAGAAACAGAAACTCTTAAAAGCAGCAAGACTCAAAGCCAAGCTAACATTCAGAGGGAAGCCCTGTAGGCTTTCATCTGACTTCTCAGTAAAAATGATGCTGGCATGGAGGCAGTGGGATGACATATTCAAAGCCTTGAAGGAGAAAAATTTCCAACCAAGAATTATATGTCCTGCAAAACTGTCTTTCAAATATGAAAATGAAATTAAAACATTTATAGAAAAACAGAAACTCAGAGACTTTGTGAAAACCAAATCAAAGCTACAAGAGACAAGTGACATCTTGGATCAAAAGACACGACCCATCTATGTGTCACTTACAAGAAACTTACCTTAGACTTAAAGATATGAACAAACTGAAAATTAAAGGGTGGAATAATATGTGCTAAGCTAACAATATGCAAAGAAGATCAGATGTGGCAATACCAATTTCAGATAAAATAGATTTTAATGTAAAATCCACCATCATGTACGAGGATGGACATTGCTTATTGCTGAAAGGTTTAATATGCAAGCAGGACTTAACATGCTAAATATTTGTGCACCCAATACTAAAGCATCTAAATATGTCAAAGAAACACTGACTACATTCAAAAATTAGATAGGTCACTCCACAATAACAGTGGGAGACTTCAACATGTGACTTGCAGTACTGGACAGATCTTCCTGAGAAAAGCTCAGTAAAGACACAGATCTTATTGCAACAGTTAACCAACTAGACCTCACTGACATATACAGAATTTTCTGTCCATCAGGAGATAACTACACCTTCTTCTCCAGTGCCCATGGAACATTTTCCAGAACAGACCATGTGCTAAGACATAAAGCAAATCTCAATAAAATCCATACCATTGAATTATTGCAAAGCATCTCCTCAGACCATAAGCCATAAAAGTCAAAATCAATAGCAGAAAAAAAAAAGACAGAAATTGGAAGTCTTGGAAATTGAACAACATCTTGCTCAAAAATCCACAGGTTATAGAAGAAATCAAGGATGAAATCAAGAAATTTATGAATTCAAATGAGAATGAAAACACTTCCTCCCAGAATCTGTGGGATACAGCCAAAGCAGTGCTCAGAGGTCAGTTCATCTCTATAAATGCACATATCCAGAAGGAATAAAGAACTCAAACCAAAGAAATAACCCTACGGCTTGAATAAGTAGAAAGAACAGCAGAGGAACACCCCCCGCCCCCAGGCCCTAAAAGAAAACAGATCGCAAAGGTTAGAGCAGAACTAAATGAATTAGAGAATAGAAGAACAAGTGAAAAAGTTGGTAAGACTTGTCATGGATTGAATTGTGTCTCCCCAAAAATACATGTAGTCATGTGGTTGGGCCATGATTTCCAATATTTTATGATTGTCCTCCATTTTGTGATTTTCCTATGCTGTATGTTAAAAGATTAGGGCAGGACTTTAAGTCCTTTCATGGGATCACCTCCCTGCTCCACTGCAAAGGGAGTTTCTCTGGAGTGTGGCTTGCTCCACTCTTAATCCTTTCATCTTACGAGAGATAAAAGGAAAGAGAAGCAAACAGAGAATAGGGAACCTCACACCATCAAGAAAGCAACACCAAGAGAAGAGTGCATCCTTCAGACCTGAGGTTCCTGTGCCAAGATGCTCCCTGGACAAAGCCTGGTGCAATACCGGACTTCCTCCAGAGCCAACAAGGGGGAAAGCCTTCGCCCTGGAGCAGGCATCCTGAATTTGGACTTGTAGCCTACCAGACTGTGTAAGAATAAACTTTCCTTTGTTAAAGCCATCCACTCTGTGATACTTCTGTTACAGCAGCACTAGCTGACTAAAACAAGACCAAAAGCTGCTTTTTTGAAAATATCAACAAAATTGACAAACCATTGGCTAAACTTACTAAAGAAAATTAAACTAAACTCTGATTATTCAGCAGAAACTATACGAGTAAGAAGGCTGTGGGATGATATCTGTAAACCCTTGAAAGTAAAAAATTGCCAACCAAGAATAACATATCTGCAAAACTCTCATTTAAATATGATAGTGAAATTAGGACACTTCCAGATAAACAGAAATTGAAGGAATATGTAAAACTAAACCAAACTTACAAGAATTATAAAGGGAGTTCTCTGAGAATTAATAACATTACACCACTGCTTGAATCTCAGATGTAAGAAAGTACCAGCCAGATACTGGCCTAGGAAATGAACTCTTAAGGACTATTCAAAGCCAAAAGAATTACAACAGGCAACCAAAGAGGTTAATTCATAAATGACAACAATGTCAGGACAATAAAAGAAGTAATAAATGGTGTAGGTGCCCTTGGCTTGGCTGGCTATAAAACTTTCTAATGATGTAGAAGGCAAGGTGATACCAAGTAATAATAGACTGGTTTAAACCTCAGAAGATAAGGGTAAATTTCAAAGTAACCACAAGGAAAGTTAACAAACCTACTCATCAAAATAAAGAAGGAAAGCATAAAGTCTCATTAAAATGAAAATCTACAGCAACAAAAAAATCCACAAACCAAAGGAATTCAGCACAGGAGAGTAATAGGAACAAAGAAAATGTTAGCACCACACACACGAAAAAAAGCACAACAAAATGGCAGCAATAGACTCAAACCTATCAATAATTACATTGAATGTAAATGGCCTAAATACACTCATACAGAAATGGCACATGACAGAATGGGTTATAAACAAACAAAAACAAGGTCCATCAATATGTGGTTTACAAGAGACACATCTTAGAAACAAAGACACCTGGTACTGGTACAATTACAGATACACTGACTAATGGAACAGAACCGAGAACCCTGGTGTAAATCCACCTACCTATGGTCACCTGATCTTTGACAATGGCCCAAAGTCCATCAAATATGGAAAAACAGTCTTTTTAACAGTGTTGGCAAAACTTGATGTCATTTCATAACATGGAGGAAACTGGAGGACATTACACTGAGTGAAATCAAAGTCAACCACAAAAGAACAAACGCTACATGAATTCATTACTATAAAAACTCATGAAAAGTTTTACTCATAAAAGAAACCATCTTTGATGATTATGAGGGAGGGGAGGGGTGGGGGTGAAAAAACAGTAACTAGACAACAGATAAGTGGTAATCTTGGTGAAGGCACACTAATGGGGAAGTCAACACAACTTGCACAAGGCAAGTTCACAGACACTCCATAGACACATTCAAATTCAAAAAATTGTACTTTTTAAAGTACAATTTAAAAAAAAGAAAAGGGAAATAACAAAAAATATAGTAGAGGCTGTAACAGGGATTGCCTGTACATGCTTTGATACCCACAAGGATAGCGAATCATGATCCTTTGTTTGTGGGTTTGTGTTGGGAATAGAAAAGAACTAGTTAGTTGAGCCTGGTATGTATCTTTTGGGGTCAAAATCTGTTCCACAGAAAGCCTGGTATAATCTAGAACATTATCATGGAAAAGAAACTAGTCACTGTCTGGACTTTATCCTTTTGGGATAGAAACCTATCTCTTGGATTCCTCTGGTAAGCCTGACCATTTGATCTTGTGGAATATTTTCAGCATAAAAGGAAGACAGTCGGTATGGCATTCTTCTGACATACAGATTCCTGGAAAAGTTAAAATTTCTACTTACAGGCTATATTTCAAGTCCTTTGGAGGCACTAATGGAAGCCCTGGTGGCATAGTGGTTAAGTGTTACAGCTGCTAAACAAAAGGTTGGCAATTCAAGTCTACTAGGCACTCCCTGTAAATTCTATGGGGCAATTCTACTCTGTCTTAACAGGGTTGCTACAAGTAGGAATTGGCGCAAAGGCAATAGGTTTGGTTTTTAGAGATACTAATGGAGCCCTAGTGGTGTAGTATTTAAGAGCTGTGGCTGCTAATCAAATGACCAGAAGTTCAAATCCATCAGCTGTTCCTTAGAAACATCATGGGTCAGTTTTACTCTCTTCCACAGGATCACTGTGAATTGACCTGATGGCAGCTGAGTTTTGTTTTGTTTTGTTTTTCCCCCAGAGACATTAAAATAACTCAAATGTGTTTGAGGCAAGAAAGCCATGGAAGGGACACCTCTGTTTATTTTCTTTCACAGGTCTGCATTCTTACCTAAACTAAAATGATCAGCAGGCATTTTTTTTTTTACAGCAAATTTTCAAAAAAATTTGGTGAAAATTCAGGTCTTCAGAAAAAACTGCTATGGCAGTATTTGCAAGCATGGGAAGTGGACAGATATTGCTGATCTGAGCTGCTGCTCCTTCCTCCATCTAAGATGGAGTCCATCAGAGGTCAGTCCTGGACTTCATTGTCACCTTGCTCCAGTCAGAGATGGACTTGACTGTCATCTTGATCCAAGCTCTACCAGCTAAGATTAACCTGAGTCTTAATTTGGCCCATGGAGCAGCTCCTGTCCTGTCTCTAACCTAGTAGCTTCCAAACTTTTTTCCACGGATTTACATCATGATTCAGTATACACATATATACCAAAAAATCAAACCTACTGCTTTCGAGCCAATTCTAACTCATAAGACTGAGTAGAACCACTCCATAGAGCTTCCAAGGAATGCCTGATGCATCGGAACTGCCAACCTTTCAGTTAGCAGCTGTAACTCTTAACTATGCCACCGAGGTTTCCATATATAATATAGATACATGTATATGCTGTTGTTGTTAGGTGCCCCAAGTCTATTCCACCTCATAGCAACCCCATGTGAAACAGCAAAACTGCCTCATAGAGTTCCCTAGCCGGTAATCTTTACAGAGGCAGATCACTGAATCTTTCTCCCTCAAGAGCTGTTAGGTAGATTTGAAATGCCAGCTCTTTGGTTAGCAGCCAAATGCTTAATCACTGCACTATCAGGGCTTCTTATTTATATATATATGTATAAGTATATGCATATGTATATGTGTATGTGTGAGTGTGTATGTATACACACACATACATGTATATATACATATACACGTACATACATACATACACACACATTCATGTATAATCATATAATTGAAACAAAGTTGAACAGAATCATTTGTACTTAATTACTTGTAATGTACTCTGATATTTTCTTACTCTCCCCAATCTCTGCTAACCACAAGGTTGGCAGTTCAAATCCACCAGGCACTCCTTGAATACTCTAGAGGGCAGTTCTACTCTGGCATCTAGGGTCGCCATGAGTTGGATCCGACTCAGCGGCACTTGGCTAGCCCCAACCTCTTATTTTTTCCCTCTCTGCTTCCCTCCCTCTTTCCTCGGACCTGACATGACTATAGTGGCTTAACGCTTGTCATAACCAACTAAAGTCACTTTAAATCTCGCTGATTAGTTCTAACCTGTAGTTTGAAAAACACCACTCTAACGCCTTACACTAATCAGCTCGGGTCTGTCTGATTCTCATATGGTGTGAACAGCACAAGGGTCCCAAAAGTCCCACACATGAGTATTATCGTGGTGTATCCATCCATTCCCACAGATGCAGACTCTAGAGCACTTCAGAGACCTCAAACAGACACCCTTTTCTGTACGCTCAGGCTGCAGTGCAGACCTCACCATTTCATGACCTTGGACTCTCTCCTTTTTTGATCTGTGGCTCCCAGCACTCTGCCTTTTCTCACTCAGCCTTGAAGTGAAAATGTTTTAATCATAGCTGTTGAGGGCTGATAGAGATCTCCAGGGTTATTTAAAACAATTGTTATTTTTTATTTTTTTTTTATTGCCTTTCAGGTGACAGCTTACAGTGCCAGTCAGTTCCTCATACAAACACATTAACTTTGTTACGTGACGCTAGCTGTTCTCCCTACACTGTGACAACACACCACTCTCCACTCTGTATTCCCTGTGTCCATTCAACCAGTTCCTGTCCCCATCTGCCTTCTCATCTCACCTCCAGGCAGGAGCTGCCCAGTTAGCCCAGAAAGCCAAGAAGCACACCAGTCACCAGCATCATTCCACATCTTATACAGCAGTTTAGTCTCTGTCTGAGGAGTTCAGGAATGGTTTCAGTTCTGAGCTAACAGAGAGTCTGGAGGCCATGCCTTCCCAGGGTCTCTCTAGTCTGTCAGACTGTTAAGTCTAGTCTTTATTTAATAGAGTTTGAGTTCGGCACCCTACATTCCTCCTGCTCTATCAGGGACTCTGTTACATTCCCTGTAAGGACAGGCGTTGGTGGTAGCTAGCCACCATCCATCTAAGTCTTCTGGTCTCATACTGATGTAGTCTCTGATTGGTGTAGCCTTTTCTCATATTTTCCTTATGTTTTTGACATCATTCATTCTACTCTGCTCCAGGTGGGTTGGGACCAAGAGATGCTTCTTAGATGGCTGCTTACGAGCTTTTAAGACCCCAGGTGTCACTCACCAAAGTGGAAAGCAGAACATTTTCTTTCTTTAAATTTTTTTTATTATGATTAGTTGAAAGTATACAATCCAAGTCAATTTTGTATACCCAGCTCTCTACAACTCTATCTGCTCTCCCCAACCAGTGACAACACACTCCTCCTTTACATTCTTTACTATTAGTATTCTCCCAGTGAACACCTGTCCCCTCCTCTCTACCCTCTCCTCTCCCCTTTAGAAAAAAACCAGTAGGACAGCCTTTTATAAATGTATAAAACCATAAAGTACACACACTACACGCTCACTCTGCAGAGGCATGTTACTACTGACAGATTAATTAAAATGAAGATTAAAAGCTAACTGTTAGATTTAGGGACAAGACCCTTGGTGAACCTGAGAACTGCTTTGTTCAGATGGTGGAGTCACAATGTAGGCTTATTTTTCCTCGTGTCTTTGGTGTTCTCAGTTGTCATCTGTTCCAGGTGGGTTGGGATAAATTGATGTCCTCAGATGGCAGCTTGCTGGCTTTTAAGACCCTAGATGCCACTCACCAATGCGGTGTGCAGAAGACTTTCTTAGCAAAAAGGTAGTTATGTCAGTGTCCACTGAAAATACAGTCCCCAGACTCCTGTCCTTGCTACTTTATCCTTTGAAATGTTGGGTTGAATTTAGAAAATCTTTTATTTTACGGTGTGGCCCATTTATGCTGACCTGCCCTCTAGTGGGTGCTATCACACCCTTCACCTAACCTAATTCCTGTTGACTGTGTAAGACCAACCCTCTCCCTCCTTCCTCAGCCCTGTAGCCGTCAAAGAGTCTTTTCTGTGCATAAGTCCTTCTTTAAGTCCCTGTAATAGTGGTCTCACACAATATTTGTCCTTTTGAAGCTGACTGATTTCACTCAATATAATGTTTTCTAGTTGAAACTAGGTTATGCAATGTTTCCTAAAATCATCACTGCTGCTTATCATCCATAGTGTTCCATTGTGTATATATACCATTTGTCTGTTGGTGGGCATCTAGGTTGATTCCATCCTTTTGCTGTTGTGGAGCATTGCAATAAACATTCATGTGCATGTATCTGTTCATGTGACAGCCCTTATTTCTGTAGCATAGTTTCCAAGCAGTCAGATTGCTAGATCACATCATATTTCTATTTATAGCTTTTTAAGAAAGCATCAAATTGCTTTCCAAAGAAGTTGTATCGTCTTACACTCCCAGCAGCAGTGCAAGAGAGCTCCAATTTCTCCACAGCCTCTCCAGCATTTGTTGTTTTGTGTTTTTTGGATTATTGCCAATCTCAGTGGAGTGAGATGGTATCTCATTGTAGTTTTGATTTGGATTTCTCTAAAAGCTAAAGACCATGAGCATTTCGTCATGTGTCTTTTGGCTGCTCCAATGTCTTCTTTGGTGAAGCGTCTGTCCATGTCTTTTGCCCATCGTTTAACTGGGTTATTTGTCTTTTTCTTGTTGATATTTTGCAGTATCTTGTAGATTACAGATATTAGATGTCGTTCCGATGCATAGTTACCAAATATTTTTTTCCAAGTCTGTAAGCAGTCTTTTAACTCTTGATAAAGTCTTTGGATGGATATAAGTGTTTGATAGTTAGTAGTTGCCATTTATCTATTTTCTGGAACAGTCTCTTAATAAACTTTGTTATGCAAATTGACCCAGATGTCCCCTGAAACCATGGTCCCTAGACCTCTGTTCCTGTTACTCTGTCCCTCAAAGTGTTTGTGGTATTTAGCAAACTTCTTAGCTTTCGGGTTAGTTCAGTTGTGCTGACTTCTCTATTGTGTGTTGTCCCTCACTTCACCTAAAATAATTGTTTGCTATCTAATTAGCAAATAACCTTCACTCCCCACCATTGTAACTATCACAGCCTGTTTTCTTTTGTGTTTAAACTTTTTCTTGAGTCCTTATAATAGTGGTCTCACATAATATCTATCCTTTGCAACTGACTACTTTAACTCATTATATGATATTTTACTTTGTTTTCTCAAGCCAGCCTTTGAACTCTTCTGTTCAGTTCTTTAACTTCACCATTCTTTTCTATTGCTTTAGCTACTCAACATTCAAGAGAAAGTTTCAGAGTCTCTTCTGATATCCAATTTTCTCTCTTCTTTCTTTCCTGTCTTTTTAATGACCTCTTACTTTCTTCATGGATGACGTTTTTGATGTCATTCTGCAGCTCCTCTGGTCTTCCGTCATTAGTGTTCAACCCGTCAAATCTGTTCCTGAGATGTTCTTTAAACTCAGGTATGGTATACTGAAGGTCATAGTCGGTCTTGGGGACTTATTCCAATTGTCTTCAGTATTCAAAGTGTTGTAATGACGTGTGCAAAGAGCTATAAATAGAAAACCAAAAGGGAATAACATACTCTCCATTTCTCAAGCTGAAAGAACTGAAGAAAAACTTCAAGCCTCAAGTTGCAATAGTGAGGGATTCTACAGGGAAAATATTAAAAGACTCAGGAAGCATCAAAAGAGGATGAAAGGAATATACAGAATCATTATATCAGAAAGGACAGGTTGATGTTCAACAATTTCAAAAAGTAGCATATGATTAGGAACCAATGATACTGAAGAAAGATGTCGAAAATGCATTGAACTTGTTAGTGAACAACACTGTTCCAGGAACTGATGGAATATCAATTGAGTTGTTTCAAAAAAGGATGCAGTGCTAGAAGCGCTCACTTATCTATGTCAAGAAATTTGGAGGACAGCTATCTCACCAGCTGACTGGAAGAGATCCATATTTGTGCTTATTCCCAAGAAAGATGATCTAACCAAAGGTGTAAATTATCAAGCAATATCGATAATATCACACACACCGACCACTAAGGCCAAAGATGAGGAGGCTGCTTCTACAGTCTGAAATTGATCGAACTTGCAATAAGGATGCATTGATAATTACTGGTGACTGGAATGTAAAAGTTGGAAACAAAGAAGAAGGATCAGTATTTGGAAAATACAATCTTGGTGATAGAAATAATGCCAGAGATTGCGTGACAGAATTTTGCAAGACTAATGACTTTTTCACTGAAAATACCTGTTTTAACCAACACGAATGGTGACTGTACACATGGACCTCACCAGATGGAATACACAGGAACCCAATTAATTACATCTGTGGAAAAAGACAATGGAAAAGCTCCCTGTCAGCAGTCAGTAGAAGACCAGGTGCTGACTGTGGTACAAATCATCAAATGCTCATATGCAAATTCAAATTGAAAATGAAGAAAATTAGAACAAATCTGCAAGAGCCAAAGTATGACCTCAAGCATATCCCTCCTGAGTTTAAAGACCATCTCAAGAACAGATTTGATATGTTGATCACTAATGACCAAAGACCAGATAAATTATGGAATGACATCAAAGACATCATCCATGAAGAGAGCAAGAGGGTCATTAAAAAGACAGGAAAGACAGAAAAGACCCAACTGGATGTCAGAAGAGACTTCAGAACTTGCTCTTTAATGTCAATCAGCTAAAGCAAAAGGAAGGAGTGGTGAAGTAAAAGACCTAAACAGAAGATTTCAGAGAGCAGCTTGAGAAGAAGAAAGTATTATAATGGCATGTGCAAAGAGCTGGAATTGTCTATTTCTCTTTTCAGTGTTGTTAGAGTTTGTTTTGTGTATTAACAACCCTATCACTAGGTGCATAAATATTTAATATGGTTATGTCCTTCTGATGTATTGACTCTTTAATCATTACATAGTGTCCTTTATCCATTTTGGTGGATTTTATTTTAAATCCTATTTTATGAGAAAATAGTATTGCCACACCTGCTCTTTTTGAATAGCTATTTGCTTGATGTATTTTTTCCATTCCTTCAGTTTTAGTTTATGTCTTTAAGTCTAAGGTGTGTTTCATGTAGGCAGCATATAGATGGATAGTGTGTTTTTATCCAGTCTGCCACTGTCTGTCTCTTTACTGGTACCATTAATCATTCAGCATGATTATTGGAAGGTATGAGTTTCTTGTTGTCATTTTGATGTCTTTTTTGTGCATTTTGACAGTTTCTTTTTTCCGCTTAATTTTCTATGTTGACTCATCTTTCTTCATGTGTTTTCTTTTCATCTTCTTTATTGTTGTTCATTTTGTATTTATTGAGACTTCAGATTTTTCTTCTGTTTTATTTTTATGCCTAGAATTGTCGATTTCTCTTGTGGTTACCATAATACTTACCCCTATTTTTCTAAATTCAAGTCTTTTATTTCTTTGTATTATCTTGACTTCCTCTCCATGTGAAACACATGACTACATTTTTTTGGTTCCTCTTTTTTGTTTAATCTTGTCATCTTTTGTATAATTATATCTCTGTTTCCTTCTGTGTTGTGTTTTAGCTTTGATTCTTTTTTGTGATTTTCTTATCTGTGTTGATAACTGGTTTCTCTGTCCTATGTTCTAGCCTTGTGCTGTTATTAGATGTTATTGATTTCCTAACTATAAGGACTCCTTTTAGTATTTCTTGTAATTTTGATTTGGTTTTGGGAAAGTCTCTAAATTCTGTTTATTTGGAAATGTACCAATACCACCATCATATCTGAGAGACAATTTTGCTGGATATATAATCCTTGGTTGACAATTTTTTCCTTCAGGACTTTGTATATGTTTTAGTCAGCTAGGGCTGCTCTAACAGAAATACCACAGAGTGGATGGCTTTAACAAAGGAAGCTTTATTCTTACATAGTGCGGTAGGCTGCAAGTCCATATTCAGGGTGTCCGCTCCAGCGGAAGGCTTTCCCCCTTGTTGGCTCTGCAGGAAAGTCTGGTATTGCATCAGTCTTTGTCTAGGAAGCACCTTGGCACAGGAAGCTCAGATCTGAAGGACGCACTCTTCTCCTGGTGCTGCTTTCTTGATGTTACGAGGTTCCCAATTCTCTGCTTGTATCTCTTTCCTTTTATTTCTTATAGGATGAAAGGATTAAGGGTGGGGCAAGCCTTACTCCAGGGAAACTCCCTTTACAGTGGAGCAGGGAGGTGATCCTATGAAGGGATTTACAGCCCCACCCTAATCCTTTAACATACAGCATAGGAAAACCACAAAATGGAGGACAGTCACCCAGCCACATGGCTACACATATTTTGGGGGGGACACAAGTCAATCCATGACAATATATGTCATCCCATTGCCTTTTTACCTACATGATTTCTGCTTAGTAGTTCAAACTTACCCTTATTGACTCTCCTTTGTAGATTTTCTTTTGTTGTTGTTGTTTGTTTGTTTATCCCTAGCCACTTTTAAAATTCGACGGCACTCGGCTTTGCTTTTGGCTCCTTATCTTTGGTTTTGGAAGTCTGATTATGTCTTGATGTGTTTCTTTTGGGATCTACCTTGTGTGGAGTTTGATGAGCATCTTTGATAGCTATCTTCCCATCTTTTGTGATACCAGGGAAGGTTTCTGTCAACAATTTTCTCTGTGTTTTCTGTTTTCTTCCATGTTCTGGTACTCCAGTTACTCATACAGTATTCCTCTTGACAGAGTTCCACATAATTTTTAGTCTTTCAATATTTTCTGAAGTTATTTTATCTGATTTTTCCTCAAATACATTGGTTTCAAGTGTTTTATCTTCAGTTTTACTTTGTGACTTTTATTGACTCAATCCTCTCTTTTGACTTTTTATTAATATGTCTAATTCTGAAATTTTACTATTAATCTGGATTTCTGCATGCTGTCTCTCTGTGGTTTCTTGCAGCTTGTTCAATTTGTCATCATGCTATGTTGCATTTTGCCTGATCTGTCTGATGTCTTGAAGAGTTCTGTATATCAATTTTTTGTATTCCACTTCAGGAAGTTCTCTTCATCTGGAAAAGTTCTCAATGCTTTGTTCTGGGAACTTTCTGAAGACATTGTGGTCTGCCTTTTTATGTGATTTAATATTGACTGTTGTTTCTGAGCCATCAGTAAGTCGCATTTGTTTATATTATGTTTGCTTACTGCGTTCTAGCTTCTCATTTTGTTTTGTTTTGAAATGCCTGAATAGTTTGGTCTTGTGAACTAGTTTGAGTACTGCCACCTTTGAAGCTCTAAAGTCCTGTCACCAGATGGTCAGAGCTGTTACTAGGCATGTGAGTCTGGGAATCCATTTAATTTTCTTGTATATATTCAGCTCAGGTGTCCAGGTAGTTGTTCTCCAAATGTGTGGTGCAGACTCTCCCTTACAGTCCTAGATGGGCAGGGGTGATTGATATAGGCATCTGTCTGCATTCTCTGAGAAAGGCAGGGGGCTGACAACTACCTGTGACTGTCTGTGAGGAAAGCATGTCCCTGTTGCTTAAAAAGCATAAATGGATACATTTTTCAGGTACATTATAGGTGCACAATGCTGTATGCAGGTATGAAAGTCTTTCAAAATCTGTGGACTCTTTATGTCTGTGTCTAGGTAAAGCAAATATTTCTACCTGAGTTCCTAGTTTAGGGCCAGCAGATTATTTCTTCCCCTTTTAGTCAAAGTTTTTCCTCTCCAAGGGTAGGAGAATGGCCTGGATGCAGTGCAGAGTGGGGAGGGGGAAGGGCAAGTAAAAGAGAGAAAAGTTTATCTCAAAAGAAAGTTTTAGATCTGTGCACAGTAGGTTAGACATAAGTTACTTAGCTTTTGGTGATCAAATGCCATTTCTCACCAATTCTAGAGGCATGAGTTGGCTCTCTGCTGCTTAGTCTCTCTCACACTGGGAAATGTTTTCCAGACACCACTGCTTCGTTCACCAAGCTCACTGCATCCAATGTACCTTCGGGGTCCCAGTTCCAGACCAACTCTCCCTTCCCTGTCACTTAGTCTGATTTCTCAACTTTCCCTTTCATGTTCAGAGCTCCTAAAATGTCATGCACAATGGATTCATTTATTTGGGGGGAGTCTTTTTTGCTAAAGTGATCAAAGGAATCATCTGACTACTCTGCTGTCTTAGCCCCACTTTCCTAAAGCAATCACTCTTGTTGTTTCTCAGTGGTTTCCACTCAGCTTGCTTTCCTGCAGAAACAGAGAGATCACTCCTCACTGGGGCAGCTCTTTCCATCCTTGGACAACAATGATTAAGCGAAAATCTATTTTCCTGTGCCTTCTAATTATTATTTTTATGTCATAATGAGTCAATGTGTGTGCATGGTACACCTTGTACTCAACTACTAGCCAAAAGGTTGACAGTTAAAACACACCCAGTGGCACCATAGAAGAAAGACCTGGTAATCTGTTTCTATAAAGATTACAGTCAAGAAAACCCTACTGGATGGGCCTACTCTGTAATAGGTGGGGTCAGCAAGAATCAGAATTGAGTCAGGTTTGAGTTTTTGTGTGTGTTTGGAACAGTCCCTGGTACATACTAAAACACTAGAAAACTACTAGTATTATTAGTAGTCGTTACATCAATGTTATTTACAGCAGTACCTAATCTAACTCTTTTTTACATGACTGCCTCAGTGGAAGGAATAACATTGCTTTGATTATTAAGGTTGTGTGTCATCTTGGTTGGGCTGTGATTCTCAGTGGCTTGGCAGATATGATGTAGTTTTGCTGTACTCTATAGCTTTGCTCTCTACTCTGCACACATAGGGTTATCATCAGGAATCAGGTTTACAGCAACTTCTGGCATAGTGGTTAAATGCTGTGGCTGCTAACCAAAAGGTCAGCAGTTCAAATCTGCCAGGAGCTCCTTGGAAAGTTTATTGCATAGATCTACTCTGTCTATAGAATTGCTATGGGTCAAAACTGACAGGAGGTTTGGTTTTTTTTTATATATATATGTATAATGATACAATCACTTCCATAATGAAATATAATGTGATCACCTCCATGATGGGGTCTACTGTGTGTAGCTCACACCTTGTGGGTGTGGCCTGATTCAATATAGGTGGTCTTTTGGGTAAGGCTTGGGGGATTTTGCTCACTCTGGATCCTGTTCTTCTGACCTCTGGCATTGGGGCTTTAGTTAGCAACTTAGCTGCCATGTTGCTTGCCAGTCTTGGAATCTGTTGGTCTTCATAGCCTGTGAACAAAAGCCTATCTGTCTACCTCTCAATCTTTGGTTTGCCAACCCCTGAGCCTATGTGAATCAGGAGACAATCTCCAGCCTGGTCCCCAGACTTGGAACATTCCGGCCTCTATAACCACGTGAGTTTTTTCCTTGATATAAATCTCTCTGTGTTTATACTTCCTATGATTTACTGGTTTCACTTCCCTGTAGAACCCAAACTAAAAGAGTTATCCCGGCTCTTCTCTTTTTTATGTTAAACATCATCATTTTTCATCCATCCTTCCTCATGTAGTGTGGATTCCCATCCCTTCAATTTCCTCTTACTGTCCTGATGCATGCTGGTTTCTAACCAGTTGATGATTATCTGAAAATGTGGCCTTTTACAATTGGAAGCCAGATACCCCATGTGAGGGACAAGGTTGGTTGCTTGGTGGCTAGTAATACTGCCTGGGATTAGTAATGACCCTCATCAAAGCATGAAAATTCAAATCATGGAGTGGTGGGCAGTGACAGCATTCCTTCCTCCAGAGGTATTAAATAGTACCTCTTGAGGAAAATGGGAGCTTTTAGGCACTTGGCTACTGACACGAAAATCAGCAATTAGAACCTAACAGTTATGCTGTGGAAGAAAGATGTGGCATCTTTCTGGTTCCATAAAGATTCCAAACTTATTGCTATTGAGTCAATTCCAATTCATAGAGACTTCATAGGACAGACTAGAAATGTCGCATTGGGTTTTCAAGGAGTAGCTAATGGATTCAAACTGCTGGTCTTTTGGTAGCAGCTATAGCTCTTAACCACTGCGATACCAGGTCTCCTTCCATGAAGATTACAGCATTGGAAATTCTATAGGAGTAATTCTACTCTGTTCTGTAGGGTTGCTATGAGTTGGAATCAACTTCACAGTGATGGCATTAACGGGTTGGGGCTGAGGTGGGATGCAAATGAATAATCTGGCTTTCTGGAAGAATCAGGCCTCCTAGAGTTTTAATAGTTTAGCCATAAAGCTAAACATTCAGGCTCTACAAGGTTTCTCAGGCTCAAAAAGCTATAGGGCCTCAGCAAGGTGATATCTAAAAGTTGGTTCTCAACTTTTCTATCAGGGAGACAAGAGGAAGTGGTGGGAACTGGGGCAACTTGGAAAGTACACGCCCCATCTACAGGAGGAAGCACTTACTCTATTCATGTCAATTATTTTCATCTAAGATTATCCTGGCTAAACACAAATACTGTGATGCTTAGGTCTTCATTTCTACCCACAGGTGCCTCAGAAGATATATCTGTGGACCTGCTCCCAAAAGGTCACAGCCTTGAGAACTCTATGGAATAGCTCAACTCCGTACACAAGAGTTCCCACCAGGAATCAAATTCACAGCAACTATTTTTTGGCTTATTGTCCTGGGGGAAGGTTAGATGTCCCAGGGCAGTTGGGATCCATCCCTCACATACACTTGTGTAAGCAGAGCTCACAGGTATCTGAGAGGGAGGTGGGCAGTCATGCAGTGGGCCTGAGCAACCTAGGAGCCAGGCTTCTGCTCTTTGGGGATCATTAATGCTAACAATTCTAGTGGATGGAGGTGATCCTGTCTGGGGTCAATTGGTGGGAGAGAAATCCAAGCTCTCTGGGAAGAAAATGCCCTGAGGACAGGAGAGGATGACCCAGTGACCCAGGCCTACTCAGGACCAGTAAGTGGTGACTTTGAGTGAGCTACAAGGAGGGACCTTCCTTATCTTGTCTAAAGCTAGAGGGATTTCGGCCAGAACGACAGCAAATGTTGCATTAATCTCAAGCATGGCAGGGGACATGGATTTCAGCAGTCATGCCCTGAGGCATCCACTATCCATCTTCTTCTCTCTCAGGGACTAGACTGGGGATTGCTGACCTTCTGTAGCGAGTAATCCCTGAGGGAAAAGCAAATTCCTGGAAAATGCAATGTGGTTCAAGCTAGTCATTCATTCTTTTTAAACTAGTTTTCAAAGCACTACATTACTTTGAGGAAATTTAAATAAAAAATATATAAAGAAAAAATAACGTTTTGGCTTTTTTTCCTTTTCTTCTTCTTCCTTATAAAGTGCCTCCACTTCTGTTTTCCTGGAATAACCACAGTTAGAAGTGATAAGGTGTCCTTTCAAAGTTTTTAGTCTGCATATACAAAAACATGGATGTCATTTGCTTTTGCTTCACTTTTTTAGAGAGTCCTAAGCCTTGCTTTAAAGAGAATCTCAGTGTTATTATCTTAGGCTTCCTAGTGCGTCAGTACATGTAGATCCAGCTCACCCCACTGCTCCATTTGCACAACAAAGAGGCCAGACCATGTGGAGGGTCCATTCTGGTGAGATAGCACCCATTGCTTTCATGGACCCAGCTCCCTCTTTGGCCATTGTTGGGGGGTCATGTCTGCTCAGCCAGACTCATCTTTGCCCAAGGCAGGTCTCAATGCTCCAGAACTGCCCCTTCACTGTGGTCACTGTGCCAGAAGGACAAGAGGAATTGGGAGAGGCCAAAGTGGCCCAGTACACTGGGCCTAGGTGTGAAACAGACACTGCTGCTTGCAGTATCAGAGCACAGGCCCACGCAGCAAGGCCTTCATTGACTTCGGACATCTCCAGCCACAAGGATGTGTTTGTTCTTTCCAGGACAGGTCATCACAGGCCCATTCTTGTCTCCATTTAACAAGTTTCTTTTGATTAAGACCAAAAACGGCTCACAGAGAAATTGCTGCTTGACAGATATTTCTCACTTACTTAAAAAACAAACAACAACAACCAAAAGGCACAAACTCAACACGAGAGAGTTGATTCTGACTCTTGACAACCCCGTGTGTTACACAGTAGAACCATTCTACTGCATTTTCTTTACTATGACCTTTGTGGAAGCAGATTGCCAGGCCTTTCGCAAACCACTTGTGCCACTTGGGGACATTTCCCAACTATAAAGAAGACCAGTCTGGGTGCTGCCAGAGAGATCCAAGGTGTTCTAGAGCATCAGAGGAAGATGTGATCACAGCTGGTAGAAGGAGACTGGAAACAACATCCTAATAATAAGCATTCCTGAGTCCCTGCAGAAGTCAGGTATCATGCTAACCACCTCAGACACTTGATCTTATTCAACCTACACTCATTCACGGTAAGTATCATCCCTCTAATTGAATAGGTTGGGAAATAGTCTTCAAAGATGTGCAGTGACTTGCCCAGGGCCACGTAATTGACAAGTGGCAGAGCAAGGTTAAGGTCCAATGTCCTGGGCTACAAAGTGTTGACTCACATATATTTTGCTCTGCAGCAGGAGAGGTTTAAGATGAACCTGGAAGTTGAAAGCGACTTGTCAAACGGAGACGGGAGGGGGGCAATCCAAGCTGAAGGCATGACCCGAACAAAAAATTGGAGGCAAGCAGTCATGTGATAGCTCAGAAAGAGACTTTTGGGATCAGGCCAGGAAGAAAGGTTCAGGTTGCTTGTAGAAAGGCTTGAAAGCCTTTATAAGGGGTTTTACCTTTCCCAGAAGGTCATAGGAGTCACTGATGGAGGGCAGAGGCCCAATCTGGCAGCATTGAGGAAAAGCTCAACTGTGAGGAAAGGAAGTGAAGACAGAGAAGGGAAGAACTGTGGAGGAGGTGGGGCATGCTGGAGACAGGAGCTGGAGGCTGAGAAAAAGGACAAACTGTGTCCTTCTTGTGGGCCTCGAGCATGCTTGGGGACATCTACACAGAGAAGTTGGTCCTTGGCTGGAGGTGCAGTAAGCCAACCTCAGTGAGGATCCTGGCAGCACACACCACACTGGGAGGAGAGTAAGAGGCTGGGGTGAGGCTGATGGATTGAGGAAGAAAGGGACTTATGGCTGGTCAAGGTGAGGAACTACTCTGTGTTGATTCGGTTGAGGGATGAAGAAGGGACAGGGTCTGGTGAAAACCGGTGTCAATAGTTACACCTTTCCTTCAGGCCCACCTCAGCTGTGGTAAGTCTGTGTATCCATGTATGTTGGTCAGGCTCCCTCGTAGTAGTGGATGGTGTCTTAGCATCTTAGGGTGACTGTAGCAAGGTATAACAAATTTTGTGGCTGGTAAAGAACAGGAGTTTATTTTCTCACAGTTTTTGAGGCTAGAACTCTGAGTTCAGGGTGCCAGCAGTTCCACGTTCTCTCTGACGGCTCTAGGGGAAGATCCTTTCTTGTCTCTCTGGCATCTGGTAATGCCAGGCACTTCATGGGTCACGGGATCTTCTTTTCTCTGTCTGTGTTTCTTCTCCTCTTTTATAAGGTGGGCTAGGAAACACCCCAGTGGGGTATGCAGAGTCCTTAAAACCAAACACCAAACCAGTTGACTGAGTCAACTCCAGCTCATGGCGACCCCATCTGTTTCAGAGTAGAACTGCACTTCATAGAGTTTTCAATGGCTGTGAGCATGCAGAGGTCTTCGGGTAACATAAAATGATCCAAACCATAGCTAAGGAAATACATCAAAATCAGTCTTCCAGCTGTGAGATTCATTTTGTCAATTAAGAAGTCCTTCCTTTCCTCTAACAGTTAATGACACATTACCTGTGAATCTGTTTTCATCATCCCTAAAGCAAAGGATGGCGCAAATCATTAACATGCTTTGCTGCTAACTGAAAGCTTGAAGATTTGAATCCATCCAGATACACTTCGAAACAAAAGCTTGCCATTTACTTCTGAAAAATCAACCACTGAAAACTCAATGGAGCACAGACCTACTCTGACACATATGAAATCATCATGAGTTCAAATCAGCTCCACAGCAACTGGTGCTTACTTGGATATTCCTCAAAGATCATATTTCCAAACAAGGTGATGTTCATAGGTCCTAGGGCTAGAAACTCAACATAAATTTCAGGCAAACACAGTCTGGTTCATAACAGGTGATGTCTGTTTTCATTTGTACAGCATTAGACTTGCAGCATTTGCTATGTACTGGGCAGGGTCTGAGTTCTGTGCCCAAGCTGGAGTAGCAGTACGCACACTGTCCCATCTATGGGACATCTCTGCCATACCAGTCAGGTTGCCACACCAACCTCCTACCAAGCATGTTCAGGACTGACCTCTAAGCCTTTGTTCAAGCTTCCTACTGTCTGGGATTCCATCTTTCACACTGAACTTATCATTTCTTCAAGACCTACCTCAAAGTTCACTTTCTCTAGAAGCTTTCACTCAGCAGTGCAGTGCCTGGCTCACTCTATCCTGGTTGGCATTGCATACATCTGTATGCTTTCTTCTTTTCCTGTTATCTATGGTGAGAAGAAAATGTCTGTTCTTTAAAGGTACCCCCTTGGGTATTTGCATTGTGGACACACTAGGTCACTAAGACATCCCCAAAGAGAAAACAAGAACTTTTTATCTCCCCCATAAACCTAAGATGAGTTTGGCACACAAACAGAGACCAACAATCACAGAATGCTCAGCGAGAATTCCCTTCCATCTCTCTGGGGACTTGTAGCTCTGGGAACCTGACTTTGGAACATGCACAGAGGATGTGGTAAGATCCAGGCCAGAGCATGGAGGAGCTGAAGCATGCTTCCACCATGATGGCTGTTTGAAACAAGGGACCTTGCTGATGATCCAGCCTTCCCACTCTACTGATGGCAAAACAGAAGTCCTAGGTGGGGGACAGAGCTGAGCCTCGCCCCAGCTTCCTAGACCCCAGTTTTGCTAAAACCCAATTTTCTAGGCCTCAGATCCTTGAATTCTCAGAAACAATTGCCTCTGAGTTGATTCTGTCTTGTAGCAACCCTGTATGATACAGCACAACTGCTCCAATCTTTATGAAAGCAAACTGCACAACTTTCTCCTGTGAAGTGACTGATGGATTTGAACTCTCAACCTTTCAGTCACAGCTGAGTCCTTTAACCACTGTACCACCAGGGCTCCTTGACTTCTCATAAGCATTCCCCATTTTGGAAACACTCCTTTCTATTCACTAAGACTCTGCTAATAACAGGGACTTGAAGCAAACCAAGGAGAAGTATCAGATTGTATGAACCCATGTTGAAATTTTACATTCATTTGTGAAACAATTGAAGTCTCTCTCTGTCCTGTCTAGAGTTGGTTGTTGTAGTTGCCATTGAGTCAGCTCCAACTCATGGTGACTCCATCTATAACAGAATGAAACACTGTCCAGTCTGGCATCATCTTTGTCATCATTATTGCTACTATTGTGCCAATCCATACATTTGAAGGTTTCTATCGCCTTCCCTCATCTACTTTACCAAACAAGTCCAAAGTAAGTAAGCTGAACTCTTGGACAATATTCTACAATCCATAGGGTTTTCATTAGCTAATTTTTGGAAGCAGATTGCCAGTCTTTCTAGGCTGTCTTAGTCTGGAAGCTCTGCAATCCATCTGTTTGAGGGCTTCTACCACCTTCACTGGTCCTCCACTTAGTAAACAAGTCCAAAGTAAGTAAGATGAACTCTTGGATAATATTCTATGATCCATAGGGTTTTCATTAGCTGATTTTCGGAAGCAAGTTGCCAGTCTTTCTAGGCTATCTTAGTCTGGAAGCTCTGTTAAAACCTGTGCACCATGAGTGACCCTGCTGGTATTTGAAATACTAGTGGCGTAGCTTCCAGCATCAGAGCAACACACCAGTTACGACAGTATGACAAACTGACAGGTCGTGGCCCAAAGTATAAGCTCCGTGAAGTCAAGGGCCATGCCCGGCACTTAGAAGTAGTTCAGTTAACATGTGCTATGCAGTAGACCTTTCCCAGTGGTAGTGTCTCTGGACTCAGGTCACAGGCTTTACAGGACAGATGTGTGTTGTCCAGATGCTGAGCAAGTTTCAGGTAGCTGGAAGTTGGCATCACAGTGTAGTGGGAGGGAGCCCAGAGGGCTGGAACACAGCTTCAGGGTGGTGATGATGACAGGGAAGAGAAGCAATGCTGGCAAAGGGCTTTGGCCTTGAATTGGGGAAGAATCATTTTATTTCCTGGCCATACGAGAAAGAAGAAGGGGAAGCCTACTGCTAAGCCCACTTTGAGTCTAGTTTTATCATAAGGTCAACAGCCTTTGTGTTAACTTAAATCACTGCCACACAAGTGGTCACAGTCATATCCTTTTTCAATACATCTGTTTACTGGCGTGATTAGGGGAGCCCTGGGTCCTTTTAGAAGATGAGATCTTACTGGCCTAAGAAGCTGGGCAGGGCCAGAAGAGAGGAGAAGGCTCCTCCTCTTTCCCCACTAGGGGTGAGCTTGGCTAGGGTAGGGTGTCTGGACTAATAGAGAAGTGATACGTTATCAGGTGCTACTATTCCAGCAGTCCTCAAATGGTTGGGCTCCTTGGCAGTGTCCACACAAGCACACAGGTCTGGTTTGTGGAGGACTTGGGGCTCCAGAAAGAGCTTTCCTGACACTTAGATTCTCAGTCTCCAACTGGGGCAAAGAGAGGTTTCAGACTAGTTGAGCTACAACGTGAAAATGGAAGCTACTTATAGATGCCACATGCCTAATATCTAACAAAGCGTAGGAAACAAACCCAGGTGAGCAAGGGAGAACACAGGTGACTGAATTGCTACATAAACAGGATAGCAGCATAACCAAAAACAAAGCACCTTCATTCTCTCTCAGCAGTCTCCTGCAAACCTGTATTTGGACCCATGATTCCCTTCAGGAAAGCATCAAGCAGGTCCCATAGCCTTCCTGGTCCCATCAGTATGACTCCATCCACATCATTAAGGTTGACCTTACTCTGAGGAGACAGCTCTTCTCTGGTGGTATTTTGAGCATCTTCCAACTTGAGGGGCTCGTTTTCCAGCAACATATGAAAATATGTTCCATTGCTATCCACTTTGCTATACACAAAGTTTTCTCTGATTTTTTCAGAAGTAGACTGCCAGGTTCTTCTTCTTGATCTTAGTCTAGAAGCTCTGTTGAAATCTTTCCACCATGGATGATCCTGCTGGTATTTTTGAAATACTTGTGGCATAGCTTCCAGTATTATACAACATGTTTATCACACACAACACGCAAGCCACCATAGGATGGTCACTATTTATTGTGGAAAGGTTCAACACATAAGCAGGACAGAACAATATTAAATATTAATACACCCAATACCAGAGCATCTGAGTACGCTGAGCAAATGCTGACAACATTGAAAAATGAGATAGATCACTACACAATAATAGTTGGAGTCTTCAACTTCACTTTCAATAATGGACAGATCATCCAGAAAAAAGCTCAGTAAAGATATAGAAGACCTTATTGTGACAATCAACCAACTAGACTTTGTCAACATGTAGAATCTTTTATCCATCAACAGACAAGTACACTTTCTTCTCCAAAGCACATGGAACATTTTCCAGAATAGACCATGTGTTAGGACATAAAGCAAATCTCAACAAAATCCAAACCACTGAATTATTGCAAAGCATCTTCTCGGACCATAAAGCTGTAAAAATTGAAATCAATAGCACAAAAATTATAGGTTGAAATTCAAATTCATGAAAACTGAACAACACCTTGGTCAAAAAGCCAAGGGTTAGAAGAAACCAAGGACAAAATAAAGAAATTTATGGAATCAAATGATGATGAAAACACATCCTACCAGAACCTACTGGATACAGCAAAAGCAGTACCCAGAGGTCAATTAATCTCTGTAAATGCACACATCTGGAAAGAAGAAAGGATCCAAGCCAAAGAATTAACACTACAGCTTGAACAAGTAGAAAGAGAGCACAAAGGAACACCTCAGTCACCAGAAGAAAACAGATAATAAAGAGTAGAGTGGAGCTAAATGAATTAGAGAATAGAGGAACAATTAAAAAAATTAACAAAACCAAAAGCTGTTTTTTTAAAAGATCAATAAAATTGATAAATGTTCAGGTAAACTTACAAAAGAAAAATAGGAGAGGAAATAAATAAACAGAAAAAGAAATGAGACTTGAGATGTCACAACAGACCCAACTGAAATCCACAGTATCATAACAGAATACTATGAAAGACTGTACTCTAACAGATTTGAAAACATAGAGGAAATGCACAGATTTCTAGATTCATATCACCTACCAAAATTGTTGCAAGAAGTACAACAACTTAATAAACCCATCACAAAGGAAGAGATTGAAAAAGACATAAAAAAAAACTACCAGCCATAAAAAGTCCTGGCACAGATGGCTTCACTAGAGCATTCTACCAAACTTTTAGAGAAGAGTTAACTCCAAGACTGCCAAGGCTACTTCACAGCATAGAAAGGGATAGAATACTCCCAGATTCATTCTATGAAGCCAGCATAACCTTGATACCAAAGCCAGGGAAAGATTCCACTAAAAAGGAAAATTACAGACCAGTATTACTCACGTAGCTAGATGCCAAGATCTTCAACAAAATTCTTGCCAATAGAATTCAACAACATTTTCAAAAAAGAATCCATCATGACTAAGTAGGTTTCATACCAGGGTTACAAGTCTGGTTCAACATCAGAAAAGCAATTAATGTGATCAACCACATAAATAGCACAAAGGATAAGAATCACTTGATTTTATCAATTGATGCAGAAAAGGCACTGGACAAAGTCCAACATCCATTCATGCAAAATAGGAATAGAGGGGAAATTCCTCAATGCAATAAGGGCTATCTATGCAAAGCCAACTGCCTACAACATCCTGAATGGTGAGAGACTGAAAGAATTCCCTTTGAGAATGAGAACTAGGCAACGATGCCCACTTTCACTGCTTCTATTTAACATTGTATTAGAGGTTCTAGTCAGAGCAATTAGAGAAGACAAAGAAATAAAGGATATCCACATCAGCTAAGAAGTAAGAATCTCCCTATTTGCAGATGATATGATTGTGTATAAAGAAAATCCTAAGGAATCCATGATTAAACTACCTGAACTAATAAAGGAGTTCAGCAAAGTATCAGGATATAAAATAAACATGAGTAAATCAATATGATTCCTTTATAGCAACAAAAAGGTTATCAAAGAAGAAATCACCAAATCAATACCATTCACCTGAATATGGAGAACATTTTAAAAATAGATTTCAATCATTGACTGAGACTAAATGAGTTGGTGGGTGACATGAAGAAAGCAAAAAGTCATTAAAAGATAGGAAAGAAAAAACCAAAATGGATTTCAGGAGACTCTGAAACCTGCTTTTGAGTGTAGAGTAGCTAAAACAAAGGAAGAAATGAAAAGAACAAGCAGAAGGCAAAGTAAAGTATTGTAATGAACTGTGCAAAGACCTTGTGTTCAAAAAACAAAAGGAAAGAACATTCTTACTATTTCTTATGTTGAAAGAACTGAATAAATATTCAAGCCTCGAGCTGAAATTGTGAAGGCTTCTAAGGACAAAATATCAAACAACTAGGAAGCATCAAAAGAAAATGGAAGGAATATAGAGTCATTGCAACAAAATTTTTGGTTGATTTCTTAGTCTGGGCTCTCTATAGAAGTAAACAAGTACGGCTTATAAATATATACATAGAGAGAAATTTTTATATCCTGGAAGTGGATCCTAGAATTGTAGAGCTGGAGTGTCCCAAATCTGTGGGTCAGGCTGGAGGCTTCTCCTGATTCATATAGCCACAGGGCTGGCAAACCCAAGCTCTGCAGATCAAACACCCAGGCTACTGTTCACAGGCTGCAAAGACTAATGAGTTCCAAGAATGGCAGGCAAGACAACAGGTTAGCTGCTAGTTCAAGTCCCAAGAGATGGAGGTCAGGTGAACAGGAACCAGCTGCAAGATCCAAACAGAACAAATGCCCCTGAGCCTTGCCAGTAATTCTACCTATATTGTACGCAGGCCTCACTTGCAAGAAAACTACTTTTAAACTGATTAGCTAGTCACAACAGATTCCATAATGGAGAGGAGATCATATTACATCAAATCTCACCATGGAGGTGATCCATTATCATACAAATACCAATTCCTTGATAATCGTGTCCTGGCCAAGTTAACACACAACCTTAAGGAGAATAGTCCATCCTTTGTCAACTTGGCACCTGTACACATCTTCTTAAAATCTACATAATCTTTTAAGAGATACAACTACAAAGGCATACTTGTACCTAACGTGATACAATAAACATACATACAATCAAATACTCACTAGCGCTGTTTACATCTTACATTTTATAAGTGAAGAAACCAAAAACATCTGATGTATACATACAAGGCAGAAATACACAACAATTACAGTCCTCATTTCTGTAACTGGTCACATGGCTGTAACTGATATTCAGAACTACCTTCTTCTACCACCTGTTCTGTATTCCTTTTGCCTTCAGCAAGCATCTAAGCTGATTGTAGTTCTTTGCCTGGGGGGTGGGGTGGACCAAACCTTCATTCCTGAATGGTCTGGGCCATTAATAGTCATGTTGGATTGCTGCAGTTTTACACTGACTTGAATCATAGGGCATGGGAGTAGTAAGATATGCCCTAAAGGATCTCCTGCAGTTCAGATACATCCTTCTTCACTTTTTCTGTGTAATATAGATCCAATTTCCTCTTGGAAAGCAGGATCAATCACACCATCCAGTATGGTGTCCAATGAAGTCTTTCATTACTTGTTGATTCAGAGGCATAAGGAGCCCAAAGTGGCCGGATGGCATTCTTAACTTTCTGTTCAATGAAATTAGTGAATTGTATATGCTTTAAACCATCTCCAAGTGAAAGAGTGCTTCTCTTTGGAACTAAGACCTCTAGACCTGCAGACTATAAGGTCACAGTGACAGGAAGCAAAAGTTTTGCAAGTGGGTTATTAGGGGTAATGGTGAGTGGTACCACCCCATTTCCACCCCTTGATTCCTGGACTCATGACTTGTAGCTCTGGAAGAAATAGCACCATTTGGATGATGGTTTAAAGGCATATTCATTCTGCTGGAGAGTATTGCCTCAACCCTGCAAGGTACCTAGCTTGTACTGCAGTTGTCTCTTGAGAAGGCCATTTCAACATTCTATCAAGCCACCTACTTCAGGGTGATGATGGGAAACACTGTAAGACCAATGAATTCCATGAGCATGTGCTCATTGCCACACCTCATTTGCTGTGAAATGAGTCCCTTGATGAAGGTAATGCTGTGTAGGATACCATGACAGTGGAATATTGTATTCTGTAAATCCACGAGTGGTAGTTTTAGCAGAAGAGTTGTGTGCAGGGAAGGCAATTTCATATCCGGAGTAAGCATGTATTCCAGTAAGAACAAAACACTGCCCTTTCCGTGATGGAAGGAGTCTAATATAATAGCCTCACAGCTGGTTGCCGACTGATCACCTCAAGGAATGGTACCATATCAGGGTATCAGTCTTGGTCTTTGCTGCTGGCATTCTGAATATTCAGCAGTGTCTGTAGCCAAGTCAGCCTTGATGAGTGGAAGTCTATGTTGCTGAGCCCATGCATTACCTCCAACCTTGCCGCCATAGTCACTTTATTCATGAGCCCATTGGGCAATGGCAGGAATGGCTAAGGAAAGAGGATGACTGATTCCCATAGAATACACCATCCTCTCTACTTGAATGTTAAAATCATCCTCTACTGAATTCATCCTTTGGTGAATATTCCTATGAGACACAAGTATCTTCACTTCTTTGATCCGCTCAGAGAGGTCTATCCACATATCTCTTTCCCATACATTCTTAGTCCCTTATTTTCAAATCATGTTCCTTCCCATGTCCCTGATCATCTAAACCATTGGCCACAGTACATGAATCAGTATATAACTGCACATCTTGCCATTTATCCTTCCAAACAAAGTAAACAACCAGGTGCACTGCTCAAATTTCTGCCTTTTGGAAGAATTTACTTTACTACTGTTCTTTAGGGAGGCCCCAGAAAGCAGTTGTAGTGCTACTGCTGTCTTCTTTTGAGTGGCATCTGCATATTGTACAGAACTGTTTGTAAAGCAGGCGTGAGTTTGCAGATGTAAATGGCATTATTCTCTTGGTGGTATGAGGTCCACCTCTTTGCTTGCTTTTTATTTCTTGTGAGATACAAGGTGGTGCAAGCCACACCCCAGGAAAATTTCCTTTACATTGGATCAGGGATGTGACATGGGTGAGGCTGTTACTATCCTACCCTAATCCTCTTTGACATAATCCAATCTTGTCTCAAGTACAGGCAGTTGTTAAGACTTATATGGGAATGCACCTACAGGATGTTGTCCTACTGGCATCTTACTACAGGGGAGTGGAGAGGGTGGAGAGGAAGGAACAGGAGATTGTTAATAGGATATGACATGTATAGAACAGAAAGGAGAGGTGTGCTGTTGCTGGGCAAGAAGAACAGAAAGAGCTGCAGATAGGCAGGCACACAAATTTAAACTGGATTGCACACTTTCACTCAACCACAATAAAAAAAAAAGACATACAAGAAAATCAATCACAAAATGGAGGACAACCACACAATACTGGGAATCATGGGCCAGTCAAGTGATACATTTTGGGGGAGACATAATTCACTCCATGACAGGCCGGCCACTTACTCATGAAACTTACTTGCGCCTTCAGGATCTACTCAGGCCCAATCTCGTACATACAACCTCACATGATAATGGAGTGCTGTTGTACACATCCAGCTTTATGGCTCATGGGCCAGACAATACCCAGTTTGTGATGGGAGCTCACGATTCTTGGGACTTGGTGGACCACGGTTAAGTGTTCAGTCTCTACTAATGCCCAGTAACAAGCCAAAAACTGTTTCTCAAAAGGAGAGTAGTTATCTGCAGAGGCTGGTAGAACTTTGCTCCCAAAATCCTAATGATCTGTGCTGGGATTGACCAAAGACTCCAAATAGCATCTCTATCTGCCACTGACACTTCAAGCACCACTGGATTAGTCAGGTCATATGGCCCAAGTGGAAAAGATGCTTTCACAGCAACCTGAACCTGTTGTAGATCTTTCACTTAATCTGGGCCCCACTGAAAGCTAGTAGTTTTTTGAATCACTTGGTAAGTAGGCTGGAGTAGCAAACCCAGATGAGGAATATGTCGCCTCCAAAATCCAAAAAAGTCCAATAGGCAGAGTCATTCCTTTCAGTTGTAGGAGGGCCCAGATGCAATAACTTACCCTTTACTTAAGAAGGAATATCTCAATATACCACACACCTTGGTCCCCTAGAAATTTTACTGATGTGGAAGGTACCTGAATTTTTTGTTGGATTAATTTACTACCCTCCAGCATAATAATGTTTTGCCAGGGGAGACAGAGTCAAGATGGTGGACTAAGCACATGTCTCCTTATATCCTTCTGGAAACCAAGACCTGAACTGATAAACGGAGACTTCTGATCACCTAGTGAGCCCCCAGGACATGGCACAGGGCTGTTAAATTGGACTTCATACCCCTGAATGATAAACTTCCTCTCCTTCGCTGACTCCCACTCCTGGCTAGCCCTGGCTCTCACGGACTGAAGGTAAACGCACCATTTTGACTTTTTTTTTTCTCTGTCTTAGCCAGCGGGCAGAGCTGGGTCTTGCCTAGCGGCTAGTCTCAGACGTACTGCTGGTGGGATAGACAGGCAAAATTGCCATATTTTGGGAGCCAGGCCTAGGACTCTGTTAATCTAGCCACTTTGGGCCTGTCTTTTTATCTCTGCTACAGCATGGTTCATATGGAACCACAATACCTGTGTGCCTGTGTGCGGGACGCCACGTTGGATACGGAGATTTTAGTGGGACGTAATTCTTAGCCTCGGATCCAGCACCTGCAAACAGGACAGGGCTTCTCTGACAGAAAAGCAGTAGTTTACAGAGTGTTGCCTGTGGTGGGGGCCAGCAACAGAGGCAGAGGACTCACTACCTCTCAGCACCTTTAGCCCCTCTATCTGCTGACTGTGTGGAGGGTGCCTTCTTAGGTACAGTGGCTGCAGCTGGACCTAATTCTTGGCTTTGGAGCCACAGTCTGCCCACAGGAGAGCGCTTTTCTACCAGAAAAGCAGTAGTTTATCCAGTGTCACCTAAGGCCGGGCCCTGTCAGCAGACGCCAATGGGACAGTAGCATTGCTGTATTTTGAACTAGTTTGTGTCATCTGGGGTTGGATATAGAGGTGTTTACTTTGCCAGATGGGAAGAGGGACCTCTACATCTGACAACCTAACTTACTTGGGAAGTGGTCAGATATCTTTTCTTCTACATTTTAAGACAGTCTAGAGAAACATCTGCGGTCCATCCTCATAGTATCTCTCCCAGCCTCTACTTACTTACATGGGACCCAGAAAGCATCAGACACTTGTGGCGTACAAGAAATCACCCATGGCTTCAGAAGGCTCACAAACAAAACAACCAAGGAGTTTTCCAGATGAAGAAACTTTTCTGAAATCATTAAAAGATGAATGCAAAAGGATTATATACAGAGCTTTTCTAGACCTTATACAAAATGCAGCACAACAAAATGAAAAATTAAGCAAGCTGTTCGATCTGATGGAACACCAGTACTCTGAATCCAACAGATCAAGATTAAAATAAAAGACATAGAAACTTCCATTCAAAGCCGAGAAAAGAGAATGCAACAGATGGAAAAAAGAATTTCTGACTTGAAGACAGAACTACTGATGCCAGCATCTATGAGGACAAATTAGAAGAAAGAAACAAGAAAAATGAAGACGCATTAAGAAGCATGTGGGACTCTATTAAGAGGAACAACCATCAATTAATTGGAGACCCTGAACAGGATGAAACACCAGAGAACACAGAGAGTATCATTGCTGAGCTGCTTCCAGAAAACTTCCCAGAAATCAGGAAGGAAGAGAATATAGATATCCCATATGCATATTGTACACCACCCAATAAAGATCTCAAAAGAAAGACTCCAAGACATATTATAATCAGCTTAACAAAATGAAACATAAGCAGCGACTCTTAAAGGCACCAAGACTCAAAGCAAAGCTAACACTCAGAGGGAAACACTGTAGGTTTTCATCAGATTTTTCAGCAGAAACTATGCTGGCATGGAGACAGTGGCATGACACATTTAAAGCCTTGAAGGAGAAGAACTTCCAACCAAGAATTATATATCCTTCAAAACTATCTTTCAAATATGAAAATGAAATTAAGACATTCCCAGATAAAAAGAAACTCAGAGACTTTGTAAAAACCAAACCAAAACTACAAGAAATATTGAAAGAAGTTTTTGGCTTTGGCTTAGAAGAACAAAACCACTAACTTTATATTTTAGAATGACACATCATTCAGAATTCTACTCAGTTAGGGAAGGCTCCAAACTCAGTCACAGCTTTAATATGGAAAGAAACAATCCAGTGATTATCATGAAAACTATGGTGCCATCATATTAAAAAGAGAGATGTAATACGGTCATTATAGTCCTTCCAAATGGAGAGGAAGTTGACAGGACTAGTAATAATGAAAATGGGGTTTATATATAGTTAATTAAGGGGGATCATAGGGACAGCTGTAAAGCACAACAAAGATACAACATATCATATCAAGAAATTTAACACAGAAGACTCAACAACTACAAAATCAACTCTGAAAAAGGTGAAAAATCAACTTACAGAAAAGAATGTCCCAGAACAGACTAATAAGAACAACAGGGATAACATCAACACAAAAGTAAACATATCACAATGGCAGCAGTGAACACATACCTGTGAATAATTACATTGAGTGTGAATGGACTGAATGCTCCAGTAAAGAGACATTGAGTGACATCTTGGATCAAAAGACATGACCCATCCATATGTTGTTTACAAGAAACTCACCTGAGACTTAAAGATAGGAACAAACTGAAAATGAAAGGATGGAAGAATATATATCAAGCTAAGAATGAACAAAGAAGAGCAGGTGTGGCAATTCTAATCTCAGACAAAATCGATTTTATGTAAAATCCACCATCATGGACAAAGATGGATACTATTTATTGCTGAAAGGTTCAGTACAGAAGCAAGACTTAACTATATTAAATATCTATGCACTTAATATCAGAGCACCTAAATACGTTCAAGAAACACTGACTACACTCAAAAAAGAGTTAGATCACTCCACAATAATAGTGGGAGATTTCAACACTCCACTCTCAATACTGGACAGATCATCTAGAAAAAAGCTCAGTAAAGATGCAATTGCAACAATTAACCAACTAAACCTCATTGATACAAAACTTTCTACCCCAGGAGACAACTACACCTTCTTCTCCAGTGCCCATGGAACATTCGTCAGAATTGACTATGTATTAGGACATAATGCAATTCCCAACAACATCTGTACCACTGAATTAATGCAAAGTATCTTCTCAGATCATAAAGCCATGAAAGTCTACATCAATAGCAGAAAAAAGACAGACAGAAAGTGGAAGTCTGGGAAACTGAACAACATCTTGCTCAAAAAACCATGGTTAACAGAAGAAATCAAGAATGAAATAAAGAAATTCATGGATTCCAATGAGAATGAAAACACTTCCTAATAGAATCTACAGGATACAGCCAAAGCAATCCTCAGAGGTCTGTTTATCTCCATAAATGCACACATCTGGAAGGAAGAAAGAAACCAAGTCAAAGAACTTACCCTACAGCTTGAACAAGTAGAGAGAGAACAACAGAGGAACCCCTCAGGCAACAGAAGAAAACAGATCATAAAGATTAGAGAACTAAATGAATTGGAGAATAGAAAAAGAATTGAAAAAATTGAAAAGACCAAAAGCTGCCTTTTTGAAAACGTCAACAAACTTGACAAACCACTGGCTAAACTTACTAAAGAAAACCAGGAAAGGAAACAAATAACTCAAATTAGAAATGAAAGGAGAATGGTCACAACAGATCCAACAGAAATTAAAAGTATCATAATAGAATACTATGAAAGACTGTACTCTAACAAATTTGAAAACCTAGAGGAAATGTCCTAGAGGAAATCAAGGACAAATTCCTTGATTCATATCACCTACCAAAATTATTACAACATGAAGTAGAAAAACTTAATAAACACATCACAAAGGAAGAGATTGAAAAAGTCATCCAAAACCTACCAAGCAAAAAAAAGCCCGGGCTCAGATAGCTTCACCGCAGAATTCTACCAAGCTTTTAGAGAAGAGTTATCTTCAATACTACTGAGACTATTTCACAGTATAGAAAGGGATGGAGTACTCCCAAACTCATTCTATAAAGCCAGCATAACCCTGATACCCAAACCAGGGAAAGACTCAACAAAAAAGGAGAACTACAGACCGATATCACTCATGAATCTAGATGCAAAAATCTTCAACAAAATTCTTGCCAATAGAATACAACAATGTATCAAAAAAATAATCCATCAAGACCAAGTGAGATTCATACTGGGGATGCAAGGCTGGTTCAACATCAGAAAAACAATTAATGTGATTAACCACATAAGTAGCACAAAAGACAAGAATCACCTGATTTTGTCCATTGATGTAGAAAAGGCATTTGATACAGTCCAACACCCATTCATTCTGAAAACTCTTAGCAAAATAGGCATAGATGGAAAATTCCTCAATGCAATAAGGGTCATTTATACAAAACCAACTGCCTACATCATCCTGAATGGAGAGAGACTGAAACTCTTGTTTCACTTCCCTTGAGAACAGGAACTAGACAAGGATGCCCACTCTCACCTCTCCTATTCAACATAGTACTAGAAGTTGTAGCCAGAGCAATTAGACAAGACCAAGAAATAAAGGGCATCTGCATCAGCAAAGAAGAAGTCAAAATCTTCCTGTTTGCTGATGATATGATTCTATATGCAGAGAATCTCAAAGACCCTATAAGTAAAGTACTCAGACTGATAGAAGAGTTCAGTAAAGTCTCGGGATACAAGATAAACATAAGTAAATCAGTAGGATTCCTTTATACCAACAGTGAGACTGCTAGTGAAGAAATCAACAAATCAATACCATTTACCATAGCCCCCAAGAAGATAAAGTACCTAGGAATTAATCTAACCAGAGAAATAACAGACCTTTACAAAGAGAACTACAAGTCTTTACTACAAAAAACTAAGAGAGACTTAGATAAATGGAGAAACGTACCCTGCTCATGGATAGGAAGACTTAAAATTGTGAAAATGCCTATTTTACCCAAAGCAATCTACTTATATAATGCAATCCCAATACAAGTTCCAGTGTCATTTTTTAATGAGAAGGAGAAAGAAATCACCAATTTTGTTTGGAAAGGGAAGAAATCCCAGATAAGTAAAGTACTAATAAAGAAGAAGAACACACTGGGAGGCCTCGCATAACCCAACTTCAGAACCTATTACACTGTCACAGTGGTCAAAACAGCCTGGTACTGGTATAAGAACAGACAGATGGATCAATGGAACAGAATCGAGACCCCAGAGATGACACCATCTGCCTATGAACAGTTGATATTCAACAAAGGCCCTAAGACATTAAACGGGTAAAAATAATCTCTTCAACAAATGGTGCTGGCAAAATTGGATGTCCATTTGTGATAAATTGAAACAAAATCCATATCTTATACCTTATACAAAAACCAACCCAAATTAGATAAAAGACCTAAATATCAAATCTAAAATGATAAAGCTCATCCAAGAAAAAGTAGGAACAACAATGAAAGGTTTAATACACAGTGTAGACAGACTTCAAAATCTGTCAAAGAAACCACAATCAACAGAAGAGAAAACGGATAAATGGGAACTACTAAGAATCAAACACTTTTGCTCATCCAAAGACTTTATCACAAGAGCTAAAAGGCCACCTACAGAATGGTAAAAACTATTTGGCAACTCTTTATCAGACCAATGCCTGATCTCCATAATCTATAAGGTACTACAAAATATCAATAAGAAGAAGATAAATCATCCAATTAAGTGATAGGCAAAGGAGATGGACAGACATTTCTCTAAAGAGGAGATCCAAGCAGCCAAAAAACACATGAGGACATGTTCACGATCTTTAGTTATTAAAGAAATTCAAATCAAACTACAATGAGATACCAACTCACCCCAACAAGGCTGGCCATGATCCAAAAAAACACAAAACAACAAATGCTGGAGAGGCTTTCGAGAAAGTGGAACTCTCCTACACTGTTGGTGGGGTTGCAAAATGGTCCAGCCTCTTTGGAAAGCAATCTGGTGCTTCCTTAAAAAAATGGATATCGATATACCATTTGACCCAGTAATCCCACTACTTGGAATATATCCTACAGAATCAAGGTCATTCACACCAATGGATACATGCACAAGAATGTTTATCGCAGCACAGTCCTCGATAGGAAAAAGATGGAATCAACCCAGATGCCCAACAACAGAGAAATGGATAGGTAAACTATGGAATATATACTCAATGGAGCACTGTGCAATGATAAAGAACAATGATGATTCCAGAAAATATCTCATGACCTGGTTTCAACTAGAAGACATTATGCTGAGTGAAAGTAGTCAGAGACAAAAGGACAAATGTTGTATAAGACCCCTATGATAAGAACTTAAAAACAGACTTATGCATAGAAGAAAAGACTCTTTGATGGCTGCAAGGGAGGGGAAGGGAGAGGGGGAGGGGGGAATGGTTTAGATTAGATAGTTGATAGAAATTTGGTTGGGTGAAATTGCTGACAGCACACATTAGAAACAAGAACAATATCAAATGGACTTTGACATAACTTGAATGCTCCTTCCATCTTAACCCAATATTGCAAGGTCAGAGTAGCTGGGTGAGGGGGCAGGGGACCATGCTCTTAGGAGAAATCGAGGCCAATTGGCATAACTAGCATATTGCTAAGAGGGCTCTCTGCACTCCACATTGGTGAGCAGAGTCTGGGGTCTTAAAAGCTGTCTAGCTGCCGTCCAAGGGCACAGCAAATTGTTCCAACTTAGCAGGAGTGGATGCTCACTGAGGACCAAAACAATATGGGGAAAAGACAACCCAGAAGACAGAGAGTCCCACATGAGTGGGTGCCTATATGGACTTGGGACTGGAATAACCAGATTTTGCCTGGTCACCACATGTGACAGCCGCAATGGAGCTCACAAAGTTGAGTCTCACTGGTAACACGAGAATAAAAAGGGGTACACCTGAGATCTCCTCTAAAAGACCATAATTGATGGTCCAGTGGCTTTGGGGTTCCCCTGGGAGCATGGCCCCTGGCCCTGGTGCTGCCCTTGCCCATAAGTCATAATGAAGATCCACTCTTCGGACACAAATGGATTGGACTTGGCAATGCAGAGTGACCATATATTGGGTGCACTTTATGGTTCTATGCATCTATAGGATATCATTCTGCTGACCTCTGGCTGGAGTAAGGGGAGTCGGTGGAGAGGAGGGGAAAGGAAACTGTTCAAAAGATGGAGCAGTGAGGAATAATGTGCTGTCACCAGGCAGGGAGAGCAGTGGCAGCTGCATATAGGCGGGCATGTAAATTTGTATGGGAATGTACATTTTCACTCAGTCACAATAAAAAAAATACAAAAAAATTATGTTTTGACAGTAATTTCAGAGGCATTGACATTTCTTCCTTACTAGGTCTGATCAGCATAGTGTCATCAATGTCATGGACTGGTGTGATGTCTACTGGAATGGAAAGGTGATCAAGTTTCCTGCAGACTAAATTATGACAGGACTGGAGAACTGGTATAGCCCTGAGCTAGGACAGTGAAGTTGTACCGCTGGCCTTGCCTGTTAAAATCAAGCTACTTTCAGTGGTCTTTCCAAATAGGTATAGAGAAAAAGTCATTAGCCAGATCCATAGCTGCACACCAGGTACCAAGAGATGTATCAGTTTATTCAAACAATGAAAGCACATTTGAAACAGCCACTATCATTCTCCAAGATTCAGCTGTTTCTTGCACAGGCCAAGGTGAATTGGGACATAATGGAATCACCAGCCCTGTATTCTTCAAGTCCTTGATGTGGCAACAATCTCTACAATCACCCCAGGAACATGGCATTGCTTTGGTTTACTATTTACTTTTAGTAGGGGCAGTTCTAATGGCTTCTGCTTGGCTTTTCCTACCATTATAGCTCTTATGTCACTTGTCAGAGGTTCAACTTGCAGGTTCTGCAAGTTTCTGAATATATCTATTCAAAGTATGCATTTTGGAACTGAGAAAATCACTACAGAATGGGCTCAGGGAATCACTAGACCTACCATGAGACAGACACTAGCTAAAAGTCCATTAATAACCTGACCTCCATATGCCCCTACTGTGACTGATGGGCCACAATAACTTTTTGGGTCTCCTAGAATTAGTGTCAGTTCATACCCAGTATCCAGTAATACCTGAAAAATCTGATTGTTTCCTTTCGCTGAGTGAACAGTCACTCTCATAAGAGGCCATAGATGCCTTTGGGAAAGGTTGTGAGAAAGATAAACAACGTAAATTTTTGACAGTGTATTGTAGTCCTTCTACAAGGGGACTCGATCTCCCCTTCTTTCAAGGAATTGTGTGTGTGTCTTTGTATAAACCCATTACCATCAAGTTAAATTATGACTCAAAGTGATGCTTTGAAATTTATTACATCAAGGAAATGGCTCGTGCTGTTGTAGAAGTTGGTGGGTCCAAAGTCAGTGGGTCAGTCTGGAGGCTTCTCCTGATTCACACAGCCACAAGGGCTAATGAGCCCAAGAACAGCAGATCAGACAGCAGAGCTCTTGTTCATAGGCTGTGACGACCAACAAATCCCAAGACTGGCAGGCAAGACAGCAAGTAAGCTGCTAGCTAAAGTCCCAAGAACTGGAGGTCAGGGGAACAGGAGCTAGCTGTAGGATCCAGAGTGAGTAAAAGCCTGCAAGCCTTGCCAGAAAGTCCACCTACATTGGTGGCAGGTCACATTGACAAGGAAACTCTTTCAACTGATTGGCTGCCCATAGAAGATCCCATCATGAATCTTACTATACCAAACCTCATCATGAAGGTGATCACATTATCATACTACATTCTAACTGCCAAACCACTGCACACCACTGGCCAAGTTGACACACAACATTAACAACCACAGTAGATGTTGTCATTTCAGGATGCAGCATATAATTAAGAACTCACAATACTGAAGGAAGAACTCCAAGCTGCACTGAAGGCATTGGTGAAAAACAAGGCTCTAGGAACTGACAGAATACCAAATGAGATGTTTCAACAAATTGGTTCAGTGTTGGAGGTACTCTTTCATTTATGCCAAGAAATTTGGAAGACAGCTACCTGGCTAACCAACTAGAAGAGATTTGCATTTGTGCCTATTCCAAAGAAAGGTGATCCAAAGGAATGGTGAAATTATCAAACAATATCATCTGCAGGTAAAATATTGATGACAGTAATTAAAAGATGGGTAGCAGTACATCAACTGGAAACTTTCAAAAAGTCAAGCCAGATTCAGAATAGGATGTGGAATGAGGGATATTATTGCTGATGTCAGATGAATCATGGTGGAAAGCAGATAATACCAGAAAGATGTTTACCTGTGTTTTATTGACTGCAAAGGCATTCATCTGTGTGCATCATAACAAATTATGGATAATATTATGAAGAACAGTAAGTCCAGAACACTTAATTGTGCTCATGAAGAACCTGTAGATAGACTAAGAAGAAGTCATTTGAACAGAACAAGGGGATACTGCATGGTTTAAAATCACAAAATCTATTTTTTCACCATTCTTATTCAATCTGTATGCTGGGCCTGTAATCCAATACACTGGACTATGTGAAGAATAGGGCATCAGGATTGGAGGAAGGCTTATTCACATGGGTTGAATTGTGTCCCTCGAAAAATGTGTGTAAGCAATTTGGCTAGGCCATAATTGTGGTACTGTGTGATGTTACTATATGGTGTAAATCCTGCCTCTATGATGTAAATGAGGGAGGATGGGCAGAAGTTGCATTAGTGAGGCGGGACTCAAATGTCTGAGAAGAATGGAAACCCTGGTGCCGTAATGATTAAGATCTACAGCTGCTAACCGAAAGATCAGCAGTTCAGATCCACCAGGAGCAGCATAGAAACCCTATGGGACATCTTGTCTCTTTTCTATATGGTAATTATGAATTAGAATTGACTTAGTGGCAGCAGATTTGGCTGTTTTTTTGGTCAGAAGAATGAACAAGTCTGTTTTGGAAGAAGTATACCAGAAGACAACTTGGAAGTAAGAATCCAAGTCTTCATTTCAGGTACTTTGGACATGTTATCAGGAGGGAGCAGTCTCTGGAGTAGGTCATCATGCTTGGTGAGACTGAGGACCAGTGAACAGGAGGAAGACCACTGATACAGACTGACACAGTTGCTGCAACAGTGGGCTCAGATGCAAGAAAGATTGCGACGATAGTGCTCTCTTGTACATAGCATCACTGTGGGTTAGAATAGACTTGATGACACTGAGCAACAGCAACAACCCTTAAGTGGAGGTGAGGGAAATGCACAGCTTCTGATAATGTCCCTGTGAGAAACCTCACCATCTGGCTCTTTAATCTCCTGAGAAACCAGAGTGGGTGACAGGCTGAGAGTGAGATGACTAATGTCACAGATTTTACTAAGGCGTAAGGGCCCCAAGTTGTAACAATGTTTGACACCTATTGACTTGTTCTTGGCCCTTAGAGGTTGTGCCTGAAAGACAAAAGGAAGAGTCTTCTTCATCCTCATAAAAGGAAGGAAAAAGTAAAGCCACTGCTGTGGAGTAGATTCTGACTCACAGTGACTGTACAGATCAGGGTAGAACTGTCCCATAGAGTTTCCAAGGAGTGCCTGTTTTGGTTAGCAGATGTAGCACTTAACCACTATGCCACCAGGGTTTCCCATAAAAGACAAAGATATGAAAGTCCAGGGAGAGAGTCTAGTGTATAGAAAGGGAGTATGCTGTGCTAATTTTTTTACAGTAATACATTAAAAAAATTGGTATAGCAGCACTTACATTAATACAACCCACTCATCTGTTGTTTTTTACACTGCAGTAGATTGTGTGTTGCTACAATACTGGAAGCTGTGCCACCAGTATTTCAAGTATCAGCCTTGTCACCCACGGTGGGTAGATTTCAGCAGAGCTTCCACACTAAGACAGTATGGGAAGAAGGACCTGGTAGTCCACTTCCAAAATTTAGCCAATGAAAACCCTAAGGATCATGACAGAATATTATCTGAAATAGCACTAGAAGATGAGCTCCCTAGACTAGAAGGCACTCAAAGTACTCAGTGGCTGCGACAACGGACTCACATGTACCGGTGACTGTGGCAGTGACACAGAACCAGGAAATGTTTCGTTCTGTTGTGCTTGGGGTCCTTGTGAGTTGAAGTTGACTGAATGGCAATTAACAACAACAGATTTCCATACCTACCTTCAGCAAACTAACGCTAGGATGGAGGCTGAGGAGTGGAACGGACCAGAGAACTCAGGTGCTGAACAGGATGGCTCTTCAGGACAGTGCAGGGGAGCTGGAGAGGCATAGCCGACAGGCCCCGCCGTAGATGTTTCAAGCCCAGAAGATTGCTTTAGCACTGATGAAGTCCAGCCCACGGTAGGGTCCTGCTGTCTCAGCCATAACTTAGGCAACAGTTGGCCGAAGGTCTTCCAAGAGTTGACAACAAATTCCAGTCAGGCTTCTGAGCCCAGATTTAGGGCACGGAGCATCACTTTGGAGGAGGTCATTCTGTAGACAACTACCTTTGCAACCAGGAAGATGGTTTCCCCCGAACAAGACAGGGGTGTATAAGCCAAACCTTTTTTTTTCCCCCTTTCCAGTTTCCCTTCTGTTTACAAAATTTACAGCATCCTTATTAATAGGGAGTTGTTTCTCATTAGGACTACCTAATTGTTTTCTCTGCATTTTACATTTTGAAATTTATATCATTTCTGTTTCAAAGTTTTTTCAAAGTGTTTGGCTAGACGTTCAAGTGATGGTACTACCTCCCATTTGACTTTTTGATTGGGAGCCAGAAGTCTGATTTCAGGGTTAATTGCATTTACAAAATGATGAGTGGGCTGTAACTTCTGTTTTGGGACTGATTCCCAAATCTTGTTAGGAGATAATTTTTAGCTTCTCCCTAGAACTTCCCATTGATTCGTACTTTCTCTGCTTACAACACTAATCAAGGTTTCAACAGTTTTTATAGTGAAAGTCTCTAAAATTATTTTTAGTGAATTCTGCACTATTTTCTGGGCTTTCTTTCAGCCTTTAGGCTCAGTGTGTATATTAGATACCTTAAATTTGACTCTGGGTTAGCCTATTCTGCTTTTTCCATTGATGGTTTAGCATCCAATTTTCCTACCAGTATGTGAATTTGTTGGCAGAGACCTGGCAAACTTGGATTGCTCCTGGCGAGCTTCTGACTACTTTGGAGTTATATGGCTTGTCAGAGCTTGAAGAAATCTTTGACAACAGCTCTTGGTTCTGCCCAAAACCAAGGTTTAAGCTCTATCATAGCAGATGTCTTCCTTTTGTAATGCAACTGTAGCAGAAAAATGACAAGTTTAAAGGACAGAAGGCTTTCTGTCTCTGTCAGCTCTGGGGAAGGAACATTATCTCTTCAAGCATTCCTCAGTCCCTTAGTCTTCACACGGCATCTGTCTTCCCCCTTTCGTGACTGCCCCTGTGTCTAATTTGCTCTTTTGATAATTCAAAATTAGATTTAGGACACATGCTACACTGATATGGTCTCAACATAACAAAGAAAAACCTCTTCCTGAATGGAATTACATCCCAGGTAGAGGAATACAATTCAATCCATAACAGAAGATGTGTCATATTCTTGAGCAGGCTGTGTTTTTAACGGCAACTGATGTTTTGGAGGATCACATTGCTTGCTAAGAAGAAAAGCAGCCTCTTACTAGAGCAGAGTGGAGAGGGTGGAGAGGAGGGGGCAGGAGATTGGTAAGAGGTTATGACATGTATAGACCGGAAAGGAGGAGTGTGCTGTCGCTGGGCAAGGAGAGCAGAAGGAGCTGCAGATAGGCGGGCATGCAAATTTAAATTGGATTGTACACTTTTACTCAATCACAATTAAAAAAAGAAAAATGAAACTCCTACCCCCCTCAAAAAGAAAAAAAAGCAAGGAATCTAGACAAGAGAAAGAAGCGAGTTGAGGGCTTGAAGGAATGGGGTCAAATGTTATGAAAGAAGTGGTAGAGCAGAGCATAGGGAGAAGTAAGAGATGCTAGAGGGCAGAGGTGTAATTTGGAGGCAGTTTCATTCAAGGTAGCCTTACACTTAAGGTTATCACACTCCTTGTTAGCCTGGGCCAAAGAGATTGTTAAAGAAGCAATTTTAGAGTTCTGTTTAGAAGCTCTAGTATGCCAGTCATAATATTGTGCTCACCGGGGCTGAAGAATTTTATTCCCTTTTCATTCTAAATCACGTCTCAGCTGAGCAGCAACAACAAAAAACAAACCCATTGCTGTCGAGTTGATTCAGACTCTGACAGGCCTTTTGTTATGTCATGCCTCTGACTCTTACAGAGCAGAAGAGAGCAGCCCCAAGGAGAGCCTGGTGAATTTGAACTGTAATCCTTTTAGTTAGCGGCCATAGCTCTTAACCAGTATACCACCAGGGTTCCTCAGAACAGCAGTCCTAGTTAAATTAAATGTTCCCCTCAATGCCAATGAAGGCTTAAATTATCCTTGATAAACTCTCCCATTTACAGAGATACAGGAATTATGGTGATAATGAGAATAACCATTAGAAGCAGGAGTTTCTTCACCAAGGGAGAGACAGGTGAGATTGAGAAGACGCCTGGTGCCAGTTGGTTAAAAGTGGTGCCCACACAGCTTCAATGTCTCAGGGCCCTGACCTAATGGTCAGCCACCTCCAAACACAGACTTAACAATCTGAGACACAATCTGCAGGATGTGTTAGCAAGATTGCTTTCTCTGAATCAAAACCAAGCTCTCAGGACAAATAGTCAGGAGGAGAAGAGACTCACCTGGCTTTTGGTGACCCATAACAAAGTTTGTCCTCCGAGGGTGCCTGTCAGGAAGTAATTGAAAACCCAGCCCTCGAGGCCAGCTCTAACAGCTGGTTTGCAGGGACCCCGTTGCATTCTACTCTATCTCCTTCTCCTCATGACAAAACAGCTCAAGGACACAGGACAAAACAAATGGACAGGCGGAAGGAAATCACCAAGGACAGAAGCCCAAAGTAGGACATTAACCAAATACAAATACCTAGGATTTGACAAGTGAATAAGCCAGCCAAGAAACTCAATGCAAAGAAGGTAGAGTTTGAGCCTACTGCAGACTGGCCTGTTGAAGGGCGTTGCAGAGCAGTGAGGTACAGGGACCTCTGTGGGCACCACACTGGAGAAGAGCCACAGTCCATGGTGAAAAGCAGGTCAGGCTGTGCTCAAGTCAAGGCACCAACATTACTGTCAAAAATAAAACCTAACTCACGACAAAATTGGCAAAGACTATTTATAAACTTTCAGCTGCAAGGGAACCAGCTGGAATCAGTTTCATTTCAGCAGGGGTTCAAAGGTGTCTGAAAGGAGATTACATTTTATAGAGGAATCAAAGGAAGTCATGTGAAAGCCTGTGATTGGCAAATATTCTATTAGGGCTGGAGTTTTCGAAAGCACGGGAGACTCTCACTGACCTTCAAGTACTTGTGGCAAACCTTGTTTATTCACTAACCAGTTTTTCACCTAACTGGGAAATTTTCAGGTTTTCTTACTTGTTTTTAGGACTGTTCTAAGAGATTTCTTAACTCTAGGGGGTAGAGGATACTTGGTCCAGACAGGAGCCTGGCAAAGCTTCCTTCCTTTGTGCTGGAATGTGCAGTCTTTGTCCCAAGAGTGCAATTCCTCGGGATATAATTTCTTACTGTGTGCAAAGCTGCTGTATGAGGAACAAAAACCCATTGCTGTTGAGTTGGTTCCAACTAATAGAGATCCCATAGGACAAGAGCTCAACTGCCCCGTACAATTTCCAAGCTATAGTCTTACCAGAAACAGACTGCTACATCTTTTCTTCCATGGAGCAGCAAGTAGGTTCGAACCGTCAACCTTTAGGTTAGTGGTCAAGTGCTTTTGAATGAGGACTTCTTAGGTACTGTGCAGGGGTTTTACAAAGATGAATGAGCTACAGGTCCTAACTTTTCCAGCCAGCAAGACAGCCCCAATCAACCAATTTTTTGATACTCAACAAAACGAAGTAATGGAGCTCTAAGTAAACTGCCACAGTGGGCATGAGTATCTAATCCGTTGTATTATGGGTTGAACTGTGTCACCCTAAAAGATATAAGGAAGTTCTACCTTCTGAATCTGTGAATGTAGTAACCTTGTTTGGGCTTTTCTTTGCAGTTTTCATCATTTAAATTACTAATATCATACCAGAGTAGGATGGTATCTT
This sequence comes from Heterohyrax brucei, assembly GCA_028571685.1. Taxonomy (NCBI): domain Eukaryota; kingdom Metazoa; phylum Chordata; class Mammalia; order Hyracoidea; family Procaviidae; genus Heterohyrax; species Heterohyrax brucei. The sequence goes on from CM053164.1 coordinate 43,915,563, forward strand.
GGTTTCTTAGTGCTACTATAATAGAGATACTACAAGTGAATACCTTTAATGAATTAAAATTTATTTTCTTACAGTTTAAGAGGTGAGAAGTCTGATTTCAGGACATCTGCTCTAGGGTAAACTTTTCTCTGCTTTGGAGGAAAATTCTTGTCACAGCTTTTTTGGCATTCTTCCTGACATTCCTTGGAGATCTCCGTGTAGCATCTATTTTTCCTCACTCAGGCTTCTTGCTTCTATGCCTAATCTACCTTTTATACTTCAAAAGTGATTGGGTTGAGATGCACCCTATACTGATATGGCTTATTTAACATAACAAACAAATCCATTCCCAGATGGGATTACATGTGAAATATAGGAGTTAGGATTTACAACACAAGTTTTTTTTTGAGACACAATTCAGTCCCTAACAGGTGGGCTCTAATCCATTCTGAGTGGTGTCCTGACCTTGACTAGGCCAGGGAAGGCATTTTAGGAAGAAATACTGAAACTGAGACCTGAAGGGAAGTTAGTGAGGCCAAGAGATGAGAAGGGGATTGACAGGGCACAAAAATTCTTAGCAGAAGGAACAGCACATGTCAAGGTTCAGAGGAGGAAAAATGATAACACTCGTGGAAGTGAAAGGAGTCCAGTAAGCCAGGGATCAGAGAAGAAGGGGAGGGTGGGACTTCAGGTTGGAAAGAAGGACATTCAGAGCCTTACAAACAGTGTTAGTTATCTACTGCTGCTGTAACAGAAATAGCCTTCCAATAAGTGCATCCTGTCTTTGAACTTGAATAAAACAAATTGTGTAAATGGTAGAGTTTCAATTGTTTCATTATTTTGAAGTACATTTGATGGCATTACATGTGGAAAAGAACTTTGGGTAAATGGCTGCTGTGGCACCTTCCAAATGTGACCCAAAATAATCAGTTATTATAGCCCAATATCATTTGCCTTTGTTTTGCGGCCTCTCCTCATTTATCTTCGGAAAAATAAGGGCCAGTGATTCTGCTAGCCCCAAATCCACACCAAACGGTAACTTTCTGGGGATGAAGTGGACATTCTTGAAACTCCGTTAGATACTCGTGGCTCCAAATGTGACAGTTTTGTTTGCTAACAAAACCATTCATCCAAAAATGGGTCTTTTTGCTGAAGATGATTTTTTTTAGCCAAAAGCAAGATCAACTTCCAGTCACTCCAGAGGCCAGTCAGCAAATGAATGGCACAAACTATGGTCACTGGACTGCAGTTCTTGAGTTAAAACAATTCTGCAATAGTAAAGCTTCAAGTCCAGGTGCAAAACCTGTCAAATTGTGGTTGACAAAAGGCCCAGCTCTTGTGCCCAGTGAAAAATTGGTTAGAATGGATTCTTGTGTACACTCTAATGAGTGGAATGTGTGATTCTTAGATACACAGGTGTTGTCTGATTGGCAACAGACTCAGCTGTCTCAAATTTTTTGATTAAATGTCAGTTAAAAAAAACATGCTAAATATGGCCCCTATAGCTTCACAAAGATGGCCACCATGAACTGTCAAAAATAGGACACGCTTATTGGAAGACCCTTTTTAACATAAACCATAGTAAGATGGTTGGGCTTTGTCCTAAGAGCAGTGGGAAGCCGAAGAAGTGTTCTATACAAGTATGTCACATCAAGTTTGCACTTTGAAAAGATAATTTAGGCTGCTGTGTGGTTAATGAAAAAAAAAAGGAACAAGCAAGAGTAGACATGGGAGTAGCTATTTCAGATATTCCTCTGGTAACACAACAGTTAATCACTTGGCTGATAACCAAGAAGCTGGCAATTCAAACCTAGCCAGTGGCTCGGAAGGAGAAAGACTTGGCTTCTGTAAAGGTTATGGCCAAGAAAGCCCTGTGGGGCTGTTCTACTCTGTCACATGGGATTACTATGAATCAGAATCAGCTCAGTGACACACAACGAATGAGTATTGATGGTGGCACAAGCCCAAGTTGGGGCAGTGAATGGGCCCATGAGGTGATTTGGAGTATTGAATGATGAAACTCAGCAATCCGCTGGGGACAAAGAGAGGAAGTTTTCAAATATTCCGCCTGTGGCTTGTCTACAACCACTGTTGCCATTTCCTGTAGGAATACGAGTTCATGTGGGAAGATAATGAGCTCAGTTTTCAACTCCCAGAGTTTGAAGTGCTTATGAAACGTCTAAGTGGAGATGTGGAGCTGATAAATAAGTTTATGGGGCTTGAGTCTTACAAGAGAGGTCTGGCTAGAAATAGAAATGTAGGAATCATTGACAGAAAAATTTTAAGTGAAGCCAGAGAGATGGAGTGAAATCAACTTGAAAGATGGAGAAAAAGAGGACAGTACAGGCCAGAGTCCTAATAACTGCAGCAGCAGAGGAAGAGCTGGCAAAGGATGCTGAAAAGGAACATCTGGAGAGTAAAGAGATCTAGGAAACTGGAGGCCTAGAAGAGATTTTCCAAGAACAGGGATAATTGCAGCGCTATTTACAATAGCCAATAGGTGGAAACACCTGAAATGTCTGTCAACAGATGAATAACGGAAACAAAATGTGATATACAATGGAATATTACTCAGCCACATAGTAGAGAAATGAAGTTTCTAGATGAATCTTGAAAACATACTGAGTAAAATAAGTCAGTCGCAAAAAGACAAGTACTATGCGATCATACTTAAATGAAATACAAGTATCTAGAATAGGCAAGTGTATAGAGACTGAAGTTTATTAGTGGTTACCAGGGGTGGGAAGGAGAGAAGGTAGAGGAAGACGGGATGCTTAGGGAGTATTGAGCTTCTGTTAAGCCTGATGGAAAAATCTGGAAATAGATAAGGATGATGGTTAAATAACACAATGAACATAATTAATACCACTGAATTGTTTGTGTAAATGTAAAGAGTGTTGAAATGGCAACTGTCTTATCATATGTATATGTATACACACACACACACACATATACATGCCACAGAAAGAAAAGAGAAATAGAGGCAGAGGTCAGCTGTATCAAATGCTGCTGCAATGTCAGGCAAGATCAGGTCTGAGGACCTCATTGTCCACGGGATTGAGCAAATTGTTGATTTTTAGAGAAAGTCTGGTAGAGTTGTACAAACACAAGCCACATAGAAGGGCAGGGAAGAGTGGAGGGAAAGACTACCTGCTTATGGGTGGAGGGTCAGCTGGTGTGGTAGCTTAAAGGGGTTACTACAAGGATCCAGGTAACAGATGCTAAAAGTCTAGACTTTGAGCACTGATTAAGAAAACATGAATTTCAATTTAGAAAAATAATTGGAGACTTGGCTCAAGATGGTTCTGCTCAGAAGCAAAGAAGAAAGTGAGAGGAGGCTAGAAGGAGTTAGTCGGGATTCTTGAAGAGACCTCACTGAGATTCCAGCCACTCTGTGGAGAACCTGTTGTGGGGCCTTTGTCCCTGCATGTACCTGATGTGACATGCTCCTAGAAGGTATTTGAGGATGAATTAAGAGAAAAATTAAAATGAACAAAAGTGAAGATATGTTGTATATTAGGTTAAGAGAACTGGTTTCTGGATGAGAAAAACCAGGATTTAAAAGTCTGGCTCAACCACATGCTATGTGCAAGAGCTGGATCAAGTTTCTAAGCTTTTCTGCAGATGATAAAAAGGATTCTGTTTCTGGAATGTTATAGTATGGAAATGTAGATGGATCAAAATGAACAAAATACAAAACTTTAAAATTCAGTGTCCTTTGGAGGCTGGGCCAAGAAGGCAGAATAGTCAGATGGTTCTTCTGGCCCCTCTAACAACAAAGACCCTAAAGAACAAATGAATCCATTGCATATGACATCCTAGGAGCCCAGTACATCAAATGGAAAGTTCAGAAATTGATCTGAACAATGGAGAAGGGAGATTAGGATTCACTAGAACTGACTAGCTGGAAATGGCTGCGGCCAATGTAGTGAGCTGAGCATGGTGGTTGGAGGGCACCTTCTCCAGCAGAAGAAACTGGCAAGAAAGTCCACTCATGCCTCTGGAACCAGTGAGCAACAGCACAAGATCGCATTTTGGCTAAGTACTTGCATGTAACATATCATGTGCACCCAGGTATAAATCTTTCCCTCAGGATATACCACTCTCCTTTCTCCCAGCACTTGTCTCTACATTTTCTGCTCTGCACTGCACTGGGTGCTGGAGTCTGACACCATTAACTGAGCCAGAAGTAGGATTGCTTAACCCCACCTTGAGCCAGTCTCCAAAACTCAGAGACGGAACAACTTAACATGCAGGGGGGTGAGGGAAAAAAAAAAAATCAGCTGACTTGCCTGAGTTGGAAATTCAGGGCAGAAACTGTTCCTTCTCCTAAATTCAGACATAAGAGGACACACCACCCTTGTAGACAATTAGGGATGGATGTTAACTCTCTGCTTTTCTCAGCAGCTGCAGCCAGATATGTGTGCCTACACTATACACCCCTGCCCATCTAGGACATTAAATGAAAGCCTGCACCACACACTTTGAGACTGACTACCTGGCACCTGCACTGAATCCATACAAGAAAAATAAACAGACTTGGGCTTGCATATCCAGTAACAGTTCTAACCACCTAGTGACAGGATGTTAGAGCTTCGAAGGCACCAATAACCAAACTGAAACACACAACCAGCCTGTTTGGACATTTCAAAGCAGAACAAAATGAGAAGCTAGAAGACAGTAAGGAAACATATAATAAATAAATTTAATAACTTACTGATTGTTCAGAAACAGCAGCCCATATCAAATCACTTCAACAAGCAGTTCACGATGGCTTCAGAACAAAGCAAAGATTCAGATTTTCTAGAGGAAATTACCAAAAGTAGAATATAAAAGATTAGTATTTAGAGCTCTTCAAGAGATCAGGAAGGAGATAAAGCAAAATGCAGCAGAGCATGACAAGCTGAACAGGCTACAAGAAAGCATAGAGTGACAAGAATTACAAATTCAGAATATTAATAAAATTAGAGAACTATGAACTCAATAAAAAGCCAAAGGAACAGAACTGATGCAATGGAAGGCCAGATTAGCTAGACTAAAGATAAAGCACGTGACATCAAAATACTTGAGGAAAAATCAGAAATGATCAAGAAACACTAAGAATTATATGGGACTCTATCAAGAAGAATAATCTATGAGTGACTGGAGTACCAGAAAATGTGGGATGGTGGGTGGATAACAGAAAGTACAGAGAGAATTGTTGAAAACTTGTTTTGACAGAAAAGGTCTCTGATATCATAAAAGATGAGAAGGTATCTATACAAGATGCTCATAGATCTCCACACAAGATAGATCCCAAAAGAAAGACACAAGAAAGATTATAATTAAACTTGCAAAAACTAAAGGAGACAATTTTTTTCTTTTTCTTGTGACTCAAGAACACATTTACAGTCCGTATCAGGTTGCCATATAACACCCAGAACTTTCACCTCTATTCTCTTCTAGCTGCCCCCCTCCGCACCCACATGGCAGCATGCTTCCCCTTTTGTTTGGAACTTCCTGTGACCTTTTGATAAAGACCTAGCCTTCCTCACCCATCAACTCGGCTCCAGCAAAGTGTCTCACAGACAACTCCATGTCTATTTTTACATGTTTGTTCACCTCCAATATCATTCTATGTTTTGTATGGTCCAGGTCAGTCTTTGTATGGGGAGCAGGCCCCAGTGCCGGATGCAGTTTGTGGTTAGAGAGCCCAGGGGCCATGCTCACAGAGGATCCTCAGTTCAGAAGGACCATCAGGTGTGGTCTTTTGGTGGAGTTCTAGCTCTGCTGTCTACACCATCACCTGCTGTGTCCAGAGCTCTGTTCTGTGTACCCAATCTGGGCTGTTACAGGTGGTGGCTGGGCACCATCTGGTTCTTCTGGACCCATGCTGAAGCAGACTATGAGTAATATGGCCCCTTCCATCTGGTGGTCTCATATTTTTCACCTGTCCTCAACGTCCTCCATTTGCCCCAGGTCCAGGTGGATTGGGACGATTTGGTGCTATTTAGATGGCAGCTTGCTAGCCTTTAAGATTCTGGAGTGATATCTTGAGAGAGGGAGAGAGAAAAACCTTGAGTATCCCAGTTAGTTTGGATGTCTCCTGACAGCATGCTTCCCCAATCTCAGACACCATTTCTCTGTTCTTCCAAAGAGGTGGCCCACATTAAGGGGACAATTTGATTTTGAAGTTGAATAGTCGTGGGTACCCCACTTCTAGTGCATGCTATCACATCCTATACTCATCCCTAATCTTAACCACTACCTAATTTGTAATACATCCCTCTCCTTCCCTGCCCCACCTTGTAACCATCGAATACAGATTTCTACTGTGCTTAAATGATTAGTTCCGTCCTTATAGCAATGTTCTTACACAAAATTTGCCCTTTTGTGTCTGGCTAATTTCGCTCAGTGTAATTTCTGCTAGATGGTCCTACACTGACAGATATTTCTCTAAGCCATTGTTGTTTCTTATCATTGTATGAATATACCACAGTTTGTTTAACCATTTATCTGTTGATGGGCACCTAGATTGTTTCCAATTATTTGCTATGTGGAGAGAGCTGCAATAAACATTGGTGTGCAGGCATCTGAGTGGTATTCATTATTCCTTTGGGATATATTCCAAGAAGTGGGATTGCTGGATCATACGGTATTTCTATTTCTAGATTTTTAAGAAAGCATGAAATCAATTTCCATAGTGGTTGAACCATTTTATAGTCCCACCAGCAGTGTAGGAGAGTTCCAGTCTCTGCACATCCTTTCCAGTATTTATTATTCTGTGTTTTTTGGATTATTGCCATCTTTGTTGGGATGAGATGGCATCTCATTGTGGTTTTGATTTGGATTTTTCTGATGGCTAATGATCGTGAACATTTCCGCATGTATCTGTTGGCAACCTGTATGTCCTCTTTGGTAAAGTGCCTGTTCATGTCATTTGCCCATTTTTTAATTGTGTTGTTTGTCTTTTTGTTGTTGAGGTTTTGTAGTATCTTGTAGATTAGAGAGATCTGGTGATGGCTGGAAGTGTGGTAGGCAAATATTTGTTCCCACTCTGTAGGTAGTCTTTTTACTCTTTTGATGAAGGCTTTGGATGAGCATAAGTGTTTAATTTTTAAGAGTTCACAGTTACCTATTTTAGTTTCTGATGATAGTTGTTTGTGGGTTTTGGTAGACTGTTGATGCCATGGATTAGCACTTCTGTCGTTTTCTCAATTTTTCCTTCCAAGAATGTTGTTGTTTTAGCTTTTATATTTAGGTCTTTGATCCATTTTGAATTAGTTTTTGTGCATGGTGTGAGATAAGGGTCTTATTTCTTTTCTTTTCTTTTTCTTTTGCAGATGGATATCCATTTATGTCAATGCCATTTGTTGAAGAGACTGTCTTTACTCCAATTCACTGTCTTTGGGCCTTTATCAAATATCAGCTGTTCATAGTAGATGAAGTTATATTCGGATTTTCAATTCTGTTACATTGGCCTATGTGTCTGTTTTTGTGCCAGTACCAGGCTGTATTGACTACTGTGGCAGTGTAGTAGGTTTTAAGGTCAGAAAGGGTGTGGCCTCCCACTTTGTTCCCCTTCTTTAGTAATGATTTACGTATCCATGGCTTCTGTCATGGATTGAATTGTGTCCCCCCAAAAATACGTGTAGCCATGTGGCTGGCCATGATTCCCAGTATCTTGTGACTGTCCTGCATTTTGTAGTTTTCCTATGCTGTATGTTAAAGGATTAGTGTGGGACTATAAATCCCTTTATAAGATCACCTCCCTGCTTCACTGTAAAGAGAGTTTCTCTGGAGTGCGGCTTACCCCTCCCTTAATCCTTTCAACCTGCAAGAGATAAAAGGAAAGGGAAACAGGCTGAGATTTGGGAACCTCACACCATCAAGTAAGCAGTACTGGGAGAAGAGCACGTCCTTGAGACCTGAGGTTCCTGTGCCAATATGCTCCCTGAACAAAGACTGATGTAATACTGGACTTTCCTTCAGAGCCAACAAGTGGGAAAACCTTCCCCTGGAGTGTACATCCTGAATTTGGACTTGTAGCATACCACACTGTGTAGGTCTGATTCGACAGCACTTGGCTGACTTGGCTTGCTTAAGCCATCCACTCTGTGTTATCTCTGTTACAGCAGCACTAGTTGACTAAAACAGTTTTCTTCCTTTCCATGTGAAGTTGGTGATTTGTTTCTCTATCTCGTTAAAATATGTCATGAAAGTTGAATTGGGGTTGCATTGTATGTATAGATTGCTTTGGGTAGTATAGACATTTTCACAATGTTAAGTCTTCCTATCTAGGAGCAAGGTAGATTTCTCCACTTGTGTAAGTCATTTTTCATTTCCTTCAGTAGCAACTTGTAGTTTTCTTTGTATAGGCCTTTAGGTCTCTGGTGAGATTTATCCCCAGGTATTTTATCGTCTTGGGGGGGACAAAGTAAATGGTAATGATTTACTGATTTCCTCCTTGGTTGTCTTTTTGTTGGTGTATAGGAATTGCACTGATTTATGTATGTTTATCTTGTATTTTGATATTTAGCTGAAGTCTCCCATTAGGTCCAGTAGTTTTCTGGTGGATTCTGTAGGGTTATCTGTGTATAAGATCATATCATCCACAAATAGCACCACTTTGACTTCTTCTTTGCCAATATGGATGCCCTTTATTTCTCTATTATGTCTAATTGCTCTGGCTAGGACCTCCAGAACAATGCTGAACAGAAGTGGTGACAATGGGCATCCTTGTCTGGCTGCTCTGGCTAGGACCTCCAGAACAATGTTGAACAGAAGTGGTGACAACAAGCATCCTTGTCTGGTACCTGTTCTTAAGGGGAATGTTTTCAACTTGTCTCCATTAAGTATGATGTTGGCTGTTAGTTTAATGTAGATAGCCTTTATTATGTTGAGGAATTTCTTTTCTATACCTATTTTGCTGAGAGTTTTTAACATGAATCAATGTTGGACTTTATTGAATATTTTTTTACATCTATTGATATAGTCAGGTGGTCCTTTATTTTGTTTATGTGGTTGATTGCATTAATTGTTTTCCCTATGTTAAACCATCCCTGAATCCCTGGTATGAATTCTATTTGATCGTGATGAACTTTTTTTTTTTTGATGTATTGTTGAATTCTGTTAGCTAGGATTTTGTTAAGGATTTTTGCATCTAAGTTCATGAGAGATGTTGGTCTGTAATTTGTGTGTGTGTGTGTGCTATCTTTACCCTCTTTTGGTACCAGGGTTATACTAGTTTCCTAGAACGAATTTGGAAGTATTTCACCCTTTTCTTTACTCTGGATTACCTTTAAAAGTAGTGGTGTTAATTTTTCTCTAAACCTTTGATAAAATTCTGCAGTAGAGGCATCCAGGTCAGTGTTTGTTTTGAATGGAAGTTTTTAAATTACCTTTTCAATTTCTTCTTTTGTAATGGGTTTGTTTAGTTGTCCTATCTCTGATTTCACTAGTTTAGGTAGGTGGTATTTTTCCAGAAAATTGTCCATTTCTTCTAGGGTTTCAAATTCATTAGTCTAATAATACTATTTTCATAGTATTCTTGTATAATTCTTTTAATTTCAGCAGGGTCCATTGTGATATCACCCATCTCATGTCTAATTCAGATTGTTTCTTCTCCCGTTTTTCTTTTGTCAGTTTGGCTAATGGCTTATCAATTTTGTTGATGTTTTTGAAAAGCCAGCTTTTGGACTTCTCTACTCTTTCAATCATTTTTCTATTTCATTTATTTCTGCTCTAATTTTAGTAATTTTATTTACTCTGGAGCCTCACTGGTTCTTTTGCTAAGATCTTTCTAGTTGTTCAAGTTGATGAGTTAATGCTTTGATTTCTGCCCTTTCTTCTTTTTGGACGTGTGCATTTATTGAGATGAATCAACCTCTGAGAACTGCTTTTGTGGTGTCCTGTAGATTTTGGTGACATGTATTTTCATTCTCATTTGATTCTACAGAATTCTTTATCACATCCTTGATTTCTTCTGTCACCTACTAGTTCTTAGGCAAAAAGTTATTCAGTCTCTGTGTTTTTATTTGATTTGCATCTTTTTTTCTGTTACTGGTTTTTAGTTTTATGTCTGAGAGGAAGGTTAATTCTATGGTCTGAGAAGAAGCTTCGTATTATTGCAATATTTTGAATTCTGTTGAATATCACTCTGTGACCTAATATGTGGTCAGTTCTGGAGAACATTCCATGAGTATTGGAAAAGAAAGTGTACTTGACTTCAGTTGGGTGAAGTGTTCTGAATACGTCTGTAAGGTCAAGTTGGTTGCTTGTTGTGCTTAGGAAGATGGCTGACTAAACACACATCTCCCTAAATCCCTCTGGAAACCAAGACCTGAATTGATAATTAAACAGAGCCTTCTGGACACCTAGTGAGCCCTAGGATGCGGCATAGGGCTGTTAATTTCGACTTCATACCAGTGAACACAAAACCTCCTCTCTTTTGCTGATCTCACTCTTGGCAAGCATGGGCTTGCATTTTAATTTTTTTTTTCTCTGTCTTAGCCAGCGGGCGGAACTGAGACTTGACTAGCTGCTAATCTCAGATACACTGCTGGTGGGATTGGCAAGTGCGATTGCCATATTCTGAGAGCCCAGCTTTGAACTGTGTGCATCTCAGCATCTTTGGTCTATCTTTCTACCTCTGCCATATAGTAGCCGTATGGAGGCTGTGGTGGTCAGGATTATGTCAACTTGGCTACTACACATTTGGCTGCTGTATTAAGTAGCAGGGCGGGGTTTGTGGTGGGTCCCTGCCCCTCAGCTCTCATCTCACACCCTTTTACTACAGCTGCTGGTCACTTACGTGGCCAGGAGCTTCTGCTCTCTTCTTCCAGCGACTGGTTCCAGGACTTGAACTAGCAGCTGTTGGACTCATCGGTCCTTACAGTTGGCACTTAAGAGTCCTGCTCCCTGACCTGCCGATCCTGGGTTCGCCAGCCTCTGCTGGCTCCTGCTCCCTGACCTGCCGATCCTGGTTTTGCCAGCCTCTGTCACTTCGTCTCGCCACCAGCTTGGGATCCACTGACCTACATAACCAGTGATCTAGAACTCTGGTCTCTGACTTGCTGACCTTGGGTTCCTCAGCTTCCGTGGCCAAGTGAGGCTTGTGCCAGAGCTTGGGACATTCAGCATCTGTGATTACGTGAGCTGTTTCCTATATTTGTATCTATCTCTCTATCTATATATATAGTATAAATCTTTCCTTGTACCTACACGTGTTACTGGTTTTGCTTCCCTAGAAAACCCAGCCTAAGACAGAGGCAGTGGCAAGCTTGTGCGGACTGCTGTCTCAATCCATTGGGAGATGGAGACAGCCATATGGAGGCTCAGCTGGACTTAGTTCCTAGGTTGGGAGGCAGTGCCTGCCTGAGGGAGAGTACTTTTCTGGCAGAGAGGCGATGTTTTACACAGTGTCACCTGAAACTGGTGTCCGACAACAGAGGCTGTGGACTCTGAGCATCTCAGCATCTTTGGCCTCTCTTTCCCCCAGTAGTCTAGTCCCAGCCAGGTGGCAAGCTTGTGGGAGGCAGACATACCCATACAGAAGCCTCAGCTGGGCCTAATTCCTGGGCTGGGAGGCAGTGCCAACCTGGAAGAGAGCGCTTTTCTGGAAGAAAGCAGAATTCTACACAGTGTCACCTACAGCTGGGGCCTGACAACAGAGCCCAGTAGGGCAGTAGCCTTTCTGTATTTTGAGCTAGTTTATAACATGGTGGGTTTGATATAAAGGTGCTTGCTTTGCCAGCTTGGAAGAGGGACCTATACACCTGAAAACCTGGCTGACTTTGGAAGTTGTCAGATACTTTTTACCTCTCATTTTAAGACGGCTTAGAGAAACACCTGAAGTCCATCCTCATAGCATCTCTTCCAGTCTCTACTGATTCACATGATGCCCCAAAAGCAACAAACTCTGGAGAAAAACGTAACCAAAAGGTCACCCATGGCTTCAGAAGGCCCCCTAAAGAAACCACCTCAGGAATTCCCAAAGAAGTTTTTCTGAAACTATCAGAAGGTGACCACAAAAGAATTGTATATAGAACCCTCCTAGATCTTATACAAAATGCAGCAGACCAAAATGAAAAATTAAGCAAGCTGTTCGATCTGATGGAACACCAGTACTCTGAAATCTAACAGATCAAGAACAAAATCAAAGACATAGAAACTTCAATTAAAAGCCAAGAAAAAAGAATGGAAAATAGACTTTCTGATTTGGAAGACAGAGCTACTGACTCCAGCATTTATGAGGAGAAATCAGAAAAAGGAAACAAGAAAAATGAAGAAGCGTTAAGAAGTATGTAGGACTCTGTTAAGAGGAACAATCTATAATTAATTGGAGTCCCTGAGCAGGGCGAAACCTGAGAACACAAAGAGTATTGTTGCTGAGCTACTGACAGAAAATCTCCCAGAAATTATGAAAAAAGAGAATATAGATATCCAAGATACATATCAAACACCACTTAATATAGATCTCAAAAGAAAGACTCCAAGACATATTATAATCAAGCTTAATAAAATGAAACATAAGCAGAAACTCTTAAAGGCAGCAAGACTCAAAGCAAAACTAACATTCCAAGGGAAATCCTGTAGGCTATCATCAGGTTTCCCAGCAGAAACCATGCTGGCATGGAGACAGTGGCATGACACATTCAAAGCCTTGAAAGAGAAGAATTTCCAACCAAGAATTGTATATCCTGCAAAACTATCTTTCAAATATGAAAATGAAATTAAGATATTCTTAGATAAACAGAAACTCAGAAAGTTTGTAAAAACCAAACCAAAGCTACAGGAAATGCTGAAAGAAGTTTTTGGCTTTGGCTTAGAACAAAACCACTAGCTTTATATTTTAGAAACAATTACAGGACACAGCACCCAGAATCCTACTCAGGTAGGGAAGTGTCCAAACTCAATCAAAGCTGTAACAGTGAAAGAAATAATCCAGTGATCATATCATGCAAACTATGATCTCATCACATTAAAAAGAAAGATGTACTACAGTCATTTCAGTCCTTCCTGATAAAGAGGAAGCTGATCAGAATGATAGTAATTGAAACTGGATTTATACATAGCTTACTAAGGGGGATCTTAGGGGCAGCCATGAAGCACAATAAAGATGCAACGTACCAAATCAAGAATAATACAGGAGTCTCAACAACCACAAAACCAACCCTGAAAAAGGTGAAAAATCAAGTCACAAAGAATGTCCCAGAACAGATTAATAAGAACAACAGAGAAAACATCAACATAAAAATAAACATACCACAATGTCAGCACTGAACACATACCCATGAATAATCACACTGAATGCGAATGGACTGAATGCCCCAGTAAAGAGACACTGAGTGACATCTTAGATCAAAAAACACGACCCATCCATATGTTGCCTACAAGAAACTCTTCTTAGACTTAGAGATATAAACAAACTGAAAATTAAAGGATGGAAGAGTATATATCAAGCCAACAATAAACAAAGAAGAGCAGGTGTGGCAATTCTAATCTCAGATAAAATAGATTTTAATGTAAAATCCACCATTGTGGACAAAGATGGACACTATTGCTGAAAGGTTCAATACACAAATAGGACTAAATGATATTAAATATTTATGCACCTAATATTAGAGCACCTCAATATGTCAAAGAAACACTGACTACACTCAAAAAGGAGATAGATCACGCCACAATAATAGTGGGCGACTTCAACACTCCACTCTCAGTACTGGACAGATTGTCTAGAAAAAAGCTCAGTAGAGATACAAGAAGACCTTATTGCCACAATTAACCAACTAGACCTCATCGACATATACAGAACTTTCTATCCATAAGCAGACAACTACACTTCCTTCTCCAGTGCACATGGAACATTCTCCAGCATAGACCATGTGTTAGGACATAAAGCAGTTCTCAACAAAATCCATACCACTGAATTAATGCAAAGCATCTTCTAAGATCATAAAGCCGTAAAAGTCAAAATGAATAGCAGAAAACCCATAGGTAGAAAGTGGAATTCATGGAAACTGAACAACATCTTTCTCAAAAAGCCGTGGGTTATAGAAGAAATCAAGGATGAAATAAGGAAATTTCTGGATTCCAACGAGAATGAAAACACTTCCTACCAGAACCTATGGGATACAGCCAAAGCAGTGGCTCAAAGGTCAGATTGTTGCATTTAGATCCTCCATGTGTTTACTAATCTTTTGGTGGGATGTTGTCCTTTACTGAGAGTGGTGTGTTGAAGTTTCCTACTATTATTGTGGAGCCGTCTATTTCTGTTTTCAGTGCAAATAGTGTTTGTTTTATGAGTTTGGAGCCTTGTCATGGGGTGCATGGATATTAGTATGGTTACATCCTCCTGTTGAAATGAGTCACTATCCTTAGACAGTAATCCTCTTTATTTCATATGGTGGATTGAATTTAAAGTCTATTTTGTCAGAGATTAGTATTGCCACTCCTGCTCTTCTTAGAATGTTATTAGCCTGATACACTTTTTCCAACCTTTGAGTCATAGTTTGTTTGTGTCTTTGAGTCTAGGATGGGTCCCTGTAAGCAGCATATAGGTGGGTCATTTTCTTTTTTTTATCCAATCTGCTACACTCCTTCTCTTAATTGATGCATTTAGTCTATTTACATTCAGTGTGATTACTAATAAAAATGATGTTAGCATTGTCATCCTGATTCCTTTTTTTGGGTATTGTGGACAGTTCTTCTGTTGCATTTCATCTTCTGTGCTGAGTCTTTTTTCTATACGTATTTTCTTTTAGTGGCTTTCAGTGTTTGTTTTCTTGAAGTTGTGATTTTGTATGTTGCTTTTTGATGTGTAGAATTACAGGTCTCTTTGGCAGTTACTCCCTTAGTCCCTTTCACTAATCTAAAAGTGGTCCAAACGTCAGTGTCTGTGTGTCTCCTTGTCTTTCTCCACATCTGGAAGATCTATATGTACCTTTCTTTGACTCTCTTTTTCATATAGTATAGTTTTCAATTTTATCTTGAGATCTCTGAATTTCTATTTTTTTGTGATTTGGTTTCAGTTATTATTTTGGGATTTCCTTTCCCGATGTGATCTAGATGCTTTGTGGAGTGCTGAATGTTTAAGTATGTATATCTAATGCTATTGATTTTCTATTCTAAGAACTTCCTTTAATATTTCTTGTAATTTTGGTTTGGGTCTTACAAATTCTTTAAATTTCTGTTGATCTGTGAAAGTCTTAATTTCACCTTCTTATTTGAGAGATGATTTTTCCAGGTTATATTATTCTTAGTTAACAGCTTTCTTTCCTTCAGGGCTTTGTATATGTTATCTCACTGTCTTCCGGCCAGCATCTTTTCCACTGAGCAGTCTGATTTGAATCTTAATAATTTTCCTTTATAGGTTGTTTTTTGCATTTTTCTGTTTCCCTCAGTAGTCTCTCCTTGTGTCTAGTTTTATTGATCTTGATTGTGATATGACTTAGTGTATTTCCTTTGGGATTTATCTTGAGTGGGGTTCAATGAGCATCCTGAATGGAGATCTTGTCGTCTTTCATATCAGGGAAGTTTTCTCTCAGCAGCTCTTCAACTATTCACTCTATATTTTCAGCTATCCCACCTTTTTCTAGTACTCTGATCACACAGATTTTTTTCTCTTAATAGAATCCCGCATCACCCTTAGGAATTCTTCACTCTTATTGAGTCTTTTATCTGTTTCTTCTTCGTGTGTGCTGGTGTTTGCTTTGTCTTCAAACTCACTAATTCTGCATTCCATATCCTCAGTCCTGCTCCTTTAGCTTTCTATTGATTTTATTGCTAATCTGCCAGTTTTCAGATTGTTGCTGCTCAAGCACTTCATGGAGCATATTTAATTTTTCAATGTGTTCTGCTAAATTTTGCCTGATATTTCTCCTGATATCTTGCACAGCTATGTATATCAATCTTTTCTATTCTGTCTCTGATAGTCGGTAGGAACTCTTCTTCATTTGGGAAATCCATTGATGCTTTACTTTGGGAGTTTTCAGAAACCGTGGTAGTCTGTTTCTTCAGGTGTTTAGAGATTGATTGTTGTCTCTGAGCCATCTGGAAGTCATTGCAGTGAAAGAGACTTAATAGTTTGGTTGGCCTAACTGTCATCTCTCTGTTGGGGCTGGACTGTAGATTCTTTGAGCAGTGTGATTATTTTATGCTGCTTGCTCTTACTGTCCTGCACTGGTCTGCTGCTGCTGCTGGTGCAGCTCCTGGGTAGAACAGAAGTGCCTGCTTTCAGCAGTATTGCCACTACTTCTTCCTCTGGGCTGGGAGAGTGTTGCTTGTGCAGGCACTGCACTTTCAAGGCCACTTCAAGGTGTGCTGCAGCTGCAGCTGCCTGATTTGGGCAGGTCCATCAAGGAGCTTCAGCCTCAGACTCAAAGGAAGGAAGAGGGATTAGTCACTTGCTTGTGCCTTTGGCTGCCTTGCTGCCAGGACAATAACTCCCCCTCCATGGGTTGCCTGAGCCCAGTTCTCCTTGGAACACATGGCATCAGTGACTGTCTAGCCACTGGGGCAATCTCTCCCCTCTGCCCAGTTCACCTGAGCTCAAGCTTTCCAGGTGCACACAGTGCTAATGGCTGTCTAGCCACTGGCACTCATTGCCCTCCCCCCACAGTTGCCTGAGCCCAGATCTCCTGAGAGCACAGCTCCAGTGGCTGTCCAGCTTCTAGGGTGATAATTTCACCCCTTGCAGGTCACTTGAGCTCAAACTTCCCTTGGATCTAATGGCTGCCTAGATACTGGCACTGACTGCTCTCCCCCTACGGTCTCCTGAGCTCAGATATTTCAGGCACACGTGGCTCCAATGGCTGCCCAGCTGCAAGACTCACTTGCCCATGTGGCTCCAATCCTCTTCCAGCCATGTGTGCACTCTCTCAGCCCCCCAACCCCCAGGCCATGGGATTCCAAAGCTTCCTGACCCACTGGCTCCAAGGCCAGTCCCAGATATGCTAGCAGCAGGGCCATTCACTTTGCCCCCCATGTCCCATGATCTCCTGCTCCATAGCCATGTGATACCTGGGCCTGGGCCTCCCGGTCCCATGCAGGTTAAGGCCTCTTGTATGGAGCACACTAGCATGCTTCCCCCAGCTCTGCCATCTCCTGCCCTATCACCCTGGGACACTGGTTGTCCTGGCCTCTTGTGCCTTCACTCCCAGCCCAGTCTCCCTACTCCTCCAACTGAGACCTCCTAGCTGCTGGCCACTCTGGGTCAGCACATGGTAGCCTAGCTGGTTGGTCTGGTGGGGGCACTGACCGATGGCCAGCCTTGTCCCTGAGTGTTCTAATCTGCATGGAGGTCTTCAGATCTGGGCTATAGGCTGCGGCTGCAATGCTTAGGCTGGGGCAAGTCTCTTCAGTCAAATTCAAGGTTGCTCCAGCTCTTGTTTCTCGCAGCTGCTTGCTTGCTAAGATTTGCTAGAGGCATGTTTTCTCCTCACCTAGGTTGCCTTCAGTTCAGGGAGAATCTCCACCTGGGCCACATTGTTTTATCCAAGAGGATTCAGAGCTCCTAAGATCTTCCTTTGGCTCCTTCTGTACTTACAGTTCTCTAAGCACAGGTTAGTCCTTCTAGATTGCTGTATTTGGTAGATTTCATTAATTTTCAGGTACTTAGTTGTTTGAGGGTTTAGCAGGGATGCCTTGTTACTCCACCATCTTGGCTCTGCCCTGTGTGATACCAAGGACACAATTTTGAAAGTGGCTAGGGATAAGTGAAAAATAGTTTACAAAGGAAAATAAATAAGATTAAACTCAGACTACTCAGCAGAAACCATGCAGGCAAGCAGGCAATGGGAGGACATATACAAAACCTTGAAGGAAAATAACTGGCAGCCAAGAACCATATATCCAGTAGAACTGTCCTTCAAATATGATGGCAAAATTAGAACATTTCCAGATGAACAGAAATTTAAGGAATTTGCAAAAACCAAACCAAACTGCAAGAAATACTGAAGGTCATCCTTTGGTTAGAATGGAAATCCTAATGGTGTAGTGGTTAAGTGCTACTGGATGCAAACCTAAAGGTCAGCAGTTCAAATCCACCAAGCAATCCTTGGAAACTCTATGGGGCAGTTCTACTCTATCCTACATGGTCTCTATGAGTTGGAACTGACTCAGTGGCAATGAGTTTTGGAGGGGGGTGGTTATAAAATCAATTACATTAGGTAACAGCCCAAAACTAGAACAGAGCAACTGGATATCAACCTAAACAGAGAAATTACAAAAACAAACCAAATAGGGAAATAGAGATGCTATTCTGTAAACACTGTAACCAAAAAGAGAGACTTAAAAGAAAACATCTTTCATACGGAGGGGGAGTCAAGGTGATACAAAGAAATTAAGGACTGGCTTAAATTTAGAAAAATAGGAGTAAGTACTAGGATAATCACAAAGGAAACTATGAATCCTATGGATAGAAATTTAAAAAAGAAAGAAAAACATGAAGTTTCTGCAAACACAAATTCACCAACACTGAGAAAGATGAAAAGGAGACAAATAAAAAAAGACTCTGCATACAAAATTAAACAGAACAAAGTTATTGTCTACAATGTACAAAAAAAAGATATCAAAATGACAGAACTAAATTTATACCTGTCAATAATCACACAGAATGTAAATGGATTAAATGCACCAATAAAGAGACAGAGATTGGAAGATTAAATTAAAAAACCCAACCCATCAATATACTGACTAGAGAAGACACACCTTAGGCTTAAAGCCAACAACAAACTAAAACTCAAAGGATGAAAAAATATATATCAAGCTAATGATATTCAAAACAGAACAGGACTGACAATATTAACCTCTGATAAAGTAGATGTTAAAGTAAAATCCACCACATTGAATAACAAAGGACATTATAAATGATTAAAGGGTCAAGACTCGACGGCACTTGGCTGGGACTCCAGGAGGACATAACCATATTAATTATCTATGCACCAAATAACAGGGCTGCAATATACATATAGCAAACTAAACCACTGCGATCAAGTCGGGTTCAACTCATAGCTGAAATGAAAATAGAAACAGACAGGTTCACAATAACAGTAAGAGACTTTAACATACCACTTTCAGTGAAGGACAGAATTATGTTTTAGTCACCTGGTACTACTATAACAGAAAATATCACAGATGGAAGCCTTCATGAATAGAAATATTATTGACACAGTCTGATAAGCTGCAGATCCATTTACGAATAATAAGTCCATTCACCAAGACAATTTTTCACAGTCTGGTAGGCTGAGTCCAAATCCAGTGAGAGTATCTTTGCACAGGAACCTCAGGTCCAAAGGACATGCTCTGCTCTTGGTCCTGCTTCTTGGTGGCATCAAGTTCCCAGTTCTCTGCTTGCTTCCCTTTCCTTTTATTTCTTGTAGGATGAAAGGATTAAGCGTGGTGCAAGCCATGTTCCAGGGCAAATCCCTTTACAGTGGAGCAGAGAAGTTATCCTATGAAGAGATTTATGGTCCCACCCTAATCTTTAATATACAGCAGAGGAAAATCACAAAATGGAGGACAATCATCGAATACACAGAATCCCAGCCCAGGAAATTTACTGCTCATATTTTTGGAGGGACACAATGCAATCCATGACATCAGAAAAAAGCTCAGTAAAGAAATGGAAGATCTAAATGCCACAGCCACCATGACGTCATAGACACATGTAGAACAATCAACCCAACAGCAGGCAAGTATACTTTCTTTTCCAACATACACGGAGCATTTTTCAGAACAGACCACATATTAGGCCACAAAGCAATTCTTAACAAAATCAAAGTACTGAAATGTTACAAAGCATCTCTTCAGACGATAATGCCATAAAAGTAGAAATCAACAACAGAAAAATGAAGGAAAAAGATTCAGACACATGGAAACCAAATAATAGCTTGCTCAAAAATGACTGGCTTATGGAAGAAATCAAAGATGGAATAAAGAAATTCATAGAATCAAAAGAGAATAAAAATAAATCCTACCAGAATCTATGGGGCATATTGAAAGCAGTGCACAGAGATCAATTTATGTCAATAAATGTATACATTCAAAAGAAGAAAGGACCCACATTGAAGAACTAACCCTACAACTTGAACAAGTAGAAAGAGACCAATTAAAGAATCCCTTGGGCCCCAGAAGAAAGCAAATAATAAAAGGTAGAGCAGAACTAAATGAATTAGAAAATAGAAAAATGACTGAAAGAGTTAACAAGACAAAAGCTGAGCTTTTTTTTTTTAAAGATCAATAAAACCAATCAGCCATTGCCCAAATTGACAAAAGACAAACAGGACAGGAACCAAATAACCTGAATAAGAGATGAGATGGGTGATATCACAACAGACCCAACTGAAACTAAAAGAATCATAACACTATGAAAAACTTACTGTAATAAGTTGAAAACCAGAGGAAATGGACAAATTTCTGGAAACTGATTGCCTACCAAAATTAACCCAAACAGAAGTACAGTAACTAAATAAACTCATCACAAGAGAAGAAATTGAAAAGTAATTTAAAAACTTCTAACCAGAAGAGACCTGGCCCTGACAGCTTCACTGGAGAATTCACCAAACTTTTACAGAAGAGTTATCACTACTATTATTAAACGTATTTCAGAGCATAGAAGAGGATGGAATACTCCCAAACTCATTCTATGAAGCCAGCATAATCCTCATATCCAAACCAGGTAAAGACAGCATACAAAAAAGGAAAATTACAAACTAATATCTTTTATAAACTTCGATGCAAAAAGCCTTAACAAAATTCTAGCCAATAGAATTTCACAACATATTAAAAAATTAATTCACCATGACCAAATGGGACTCATACCAGGGATGCAGGGATGGTTCAACATTAGAAAAACAATTAACATAGTCAACCACATAAACAAAAGACAAGGACCATTGGATTTTATCAGCTGATACAGAAAAGGCATTTGACAAAGTCCAGCACCAATTATTTTAAAAACTCTCAGAAAAATAAGAATACAGAAATTTCTCAACATGATTAGGGGCATCTATGCAAAGCCAACAGCCAACATCATCTTAAATGCAGAGGCTCTGAAAGCATTCACCCTGATAATGTGAACCAGACAAGGTTGCCATCTGTCACCATTTGTATTCAACATTATGCTTGAGGTTATAGCCAGAGCAATCAGGCAAGGTAAAGAAATAAACCAAACCAAAACCAAACCCGCTGCCATTGAGTCTTATCCAACTCATAGTGACCCTACGGGTCAGAGTAGAACTGCCCCATAGAATTTTCAAGGAGTGCCTGGTGGCTTTGAACTGCAGATTTTTCGGTTAACAACTGTATCACTGGACCCACTACGCCACCACAGTTTCCAAAGAAATAAAGGGCATCCAAATTGGTAAGGAAGAAGTAAAAGTATCGTTATTTGCAGATGATATGATCTTATACACAAAAAAACTTAAAGAATCCACAAAACAACCACCCCCCAAACCTGAAACTAGTAGAAGAGTTTGGCAAAGTGTCAGGGCATAAGATAAGCATACATAAATCAGTTGGATTCCTTTATGTCAACAAAGAGACCATCAAAGAGGAAATTACAAATCAATGCCATTTAGGACAGCCCCTAAGTAGATAAAATTACTTAGGAACAAATCTAAACAGAGGCGTAAAAGAACTATACAAAGAAAATTACAAGATCCTACCACAAGAAGTCAAAAGAGACCTACATAAATGGAGAAATCTACCTTGCTCATGGATAGGAAGACTTAACATTGTGAAATGTCTCTTCTAACAAAATCCATCTATAGATACAATACAGATTCCAATGGCATTTTTTAAAGAGATGGAGAAACAAATCACCAGCCACATATAGAAAGGGGAGAAGCCCCGGATAAGTAGAGCATTAATGAAGAAGAAGAACAAAGTGGGACTTTAGAACCTGTTACACTGCCATGGTAGTCAAAATAGCCTGGTACTGGTACTAAAACAGATACATGGAGTAATGAAACAGAATAGAAAACCAGGATATAATACCGTTCACTAACAAGCAGCTGATACCTGACAAAGGTGCTACAGTCTGTTAACTGAGGAAAAAACGGTATCTTTAATAAATGGTGTTGGCATAACTGGATATCCATCTGGAAAAAAATGAAACAAGACTCACATCTCACGCCACACACAAAAACTAACTCAAAATGTATCTAAGACCTAAATGTAAGATTTAGGACAATAAAGATCATGGAAGAAGAAAATAGGGGCAATGCTGGGTGCCCCAATACATGGCATAAACAGACTAAAACTGCTACTAACAATGCAGAAACACTAGAAAATAGATAAATGAGAACTCTTTAAAATCAAACACTTACGCTTATCCAAAGACTTCTCCAAAACAGTAAAAAGACTATCAAATGGGAAAAAATATTGGCTACTACAAATCTGATCAGTGTTTAATCTCCATAGTCTACAAGGTACTGAAAAACATCAACAAGAAAAAGAGAAATAACTCAATTAAAAAATTGGCAAATGATATGAACAGGCACTTCACTAAAGAAGACATCCAGGAGGCTAACAAATACATGAGGAAATGCTCACTATCATTAGCCATTAGAGAAACTCAAATCAAAACTACAAGATACCATGTCACCCCAATAAGACTGGCATTAATCTAAGACATACAAAATAATAAATGTTTGAGAGGTTGTAGAGAGACTGGAACTCTTCTACACAGCTGGTGGGAATGCAAAATGGTACAACCCTTTTGGAAGTTGACTTGTGCTTTCTTAAAAAGCTAGAAATAGAAATACCATATGATCCAGCAATTCCACTTCTTGGAACACATTCTAGAGAAATAGGAGCTGTCACAGTAACAGATACACGCGTATCACCATTTATCACAGCACTGTCTACAATAGCAAAAAGACAGAATCAAGCTAGGATTCCATCAACAGATAAATGGATAAAGAAACTGTGGTATATTCATACAGTGGAACGCTATGCAATGGTAAAGAACAATGATGACCTCAGGAAACAACATCTCCATAATACGGAGTCATCTGGAAGACATGCTGACTGAAACTAGTCGGTTGCAAAAGGACAAATATTGAATGAGACCACTATTATAAGGACTCAACAAAACGTTTAAGCACAGAAAAAAACAGTCTCTAATGGTTACAAGGGTGGAGAGGGAGGGAGAACAGTATTTACAGGTTAGATGGTACATAAGAATTGGGTTAGGTGAAGGGAGTTGCAGCATGCAGTAGAAGGAAATTAGCACAGCTGGACTACACCAAAAGCTAAGAGGTTTCCTAGATATAACCCAACATTTGGAAGGACATAGTAAGAGGGCCAGGGATCTGGGGAGTACCGTTCTAGGGGACATGCAGGCCTATTGGTATAAGTAAGTTTTTTTAAAAAAAATGCTCTGTACCTCACTTTGGTGAGTGGTGTCTGGGTTCTTAAAAGATAGCAAGTAGCCATCTAAGCAGCATCAACTGGACCCAATCTATCCGGAACAGAAGAGAATGAATGACATCAAAGACATGAAGAAAATCTGAACCCAGGAGACAGAAGAGGCCGTATGATCTGGAGACTAAATCTCCATGAGACCAAAAGAACTAGATGATTCCCAGCCAACACCAGCGGCTACCCTGTCAAGGAACACAATGTGAAGTTCCTGACATAGCAAGAAAAAAGTGGGTGTGCAGAACTAGAACTCTACTAAAGGACCAGACTTTGTTGCCCAATAGACTGGAAGGTCCCCTGCAGACATGGCCCGAAGATTCTCTATTAGCCCAGAGTAGAAACTAGTACCAAAGCCAACCTTCAGACAACGAATGGACTGGACTATAAGACACAGAGCGATGTTCACAGAGTGTGCTCCTTGGGTTAAATACATACATGAGGTTATCCGAGCAGCTCCTGTCCAGAGATGACCTGAGATGTTGGAGTGGGACTGGAGTTGGTTAGATGAATTCGGGAAGTACAGGGTAGAAAGGAATAGTGTACTGTCACAGGGGGGTAAGAGTTCCTACAGTTGCACAGCAGTATGGGCATGGGGTTTTGTATGGCAAATTGAACTTGGACTGCAAACTCTCATTCAAAGCACAATCAAATATTTTTTTAAAAAATTTAGTTTCCTCAAGTCTTCTCTTCTCAGCATTTATTACTGCTAGCTGCTATAAAGTTGGCCTTCAACTAACGGTGACCCCGTACACAACAGAATGAAACACTGTCCAGTCCTGTGTCCTCCCCATGATTGATTTTCACTGATTTTTCCTTGTCTGTCATGTCTGGAAGCTCTGTTGAAACCTGTTCAACATCATAGCAACATAAAGAGTCTTTCAATAAGGGTGTCCTATCTTTGAACTCGAACTTGAATAAAACAAGTTGTGTAAATGATGCAATTTTAATTGTTCTACTATTTTGAAGTACATTCGATTGCACTGTGTGTGGAAAAACATTTCGGATAAATGACTACGGTATCACCTTCCGAATGGGGCCAAAAAGTATCACTTAGCATAGCTCTATATCATTCAGCATTGACAGTCACAGCTTCTCCTCATTCATATTGGAAAAAATAAGGGCCAGTGATTCCACTGGACCAAAATCCACACCAAACAGTAACTTTGTCAGAGGGAGGGGGGAGAAGTGAATGTTGTTGAATCTTCATTGGATTCTCATTGCTCCAAATGCAATGTTTTGTTTGTTAACAAAACCATTCATCCCAAAATGGGCCTCGTTGCTGAAGATGATTTTTTGGCCAAAAAAGAGGGCCAACTTCCAATTGCTCCAGAGCCCAGTCAGCAAATGTACAACACAAACTATGGTCATTGGACTTCAGTTCTTGAGTTAGAACAGTTTTGTAAGGGTAAAGGTTCAAGTGCAAATGCAAAATCCACCAAATTGTGGTTGATGAAAGACCTAGTTCTTGACCTTGGTGAGAAATTGATTGGGATAGATTCTCGCATTCAGTCTAATGAACAGTGATGGTGTTTTCATTGGAATGCGTGGTTCGTTGATGCACAGGTGTTCTCTGATTTCAACAGACCCAGTTGTCTCAAATTTTTTGATTGAACATCAAATTGTTCTCTCAGTGGGATCATTTTACACATTGTAAATTTCATGTAATGGAGAGAATGTTTGATGAACAGAACACCCATTTTGATAATAAATGTTAAGAATTTCTATGCATTGCAGAATCATGTAACTTTTCATGGCTATTTGTCAAGACTAATAAAAGAAACATGATAAATATGACTGCTAGAACCTTACAAATATCACAGCTGTGAGCTGTCAAAAGTAGGACATCTTTCTTAGATGTCCTATGGATGACAAACGAATGAAGTCTGTGCTTGGGATGGAAGTAAACTCTTGTCTCTGTTGAGAAGGTGAAAATTCTGCCACTGAGCCACCCCCATCCCTCAGTTACAAGCAAGAACTGACGTGGTGGAAACAACAAGCTGCCCCTCTCAGCCTTTGGCAGGACCCACAGGATGGAGACCCATATCGGGGTAACAGACAGAAGTGACAAAACTTCTTAGACTGCACCCAGTCCAGCCTGGCTGACCCAATTGTGGAAGCTCCTCGTGGATCTGCCTAGCACACGGACCCATAGGCCTCAGGGGACTGGGGTCGGAGGGCCATTTGGCTTCACCTCACCTTCCCCTGCCCACCCGTGCACTGCAACACAGCCCTCCCCCTGAGTGGTGCACTCAAAGGTCAGCTGTGGACCTGCCAGGGGAGCTGGCAGAGTGAACATGTTTGAGCATCACTACTAAGCTATAAACATACACATGCCAACGGGTGGCGGGCTGACAGCCTAGCCCTGGCAGTAATTGGTGACGCCATGCCACAGCAATCTCCTGCCCCATAGCCAAAAACCCAGAGACCTCATTCCAGAGAGCACTGCAGATGGAGGGACGTCCCCGCTGGTAAGCTACACTGGTCAGTACAGGAGGGATTTTTCCTCCTTGGTCCTCTGGTCCGGCAGATCCTTTGCTGGCAGGTGTTATGCTCTAAATTCAGCCTGCAAAGCCATGTGAGGTCAGAGAGGGATGGTTTTAGGACTGTGGGAGTAAGGAGTTCCCCAGTGTCATCAGCAGCAGGTAAGATTCCCAGGGAAAGGCTGGGAGACTTTGGTTATTCCCTTGAATTTGAAGAGCAGACAAGCTGCAAAGGGAATTTAGTGAGGGAAAGATTAGCCCAGGGCATGAGTTTCCCTGGGATCGTCCTGGTGGGCAGAGTGTAAGATTTCATAGCACTTCTTCCCCTGAGTCTGCCAAACAAGACAGGGATGACCCAGGAGCCTGCTGCGAGCATCTCAGGTCTAGAAGAACAGGGGAGAGCTTCTCCCTGTGCTAATGCCCACTGGCCATGTCGGCCTGTCCCTCTGGGCCCCGTTCCCAGAACAGAGATGGTATGGACACTGGGCTATATGCTACTGTCTGCTAGTGAAGGATCTGAGCTGTCGTCATGGCTTGAACTTGGCCATCTTTGGCTCTACCCTTAGCAGCAGAGCAACTATGGGCAAATAACTAATTCTCTCTAGGTCTTAAGTTTTTATCTGTAAAACTGGACTAAAAATACCATTACTACAATTTGTCATGGTGATTCAGCCCTGCACAATGAGTAGGCAAGAGCACTGAATTTGAATCAGAGAATTCAAAGCCTGATCGGGACTCTTAGTCACAGACAAGCCCTTCCACTTCCTTTGCGTCAGTCTTCTGTACAATGCGGGTGGAAGGGGCTGGACTAGATGACTGCTAATGTCTGTGTGCTCTCTGACCCATTTTGACATAGTTCCTGTTACTTTCCTGCCACTGGGTAGGATCCTGACAGAGAAGAACATACTTGTTCCGTTGTCTTGTCCTTGTGAGGCAGCACCAAGAAAGGACAGGTAGGGGAGGAGAAATATCCGGTGCTTCTGCCAGGAGTCATGTTTCCTTCCCAAGGGCCCTGAGCCAGACTGCGTGTTGGTTAGGCTGAATAGTCTGCTCAGGTTCCATGGCCAGGAGGGTGGTCACATTGCCAGATTCTCCTCCTGACTCAGAGCATGAGCAAAGGCCTCCCCAGATTTTCCTTCTGAAGGGTATTTAATTTCACTAGGCACATCCCTCAGTGGTGCTGGAGAGAAATAAATGGATACGAAGGCAGAAGGCTTGGATTAGAACCTCCTTTATACAAGTTACTAGTGGGATGTCCCCAGTCAAGACTTTTAATCTAGCCCCCACCAACCCTACTCCAGGAATGTAGCTAATTTTAAATGACGTAACATTTAAATCTTGGCTAGGAAGATAACTAGTACATAGTGTACGCTCAACAAGCGTAATTTACATCTGAACCTGGATATGATAGGCAGAGACCCTGATCCCCATAACCCTCGCTTTCCTTTCATCCAGAGTTTTTTCCATTCACTTATTTATGCAGTTATGTTTAATGGATGCCTGTCATGATAGGCACTGTGCTGGGTGCTGTGGATACAGCAAAGAAAACAGGCCGGTCCCTGCACACAGGAAGTGTGTGTTTCACTGGGATTTTCCTCATCATTCTTTCTACTTTTATAAGTAATACTGTGGTATTTGAATACTGTATTTTTTTATAGACATGCTTCACTGATTCTTTCCTCATTTTGTTCCTTAGCTTTTCACTCCTGAAGCAAGCTCTCTTTGTCTTTAGTATCTCCAGTACAAGCAAAGCCTGTGCCCAAGGGAAGCAAAGACAGCTCAGATACTTGCACAGGACAATGTTTTGCATATGTGTATATACATGGGTCTTCTGTTGTATATGCATAGGGATGTAAAGGCCTAGGTAATATACTAGATCTGGAGATCCCTATTCTAGGCTACCTTTTACTTCAAGCATCTTAGAGAATACAGGTTTGGTTGGACCTATTGTCTCTTGGTGCCTGGATAATATTCAACCAATGAGTGAAGATTTATTGATGGTCTAGTATGTGCAGGACACTGAAATAGGTGTCCTTAGGGTCTGTGCTATGATGGGAGAAAGGGAAAAGCCCAACCTCTACCTCAGGGAGTCCACTGGGATCATAAGACTATTTCTACTGGAAGGGTCTGAGCAACTCAGGGTGTCTGCAGTGATGACAAGGAGGTGCTTTCCCTGGGAGTTTAGAGCAGGCCCCCTGGTAGGATCTACCTCAAAGAGCTTTGTGGGCCCAGATGGATGGAGCTAGGGCAGGCAGACCATCCAGGTGAGGGCCCATGGCTGCTCTGGGGTGCTAGTGTGGCCTTATGTTTGCTTCATTTCTCAGTTCAGTGGTCCCCTGCATCCAATTTTCTTCTTTTGCATAGGGACTACAGGCCTAAACAATACTCAAAAGCTGTTAATCAGCTAGGATTCAAATCAATAGAAGATTCTAGGAACTCACTTGGCCTATCCTTGACTTCAGCCATCTAGCCAAAGTAAGATTGGAGCTACATTTTGTAAGGCTTTAATTGATGGCTTGAAGCTAGAGACTCCTGAGGAGTTCCAAATTCTCCCAGTAGGACTTTGTTGCTTGATGGCTCCTGTGTCTGACCACTCTTCCCTCAGAATCTTCTAGAAAGTAGAACATTCTGTCAAATAAGAACTTTCCACTGGAATTAGCCATGAAGTAGCTGGGTAACTGACTGTAGGACAATTGTAGCAAAGATCTGAGGATCAATTTACCAATCTAGTCAGTGACTTCAAAAGCTCCTTTCAACTCTGAGACTCTGAGTTTACGATGGCTTGATCTCCTGTGTTTTATATTTATATGCGGAGAAGCTTTCTGTAAGTGTAAATGACAAAACAAGCAGCCTGACTGATTCAAATGCTTTTTTAAATCTAATTGTGTTCAAGTGCTTTACAGAAAAGCTGAAATTTGGGGCAGTCAGTTCCCAGGCCTTTATGAGATAGATGTGGATTATTTTTAGGTAGATAAGACTTGGGCTGGTTCCACCCCATTCCACAGTTTTACACATGCCCTCCCTCTTCTAGCTGGGTGACATCCATAAAATAGGCACCCAACGAGGACTAGGAAGGATGAGAGCTACAGGTGCCTACGTTCCCATCTCACGATCAGAGCTTACCCAGGTACCAGGGACAAGAATTTCCTTCAAAAACAGAGGACAATTTGACTTACTCTTTGCTCACAACCATAAAAAGCTTGACTCGTACTTATCTTTCTTCTCAAGGTCCAGAGCCGTTTACAGCCCTCGCTTCTGCTCTAGCCCAGGGAGTTAGGTCTAGCTTCCTCTTCGTCCACAGGGAAAAACAAACCTCTGTTCTTTTTCTCAAAGTTTGAGGATTTTTCAGTGAAAAATTCTCTTACTAGAATTTTGCTTTGCCTCATGGCACTCTTCCTAATCTAACAAAGCAGAATCTTTTAACATGTAGGGCACTCATAATCTGTTACTCTCTAAGGTAGTGTCTTTTTTACATTTTTCTGACCATGATGCGCATTAAAAAATACATTTTACATCACCATATGAAGCTGAGACAGGTTTCCTGAAACATTATTTGCCCACTTATCATATGCAGTGCCCTCAGACATTTTCTGTACTATTTAATTTTTTAATAAATTGGCCTATCATCCAGCAAATTAAGTGCTTGGCACAACCATGGGTTGCAACCTCCAATTTGAAAAATACTGTTCAAGGCCAGTGCTGCAATAATCCCTCTGAGTTTGTGGCTGAGGCTTGGTCTAGCACCCTCTTGTGGATTCCTGGACAATAGCAAACACTCAGCTTTTTCAAGTCACAAAGAAACCTGGTGGTGTAGTGGTTAAGAACTACAGCTGCTAACCAAAAAGTTCAAATCCACTAGGTGCTCCTTGGAAACTATATAGGGTAGGTCCTCTCTGTCCTATAGGACCACTATGAATCAGAAGTGACTCCATGGCAATAGGCTTATTTGTTTTTTTCTTTCCTTTTTTTTTTTGGTAAGAAAACTTCAGTAACACTGGTGATACAGTGGTTAAGAGTTTAGCTGCTAACCAAAAGAAGGTTCTCTTGGGCAGTTCTACTGTGTCCTGTATGGTCACTATAACTTGGAATTAGTCAGTGGCAATGGGTTTGGGGTTTTTTTTGGAAGAAATCTTCAGAGTACGACATAGGCAACCATCTCTAAAAGATATGAATTCATGGGCTCATGCCTTTCCCAAAAAGATTATCTGTTGATAGTTGCTAAAAATCTGAAGTGGAGCCTCTTTCCTCCTCTAGGGCAAAACATGTTTACTTCAGCAGCAAAAATCAGAGAACAATATGTTGTAGACAAGTGATGGAGTTCTTACCTGGCTGCTAATGACTACATTTTCTCTTCATTTTACAGCTGCTAGTAGACCACACAGATTAACAAAACTCATTGCTGTCAAGTCAATTCCAACTCACAGTGACTCCCTGTGTTACAGAGTAGAATTGCTTCCACAGGCTCTTCTTGGCTGTACCTGCCCAAAGCATAGCATCAGGCCTTTCTTCTGCAGCACCACTGGGTGAGTTTGAACACCAGCCTTTGCATTAGAAATCCAGAGCAAAGTATTTTTACCAGACACATAGTAATTATTCATTAAGCTAATATGTGAAAGGATCCTACCACAGTGCTGGTAAGAGTGCCCACCAGGTGTTCCCTCCCTCACTGCTTCCTGATGCATGAGGACCCCTGGAGGCATCGATGGAACTCAAAGACTTTTATGTCTAAGAGGAAGTTCAGTACGCCTTATAGCAAAAAGTGTAATACAGGTCCCAAAAAAGTTTTAAAGTAATTTTCTCAGGTGTTCTGAGTGTTAAACAGGCTAGAGGATGGGGTGTGGGCTAGCCCAGGTGGACCATGGTGGTCACAGGGAGAAGCAGCAAGAGGAGGGAATGAACATAGGGGCTATGGAGCCAGGTTATTTCTGCCCATTTTCTGTCATGCCTCCATCTGGTCTAAGCGTAGCAGGGACCTGTGAACACTCACTCAGTTGACTCTGGGTGGATTCTTATCAGCCTTCTTGGTGGGACACCAGCCTAGTACTCAGTGAACTTGTGACCAGTTTAATGAAGATTACAAGTGTGAAGGTTCACAGGAGTACTGACACCCAGATGGTCCCTGCAGACCTTGGCTTTGGAAATACTTGCTTCTCCTGTCTCTCTGTATGCCACTCTGCCTGGCCCTGGAAACAGACACATGGCTAGCTACGCAGGGGATGCCCACACAGTTCTGCTGTGACTGAGACCCCAGGGCAGAGCTGAGGCTGAGCTCCTTGGTGTGACTAAGCCCGGGGTCACTCACAAACCACATTTTCTGAGGAGATGAGAGAGGACGACAGTGTTATAAACTCAGGGAGCCAGGAACAACGGGCCTCTCACTTAGTCTTCCCTACATGTACAAGACAACGGAGCTGTAGTAGTGATTTTTTTAATATGACAAAATGTCCAGATCAGACAGCCAGTGAAGATCTGAGGCTGACTAGCAGAAACCAGCATTGGACTCCAAGCTAAGCTCAAAATGCAAAGATGATTTAAAAATGTTTGTTAATGTTAACCAAAGGCAGTCACGCCTTGACCTTTGTGGAGGAAAAAAAAGAAATCCCAGTTTAACCCCTAACGGCATTCTGCAGGAGGCTTAAATTTCCAGCTAGTTTGTCTCATTTAGCTCTAACCCAGCATTCTTGACTGCCTTTGACCAAAGGAAACTGCTCACTCTGTCAAACTCAGCTCCATAGCTCACCTTTCTGGCTGGCACCTCTCAATTCAGCAGGAGATAATATCACCCAAACACTTGCGTGATGTACTTGGGAGTGGCCCAGGGACAGAAATAACCCTCTGTGGAGGTTGCAAGGCAGGATCCCAGTGATGCTCCTAAGACACTGTGGGGACACATTTCTGACTAAGAACAGATCTCATGTTTGGAGAGGACTGATAGTTTACCAAGTATTCTCACACCCGTTGTGTCTTGTGTTTCCACAGCTACAGCTGAGAAAGTTGAGGCCTTAGCGTGCTCCCATTCCTGTAGCTGTGGCCAAGTTGTAATTCCAACTAAGACCTGGGGCCTTCTCACTTGTGCTTTTCCCAGCTGACCAGTACACCAGCCTTTCTGGTCATACTCCATCACGGCAAGGCAGGTGAAGGGGCCTGGATGGTCCTGGCCTTTCCCATGACTTCAGCACACCACCTATCTGTTCTTTGACCCATCCGTCTGTTTCAGGAAATTTTCTGCCTAAATGTCACTGTTTATTATTTACAGCCTTCTATTGCCCTTTTCAAAGGTGAAAACTATAAAATTTATGACAGGCACATTATCAGACCACAGAGGAGCTTATAAAAGCCAGAAGAAGTATGCTGGACTATCCATCTGCCAAATCGCTTCATCCAAAAGTCAGAGGCACCAAGAAGATTCTGGCATGTGGCTGCAGCCAAGCACTTTCTTCTTGGTGCTGCTTCTGCTGCTGCTTGGGCAAGGTAAGTGTGCCTTTTTCTCAGAAGGCCACCAGTAGCCCAGCCCTGATGGTGTCCCACATTGCTCAGGCAAGGAGTTTGGGAGTAGAATGTGTTCTTTTGGTGAGATACAGGACATAAGGCACAAAATGCATACTTTGAACATGTAAAGACTGATTTGCCTCTCGCTGAATGGGATGAAAGGAATGTCTAGAAAGTGAGCGAGGTTGAAGCACCCTAAAGACTGTGGGGCAGGAGGCAGGTGTTGGGATAGATGACAAGTACAGATTGCCAGTGTCATGGTGAGGAAAAAAAAAGCCATGAAGTCTTCAACAAATTGATATGGTCATGAATTTGGTTTCTTTCTTTCTTTTAAAGTCTTTTATTTTTTATTGTTGTTGGAAACATACTTAGCAAAGCAGGTGCCAACTCAACAATTTCTACATGTACAATTCAGTGACATTGATTACATTGTCACTGTGCACTTTCAGTTTGTGAAACCATTCTCACCCTCCTTTCCCAAGTTATTCCTCCACTACCAACAAACTCACTCCCCTCTAAGTGTTTGGTTTCTATACTGGTAGTAAGATGGAAGAGTTAGACAAGGGCTAGTACCGGGTATGAGCAGGTCTTTGCATATAAGATTTACAATTATAACTTTCTTTTGTTCCTGACATCAAAAGATATTAAGGGTGTTTGGGTAATGATTTGGTAGATCAATCTGAATGCTAATAGGTTCTACTCCAATTATTTTCCTGTGTCAGTGGAAGTTTTGCCCCATATACTGTGAGGTACAGAATCACGATCTTTACCTGAGGGTTTTATCAAATATACTGGAGAAGTCAGGAGCACATCCAGAGCAGCCACAACTTTGTTACAAATACAGTAAATTCTCTGGAACTTCAAGAAATAGTCCTTCTAGTGTGCATTCACTGTAACAATTCAATTTTAAGAATAATTCCCTTTCTATTAAATTTGTAGGGAGCAATGTTTTTCAGTCAAGGGCCCAAAGGTTGTGGTTAAGGGTTGGGATACAGGGAAGATGTGTGCTTTCCCTGTTATTAATTTCTACCTTTATGGCATTAATGATCAGAGGAGATATTATGCATTATTTCAGTGTTTTAAACTTTGTTGAAGATTGCTTTATGGTTTAAGATGTGGTCTATTCTGGAAAACATTCCATAAGTATTGGAAAAGAATATGTACTTCACAGCTGTTGGAGCTGTTGAGTGGAGTGTTCTACATGTGTCTGTTGGTTTGATGATGTCTTTGATTTTCTCACTGGTATAGAGGAATATAACTGATTTTTGTGTTTATCTTGTATTCTGAGGTTTTGCTGAACTCTTCTATTAGTTCCAGTAGTAAGTTTTGTTTGTACATTCTTTAAGGTTTTCTGTGTATAAGATCGTATCATCTGCAAACAGAGATATTTTTACCTCTTTCTTATCAGTGTGGATGTCCTTTATTTCTTTTACTGCCCTAATTGCTCTGGCTAAAACCTCCAGCACAGTGTTGAATAAAAGTGGTGACAAAAGACATCCTTGTCTGGGTTCCCTTCTTAAAACGAATGCTTTCAGACTCTGTCCGTTTAGGATGATGTCGTCTGTTGGCTTTGTATAAATGCCTTTATTATGTTGAAGACTTTCCCTTTTTATTCCTATTTTGCTTAGAGTGTTTAACAGAAGTGTTGAACTTTATTAAATGCCTTTCCTGCATCAATTGATAAAATCAAATGATTCTCCTCTTTTGCTTTATTTGTGTTTGATTATATTCATTGTTTTAAACCATCCCTACATACCTAATATGAATTCTACTTGGTCATTGTGAATTTTTTCGATGTGTTGTTAGAGCCTATTGGCTAGAATTTTGTAGAGAATTTTTGCCTCTAAGTTCATGAAAGATATTGGTCTGTAATTTTCCTTTGGCCAGTGTCTACTTGGTTTTGGTATCAGGGTTATGCAGGCTTCATAGAGTATTCTGACATACTTTAGTAATTGTCATGTTAACTCTTCTCTAAAAGTTTGGTAACATTCTCCAGTGAAGCTGTCCAGGCCAGGGCTGTTTTGGGGTGGAGTTCTTTAATTACTTGTAATATTGGATAAAGATGGGAGGAGTAATCATGTTATGTTGAAGTCTGGTTAATATTGACCTTCTTTCTAAGGTGTGCTGTCACAGATTTCACCCAGCCAAGTTTCTATCAATTATCTAATTTAAACCCTCCCCACCTCGGCCTGCCTTCCTCCCTACCCTTGCCACCATTAAAGAGTCTTTTCTTCTATGCATAAGTCTGTTTTTAAGTTCTTATCATAGGCGTCTCATACAATATTTGTCCTTTTGTCACTGACTTTCACTCAACATAATGTCCTCTAATTGAAACCAGATTATGAGATGTTTCCTAAAATTATCATTGTTCTTTATCATTGCATAGTGTTCTGTCAAGTATATATACCATAGAATACCCATACATTCCTCTGGTGTTGGGCATCTGGGTTGATTCCATCTTTTTGCTATTGTGGACTCTGCTGCGATAAACAGTTATGTGCATGTATCTGTTGGTGTGAATGGCCTTTATTCTGTAGGATGTATTCCAAGCAGTGGAATTACTGGGTCAAATGGTATATCTAGATCCAGCTTTTTAAGGAAGCCCCAGAATGCTTTCCAAAAAGGTTGTACCATTTTGCAATCCCACTAACATTGTGGGAGAGTACCAGTTTCTCCACAGCATCTCCAAAATTCATTGTTTTGGGTTTTTCAGATCATGGCCAACCTTGCTGGGGTGAGATGATATCTCATTGTAGTTTTGATTTGAATTTCTTTAATAGCTAATGATTGTGAGCATGTCCACGTGTGTTTTTTGGTTGCCTGGATCTCCTCTTTAGAGAAGTGTCTGTCCTTCTCCTTTGCCCGTCACTTAATTGGATGATTTATCTTTTTCTTGTTGATATTTTGTAGTACCTTATGGATTATGGAGATGAGGTGTCAGTCTGACATATAGTTGCCAAATATTTTTTTCCCATTCTGCAGATGGTCTTTTAATTCTATTAATAAAGGCTTTGGATGAGCTAAAGTGTTTGATTCTTAATAGTTCCTATTTATCTATTTTCTCTTCTATTGTTTTGTGGTTTGACAGATTTTGAAGTCTGTCTAAGGTATGTATTAAAACTTCCACTGTTGTTCCTACTTTTTCTTGGATGAGTGTTATCATTTTAGATTTGATATTTAGGTCTTTAATCCAGTTTGATTGGATTTTGTATAAGGTACAAGATACAGGTCTTCTTTCAATTTTGTTGCAGATGGATATCCAATTTTGTCAGCACCATTTGTTGAAGAGATTGTTTTTTCCTCCCAGTTTAATGTCTGGGGACTTTGTAGAATATCAGCTGTTCATAGAAAGATGGTGTCATCTCTGAGGTCTCAATTCTTTTCTATTGATCTATCTGTCTCTTTTTGTACCAGTACTGGGCTGTTTTGACTACTGTGGCAGTGTAATAGGTTCTAAAGTTCGGTAGTGAGAGGCCTCCCAGTATGTGCTTCTTCTTCAGTAGTGCTTTACGTATCTGGGGCTTCTTCCCTTTCCAAACAAAATTGACAACTTGTGTCTCCATTTCATTAAAAAATGATGTCACTGGAATTTGTATTGGGATTGCATTATATAAGGAGATTGCTTTAGGCAAAATGGACATTTTCACTATGTTAAGTCTTCCTATCCATGAGACTTACATAAGTCTTTTAGTTTCTTGTGGTAAGGACTTGTAGTTCTCCTTGTAAAGGTCTGTTATTTCTCTGGTTCGATTTATTCCTAGGTACTTTATCTTCTTAGGGGCTATAGTAAATGGTATTGATTTGATGATTTCTTGATTAGCAGTCTCACTGTTGGAATCCTACTGATTTACTTACATTTATCTTGTATCCTGACACTTTGCTGAACTCTTCTATCAGTTTGGGTAGTTTGCTTATGGATTTTTTAGGATTCTCTGTGTATACAGTCATATCATCTGCAAATAGGGAGATTTTGACTTCTTTTTTGCTGATGCAGATGCCCTTTATTTCTTGGTCTTGTCTAACTGCTCTGGCTAGAACTTCTAGTACAATGTCAAATAGAAGAGGTGAGAGTGGGCATCCTTGTCTAGTTCCTGTTCTCAAGGGAAACTGTTTCAGTCTCTCTCCATTAAGGATGATGTAGGCAGTTGGCTTTGTATAAAGGGCCCTTATTGCATTGAGGAATTTGCTGTCTATTCCTGTTTTGCTGACAGTTTTAGCATGAATGGGTGTTGGACTTTATCAAATGCCTTTTCTGCATCAACAGACAAAATCAGGTGCTTCTTGTCTGTGTTATTTGTGTGGTTGATCATACAAATTGTTTTTCTGGTGTTGAACCAGTCTTACATCCCTGGTATGAATCCATCTTTGTCATGATGGATTATTTTTTTGATATGTTGTTGTATTCTATTAGCAAGAATTTTGTTGAAGATTTTTGCATCTAGATTCATGAGTGATATTGGTCTGTAGTTCTCCTTTTTAGTTGGGTCTTTCCCTGGCTTTGGTGCCAGGGTTATGCTGGCTTCATAGAATGAATTTGGGAGTATTCCATCCCTTTCTATACCGTGAAATGGCCTCAGTGGTATTAGAGATAACTCTTCTCTAAAAGCTTGGTAGAATTCTGCGGTGAAGCTATCTGGGCCGGGGCTTTTTTTGGCTGGTAGTTTTTGGATGACTTTTTCAGTCTCTTCCTTTGTGATGGGTTTATTAAGTTGTTTTGCTTTGCCTTGTGATAATTTGGGTAGGTGATATGAATCAAGGCATTTGTCCATTTCCTCTAGGATTTCAAATTTGTTAGAATACACTCTTTTGTAGTATTCTGTTATGATATTTTGATTTCTGTTGGATCTGTTGTGACAACTCCCCTCTCATTTCTTATTTGGGCTATTTGTTTCCTTTCCTGCCTTTTCTTAGTAAGTTTGGCCAACGGTTTGTCACTTTGGCTGATCTTTTCAAAACCCCAGCTTTTGTTCTTTTCAATTTTTTCAATTGTTCTTCTGTTCTCTAACTCCTTCAGTTCTGCTGTAGTCTTTATGATCTGTTTTCTTCTAGTGTCTGAGGGGTTCCTCTCTTGTTCTCTCTCTACTTGTTCAAGTTGTAGGTTTAGTTCTTTGATTTGGTTTCTTTCTTCCTTCCAGATGTGTGCATTTATGGAAATAAACCGACCTCGGAGGACTGCTTTGGTTGTATCCCATAGGTTCTGGTAGGAAGTGTTTTCATTCTCATTGGAATCCATAAATTTCTATATTTCTTTGATTTCTTCTACAACCCATGGCTTTTGGGGCAATATGTTGTTCTGTTTTCATGAGTTCTACTTTCTTTCTTATGTTTTTTCTGCTGTTGATTTCGACTTTTACAGCTTTATGATTTGAGAAGATGCTTTCCATTAATTCAGTGGTATGGATTTTGTTGAGAATTGCTTTATGTCCTAACACATGGTCTATTCTACAGAATGTTCCTCATGCACTGTAGGAGAAGGTGTAGTTGTCCACTGATGGACAGAAAATTCTGTATATGTCAATGAGGTCTAGTTGGTTAATTGTGGCAATAAGGTCTTCTGTGTCTTTATCGAGCTTTTTTCTAGACAGTCTGTCCAATATTGAGAGTGGAGTGTTGAAGTCTCCCGCTATTATTGTGGAGTGATCTCTTTTTTGAGTGTAGTCGATGTTTCTTTGACATATTTAGGTGCTCTAATATTAGGTGCATAAACATTTAATATTGTTCAGACCTGTGTGTGTATTAAACCTTTCAGCAATAGTGTCTATCCTTGTCCACAATGGTGGATTTTACATTAAAATCAATTTTGTCTGAGATTAGAATTGCCACACCTGCTCTTCTTTGTTTGTTGTTAGCTTGATATATATTCTTTCATCCTTTAATTTTCAGTTTGTTTGTATCTGTAAGTCTAAGGTGAGTTTCTTGTAGGCAGCATATGGATGGGTCGTGTCTTTTGATCCAAGATGTCACTCCATGTCTCTTTACTGAGCATGCAGTCCATTCACAGCCAATGTGATTATTGATAGGTATGTGTTCAGTGCTGCCATTGTGATATGTTTATTTTTGTGTTGATGTTTTGTCTATTGTTCTCATTCATCTGTTCTGCGATATTCTTTGTGACTTCACTTTTCACCTTTTTCAGGATTGGTTTTGTGGTTGTTGAGACTCCTGTATTACATTTCTTGATACAGTATGTTGCATATTTATTGTGCTTTATGGTTGCCCCTATGATACTGCTTAATAAACTATGTATAAATCCAATTTTAATTACTACCAGTCTTGTTAACTTCCTCCCCATCTGGAAGGACTATAACAACAGTAGTACATCCCTCTTTTTAATATGATGAGATCACAGTAGTCATGATATGATCACTATATTATTTCTTTTACTATTATAGCTTTGACTGAGTTTGGACACTTCCCTAACTGAGTAGGATTCTGGGTGATATGTCCTTCTGAAAGACAAAGTTAGTGGTTTTGTTCTTCTGAGCCAAGAGATTCTTTCAATATTTCTTGTAGCTTTGGTTTGGTTTTTAAGTCTCAGAGTTTCTGTTTATCTGTAAATGTCTTAATTTCATTTTCATATTTGAAAGATAGTTTTGCAGGATATAGAATTCTTGGTTGGAAGTTCTTCTCCTTCAAGGCTTTGAATGTGTCATGCCACTGTCTCCTTGCCACCATGATTTATGCTGAGAAATCTGACAGAAGCCTACAAGGTTTTCCTCTGAATGTTAGCTTTGCCTTGAGTCTTGCTTCCTTTAAGAGTTTCTGTTTCTATTTCATTTTGTTAAGCTTGATTATAATACATCTTGGAGTCTTTCTCTTGAGATCTATATTGAGTGGCATTTGCTATAACCCTTGGATATCTATATTCTCCTCTTTCATAATTTCTGGGAAGTTTTCTGTTGGCAGCTCAGCAACAATAATCTTTATGTTCTTAGGTGTCTCACCCTGTTCCAGAACTTCAATTAATCATAGATTGTTCCTCTTAATAGAGTCCCACATGCTTCTTAATGTTTCTTCACTTTTCTTGTTTCTTTTTTCTGATTTCTCCTCATAGATGCTGGAGTCAGTAGCTCTGTCTTCCAAATCAGAAATTCTCTTTTCCATTTGTTCCATTCTTTTTTCTTGGCTTTGAATTGAAGTTTCTCTGTCTTTGATTTTGTTCTTGATCTGTTGGATTTCAGAGCCCTGATGTCCCATCAGATCAAACAGCATGCTTAATTCTTCATTTTGCTCTGTTGCATTTTGTATGTCTAGGAGGGCTCTATACATGATCCTTTATATTCACCTTCTGACAGTTCCAGAAAAGCTTCTTTGTCTAGGAAGTTATGAGATGGTTTCTTTCAGGGGCCTTCTGAAGCCATGGGTGATTTATTGGCTACAGTTTTCTCCAGAGTTTGTTGCTTTGGGCCTTCACATGGGGCAATAGAGGCTGGGAGAGATGCTGTGAGGATGTACCAGTTGTTTCTCTAGGCTGTCTTAAAATGAGAAGTAAAAAGTATCTTACAACTTCCAAAGTCAGTCAGGTTTTCAGGTGTATGGGTCCCTCTTCCCAGCTGGCAAAGTAAGCACCTCTATATTGAACCCCAGATGTTATAAGCTAGCTCAAAATACAGAAAGGCTACTTCCCTGTTGGCCTCTGCTGTCGGGGCCAAGCTGTAGGTGATACTGTATAGAATTCTCCTTTTCTGACAGAAAAGTGCTCTCTTTTGGGTAGGCACTGCCTCCCAGCCCAGGAATTAGGTCCAGCTGAGGTTTCCATACTGGTACACCCACCTCCCAGTGGAACAAGATGGCATCCCGCACAAGCTGACCACCCTGCTGGAACCAGGCTACTGGTGGAAAGAGAGGCCAAATGTGCCAAGATGTCCAGAGTCCACAGCATCCGTTGCTGAGCCTCAGCCTCAGGTGATACTGTGCCAAACATCCGCTCTCTGCTGGAAAAGCACTTTCCCTCTTGCAGGTGCCACCTCCCAGCCTAGGAATCAAGTTCAGCTGGGGCCTCTGTTTGGGCATCTGTCTCCCAATGTATCAAGATGGTGTCCCACACAAGCTTACCACTGTATCTGTACAGCTACCACATGGCGGAGGTAGAAAGATAGGCTAAAGGAGTCGAGATGCACAGAGTCCAAAGCCAGGTTATCAGAACATTGCAATTGTGCTTGCTGATCCCACCAGCAGTGCATCTGAGATCAGAGGCTAGTTAAGTCCCAGCTCTGCCCACTGGCCAATACAGAGGAAAAAAAATCAAAATGGTGAGTTACCTTTGGTCTGTGCAAGCCCACGCTTGCTGAGAGTG
This sequence comes from Heterohyrax brucei, assembly GCA_028571685.1. Taxonomy (NCBI): domain Eukaryota; kingdom Metazoa; phylum Chordata; class Mammalia; order Hyracoidea; family Procaviidae; genus Heterohyrax; species Heterohyrax brucei. The sequence continues at coordinate 43,956,213 of CM053164.1, forward strand.
AGGTCAGTGAAAGAGAGGAGGTTTCACATTCAGTGGCATGAAGTCCAAACTAACAGCCCTATGCTGTGTCCTAGGGCTCACTAGGTGTCCAGAAGTCTCCATTCAATTATCAATTCAAGTCTTGGTTTCCAGAGGGATTTAAGGAGACGTATGTTTAGTCCACCACTTGACTCTGCCCCATCTTCAATTACTTTTCAACTTCTTTTTTGTTGTTATGAGTTTATTTAGTTGTTCTACCTTGCTTGTGTTAGTTTAGGTAGACAGTGTGTTTCTATAAATTTGTCCATTCCACTAGGTTTTTTAATTTCTTACAGTACAATTTTTCTTAGTATATTCTTTTTTAAAATTTCAGTGGGGTCTGTTGTTATGTAGCTCATTTTACTTATTTGACTTTTTCTTCTGTTTTTCTTTAGTCTGTTTGGCCAGTAGTATTTTGATTTTGCTGACCTTTTCAGTGAGACAGCTCCTGATCTCATTAACTCTTTGAACCATTTTTCTATTCTCCAATTCATTTAGCTCTGCTCTAACTTTTATTATTTGATTACTTGTAAGGCTTTCTTTGCTGCTCTCTTGTTACTTATTTGAGTAGAAGGGTTAATGTTTTGATTTAGACCCTTTTTTCTTTTTGTGTATTTGTATCTAATGAAATAAACTGACCTCAAAGCACTGCTTTGCTGTGTCCCAAAGGTTCTGGCAGGATGTGTCCTCATCCTCATTTGATTCTGCAAATTTCTTTATTCCATCCTTGATTTACTCTACAACCCAGTCATTTTTTACCAAAGTGTTGTTCAGTTTCCATGTATTTGATTTCTTTTTCCCTTGTTTTTTTCTGTTATTGATTCTACTTTCATGGCTTTATGGTCTGAAAAGATGCTTTGCAATATTTCAGTGCTTTGGATTTTGTTAATGCCTTCTTTCTACCTAATATTTGGTCTATTCCGCAGAATGTTCCATGCGAGTTGGAAAACAAAGTATACTTGGCTGCTGTTGAGTGGAACATTCTGTATATGTCTGTGAGGTCAATTTGGTTGATTGTGGCCTTTAGATCTTCCATATCTTTATTTAGCTTCTGTATGGATACTCTGTCTTTCATTAGAAGTGGTGTGTTATAGTTTCCTACTATTACTATTGAACTGTTTATTTTTCTTTTCAATGCTGTTGAATTTGTTTTATTTATTTAGAAGCCCTATCATTGGGTACATAAATATTTAATGTGATTAGGTCCTCCCAGAAACCCTGGTGGCATAGTGGTTAAATGCTGTACTGCTAACCAAAAGGTAAGTGGTTCAAGTCTACCAGGTACTCCTTGGAAACTCTATGGGGATGCTCTATTCTGTTCTATAGTGTTGCTATGAGTTGGAATTGACTTAATGGTGGTGGGGTTGGTATGTCCTCCTGGTGTACTGAACCGATAATCATTATATAGTGTCCTTCCTTATTCATTGTGGTGGATTTTACTTTACTTTTACTTTAAAGTCTATTTTATCAAAAATTAATAGTCACTCCTGCTCTCTTTTGAACGTCATTCACTTTGATGAATTTTTTCCCATCCTTTGAGATTTAATTTGTTTGTGTCTTAAGTCTAAAGTGTATCTCTTGTAGGCAGCACATAGATGGATTGTGTTTTTAAATCCAGTGTACCACTCTGTCTTTTTATAGGTGCATGTAATCTGTTCACAGTCAGTATAATTATTGGCAGGTACAAGTTTAGTACTGTCATTTTGAGTTCTGTTTTTGTTTGTTGTTGACAATTTTTGTTCCACTTAATTTTCAATGCTGAGTCTTTTTTTCTTCATTTGTTTTCATTGTTGTTGATTTTGTGTTTGCTGAGACTTCATGTTTTCTTTTTTATTTTAATGTGTAGGATTGTTAATTTCCTTTGTGGTTACCTTAATATTTATCCTTATTTATCTAAATTTAAATTATTCTCTTATTTCTTTGTATTGTCTTGACTTGCTTTTCATATGAAAGATAGATGACCACGTTTTTAGTCCCTCTTTATTGTTAAAATGTCGTAATCTGTTACATAGTGACACGTATGTTGCCCTATTTTCAATGTTTTGGCTTTGACTTATTTTTGTGATTTTTCCCAGTCTGTATTGACGTCTGATTGCTCTGTCCTGCATTCTAGTCTTGTTTTGTTATCCGATATTATTAATTTTCTAACTGAAGAACTCCCTTTACTATTTCTTGTAATTTTGGTTTGGTTTTTGCAAATTCCTTAAATTTCTGTTTATTTGGAATTGTCCTAATTTCAACATCATAATTAAGAGACAGTTTTGCTGGATATATAATTCTTGGCTTGCAATTTTTCTTCCAAGGCTTTGTATACATCATCGCATTGTCTTCTTGCCTGTGTAGTTTCTTCTGAGTAGTACAAGTTAATTTTATTGACTCTTTTGTAGATTATTTTTTGTTTATCACTAACTCCATTTAAAATTATTTCCTCATCATTAGTTTTGGCAGATTTGATTATAAAGTGTCTTGGTGTCTTTCTTTTGGGATCTACCTTGGGTGGAGTTCAATGTGCAACTTGGATAGATGTTTTCTCACCTTTCATGATATCAGGGAAGTTTTCTGTCAGTGAATCTTTAACAATTCTCTTTGTATTTTCTGTTATCCATCCTGTTCTAGTACTCCAGTCACTTACAGACTATTCCCTTTGACAGAGTCTCACATAATGATCAGTGTTTCTTCATTCAAAAAAAAAATACATATATTTGAGTTTTTCTCAAATATGTTGGTATCAAGTGCTTTATATTCAGTCTCACTAATTCAGCCTTCCATTGGCTCAATTCTGCTCCCTTGAATTTCTACTGAGTTGTCTAATTCTGAAATTTTATTATTAACCTGCTAAATTTCTGCATCTCTGTATGGTTTCTTGCCACTTGTTCAGTTTATCATTATCCTCTTGTGCGTTTTGCCTGATATCCTTCCTTATCTCTTGAATAATTGCATATCAATCTTTTTTATTGTACCTCCAATAATTCTAGGAAGCTCTCTTCTGCTGAAAAATTGCTTGATTCTTTGTTTCAGGAACTTTCTGAACTCATCATGTTCTGTATGTTTATGTGATTTGATGTTGACTGTTGTCTGCTAGCCATCAATAGGTTTATTTATTTTATGTTTGTTGACTGTGTACTAGCTTCTTTTCTGTTTTCAAAGGCAAAAACAGGCTGGTCATCTCAGCTAGTTTAAATTTTAGCACCTTTGAATATCTAATGTCAAGTGGTTAGGGCTGTTACTAGGTTAAGTGAGCTCATGGATCCACATACACTTCCTGTATGTATTCAGCTCAGGTGTCCAGGCAGTCAGTCATTGTGTGTGTGGTGCAGGCTCTCCCCTACAGACCTAGATGGCCAAAGGTGATTGACATAGGCACAAGTATCTGACCGCATGCACTGAGAAAGGCAGGGAGCTGACAGCCATCTGTGAGTGTCTGTGAGGAAAATGTGTTCTTGTTTCTTAAAGGGTCTAGGTGGATGGGTTTTGTAGGTATAGTATGGATGCTTGATTTTATAAGCTGAGGTGAGAGACATTCAAGGTCTGTGGACACCTTGTGCCTGTGCCTAGGCAAAGGAACTGTTTTTTCCCTGAGTTCTTGGCTTAGGGAAGCCTGCAGATTACTCCCCTACTCCCACATTTGTTAAATTATTCCCTTTCCAAAGCTGGGAGAATGGCTTAGAGTATGTTTGAGGGGTCCTGCTTCCTGCTCAGGGATGTATCAGTCTCTGGAGCCAGTGTTTTACAAAGAAAAGAGGGCAAAGTACTGATTAAAAGCAGAGAAGTTCATCCTGAAGGAAAGTTTTAGATCCATGCACAGTGGGTTAGAAACAAGCTAGCTTTTGATGATCAAATACAGTTTTCACTGATCCTGGGGATGTGACTGGGTTCTCTGCTGCTCAGCATCTCCTGTTGCAAAGGACACTTTCTGAATGCCACTGTTCCCTTCACCTTACTTGCTGCAGCCAATCTGCCTGTGGGAATCTGATTCCTGCGATCTCATGTTTGGCCAAACCTACACACTTCTGGACCTACTCTCCCTTTCACTCAGTCTGATTTCTCACCTTTCTGTTTGATGTTAAGGCTCCTAGAATGTCATATATAATAAACTCGTTTGTTTGTTTTTTTTTTATCTTTGTTGTTAGAGGGATCTAACTACCCCGTCATCTTAGCCCCACCTCTATTTATGTGATTTAATATGTCTTGAAGCCATGAGTTAGTTATTGTGTTTATTTATTTTATGTTTTCTTACTATGTCCTAGCTTCTTATTTTGTTTTAAAATGCCCAAATGGCCTGGCTGTATGAGCAATTTTGATTATTGGCATCTTTGAAGCTCTGATGTCTTATCACCAAGCATTTAGAGCTGTTACTAGGTATGTCAAGCCAACAGTTCTTTTACTTTTCTTGTACAGATTCAGCTCAGGTATCCAAGTAGTTGGTCACCAAGTGTATAGTGTAGACTCTCATCTACAGGCCTAGATGGGAGATATGATTGGTATAGACACAAGTATCTCGCTACACACTCTGAGCAAGGCAGGGGGCTGACTGCGGCCCCTGAGAGTCTGTGAAGAAAGTATGTCCCTCTTCCATAGAGTCTGTAGGTGGGTAGGTTTTGTAACCTGACTATAGATGTCCAGTGATGTTGGCTGTTAAGGACTGGGAGATATCACTTATTCTTGGACAGTTCTTGTGGTAGCCTAAGTGGCACCGATGGAGCCACAAGCCCTCAGGACCCTGCTGTGGGTAGGTGAGGATCCTACTTAATAGGCAGCTAGCTCAGTGTTAGATGACAGGAGCCTGTCTTTCTACTATATAGCTGATATGGTAAAATTAGGGTTCAGATGTATATCCTGTTGAATGGTGTTAATGAAGGCCTATGTTGTTGTAGAGGGCCCTCTCAGGTCTATGAAGGAGTGAAAGGTGTTCAAAGTCCATGGACCTTTTATGCCTGTGCCTAGGCAAAGGAGCTATTTCTGCCCTGAGTTCCAGGCTTAGGGGAGCCAGCATATTATTTTTGCCCTATTTGTTAACTTGTTCCTTCTCTAGTGCTGGAAGAATGACTCAGAGTGTGTAAGGGTTCCTACTTCTGGCCCGTAGGATACATCAGTCTTTGAAGCTCCTCTTTGAAGAGGAGGACAGGTAAAAGAGAGAAGTTTACTCCAAAGGAGAGTTTTTTGATCTGCTCATGGTAGGTTAGATACAAGTTACTTATGTTTTAATGATCTAGCTCTGACTTTCAGATTCTAGAGACACGGGTTGACCCTCCATCACTCAGTCTCTCCCAGTGTGGAAAACATGTTCCAAACACCACTGCTCCTCTCACTGTGCTGACAGCAGTGGATTTGCCTGTGGACTTCAGATTCCCACTGAGTCAGTCTGGCAGTTCCTCCCTACTTCTGAACCTGCTTTCTCTCTCCTGATGTTCAGTTTGATTTCTCAACTTTACCTTTAGTGTTCAGGGCTCCTAGAATGTCCTGTATCATCAATTCATTTGTTTTTTCAGGTCTCTGTTATAAAGGGAATCACAGGAAATGTCTTACTACTCTTCCTTCTTAGATCTGCTTCAAATCCTCTTTTATTATTTTAAACATAGAAGCTTTATAATGTTGTCTGATAATTTCAGTATCCAAAAAATTCTGCTTTTTTATTGTGTGCCACTCAGAATCCTTGAAATATTATCTGTGAAGTTCCTTGAATCCTAAGAAGAATGTGCCTTTCTTCAGAGAAGATGTAAAAGTTCATTGTATCAGGCATGGAGATATTACCATTTGAAGACTGTCTTATAGTTATCTAGTACTACTATAACAGAAATACCACAAGCAGATGACTCTAACAAAAAGAAGTTTATTTTCTCAGAATTTAGGCCAGAAGTACAAATTCAGGGAACTAGCTCTAGGCAACAGTTTTCTCTGTCTGTTCCATGGGAAGGTCCTTACAATCAATGTTTCCCTGATCTAGTAGCTTGTCAGTGCAAGTACTCAGGGTCCAAAGGATGTACTCTATCCTTGGTGCTTCTTTCTTGGTTGTTTGACATCATTCCTCTCTGCTTATTTCTCTTGCCTTTTATCTCTTAGAAGATAAAGTGTTGATGCAAGCCACACCCCAGAGGAACTTCCCCTCATATCAGATCAGGACTATGACTTGAGTAAGAGTGTTGCATCTCACTCTAATCCTCTTTAACGTAATCTAATCTTGCCTGATTATCCACAGGCAGAGACTGGGATTTATAACACATAGGAAAAACAGATCAGAACACAAAATGGTGAACAACCACACAATACAGGGAATCACAGCTTAGCCATTTGATACACGTTTTTGGAGGACACAACTTAATCCATATCAAAGATGATTTCAGGCTAGATTCATGGTGTAAGGTTTCCTAGAATAGCCAAACCCTGTGCTAAGTGATGTACATGTATAATCCATTCTTTTGAAGATAGGCTTTACTATTATCCCCATCTTACAGATAAGAAAACCAAAACTCAGAGAAGTTAAGTAACTTCCTCAAGATCACCCAGCTAATAAGTAGAGAAGCATGAATTCAATCCTGGGTCTGAGTTCAGAGAAGTGTCTTTCACCACCATCCTGTATTGCATTAAAGCCCAAGGGAGTAAAGACATGAAATTGAGTTTTTGCTTAAGTTTTTAAAATGGATTGACCAAACAACACATAAGAAAGCAGATTCCTGCTTTGAAAATTTGAGTATATAAGACTGCAACTTCATTATCTCAAAAGTGTAATAAGCAAGTTGTCTGGAAATGACTATATCTAATAAAATATAATTTTTGCTAGAATTTCATTTTCCTCAAATGATTTGAAAGTTCCCCAGGAGAACGTCATGTCATGCCTGTGGTTAAACACTCATTACCTTGGCGATGCACCCAAGGCAGGTCTGTCAATGCAAAGCCCAAAGCGGACATTTAGTGAGCTTGCTTTGTGAAGTAAGAAATACTCTTTCATTGTAAAACAAAGTTATCCAACAGTTTTTTTGCATGATCCCAGAGTCCTTTGTGCAGGTTACTGGCTCAGCCTACTGGAAATAATTTCTTTCAAAAGAAGAACGAAAAAAAAAAAATCTTAAAAAACTTATGAAGGCTCAACTGTTTCATATAATTGATGAGATTTAGGGTGGAGGCATTTACTTGGTTCAGCCATCTGGTTGGTGGCAGAGCCAGCTTTGGAACTTGGGGTCAGAATTTCTTCTCTGCATCATAAGGCCTTAGCTACCACCCTCACCTCCATTCCTATACTTGCTTCCAAGTTTATATTCTGAGCAGCAAGCACAGAAATGAGATTTTTCTCCGGGAGCTGAGGAGTTCTCCTTTCCTAGGATTTCACCGGTGCATTACAGATTTTCATGGCTTTGTTGTCCATCATCATTTTCATCAAGTTGCATTTTGTTACTGTCAGCTACCTGTCTAAGCACCCTCTAAGAACCCAAATCGGGCTGAGCCTGGCTGGCAGATAATAAGGAAACCTCTGGGGAGAGACAGCTGATCTTCACAAAACCACTGAGAATTAAGCACCAGAACAGATGAAACTAGCTGTAATAAAAGCAACAGGATTCAGAGAATTGAGAGATGAATGTAGGCTGGAAGAATTTCACGTAGGAGGTGAGCTACAATTGAACACTGAAGGATGAGTGGGACTAAGTTAAGCACAGAGGAACAGAGAGGGCATTCAAGGAGAATGAACAGCTGACCCAAAAGCAAGGTGGGTTCAATATGACGTGTTGGAGGATCACAGAGCAGGCCTGCTGGGCTGGAATGCCAGGTTCGGTTTTGAGGGGAGTTGATACATAGATAAATTAGGCCTTTGAAATTTGAGTACAGAAAAACAACAGGGGTTTTTGGCTTAAAGAGACTTCTAAAATGACTTCATATAAATCATTTATCTTACATTTACAATTAAACCCTAGAGAGGTTTGAGTGACCTGCTATGGTCACATGATAAGCTTGGAATCTGGATTTGTTATAGGGGAAATAGGCCACTATTAAAGGTTCTTCAGCAGGGAAGGAAGGAGACTTCATGGCACAATAGTTAAGCACCAGGCTGTTAACAAAAAGGTTGACAGTTTGACTCCACCTAGCAGCTCCAAGGGATAAAGTCCTGGTCTTCTGCTTCCATAAAAATTACAGCCTATAATAGCCTATGAGGCAATTGTGCTCCGTCATGTGGGGTCACTATGGGTCAGAATCGATTTGGCATCCAACAACAAGAAGCAGGGGAGTGGTGTGATGCAAGTGGTATTTGGAACAAGATGGATGTGCCAGCTTTGGCCATAAAAGCTCGTGAGTCACAGGAGGCAGCACACTGCTAATTAGAGCCCCAGACACTAGCTAGAGACCCAGAAGAGTGTAGGTTACGAGACTGGCAAGTACTTTCCTTGTGCTTTGTGAGGACATTGGAGTCTCTAGGTATTGCAGAGACTCAGATACTTACTGAGAGGTTGGCAGTTCATATCTGTCCAGCAGTGGCTTAGAAGAAAAGTCTGCCAATCTACTCCCCAATATCAGCCACTGAAAACTCTATGGCACACAATTGTACTCTGACTTACAAGGAGTTGACTCTGTAACAACTAGATTTTTATATTGTCATTTCCTGTTTCTTTCCTGTATCTCTGAGAAATTGTGGGTCCTAAGGCAATGCCCTCTTCTTCACACCATAATCTCTCGGTTACATCCAGGAAGAGACCTCTTGATGGATAAGGCTGAGAGGCCCCCACACAGTTCCCTGATTTTCTCCTTCCTGTTGGGTCTCGCTGATCATTCCTACTGTCCCATCAAGCTTGAATTAGGGGTTTGGGGTCTGGTTCTCCTAAAAGATCCAGCTCGTGCTGGCTGAAGCAAAGTTGGTACCCTGGGTGGCTGTGGAGGATGTTAGTATAAAAGACAAGGTTCTGGGATCTGCCACTGCCAAGGCATCCTTGCTCATCTTCGCCATGGATCCTCTGTGGACAACTCCTTCCTGGCTGTGGGTTGACTTCAGTTATCCCCATGAAGAAGGAAGCAAAATGAAACTAAAATGAAAGTGTTCCCTGTTCAAGGCTATACAATGAACCAAGGTCAAAACTGCAAGTCAACTTTGGATACACTGTTTTCTGTTGGTGTCTGAGGGAGTTTTTAGCCAGTAAACAAACAACTGTATTGGAACACCCTCTCTTCTCACCTGATCTGGCCCCCAATGACTTTTCTCTTTACCCAAAGATAGAAAAAATATTGAAAGGAAGACATTTTGATGACATTCAGACATCAAGGGTAATACAACAACAGCTCTGATGGCTATTCCAGAAAGAGTTCCACAATTGCTTTGAAGGGTGGACTAGGTGCTGTTGTCAGTGCATAGCTTCCTAAAGGGAGTGTGGCAAAGGGGACGGACAGTAACACTGCTCCTGGTGGTGTCTTCCCCCTCTTGGGACACAAAGCGTGTGATATTGGACATTGGGTGCGTATTAGGTGATAGAGACAGAAGGGTTCATTTGTCTCAGCCTAGAAGCCAAGCCAAGTGCCGTCGAGTCGGATCCGAGAAGGGGGTCTGTAAAGAATGGTGGTATCTCCCTGTGATCCGCAGCAAAACCTCTAAGTGTTCAGAGAAAGGTGGTTTGGGATTTTTCAAATCATCTCTGTTGGATTATTATCACAGTACAGGTCGTGTAAAAATTAAGTTGGCAAACTCATCCTAGAAAAAGTGTTACTGTCCGTCCCCTTTGCCACACTCCCTTTAGGAAGCTATGCACTGACAACAGCACCTAGTCCACCCTTCAAAGCAATTGTGGAACTCTTTCTGGAATAGCCATCAGAGCTGTTGTTGTATTACCCTTGATGTCTGAATGTCATCAAAATGTCTTCCTTTCAATATTTCTTCTATCTTTGGGTAAAGAGAAAAGTCATTGGGGGCCAGATCAGGTGAGAAGAGAGGGTGTTCCAATACAGTTGTTTGTTTACTGGCTAAAAACTCCCTCAGAGACAGTGCGGTGTAAGCTGGTATATTGTTGTGATGCAAGAGCCATGAGTCATCTGCAAAGATTTTAGGTCATTTTCATCTAACTTATTCACACAGCCTTTTCAACACTTTTGAATAATAAACTTGTTAACTGTCCAGTTGGTACAAATTCATAATGAACAATCCCACTGACATAAATTTTTTTTAAAAAGGTAAACAACATTGTTTCTGCTCTTAATTTGAACTGATGAAATACTTTTGGTCTTGGAGAATTGGCTGACTTCCATTGTGCACTCTGACACTTTGTTTCAGGGTTATATTGGTACACCCATGTTTCATCACCAGTGATAACACAGCCCCAACCATTGCCTTGCCTCTCCAAAAGGTCTTGGTAAACTTCAACTCTTCCTTGCTTTTGTACATTGGTGAGCTCCTTTGGGACCATTTTTGCACACACCTTTCTCATGTCAAGATTTCAGTTAAGATTCTCCTGTTTCTCTATTGATGTTTCTTGGTCTGCTAATGTTTCTCACAATCAGCGGATGATTTTGGTGCACAATGAAGAATTTCAACAATGTTTTCATCTGTTCTGCTTGTTACTGGCTGCTCTGACTTCTCTTCATCAGTGATGCTTTCTCTCTACTGAGAAAAATGTTTAATACATTTGTACACTGCCATTTTCTTCACAGCATTATCCCTGTAAACTTGGACTAACATGTCCCTGACTTTACTTCTACTCTTGCCAAGTTTAACAAGAAATTTAATGTTTGTTCATTGCTCTAATTCAAGCTCTGACACTGTCACAATGACACACAAAAATACACAACAACAATAATGAACACCACTCAGCAAGACACCACCACACATTGACACAAACACAGCTGTGAGACACTGATATACCAAGGTTATGAAACCTTACTGAGTTGTTTGTACAGTGCTGCCAACATAAGTACATGGTGGCAAGTTCACAAACTTCATTGTCAGACTTTATGTATGAGGTTCTACCATTAAGTTTGCGACTTAATTGTTCAAAGTAGTACATATATCATTAGTGAATATCATTATGGTCACCTTTGAAGTACTCCTCTTGGGAAGCTGTGCACTGATGCCTATTCCATCCTTCAAAGCAATTGTGGGACTCTTTCTGGAATGTCCACTGTGCACAGTGGCATGGTGGCAACATCACCAACTTAACTGTATAGTTGTCTGTGAGGGAGTTTATAGACAGTAAACAAATAACTGTATTGGAATGCTCTACCTACTCACCTGATCTGGCCCCTAATGACCTTTTTCTTTACTCAAAGATAAAGGAAATATTGAAAGGAAGACATTTGGAGTTCCAAAACTGCTTTGAAGGGTGGTCTAAGTGCTGGCGTTGGTGCATACCTTTCCAAGGGGAGTACTTTGAAGGTGACCATAGTGATATTCAGCAATGAGTCATAGCACTTATCCTAGGATGAGTTCACAAACTTAATTGGCAGTCCTCATACATAAAGATTGTAAAATTATTAACCCTATATAATTTTTTGGTAGTGCTGATGATAAATCTAGACTGACTGATAAGAAAGGGCAGCTGAAACTACTGATCCTATAGATATGGTAAAAGAATATATTTTTATATGCTGTGAACTCAGTGTCTACTGCAACACTTAAAAAAGCCTTTTTTATAACATTCTGTCAAAAAGCCTCTGGTTTCAAGCAAAGTGTACCAGACTAGGTTAGGAGAAAAGAGTTCACACACGATCCTATTACTTCTTGCTGAACAACCTGGGGTCAGTTTGCTAACCTCTCTGGAGCTCAGTTTTCTGAGGGACTAGATGGGAAGATCTGAAAGTCCACCTATCTCAGCCACTCTAGAATTCTAACACAAACAATCAGAGGCCAGCCCACCTACTCTAGAAAGCTTGTCTAGGTCTGGAGTCACTTTCCCCAGACTGTAGCATGAGGCTTCACAGGCACCATGCTGGCAGAGGGCATATGCAAACAGCCTGTGCTTCTCTGAGCCTCAGCATTCTGATGCTGGAGCAGCAGGCAAGTGTGGCTCATGGTTTCTGATTCAGTACCCACAGCTAGCCACATGCAGAGAGGGTAGTGTCCCATGGGCCCTGCGTGTCAACAGGAACGAGGCACTGCTAGGGTGACAGCCCAAAGGACTGCCACCTGTAGGACCTGCTCAAAGCCCAAAGCAGTAAGTGAGCAGTAAGTGACCAATCATTGTCTAGCTGGTTCCTCATGTCCCCAGTCCACCAGCACAGCTCACTGCTTAGTGAATGGCAATGCCAGCCTGAGCCTGCCTGACCACTCTGGTGTGGTCTGTATGAACTTGTGGAATCACTGAGGCACTCTGAACCTTCAAAGTTTCAATAGGGTCATAAATCCCGCCCCTATTCACCCTTCAACACTGCTGTAAGAATATTACACCTTACTATGAGGCAAGAACTTAACATGCATGAAAGAGCAGGACCAGTTCCTTCGTTTCATTGAGAGGCAGGTCACCCGTCAGTGCGTACAGCCCTCATCTTTTGGCACAGCACCTTGCTCTTCTGTCTGATCCTCATGACAACCCCGTGAAGAAGGTAGGGAAGCTATTCTTAACCCATTTTACAGATGAGGAAGTTGAAGTTCAGAGAAATTAAATGCTCTCTCAAGGTTATGAAACATCTGTTTTCCTCAAGAAGGGAGGGACAAGCGGAAAACTGTGCTCAAGACTAGTATACATAGACAAACATCAAGGAAACCTATAAATTAAGAAAGCACATGATGCCCAGATTTTTGCTTTTGAAATCACCCCACCCACCCTGGTCAGCCATTGTGTTGATGTACTTGGGCTTCCTTTGAGAGCTGGATTCTCAGCACCGGAAGCTTGTGAACCTCACCAGAAGGGCTTTTCAAAACTGCTGACATCCCAGGCCTGAACTCAGACCAGTTAATCCTGAATCTATATTTATGAGGGCTAGACACTGACATTTTTAAAAAGCCCAGGGTGATGGCTTGAGATCGTTTCTTAGAATGTGCTTCTCCAAGGCAGAATTAAATATGTTTTTACTGAGCCAAGGCCTAGTGCTCTCATGGCACTTTGTAGCTTCCAGGACTCCAGTTGTCACAGCTCTGTCCGGCTTGGATGACTGATCTCAGAAAAATCAGTTTCTCAGAAGTGCACAGATGTTATTCTCTTTCGTTTTCAATTAGTTACCTTATGGAAGTGGAAAATTTTCAGGTAGCTCAAAACCCTTCAAAGATCCATCCATGAGTGTGATGCCAGAACTACTTTCCAAAAGGGAAAAGTTCAGCCATCAAATCACTGGTTGGGGTTCTCTGATGCCAAACAAAATGCTTTGCCTATTTCTTCCAAGAAGCCTCTGGCTGCTGTGGGAATATGCAAGAATTTTTCTTCCCATTTACCAGGCAGGAAGCATGGATAAATGGACTAAGGGTCCAAATCTCTCTAGGAGTCAGTAGAAATGTGACCCAGTGAGGGTGAGTCCTGCCCATTGCCATCTCTCAAGTTGACTGGGAGATGTCAGACTCCTGAGAAAGAGAAAATAGACTTGATTATCAGTAGGTCAAGCAAGGAGCTCAGGGACTAAGTCTCAAATCATGCTCCCAAAGGTTGAGAAATTCTAGGGCAGTTACAGGGTTCAAGATAGGGAACTTATACATAATTTATAAAGTTTCTGTTAACAGGCAGGCAATTTCAGGAACCAACTAACATGCACGGAGGTGCAGGTATGACTCATGAAGTTTATCTAAGGACAGCTTTGTGGCTTATTGCTCATGTCCAAACAGAGCGGGTAGGTGGTGAGTAGTGAAGTGGCCTCAGGCAGAGAAAACCTTAAGACAACCTTGGGCTATTAAACAGAAATGCCTTATCAGGGATTCACAGAGTGATGAGTCTCTATGAGTTGGAATCAACTGGATGGCAATGGGTTTGGTTTTGGGTATGGAAGGAAGGAAAGTAGTTTAATGCTGTGGGTTACGTTTCAGGAGGGGGAACACTTTCTCTCTACTGATTTACAGAGATGGGATCAAGATGTTCTAAATTTTCATGTGGGTCTTCAGATGTGGACACTTACCTTGTCATTTCCAGACACAGCCTGTTACGGATTGAATTGTGTCTTGAAATTTATTTTGAAATCCTAACCAGTGGTTCCCATGAATTACCTTGTTGCAAATAGGGTCTTTGGAGACATTGTCAGTGAAGCTAACATAAGATCATACCAGAGTACAGTGGGGCCTAACCCAGTCTGAGTGGGTTCCTATTAAAGAGCAACAGAGAAACAGACAGAAAGAAGATAGTCAATTTTGCTTGCCTGTGTTACTGATGACATTGATAATTTCTGCATTCTGTTGGATCATCTTCCTTTAGAATGGGTACCAATATGGATACGGAATGCTGCTGCAGCTACAAACCAGGGAATATGTAGAGCTACCATAAACTGGCAGAGACAAGAAATGCTGCTCCCCTGGAGCTTAGGTGAGAACATGGCTCTGCTGACACCCAGAATTTGGATTATTAGCCTCCAGAACTGTCAGGCACTACATTTCTTTTCTTACAAGCTCCCAATTATCCTTCATGCTATGGGAGCTCCCAAAAGCTAAAATACAGCCTCTTTGGGGCACCTATCATGAATGACTCACATCAAGTGAAAAACATCAACTCCTGATCATTTAGTTATAAGAAGAAATCACAGAATATCGAGGCTGGGAGGATCTTAAAGCTGCTCTATGCCAACCAAATGGCAACTCAAGAAGACAAAGCATTATAATGAAATGTGCAAAGACGTAGAGATAGAAAACTATAAGAGAAGAACACACTCAGTATTTCTTAAGCTGAAGGAACTGAAGAAAAAAATGAAGACTCAAGTTGTAATGTTGAAGGATTCTATGGGGGAAAATATTAAATGACACAGGAAGCATCAAAAGAAGATGGAAGGAATACAGAGTTACTGTACCAAAAAGAATTAGTTGATGTTCAGCCACCTCAGGAGGTAGCCTACAACAACCAGTGGTACTGAAGGAAAAGAGCCAAGCTGAACTGAAGGCTCTGGTAAAAAAAAAAACAAGGTTCGAGGAACTGACAGCGTACCAATCAAAATGTTTCAGTAAATGAATGCAGCACCGGAAATACTCACTCATCTACACCAAGAAATTTGGAAGATGGCCACCTGGCCAGCTCAAGAGACCTGTATTTGTACCCATTCCAAAGAAAGGTGATCCAACAGAATGCGTAAGTTATTAAACAATGTCGTTAGTAACATAGGCAAGTAAAGTTTTGCTGAAAATCATTCAAAATCAGTAACAGCTGTATACATCAACATGGGACTGCTAGACATCAAGCTGGATTCAGAAGAGGGCATGGAGTAAAACAAGGGATCCAACTGTTGGTATCAGATAAATCCCGTCTGAAAGCAGAGAATACCAGAAAGAAGTTTACCTTTGTTTTATAGACTACGCAAAGGCATTTGGCTGTGTGAATCTTAACAAATTATA
The DNA here is from genome assembly GCA_028571685.1 of Heterohyrax brucei. Taxonomy (NCBI): domain Eukaryota; kingdom Metazoa; phylum Chordata; class Mammalia; order Hyracoidea; family Procaviidae; genus Heterohyrax; species Heterohyrax brucei. Next base: position 43,971,649 of record CM053164.1, read on the forward strand.
GATAACTTTGAGAAGAGTGTGAATCCCAGAACACTTAACTGTGCTCATGTGAAATCTGTACATAGACTAAGAGGCAGTCATTTGAACAGAACAAGGGGATACTACGTGGTTTCATCAGAAAAGATGTGTGTCACGTTTGTGTCCTTTCTCTACACCTATTCAGTCTGTACAATCTGAGAAGCTGGACTACTTGAAGAAGATGCTGTATCCACATTTGCGGACGACTCATTAACAACCTGCAACATGCAAGTGACACAACCTAGCTTCCTGAAAGTGAAGAGGACTTGAAGCACTTACTGAAGATCAAAGACTACATCCTTCATTATGGATTCCACCTCAACATAAACAAAACAAAACTCTTCACGACTGACTCAGTCAGCAACATCATAATAAACAGAGAAAAGACTGAAATTGTCAAGAATTTCATTTGACTTGGATCTACAATCAACAACCATTAAATCAGCAGTCAAGAAATCAAACAACTTACTGCACTGGGCAGCTACGTTATTTAAAAAAGAAACCAAAAAACTCTTTCCAGTGTTAAAAAGCAAAAATGCTACTTTAAGGACGAAGGTGTGCCCGACTCAAGCCATAGTGTTTTCAGTCGCCTCATATGTGTATAAAAGTTGGATAATGAATAAGTAGGACTATGTTTTTGATTTGGGGCAGTCAGAATGAGATGACACCTCATCCATAGTTTTGATCTGCGTTTCTCTAACGGCTAATGATCTAAAAAATTTTCTATCTTCTTTGATGAATATTGTTTGGTTAAAATCATTTGCTCAGTTTTTTCTTCATATTCTTTTTAAATTTTTTTTATTACTTACAGTAAAAGAATAAAATTTCTAACATCTATCAATTATCTCATCTATGAAAAACCCTCAGTCCTTCACCTACCCCTGCAGCCAACACACTCATTTTCTTCTGCAAATAATGCTCTTAAGTCCTTTAACAGCAGTCTCATACAAAATTTATCCTTTTGACACTGACTGATTTCACTCAGTATGATCTCTTCCAAGTGAGACCATGTTATGAGATGTTGTCTAAAATTGTGATTGTTTTTTTATCATAGCATAGTATTCCATTAAGTATATGTACCATATTTTGCTTATCCATTCATTTGTTGAAGGGCAGCAGGGTTGATTCCAACTTTTTTCTATTGTGGACTGTGCTGCAACAAACATTCGTGTACATGTGTCTGTTTGTGTGACAACCTTTTTTTTCTGAAAGATAAATTCTAAGTGGTGAAACTACAGGATCAAAAGGTATATCTATTTCCAGCTTTTTAAGGAAGCACCAGATTATTTTTAAAAGAGGTTGTACCATTTTGCAACCCACTAGCAGTATATGAGAGTTCCAATTTCTCCACGGCCTCTCCAGCATTTGTTGTTTTGTGTTTTTTTGGATCATCACCAACCTTGTTGGGGTGAGATGGTATCTTATCATAGTTTTGATTTGAATGCTTTTAATAGCTAATGATTGTGAGCAATTCTGCATGTGTCTTTCAGCTGCCTGGACATTCTCTTTAAAGAAATGTCTGTCTATCTTCTTCCTCCATTGCTTAATTGGATTATATTTATCCTTTTCTTGTTGATATTTTGTATTACCTTATAGATTATGGAGATCAGATATCAGTCTGACGTATAGTTACCAAATATTTTTTCCCATTCTGTAGGTGGCCTTTTAATTCTTTTGATGAAGTCTTTGGATGAGTAAAAGTGTTTGATTCTTAGCAGTTCCCATTTATCTATTTTCTCTTCTGTTGATAGTGCTTTGTCAGATTTTGAAGTCTGTCTACACTGTGTATTAAAACTTCCATCGTTAATACTATTTTATCATGGATGAGCTTTATTGTTTTAGATTTTATATTTAGGTCTTTCATCCAATTTGAGTTAGTTTGGGGGTAAGGTGTGAGATATGAGTCTTGTTTCAATTTTTTGCAGATTGATATCCAATTTTGCCAGCACCATTTGTTAGAGACCGTTCTTACCCTAATTTAAAATCCTGGGGCCTTTGTCAAATATCAATTGTTCATAGGAGGATGGTGGCATCTCTGGGGTCTCAGCTCTGTTCCATTGGTCTATATGTCTCTTTTTGTGCTAGTACCAGGCTGTTCTGACCACTGTAGCAGTGTAATAGGTTCTGAAGTCAGGTAGTGAGAGGCCTCCCAGTGTGTTCTTCTTCTTCAGTAGTGCTTTATTTATCCAGGGTTTCTTCCCTTTCCAAACAAAGCTGGTGACTTGTTTCTCCATCACATTAAAAAATGTCACTGGAACTTGTATAAGTAGATTCCTTTGGGCAAAATAGACATTTTCACAATATTGAGTCTGCCTATCCATGAGCAGGGTAGACTACTCCATTTACGTAAGTCTCTCTTAGTTTCTGGTAGTAAGGTCTTGTAGAGGTCTCTTATTTCTCTAGTTAGATTTATTCCTAGGTATTTTTTCTTCTTGGGGGCTATGGCAAATGGAATTAATTTGGTGATTTCTTCTTTACTAATCGCACTGTTTGTATATAGGAATCCTACTGATTTACTTATGTTTATCTTGTATTCTGTTACTTTGCTAAATTCCTCTATTAGTTTCAATAGTTTACTTACGGATTCCTTTGGATTCTCTGTATAAACAATCGTATCATCTACAAATAGGGAGATTTTTACTTCTTCATTGCTGACATGGGTGCCCTTTATTTTTTTGTCTTCTCTAATTGCTCTGGGTAGAACCTCTAGCACAATGCTGACTAGAAGTGGTGAAAGTGGACATCCTTGTCTAGTTCCCATTCTCAAAGGGAATTCTTTCAGTCTCTCACTGTTCAGGACAATGAAGGCAGTTGGCTTTGTGTAGATGCTACTGACTGCATTGATTCTGAGAGTTTTAAGCATGAATGGGTGTTGAACTTTGTCAAATGTCTTTTCTGTATCAATTGACACAATCAGGCAATTCTTATCTTTTGTGTTATTCATGTGATTGATTACATTAATTGTTTTTCTGATGTTGAACCAGCCTTGCATCCCTGGAATAAGACCAACTTGATCATGATGAATTATTTTTTCTATATGCTGTTGAATTCTATTGGCTAGAATTTTGTTAAAGATTTCTGCATCTAGGTTCATGAGTGATACTGGTCTGTAATTTTCTTTCTGGGGAGGATCTTTCCCTGGTTTTGGTATCAGGGTGATGCTGGCTTCATAGAATGAATTTGGGAGTGTTCCATCCCTCTTTATGGTGTGAAATTGTCTCAATAGTATCAGAGGTAACTCTTTTTTTTCCTTTTTTTTTATTATGCTTGAATGAAAACGTAAATTCCCATATAAATTTGTATGCTGACCTACTCTCTCCCTACTGCTCTCCCTGCACGGCGACAGCACACTCTTTCTCTCTGCTCCATACATGTCTTATCTTCCCAACAGTCTCCTATCTTCCTCTCTCCACCCATTCCCCTTCCTCCAGGATGAGGTCAACAGGACGACCTCCTATACATGTCTAGAACCATAAAGTACCCACACAATATGGTCACTCTGCATCACCAAGTCCAATCCACTGCTGTCCGAAAAGTTGACCTTCATTATGAATTATGGACAGGAGCAGCATCAGGGCCAGGAGAACTCTGAGGCCCCTGGACCATCACTTGCAGTCTTTTAGTGGAGATCTCAGGGTGCACCCCTATTTATACTTGTGTTGCCAGTGAGACTCAGAGCTCCATCATGGCTGTTGCTGGTGGTGGCCAGGCACCATCCAGTTCTTCTGGTCACAAGTCGACATCCGCTGATGTGGATCTCTCTGTCTTCTGGATTCTTTTTCCACCACGTCGTTATGGACCTTGGTGATCACTCGTTCCTGCTGAGTTGGGACCATTTGCTGTACCCTCAGATGGCAGCTTGGCAGCTTTTAAGACCCCAAACGCTACTCACCAACGTGGGGTGCGAAGAGTCCTCATTAGCGAAATGCTAGTTGTGCAAATTGGCCTCGATTTCCCCTGATAGCACAGTCCCCAGCCCCCTGCCCCAGCTACTCTGTTATTGCAATATTGGGTTAAGATGAGAGGAGTACACAAGTTGTGTTGAAGTCCCATTAATATTAATCTTCTTACTAATGTGTGCTATCACCAGTTTCACCCAACCAAATTTTTAACAGCTATCTAGTCTACACCCTCCACCTCGCTCTCCTGCCCACCCCACCCTTGCAGCCATCAAAGAGTCTTTTTTGTTGTGCATGAGTCTGCCTTTAAGATCTTATCGTAGGGGTCTCATACAACATTTGTCCTTCTGTTGCTGACTACTTTTACTCAACATAATGTCCTCCAGTTGAAATCAGGTTAAGAGATGTTTCCTATTATCATCGTTGTTCTTTATCATTACATAGTGTTCCATTGAGTATATATACCATAGTTTACCTATCCATTCTTCTGTTATTGGGCATCTAGGTTGATTCCATCTTTTTGCTATTGTGGACTCTGCTGCAATGAACATTCATGTGCAGGTGTCAGTTGGTGTGAATGGCCTTGACTCTGTAGGATATAGTCCAAGCAATGGAATTACTGGGTCGAACAGTATATTTATATCCATTATTTTAAGGTAGCACCAGATTGCTTTCCAAAGAGGCTGGGCCATTTTGCAATCCCACTAACAGAGTAGGCGAGTCCCAATTTTTCCACAGCCTCTCCAGCATTTAGTATTTTGTTGTTTTTTTGCATCATGGCCAACCTTGTTGGGGTGAGATGGTATCTAATTGTCATTTTGATTTGAATTTCTTTAATAGCTAATGATTGTGAGCATGTCCACGTGTGTTTTTTGGCTGCCTGGATCTCCTCTAGAGAAGTGTCTGTCCATCTCCTTTGCCCATCGCTTAATTGGACTATTTATCTTTTTCTTACCGATATTTTGTAGTACTTTATAGACTATGGAGAACAGGCATTGGTCAGACATAGAGTTGCCCAGTATTTTTTCCCATTCTGTAGGTGGCCTTTTAATTCTATTAATAAAGTCTTTGGATGAGCAAAAGTGATTGATTCTCAGTAGTTCCCATTTATCTATTTTCTCTTCTGTTGTTTGTGGTTTGTTTGACAGATTTTGAAGTCTGTCTACATTGTGTGTTAAACCTTCCATTGTTGTTCCTACTTTTTCTTGGATTAGCTTTATCATTTCAGATTTGATAATTTAGGTCTTTTATCCAGTTTGAGTTGGTTTTTGTGTAAGGTGTAAGATATGGGTCTTGTTTTAATTTAGTGCAGATGGACATCCAATTTTGCCAGCACCATTTGTTGAAGAGATTGTTTTTACCCGAGTTTAATGTCTTAGGGCCTTTGTCGAATATCAACGGTTCATAGGCAGATGATGTCATCTCTGGGATCTCAATTCTGTTCCACTGATCTATCTGTTTGTTTTTGTACTAGTACCAGGCTGTTTTGACTAGTATGACAGTGTAGTAGGTTCTAAGGTCGGGTAATGAGAGGCCTCCCAGTGTGTTCTTCTTCTTTAGAACTGCTTTACTTATCTGGGGCTTCTTCCCTTTCCAGACAAAGTTGGTAATTTGTTCCTCCATCTCACTAAAAAATGTTACTGGAACTTGTACTGGGATTGCATTATATAAGTAGATTGAGTTAATTCTTCTCTAACAGTTTGGTAGAATTCTCCAGTGTAGCCATCTGGGCCAGGACTTTTTTTGGTTGGTAGATTTTTTATGATTTTTTCAATCTCTTCCTTTGTGATAGATTTATCAATTGATCTACTTCCCCTTGTGATAATCTTGGTGGGTAATATGAATCTAGAAATTTGTCCATTTCCTCTAGGTTTTCAAACCTGTTAGAGTACAGCCTTTCATGGTATTCTGTTGTGATATTTTTTATTTCAGCTGGGTCTGTTGTAAAAATGCCCATCTCATTTCTTAATTGGGTTATTCATATCTTCTGCTGCTTTTCTTTTGTTAAGTTTAGCCAATGGTTTATCAATTTTGTTGATCTTTTCAAAGAACCAGCTTTTGGTTTTGTTATTTTTTTCAATTGTTTTTCTATTCTCTAATTCATTTAGTTCTGCTGTAATTCTTATAATCTGTTTTCTCCTGATGCCTGAGGGGTTCTTCTGTTATTCTCTTTCTACTTGTTCAAGCTGTAAGATTAATTCTTTAATTTGGGCCCTTTCTTCTTTCCAGATGTGTGCAGTTATAGAGATAGAGTGACCTCTGAGCACCACTTTTGCCATGTCCCATAGATTCTGGTAGAATGTATTTTCATTCTCATTTGAGTCCATAAATTTCTTTATTTTTTCCTTGATTTCTTCCATAACCCAAGGCTTTTTGAGCAAAGTGTTGTTCAGTTTCTGTAAGTCTGATCTGTTACTGATTTCAACTTTTATAGCTCTATGGTCTGAGGAGATACTTTGCAGTAAATCAATGCTTTGGATTTTATAAAGAATTGCTTTATGACCTAACACATGATCTATTCTGGAGAATGTTCTCTGTGCTTAGAGTAGTAGTGTGCTTAGAGTAGAAGTGTGCTTATCCACTGATGGATGAAAAGATCTGTATACATCTATAAGGTCAAGTTGGTTGATTGTTGCAATAAGATCTTCTGCATCTTTACTGAGCTTTTTTCTGGATGATCCATCCATAACTTCAAGGGGAGTGTTAAACTCTCCAACTATTATTGTGGAATGATCTATCTCATTTTTCAGTGGTGTCAGTATTTTTTCAATGTATTTAGGTGCTCTGGTATTGGATGCATAAATATTTAATATTGTTAAGTCTTGCTTGAGTATTGAACCTTTCAGCAATAAATAGTGATCATCCTTGTCCATGACAGTGGATTTTACATTAAAGTCTATTTTATCTAAGATTAGTATTGCCACACCAGCTCTTCTTTGTATACTGTTAGCTTGGTATATATTATTCCATCCTTTAATTTCTAATTTGTTCCTATCTTTAAGCCTAAGCTGTGTTTCTTGTAAGAAACATATTGACGGGTCATGTCTTTTGATCCAGGATATCACTAACTGTCTCCTTACTGAAGCGTTCAGTCCATTTACATTAAGTGTAATTATTGATAGGTATGTGCTTAGTGCTATCACTTTAATGTAATTACTTTTATGTTGTTTTCTATATTTCCCTTAATGTTCTGTTCTGGGCCATTCTTCTTTATGGGTTGTTGTTTCAGTGTTGGTTTTGTGTTCATTGAGACTCCTCTATTGCATTTGTTATTGTGATACAGCGTATTGTTAATTTGCTTTATGGCTAAATCTATTATCCCCCTTAATATACTAAAATTAAACCCAATTTTAACTACTGCATAACTCTTAAACTTCTTCTGCATTTGAAATGACTATAACTACTATAGTGTATACCTCTTTTAATGTGATGGTGTTATAGTTGTCATGATATGATCACAGATTCCCTCATTTTAATATTGTAGCTTTGATTTAAGTTTTGTGACTTCTCTAACTGATTAGAATTTTGGATGACGTGTCCTGAATTGTCACCTTAAATATACATTCAATTATTTTGTTTTTTTAAGGAAACAGCTTTTTTCAATATTTCATGTAATTTTGGTTTAGTTTTTATGAAGTCTCTGAGCTTCTCTTTATCTTCAAAAGTCTTAATTTTACCATTACATTGGATAGGCAATTTTGCAGGATAAATAATTTTTGCATGGAAGTTTTTCTCCTTCAGGGCTTTGAATGTGTCTGCCCACTGTTTTCTAGCCAGCATTGTTTCTGCAGAGAAGTTAGACTAAAGCCTACAGGGTTTCCCTCAGAGTGTTAGCTTTGCTTTGAGCCTTGTTGCTGTCAGAAATCATCTGTTTATGTTTCATCTTATTAAGCTTGATTATAATATGTCTTGGCATCTTTCTTTTCAGGTCTATCTTTTGTGGTGTTTGATAAACATCTTGGAGACCTATTTTCTCTTTGCTTATAATCTCAGGAAAGTTTCCTGTCAGCATCTCTACACAAATACTCTCTATATTGTCATTAATCCACCCTTGTTCAGAAACTCCAGTTAAACATAAATTATTCCTCTTAATGAAGTCCCACATGTTTCTTCATGCTTCTTCATTTTTCTTATTTCTCTGATTTCTCCTCATAAATGCTGGTCACTGTCCTCAAGGTCACTGAATCTGACTTCTATCTGTTCAATCCTGCTCTTTTGGCTTTGGATTGAATTATCTAACTGTAATTTTGTTATTGATCTGATGTATTTCATATTGTTGATGCTCCATCAGTTCAAATAGCTTACTAAATTCTTCATTTTGTTCTACTGCATTTTGTTTAATCTCTAGGAGGGTTCTATACATAATTTTTTTGTACTCAACCTCCAATAGATTCAGAAAGTCTTATTCATGTGGGAAATTTTTTGAATCTTTATTGTTTGATTAAAACAATTTTTTAAATTGGATTATTTGTCTTTTCGTTTTTGAGGTGTTGAAGTACTTCATAGATGTTAGCAATTAGGCCTTTGTTGGATATGTTGTAGCCAGAATTTTTTTCGCAGTCTGTAGGTTCTCTTTTCACTCTTATGGTGAAGTCTTTTGTGGAGCATACTGTTTAATTTCTGGAAGCTCCAGTCATCTGGTTTATCTTCTGGTGTTTGTGCATCGTTAGTTATGATTTGTATTTTGTTCATGCCATGTATTAAGCCCCCTAGTGTGGTTTCTATTTTTTCTTCCATGATTTTTATCATTCTAAGTTTTTTATTTAGGTCTTTGATCCATTCTGAGTTAGATTTTGTGTATGGTCTGAGGGGAAACTGGCATAGTGGTTACGTATTACCTTAAGTACTACCTCGAATCTGACAGGCACTCCTTGGAAACTATGAAGAGGTTGCACTCTGTCCTATAGGTCGCTATGAGTTGAAATTTATTTGACAGCAGTGGGTTTGCTGGTATGGTGTGAATCATGGGTCTTGTTTCATTTTTTCACAAATGAACACCTAGCTTTGCCAGCACTATTTATTAAAAACAATGTCTTTTCCACATTTAATGGACTTTGGTCCTTTACTAAAGACCAAGCTACCATAGACGGAAGGATTTATATCTGGGTCCTCAATTCTGTTCCATTGGTCTATGTGTTTTGACTATTGCTTCTGTGTAATAGGTTCTGAGATTAGATAGCCTGAGGCCTCCTACATTGTTCTTTTGCTTCAATAACACTTTGCTTATCCAAGCCTCTTTCCTTTCCATATAAAGTTGATGATTAGCTTTTATGTCTCATTAAAGAATGAGATTACATCATATCTATAGATGCTTTGGGTAGAATTGACATTTTCACAATATCGAGTCTTCCTATTCATGTGTTTTTCCACTTATGTAGGTCTCTTTTCATTTCTTATAGTAGTGTTTTAGTTTTCTCTGTATAAGTCTTTGTATCTCTGGTTAAATTTATTCCTAAAATTTATTCTTTTTAGGGGCTATTATAAATGGTGCAATACAAACCCTAGAGGCATAGTGGCTTAAGTGCTATGGCTGCTAACCAAAAGTCAACAGTTCAAGTCCACCAGGCACTCCTTGGAAACCCTATGGGCAGTTCTAAAGGCAATATGAGTCAGAATTAACTTGATGGCAATTGATTTAAAAATGGCATTGTTTTCCTGATTTCATTTTTTAAAGTTCTCTGTGTTCACATATAAGTAACCAGCTCATTTTTGTATGTTGGTCTTGTATGCTGCTGCTTTGCTAAATCTTTCTATTAGTTATAGTAGTTTTCTTGCAGAGTCTTTGGAGTCGTCTATGTATAGTATGATGTCATCTGTGAACAGGGATAGCTTTACTTCTTCCATACCAATTTGGATGTCTTTTATTCCTGTCTCTTGCCTTACTGTTCTAGCTAGGACTTCCAGCACAATGTTATAGGAGTGATGATAAAGGGCATCATTTTTTTGTTCTCATTCTCAGGGGGAAAGGTTTCAACCTCTCTCCACATTAAGAATGATACTGGCTGTTAGTTTTGTATGGATGTCCTTTATCATGTAGAGAAATTTCCCTTTTATTCTCATTTTATTGGGAGTTTTTATCAGGAATGGATATTGGACTTTTCTGTGTCAACTGAGATGATCATGTGATTCTTTTCTTTTCTTTGTTCTGTTTATGTGGTGTACTATGTTCATTGATTTTCTAATGTTGAACCATCCATTCGTAGCTGATATGAATCCTATTTGGTCATGGTATATTATGTTTTTGATATGATGCTAAATTTTGTTGGCTAGAACTTTGCTAAGAACTTTTGTGTCTATATTCGTGAGAAATACTGGTCTCCAATTTTCTTTTGTGTGGTCTTTTCTTGCCTTTCGTTCCAGCATTATACTGGCTTTATAGAATGAATTGAGGAATATCTCTTCCTTTTTCATGCTCTGAAATAGTTTGAGTAGTACTCGTGTGACCGCTTTGAATGTTTGGTAGAATTCTCCTGTGAAGCCATCTGGGCCAGGATTTTTTCTTTTTTAATTACATTTTCAATTTCTTCTCTTGTTATGGATTATACACATTTTATATCTCAGTTTGTGTTAGTTTAGGTAGGTAGCATATTTGTAGAAAATTGTCAACTTCCTCTAACTTTTCAAATTTGTTGGAATACAATTTTTCATAGTACTTTGTTATGGGCCTTTTTATTTCAGTTGGGCTTGTCATGATGTACTCTGCCTCATTTCTTATTTGGGTTATTTGCTTCCTTTCCCATTTTCCTTTTACCTGTTTGGTGAGTGGTTTGTTGATGTTTTCAAGGAACCACTTTTGGTCTTGTTTATTCTTTCAGTTGTTGTTGTACTTTATTTCTTTTATTTCTACTCTGATCTCTGTTATTTCATTTCTTCTGGTGCCTGTAGGTTCTATTTGCTGTTTTCTTTGCATTTGTGTGAGTTGTTGGGATAAAATTTTGATTTGGGCCCCTTCTTACTTTTTGGTATGCACATTTATTGCTATAAATAGATTCTGGTTGTTGTCTGACATTTGGGGTTCTCTTTTCAAAGGACTTTACTATTTCTTCTAAGTTTGGTTTGGGTATTACAAATTCTCTAAATTTCAGTTTGCCTTGAAATGTCCTAATATTGTCATTGTATTTGAAAAAGAGCTTTGTAGGCTTCTTGGTTGGCAGTATTTTTTTTTCCTTTCAAGATTTTATATGTATGGCATCCCATCGCCTTCTTGACTGCATTAATTTCTGTCAGTTAATCATAAGTTTATATTCTTGCTTCTCCTTTTAAGTGACTTTTCATTTATCTCAGGCTGTTCTCAGGATTCTTCCATTGTCATTGGTTTTGGCAAGTGTGATCATGATATATATTGGTGTCTTGATTTGGGGTTCTATTCTTGGTAGTTTTCATTGAGCTTCTTTGATGGTCAGCTTTTGGTCTTCCGTGATATTTAAGAAGTTTTCTGCCAGCAAATCTTCACTACTCTTTTCTGTGTTTTTCATTTTCTCTTGCCTCCAATAACAGGCAAATTTTAGTTCTTGATTTTTTCCCCACATAATTCCTAGATTTTCTTTATTCTTTTCTCTGATTGTCCCCAAGACAATTTTACATCCATGGATTTGTTCCATCTTTGATTTTGTCTCCTCTTGTTTCAAATTTGCTGAGCTGTCCATTTCTGAAACTTTGTTGCTTATCTTTTGGACTTCTAATTGCTATTTTTATATAGTTTCTAGTTGTTTATTTTTGAATTGTTGTCACTGTGTTATTTTCTGGTATTCTTCAATTGCTTTGTCTGTGTGTGTTTTCCTTTATTTTGTCTATGTTTTACTTTTTTAATGTATTTTCTGTGATTTTATATATTCTTCCCTTGTTTTTGTTTTTGTTTTCTTTGAATTCTTTCACAATCTTTTGAAGAATCCTATGTAGTAGACTTTTGAATTCAATATCATGTAATTCCAATGCCTTTTCTTCTACTGGAAGGTTGTTCTGATTATTTTGCTCACTTGCTGGAGCCACTTTGTCCTGCTGTTTTGAAAATATATTTGGCTATTGTCTCCTGTCTCTGAGACATTCAGGTATTATTATTTTATTGTGATTGAACGTATGCAATCCAAGTTAAATTTGTATGCCCACCCATCTGTAGCTCCTTCTGCTCTCCTTGCGTAGTGACAACACACTCCTCCTTTCCGTTCTATACATGTCATATCCTCCTAACAATCTCTTGTCCCCTCCTTTCCACTCTCTCCTCTCCATTGTAGTAAAAGGCCAGTAGGACAGCATTCTGTTGATGCACAGAACCATAAACTGCACCTATCATATGATCACTCTGTGTCCTTGAGTCCAATCCATTCCTGTCTGATGAGTTGACCTCAGTAATGATCAGCAGGTCTAGAGGCCATGCTCCCAGGGGAACTCAGGCTTTTGGACCACCAACTGTGGCCTTTTAGTGGAGCTCTTGAGGTGCACCTTTCTTTTTCTTGTGTTACCACTGGGACTCAACTCTGTGTGCCCCATCACGGCTATCACTCGTGGTGGCCAGGCACCATCTGGTTCTTCTGGTCACATGTTGATACGGTCACCCATTCACATGGTCCTTCTGTCTCTGGGCTTTTTCCCTCATATTTTTCTTGTCCTTGGTTATCACCTGTTCTGGCTGAGTTGGGAACATTTGGTGTACCTCAGCTGGCAGTTTGCTAGCTTTTAAGACCCCAGATGCCACTCATCAGTATGGGGTGCAGTAGACTCTATTAGTAATACACTAGTTATACTAGCTGGCCTCAAGGTCCCCTGAGAGCATGGTCCCCAGACTCCCACCCCTAATACTCTATCCTTGCAATATTGGGTTAAGATTAGAAGAGTTTTCAGTTTATGCTGAAATCCAGTTAAGTTGATCGTCTTTCTAATATGTGCTGTCACTGCTTTCACCCAACCAAGTTTCTATCAACTATCTAATATATAACCAGCCCTTTTCTCCCCACCGTTCCTCCCTTGCAGCCATCAGATTCTTTTCCTCTGTACTGAGTCTTTTTTTAAGTCCTTATGATAGGAGTCTCAGACAGTATTTGTCTTTGTACCACTGACTGATTTTACTCAGTATAATGTCTTCCAGTTTAAACCAGGTTATGAGATGCTTCCTAAAATCACCATTGTTCTTTATCATTGCATAGTGTTCCATTGAGTATATGTACCATGGTTTGTTTATCCATTCTTCTGTTGTTGGGCATTTGGATTGACTCCATCTTTTTGCTATTGTGGACTGGGCTTCCATAAACACTCTTGTGCATGTATCTGTTCATGTGATTGCCCTTGATTCTGTAGGATATATTCCAAGAAGTGAGATTACTGGGTCAAATGCTGTATCTATTTCCAGCTTTTTAAGGAAGCATCAATTTCTTTCCAAAGAGGTTGTACCATTTTGCAATCCCACCGGCAGTGTAGGAGAGCTCTGGTCTCTCCACAGCCTCTCCAGCATTTGTTGTTTTGTGATTTTTGGATCATGGCCAATCTTGCTGGGGTGAGATGGTATCTCATAGTAGGTTTGATTTGGATTTCCTTAATAGCTAATGATCGTCAGCATTTCTGCATGTGTCTTTTGGCTGCCTGTGTGTTCTGTTTAGTGAAGTGTCTGTCCATCTCCTCTGCCCAATGCTTAATTGGGTTATTTACCCTTTTCTTATTGATATTTTACAAAACCTTGTAGATTATTGAGATCAGATGTCAATCTAACATTTAGTTGTCAAATATTTCCTATTCTGTAGATGGCCTTTTAATTCTTTTCATGAAGTCTTTGGATGAGCAAAAGTGTTTCATTCTTAGTAGTTTCCATTTATATATTTTCTCTTCTGTTGACTGTGCTTCATTTATCAGATTTTGAAGTCTACCTAAGTTGTGTATTAAAACTTCCCATTTTGTTCCTATTTTTCCCTTGCATCATCTTTATTGTTTTAGGTTTGATATTTAGGTCTTTTATCCAATTTGAGTTGGTTTTTGGGTAAGGTGTGAGATATGGATCTTGTTTCAATTTTTTGCAGATAGATATCCAGTTTTTCCAGCACCATTTGTTAAAGAGACTGCTTTTATACCACTTGTCAGTCTTAAGGCCTTTGTCAAATATCAGCTGTTCACAGGAGGATGGGGCATTTCTGGGGTCTCCATTCTGTTCCATTGGTCTATATGTCTCTTTTTGTATCAGTACCAGGCTGTTTTGATTGCTGTGTCAGTGTAATAAGTTCTAAAGTCAGGTACTGAGAGGCCTCCCACTGTGTTCTTCAATAGTGCTTTGCTTATCAGGTTTTTTTTTTTTTTTTTTTTTGCTTTTCCAAACAAAGTTGGTGATTTGTTTCTCTAACTCATTAAAAAATGTCACTGGAATTTGTATTGGGATTGCATTGTATATGTAGATTGCTTTGGGTAAAATATCCATTTTCACAATGTTAAGTCTTCCTGTCCATGAATAGGGTAGGTTTCTCCATTTATGCAAGTCTCTCTAAGTTTCTTGCAGTAAAGTTGTAGTTTTCTTTGTATAGGTCTCCTATTTTTCTAGTTAGATTTATTCCTAGATATTTTATCTTCTTGGGGGCTATCATAAATGGTATTGATTGGGTGATTTCTTCTTTTATGATCTCTGTTATGTTTGTTATGATCTTTGTTATCTTTGTTATGATCTCTTTACTTATGTTTATCTTATATCCTGATACTTTGCAGAACTCTTCTATTAGTTTCAGCAGTTTACTTATGGATTCTTTAGGATTCTCTGCTTATACAATCATATCATCTGCAAATAGGGAGATTTTTACTTCTTTGCTGATGTGGATGCCCTTTATTTCTTTGTCTTGTCTAACTGCTCTGGTCAGAACTTCCAGTACAACGTTTAATAGAAGTAGTGAGAGTTGGCATCCTTGTCTAGATCCTGTTCTCAAGGGGGAATTGCTTCAGTCTCTCTCTATTCAGGATGATATAGGCAGTTGGCTTTGCATTGATGCCTCTTATTCAGTTAAGGAATGTCCACTCTATTCCTATTTTGCTGAGAGCTTTATAGCATGAATGGATCTTGGTTTTTGTCTAATGTCTTTTCTACATCTATTGACAAAATCAGGTGATTTTTATCCTTTGTGTTATTTATATGGTTGATTACATTAATTGTTTTTCTGATGTTAAACCAGCCTTGCATCCCTGGTATGAATCCAACTTGGTCATGATGAATTATTTTTTGATATGTTGTTGAATTCTATTGGCAATGATTTTGTTGAAGAGTTTTGCATCTAGGTTCATGAGTCATATTAGTCTGTAATTTTCTTTTTTAGTGAAATCCTTCTCTTGCTTTGGTATCAGGGTTATGCTGACTTCACAGAATGAATTTAGGAGTATTCCATTCTTTTCTGTGCTGTGAAATAGTCTCAGTAGCATTGGAGTTAACTCTTCCCTAGAAGTTTGGTAGAGTTCTGTGTTGAAGCCATCTGGGCCAGGGATTTTTTTGGTCGGTAGTTTTTTGATGACTTTTTCAATCTCTTCCTTTGGAGTTTATTAAGCTGTCCTGCTCCACCTTGTGATAATTTTGGTAGATGATATGAATCTAAGATTTTGTCCATTTCCTCTAGGCTTTCAAATCTGTTATAGTACAGTCTGTTGTAGTCGTCTATTATGACACTTCTGATTTCTGTTGGATCTGTTGTGACATCTCCCATCTCATTTCTTATTCAGGTTATTTGTATCCTCTCCTGTTTTTCTCTAGTAAGTTTAGCCAGTGGTTTGTCAATTTTGTTGATCTTTTCAAAAAACCAGCTTTTGGTTTTATCAGTTTTTTCAATTGTTCTTCTATTCTCTAATTCATTTAGTTCTGCTCTAATCTTTATGATCTGTTTTCTGCTGGTGCTTGAGGGGTTCCTCTGTTGCTGCCTTTCTACTTCTCGAAGCTATAGGGTTAATTTTTTGGTCTGGGTCCTTTCTTAATCACGTAGTACTGCTCCAACAGAAAATACTGTGAGCGGAAGGCTTCATAAAGAGAATTTTTCATTGTTACAGTCCAGTAAGCCGTAAATCCACTTACAAATTATAAGTCCATTCACAAAGAGACTTTATCACAGTCTGGTAGGCTGAGTCCAAATCCAGTAAGAGCATCTCAGCCCAGGAACCTCGGACCCAAAAGATGTGCTCTGCTCTAGGTGCTCCTTTCTTGGTGGTGTGATGTTCCTGTCTTCCTCAGCTCACTTCTCTCCCTTATATCCCATAAGCTTATAGCTTGAATCCTGCCTCATTAACATAACTGTTGCCCATTCTCCATCATCAGTTATCACAGAGGCAGGATTCACAACACATGGGAGGAAGGGCGCCATATTAGGACTCAAAGCCAAGTAAAATTAACACACACACTTTTGGGGGGACACAATTCAATCCATGACATACCACCCTTTGGCACCCCAAAAATCATATAATTAGAACATACAAAATATATTAATTCTTAGCATAGGAACAGTCTTTATTCATAGCATAGCAACAATCATAAGTCCCAAATCCATAAATTTCTCCCCAACTGTGAAATCTAGAGCACATTATCCCCTCAAAATACAGTGCTGTAACAGGCAGGCACAAATTGCACATTTTCATTACAAATGGAGAAGTTGCAGGGAAAGGTATAGCATACACCAAGCAGATTATATTACATTAGCCTTCATGGCTTCAAAAACAGTATTCCAAACTCTGAGACATTTTATAACCCTTCCCTTCAGACTCTTGGTATTGGCCACACTCTGATTCTGAGTAGAGGTCCCTCGGCTTCAGCTCCACCTTCCAGGCCCACTTGGACAGCAACTCTGTCCCCTAGGCTTTAGGTGTACCCTAAGCCCAATTGAGTGGCAATTTCACTCCCCAAAACACAGAAAGCCCTAGCTGCACCATTTCACAGCCATACCTTCTGAGACTGAGGCAGCTCAGCCTATCATCAACCTTGTTTCATCAGCTTCTGCTTTCTATGGGCTCATGGCCATGTCAAGCCCATGTCTGCCCCACAGGACAAGTGTTCCAAAGCTCTGTAGCCCCACCAATTCAAGAACCTGGAGGCACCCCACTCTGTCAATTAGCCTCCTGCACACAGGCCCTCAGTTCTCTTGTTCCATGGGTCAGCAAGCCTAGCTCCACCTATTCAAGTGCCCAGAGGCACCTCACTCCACCAGGAAGCCTCCTGCACACAAGCCTTCAGCATTCTTGCTCCATGAGTTTGCTGCTGCTACTGCCACTTTTCTCACCATCTGCTGCCCTCTCAGGTGCTAGTAGTTCTTTTGGGTACTTTCTTCCATCCATTCACAGTTTCAGAATAAGCTTCCACATTTTAGGTATCTTTTAGAACAGTACCCGACTCCAGATTCTTTCTTCCTTCTGGATGTGTGCATTCATAGAGATAAAATAATCTCTGAGCGCTGCTTTGTCTGTGCCCCATAGGTTCTGGTAGGATGTGTTTTCATTCACATTTGAGTTAATAAATTTCTTTATTTCATCCTTGATTTCTTCTATAACCCATGGCTTTTTGAGCAAGTGATTGTAAAGTTTCCATGAGTTCCAATTACTATCTATGTTTTTGCTGCTATTGATTTTGACTTTTACAGCTTTATGGTATGAGAAGATGCTTTGCAAGAATTCAATGGTTTGGATTTTGTTGAGATTTGCTTTATGTCCTAACACAGAATCTATTCTGGAAAATGTTCCGTGTGCATTAGAGAGGAAGGTGTAGTTATCTACTGATGGACAAAAAGTTCTGTATATGTTGATGAGGTCTAATTCATTAATTGTCGCAATAATATCTTCTGTGTCTTAACTGAGCTTTTTTTCTAGATGATCTGTCCATTACTGCAAGTGGAGTGTTGAAGTCTTCAACTATTACTATGGAATGATCTATATCATTTTTCAATGTAATCAGTGATTGTTTGATGTGGTATTCGGTACATAAATACTTAATATTGTTAAGTCCTGCTTGTGTATTGAACCTGTCAGCAATAAATAGTGATCGTCCTTGTCCAAAAAGGTGGATTTTATATTAAAATCTCTTTTATCTTAGGTAAGTATTGCCACACCTGCTCTTCTTTATATATTGTTATCTTGGTATATATTACTTCATCCTTTAATTTTCAGTTTGCTGGTATGTTTAAGTCTAAGGTGTGTTTTTTGTAAGCAACATATATGTGGGTCATGTCTTTTGATCCAAGATGTTAGTCATCTCTTTATCAGAACATTCAGTCAATTTACATTCAGTGCAATTATTGATAGGTATGTGTTTAGTGGTGTCATTTTGATGTATTTATTTTTGTGTTGGTGTTTTCTCTGTTGCTCTTAATATTCTGTTCTGAGTCATTCTTCTTTATGAGTTGACTTTTTATCTTTTTTAATGTTGGTCATATTTGTTGAGACTCTTGTATTATGTTTCTTGTTTTGATGTGCTGCATTGTTATTTTGCTTTGTAGCTACCCCTATAATCCTCCTTAGTATTCTAAGTTTAAACCCAATTTTAACTTCTACATATCTTATTAACTTCCTCTCCATCTGAAAGGAGTATAGCTACTGTAGTATATCCCTCTTTTTAATGTGATGACATCTTAGTTTTCGTGATTTGATCACTGTATCCTTCTTTTAATACTATAGCATTGACTGAGTTTTGTGGTTTCCCTAACTAAGTTTCTGGATGTTGTGTCCTACATTGCCTCCTTAAATATACACTTAATGGTTTTGTTTTTCTAAGCAAAAAGCTTATTTCAGTATTTTTTGTAGTTTTGTTTGGTTTGTACAAAGTCTCTAAGCTTCTGTTTATCTATGAATGTCTTAATTTCATCTTCATATTTGAAAGACAGTTTTGCAGAATATATAATTCTTGTAAGTTTTTCTCCTTCAAGGCTTTGAATGTGTCATCCCACTGCCTCCATGCCGACATCTTTTCTGCCAAAAAGTCAGACAAAAGCCTACAGAGCTTCCCTCTGAATGTTAACTTTGCTATGAGTCTTGCTTCCTTTAAGAGTTTCTGCTTGTTTTATTTTGTTAAGCTTGGTTATATGTCTTGGTGGCTTTCTTTTGGGATCTGTTTTTTTGTGACATTCAATACATGTCTTGGATATTTATGTCCTCTTCTTTCATAATTTCAAGGAAGTTTTCTGTCAGCAACTCAACAACAATCCTCTGTGTTTTTAGCTATCCTTCCCTGTTCAGGAACTCCAGTTAATCATAGATTATTCCTTTTAATAAGGTCCCACATGTTTCTTAATTTTTCTTATTTCTTTTCTCTGATTTCTCCTCATATATGCTGGTGTCAGTAGCTCTATCCTCAAGGTCACTAAGTCTGAATTCCAATTCATCAATTCTGCTCTTTTGACTTTGAATTAAATTGTCAAATTCTGTAATTTTGTTACTGATCTGTTAGATTTCAGAATGTTGATGTTCCATCTGTTTGAACAGCTTGCTTAATTTTTCATTTTGTTCTGCTGCATTTTGTTTAACATCTAGGAGGACTCTCTATATAATTCTTTTGTACTCAACCTCTGATAGCTTTCAGAAAGCCTTCTTCATCTGGGAATTTTTTTTTCTTCTCATGCCTCAGTTTCCTTGTGTGTAAAAATAATGGTGTTAGGTTTTTTTTTTGGTTTGTTTTTTTATTTTCATTTAACATAACTGAGTGAAAATGTACATTCATGTATAAATTTACATGCCATCTATATGCAGCTTCCACTGTTCTCCCTGTCCGGTGACTGCACACTATTCCTCTCTGCTCCATACATGTCTCATCCACCCAACAGTCTCCTTTCCCCTCCTATCTATCCACTCCCGTTCCTCCAGCCAGAGGTCAGCAAGATGATATCCTATAGATGTATAGAACCATAAAGTGCTTCCAATATATGGTCACTCTGCATTGCCAAGTCCAATCCATTCCTGTCCAAAGAGTGGACCTTTGTTATAATTTATGGGAAAGGGCAGCATCAGGGCCGGGGGCCATGCTCTCAGAGGAACCCCCAAACTGCTGGACCATCAATTGAGGTCTTTTAGTGCAGATATCAGGATGCACCCCTTTTTATTCTTGTGTTGCTAGTGAGACTCCTCTCTGTGAGCTCCATCGTGGCTATCACTGGTGGTGGCCGGGCACCATCTGGTTCTTCCAGTCCCAAGTGGATGTAGGCACTCACTCTTGTGGATCTCTCTGTCTTCGTGGTTGTCTTTACCGCATGTCATTTGGGTCCTCGGTGAGCATCCGTTCCTGCTGAGTTGGGACCATTTGCTGTGTCCTTGGATGGCAGCTTGGCAGCTTTTAAGACCCCAGACGCCACTCACCAATGTGGGGTGCAGAGAGCTCTTAGCAAAACGCTAGTTGTGCCAATTGGCCTGGAATTCACCTAAGAGCATGGTCCCCCGCCCCCCGCCCCAGCTACTCTATCCTGGCAGTGTTGAGTTAAGATGGAAGGAGTACTCAAGTTATGCTGAAGTCCACTTAATGTTGTTCTTGTTTCTAATGTGTGCTATCACCACTTTCTCCCAACTAGATTTCTAGTAACTATCTAAACTAAACCCTCCACCCCTCACCCTCCCTCCCTCCCCTCCCTTGCAGCTGTCAAAGAGTCTTTTCTTCTATACACAAGTCTGTTTTTGAGATCTTATCGTAGAGGTCTCATACAGTATTTGTCCCTTTGTCACTGACTACTTTCACTCAACATAATGTCTTCCAGTTGAAACCAGGTTAGGAGATGTTTCCTGGAATCATCGTTATTCTTTATCATTGCGTAGTGCTCCATTGAGTATATGTACCATAGTTTACCTATCCATTCTTCTATTGTTGAGCATCTGAGTTGATTCCATCTTTTTGCTATCGTGGACTGTGCTGTGGTAAACATTCTGGTGCATGTGTCCGTTGGTGTGAAAGGCTTCATCTGGGAATTTTTTTGATTCTTTATTTGAGAAGTTTTCTGGAACCATGGTTGGTTGTTTCTTTAAATGTTTGGCAATGGTCTGTTGCTCTCAGGACATCTAGAGGCTGTTTAGTTTCTCTGATGTTGCCTCAACAGGAGTTGAGATATAGTTCTGAGAAGAGGGTTGGTCACCAGACACCTTTGTGTACTCTAGTGACTGGCTCCAGTAGACTCTCTGTGGTGGCAATCTCCACCTTCTGGCTGGCAAAGACACCACGGTACTTACAACGTCACTGGGGGGGGCCGTCAACTGACTCTATGACGTGGGTCAGTAAAGGCTGGAAAAGATGTCATCAGGCAGCTCAGCAGTGATTTCTCCAGGCAGTCTTATTTTAAAAAGCCAAAAGCTGTCTCACAGCTTACAAAATTAGTCAGGCCATCAGGTGTGGCAGGCCCCTTTCTGGCTGACAACAGAGGCCACTCTTCAACCATCCCCAGATGCTATGATGTAGTTCATAGTAGGGAGAGGCTACTGCATTGCTGCCATCACCCACTGGGCACTACCTGTAAGGCACTGTGCTAAACACAGCCTTTCTGCTAGAAAAGCACTCTCTGGACTGGCATTGCCTCACAGCCTGGAAATTAGTCCCTGCTTAGGCCTCCAGTTGGGTAACTCCACCTCTCAGCTGAATAAGATGGTGTCCTGGTTAAGCTACCCCTCCTGCCGCAAAACCGCCGAATCTATCACAGAGCTTCAAAAAGAGAGGGTGGAGGGGCTGTGGTGCTCTCAGTCCACTGCTGGGCTCTCAAAATGTGGCTATTCCATGCATTGTCTCTCCACTGCAGCACACACTGTTCACTTCAGCACTGTGGCTCAGCATGGCTGCCAGCTCATGCCCATCCCCCAGCTACTAGCCGACAAAAAGGAACAAAAAGTTAAAAACAGTAGTACCTTCAGTCTGTACAAGCCAGTCATTCAGGAAGAGCAGCGTTCAGTGAGAGAGCAGAAGTTTCCCATTTAGTGGCATGTAGTCCCAACTGACAGACCTACACCTCATCCTAGGGATCACTGGGTATCCAGAAAGCTCCATTCAGTTATCAATCCAGGCCTTACTTTTCAAAGGGAATTAAGGCAACATGTGTCTAGTTTGCTATCTTCACTCTGCCACAGGTATTATTTTCTTTATCAATTTTATGTCTATTTGTTTTGTCCTGTTTTAATATGCCAGGGTGGGCAAGACAGGCATGCTTTGCTGCTTGCTCATCTGTGGGCTCGATAGCTTTCACCACCTTATCTGGGTGGGCAGGGCAGGAGCAGACAGGCTGACTCACTGTGCTGTACACTAATTTGACAAAGTGACTGAGAGTGGGTTGGGTGGGCTCTGTCTGCCTCTTATTGTTGGTCCAGTGGGATGGGAGAATTGACAGCCTCTCACCAGATGAGCAAGGATGTTGGAACGAGAGTGGTACAGGGTTGCTTCCCACCATTAAGCAGTTGGTCTAGTGGCAAGAGAGGTCTACGTGCAACAGTGGGTCTAGGTTCCTAGGTGCTGTAGCTGCAGTGGCGCAGCAGGGGTCAGCGGGAAAGAGGGGAGATAGCACATGTAGCTAGATGGGAGGATAAAAAAAATAAAAGGGAAAGAAAAAATTTAAAAAGTGGCAGTGAGTTGGAAACTGGGCAAAGGGTACAGGATGGACCTCGAGCCAACAGGAAGTAGAGGAGGTAATGTACACAACAGAAAGGAAGGGGTGGTAAGGCATGTTTCTCTGGTTACTGGGTACTCTATTTCCTGTTGGGACCTCCATGAAGTTGCCTTTCTGTACTCCCTATCTGGGTTCACTGCTGGCTGTGAAAACACAGTATGCTGTTAGTTGGAAGGGGACCTCTAAAAATCTGTCTCTTGTTCTCTGTTTTTCATCAATTTCTTCTCCCATTCAATATTCGATCCAGCTCTTTATCCCATTCACTCAGTGGTCAGGATTCTAGAACTGGCATTTCTATCTGTTTTACTTAATTTTCTGGGTCTTTGTTGCAGAGGTATATAGCATGGTGCATCTGCCTAGAGCACCATGTTGGCTTCTGGTTGTATGAGGTCCAACAATTAAGTCCACAAATTTAATTGTTGTAAGTGCTACATAGCTCAATGCTTAATATCACTATAGTCACATTTGAAGTGCTTCCTCTAGGAAGCTATACACTGACACCAGCACCTATTCCACCCTTCACAGCAATTTTGGGGATCTTTCTGGAATGACTACTGCACACAGTGACATGATGGCAAGTTTGTGCACTTAATTGTATAGTTGTCTGTGAGGGAGTTTTTAGACAGTAAACAACTAACTGTATTGCAATATCCTCCCTACTCACCTGATCTGACCCCCAACGACTTTTTCTTTACCTGAAGATAAAGAAAATATTGAAAAGAAGACATTTTGATGACATTCAGGACATTGAAGGCAATATGACAACAGTTCTGATGGCCATTCCAGAAAAAAAGAGTTCCAAAATTGCTTTGAAGAGCACACTAGGTGCTGGGATTGGTGCATAGCTTCCCAAGGGGAGTACTTTAGTGATGACCATAGTGTTACTCAGCAATGAGTTGGGTAACACCTTTTTCTAGAGTGAGTTCATGAACTTAATTGTCAGACCACACCTATATCTTAATGCTGTACTCCTTGTAGGAACTCCACAAGGCAGGCATCCTGGGTCTCATTTATAGGTGAGGAAATTAAGACTTAGACAAGTTGACTGCATTAAGGGTGCCCAAGCATCTCATCTCTGTTCGGTATTGTCTGCTCTGTATGCATCCATGACCCTAGTCTCTGCTGGAGCCAGTGCCCTGGGTGGCCAGTTTTTGTTCAGGCAACTCCAAGGGCAACCTGCCTCTACTGGTCCAGTCTTGTTTTGACTGCTACACAGAACAGGACCAGTCCCCCTCCCTGCACCCCCTGTACCCCGAGATCCTCTCCTTAAGATACTGAAGGAAGTTCTTTAGCTTCTCTGTTTTGATCTTCCCAGCTGTGTTTAAACTATATTTCAAATTGTTCTACCTGTTTTGAATGTTATTTACCCATCTTCCTGCCCTTCTTTTGAAACCATGGTGGAACAGTGGTTAAGTGCTATGGCTGCTAACCAAAAGACTGGCAGTTTAAATCTATCAGGCACTCCTTGGAAACGCTATGGGGAAGTGTTACTCTATCTTATAGGGTCACTATAAGTGGTGGTCAGGATTATGTCAACTTGGCTACTCTGTATTTGGCTGCTGTATTAAGTGACAGGGCAGAGTTTGTGGTAGCTTCTCGGCCCTCAGCTCTTATCTCTCCACCTTCCACTACTGCTGGTCTGCTCAGTAGCCAAGAGCTCCTTCTCTCTTCTTCTGGCATCTGGTTCCTGGACTTGAACTAGCAGCTCTTGGATTTGTCAGTCCATACAGTTGGCACATGAAAGTCCTGTTCCTTGACCTGCCTATCCTGGGTTTGCCAGCCTCTGCCGCTCTGTCTTGCTGCCAGCTTGGGATCCACCAACCTACACAACCAGTGATCTAGAACTCTGGTCTCTGACCTGCTGACTTTGGGTTCATCAGCTTCTGTGGCCACGTGCGGCTTGTGCCAGGACTTGGGACATTCAGCTTCTGTGATTGCATGAGCTGTTTCCTGTATCTATATCTATTATAAATCTTTCCTTGCACCTACACGTGTTACTGGTTTTGCTTCCCTAGAAAACCCAGCCTAAGGCACTATGAATTAGTATTGACTTGATGGCAATGGACTTTTTTCCCTTCTTTTTTTGAATTAAGTGTTTTTATTAATTAAATTCCATCACTCCACTCTGCTTAATATTAGCTTGCCAATTATACATTTTCTATTATTAGTTTATATCTAAGATTATCATACTCATTCTTGACAGTTAAAATCTAGTACAAATTGGTATTTTTACTACTTCCTAGATAATAGAAAAATAGTGTGAATTTCTTTACTATCATACCTTTTGCCTTTGTACCACTGATATAACCCAGTGCCACTGAGTCAATGCAGACTAATAGTGACCCTATAGACAGAGTAGAAGTGCTCTACAGAGTTTCCAAGAAGTGCCTGGCAGATTTGAACTGCCTACCTTTTGGTTAGCAGCTGTGACACTTAACCAAGTGAATCTAAATTTTACATATATTTTAATAATTGTTTAGAGATTACATCAAATGTACCAAAAAAAGTATAAAACAAAAATAGTATGCAGCACCTTTTACCAGATTCATTGAACTATTGCTAACATCTTATCCTATTTGCATTACTGTTGACCTTCTTTCTCTGTCTATACAGTTTTTCTCCCCTAAATTTTATATTTTATAAAGCACTTCAATGTGTATTTCCCTGGGAATAAGTTTAGTCTCTTATATAGCCATAGTATAGTTATCAGTTTTATAAACTGACATTGATATTACATTCATATAATCTAGTATCCATATTCCAATTTTATTAGTTGGTCAAATATCATTTATAGTATTTTCCTCTCCAATACAGGACACAGACTAGAATCAGTTACTGCTTTTAGCTGTGATATGTGCTCAGCCACTCTTAATCTGGAACAATTCTCATCTTTTTTGCAATCTATTACACGGATATTTTGAAGAATACAGTTCTCCTTTAAGTAAATTTTTTTCTAAGTTTCTAATTTTGTGTTTTCTTGATGCTTTCTCGTGATTGATTGAGCTTATGTATTCCTGAGTGAAAAACTGCATAGATAATGCTGCAGTTTTACTTGAGTATTAAATCTGCAAGCACATGATGTCTATCTGCAATGTTCATGGATGATGTTATATTTAATCATCTGATCAAGGTGTTGCCTGAATTCCTACTATAATTACTGGTTTATTTTTTAATCTCCTTAGTACCTAATAGGTAATCTATACAGAGACACTTTAATTTAAACATTCTGCTTCTGATAAAAATTTACACCATGGATATGGAATCTATGGACTATTTTTATCTGAGTTAATCTTTACCATGACAGTTGCAAAATGATGATTTTCAACTCTAGCACACCCTTCATATTTGTCAGCTGGCCCTTGGAGTCTGATGTAAGCAGGAGCCCTTCTTTCTCCTCCATTTATTTATCTCACAGGTTCTTATTTTTTCCAGTTATAACTCATTATTATACAGGTAGTCTGCAATTTACAATATATTCTAGTTGTGATGATCTGCACTTATGACCATCCATTCTTTTGTACATCTTATTGTTGGTATTATGTACAACATACCATGTTACAGCATCTAAATTGCTGACGTTATCATCCTCTGATATTCAGTTTTATGGTTTACTATTCAAAACACTGCTGTGTTTCGAAATGAAAACTTAAAAAAATGAGGAATTTGACTTACATCAGAACCAACTTGCAATGGAGTCATTCGAATGGAACCCTGTCATAAGTCAGGGACTACTTGCAACTAATTTTTTTGGTGACCGCTTTATATGTCTGATGGGAGTCCCAGCAATCTGGTTGCTATGCCTTTGTGACATAGTGTCATTTTAGAAATCATGATAACTCCAATTCGTCCCCACAGAATTGTTTCCAGCCTTTCCTTTCCATATTTATATGTACCTTCTTCCACAGTGAGAATCCTGATTCCCAAAACATCAACATTTACTCATTTACTTAAACCTATATAATAGATGTAAAACAGTTTCAAAATTGCTGCATTCTACTACTGATCTTACTAAAAAGAATTCAGGATTAGTTTCCAATTCTTCCTTTCCACTCTTTCTTTCTCTCACTTACATGTCTTCTGGAAAACACTCCACGTCACTTTACAGAGATCTTGTTCTTATTCACAGTAGCATGATACTCATTATGTGTATGCACAGCAGTTTATTAAAACACTCTTCTATAGTTTCCAATATTTTGAAATGATGAAATGAAAAAATTGGTTGCATATTTTTTTATTATCAAATGTGTGACTTAGGGATAAAGTCCTATAAGCAGGATTGCTGTGTCACAGAAAAAATGCATATGTAGTTTTGTTACATACAGTCAACTTCCTCTCAATACAAACTATGCTATTTTGCATTCCCACCAGCAGTATATCTATATGTATCTTAAAAGTCACAAATCATCTTGTGAATTTTTCATTTTGGTTATGGTACTTTGCGTCTCTAGAATTTCCATCTTTTTTTTTATAGTCTCTATTTGTTGAGCCATTGTATTCAGCCTTTAACTTTTTAAACATAACTTCTTAAACTCTTTGGGGAAAAAAAAATGTATGTTGCTTTGAAGACTTTGCCTTCAAAAATCCAACCTTTATTTTCACTCAGAGTCATTTTCTACTGACTACTTTATTTCCCTGAATATAGGATACACTGTTCAGTTTAATGTTGTATCTAGTAACACTTGACTGAAAATTAGACATTTTGAGCAAAATAATATAACAACTCTGGATTTTGTTTTATTTTACTGAGGATTATTGGTTTATTTTTTAGTAATCTGTATGAACTTAAACTGTGAAATCTATCTCCCCCATGGTGTGCTGCCACTGGTAATTGCTCAGCTTTTTATTCTTACTTTAACTTTTAAACCTGGCATTGTAGGGGTCACCCTTGGATTTGCACAGTTTAATGGTCAATGATTTGATCAGAGGTTTTACTCAATCACCTTGAGCCCATAAAGCTTTTATGCTATTGATTGAGCTCTGTCTATGTTTGAGAATGCATATAAAATTTCAATTCTCAAGTTTCTCCTGGCTTTGATTTTACATAGGGCTATTTCAAATCTTTGTAGAACGTCCATAGATTTCTAGTCAGCCAGGGATATATGGAGACCACTTCTTTCATCCCTTGTCGTTTTCTGGATTGCATCCACTAAATTTTTGATTGATTTGTGTCTTGATAAGGATTTGCTAGAGTAAGGGGTATTGCTAATCACCAGAGATGCCATTCTCCTGTTTCACTCTAATGACCTCTTCACAGTACCAGCACAGAGCAAGGGTTGACTGGTAAACTATGATTCATTAGTCCGATCTAATCCAGCACTTGCCTTTTGTACAACCCATGAGCTAAGAATGGCTTTCACATTTTTAAATGGTTGGGAAAATAGGAAGAGTATTTCATGACTTATGAAAATCATGAAAGTCAAACTTCAGTCTCCATAAATAATGTTAAATTGTTTATCCAATGTCTGTGGCCACTTCCCCACTACAACAGCAGAGTTGAGTAGTTGTAACATACACTGCACAGCATGCAAAGCCTAAAATAAAATAAAACTTTTCCAGCCCCTATTCTGGATCTTGGGCATGTGACTGATACTTTGCTTGTTGGTTAAGAGCACAGATCATGTAGCAACACTGCCTGTTTTCAAATTCTGGCATCAGCATTTTCCACCTGCACTATTAAAGCAACACTTAACGTTTCAGGGTCTGTTTCCCATCTGTAAAGTAAGAATGATAGCATATATCTGACAGAGTCATTATGAGGATTAAATGACCTAATTCATGTAAGTGCTTAGAGCGGTGTCTGGCACACAGAAGCCAGGTGCCATTTATATTCTTATCCTTGAGTAAAGAGAATTTTTAATAAAATAATATCAAATCTCTGTCCCATTAATTCATTTACCCCATTGCTCTCAGAACGATGCCTGTCTTCAAACTCATCTCTTCAAAGACTGGCTGTGGTTCCTTACTGCCCGTGGACTAGGTTACCCTTGGCAGCTCTGCAGGCCAGCCGCCGCCTGTCTTTGAAACTTCCTGTATCTTTCCTGCCTCTTCTTCCCCTCTAGTGGCAAACTATATTTTCTTGCCTTTAGCAGCACTCTGTGCTTGCCCACCCTCCACCCTTCTGCATTTTCAGTGTGGCTCTCTGTCTCCAGAATGTTTTCTTCTGGGAATTCCAAAAGTGTCATGAGATTTAGAATGGGGTTACAGCCTTCTTTTCTGTTACAAACTTCAGAATGGAAATTGATCCGTGGGGCATGAAATGGAAATAATAACATTGCTCCTCAAGAAATTCATGATAAGTTATTTTCACGGTCAAAAAATGAAGCTGTACAAAGGGACAAATATTATATGATTCCATCCATATGGAATATATAGGATAGGCTGGAGAAGAAAAGACATCAAGCCCTCTCCCCAGTGCCAGGCCTCTCTTGACAGTGCTTCACACTGATGGGGTGTTCTTACGTGGCAGAGAACTGGGTGGGCAAAAGTCAGAGGAAGCATGGGACCTGGATCTTTGGTTAAATATCAGTGTCACAAATGTGCCATGTAGCCATTAAAATCAGCATTAAGATTATAGAGCTATGTGAAAAAGCTCAAAGATAGCGTTTCAGAAGCTCATAAGATATAAAATTGTATCTGCATCGACTACAGTGGGATGTAAAGTAGGTCTAAATGTGGACATGAAAGTATGAATGATTGAAATCACTTTTGATTGTAGGAGTTAGGAGCATTGTAGGTGATCTTATCCTTCCTTTATTTATAGTGTTGTTAATTTTACTCAGTGACAATGGTTTTGGTTTGGGTTTTTTGGTTAACTTTATTACATATTTGTGTAACTGAAAAATTGTTTTCTTAGAAAGCCTATCAACTTGCACACTTAAAAGAGATGCATTTTATTGTATGTGAGTCAAACCCATTGCCATTGAGTCAGTTCCAACTTATAGAGACCTTCTAGCACAGAGTAAAACTGCCCCCATAGAGTTTCCAAGAAGTCTCGGAAGATTTGTACTGCTCAGCGTCTGGGTAGTAGCCATAGTACTTGACCAGTGTGCCGTAAATTAGACTCTACCAGTTAAAGAAAAGAGAAAAAAAAAAAAACCTAAATGTTTTCAGTTATTGGCCAAAGCTGAGATGAGGATGAGCATCTTTGGATCTCCTTACCTGCCTTGTCTTCCCTCTTATCTAGCAGCCAGCAAAACCCCTTGACTTAGTTATCTAAGAAGTGCCACAGGTGGATGACTTTCATGAATGGAGGTTTATTCTGTCACAGTTTAGGAGCCTAGAAATCCAAATTCGGGGTACCAGCTCACAGGCAAGGCTTACTGTTTCTGTCAGTCCTGTGGGAGGGTCCTTGTCATCAATATTCCTCTGGTCTAAGAGCTTCTCAGCACAAGAACCCGTACGTTTAAAAAACGTACTCTGATCCCAATGTTCTTTCTTGATGGTACCTATCTCTTCTGCTAGCTATTCTCCTTTCATCTCTGGTAGAATAAAAGGTGATGCAGGTCGCAGCCCGGGGATACTCCCGTTATATCAGATCAGGACTGTGACCTGAGTATGGGTGTTGCACCCCACCCTAATCATCTTTAACATAGTCTAATCTTGCCTCGTTAACCACAGGCAGAGATTAGGATTTACAACAAATAGGTAAATTACATCAGATCACAAAGTAGAAGATAGCCATCCAATACTGGGAATCATGGTCTAGCCAAGTTGACACGTATTTTGGGGGGACACAATTCAATTCATAACACCCTTCAGCACACTGGATCTCGGAATCCCAGGACTTGCTTTTTTCTTAAACTCACATCACTTTCAGTTTGCTCCGAAGCGTCATTTGCCTTCCTTGTGTTGCCCTAGACCAACAAACAATTGAGGATATTCATCCAACGTTACCTTCCTAAGGGTCCTGCACTTTGCTAAGGCTCCAATAAAGGAACCTGTGGTGTTGCATCAACGTGTCATAGGAGGTTGTTGCTAACCCCTCCCAGATAATACTTTGCTTTTCAACTGGGAGATTTTGCCCTACTTCATTTCATTAATGAAAGCACAATGTCCCAAATAATGGAGGAGATTATTGGTGGAATGATATCTGGGCTTTCCTAGCAGAAGGTAGGTTACTGAGCTGGGCACGTAAGCAGCGGCTGGGAAAAGGAGACTAAGTCGATAAAAGACTGTAAATTAGGAATTGGGTTAATTCTGGTTAAATAATCTGAGCTATTTTTTTTTTTTTTAGGGACCACCCAGGCCTTCACTACTCCGGGAAAGAACATGTTGGAAAAGCAGCTATGGCCAGAGGTAAGAGCTTTGCACTAGTGAGGAAAGGTAAAGACATTGTTCCTTCCTGGTGGCACATTGCTTAAGAGCTCAGCTGCTAACCAAAAGGTCAGTTGTTTGCTCCACCAGCCACTCCTTGGAAACCCTATGGTACAGTTCTATGCTGTTCTACAGGGTCCCTATGAGTCAGAATCGACTTGGTGACAATGGGTAGTGGGTAATCCAGTCTTGTTGCAACTGGCAGCCTTCTCTCTGAGTGAGGTCTTGAAAGAATGGGCTGCATGAGTTACTCCCACCAGCAATAGCTGGGCTATCTGACAGAGCAGAGAAGGCATAACCATACTTCCTGGAATTTGGGACTCATCTCATTGCAGACTGAATGGGGGAGGGGAGTGCCCAGAAGTGTCCAGATATGGGGTGGAAATGGCCTGTTATCGCTGTGAACCTTGAAGCAGATGTTGTGAGTTATCTGAAGGCACCTAGGTGAAGTCTTCCCAGAACATCCACAAGACAAGTGTTGAGAGTAAATGCTGTATCTCTTACTGCAACCAATAATTCAAGAAAAATTAACTAATGTTTTCCAGTGAGAACCAGCTGTGGCCAAGTACCTCATTGACTTACATACTTAATAATTCCTTTCCTAAAGAGGTTCTTGTTATCCACAGAAGCAGAAATCACCCTGGGATCTTGGTACAAGGATTTGAGGAGGTCCCAGTGGTCTTGAGGACCCAAGCACTGGTCACACTTTCCCCATCTGCTCTCAAAAAGACTCTTGAAGACCTTCTGGGCCAGGATCACTCAGATCTGGTGGAGAAGCAAGACTCCTATGTTAAAACAGCAAATAAACATAATGCCTTGTATACTCGTTTCTGTATAAATAATCAAAATGAAAAGCAGATAATACAAATAAGTATAATAGCAAGTACATGGTCATTTCTGGACCAAGTTTTCAGGACCTGCAATATTTCCACACAAAACAATTTGTTTTTATGTTTGATTTCACATGTAGTCACTGAGAAATTTCCCAATTCTGTGCATGCCAGAGAAGCCAGGATGCGAAGAGCCTTCTGAGTCAGGTATGTGACTACTCAACACAAGCAGGGAAGGCCAATGCCTTCTTTCTGATGTGGTCAGCACGTCTTGTTCTCCTCCTGAACCCTTGAGGTGTTCAGGTCCTCCATCTTTCCCATCCTAAGTCCCTTGCAGTACCTCCATTCGCCCCTATGTTATTTTTGTGCAGGGCCATAGCCTAACACACCATTCAAAGACATGAATATGGCCCCACAGCGGCTTGCCTGGGTGATGGTAACTTTTAGGGAATTTCCTCCCAGTGGGCAGTCAGTGTCATGGGAGCACAATCCATCATATGCCTTCCCATTCCTGTGATGGTCCCACGGTAGCTTCTCAAGACACTCCTGGTGGTGTAGTGGGATGAGTGCTACAACTGTTAATCAAAAGGTCAGCAGTTTGAATCCTCCAGGCGCTCCTTGGAAACTTTATGGGACAGTTATACTCTGTCCTGTAGAGTTACTTTGAGTTGGAATCAAATCCATGTCAGTGGGTAATGGATAATGGCTGAGTTTATCTTATACCTGGTTACTATGAATACTGCTTTTGAGCTAGTTATTAAGTGGCTATATTCTAGACTGTGCTTAATGCTTTATTTGAGAGTTTGTAGTTAAGCATACTGTTCTTATTGTTGTGAGCTGTTGCGTCAACACCAACTCATTGTGACCCTACAGAACAGAATAAAACTGCCCCAATGGCTATAATCTTTATGGTAGTAGATCATGGCTCTTCTGTAGAGCCACTGGTAGATTTGAACCACCAATTTTTTGGTTAGTAACTGAGCATGTAATTACTGTGCTGCCAGTTCTCCTTATGCTATTCTTACTCTACTATTCTATAAGGACTTGAGGTAAAAAAATGCACTTCTTTGGAAATGAATTCTTTAGGAATTTTTCTTTAAACTATTCCACAACATGACCAGGTATATCTCAGTGGTTTCTAGGGAGACTTGAATTCTAAAATGCTAATGACTCGGGTGGGTAAAAAGTTCCTGTACGGTGCAAACATATAATGCCCTCCAGTGCTATCCCAAAGGTGGTGGTTTGAGTCAACCCAGAGGCACTCAGAAGAAAGGCCTGGTGGTCTAGTTCCAAAATCACCAGCCGTTGAAAATCCTATGTGGCACAGTTTTATTCTGACTACGCGTGGTCCCTGTGAGTTTAAATTGGCCCTTCTGCAACTGGTAAAGTAAAATAAGGCAGGTAGCTAAAGGAGGCTCTCATGTCTATGACTTGCAGCTGATGTTTACGTGTGTTAACAGCCTTTACATGTTATTTTCAGACAGTCTTAAGCTAAAGTTCATCTTTTCTATATCCAAGTGGCTTTCATTTTAATTTTTTGCATTCTTATTTATGGCCTAGAAATGCAGAGCTAGAGAATAGAGTAAGACATAGACAGAGGTCCAGATGAGAGGGAAAATGAGGACAAGAGTGATCTTTCATGCGTTAGCTGTTGGGGAGACTGAGTTTAAATGACAATATGGTCTCCAAAGAGGACTGAGTCTCCTTTTGGTGGGATCCTCAGGCCTCCTAGTCAATGTCTGGCTTCCACATTTCATTCTCACCTCTGACCTCATGGTTGAGGTTCCCATGTCTCTCTGCTCACCACTCTCTTTTATGTCTCAAAAGAGATTGGCTTAAGATGCTGTACAGTCTTGTAGACCTCATCAATATAACTGCCACTAACCTATTTTACAAAATCATAGTGATAGAATTTACAATGTATAGGAAAATCCCAGAATCAACCTCAGGCACCAGAGGGCTAGGGACAGATGTGGGTCTGCCCCTCCCATGGCCTACATCTTAGAGAACGTAGATCTGACCTTCCTACATGGGTTCTTGTCTTTACAGTTCACTCTCTGAAGCCTTCTGACATTCAAGTGGTAGCAGCCATTGGGAACCTGGAAAGTGTGAGTATTTAAAGGAGCTGGGGTTAGGAGGCAGAGGTGACACTGGTGACCTTCTGCATGAACTTCTGGTAACCAGATGGCATGTCTCATTTGAGGATAGAAGAACAATATATCAGTTGGAGAAATCCTAAAAATGCCAGGGGTACTGGACCTTTCTTTGTAAATTACTTTATACCAGGGCAAAAAAAACCCTTGTTTTTCTTGGAGAGGTCACTACCCATTGATCACAGATTTTTTGAAATAACCATTTTAACTTTCTATTTCTATGTTTTAAAAAATTGTTTTCTTACCTGCTTTATAAATTAACAATTACATCTATCTTTGTCAATAAAATGGCATATTTTATATGACTGGTAAGGGAGAGAGATAAGAGCTAAGAGGGGAAAGATGGGAAAGGGAGAGAGAAAGTCATAAGCCCAGAGAGGTGTCTGGAGAGAAGAGGGCTGAAAAGCAGAGAAGGTCAACGTGTTTCCTCAGTCGGCCCTTGCTTCCCGCAATCCCCTCTACCCCAGTCTTAGCAAGGCTGCCACAGTCCCGATGTCCCTCAGGCTCTAGCAGCACCAGGCTCAAAGAACACTTCTTTGCCACGTCTCTGCTCTGCCCAAAGCCATGCTTGTACCTCCCACACTTGAACTTGGGACTTTCTCCTGCCTCCTCTGGTATCTTCTTTCCAACTCTGATGACCACTTTTCCTTCTCAACATCCTTCTTTGTCCCAACTGCGGCCTATACTCCTGCTGCCTCAGTCTCAGCCCCTATCCCACCCTACCCACTGACCCTGACTACCTAGTTAGAAACTCCATTCAAGTACTCCAAACATAGTACCAGCAAATCTAGTGTCCCCAGAGTGGCTAGGTCCATTTCCCCTCCTCTCATCTTCATGTATAACCAAGACCCCCCTCTCTGGAATGAGGCTGGGACGCACTCTACACAGCTGGTGTCTGTTCTCCTGTGGTTGTGCTTGAACCCTAAGTGAAGAAGCCCATACCAAGATCCTCTGTTTCCTTTAGGCCTAAACACAAGTCTACTTGCTGACCACAATCATGAAAGCTGTGGATGGGGTGGTGGGTATAGCAGGAAGAAAGGTGTGGAGGTGCTGGTATGTGGAGGCAAAAGACTTAATATTAGAAAACTGACCATGGGCCCAATGGAACCCTGGCAGGCAGAACTGTACCTCCCACTCCTTGTTTTATTCTATTTGTGACAGTGGTTTTAAAACTGTAGCCATTGTTCTCTGTATGCATTGGTGGGGTGTCTTAGTTGTCTAGTGCTGCTATAACAGAAACACCACAAGTGGGTGGCTTCAACAAAGAGAAATTTATTTCTTCGCTGTCCACTAGGTTACAAGTCCAATTTTAGGGTGTCAGACCCAAGGGGAATGCTTTCCTTCTCTGTTGGCTCTGAAGGAAGGTCCTTGTGATGCCTCAGTCTTCCTTGGGTCTAGGGGCGTCTCAGGGCAGGGGTCTGAGATTGAAAAGATGTGCTTTGCTCCTGGCACTGCTCTCTTGATGGCCGAGGTTCTCTTGTCTCTCTGCTCACCTCTCTCTTTTATATCTCAAAAGAGATTGGCTTAAGGCACTGTCCAGTCTTGTAGACCTCATCAATATAATTGCCACTAATCCATCTTACTAAATCACAGTGACAGAATTTACAATGCATAGGAAAATCCCATCAAATGACAAGATGGTTGTCAATCATACAGTACTGGGAGTCATGACCCAGTCAGAACGATACACACATTTTGGGGAGGACATATTCAATCCATGACATGTGCTCAGGGTGAAGTTTTATTATAGAAAAAGATGTCAGAGGAGAGATGGGGATAAATGAGAAAAGCAGTCCGGCCACAGACAGCAGGCTGACTTTAGTAAGCTTGTGTTTCTGTGTACCGACTGGTACCTATTCTAGACCTAGAGTACCTAATGACTTCCTGCAGGACTTTTACACTCTTCTACACGGGGCAGGGACATTCATTGCAGGGAAATCCTCTCCCGAAGTCAGCTTTTGAAGGTTAAACCAGTGCAGTGACTTCCATCCTCGGTTCCCGTCTCTAGAAGCCTCTCTCCTCATGAATCATTCAGGCCTGGCAGCACCTGCCTCTCACTCAGTCACCTTTTCTCCTCTTGTGAGCCAGAGGCCAGGCCACAGAATGCAGCTTCAGTTCAGCCCCAGAGTCATCACCATCACACCAGCAGAGTCTCTGCCTCTAGGACCAAACCTGCAAGCACAGTTCCTCAGAGGCCTTCCTCCTTTGTCTGCTGGGAGAGATGGCCATCAGAAACTTAGTCTGGTTTGTTTAAGAAAAAATCAGTCAGTCCAGGGAAAAATAATGGAAGACGTTGAATTATTGAAAAAAAGGTTCTTAATGCTGAAGTTTCTGCTGTAGGTTTCTGGAGCTTTCTGTAACCAAATCACACGCACTTATTTGGACTGTAACTAGCTTTATTTTATTTTTATGGGGCATGCTCATAGAACTTTAAAGATCGGGTTTGTAAAAGTTACATTCAAAGTAACACTTGTAATTGTGATACATATTCAATATAAGAAAACATTTTTTAAAAGCAGACGCATATAGTATAAAAAATAGAAGACCTGGTTCACATGCCGTACTTCTCTGCCTCAGCACGCACTCACACTCAGTGCTCACCCTGATGTGGAAAAACAAGCTGACACCTCTAGGTTAGAGAAGCAGTGGCAGTTTATTACGCTAGCGGGCCACCGGGGGTTAATGCTCTCCAAAGCGCTGGCCCTGTGTGTCAGGGGTTTGGATGTTTTATGGGGTTGACTGCAGGCGGGGATGGAGCGGCTGGGGGATGCAGAAGGTCGGGAGGCGGACGTGAACGGCTGGGGAGAGGAGGGTCGGGCGGTGGGGGTGCAGCGGCTGAGCGGCTGCGGGCAGCGGAGGGTCAGGTGGCTAGGATCTTATCGATCTAGTCCCAGAGCTAGGCGAGGTGGCTCACTAAAGTAGGGGTGGGGAGGGCGTTAACTAGTTTCCTCTTCACCCCTCGGTACTCACACTTTTTTACACTCTCTCATTTATACGGTATATGCCTTTTTAAAAAACCTAAGTAGAATCATATGGCAACATATTATTTGTGACTTATCTTTTTCACTTAATGAAGTGGCATAGATATTTTACAACTGGCCAGTAAACAGCATCGTCATAAACTGAGCAAGGACTGAGGTTGCCAAGGATTTCATTTTACAGCCAACGCCCATGGAAGCAGCAGTTAGGAAATCAAAAGAGCTTTGCATTGGGAAAATCTGCTGCAAAGAATCTCTTTAAAGTGCTGAAAACTAAAGATGTCACCTTGAAGCTAAGGCGTACCTGACCCAAGCCATGGTATTTTCAGTTGCGTCTTACGCGTGTGAAAGCTGAGCAATGAACAAAGAAGACAGAAGAACATTTGAAGCCTTTGAATTGTGGTGTTGGAGAAGAATGTTGAATGTGCCATGGACCACCAAAAGAACAAACAGATCTGTTCTGGAAGAAGTACAAGCAGGGTCCTCCCTGGAAACAAAGATGGCAAGACTACATCTTACATACTTTGGACATGTTGTCAGGAAGGATCAGTCCCTGGAGAAGGATGTCATGCTTGGTAGAGTGGAGGGGCAGCAGAAAAGAGAAAGATCCTTGACAAGATGGATTGACACAGTGGTTGCAACAATGGGCTTACACATAAAAACAATTGTGGCAGGGCAGTGTTTCGTTCTGTTCTGTTGCTACAAGTCGGAACCAACTCGACAGAACCTACCAACAACCCCTACCAAGTTCAGTGTCTTATTTAGCTTTGTGTCCCCCGTGCCCTAGTACTTACCACGGGTATAAGTTCAGCAAATGAGCAGTACCAGAAAAAAAAGGATGGCAGCAGGCAAAATTGAGAAGCAGTTTGCAGTGCTTGCCCCAGCTTCCTCTTTCTTCTTAGGTCACTCAAGCCCCTCTAGTTCTGCCATTGTTCCTCTTATCCTCTCCCCCTCTGTCCTAGTCATCTAGTGCCCACGTAACAGAAATACCACAAGTGGGTGGCTTTAACAGAGAGAAATTTATTTTCCTGGAGAAAAGTAGGCTAAAACTCAACATCAATATTCAGGGTCTTGTCTCTAGGATAAGGCTTTCTTTGTCAGCTCTGGAGGAAGGTCCTTGTCGTCAGTCTTCCCCTGGACTAGAAGCTTCTGAGGCACAGGGACCTCAGGTCTCTTCCAAAGGACACTCTGCTCCTGGCACTGCTTTCTCGGTGGTACAAAGCCCCTAACTCTGTGCTTGTTTCCTTTGTGTCCCAGGAGATTGTCTCAAAGCTCAATATACTAACAGATTGAGTCCTGCCTCGCTATTGAAACTTCTGGCCATCCCTCCTCATTCACATCATAGAGGCAGGATTTACAACACATAGGGACATCACACAACACTGGGCATCATGGCCGAGTCAGATTGCTACACACAGTTTTGGGGGGACACAATTCAATCCATGACACCCTCTCTCTCCCCGTCTTCCATTATCATCTCGGAAATGATCTACTATCAATCGTTGAAAGAAGCAAATTGGTGGTCTCAAATCATGCCATGAGTAGAAATCGGCTTCAAGGCAGTGATTTCATTGTTGCTGCCGTTGTTTTTAATAGTTTAAATGCTGTATAGTTAGGAATAAACCATGGTGACCCCATGGGTGTCGGAGCATAACTGTGCTCCATAGGTGTTTTAATGGCTGATTTTTCAACTAGATCACCAGGTCTTTCTTCTATAGTGCCTCTGGATGGACTCCGCTAAGTGTGTTAACCATTTGCAACCTCATGGACATGAGTTAAGAATAGACGAGCTCTTTAGCAGGAAGGCAAAAGTGGTCGAGTGTAGGCAATGTGGGTAGAGCTGTCTGCCTGTCACTACCACACCTTAAGATTTCAAGAAAGATGAGTTCTATCAGAAACTGACAACTGTACTGTAACAACAACCAATATTTACTGAGTGTTTTCTATATCCTAGCCACAATTTTAAGCATCTCCATGGGCTGGCAAAGGCCAGAAGCCCCAGGTGGGATTGCTATGGTTTCACTACCTCCAGCCCTCCAACCGAACAACTTAACCACTAGAGAGAATCCTGTGTGGTCCAGCATGTTACCAAAGGGGAAATCAGAAACTTGTTTTGTTCATCTGAAATGGACTCATTCAACAGATATGTACTGAAGACTTACCATGTGTCAGGCACTACTCTGTACCGGAATAATATTGTCAAGAACTAAACAGACAAAAATCTCTGCCCTCATGGTGCCTGTATTCTTTTCAGGGAAGATAGACAAGAAACAATATAAATTTTAAATTGTGAATAGACAATAAAGCAAATAAATTTGAGATTATGGAAGCTCACAATAAGATAATCCCCTTTGCTTCTAGGCTGGCTGGCTTTGCTTCTATGCAGAATGTTAATATTGTATGATGCATTAGATCTGAACTCTCCTGCTGTGTTTTCTGTTCTGAGGAAAATGTTCTTACCTTCAATGGCTCTGAAGTCTGACAGTTACACTGCTGAGAGAAGCCTAACATACTTCCCTCCCTGAAAAACTACCATGGGGTGGATGTGGTCTTTCTCGGGGTCCACAGGTTCCCCTTCCATTGTAGGGGGTGTGTTCTGACAGGTAGCTGGGGTCTCCTAGCTGGGGTCCACCACCTTCCCTGATTGGACTATTAATATCCCATGTCTTTTCCAGACTCCAGACTTGGGGACTGTCGATGTGAAGAAGCCAAATCGGTAACTGTCCTGGAACCACAGATTGACAGAGCAGACTCTGAGTCTCTCCAATCCTGTTGCTTTGCTGAGCTGATGAGAGGAAAACCAGGGGCCAGAGAAGCTAGCTGTGGTGTACAAAGCTACTATAGGAGGGGGTGGCAGAGTGGGACCAGATCCAGACTCCCATGCCAACACTCCTGCAACCAGTGAATCACCGAGGCCCCTCTGAGTGAACAGGAAGGAGGCATGGCAAGGGCAAGATGCTGGAATTCTTGCTTCCTGCCACCTGGTCTCCTTACTCTATTCTTGGAGAATGGTGTGAGGTTTGGGCCAGGGTCACTCCGTCGTTCCAGTGTTAGAGTCAGACTAGAGTAGCAGGAAGGAGGAAGAGGGTCCAGAGGGTGCTGTTGCCCCCTCTTTGGTGACCCCATCTCCATTCAAGGGGCGTCTCTGATTCCAGGAAGGATAACCTGACCCAAAGCTCTTTAGGAAACAGATCACAGCAGTTAAGGGAGGAGCTATTTAGAGGGGACAAATATAGGCTGACACTTCTGTGGTTGCTTCTACTTACAGGACTGAAGAAATGTTACAGCAGATGTGCATGCTAGTGACAGGTGAGTTCTGGGTTTCTGCATCTGGATTCCAGGTGGTCTGGCCCCTCCCTAACCAGCAGTATTTTGGTTAATGAGAATGTACCCTGTTGGTGACCTCGTTACCGGAGCCTAAGGGGAAAGTGGAAGGCAGTCCCTGAAGCCAGATCAGATGAGGGGTCAGGGCATAAAAGTCACAAAATCTCAACTGAAGGCACAAGAACTGTGTCCCAGGGTATCTACACAGAGAGAAGTGAATAGGCATTGGGTTGACCCTAGGGAATACGGGAAAAGGTTAGGGGCTGGTGTGAAGGCTGGACTAGGGTGCTGGCACAACCCTGAGGCTTTTCTTATAGGCCTGGACTTATAGCTGGAAAACCATTCATGGTTTATGCCTCAAGAAGCGGACCTGGGCTAATTTTCTATCTATTTCACTCTGTAATAACTTCTTGGCATGTAAACTACATATATAAATTAGGTTCAGGAAAGTGAAACAGAGAAAATAAAAATCAACTGTAATCTGTCTATCCAGTGATAATCATTATTAACATGATTATATATATGATATAATCATATATGAATGTGCTCATGAATATACTTTGTGTAACTTGGCTTTTTTCATTGATCTCAGAGGTCTTTAATAACTCCTGGTATTAAGTCATATTGAAACTCCTAAATCCTTTAGCTCAAGCTGAATTAGCCAAGTGAGACATTACATAAGACTGTCCTGTGCTCAGGGTTCATAAATTAGAAACAAGGGAAACCACTATTCACTCCATAATTAGAGTGAGAAGCTGCAAACTGAAACTCAAATTCTCGGAGGAGCTGATTGTCCAGGGGAGTATAGTCAGCAGGGAGGGAGGGAATCCACACTGTCAATTTATCAGTAAATTTGCACAGGGGTCCGGAAGATTTTTAGACACCCCAGAGAGATGAAGAAGATGCTGGCCCTGCCCTCAGGAACTTGCAGTTCAGCAGAGGGAGCTGAAGCCTGCAGTCCTGTCCTTTCATGATCTAATTGACAGACGAGGGATTCTTGGGGGTCAAAGTGCTGGAACTCCAAAACAGGAAGCCCTGCAATGACGTGGTAGTCTTCAGACCCATACCTAGGTCTAGCTCTTGTCACCTTTAAAGGGTGGGAAGAGAGATGGAAGTGTGGTATACCCGGGGTGTCTGTGAAGCCACAGATGCAGCAGCTGCTTTGTCTGATCTTAATTGTTCGTCCTCCATCGTATAAGAAAGTTCTCTCCCTCCCTATCTTTTTCTCCCTCTACCTCTCCTTCATATGTACACATACACACACACACACACAAACACCAGTATCTCTGTAGTCTTGAACTGGTCTCAAAGCTCTCAGTTTCTTCTCCACATGTGGAGAAGTTCTCATGTGTGGGAACTGGCTACTTCTGCAAACTTTGTGAGGGGTTAGAAAGCAAAGCTCATTAGTTTAAGGAGGCAAAAAACCCAGTCACAGATGAGCACGGGGACTGCCCAAGATTGCAAAGCCACGTGATGAAATCTCCAGCCTCCAGCCCAGCTCTCCTGCCCCACCCGCGTCTGACGCTGGGGGCGCTCCTACCAGCCTGGGTTCCACACTGACGGAGCCGCAGGCACTGCCGGATGGGAGCAGAAAGCACAGGGGACTGTAAGGGGGTAGAGGCATCCTCCTTCGCCAGGCTCTCTCCCTCCTCTGCCCTCTTCTCTCTTGGGAAGACTTAAGTACTTCTGACAGCGCTATTTTTAGCAGTCTTCTGGCTGTCAGCACTGGGATGCTCTCTGTGTGTTCCCCGGAGCTTTCCCGCCCGCTGTCACTCTTGAGAGGAGGGAGGGGGCCGGGAGGCAGCCTGTGCCCTGGCCCTGCCTCACTCTCTCTAATGAGGCGGTCGCTCAAGGCTGTTAAAAGTTTTGGTGTCTGGAAGCTCTGGTCTAAGGCCCAGCACCCCCCGCAGTCTAAGCTGCTTAGCTGCTCTCATCCTCAGTTTCCCCTTCACTAAACTGGAGCAGTTTGCCCTGGCTCGTGGAGAGATTCAGTCAGAGAACACTTGTAAAGTGATTAGTGCCAGCCGGGCCTGGCACTTGACAGCTGTCCATTTTCACTCATTCACTTCCAAAGGCCTCCAGTGAGGCTGACTTCACAGGCCAGGCCAGGCCAGGATGTGAAGGCTGTGCCTCGGAATGTGATCAGCGACCCCAGCCTCTCACCCTTGAAGAGTCCAGTCCTTAGAGATGACCTCCAGGGCTCAAGGCCAGGACCTTAAACCAGCCCTCTCTCTCTAGTCCTCTCAGATGTCATCAGATATTTCAATCCCTCTGTTCTGAAGCCCATGTGCTTTCCTGGGAAGAATGTGTCCCACGATGTCACAGAGTAAGTTCCCCGTCTGCCTCCCTCCAGGGTGGCGAATTCCTGCTGGTCTCTGGCATGTAGGCCAGAGGATCTGGGCTGGACTGCCAAAGTCAAAGAGGCGTAAAACCGGAGATCTTTATCAAGTCCAGCTAAGAAGTCTCTCCCTTGCTGATTTCAGTCTGGCTCATGGGCCAAATTTTAATAATTGGGTCAAGGTTGGTCCCATATGGCCTCAGCTCACACATCCACTTTGGGGAGGGAGAAGGGGGGGAGAAGCAAGCTTCTAGCCCGCAGCCCTGGCTGTGTTCACATCCCAGAAGGGCCAGACTTTGGGGTTTAGTTATCCTTAAGAGCTAGTATCAATAGTTAACTGTTTTTTTCTCTCTGTTTCCCTCTGTCTGCACAGAGACCTGTGGATTCAGGCCAAAGAATTGGTGAGAAGCATGAAAGAGAACCTGGTAAGGATCCATGGGGCTTCCAGCATGGTTGGGGCTGCCCACGTTTGCCTTGAGACACTTGGATAAAATACACTGAGCAGTGAGGCCCAGGCACCATCTTACCTTCTGCTCAGCCACTAGGGAGGCCTGAGCCCTTCAAAAATGTCCTCGCTGGGTGACTATCTAGAGGTTAATAAACACAGGACTAGTTTTTACATTCTGAATGATTTTCTGTGGGGTCCTGCCAAATATAGCAGAAGCACAGATGACCTCTCACATACTGAGTTAGCTGGACGCTCAGATTCCATAGAAAGGCCAGCTTGGGTTTGAATCCTCAGTTTCCCAACTATTAGCTGTGTGATCCTGAGTAGTAGACTTAATCTCTCTAAATCTCAGTTTTCTCATTTATGAAATAGATACAACAAAAGAACCTAAATCACAGTCTTTGAAAATGCAGTCCAAACTCACTGCCATCAAGTTGTTTCTGACTCATAGTAACTCTATAGGACAGAGAGCAGCTAGCTGCCCCTGCAGGGTTTCCAAGGCTGTGAATCTTTATATAAGCAGAACACCACATCTTTCTCCTGTGGAGCAGCTGGCAGATTTGAATTGCCAACCTTTCAGTTAACAGCCAAGCTCTTAACCATTGTACCACCAGGCCTCTTTCACAGTACTTAGGAAAGATTAAATGAAGTAGTTGTGTGCTCCTTAGCTTTGTGCTTGGCACAAAATCAGTACTTGATAAAAGTCTTTGGCTGTCATTGTAGTGGGGATTACTGTTGTTGTTACTGTAT
The DNA here is from genome assembly GCA_028571685.1 of Heterohyrax brucei. NCBI lineage: Eukaryota > Metazoa > Chordata > Mammalia > Hyracoidea > Procaviidae > Heterohyrax > Heterohyrax brucei. The sequence continues at coordinate 44,015,248 of CM053164.1, forward strand.
TAATTGTAGATCTTAGACAGAGGCCTCTAATATATATGCCCTGGGATCCACCGTCCTAATGACTGAGATACCCTTTACCTAGTAACTCATACAAATGTGTAATAAGAATCCTCAAGTATTTTGTGCTTTCCTCAGGAGCAAGTACCAAATTAAGGCAATACTTGCTACCAAGCCAGCTCTAAGTAAGCACTGAGCCTGAATAGCTAGAACCAAGAGAAATGTCTGTCTTAACCAGCCATGTATGCATTAAAGAGTTTAGGCATCAAACAGGAGCTCATTTCAGGTCATACAAGGGCAGTCACAAATGCAAGAAACAGCCATAAAGAATTGGTTTCACCCTAGCACGGGTATTCCAGAATTTCTGGCCAAGTCATAAAACCATGTGATTATTTTGGAAGCCAGTTTGGAGATCACTAATCCACACCCTTCATTTCACAAATGAGGAAACTGCAATTCCATGTGACCTGTCCCAGGCCACGCAACTAACTGGAGCTCAAGTCTAAATAAAGGAATCTATGCACAGTCTAATATTCCTTGATTCTATTGCCTCTTAAAGCACAAAAAAATAAAACATTTATTTCATACATACTAGCATTCACAGAGAGAAAACAGATACACACAAAGGATACTGATGCCATCATATTGGCAGCAGAAACTTCAAAAGTTTAGGTAGGCAGCTCAGGGGGCAGGGAGTTCATGTGAGTGGGGAAATTTGGACAAGGAGGGCAGAATGGTTGTACAACTGGAAGAATATAATTAATGTCACTAAATTGTGTGCATAAAAACCTAAAACTCACCACCATGGAGTTGGGGCTGACTCACAGTGACCCTAGAGGTCAGAGTAGAACTGCCCCATAAAGTTTCTAAGGAGGACCTGGCGGATTTGAACTGCTGACCTGTCAGTTAGCAGACATAGCATTTAACCCACTATGCCACCAGGGTTTCCAAATTGTGTGCATAGAAACTATTAAATTGGTCTATATTCTGCTGTGTATATTTTAAATTACAAAATTAAATTATCAAAAAACGATTATTAAAATCATCCTTAAAGCTAATACCCAGGGATAATTACCATCAACATCTTGGTGTATATTCCCTTGGTGGGGTTTTTTTCTTAGCACATAGATTTGTACATATTTTATAGACAAAGGATACTACTGTATATAGACACTTTTTCTAACCTGCTTTTCTCACTCAGTATATTAACACTCTCATGACAATAATTACCATTCCAAGCATCACTTTAATAGTTACAAAGTGGTTCATCTTATGAGTATTCCACAGTTTATGCAGCCAATTTTCTATTTCAGAAATTTATGTTTCTAGTTTTCAGTCTTCTGAAAAATGCTCTGATGAATGTAATTGTAGCTAAATGTGTGCATGTAGCTTTCTTTCTTTAAGATACGTTTTGGGAAACGAAATTGTTGACTCAAAGGGTATACCCCTTTAAAAAGGTTTTAGGTACCTTTTGCCAAGTTGCCTTCTAGAACAGTTGTACCCATTTAGACTTCCAGTATCAACTTTATCTTTCAAAACAAAAAAACCCAAAAAAACTAAGTATGATTTTATGGAGGCGGATGTATGAAAGTTGCAAGATTTGTTTTTTGTGTGCAAAGTCTCACTGCTGCTCCTTTCTGATTCTGCTGCCTCTTAGCAACTCAACTTTCAGAATGACTGGAAGCTCATCAACGTGTTCTTCAGCAACACAAGCCGGTGCCACCTGTGTTCCTCCACCCACCAGGTAAACTGCAGGCTGAGCAGCCCAGGGGGTGTAAATGCTGGGATGCGGAGTGCAGGGAGTGTGAACCTGACTAAGCCGCCTGATCACCACCTGTACGCACTCAGGGAGTCCTAGGTAAAAACAGATGTTCTTAATGTACCATCCTGCAGATCAGAAGAAGGAAGTTGAAGTGCAGATAAGTTGAGCCAAGGTCATTGTGCAAACTGATGAGAGTCAGCTTCCGAGCTAGTTAAACATTATTTTGCCTGTTTTAATTTTGGTTTCATGTGAGTACTAAGTTTAGGAGAAAGCAGGATGTGTACCCTGTCATCATCCCTTGAAGCCATGGGCTCTAACTGCTGTTTAACTTGAGAAAGCTGCTGCTTATTATCTAGGTAGACTGCTTCTTCTGGGATGTTTGACTTTTCCCTGAGAACAGCAAGAGAAACACATGGATTCACTTATTATTTATGTAGGTGACTGTGATTTAAGTCCTTAGTTAAAACCTCCAGGCTGGAAAAAGTGTTAAGAGGTGGCTCAGAAATCTAGGCCATGGTGGTCTAAGTGTTCCTCAGGACCCTCCAGCCTGGCTGCCACCAAGCTTCCCTGCCACCTAGGACCATCCAGTGCCCACTATCCTCCCAGCTACCCTTCCAGAAGACCTCTGCTAGGCCCTGGCACAGACATGGGTAAGATTTCTTGAGATGCTACCTCTTTCCCAGAATACATACTCTTACCTTCTTCACACTACCCCATGACTGCTGTGACTCCGGTCCACTACCAAAGCTCCCTTTTTTAAAATGATGTTGGCCCCTGGGCAATGCTAAAGGAAACCAACTTTTCCTAACCTGCTCTCATAGGTCCACATTCCTACAAGTCCTGTAGGAATCGTAGGCTTATAGAATGCAGGTAATGAAGCTTTACTGCTGTAGTTCATCCTCAGTTGGTTGACAGCTTCCTCCAATACCAAGAGAAATTTACATGCCCTACTTATCTGTGCCTTCCCTCTTTTTTGTCATTATGAACAGCAATGTGTATTTATGAATTTATCCATTTATGCATTCCAGCGTTCAAACAAGCACTTAGGCATTGCTGTATCCCTCTGTAAGTCCACTGGTCGACCCACCCATGTACCCAGTCATCCGTAAATTTTGATAATCATGCATAATCACAGGCGTAGGGAGGACAACAAGTGCCCAGGAACAGTCTCTGAGTTGTGCTTCCCCTCACCTAGTTTCAAGATGAATCGATATTGATAGCAGCAATACATCAGCAGAAGTACCTTCTCCTATCTTGTCCAGCTATCTTAGCAAGGGGCCTTTCAGTGTCATTTCTTACCTTGTCTGGTGCCCCTTTGGACTTGCATCTGGGGTAACCACCCCCCCCCCCACTACATCTCTGTGTCTGCCTTGCTTGAGAAAGGACATTGAGCTAAATGGAGTTAAGAGAAACTGCTTGGTGGCACCTACCCTCCTCAAGTGGCATCTAGAGCACATGCTGTACTGGCCATATCTTAGATATATCTCTGTTAAGTAAGTTCATTTTCTCTTCTTGCATGCAAGCATATACTATGGCATTTATGAGTTTGTTCATGTTATGAATATGTTCATAATTTTTTCAGAATGAATGCATTCATAGATGCTTCTACTTATTGATGATTTCATCTGTACTTTTCTTGCATTCAAGCATTCCTATGTGAATTCTTCATGTATTTGTGTCCTCAAGTATTCTTGAATATGTTATGTGTTCCTGTGTCTATGTATTCAGTATTTACTTTTACTAAATTTTATTTAAAGAAGCAATACACAAATACTGTCCTCTTTTGTAAAATGAAAGTAATACAATCAAAGCTGGAAAATCCTTTGGCCATCTCCCTCCATCTAGTTCCTCACCTTTAGTTTCTAAAGACATGAATTCTATTCTATGAACTTCTGTGTATTCTCCCAAATCTTCTACACATCTACGAACTTCACTATTTTATGTGTGTGTGTAAAAGAGAGAAAGAATTTTAACATAACTAGTATTACACTGTATGTATCGTTCAGTAGGTTTTTCATTCAATTTTTTTTTGGAGATCTGGTTACACAATGAAACAGTGTAAATTTTCTGCACTTTGCCATTTCCCTTTTGATGGCTATTTAGTATTCCCAGTTTTCACTATTATAAGTAATGCTACAGTAAACAATCTCATTCACTTGAACATGCACAAATGTTTTTCAAGCTGTGGGTTCAAATTAGTGGATAAAAAAATACATTTGAAGGCTTGCAACCAAAACTGAGAAAAATAAGGATAGAAGAAACTATAGGATGTTACAACTTACTGCATGTAGTATGGTAGATGTTGATTCATGAAACTTTTGATTTATGTCTGCATGCACGTGAGTACTAGGTTGCAGGGTGAAACTTACACTCTGGATCATATTCAAAATATCTTGAAGACAGGAGTCTAGAGTAGATTCTTGACCTGGAATTGGAATTGCTGGTCATCAGATACATGCAATTTTCATTTTAACCAAATGAGAAAGTAATTTTAAAAATCAGTTGGTGTTAAATTGATTCCAACTCTTGGTAAGAGTTTTCAATGGCTGATTTGTTTGGAAGCAGATCACCAGGCATTTCTTTCAAGGCACTTCTTGATAGACTCAAACTTCTAAAATTGTGACCAGCAGCACAACATGTTAACCATTTGCATCCTCCAAGGACTGTTTAGTTTCAATACCAACCCCAAAGTAAACCCACTGCCATCGAGTCAGTTCCGACTCATAGTGAGTAGATGTGCTTCACAGAGTTTCCAAGGAGTGCCTGGCAGATTCAAACTGCTGACCTTTTGGTTAGCAGCCCTAGCCCTTAACCACTATGCCACTAGGGTTTTTACTTAGTTTTAATAGGGACTACCTAACTGCCCTCCAGAGTAGCTGAATCCATTCACATTTCCACTGATACCTGAGAGGCCCTGCTCCCTTTCATCTTTCTAACCCTTGTTGTTATCGGACTTAAAGATTTTTGTCAACATGTGAAATTCTCTTGAGATGAAGGCATGTTGTGAATGTGACTGAGTTTATTTATACATAGCACCTTATACTTTTAGTTGGTCATAAACATTATGACAGAATAATCCTGCTTTGCTCTAGCTTCTAAATGTCAGTAAACCAGGGACTTGACCTCCATAAATTCAGCTTGTAGCAATCAGTGCTTACTAGCACCTACTCGAATCCCATTTATGTTGCATATTTTTCTTCCATCTTGATTTTCCCTTTTGCACAAAGACCACCAAATCTTTGAGGCAAGAATAAATCTTGCCTCCATTTCTGTTTTCCTGGAGGGACCTTGTGGCACCTAGGTCAGCCTCACGTGGGGCCCTTGGTTTAGGCTCTTCCCTCACCTCCTTGAGCTTCTATAGCTCAGACCCACCACTCAACCCCTAGTAAACCCCTATTCTTCCAGGATTGCCTCTGGCCATGGCACAGCTCCATCTTCAGACTAACCCTGAGACATAGCTCAACATCCCCATTTCTGAAGTCCTTAAACAACCTTTCTTAAACTCCTCGGAACACACTCCATGCACAGTGTCTCCCTCAGAGGTTGTCAAAATGTGCTCTGCAGGGTCTGAGGGGCCACTGGAGTTACCTCTGAGGACAAAAGTCAGAGTAAATGGGCCCCAGGCTGCCACCTGACTTCACAAAGCAGTTTTGTTTACCCTTGTCGTATGTCGCAGGTTTCCCAAAGTAATTCCCAAAATAATTCACAGAGCAAGAAAAAATGTTTTACTGTTAAAAAGACAAATTAAACTATTGTTCTGCCTTATTTTAGGCTTGGAATTCCCCCTAAAGAGGCCTTGGGAACCCTGGTGATGTAGTGGTTAAGTGCTACATCTGCTAACCAAAAGGTTGGCAGTTCAAATCTGCCAGGTGCTACTTGGAAACTAACTCTATGGAGCAGTTCTACTCTGCCCTATAAGGTCACTAAGAGTTGGAGTTGACTCAACTAAGGTAGGTTCAGTTTTTTTTTGGTTTTAAGGAAGCCATAAGGATCCTTTTGGATACTCTATGGTCTGACCTCTCGAGTTGCCATGAGTTGGCCCCGACTTGATGGTAGTGGGTTAAGGATCCTTGGTTGCATAGTGGTTAAGCACTTGGCTGCTGTGTAAAAGGCCAAATGTTCAAACTCATCAGCCACTCTGCAGGAGAAAGATGTAGCAGTATGCTTATGTAAAAATTCTAAAGCAAACCAAATTTGTTCTCATTGAGTTGATCAATAACCCTATAGGACAGTTCTGTTCCATCCTATAGGGTCACTATAAGAATCAACTTGATGGTACATAATAACAATAACGGGGGGGGTTGGAGTCCCTAAATGGTGCAAACAGTCATGTGCTCAGCTACTAGCTGAAAGCCACTAACTGGGTGGTTCAAACCCATCCAGAAGCACCTCAGTAGAAAGGCTGGTGATCTATTTCTATATGGTTCTAGGGATGGAAGACCCTACAGAGCATTTCTATTCTGCACACTACTAACAGCAACAACAGATTGGATTTCTTTAGAGGGAAATAAATAAGGAGTCTTTTTGGATTTCTTGGTATCCCAGCCATATGATCAGGGCCTATTGGCTGTCCAGTGATGACTGTACCCTAGGACCTCCCAAGGACAGGTTGTTCACAAGTAAATGGTAACCTGGGTCACAACAGTGATGTGGGATGCTTTTAGGGTCTAGACTCTTGTTTGCTGCTCTCTACTTACAGTCTAGTGTTGTTCATAAGCAGTATCAGACCTTGGAAGAAGAGTAAAAAAGGGAAGGAAAAAGGCTTCAAAGCTACTGATACTGCAAGAAAACATATTGACTGCAGACACATTAGAAAGAGATGTGAGTGTGGTCAAGAAGGCTGACAAAACACATGTCTCCCTAAATCCCTCTGGAAACCAAGACCTGAACTGATAATTAAGTGGACCCTTCTGGACACCCAGTGAGCCCTAGGACGTGGCTCAGGGCTGTTAATTTGAACTTCATACCACTGAACACAAAACCTCATCTCTTTCTCTGATCCACCTCTCAGTGAGTGCAGGCTTGCAGACCAAAGGTAACTCACCATTTTAATTTTTTTTTCTCTGTCTTAGCCAGTGGGCAGAGCTGGGACTTGACTAGCCGCTAATCTCAGACACACTGCTGGTGGGACTGGCAAGCAAAACTGACATACTTTGAGAGCCCAGATTTGGATTCTTTGCATCTTGGCACCTTTGGCCTCTCTTTCTGCCTCTCCCATATAGTAGCTGGTACTGAAGCGGTGGCAAGCTTGTGCGTGACGCCATCTTGTTCCACTGGGAGACAGATACACCCATACAGAGGCCCCAGCTGGACTTAGTTCCTAGGCTGGGAGGCAGTGCCTGCCCGGAGGAGAGCTCTTTTCCTGCAGAAAACCAGTATTTTATAGTGTCGCCTATGGCTGGAGCCTAGCAACAGAGGCTGTGGACTCTGTGCATCTTGGCACCTTTGGCCTCTCTTTTGGTCCCAGCCAGGTGGCGAGCTTGTGCAGGACACAGTCTTGTTCCACTGGGAAGTGTATCTACCCATACAGAAGCCTCAGCTGGACCTAACTGCTGGGCTGGAAGGCAGCATCTGCCCGGAAGAGAGTGCTTGTCCGGCAGAAAAGCAATAGTCTATGCAGTGTCACCTACAGCTGGGGCCTAACAGCAGAGCCCAGCAGAGCAGTAGCCTTTCTGTATTTTGAGCTAGTTTATCACATCTGGGGTTCAATACAGAGGTGCTTACTTTGCCAGCTGGGAAGAGGGACCTGTATACCTGAAAACCTGAATGACTTTGGAAGTGGTCAGATACTTTTTACTTCTCATTTTAAGATGGCCTAGAGAAGCAACTGTGGTCCGTCCTCACAGCATTTCTCCCAGACTCTATTGACTCACATGATGCCCCAAAAGCAACTACTCTGGAGAAAACCATAACCAAGAAATCACCCATGGCTTCAGAAGGCCCCCCAAAGAAACCACCTCAGAACCTCCCAGACGAAGAAGCTTTCTGAAACTATCAGAAGGTGAATACAAAAGGATTATGTATAAAGCCCTCCTAGACCTTATACAAAATTCAGCAGACCAAAATGAAAAATTAAGCACACTGTTTGATCTGATGGAACACTAATACTCTGAAATCCAACAGATCAAGAACAAAATCAAAGACATAGAAACTTCAATTCAAAGCCAAGAAAACAGAATGGAGCAAACAGAAAATAGACTTTGTGGCTTGGAAGACAAAGTACTAACTCCAGCATCTATGAGGAGAAATCAGAAAAAAAAAAAAAAGAAAAGAAAAATGAGGAAGCATATGGGATTCTATTAAGAGGAACAATCTACGATTAATTGGAGTTCCAGAACAGGGTGAAACACATGAGAACACAGAGTATTGTCGCTGAGCTGCTGACAGAAAACTTCCCAGAAATTATGAAAGAAGAGAATATAGATATCCCAGATGCATATCAAATGCCACTCAATATAGACCTCAAAAGAAAGACTCCAAGACATGTTATAATCAAGCTTAACAAAATGAAACATAAGCAGAAACTCTTAAAGGCAGCAAAACTCAAAGCAAAGCTAACATTATGAGGGAAACCCTGTAGGCTTGTGTTGGATTTCTCAGCACAAACAATGCTGGCATGGAGACAGTGGTATGACACATTCAAAGCTTTGAAGGAGAAGAACTTCCAACCAAGAATTACATATCCTGTAAAACTGTCTTTCAAATATGAAAAGAAAATTAAGACATTCTTAGATAAACAGAAACTCAGAGACTTTTAAAAATCAAACCAAAGCTACAAGAAATATTGAAAGAATCTCTTGGCTTAGAAGAACAAAATTACTAACTTTATATTTTAGAAGCAAATATAGGACACATCACCTAGAATCCTACTCAGTTAGGGAAGTCTCCAAACTCATTCAAAGCTAGAATAGTGAAAGAAATAATCCAGTGATCATATCATGAAAATTATGATGCCATCATATTAAAAAGAAGGATGTACTACAGTCATTATAGTCCTTCCAAATGGAGAGGACGTTGATAAGAATGGTAGTAACTGAAATTGTGTTTATACATAGTTTATTAAGGGGGATTTTAGGGGCAGCCATAAAGCACAATATAGATGAAACATATCAAATCAAGAAACATAATACTGGAGTCTCAACAACCACAAAACCAACCCTGAAAAAGGTGAAAAATCAACTCATGAAGAAGAATGTCCCAGAACAATTTAAAAAGAACAACAGAGAAAACATCAACACAAAAATAAACATATCACAATGGCAGCAGTGAACACATACCTATCAATAATTACATTGAATGTGAATGGACTGAATGCTCCAGTAAAGAGACATCGAGTGACATCTTGGATGATCAAAAGACATGACCCATCCTTATGTTGCCTACAAGACACTCACCTTAGACTTAAAGATATGTATAAACTGAAAATGAAAGCATAGAAAAATACATATCAAGCTAACAATACACAAAGAAGAGCAGTTGTGGCAATTCTAGTCTCAGATAAAATAGATTTTAATGCAAAATCCACCATCATGGACAAGGATGGACAGTATTTATTGCTGAAATTTTCAACACACAAGCAAGACTTAACAATATTAAATATTTATGCACCTAATATTAGAGCACCTAAATACGTCACAGAAATACTGACTACCCTCAAAAGCGAGATATATCACTCCACAATAATAGTGGGAGACTTCTACACTCCACTCTCAACGTTGGACAGATCGTCTAGAAAAAAGCTCAACAAAGACACAGAAAACCTTATTGCCACAATTAACCAACTAGACCTCATTGACATATACAGAACTTTCTATCCATTAGCAGACAACTACACCTTCTTCTCCAGTGTGCATGGGACATTCTCCAGAATAGACCATGTGTTAGGGCATAAAGCAGTTCTCAACAAAATCCATACCACTGAATTAATGCAAAGCATCTTCTCAGAACATAAAGCCATAAAAGTCTAAATCAATAGCAGAAAAAACATAGGTAGATAGTGGAACTGATGGAAACTGAACAACATCTTGCTCAAAAACCCATGGGTTATAGAAGAAATCAAGGATGAAATAAAGAAATTTATGGATTCCAATGAGAATGAAAACACTTCCTACCAGAACCTATGGGATACAGCCAAAGCAATGCTCAGAGGGCAGTTTATCTCCATAAATGCACACATCTGGAAGGAAGAAAGAAACCAAATCGAAGAACTAAACCTACAGCTTGAACAAGTAGAAAGAGAACAACAGAGGAACCCCCCAGGCCCTAAAAGAAAAGAGATCATAAAGATTACAGCAGAACTGAAGGAATTAGAGAATAGAAAAACAATTGGAAAAATGGAAAAGACCAAAAGCTGGTTTTTTGAAAAGATCAGCAAAATTGACAAACCATTGGCTAAACTTACTAAAGAAATACAAGAAAGGAAACAAGTAACCCAAATAAGAAATGAGAAGGGAGTTGTTACAACAGATCCAACAGAAATGAAAAATATCATAACAGAATACTATGAAAGACTGTACTCTAATAAACTTGAAAACCTACAGGAAATGGACAAATTCCTTCATTCATATCACCTACCAAAAAGACATGGGGGAAAGAGAACCCAGAAGACAGAGAGACCCAGGTGAGTGGGTGACTACGTTGATTTGTGACCAGAAGAACCGGATGGTTCCCGGACACCACCAGTGATAGCCACAATGGAGCTCATAAAGTTGAGCCTTGCTGGCAACACAAGAATAAAAAGGGGTGCACCCTGAGATCTCCATCAGAAGACTGTAACTGATGGTGCACAGGCCTCGGAGTTCCTCTGAGAGCATGGCCCCTGGCCCCGATGCAGCCCTTGTCCATAAATCATAATGGAGATCAACTCTTGGACAGGAATTGATTGGACTTGGCGATAGAGTGACCATATCATGTGTGCACTTTATGGTTCTTTTCATCTATAGGATGTCGTCCTGCTGACCTCTTACTGGAGGCAGGGGAGTAGGTGGAGAGGAGGTGGTAGGAATTTGTTGGGAGGATAAGACATGCATGGAGCAGAGAGAAAGAGTGTGCTGTCACTGTGCAGGGAGAGCAGTGGGAGCTGCATATAGGTGGGCATGCAAATTTATATGGGAATGTACATTTTCATTCAATCATGATGAAAACAAAAAGGAAATAGGTGTGAGTGTCTAGGAGGCCACACTAGTAGAGTGGCTTGGGAAACCTGAATGTGTTCCCACCTTCTGCCTGAATAATTCCTTGGAACAAATCCCAAGGAGACAATTTATTAGAAAAAGTTAAGTCTGGTCTTAGGCACATGTTTGATCCCAGAGCACTCTTTGGGATCTAGGGGCCAAACCATCTAAGCAGAAAAGTACAAACTTTTTTGGAGAAATAAACATTTTCCTGACATCAGGTTCAAGGAGTCTATGACATGCAAACTTACAGAAGACAGACATTACATGGGAGCGTAGTGTCTTCCACTGAGGAACAAAGACAGTTGGTGTCCCAAGTGACCAGCATTCAGGCCTGAAAGCCTGGGTGGCCCCCCTCACTCAGCTCTGGAAACAAGCACCTCCACTGAGGAGGATCCAAAACAGGGTTCACATTGGGAGTCTGAGCAGGGGCCCCCTGCTGCACCACCAGCTGCCACTTAGTCAGCTGTGACTCACAGCACCCTGTATGCATCAAAGCAGAGCTGTGCTCCACTGGGTTCTCAACAGGGCTTCTGAGGAACAGATCACCAGGCATTTCTTATGAGGCACTTCTGGCAGACTTAAACCTTCAGTTTTTCAGTTAGCAGCCAAACATATTAACTGCACTGGGGTTAACTTTGCTGCACTGAGAAGGGGAATGCAGGACAGATGGGCAGCAAGGATGTTTCTAGAAAGAATTCTCAAGGGTCTTGAGAAGGAAAAGTGTGATGCTTAATGCCATGCCCAGGGACAGATTCACTTAGACAGGAGAAAACTAGCAGCAAGCTTCGTCACAGCTCTCAAAGCTGATCTCCCTCCCAAAAGACGCCTCCTAGTGAAATACAAACGTGGCAAGTGGAGAGAAAAGGGCTGTTGCGTTGTTTTCTTCAGTGCTGTGGACCCAGGTGATTGGCAGCTGTCTCCAGAGTCACTGCCTGTGTCCCCCCAGGAAACAGAATAGCAACTGGGCCTTCGTTGTCTACTCTATGAGCCATGTCGCCTCAGGGGACAGCCGGTGTGCAGGTAGCTTAGCAATTAGTCTGGTTGTTAACTTTATTTTTGTTTAGTTATTTTTACATTGAAATGATAAGGCACAGTTAAATGTGGAGGTGCTCTCACTTGTTTATTTATTTTTATTACCTGCAAGGAAGGAGCAGGTATGTGTATATGTGTGTGTTGGGTGTATGGGGGGGGGGCGAAAAAGACCCACTGCCATTGAACTAATCCCAAATCATGGTGATGTTATTCAACAGAGTGGAACTGCCACTTCCACACTGGGTTTCCAAGGAGTAGCTGGGGGATTTGAACTGCCAACCTTTTGGTTAGCAGCCACACTCTTAATCTCTAGGGCAGGAGCCTAGTCAGTCTCCTTCTCCAAAGAATCCTTCTCTCCTTCAGGGCAAATATGGCAGAAATGGTGCCAGGGATTAAACTGTATTCCCAAAAATATATGTCCACTTAGTTAGGCTGTGATTCCCAGTACTGTGTGGTTGTCCTCTGTTTTGTGAATGTAATTTTATGTTAAAGTGATTAGGGTGACATTGTAACACCCCTACTAAGGTCACATCCCTGATCCAACGTAAAGGGAGTTTCCCTGTGGTGTGGCCTGTGCCAACCTTTGTCTTACACGAGAACAAAAGAAAGGAAAGCAAGCAACGAGTTGGGGACCTCCGCCAAGAAAGCAGTGCCTTGAGCAAAGTATATCCTTTGGATCTGGGGTTTCTGTGGGGGATGCTCAATGTTGTGGGGAAGCTAGATGAGAAGGCAAAAAGAAAGAGAAAGCCTTTGCCTTGAGCTGATGCCCTAAATTTGGACTTTCGGGCTGCTTTACTATGAACAAATAAATTTCTCTTTGTGAAAGCCATCCCCTTGGGTATTCTTCTGTTAGAGCAGCGCTAGGTGCGTAAGGTAGATGGGGTCTGATAAAACAGCACCAAGTGCAAGTCTGAGGCCTCCAATCCCAGGCCTTAAAACCAGGATTAATTGTGTTCTCCCTTGGGATTTTACTTTCCTCAGTTAAAAGCAACCAAAGCAGCCTGCATGAATCAATCCAGTCTCCCATCCTTTGACATGAGCAGATTGTACCAGGGAGATTTCCCCTGCCCTGACCTTGAGTGTCCTCTTTCCCAACATGGAAGGCCTCCCGTAGTGGGTTTTATATTTTCCCAGGTAGCTAATGGGTTGGGAACCCAGAGACTGGATGAAATCTGGGGAGTGCCAGGAACACTACAGTCGTTGGTGGAAAACCCAGGTCTAGATTTGTCCCGGCCACGACCATCTCAGTCTGGAGTGGGGCTCAGGTCCCCTGAGCCTAGGCATCCTCAGCCTGTGGGAGTGGTTCTGCCTGCCCCACCCTCACTCAGCACATTTCTCTCTCACAGAAAAGCCACGTGATGGATAGCATGGACAAGCTGACCAGAATGCTGGACTACCTGCATCAGGAGGTGAGGCTCAGGGCCTCTACAGCTGCGACACCAAGCCCCAGGGCCTTCTTGGCCAAGAGAAAGCTGCCCTTCCAAGGATGGGCGAGCAGGTTCTGAGTTTGATTCTCAGATGCTCCTCCCCCCAGCCCGCCTCCCCCCCCCCAGGAGCCTGAAAATGAACTCTTTAAAGGGAGATCAGTCTCTAGAGAAAGGGAGAGCTCTGGAGGATCCCATCTTTTCACCCTTTTAAATGAAAACACAGGCCAAGACACAGGGCTTTCCACTCTTGAAAGGATATTTCTGAGATAGATTTTTTAAGAGAAGATGAATAAAGTAGAGTTCCTTACAGAAGACTTGGTGGATCTATTCTTTCTTGAGGCCAGTCTCAGGCTGAATCTAGGATGATGACAAACCAGAGGAGACCTAAGAGCCTTTAAGGCTTCCCTTTGGAGTGACCATGATAAATACTGAAGGTTCTGGGAAACCAAGGAGGAGCTCTATGGCTCTCATTTTTCTATCTCCCTTCCTGGATGGCAGCTCTTCTGTTGGAGAAGATCTGCAGATCTTGCCACTGTGGGCTTGCTCCCTGTTGGCTACAGGGTGGGGAGACACCCTGCCTCCATGAGGGATTGTGAGGGATGCCTTTCTGGAATGGCATGGCTAGAAACTTTGGACAGAGCCCAGCTGAACACCTTCCGAAGGACAGAACCTTTTTAACAAAGGAGAGGCCTATCATGCTCGGCCACTGTCCAGGGATCCAGAAAGGCCTCTGGACAAAAATGATGAGTTGACTCATGTTTACCTTCTTCTCTTTTATGTCCTCCTAGGTCCCCAAAGTATTTGTGAACCTGGTGGATCTCTCTGAAGCTATGGGCTTCTCTTATTGGCATCAGGGCACTCAGCTCAGGTAAACAGTAAATGGAATGCAACCAACATCTGTTGAGTGGCTACCATGTGCAGGCCATGAGTAAGACACTCATGTGCATTAATCCTATGAAGTAATTTAAACAAGTGGAGGCTGAGAGAGGTTAGTAATGTGTGCCAATCACACAGCAAGTCAGTGGCAGAATCACAGTAGGAGAAGGGGGAGCCCCCAGCCAAGTGTGTTTGGGATCTGAGTTTAAAAGATGAAATCTTCGATCTGGCTGTTGTAGTGCCAGATGACCTGCTCCTGTCAGAATGATTTGATGATTAAGCAATGAGTTTGACAAGTCATTTCTAAACCAAGAATCATTGCTTGCTTCTGGAAATTAGAAAGAAGACAATTTAGCCTAAATGTATTTCATCTTCACAGACCATGAGTTCCATTTTGCTCTAAAAATTTCCACAGAATTAAATTATTTGCAACCAACCCCTAGAATTCTTAGTTTTGCATCCAGAAAATACTTCACGTAGTAACATCAGAGCTGAGACAATTACAGATGGTACAGATGATAGTAACAGGGAGAAGGAGACAGAGAGGGAAAGACAGGGTTTAAGAAGAAAGGAAGGCAAAAGGAATACAGAGAGGGGAAAAACAGGATGTGGGTTTCAGGGGTGAGGAACAAATGAGAGGAGAGATATACTGGGAGAAGGAGCCCATCTCCACATCCCAGTCCTGTAGGAGGGGTAGGTGAAGATCATAATGTACCTTCTAAATTCTTTATTCTCCCTTCTTTATTCTCACCTTCTTTATTCTCCCCAGCATTTGCTTCCTTCTCACACTCCCTCTAAGACTTTCAAGTTCTCCTTCATCACTCTGTAAGCAATTTCTAGGTTCTACCACCTCTTTCTTCCCCAACGGGCAGAATGATGCTATCCCAGTACTGCACCCACCTCTCTCATTTCCTCTTGTTCTACCAGCACCACCCCAGCAGAGCCCTGCAGATGCTCAGTGGAAACTTCAAAGCTCTCCAGGGTTGTGATGCAGTGGTCCTATCAGGTGAGTCCTCTGGGGGAGACTGGGCTACTGGCTCACAGGGTGTGTGGTCACCATGGAGGAGAAGAGAGTTAAGGTACAGCTCATCCAGTGCTAAGCTTGCTAATGTAGGACTGCTATGACTGGAGCTGGGACTGAGAGTCAGGAACCAGTGGGAGCTTCCTGATGACCATTCAACAGGGCAGAGTGGGAAGTGGGAAGGAGCTTCAGGTAAAATATAGTGAAGAACTTTGCAAATTCATTCTGAAAGTCTCTTGATAATCATTACCACATATACTGCTGGATTTGTGGCCAGGGAGCTGGTTTTTCCCAGGCTGTGCCCATACCCAAGACCACAGCCCAAAGGGGAATGTTGGGGCTCCTGAAGATATGCTTTCTGGTTCACCAAAGAGATCCCAGGAGAGTGTGATGGCTCCCAAAAGTCATCACTGCGAACAGCTCCAAGCGTGGTTCCTTCTACTGCCACATTCATACTTTTGACTGTTTGACTGTCTGCTGTCCTCCTTCAGGAAGCCTGGGAGAAGCTCCTGGCCTCCAGCAAGTACAGCGAGCAGGAGTCCTTTACAGTTGTTTTCCAGCCTCTCTTCTCTGAGACAGATCTGCCACCCTTCTCGGTGAGTGAGAGCTACAGGGGAGGCACACAGGTACAGACGAGGGAGGAACTGGGGCCACAGGTCTGTTCCTCATCTCCCCTTTCCCACCCCTCATTGCTACAGAAGCCCCAACCCCATCAGCTTCTCTGAACCCAGGATTTGTCATCTCAGGGGGACATGCTGTGATATTCTTGTACTTCTCTGTGTCATTCCCCACAGGCTTGGATAGCCCCCAGAGGCAGGTTCTTAGAGGCAGGACAGCTCAGAGCTCAAAAACATGGGTTCCTCAGATTCATGACTTCTAATGCTGGCTTTGGAATGGGCCAGCCGTGTGACATTGGGCAAAGCTATTTGAACTTTCTGTGCTTCAATCATTGTGTATAAAGTCCAGATTTTTATTAATACCCCTACCTCTAGGGTGGTCATAAAGGTCATATAAACATATTGGAAAAAAAAGCTGGCCCTGGCACTTGGTAAGCATTTGGTGCCTCTTAGTTATGATGTCTGAGAATTAAATTCATGAACTCATTCTAGAAAAAGTGCTACATACCTAGTCGTTGAATATCACTATGGTCACCTTTGAAGTATTCCCCTTGGGAAGCTATGCACCAACACCAGTGCCTAGTCCAGCCTTCAAACCAGCTGTGGAACTCCTTTTCTGGAATGGCCATCACAACTGTCATCTATTACCCTTCATGTCCTGAATGTCATTACAATGTCTTCCTTTCAATATTTCCTTTGTCTTCGAGTAAAGAAGAAGTCTCTGAGGGCCAGATCAGGTGAGTAGCACGGGTGTTTCGATACAGTTATGTGTTTACTGGCTAAAAACTCCCTCACAGACAACTATACAACTAAGTTCATGAACTTGCCACCATGCCACCATGCACAATGGCCATTCCAGAAAGTGTTCCAAAACTGGTTTGTAGGGTGGACTACGTGCTGGCATCAGTGCATAGTTTTCCAAGAGGAATACTTTGAGGATGACTGTATTGATATTCAGCAATGAGATGTGTAGCACTTAGAACAATTAAATTCACAGACTTGGTTGGGCCTTGTATATTATGATCACTAGGGCAGGATTTCCAGGGATACCAGTCATGCTTCCCTATCTGTACCCTGCTACACTCATCCCTGCAAGGGACAGCCAGTTCGAGTGGCTCCGTTGCTCCAGTGCAGCCACCTAGACTGTGTAATCCTGTGGGTGGGTTCACACATGAAGCCCTGGAGCCTTCAGAAGCCTGGCCTTGCGTGTTGGAGTCATCATGCCCCATCCAGGACTAAGTAGCGCTTTAAGAGAAGGAGGACGAATATTAGCTAACCCTTCCCTCCTTTCTCCTCATGCTCAGACCACACCTAAACTTGCTGTCATTGGCTACCACTGTTCAGTTCAGCTGTGTAGAAGCCCATCAACATAGAACAATTAAGAGATTTGACCTGCTCCAGTGGGGCCATTATCTCTAAGCCCTGACCCCAGACAGCAATCCTGTAAGTGCTTACTGTTGCTGAACGGGCACTAAGGAGAACATATGGCAAGTTCTGGGATCCCCATCTCCACACAAGGAAAAGCATCTGTGGGGGGCAAACCTGTCACACTCCCTTTTGTGGTACAGAGAGGTTCCTTTCTGACTTGGGTCTCTTTCAGGGGGAGCTCCTGCCCCAGGATCCAACCACGCTTGCGCTGAGTATCTGGAACAGCATGGTGAGTGGGCCAAAGGCCACGAGGTGGGACATGGGCCTCCAGAAGGAGGGGCGAGTCTCTGCTGCCACTCCCACTGTGCCTACTGCTCTGACAAGAGGGGTTGCAAGATGCCCACAGGATCCCAGGACAGCGTCTGGGCCACTAGGGAAGATTCTCACACTCTTGGGATGGTCTGTTCTGACTCCCAGGGGTTTGATCTCCTCATCTCAGAGGCTGGGCCATAGCCCACTGGGGCAGGGGCTCTCCATGGGGTCCTAGATTTGCTCTTCCCAGGGTCAAGGCAGTTTCCTCATAGTCTGTGAAAAGTCTTCACTTGGATGGGGACCAAGCTCATATCATAACTCCTGTACAGCTTTCCATCATTTTAAATTTGTATGGCATCAGTAGTTTTAAAGGCACAGGGTTGCCTGGGATGAGCATGGACTTTAGAGCCGTGAAGACTTGGATTCAAATCCAGGGTTTACTTCTTATAAACTGTGTGAGTTCAGGGTATCCACTCCCTTGCTGCAAAACCCAAAGTATAATAACCCCAGGACAACATATGTCAAGTATGTAGCATATTTCAGACCCACAGTAAATAACTCAGTGTGACTTGACTCTTTTTACCAGAACCACAATAGACTTCCCCAGCTGCAAGTGTACCCTAGCACCATCTGAGATGTGTCACCAGCCAGAATATAAGGTCAAGGGCTCTCCATTGTTGCTTTAACTTCTCCAGAGCACCAGAGACCTTTTCTCTATCCATGCAGCTGTCTTGTTAGAATTCTAGTGATGGAACCTTTTCCTTCTTTGCATTAGAAAGATGTCCCCCATTTCCTCAATGGTTGTGTCTGCTGGGTACCATGAGCAGCTGCACTTCAGATGTATTAGCCAGTGCAAGACACACAACAGCCCCTAGACAGCCCACATCAGTGGAAAAATGCTGTCCTTTGTGTCAGGCAATTGATTTCTTGGAACAAGGACACCTGTTAGTTGATCTAACCCTTAGGTAGACTATTACCTCAGAATGCCACCTTGCTGATGATCTCTTGTGATGGGCAAAGGAGGGAAACCAGGGATCCCAGCAGGGGCTGCCCTTCCTCCACCCCCTCTCTTGGGAAGGAAGACCTATTATTTCAGCTCAGCCAAATCTCTTTCCTCTTTCCTCCTAACCAATTAAAGGACATGTACCATGTACCTTGCACTGTGCTGGGTGCCAAGTAAGATACAATCAAACGTGGCCTCTGACCCCAATGAGTTTAAGGAAGGGTCAGGAACCCAGAGAAACAAGAATCAGCAGGCACTCAGCCAGCAGTGTACGCTGGGCTGTGTCAAAAGTTATATGAACAATATGGTTAAGGCAGCCCTGAAAATGTGGAACTTGAGTTGCCTTTAGAGGATGTATCAGAGCAGGTAAGAGGTATTTTCCAGACAACTGGGGCTTTATGAGCAAATGGCATGGAGAAAAGAATGCACCAGATGCATTAACAAGGGGCAATAAGGAGTTCGTCTGATAGGAGAGGAAATGCAGAGATAATGAAGCCCAGAGAATGAATGATGTGCCTGGAGAAAGAGAGAAGCTGATGAAAGCAGAGCAGGGTGAGAGGGCAAAAGCTGGAGTATCATAACCCCAGGATAACACATGACAAGTATGTAGCATAATCCAGGAGGATTCCCTCCTCTTTTTCTCCTCTTATCTTATTACTTATTGTCATTAGTGGCAGTGGCAGCAGTGAAGATAACCACCATTTACTGACCTTCCTGGGTGCTGTCCTCTGTGCATACAGATAGGCACACGGTATGTGCAGTGCCTGATAGGGTAGATGAACAGGCACACAGAGAGGAGTACAGATCTCATTCTAACAACCAAAAGACTAGGACACAGCATCATCAGAGTTCATAGGAGGAGGAAGCTTTCAGAGGTGAGATTTTTACCCTCACCCTTTCTAGTCCTGCCCAATCAGCTATAAGGTTCACTGTTTCCCAGTAAGAGTTCATTAAGGTTCCTGCATCTCAGGTTCCCAACATATGAATTTCCCCAAGCATGCTTGCTCACCCAGGGGTAAAACACTGAGCCATCCTATAGCTTGCACAGCAAGCACAGCTTTTAGAATGAGGGCTTTTTCATTCCAGTTTGAACTCCTGCCAGCCAGCCAAGTGCCGTCAAGTCGGATTCGACTCATGAACTCCTGCAGGCATCAATAAATCCACATAGACAGAGACTGAAAGGATTCCCCCCTAAGAACAGGAACAAGACAAGGATACACTTTACCATCACTCTCATTTAACACCATGCTAGAAGTCCTAGCTAGAGTAATACGGTAAGAAACAGAAAAAAAAAAAAGGCAATGAAATGGGTAAGGAAGAAGTAAAACTATCCCTATTTGCAGATAAGATGATACTGGACACAGAGAATCCTTAAGATTCCCCAAGAAAACTGCTGGATCTAATAGTTTCAGCAGAAGAGTAGGATACAAGATCAACATAGACAAATCAGTTGGATTCTTATATACCAAAAAAAAAAAAAAAAAACGGGTGGGGGGAGAATAGGAGAACAAACACCATTTAATAGCCCCTAAAAATTAAAATACTTAGGAATAAATCTAACCACGAACATAAAAGACCTATGTAAAAATTATCAGTCATATTGCAAGAAACCAAAATTATCAGTCATATTGCCCTACATTAATGAACAAACATACCATGCTCATGGGAAAGAAAGCTCAACATTGTGAAAATGTCAGTCCTACCCAAAACAATCCATATAGATGTGGTCCAGCAACGAAGTCTGCAAACTTAATTGTTCTGAGTGTTATATACCTCATTACTGAATATCACTGCAGTCACCTTCAAAGTACTCCCCTTGGGAAGATAAGTACTGATGCCAGCACCTAGTCCATCCTTCAAACCAGTTTTGGAATTCTTTCTGGAAAGGCCATTGCGCATGGTGGCACAGTCACAAGTTCACAAACTTAATTGTATAGTTAACTTCCTCTGAGGGAGTTTTTAACCAGTAAACAAGTAACTGTATGGAACACTCTCCTTACCTGGTCTGTCCCCCAGTGGCTTTTTTCTTTACCCAAAGATAAAGGAAATATTGAAAGGAAGACATTTTGACGATGTTCAGGACATCAAGGGTAATACAACGACTGCTCTGATGGCCATTCCAGGAAAAGAGTTCCAAAATTGCTTTGAAGGGTGGACTAGGTGCTGGTGTCGGTGCATAGCTTCCCAAGGGGAGTACTTCAAAGGTGACCATAGTGATATTCAGCAGTGAGGTATGTAGCATTTGTTCTAGGATGAGTTTGCAAACTTAGTTGTCAGACCTGGTATAATGCAGTCCCTATCCAGATACCACCAGCATTCTTTAACAAGATGAAAAACTAATCACCAACTTTACATGGAACGGAAAGAGGCCTCAAATAAGCAAAGCATTATTGAAGAAGAATAACAAAGTAGGAGAAGACCTCATATTACCCATACACAGAACCTACTATATACTTACCAACAAACCAAACCCAAACCCAGTGCTGTCAATTCTGACTCATAGAGACTCTATAAACAGAGTAGAACTGCCCCACAGAGTTTCCAAGAAGCACATGGCTAACATTTAAGATAGTCAAAACAACCTGGTAGGGGTACAACAACATACACAATTGACTGAGGGAACAGAGTTGACAGCCAAGATGTAAGTCCATCCGCCTACAGTCAGCTGATCTTTGACAACAGCAGAGAGCCCTTTAAATGGAGAAAACACAGTCTTTTTAACAAGTGTTGCTGGCACAACTGGATGTCTACCTATTTTTTAAAAAAGGAACAGGACATTTAGGATAGAACTCCTAATGGAAATGGACTTGTTGGGAAAACCTATGAAATTTTTTTCCTTAAGGCCCTTTGAAAATAGGCTCTGCTATTGCTGTGTTAACGGATTGCTTTTGTCTGACCTTTCTAGCCATGGTTCAATCCCACCCAGGTTATTGGTCAGGACTGTGCAGACAGGGGAAACACTTATGGTGTAGTGGTTGACTGCTACCTATGGCTGCTAACCAAGAGGTTGGCAGTTTGAATCTACTAGGTGTTCCTCAGAAACTCTATGGAGCAGTTCTACTCTGTCCCATAGGGTCACCATGAGTCAGAATCGATTCAACAGCAATGGGTTTTGGTACATTTAATAGTAATGACTGTGGAAGCAGAAGGAGACAGCACAGTAGACCTCCTGTTCCAAGGAGCAAGAAAGCTGAGGGCCTGGAATTCCTCTGGGGACTTACTGGCAGGGACTAAAAGAGCCTTGTTACACTTGCCACTGAGCAGAGCAGAGGCTGAGAGGACAGGGACAGGTGTGCCTGTGGCGTGGCTGGGAACATGCTGTCCTGATAGAAGGAAGAACTATGTCCTGAGTGTTCCTGAGCCTGAACTGTAACCTGTTACTTCTCCAATAAACCCACTAATTGTGAGTAATGTCTAGGACTGCAGTGAATTATCCAACCCAGCAGAGAAGCAGAGTGCTGCAGGAGGGACTGTTGGTGTCAGAACAGGTAACGAGGGTGAAGAGAGGAGGCACGGTTCATCTCCACCTCATAGGAATCAGCCTTGGGCTGTTGGCCTTGATTCTCTTTCCTCCTCGTGAAATTAGAAGAGGTCAGATGCCACCCCTAAACTGTTTTTACAGTTGGCATCAAAAGTGGGATTCTTTGCAATGACTATAGATTCATGAATGCGTGGGACTTTGTAGAGAAAGATCAAGAGCCTTAGGAAGTGAAACTTTTGATTCTTATATGGTTACTTTTGTTATTACTTGTAATGGCTAAAAGACATAGCGGAAGTGGCCTGGAGCAAAGACCAGGCTAGATAAGCAGCATAATTGCTAGGTGGCCAGGGTCTATTGTTCCACCCAGCCCAAGAACATATGCACACAAATGGCAAGATAGTTAAGGATAGTGAAGGGAAAATGCAAGAATGTGCTATGGATCTTGTGTGTTTCTCTTAGTGTTGTAAATCAGATTTAAATGTATTATAGAAATGAATGGTTTAGCGCTATGCTGCTAACCAGAAGGTCAGCAGTTCAAATCCTCCAGGCACTACTTGGAAACTATGGGACAGTTCTACTCTGTCTGTAGGGTCACTATGAGTGGGAATCGACTCCACGGCAATAGGTTTTTGTGGTGTTGTTTTTTTGATAGATTTCAGAGAGCATTTAACTCTGCCTTCAGCCAGTACTTGATTGGATATGCTAAAAGGGGGACCAGGATTTGAAATGTAGGCTATTTGGTTCAAGGCAGTAACCTTGTACATAAAGTAGGGGTCTAGGTCAAAAACTTAAGCCCATATTTTGCATTTGAAAAGACATGCTGAACTAGCTACAAGTGGAGAACAGATTTGCATTTGAAGGAAGGAGGTGGGTGACTGTTTTACTTTTTCAACCTTGAACAAACAGTTTTCCTTTGGCTGTATCAAGCAGTCAGGGTCCTTCAGAAGGGGCCATCTCCCAGGACTGGAAGTTAGAGGGAGGTGGAAAGTAGACACCATGGTATACTCACTTGTGGTGACCACCTGGGTCCCCTCAGTGGATGGACATGGGGTAAGTACAGCAATGAAGAGACAGTCCAAGTCTGGACATTATCCATGGACACTCACTGACCTACCTCAGGGGCACTAGGGAGAGAGGTAGAGGAGGGGCTGGCTGGTCAGAAGGAAAGGGAATTGTGTGGACTCCTAAAGTTTATGGGTGGAACTGCTTGACCTAGCCCAGGGCAGCTAAGGATAGAAAAGTAGGAAGGGACTATCTGAAGTGCAAGGACGGGCATGTGAAGGCTGCTACCCGTTGTGACCTAGCTTAGATGGCTAGGAATGAGCTGACCAGAACTCTACCAAATAAAGAGAAGGATTTTTGACAATGTGAGCTGGTGTAGATTACTAGTTTGATGGCTTGCTCTGAACTGGACTTTGCTTGTAGATATAGATACTCAAGTTCCAACGGAACAGAAATTCTTCAAGAATCTGCTAAGAAAAGGAACATCCTTGTCTCCTCAGAGTACTGTTTTGGTACTGTTCCTGGACAAAATCCCAGGTTCCTACTACCTACCATGAACCCAATCTCTGAGACAGGAGCTTGAGTGAAGTGATTAGAGGTTTTATCTCTGCATGCCCACAACACAGGGGACAGGTTGTGCTCTCATCCTCAAAGCCTGTCCGCATTTGTCAGGCAAGGTCAGGGTTTTTAAAGGGAGAGGCTACGTGCCAGTGTAGGATTTCAAAGAGGGCTTGAGAAGGGGCTGGGTTACTTTAGTCCTTTGATCTCTCTAGGTCATCTGGGCAATCTCATAGGTCATTACCAACTATCAGGGAAAACAAAGTGGTGCTAGATGCCTGTAGGGTCTGGGTCGTTCCCTTCACAACTATTTTCAGGATGTAGTGTCATTTTTTACAGTACCTGTATTAATCAGGGTCCATATTCAATGGCCAGTGAGGTGATCCCAGCCCTGATCTCTGGGGGCCAGCTTGAGGTGGACCTTGGAGGGCTATAGCCATAACTGGGCATTTTTTTTCCATCTTTTTTTTTGCCTGTCGCCAGAATCTCTGTTATTAAACATCTTAAAGGGCTCTCTACCAATTGGGAGTGCGGTCTGAGGTCTTGCCTTGAGCCTTTGTAATTTTTGTCTTATGTGTGATGTGGACTAGAATATAAAATGTATGGCCATGATGGTTTTTCATTTTCTGTTTGTCTTTACAAAACAGAGCACACAGAGTAAAACAGCAAACTAGTTTATTTGACTTAAGGTGGCTTGAGGAACTAGTCCTTTAAGCCTACAGTTCAAAGGATATCCAAAAGTGTAGCCTTTGTGGGCCACCTCAATCTCCACAGAAGCCAGAAATTCAGACCCTAGCAGAATCATAAATCCTACTACAAAGTGCTTGATAAAAATGTTCAATAAATGGTAACTGAGCACCATCAAGTTTTTAAGATCTCAGGTACCATACAGGGAACTAAGAAATAGACTGGAAACACTGACAGTACTAGGCCAATTATCTGAAATAAACCAATGAAACCAAGACCTTAAGGTCCCAGAGAGAGGACATAAGTCTCACGAGGTGCCTGGGTATAGAATCAGTAACTATTTTACGTGCCTCAGCAGCAAGTATATTTTGTAAAACCTCAGGTTTCATGTTAACATAAATACAGCAGTGTTTATCTGTCAAGACTTAAACTGTTTCTTGATTGAATAGGAAACCTAACAGGATTTTAGTTTGTAAGCCAAGTCAGCCAAGTGCCATCAAGTCAGATCCGACTCATGGCGACCCTAGGGGCCAGAGTAAAACCGACCCATAAAGTCATAGCTAAAATTTCAGACATTTCTCTGGTTTTGATATTTACAACTTTGTTAAATTTACTCACAGGAATCTTTCACTAGAGGGTTACAATACCCAAAACCATTAGTTAAATGACTTTAGGAGAAAAGAAAATGATTGCTGATATTTAGAACACAGGATCTCAAAACACCTGCAGTATTTTCACACAAAACCCACAGTATGTTTTCATTTACACAGCCTTGTATAGTTGTTTTCTGTTTCATCTAATCTTGGATCAGCTGTAGTCTGTGAGGTCATCAGTTTTGCATAAGAGTTTTGTATGTTTCAAGTCACAGTCCTTTTCACCAGTCTAAAATCTCTGTTGACATACTCCTGGTTAATTGTTTATCAGAGAATTAACAAAAACTGTAGATGACAAAAACTTAGAAGTCAGTTATAAGCAGGATGTAAAGACAAACAAAACCCAGTCTGCTGGAAAAAAACTTAGACGATAATATTTTCAAACAGTCATTATTCATATTTTTAAAGATCTTCAGCTACCAAACATAATAATCCTTAGGCATAATATGACATAGTTAGGATATACCAAGATTATTAAGTCTCTAACCATGAGTCGGATCCGACTTGACGGCACTTGGCTTGGCAAATATTTATGTAGTATAAAAAATAAAGTAAAAATGAAAATAATTTGAATGTCCCAGTCAAAGCATTGGCTTTGATGATGTCAGATAAAATAAAATAATATATCTACAACATCTCACTCATCATTCTCTAAAAAAATCACAACCTTGTACTATGTAATATATGAACCGCATCATAGCAAAAGTCTTAAAGTCCAAGACCAAAATCCTGAAATCCTCTTCAGCTGTGAAATCTAGAATGCAAGTTATCTGCTTCTAAAATACAATGGCAAGCACAAATTAAAGACATTTCCATTAAAAATGGGACAAATAACACAGAAAGAAAGCATTTAACAGGCAACAAGCAAAGTAACAGAACACATGACATTAGCTCTCAAGGCTTTGAAAAGAATTTTCCTTCCTCTGAGACATTTTACACAGTGGTCTTGCACTCCAGACTCTATGTATCAGCCACCCTTTCCAGATTTTGATTGCAACATCGCCATCCCCTACTGCACTGCCCTGTACTACAACTCTGCCTTCCAGGCCCACTGGGACAGCAACTCTTGTTCTCTCAGCTTCAGGTGTGCAACTTTTCAGGTCCACATGAGTGGCAACTCCACAGTTAGAAACATCAGGGGCCATGGCTCCACCCTTTGAAACCCCTGAGGACAAGGACATACTTTTGAGACTGAGGCATCTCAGCCTTTTATGTTTAGCTTTTGCTCCTATGATCTCCTGGCCTGGCCTGGCCCTCAGGCCCTCAGGCCTGTATCTGCAAGGGCAAGTGTTCCAAAGCTCTGTAGCTCTACTGGTTCAAGTGCCTGGGGGTGCTCTACTCTGCCAGGAAATCTCTGTGCACAGGCACTCAGCTCTCTTGTTCCATGGGTCAGTTTCAGAGCTGTATCTCACGAGTCTAGTTTTGCTGTTGTCACTGCCGCTGGTATTCTGCTGTTTCTTACAAAGTTAGCAATTAAAACCAAATCAAACCTACTGTTGTGGAGTTGATTTTAATTTATAGTGACTTCACAGACAGAGTATAACTGTCCTATAGAGTCTTCAAGGAATGTCTGGCCGACTTGAACTGCAGACCTTCTGGTCAGCAAACATAGCTCCCAACAACTATGTCACTAGGTCTTCTAGTTAGCAATTAAGAATCCTAAGGGCAAGAGGATACTTCTATTGTCCTGAAGCTGTTACCTTTCAGTCCTCTCAGTCACTCACTTAAGCAAACTTCAAGCATTTACAGACTGTCACATACACACTTTTTGAGCCAGCTCCACAACACATTCACACACCCAAAATTTAGACTTCAGCCCTGCTACAGACCAACACGTCCCACTCACAGAGTTAAAAACCTTAAGGAAACTGGGAACATCTGTCTGCCAGCAAAGGAAAATCACCCAAAGAAACTTGACAACTGACCTGTCTGCCAGGAATCCATTCAGCAGAGTACACCAGGGCTCCAGTCCTCAGCGCTGAAGGAGGGGAAATGTATGGTTCCCCCAAAACCAGGCAGATCATCTTTTTTGGAGGTGTCCACAAACCAGGTGGCCCCATTTTTTGGGAGGGTCTGCAAATCCAGGCGGCCCTCTTTATGGGGTCTGCAAGCCAGGCAGTCCCTTTTGAGGGGGTCTGCAAACCAGAAATCCTAAAACCCGTCCCTCCCCTTTCCCCCAAAGCATTTGATCACTCACCCTCTAGAGAGCAGAGTTAGGAGCCAGCAATACCACAGCAGGAGGAGGGAGTCAGTGGAGGTCACGTATCTTGCAGCTGCTTAAGTTGCTCAGCCAGTTGCTTTTCCTGCTAGGTTGCACATGGCCCCTTCAGGGTCACTGGAATTTGTTACCAGACAAAACTCCAGGTACCTGCTACCTGCCACGAATCCACTCTCTGAGACAGGAGCTTGGATGAAGTGATGAAAGGTTTTATTTCTGTATGCCAGCAACTCAGGACAGGTGGTATTTTCGTCCTCAAAGCCTGTCCAAATTTGTCATGCAAGGTCAGGGCTTTTAAAGTGAGTGGCTACATGCCAGTGTAGGGTTTCAAAGGGGAGGGGGCTGGGTTACTTTGGTCCTTTAATCTCTCTAGGTCATCTGAGTGATAAGGGCGTCACCTGCTTCACAATTTCACAGGCTATCACCAGCCATTGAGTAAAACAAAATGGTGCTAGAAGCCATCTGGCCAGCAATCTGAAAGAAGAATGCTCAAAAACAAGTTATTTCTCTGTCCTCCCTGGCGTCCTACTTCTTTTATCATTGGTTAGAGCTCAGTTATCAAGACAAGAGGTGCCATTACAGCCTATAGTTTACTAAATCTATGGTGTTACCTCTGAGAGCCCCACCCTAGCATCACCACCTGGGGCTTGTGGAGTGTGGAAGTCATGTTTTCCCTGTGTGTTGGGGGTGATCTGAAACAATACCTCTCGGGCCCTAGGTTTTAGGTACCCCGCCCCTCCCAGCACTTTTCATCTTCCAGTTTCAATATGGAGGGGCAATTTCTAAAGTGGCAATCAAAGAAAGAGAGACAGGGATCCCCACCGAATAGACTGTAATTGTAGAAGCTCTGTGAAAGAGTTGGACTAAGGCAGAAGGCAGTGCTAGAGAGGCTCAACAGGGTGAAACCAAGATGACTTTTGAAAGACCTGACTAGATCAGATGGACACCTATAGCAGAGCTGAGTGACTGGTACCCAAGCAATCTCATTCTTAGGGCTCTTTGCCCTACATCAAGACTAATTGTTGATGTCTGTTTTGGATGGGTAAAATGATCAGAAGGGTATATTATCTCCAAGTATGAAAGAAAAGCCAGAGGGTGGCCTGCAGTTGCAATGGATCGCTTTAGTGTGGGCTGTCTCCCCATGGTCTTATGTAACTCCCACACAGGTGATTGAGTAGCACTGTGCTGACAGGGTAATTGTGGGTCCCCAAAGGGATTGGTCAGTTTTTGCCATTCTGCTGGGCTGCAGGTGAGCCATCACAGAAGCAGGAAAGGAGAGAATCCCATTACCAAGCGTGAAGAGCTAGTACATCCTTTGGACTAGAGATACCTGTGCTGTGAAGCTCCTGGAACCAGGGTACTGAAAGAGAACTGTCATATTGAAGACAGAAAGAAATTGTGGCAAGAGCAGAAACCACAGGAAAGAGCTGTGTGGATAATTACAAATCATGGGTAACATTGAAGAGAACAAGGATTCCAGAACACTTCACTGTGCTCATGTGTAACCTGTACGTAGCCCAACAAGCCAAAACAAGGGGATACCATGTGGTTTAAAGTCAGGAAAGGTATGTATCATATCCTTTCATCACACTTATTCAATCTGTTTGCTGAGTAAGAAATCTGAGAAGCTGGACTATATGAAGAAATTGGCATCAAGATTGAAGGAGGACTCAGTAACAACCTGCAATATGCAGATGATACAACCCTGCTTGATGAAAGTAAAGAGAACTTGAAGCACTTACTGATGAAGATCAAAGACTATACAACATTCAGTATGGACTGCATCTTAACATAAAGAAAACAAAAATCCTTACAGCTGGACCAGTGAGCAATATCATGATAAACAGAAAAAAGACTTAAGTTGTCAAGAACTTCATTTTATGTGGATCCACAATCAATACCCATGGAAGCAGCAATCAAGAAACTAAATGACTCACTGCAGCAGGCAAATGTGCTCAAAAGACCTCTTTAACGTGTGAAAGATGTGCCTGACACAGGCCGTGGTGTTCAAGCAGCTCATACCCATGTGAAAGCTGAACAATGAGTAAAGAAGATCAAAGAACTGATGCTTTGAATTATGGTGTTGGTGAAGAGTATTGAGTATATTATGGAGCACGAGAAGAATGAACAAATCTGTCTTCAAAGAAGTGCATCCAGAATGCTCCTTGGAAGCAAGGATGATGAAGCTTTGACCCACATACTTTGGACATGTTATTAGGAGAGAGCAGTCCCTGGAGAAGGACATCATGCTTGGTAGAGGGTGAGTGAAAAAGATGAAGACTCTCTAGGAGATAAAGGTCCTCCTGACACAGTGGATGCAAAAATGGGCTCAGGTATAACGATGGTAAGGAAGGTACAGGACTGGGCAGTGTCTCGTACTGTTGTAGATCGAGTTGTTATGTGTCAGAACCTACTGAGGGCACCTAACAGCAACAGCATGTTAATGAAGTGGGATCCAATCTAAAGGATTAGGGTGTATCTTGAGCAAATCACTTTTCAAATTTAAAAGAGAAACTAGATCAGAGAGGAGAGGGGCTTTGCAGCACCAAGAGAGACCAGCCAGAAAAAGAGTGTATTCTTTAGATCCCAGATCCCTGCACTGAGAAACTCCTAGACTCAAGGAAAGATGCATCACAAGGACCTTCCCCCAGACCCAACAGAGAAAAGCTTCCTGGGAGCTGGCACCCTGAATTTGGACTTCTGGTCTCCTAGCCTAGAAGAGAATAAATTTCTGTTTCTTAAAGCTATCCACTTGTGGTATTTCTGTTACAGCAGCACTAACTGGGAGTTTGCCATGCCTTCTTCAAAAGGATAAGCTAATTACACTCCCTTATCTGACTTTCCTTTCATTTGGGTTAAGAACTAATCTTGAGAAGGGTAAAGTTCTTTCCTTGACTTCTTGTTTACTGGGGCACAGATAAAGGGATAAGATATTGCTGAAGAATCTGAAATCTTCACAGAAGATGGCAGAGTTGGTGACTGAGCTTGACAGTATGTCCTATCCTGTAGCTTCCTGCTTCTGTGTCCCCTGTTAGTGTCCTTGGAAGGGCAAGTGTGGGACAAAGGTGGCAAGTGAGCACAGTACATGTGGGCAGCCTGGCTGACAGCAGATCATGAGTGTTCCAAACAGTAGATTATAACACATGAAAAAGAATATACATGATATCTCAAAACCATTGTCTTTTTTAAAGAATGTTTATGTATTCATAATGAATATTTTAAAATAACAGAAGGATTCTCTCCTGCATCTAATTCTTCATCTAATTCTTTTCTTTTTCTATCTTCCTTTTAACGCTTTTACATAAGCCTACTGCCTGCTAGTTTCTCCTGCTGTCATACCGTAAACTTGTTCTATGCTAATAGCCTTCATGGTCATCATTTAAGCAGCCGCCTGTATCAGCGCTGATACCACCATCCTCATTCCTTAATCGTTACCATTCTCATTGCTGGGGAGTGTGTTGGCTCTGCTGGTTTCCATGTCACTATAGCTGAGTCCTAAGTAAAGACAGGTCCTTGGAACCTGCTCCAGGATCCATATACTACTTGCTTCACTTGTAGCTTGTGTAAGCAGTTCTCAATAAACAGGGTTTCCATTTTCTACTAGACTCAGATGTGTGTACATAAGGGGAAGAGATCCCTGAGGGGCCACATGCTTTACATGATTTCCTGTACCTGCTCTCCTCTCCTCTCCTCTCCTCTTCTCTCCTAGGGAATTGCAAACACTGAACTGGCTAGAAGATGGTGAAGAGGAACCAAGCTGGATAATTAGCGTTAATTCTCAGAAAGCTGCATGACCCATTGTTTGAACTGGGACACAGGTGTCCTAGTCCCAGCTATTTCCTGGCTTAACTGGGCTGCACCTTGACCTTACTAATGCTCAGTTTTCTCCTCTGTAATATCATAATGGGTGGACTAGGAAGTGCCTTCAAAGTCTAAAAATCAGTGATTGCTCTCATGTGTAATATGGGCCTACATCAAAATCACCTGGAAGCCTGCTAAACACTAATTGCTGGGCCCACCTCCAAGGTTTCTAGAGATTCCATAGGCTGGGGGTAGGGCCTGGATATTTGAGTTTCTGTAATTTGTTCCCAGATGCTGATTCTGCTGGTCCAGGAATCAAATTGACAACCAGTGGTCCAAAGAGTCTTGCTCAGTGGTGAACTGGAATGCTGCTACCTATACAACATTTCTCTGTCCTAAGAATGTCTCATTGCCTTCCTTTCTAGATGGAGCCAGCAGGACAGAAGGATGAGCCATTCAGCATGAAAGAGAAGAGACCAGTGAAATGTCCCACTCAGGTAGGCAGAGGCTGGGTAGGGAGGCTATCTGAATTGCAGGGGGAGAGATGGAATTACCAAGAGGGTTCTTTGCTGTGAAGTGAGGGGTTTTAGCTGGCTGAAACATCAGGTCAATCGGAGTCTTGGGTCTGTTCTTACAGGGCCTGGCACAGCTTTCCTCACTTTGCTTATACTTATTCTTTTCTTTTAATATGCTTTTTTGTTGTGATTAAGTGAAAGTTTACAGTTCAAGTCAATTTGCCATATAAAACCCTGAGCACCTGCCTCTCTGCAAATCTATCTGCTCTTCTCACCCTGTGGCTGTAAACTCTTCCTTTCCATTATTCACTTCCAGTATCCACTTAACCGACACTTGTCCCATGCTCTGCACTCTCTCCTCTCCCCTCTAAAAAGAAACCAGTAGGACAGCCTCATGTACACATTAAAGCATGCTTCTACTTCTAGACCATGAGAGCAGTTTTAGTAGAACTGAGGCCCCTTTCACACCCGGGGGCTGAGTACAGACACAAGGCCACAGCTCACCAGCACCCAAATGCTGCTTCCCACTGTCTTCTCTGTGTCCCAAACACCTGCTCCAGATGACTGTCACAGACCTTCCTCTGTCTCTGTGTGGCGAAGGAGGCAGTGTGTCTGAGTATCTAAGCAATCTTAAAGATGGGTCATTTTGTTGAGTCTTAAATAACTGCAATATGTAGTATGTAAATAATATTTCTCCAAAAAAAAAGAAAGAGAAAATCAAACCAAAAAATGTTTCCATCGAGTTGATTCCAACTCATAGCAACCCTACAGGACAGAGCAGAACTGCCCTAACTGGATGTAAATGAATACAGTTGCTTTCAGCATTTAGTGCTAGTTAAAATCTTAGCTTTTTTGTTGAATTGGTGAGTTTTTTGCTAATAGACAACAAGAACTATGTAACTTGTCTTGTTTCTTTCTTTGCTTTGACTGCCAAGAAGCTTAAAATTAAGTGTTCTGCTCATCAAAATATGTATACTTAGCCAGCTACATGAACCTCCAGGACGTCACTATTGCCATAGAAATGTCATAGCTGCTTCAGGGAAAAATAAGCAGCACAGAGAAGAACCAGAAAATAGTTTGGCCATCATTTAAAGTATGATGGGATTGTTCCACACTGGCCAGTGGTATTACTGGATAATAAAGACTAATAATTTTATCTCTGCTGCAGGAGAAGCCCTATCTGTTTACCTATAAGAACAGCAACTACTTACTCAGCTCATCAATACCCTATGAGATGCCTGAGGTATGAAAAGTCTTTCTGTAATTAACAAACCTGCAAATGAAGCATGTGCTGTATACCTTGCTGAGTCTTTGGAACCTTCCCACATTGTTTCTTACATCTCTAGAGATCTTGTGGGCTGCAGAGACAGTGGCGGCTGTGGAGAATTTCTGAAATCTAGGCTGGGAGAAGGTGAGGGATTACGTGTGTGTCTGTCCCTTGGCACCTCGAAGTAGGTTTACCCTAAAGGTCTCATCTTTAGAACAGCCTCACAACACCATCCTGTGGCTTCACAGGATGTATTGGGGTTGCTCAGTATTCCTTGCTCCCTTTCTGTTATGGTATTAGATAGCAGACCCT
This sequence comes from Heterohyrax brucei, assembly GCA_028571685.1. NCBI lineage: Eukaryota > Metazoa > Chordata > Mammalia > Hyracoidea > Procaviidae > Heterohyrax > Heterohyrax brucei. The sequence goes on from CM053164.1 coordinate 44,048,333, forward strand.
TCCCAAGTATGTCAGGCCCTTTTAAACTCATTGGAGGCATTAATCGGAGGAGCAGTTTAAGGAAAGATAGACCAGTGTGGTAAAGTCTGAAACCAGTCTATGGTGTGGAGACAAAAAGCCCTCAGCAGTTGGTCCACAACCATAGGAGCTCCTCACACATCTTGCTTGCTGTTGATTTCATGAGTGATTTTTACATACGGCGCCCACACTCCTGTGAGGAAAGAGGAATGCTCAAAGGTAGATAGGTAACTGGGCACCCACGTGGGTCAAGAGAAATTCAGTCCTCGTGATGTACCTTCCTCCCTGTTGTGTAAAAGAGGATGAGATTCTCTCTAAGACACAGAGTTGATAGCCTAGGCCTCCACTATGAAGCCAAGAGGATACAGTGTGAAAGGCTTTGGATTCATGAACTTGGCCCACACTTTGTAACAATATCATAGCAGTGAGGAGACATCTGAGAGGCAGTGTGGCACAGTGACTTAAGAGAACTGATGAGGTACTTAAACTTTCTCTACTTTTTTTTCCCCTCTGAGAAATGGTGATAGTAACAGACTTGCTCCATAGAGTTGTTATTAAATTGGAATAAGGTAATAAGTCAGATCCCACTCGACGGCACTTGGCAGTAAGTTTTAAGCACTGGGAATATCTGGCATACCATGAGTTATATAAGTGTAATTATTATTGCCATCTAATAAGAGGAAGGAAATCCTGGTGGCTTAGTGGTTAAATGCTATGAATGCCTACAAAAAGGTTGGCAGTTCAAATTCAGCAAGCACTCCTTGGAAACTCTACGGGGTAGTTCTACTCTGCCCTATACTGTCCCTATGAGTCAGAATTGACTTGTTGGCAGTGGGTTTGGTTTTTGGTAATAAGAGGAAGCAATATATCCCTGCTTCCTTTGGGATGTATTTATTAAATACCTACTATATACTACTAGAATATTGTTGTTATTGTTAAGTGCCATCAAGTTGGTTCCAACTCATGGTGACCCTATCAACAATAGAATGAAACGCTGCCCAGTCTTGCACCATGTCCACAATTGTTTCTATGCTTAAGCCCATTGTTGCGGCCACTGTGTCGATCCATCTCATCAAGGGTCTTCCTTTTTCGCTGACCCTCCACTCTACCACGCATGTTATCCTTCTCTCAGGACTGATCCTTCCTGACAACGTGTCCAAATGATACTAACTCAATGAAAGTATGGTTTCAGAGTAGGTACCTAACAACTGTTGGATGGATGAGTGGATGGGTGGATGGTGGATAGATTGGTGGATGGACAGATGGATGGATGATTACAAGGCACAGGATATAAAAATATAAATACATTCCTTGTCCTAAGGAGCTCAGTCTGGTAGAGAAATACAGAAGTTAACCAGCAATTATAGTATAATGTCCAAGTGCCGTCGAGTCGGATCCAAATAGTATAATGTAATGAGTACAATAATTAAAGTTTTCATGAGGTATTTTGCAAGCACAGAGGAAGAGAAACTCAGATAAGAGAAAGTTGAAGAAGAGTTCCCAAAGAGTACTCATGACCTCAGCATTGAAGGATAACTAAACTTGAGCCCAGTGGATACAGTGTGAGAAGACTGAAAGGTTATCTAATTTCTCGGGCAAAAGCATGGAGGTGTGGGATAGCATAGTGAGGTTGCTCAGGAACTGGTAGCTTAAGATGTCTGGAGACCTCTTGGGGCCTCCTACGGAGAATGCACTGGTGTTAACACAGAGCAGTAATTTATTTGTTCAACCAACAAATACTTATTGAGCATCTACTGTGTGTCTGGCATTGTTCTAGGCTCTAGGAATACACCAGTGAAGGAAACAGGCAAAGCTCCTTGCCCTCACTGACAGTGTGGACAGGGTAATGACATATTTATGTTGATTAAAAAGCCTACTCTGAGGGCCAGGGAAGATGTACACGTGACTGAAATTGGTGATCCTAATGACTACTGCAGTGTTTCAGGTGAGAAGTAACAAAGGCCTAAACTTAGGCTGAGGTGGAGGGACTGGAGAGGAGGAGATCAGTGTGGGGAGCATTTGGAAAGGGCATTGTAGAAAACTGGATGTGAATGTTGAAGGAGAGAGAGTAATTGAAAAAGATAAGTAGGTTTTCGTCACCTTAGGTGGTATTTTACAAAATAGAGGCCCTACTTCTCACTCTGTTTCCCGGATTGTAAGCTCCATCTCATGCTGCTGTCTGGAAGTTCACGTTATTTTTGTGTTTCACTGCAGGCAAGAGAAGGAACCGAAATCAGATGTTCCGACAAGAATCCATCTGACTCGATTCCCACCTCAGGTACACAGCTCAAGCTGAGGGATTTTTAAAGTCATTTGAGGCCTGAAGTCACCAAAGTAAGAGCTATTTAAAATGAGAAGGACTTATACAACAGGAATAGCTTTGTATGTATACTGTAAGTTCATGCCTGTGTTTGTGTTATTCTTGAACTAAGATAATGATAGCAACATCCTGTTCTACAAACAGCCCTATGTAATTGAGTGAGTTGGTGTCATTGTCTCTGGCTTTAAGCCTTGACAAGGAAAATTTGTTCTCCACACCCAACGGCTTCGTTTGCAGATTGCATTCAAATATCACACAGAACAGGAGAGCATACCTTCTTATAAACATACCATCTTTACTGCCTCTCAAGGTTTCTAAAATGACTAATGTGAGTCCCAAAAGGAACTCAGGGCTCTTTCTAGGCACAGGTTAGCAACTTTACCAAGAGGAGCTGCTGAAGGGCTCAGCCTTTGTGACCCAACATAGGAGCTGTGGCTGTGTGCAATGGGCATGCAACAACCTTGGGAAGTCACAGGAAGGCCACACAATGACCTGCATGACTCAGATACCAGTCCAGGAGCATTTCTTTTGCAGTGATGCCACAGGTCCCTGCGCAGAGTCCTGGAGTGCGGGTTATTTGTCCATTCATGTGTCAGTTGTCCAGTCTCTCCTCCATGCCTTCAAGGAGCTTATAATCTGATCTATTGCTGCTCATAGAGCATTAAGTTTGACAGTGTCACAGTGAATAGAAGCAATCTTTCTGGGGTGGAACTGCTGTAGCCAGATTATTTGAGGGCAGTATTTCCCTTTTCTTGTGCTGAATATTAGTAAAGAAACTCAAATTAAGTCAAATGACTGGGAGGTATGTTAAAAATCTTCTCACCAAAACTTTGGTATGTAACTAACTCTTGTTCTAGGTTGCATCATGTTGCAATAGGTGATATACATCTTATACTACAAACATCTCTCTAGTAACAATAACAACAAAAAACCCTGCAGCTGTTGCACTGATTTGTGCCATCAGGGCTATACATATCTATTAGACAACTTGGTGGCATAGCTATTAAGTGCTACAGCTGCTAACCAAGAGACTGTCAGCTCAGATCCACTGGGTGCTCCGTGGAAACTCTATAGGGCAGTTCTACTCTGTCCTATAGGGTCACTATCAGTTGGAATCAGCTGAATGGCAATTTATTATAGATAGTTTACACACACACACACCACACATTCTATACATATGACATAATTAACCAGATTTTATATATATTGGCTGGCCATATATATATATACATATATATTCAGGTTTTTTTTCATGCTTGTTGACAACTCATTCTATTGGTTAGTTAATTGGCAGAACTTAGCAGCAGAAATAACCAGCTTTGTGTCTAGGTCCTCCTATGACAAAACTTCTTACTCAAAGTTATGTACAAAGCATGAGTATGCTTTAATTGCAATCCTCTTTTTAATCTTATCACTCTGAAGGATGATTTGTAAAGCATTTTGCAATCTTTGTAGATTATGTTGCTATTACCGCTGTGATAACCAACCGATCTATTACAATATATCTCCACATGTTAAAAGTCTGATAAAATGTCTTTCTCATCCCCTGACCCTGGAAGTTCTTTTGTTTATTGGCATTTCATGATGTAACAGTAAGAAATCACAGAACCTTGACATCTGAGATACTCTGATGATACGAGCTGTTTGTGCAGATAGGTAAGTTTAGGCCTCTGATTGAATGGGAAAGAGACCAAAACATTTGCTCTTGCCAACAGGTTGGGCCCACTCCTCAGAGAGGAATGACAGGCCTGCATTTCAGAGTCCTGCTTCATTCCAAAAAAGGCCACAACTAATTGGAAAATAATGAAAAACAGTTATTTTCCCAAAACACGTACACTGTCTCTGTCTAGTATTTCCTCAAACTAATCCACAGACAACAAAGATCCAGACAAAACCGATGTTTCAAAATAAAACATTGCCTGCCATAAACAGGCCACAATCCTGGTGGCCTGGGTCCATCCCTGCCCTTCTACTCCAGAGCCTGTGGACAACAAACCTCTTCACTGACCTGTGGGCCCTTTGGGATGAGTTCTAAGCTGTATGTAGATAGAAGCAGTGTTTATGACCAAGTGTCACATGATAGCCAAACTAACAATAAAGTCTCTAAGATATTCCCCCCCTCAATGCACAGGGGCATTTTGCTTAGTGCTACATGTGATGGGCTTTATAATTTATAAATACTTATTTTATGTTACTAGATGGCTCTATCCTTAACACGGCTGGAACAGCTAATCACAATATACTGTACCTGGTAACCTATGTCAGGTTTTCATGATGATAAAAGGAGTAGTTTTGTACTTAAAGGAGCGGCAATACGGAGGCTGAGGGCTGTGGCTCATGGACTTGCACCTTTCCTGAAGCCGAGCTGTCAATTTCATGCAGAAACAAAATCCATAGTATTTGAAAATAGAGATCCACAAAGCTAACCATACACTGCTGTCACCAATAATATAAACCAGAACAGTGACTTCATTTGTTATAAACCATTGACTCCTTTCTAAGTTTCTGATGTCACTTGGCTCTGCAAGGGCAGCTACACCTCCATGACCCACTTGGCCAAAATGAGTTATTCAAAAGCTGATTTAAAAACTTGTGCTGGTTACAGCACTAGGTGATCACCGTGTGTGAGAGTTTCACTCCACTCTGAGCCAGGACTGTAAGTTCAGTCTGGCCCCTAGAGATGTTTCTATGGTCATTCCCTGTTCAAGGGTCGACCTGACCTAGCCTTGGATCGATGCGCCGCAGGGAGTAACAGCCTGCTGGTCTGTAGAGTGACCAGCCTGTGGAGCAAGTTCAAATTTATCCTCAAGACACTTGGATGAATTGTTTCCCTGTCCTGAGGGTGCCTTAAAACTGTGGCAGCTGGCAAGCTCCTATCACAGAGCCACCTATTTAACTTTTAATTCAACTTAGCACATTTATTGAGTTATCAACAAGGCACATATTTCTTTAAGAAAACTCACACCAAAGCATTCCAAAGGCAGAAACAGAGTTCCAATCTGTGCTAACAGTTTGTTACGATTCTGGAAGTCTTTACACAGGTCCCTAGAATCAGAGGAAAAATGGGTTGAGCAACCCCAACTGATAATTGAGAGACAGATTTTTTTTCAGATTACAGCACTGTGTGGTTTAAATTGTTGGGTTACACAAAAATAAAGTAGCAGCAGGCCGAGTCTCTCCCTGTGCAGCTTTTTGTACAGCAAGCAGTCTCCCCATTGTCCCTGCTACTCTACAGTTCCCTGTTCTTTGTTACATTTCACCATAGTTTGGATGGCCTTCTGGTAAGAGGCCCCTTCTGTGGAAATCTTGATGAGTTACTGATGTGCTTATCAACCTCCCTTCAAAGTGATGGACAATTTGTACCAGATGATGTTCAGCTGATCAGCCCACACAAATTTAATCTTATCATGAAATAGCTTTATCATTTTTTTCAAGGAGAGCAATTGCTAAAGTGCTTTGCTATATATGATGATATTAACAAACCTCAAACCAAGGCCTACAGATATTAAACCAATGCATTATGTCACACTCTAGCTTAACAGTAACATCCCGGATAGGTCAGTCCCCTCCCACCTCCATGGGGTTCATTCGGCTTATCACCACTGGCAGGAAATCCTTCCCACCAGTCAGTCTGTATATCTCCACATATATATGCACATGGACATTGACATGTGTGTTTCCTTTCTATCTGATACCAACTTAGGGGACAGGGATGGCCAGTTTCAGCTGCCTCTTTAACAAACCATAGTGTGTTTTTGAAGTACATGTGTTTATCTCATCCACACTTACCAGTTGTGAGAATTTCCCTTAATCTTTGCATACCACCTAGTGCTCACAGCATTCACTGTACTATGTATTGTGGCAGTGATAGCATAGTGGCAGACTGTCACCACAAGCAGCAAAAATAAACCACTCTAGAGGTGAAGGGGATGAGTCCACTTTTTCTTTTGCCTATTTTTGCCCCAAGCCTGATTTCTTTGAGAAGAGGCCAAGCAGGCTATAATCATGTGTAAGGAAGTGCACGTATGTGCACATGGCTATGTGCAGGTAGATGTAAGTAGGATTTGGAAAGGAGGGAGGGCTGTGAATAGGCCCAGCGGTGCTCAAATCTAAGGGGCAGAGCTGCAGACCTGCCTCCAGGCTCTGCAATGTCAGCCACAGCTCTATGAGCTATGGGAGAAAAGTTCCTTGCAGGGTAGAAACCTGCGTGCTGCCAGCAGCTTCAAACACAAAGAAGGGTCTCCATCAGTGGTTTCCAAGGTATGGCACCCAGACCAGCAGCATCTGCATCACTGGGACCTGTTAGAATCACAGATCATTGGACTGACCCCATACCTGCTGCCCTGTGGGTGGGACCAGCAATCTGTGTTTCCACAAACCATCCACATGACTCTGGGACATGCTGAAGTTTGAGACCCACTAATCTATGTATTTCACACGCATAAGTGTACATATCACTTTACATCCTGTCATAGAAAGAGGTAGCGCACAGATGTTTACTTTCTGGCAGTGCAGCCACAGTGAAAGGGACTGGCAGTTTCCCATTTGCAGGCAGCACCGAAGTCAGGTCAACAAGATGCCTCCATGGAAGGAGCTGAGACCCAGGGACCTTTGAACATCCTTTTCACTTAGTGTTAACAAAGGTTACTTGAAAGGGTCTTGTTCTGTGTGTTACTGTGTGTGTTATAGAGTCTCAGCAAATTTTAGTTCACCCTTCTTAAGCAACAGCCTGGGAAGAAGGAGACAGCAAGACAAATCTGCTAGAAGTAGAAGGACCTCAGAGGGAGCATCCCAAATCTTCTTAAGGTTTCTTTGAAGTTACAGATGTTATTTTGACAATTTAGTGCAGCATCATACCAGACTGGATACTGTGGAAGGCACATCTGAGAGGGAAGATGGCACCATGGAAAAGTCAGGGAAGTATGGGAGTGAGGTGTGGGAAGTGAGACGGAACCTATGATGTGAGTAGAACAAGCTACTTATGATAAAGGAATCACAGATGTGGTCCCCAAAATGCAACTGGACGCATGTGTGTGTATAAGGCAAAAGGGCAGGTAGGTGCAGTACCAAATCAAGTGCCACCTAATAAATTCCAACTCACAGTGACCCTGTAGGACAGAGCAGAACTACCCCAAAGGGTTTCTAGTGGCTAGTGGATTCAAACTGCGATGGTTTTGTTAGCAGCCGTAGCTCACCATAGCTCTTACCCACTGCACCACCAGGGCTCTCTTCACCCTCCCCTCCACTTCCCGGGCTCCATTTTAACTAGGAATGTTTATTCCCTTTCAGCATCTAAGTTCTCAAGTGGATTCTCCATTTCTGATCACTGTGTGTTTCCCAGGATACCCAACCCACTGCATGGTGTTCAGTATATTTGGCGTGTGGGTAAAGAGCCGTTCATCTCCATCACCAAGCCTGCTGCCATTGATTCAACTCTAACTCACAGTGACCCTTCAGGACAGCACAGAACTGCCCCATAGAGTTTCCAAGGAACCCCTGGTGAATTCGAACAGCTAGTCTTTTGGTTAGCAGCCATAGCACTTAACCATTATGACATCAGGGTTTCCACCTACATCGCAATACATACTTAAACCCAAAAGATAAAAAGTAGAGTCAATAAATTGTCACAGAGAGCCCAGGGTAGGAAGGGAAAGGGGGAGAGTGCTGACACATTGTAAGGATTGCAACCAATGTCACAAAACAACTTGGGTGGAAATTTTTTAATGAAAAATTGACACTGTAAACTTTCACCTGAAACATGATTTAAACAAAAAAGAATCAGCAGCACAAAACTGGTTCCCTTTTTACTTTAAAGCAACTGAGCTGATTATTACAGCAGTATAGAATATTCTATCCCAAATCTCATTAGATCCTGGAGTTGACTAAATATTGGTTGCATCTTGATCACAGTCCTTCTTTACTCCCCAATCCCACTGGCGAGGGCTAGGTCAGGCCCCGAGGGTGGTTGCTCACCCAGTGCCTGTCAGGTCTCACCCCAGCCCTGGGTCAGTAGCATCTTGAGGCTGCCTGAGAGCAGAGACCAGCAAACAGGCGCCATGAGTGGCCTTGCTGAGCCTGACTGGTAAAGAGGACTTTCAATCTCTCTTGTCCACACCGAATTGCTCTTAAAAACTGCCTTCCCTCAGTGCCTCTGGAAGATCCCTGTTTCTAGAGGAGATGGGCTCAGTGCTTTCCCAGAACCCCAGTCTTCCACTCACTCTGGCCTGTATTCTCAGTTCACAGGCTCAAGCCAGCTGACATCAAGGTAATTGGAGCCATGGGCGACTCTCTCACGGTAAGACACCCTGACTGGAGAGGAGAAGCTTGTGAGTGATATGAGAACCCGGAGAGAGAAAATTCTCGTGCCTTGCTTGTAACCATTGCTATCCTTCATTCTGACCTCCACTTCTCTCAGTCTGCTTGTCCACCCTGGAATCTGGTAGCATTCATCACCTAGCTCCATTTTCATGTCCTCATTCCTCTTCTAGTATTGGGATGAAGGAGACAACAAGACAAACCTGCTAGAAGTAGAAGGTCCTCAGAGGGAGCATCCCAAATTACACAGCCTGTCGGTGGTGGAGACAAGATTAGACTCAGTCTCATGACCATGGTGTAGGGGCCTTCAAAGCTCTGGTGTTCAGTCTGTCCATGTAGGAGACAAATGATAGGTACCAAGGAGAAGAGCATAGATGGTGGTGTTACAAGGGACAAGTGCTAGTGAGGCTGGGGACAGGGCACAGTGAGAAAACAGATCCTGTAAGAGGCAGAGATGCTAAGAGATACAAGCCCACCTCTGTAGCCACCCCCACTGACAGCCTGGGCTCCACAAGGAGCCTGGATGTTGGGTCCCAAAGGTCCCCAGGCACATTCTTCCCACTTAGTAACATCTCATTATAAACTAATCCAGCTATTGTTCTCTGGATCAAAAGAACACAGGGCCTGCAGCTGAGTCCCACAGCCAGCTGACACCTGTGGCCTACTTATGTTTATGTTACTCAATATCCTTACAAGAAAATCCTGCAAAGTATGACTTTGCTTAAATTTAGAAAGCCACACAGCTTACAAGTGCGGGCCCAGGACCAGAACTCAGGGTTCCTGACACTAAATCCAGAATTCTATCCCTGCAATGTAGCTGCCTCCTCTGTGACCCCTCAGTGTCTCCTGACCCCAAAGGTCCTATTGCTAACAGCCTTCAGGGGAAGAAAGACAAGCAGCCTGGTTGTTAGGACCCTCCCCACTGCTTCTTCCAGCCATTTCCTCCTGGGAGTGGCTGCTACCATCTGCCCCCAGCTTCACACTCCCCTTAAAGATGCTCTTGGCGTGGTTGCTCGGGTCAGCCTGGGGAGGCAGCACTCTGAGTTTGACACACCTGGCAAGTGGCAAAGAAACTGGGAACAGAGACTCGGGATCACTTTTGGGTGGAGTGGCAGGGAGGCTTCCTGTAGTCAGCCTGCACCACCAGGCCGCCTGGGAGACCAGTGTTCAGTACGACCTTTGAGATAGCCCTGCTAGAAATAATAGGCTTTGGGTCATGATCATAAACCTGTAAAGTAGACCATCCTATGATACTTTGGTTTAAAAAGACAATATTTCTGCAACAGAATGGTAGGTACATGGGATTTCATTCTATTACTGTTTTTTAAGCTGTACATGTGTGAGGTGTTTTTATATGAAAAGATTATGACATGCCTTCTTTTATGATTCGTTTCACAACTTTATACAACGAGGAAAGCGGGACTCTGAAATGTGGCCATTTGAAGGTACACACCATGATGTAACTGTCGCAGCACTTTGGCCAGTCTGGCTCCCCTTGATTTGGGTCTGGGCAGGGTGTCTTAGAATGAGGCAGAGCTGGGGACAGCGCCAGTCACCTGCCCGGGTCAGCCCTCACTCGCCTCTGGAGAGGCAGGATGCACACAAGACTCACTGCTGTCTAGACTCCAGGTTCTGGATCATTCCTGGACCAGGACTAGAACCCAGCCTTCTGGCAGGCAGGCAGAGATGGGGCCATGGGAAAAGCCAAGGAAACGTACCCCTTGTCGTTCCCTCTCAGGCAGGTAATGGAGCCGGATCCAGCGCTTGGAACCTCTTGGATGTCCTTACTCAGTACCGAGGCCTGTCCTGGAGGTGGGTGAGGTTGTGGCAAGGGCCCTGAAGACCCTCCTTGACTGCTGGGGGGAGGGAGCCCTCTGAGCATTTTAGAAAACAATTTGTCAAGCAGAGAAACAAGCCACCACCTCGTTAGTACTTTCCTATGACAAACTCCAGGAAACCCTGGTGGTGTGGTAGTGAAGTGCTACGGCTCTCACCAGTTCAAGTCCACCAGGCACCCCTTGGAAACTCTGTGGGGCTATTAGTCAGAACTGACTTGATGGCACCTAACAACCCCTGGGTTTAATTTTAAGCAGATGTTTATCAGCTTCCCCAGACCACTGCATTTCCCTCAGACAGGAGCAGAGGCTGAACAAGAGGAGCTTGGGGGAAAAACTGCAGACGTGTTAGGGCTGGGGAAGCTTCTCTAACTTCCCTCCCTCCCTCTGTAAGGTGAATCTAAGAAAAAGGCTGTGGCCTAGGTGGACAGCCTGCACCTGTGGAACCAGAGCCATGCCTGAGTCCCAGCTGCCCAGCTTTATGTGACCTTAGGCAAGTGGCTTAATCTCTCAGAGCCTGTCCCCTCATGCCCCATAGCACTGTAGTGGGGATCACCAGCACCGGGTACCCTGGAGTCAGCTCTGACTTGTGGTGACCCCGTGTGTGCCAGAGTAGTACCGTGCTCCACAGAGTTTTCAGTGGCTGATTTTTCAGAAGTAAATAACCAGGCCTTTCTTCAGAGGCACTCTGGGTAGACTTGAGTCTCCATCCTTTTAGTTAGCAGCTGGGTATGTTCACCATTTGTATCACCCAGGGACTCCATCAGGAGCTTAGAGAGAATTTAAGAACCCAGCACAGGGCCTGACACAAAGTAAGTGTGAAGTGTAGCTGGCTTCATTACTAAAGAGCCTTTACTTCACAGATGAGAAAACAAAGCTCAGAGAGAGCAAGTAACCTGTTCAAGATCAATACAGCTAGGTGGTAGAAGAGCAAGAAGTAGAACAGATGGTTTGCTCCATGCAGCCTTGTTTGCTCTGGCTGTGGTCAAACCCAGGCTGCCACAGCTAGACGAGCAGGACCTGCCTTACCTCTGTGCTTTGAAAGGCTGGCTCACACCAGTCATGGCCAGACAGGCGTGGTGTTTCCTCAGCTAGGAATTTGGCGTCTCCATCTGGCACCAGCTTTAACCTGAGTACTGAAGCTTTGGCATCTTCACTGTGTTGCTGCATAGAACTAAACCCCAAATATTGTGAAAGCATTTTAAATGCTCCCAGACATGCTTGGCACTGCTCAACGGGAGATGGAAAAGCTCAGAATCCAATCAGCTCTGGGGTGCTGAATGTTTTCACGCCTAGAAACCCGTAGAACTTTGATCTCCATTGCATTTTAGAATTATTGTCTTGGCAGATGGCTTGCTATCTAGAATACACTTTTAAAACAGGCTTCCCCAAGCCAAACAGAAGAGAAAGACCAGAGCAAACCTTGAACAGTGTTTTCAGTAATGATCATGACGACACACAGCTGCAGTGGCTGGGCAAGGTGGGGCTGGGCTCAGCGTTCAAGGAGGAGCCACCTGCTCTGTGGAAGACAGGTGACGAACTGACTTGGTTTCCCTGTCCCAATGCCAGAGCTCAAAGGTAAAATATATATATATATGTATACATATATATATATATATAAGCAATTGCAGTTTAAATCAGCATTTCAGATTTGTAGGGAGAGGAGTTACTGTATTCTGACTTGTTTTTCCATTTTTCTTCTGAAATAATGAGGAAAAGGCATGGCCCAACCGTAGGGGAGTTTGGATTTTTGTTTCAGGGAAAAAAAAATTCTGTCTTCTTGTTAGTGTCTGAAGTGTTTTGGCCTGTCTGGCATTTTAACCTTCACTTTTTGTCTTTCCAAAAAACAGCGTCGGCGGAGATCAGAACATTAGCACAGTCACTACCCTGGCAAGTGAGTTCTTGCTCCCTGGATGGTTTAGGGGAAGGTGGAGGGATCTTAAGCCTTTCAGCCGCTGCGCCTTGAGGCAGAGGCGAATTTGGGGTGGGATCACGGACAGCAGAGACCGCCACAATCAGTAGAGGGCGCTGCTTCCCGAGGTTGTCACCATTGTTTGGCTTCTTGAGAGTGACTAAAGCCTTGAATTTTATTTATTTATTTTAAAGAGGAATAGTATTTGTCCAAGGAAGGAAGAGAGGAAGAGAAGAGCTCAGATTAGATTTTAATATAATCATAGAAATAGTTCAAGACAGAAGAAAAGGCAACCTTCTCTGCCTTGCCTGTCACCCTGAGCCTACCACCTATCTGGTGCAGCAGGCACTGAGCGAGGGTGGGCTGCGTGGGGTACCACACTGCACAAGAACATTAAATCCATGTGTGTTGCACTGATTTTTGCAGCAGTAAGAGATGAAGCTATCTTGTATGAAGCTGTCTGTATAAGCTCAGCTTCACTGAGGCCTGAATATTTTCCTTAATTACTTCACCCACAACCTGTTTGGAATGATATTTTTTAAAGCCTAACTATGTTTCTCTGAAGGGTCTTATCTTATTCATCTTTCCCTTCTCCTTAATGTAAGGCACAGTGATTCTTCTTAAAGTACAGGTGCAATAAATGTTTATGTTTCATTATTTTCCCTTAAAGTGGAGACGAATTTAATCATTCCTGTTCTGAGTTATTTTCTTGTGAAAATCTCATTGTAATACATCTTTACCAAAAAAAAAAAAAAACAACATTGTCAGCAAGTCAATTCTGACTCATAGCAACCCTATAGGACAGAGAACTGTCCCATGAGATTTCTGAGGAGCACCTAGTATATCTGAACTGCCGATTAGACACAGAAAAACTACTTAAATTATTTAAAGTCACCAAGGCTGTGATGATCCAGAAGCCAAACCTGTCAATTTCAACTCATGGTGACCCCATGTGTTAGACTAGAACTGCTCCATAGGGTTTTCTTGACTGTAATCTTTATGGAAGCAGATTGCCAAGCCTTTCTTTCGCGGCACCTCTGGGTGGGTTCAAACCACGAGCCTTTAGGTTACTAGCTAAGCACAAATGGTTTGTATGACAGGGCCAAGTGAATCTCCAGATACAAAGAGCTGCTCAGACTTCACGTCTGTAGCCACATTTGCTCTGTTCTCGTTACTTGCAACGTTGGTTGAATTCCCCTAGGTACCGCTCTGTGCCGCAGGTACTCTGTCTTCTTCATTTCATGGTCTACACACAAGAGCTATAAATAACCTCCTCCATTGCTAGGAGATAGCTGGGGATGCTTCGTGAGTATGATTCACTGGGCTAGGAGGTGGCACAACACATACAGCAGCTTGCTGTGCTAATTCCCCTGCTTTTATCAGTGAGAAGATGGCTGGAAATCACCTGGCACAAGCTCTTTCACCAAGGTGATCTGCAGAGGACTGGAATAATATTACTCCTTGGGGCCAGGGTAAGTCCTCAGGTGGACTCCCCTGACACACTGAGCCCCAAAGTGATGATAGTCCTATTTGTGCTTCTCCTTGCTAAAGAGATGTGAAGGCAGCTTTGACTGTAAGGACTGGATAAACTAGGGGATAATAACTATATGGAGAAGTGTTAGAAAATTGCTCCTTAAAAACTCTGTGGGACATTGCTACTGTGTCCTATATGGTCACTATGAGTTAGAACTGACTTGACAGCAACAGGTTTGGTTTGGTTGAGGGGGGCTGGAAAAGTGAAGCGAAAATGAGTGACTGCTAATATGTACACGTATTTTTAGGGGGGAGTGAGGAGGAATGATGAAAGTATTGAAAACTACTGAAGTGTGCTTTAAAGTGGTAAAGTTTGTGGTATGTGAGTTATGTCTCAATAAAGCTATTACGCATTTAGGGAAAAAAAATGAGAGAAGTTCCTCACTTAGTCTCACATTTATGCCACAATAATATGTTAAGTACCTTGCATTTGACTATTAATCTAAAGGTTGGTGATTAGAACCCACCCGGCAGTGCCATGGAATAAATACCTGGCAATCTGCTTCATAGAGATTACAGCCGAGAAAACACCATCACGTGGGGTCCCCACGAGTCAGAATCAACTCAGTGGCAGTGGGCTTTATATGCTGCTGAGAGTGGTGCTAATGGTTAAGCACCCAGGTACCAACTGAAAGGCTGGAGGTTCAGATCCACCCAGAGTAACTCTGTAAGAAAGCCTTGGTGATCTACTTCCAAAAGGTCACAGTCCTGAGAACCTTCGGGAGCTCATTTCTACTCTGAAACACATGGAGTCACCACAAGTCATAATCAACTCAAAGGCAGTTGGTTAGTGTGCTGCTGATGTGGTTAAGCATCTACCCGCTAAGCATTTGATTTCAGTGTTGAGTGAAACTGCTGAGATGAGAGCTGTGGGGTAGGGACTCTGTTTTGTCTCCAGTATGCACTGGAGCTTATCAAAGGAACTTGAGGATTGCTTTGGTTAAGTTATTAAGCACATCTCTTGCTTGTATCTGCAGACATCCTCCGGGAATTCAACCCTTCCCTGCTGGGCTTCTCCACCGGCACTGGGAGAGAAAGCAGTGCAGAAGCCTTCCTCAACCAGGCGGTGGCAGGCAACCGAGCTGAGTGAGCAGGGAGCCTTGGGGCTGAACAGCACAGGGCCTCAGGGAGCCTGGAGAGGCTTGGTCTAGACTAAGGTGCACGGCCGCAGGACTAGAAGAGCTTGGTCTAGGAGAGGCATCTGAGGGTCTGGAGTGGTCAGAATTCTCCAAGGATGTCCCTTGCTGTCAGACACAGAAACTTGCTACCCACCCTGCCCCCCAGTCCTTTCCCCAGAGTCTGACTCTGATGCCAGGAATGCTTTGAGTAAATTATTTGCCTCATCTGTAAATCTCCTGCCCACATGAGCTGTGACTTTGCAGATCCTAGCTGACTCGGAGTCCCAGTTACTACCACTGTACTAGGGTTCCCGTCTGGCAGTCGTGTTCTTCCCCCTTCCTCAGACATGCTTTTGAGGCTCCAGATTTTGCCTCCTTCCTGCATCACAGAAAGCGCACCAGTGCTATGACAAGGCATAACGTCAAGTTTTCATCCCACCTCCCTCTGTCTTCCCTCTCCCCCCATCCTAAGCCTCAGCCTGTAAAGTCAGGCTGGTTGGGAGGCTCAACTGCCATATCAGATGTGAGCTATATAGATGGTGAGCTATAGGTGGTGTGCCCACGTGCCCACGTTGAGTCAACAATGTGCATACATTATGGTGACAGAAGAAGCCAGCAGGGCTACAGAATTCCCGCTGTCCAGCCACAGAAAGCTGTTAGTAAGCACAGGGACTAGTATGCCTTGTTACATGGGCCCCCTGAGAACACACTGATGGATTCCATTTCTCTCCAAGATCCAAAGCCTACAGTGCTGCTTTGGATCTGCTACACAGTCAGAGAATACGTGAATTCCATACCCAATCCAGCAAAAATAAACGAAGAGATCCTTTCTGTCCCTTGATTCTATTTTTCTTTCAGAATAACGACAAACTTTATTTTACTGCCAGAAAATGTGGGGTTCCTCTGCCAGTTGGCTGGATGTAAAAGCCAGATGCCTTTCCCAGGGACTCCTTGTACGGCCCCTAGATTCCCTGACGTATTCTCCTAGCACTCACTGCTGTCCTGAGGCTATAAGCCACCAAAACAGATTTGTTATTTACCTATGACCAGGAAGGTGGTACAAATTATCTTAGGCAGGGATCATACAAAACCTAATTATAGGGTTTACAGTTAATTCTGTGGGTTGCTTTTTTTTTTCTTTCCCTTTTTTTTTTCCTCCTTCTGGCAGCACTGGAATTAGAAGTTCAATTTACAGCTTGAAAATTTTACTTCAGTTACTTTAATATGACCATAATTTTGTTTTCTCCAAGCATACATTGGCCAAGGGGATAAAAAGGAGGTAGTTCCAAGCATGATTAGTTCAGGAAGGCATCCAAGAATGGAACCCCAGAGTCCAGAGCACACAAAAAAATGAAGCTGCATGCAATTTGCATGTCCCTGCTGTCCCCAAGGACCTGGGGATTTCATACAAACAATCCGTTTTTCCAAACACATCCCTGGGTGATGGAGGAGAGCTGGGAATTACCCTTCCCATATTACAGATGAAGAAGCTGTAGCACAAAGAAGCTAAATGTCCCGAACAAACGCATGGACTGACAACATGGTCTGTCCTTGTGCACTGCAGGTTGTATTACAGGTGTCAGATAACTCTGATACATACACAGCAGTGCACTATCTATACAGGATCATATTTTTACCCCATGTGTTTTGTGCAAGAACTCTAGATGGACAGAACAGAGGGTTGCCTTTGCATTTCTAATTAATGATAAAATTAAGATTCAGAGAGATTGCATGATCAACACAAAGTTCTAGTTCACAGAACAACTGCCCTGGTAACTCCATATTTACAGATGAGGAAACTGAGGCTTAACATGATTCAGTGACTTACCCAAATTCCCTTCTGTGGTTATCTGGTACCTAGTCTGACCATGAGCAAGCCAGGTGGACAAACAGTGAAGAGTGCAAAGAACGGCAAAAGTGTCTCCTGTTAAGCTCTGTGCTGGGGACCTTGCTGATGATGGTGGTGGCAGTGTCAGTGGTAGGACTGAGTCAGTGGTTGCCGATATGGGCCAGGAACGGTCCTATGTTCTTCGCACAGCACTTCATTTAATCCTCCAGCAATGCTATGAAGAAGGATGTTTTCCATCCCCATTTTACAAAAGAGAAAACAGGTTTGCAAGGTGCAGTCCTCTGCCACAGTCTCGGAACTGGCCAGTGGTGGGAATGGGATTCAAATCCATGCTGTCTGCAACCCGTAGTGTCTCTTGCAGGCAATGTGGGGCTACCTCACCCATCTCAAGTACTCTCCTCTGATGACCCACTAAGATGAGTGAGGGGGGTTGCCTCCGTTTTTCCAATCTGTTTCAAATAATAATTTAAGCTAATTTCCTGGTTAACAAGAGGCAACAAAGCACCAAATCCAGATGTGTCTGACTCAACTGTGTCACTGACCTTGAGGGTGAAGGGGCTGAAGTCATTCATCACAATTCTGGAAATGGTCACATACCACGCATGCCATGAAACACGGAGCACTGGCATGCAGACCTTCTGTGTGCCCTGAAAGGAAAGTACATGATTACACACACCAGTCAGAAAGTAATGTCAGCAGTTACCCCTCATGTGTGCTGTGTGCTCTCCCTTTCCTGAAGACCTTCATACCCTCTACTCTGGGGATGCAAGGGGAGGGAGCTCTGTGGGACATGGGCTTCAGTCCAGTTTTCTGCAAGAGCTGACCTCAACCCTCTAGCTACATACTTGATTCCTGCTGCCTCTGCTAGGCTGCCTTCCCTACCCTAGCCCTACAGCTCCCATTTCTCAAGTGACCTCTTCCTATGTGTGTCTGCAGGGATTTACCCGCCCAGGCCAGAAGACTGGTGGACCTGATGAAGAATGACACAGTGAGTGTAGGAGGTGCCACCTGGGACCGTGCAAGGTGGGACTCACTGGAGAAGAGACTCAGCATGAGTGATTTGTAGAGAGGGCTCATCTGGGGGCAAGCAGCACACTGGAAGCCAGGCCAGATTTCTAGCCAATCTATCTGAAATCTGAAACTGATTCTCTGGAAAAGGAGTTCTTATCCTTTCACTCAGTCATTCATTTGTTCAGGCAGCCAGAGATTTACATTAAACATTTGGCATGCCTCAGGCATTGGGCTGGATGCTGGAGATACACCGAAAATATTACAGTCCCCGCCATCAATGGGCTCCTAAGGGGAGGTCAACTTGAAGAATGCAAGTTAGAAAACTGTTAACACGTGCTATAAAGAATGCTGCGGGTAAGATAGATTGGTTGCACAGAAGAAGGGACAGGGTGCTCTGTTTTGAAAGCCAGGGAGACTTGAGCTCAGTTCTGAAATATGGATATGAGATTTTCCCTCAAATGAAAGCAGAGTTCTCAATTCAGACTTTGCTTGGAGCTGCACAGTGGGTAAAATAATTACAGGGCATGCAGAGGGCAAGAGATAGGAGTTGTTCTTTTGTAGGTAGTTCAGTGGATACTTTCTACCCTTAATGTCAGAAATTTCTGAACTTTTTTTTTTTTTTGGTCGTCTTTCTCCCACTCTCCTCTTTGGAAGTACAGGTGAGAGAACCGAAAGCTGTGTAGCATGGGAGGCTATGAGGGCCACTGTTACTTCTGGGCCACAGTGTAGTGCATGGTCACGGCTACTCCCCCTTCCACTTTGCCTGGTGCCTTCAAATACTTCTCTAGTCCCTCTCAGAGCAGGCAGATCCCAAAGGCAGCCAAATCCTTTCAGAGCCCACGGTGGGAGCTTCCACCTTCTTCTTCTCAGCCTCTCTAGCTTGATTTGCTAATAAGCAGTTCTAACTAAGATGCACAATCTGAGTTAGGAGAGCTTCTTCTCGATGTAAGATGGTTCTTTCTCCCTTAAAGCAAGATTAGGATCGGTTTCCAAAAGATCCTAGAACAAATGGCCTCCTTTTGCACAACCAGAAGCAGCCTTTCCTACTCCTCCCCTTTTTCCTTACTATGATGGAGACAAGAGAGATGAAACTTGGTGGGCATCAGCAGCCAGTCCCAAGAGGACATTTGGGAACTGACCGGCACGCTGCCTGCATGTGGGTACAGTCACAGGGAAGTCCAGTGATTCCACCAGTGGTGGGGTGGGGTTGGGTGGGAACTGAACCATTTAGCACCTACCAAATCTTGTCACCTTGGAACCCCAAAACCAAAGAGAGAAAATATTAATGTCCACTAAATCCTCCAGAGAGGATCAGTCTGTCCTGGTGTTCACCACTTTGTGTTTTCATTTACTTGACTCTGGGACAAGGTGCTTACTTATTTGTTTCCTATTCATTTCAGAGGATAAATTTTGAGGAAGATTGGAAGATAATAACTGTGTTTATAGGTGGCAATGACCTCTGTGGTTTCTGCAATGACCTGGTAAGTCGCAACGCCCTTAAGACTCACTGCCAGGGAAGGATCGGCACCATCCACAGGGTGCTGGCTCATGGACCAGGCCACAGGGCTGGGACTTGGGCTCCTGGTGTGGCCTAGGCACAGCCTGGGATGAATGCTGAGACAAAGAGGGCATTCACCACCAGGGAGAGATTCTGCAGGACAAGCAGAACTGGTTTTGAGATTGATCCTGATTAGGTTTCCTATCAAGGGAACTTGATATCATTCTAGAGACCAAGATAACATTACAATGATATAGAAAAATCTTATGTATCTTTATTAAACAAACATCCATCATAGCAACCCTGTAGAACAGGGTTGAACTCCCCCATAAGGTTTCCAAGGAGCAGCTGGCAGACTTGAACTGCTGACCTCTTGGTTAGCAGCCACACACTTAACTACTTCACCACCAGATAATTGTAAGTCAGCTCCTTCCGGCAGCCTCTCGGCTTCACCTTTGTGCTGGCACTTGCGGGCCCAGGCATCAGGCCAGGTTCTGGACCAGGTCAGACTAGGATCCAGGTTGCTGCTCTTGTGTGGCTCTTCTTCCTGGGACCCCAGAGTCTCTGGACTGGAAGGCCCCCCACAGGCCGGTCTAAGCAGTCTCCTAGCACAGAAGGAATCCTTTCCATGGCATCCGCTGTATCCTCAGTGGAAGGCAAACTTTCAGTTCGCTCTTTTAGTGCTTCTTTGTGTTGAGCCCAAACCTGCCTCCTTAACTTCCCTTCCGCTACCTGTGCCAGGCAAGTCGGAGCCCTCTTGTACACTCAATTCAGTTGACTTTAAAAATAACAGTTTTCTTATTAAATA
The DNA here is from genome assembly GCA_028571685.1 of Heterohyrax brucei. Taxonomy (NCBI): domain Eukaryota; kingdom Metazoa; phylum Chordata; class Mammalia; order Hyracoidea; family Procaviidae; genus Heterohyrax; species Heterohyrax brucei. Next base: position 44,068,550 of record CM053164.1, read on the forward strand.
AAATGTATAATATATATATTTTAATGGTACTTAAAAAGTATTCCATGAAATATATACAAGAAACACATCAGTGTACAGAGAGGAAAAAAAAAAATCTCTGTAAGAACAGTTGTTAACATTTTGGTAAACATGTTTAACGTCTGTAGATACACAGAAATTGCTTTGTTTAGTATCATTCTAAAAATGTTGTCTGGTAATCTGCTTCATTTTTAGTAGTAGTACAAGATATCCTGTGATCAGTATATATTTTTCTGTAATAATTTTAAAGACTATATTGTAGTTTGTAATTTACTTAACTATCACTGAATATTTAGTGTACAATACTTCTAATCATGCCTATTTGAAGTAGCACTGTGATTAACACCAATCTTTGTGTACATCCATAATTGTATCCTTAGAATATATTCTAAGAAGGAAGACGTTCAAGCAAAAAGATGTGCACGTCTGCCCTGACATCTTATTGTGAAAACTTCTAAGCATGTGGAGAAATGGAAGCGCTTGTATAGTAATTATATAAACCCAAGACCTAGGTTCTACAGTTGTTAACATTTTCCATATTTAGTACATATCTGTCTATTCACCTATCTTATGTTTTTTGTGAATATGCATACTTTTAATGCTTTGGATACACATTGTCAAATTGCTCCCAGAAAGTCTGTCTCTTTCCCCATACCCCAGCTGACAATGTATGCTATCACCTTTATAACAGTTGTTCATCTTGGCTGCTAACCCAAGAGGTTGGCAGTTTTATGGGGCAGTTCAGCTGTGTCCTATAGGGTCGCTATGAGTAGGAATTGACTCAGTGGCAATGGATTTAGTTTTGAATTTAATCTGATAGATGAAAAAGTGAATCTCACTTTCAAAATTCACTCATTTGATTACTAAGTAGGAGTAAACTTTGACTTCCCTCTACTTGATACTTGTTTGAATTTCTCCTTTTGTTAAATTCTCTATCATGGCTGTTGGTCATTTTCTGTTCAGATAGTTATCTTCCTTCTATTGCTTCTTTAAAACCTCTAAAGTACATAAGTCCTTTGTCAAATATGTTATCTGTTCCCTTATTTGCTTTGTAAGTTTGTTTACAGTGTTTTCTGGTAAACAGAATGTTTTTCATTTGTAGTACCATTTAATGAGCATGTAATACATACCAGGCATTGTGCTAGGTGCCAAGCAGTGCCAAGTGAAACCCAGGCTCTGTCTTCGAGGACCTCACACTGTCTAGGAAAAGAGACACAGGCAGTTTATCATAACCCAGCAAGAGAAACATCCCAGCATGGTTCTAGTGCTGTGCATGGAAGAGAGATCAGAAGTTAAAATTGACATGGCAGTTTGGGACACGGAGAGGGGGTCATCAGACAGAGGAGGCTTTCCAGATAGAACCTGAAGATGAATACATTTGTCACATAGAAAGGGAACCAGTGGATAAAAGTGTGAGGAGTAAGGTGTCTGGCCCTAGCCTGTGGGCATCTGCCCAGAGGGCTGACCGTGTCGCCCAGCTTCCTCAGGGCCTCAAAGTCACCAGAATGTTGTGAATGCTGCTGCTTTGATCTGTTTAGTATGTTGGGGTCTGGGTTAGACTTCAGTCAGAGAAAGAACCTTTCAAAACAAGTATTGAGATCAGGAGAAATAATGATTAAAATGTTATGCTACTTGGGTGGGAAGTGGGTGACAGGACCCACTTCCCTTCTGTTTTAGTCAGCTAGTACCGCTCTAACAGAAATACCATGAGTGGATGGTCTCAGGGAGAAAACCTTGATTGTCACAGTCTGGTCAGCCACAAATCCATTTACAAGTTATAAGTCCACTCAGTATGAGAATTTATCCCAGCCCAGTAGGCTGAGTCCAAATTCAATGAGAGCATCTTGGCATGGGAACCTCAAGTCTAAAGAACATGCTCAGCTCTCGGTGCTGCCCTCTTGGTGGTATGAGGGTCCCAACTCATTCTGTTCATGTCTCTCCCTTATATGCTATAGGCTGGTAACGAGTCCTGCCTCACCAACACAACTGCTGTCCATTTTCCGTCATCAGCATCACAGAGGCAGGATTCACAATATGTAGGAGGAATGGCACCATATTGGGACATCAAATCAATACCGACATTTTGAGGGGGGCCACAATGTAGTCCATGACATCTGCCCATTGTCTCCTTAGGTGATTTGCTTGCAGTGTGTATCCTTAGGCATTTGAGGCCCTAAGGAAAAGAGGTCAGGCCATGGAACCTTAGATTGTTCAAACTGCAAGCAATCTTAGAGGTCATTTGGTCCAACACCCCATTTTAGAGGGACCCAGAGAGGTCACGTAACTTAACTAAGGCCCCCAACAGCTAGTTGCCACAGAAGAAGGGGTGGTTCCCTGAGGATCACAACCACGACAAGCCCCAGGGCTGAGGGGATGATGTGGAGGCTGGGGCTCTCCAAGACACCCCTCCGTCTCACTATTGCCCACTCTGGCTAAAATACAGGAAGCCCAGGACCCAAGAAATGATGTGGGCCCGGTCTGTAGGGTGACTTGTTGATATGTTCAAGAGACCTTTCCTCTTCCTGTAGGCTCGCTATTCTCCCGAGAACTTCACAGCTAACATTGGGGAAGCTCTGGACATCCTGCACGCTGAGGTACAGCCTGGGCTACCTAGCCTGGGAGCAGCTCAGATACAGCTGCCTTTGCCTTGGGCCCCAGACGTAGCCTGAGGTAGTTCTAACTTTCTGCTGAGACCTCCTATCAGGACGTCCTCACCTGGAGACCAGCACGGACCACACTACCTGTCAGAGACTCAGAGAGGGCTGGGGGAGGTGGGGGTGAAAGAAGTGGAGGGGCCAGACTGACGGCTATAGGCCTGTTAGACCAGTGGTAGGAGCAGGCCCCAGCCCCAGGTAAGAGATTGAAACTGCAGCCTGGGTCCCCTCAGGGACTGATTCTGCCTTTCTTCAGGTTCCTCGGGCCTTTGTGAACATGGTATCAGCACTAGAGATCGTCAGCCTGAGGGAGCTGTACCAGGAAACAAAAGTCAGCTGTCCAAGGCTGATCCTTGGGTGAGATGGGAGCTTCTTTACCTGATTTCCAAAAGGCTGTGGGGCCCTTAGCAGAAAGTGATTCTGATGAGTGAGGAAACCCGAGGGAAGAGTGTGAGACCACCCTATTTTTTAACCTGAGAAGGTTTCATACAGGAGGCATGCCACAGCTTTTGTGACCCCAGGAGGACCTCAGCTACCTGCCTTTAGGGTATGCTTTTAGACTCCTAACGCTGCTGCTGTTGTCCTGATAGCCAGCCCCCTGACCCTCTTCAGTCTCCAGAGAGAAAGGAATGAAGTCAGCCAGTGTGGGCAGGCCTCGGGACTACCCAGACCTCTGCTAGAGTATGCACTGGAGTGTTTCTGGAGCTCCCCCACTGCCTCTGGGCAGCCACCCTAGGGACAAAGGGCAGGTGCACAGGCCGAGCATTCACAAAGCTAGAGTCACAGCTGCCTACTAGAGAAGCAGGTGGTCAAAAGAATCAACAGGTCCCAGAGGACAGTGTCTTCCTCAGAGAAGAGAAAGCCGTGGTCCTGGTAAGACCCCTGAGGTCTTCATCTTTCATCCTATGGAGCCAAACAAATGGCTTCTTTCTAGTGTTGTGTGTCTCTCTCATCCTGAGAAATAAGACATCCTTCTAACCTAAGCAGGAACCTTTCCCACATGACTTCCTGTAGGTACTCCTCTGGATCTTTAGTCCAGGTCCCAGTTGTGTGTCCCCGAGTTAGTAGTGCCCCTGTGCCCCCCACGTGGCTCTGTAGCCCTGTAGGGGCCTCCACCATGGCCCTGAGCACATCTCACGAGCATCACAGCCTCTCTCGCAGCAGCCGGTGCAGTCCCGGTGTGAGGCACTGCTAGCACAGCACAGGGGCTCGGAAGCTGCATGCTGAGTGACTCAACAAATAATTCACAGAGGCCAGATTTGCTCTTGGAAAGTAAGGAGTGTCTTGGCTGCCCCCTGCACATTCCTGCCCAAACTCAGCTGGGGGCTCAGGCTGCGCAGCTCCCTGGGGAGGGCCTCAGGGGGCCAGAGCAGACTGAGGACATGCTGAATGACACGGCCTATTACCACAGCTCGTGTGAGGCACAGTTGGCTTTAAGCAGCTGAATCACACCCCGGCTCCCACTATTTTCCAGTCACTGGGCCACACAGGTCTCAAGTATGTTCATTCAATTTCAGAGTTACACCAAATTCTGTCACCACTCAGCACTACAGGGCTGTTGAGAAACTTTCAGGATAGGCATTTGCTGTGTTTCTTCCCAGAACTAAAATAGCTAAACTACTGTGTGTCCCCATAAGGCAGACTCAGGGTCACCCTGGCCTGCCACCTCCCTGTGCCTGCCTTCCCCTACCTCTCCAGGTAGCCTGTGTCTTACAGGCTGTGCTTCCTTCCATAGTGCTGAGTCTACAGCAAGCCATGACACTGCTACCTTGTCTCCCAGGACCAAAAGCCTAGATCTGCAAACTGGCTTGCAGTCAGAGTAGCAGATTAGACAGAAGTTTCATACAGAGATACCTAAATGGCACAAATGGTTTGTGCTCATTTCGAACCTACAGGCTGGTGATTCAAGCCCACTCAAGGCGCTGTAGGAGAAAAACCTGGAGAAGCACTTCCATAAAGATCACAGCCAAGAAAACCCTGTGGAGTAGTTGTACTCTGTAACATATGGGGTTGCCATCAGTTGGGTTTGACTCAACAGCAACCAACAACAACTCATGTACAGAGCCAAACTTGAATTCAAGTCCTGGCTTCCACATTCAGCATTTATGTGGCTTTGAGAAAGTTACTTAACTTCTAGAAGCCTCAGTTTTCTCATCTGTAAAATGAGAGAATAGTTGTGAAGACTAAAGGGTTAGTGCCTATATAGCTCTTACCACAGTGCATAGCATAGTAAGCATTCAGTATATTAGCCTTTATTATTGTTATTGTTGTCATCACAATTGTTATTTGAAAAGCAGTATACCTCATCAGCGCAGGACTGTCCTTGTATAACCATAATGGAACTCAGTTCCATGAAAGGCACTTCTGCAGATGTCAGAAGACACAGCTACATCATTTTCAGGAGCAAATCCAGGTCTGGGGCATGTTCTTCAGCTTTATCAGTGTAGTCTACAGGTTAGCCAACCAGGTTCCCCATTAGTACAGACTGCTGGCTTCTCTAAGAGAAAAGAAATCCTAAGTCTCAAGCCACCACTTCTGTGTCACATGTTTGGAGCTGTGGTTTTGGTGGGGTGAGGCATCTCTGGTTTGATCTGCAGATCTCTGTGTCCCTGTGTCCTGAAGTTTGATGACAACTCAACGGAACTTGCCAGCCTCGTGGAAGTGAATAAGAAGTATCAGGTAAGCTGACACACACCAGCTGATACACACTGCACAGCAGCTATGGTGTCATCTGACTGCTCTATTTAGAAAATGAGTAAATGCTCAGGTAAATTTGACCAACTGGGTGTGCAATTACAGCTGCCTGCTGTGCTGATCAGGCACCCACAGGTGGCAGGGGCTGTGGTCAGAATTCAAGCTACAGAGACAAGTGACCAAACAGCACACTGAACTCAGCACCCTGCCCACTACATGGAAAGAAGTGTTTCCAGTTGTCCATGGAGGAATGTGCTGTCCTGGAAAGTAATTTCAGAGTGGCTCTGAGCAGATCCAAACCCTGAGTGGTGGTGAATTTAGACAAGTAAGATAAAAAAAAGCTGCCTGAGCTTCAGACTCCTGGATGAGAGACAGAAGCTGAGACAGTGTCCTCCTGAGGGAGTCACTAGAATGCAGTGAGGTTACCTGCACCAAACACCTGGCACACAGTGGATGGCATCCCCTCCTGTGGGCACAGGTGTCACAGGGAGCGCAAGGAGAGTCGGCAGACGGTCTCCAAACATCTTGTGGTGGTCCATTTTAGTCTTATCAAATCATTTACCAGAATAGCTGACTCCCTTTACTATCTTGGCTTTGCCCCTAAATGGCCATCCAGTCATTTGGGAGGACAGTGGTAGGTTCTGTGACCCTTCCAGAGTGATCTGAAAACAGTGTTCAGAGATGGACACATCCTTCAAGCTCATGGACTCCTGGGACTAGAACCACTTCCCTGTAAGCTCTTTTGGTGGCAGCCACACCAATCAAGTAGATGAGGGGTTCAGAGAAACAGACCTCTGTATATCATTTTCTGATACCATTGCCCAGCCCTCTGGCTGCCTCCCCAGCTGTACTTCCTTCTTGTGTGAGCAGGCAGCCATGTCTATGATAAGGTAGTCTGTGCCTGCATCGGGGGAGAGAAGGCAGCCAAGGGTACAGCCGTGAGAGCACTCATTTCAGTTGGGGTTCTTAGGTGCAAACACCAAAAATTTGTGCAGTTTCCAGCTAACTTAAGTAGGTTTATTTATTAAATAACCTGTAGAATCTCCGAAAAGGCTAGAAAACGGGGGCCAGGGGGCAAGCTACCAGGAATCATAGAATTCTAGTGCACAGGCCACTAGGAATCAAAATCATGCCAACGAACTGGTTTGGTGACGACATCACAGACACCTCAGATTGGCGGCCCTGGCCACCTAGGCCTTCACTGTCACTGCTTCTTTTAGGAATTAGAGGTAGCTGCAACCTGAGCAGAACAGATTCCATGCTGCCCCTCCACGTTTCCAGGCCCAAAGCCTGAGGCTGGGGCAGCAATTGAGAGAGCCACCTCCACATCTCCTTGACCTAGCTGCAAGGGGATGGGAAAGGGAGGATTAGTCTTTTTCAGCTTCTATAGTGGGAAGCAAGAAGCCCTAGGCTACAGTGGTTAAACATCTGGCTGCTAACCAAAAGGTTGGTAGTTTAAACCCACCCAGAGGATTTTCAGAAGAAAAGACCCAGGAGTCTGCTCCCATAAAGATTACAGCCTGGAAGATTCTCTGGGGCAGCTCACTTTGTCACATGGGGCTGCTATGAGTCAGAGTCGACTCCCAGGCACCTAACAACAACAGCATAGTGGGAAACAGGCTCTTCCTCTCATACAGCAGGGTTTGCAAACACAGCAAGTAGATTCAGGGGCTAGGCAAAGAGAATGAGAAACAGTCACCAAAACTGTCTTCACTGGACTTTCTAGATTGGCCAGCTGTTGGGGCCTGCTCTTGGTCACCAAGGAGACTCTGGTCTAGTGTCCTAGAGATGCTCACCGCTCAGCCCTGTTTAGTCATTGTGCCCTGTCTCAGGATCATCTCACTCCCTACCTCTCACAAGCACTGTGGTTCTCACCACCTTCCTGGTGACAATCACAGCTATTACTAACCATGGTCACTTACGGAGTACTTACCATGTGCCAGGCACTTGATGCGCTATTCCTTTCAGTCGTCAAAAGGTTTATGGTTGCACCCCTTTGTGAGCCATGGGCGATCCCCAAAGTAACAAGTAGCATTGGAAGGGGCTCAGGAGCTGGCCCTGGCATTGTACAACACCCTCAATTGCAGATGAGGGAACAGGGGTCAGAAGATGGAAAGCAACTTTCTGGAAGTCACCCAGGCAGGTAGTGGTATCGTAGCCCTCTCCCTTCTGAGATCACCCTCTCTCCTTCCTCTATCAACTTTGTCCCTTACTCAGACTCGGCCCGTACCTGGAAGAGACTGCCCAAGATTGCAGAGGTAAAGGGTCTCTGACATACAGGGGCTTTTTTGCTGCATGGCCCTGGAAGAAGGAGTGGCTGGTAGATTCAAACTGCCAACTTTTTGCTTTGCAGCCAAGCTATAAACCACTGCACCACCAGAGCTCCCTCAGAGTACCAGAACAGCAAACCCACTGCCACTGCGTCAGTTCTGACTCATAGCAACCCAGTAGGACAGACTAGATCTCCCCCAAAGAGTTTTCAAGGAGCACTTGGTGGATACGAACTAGCAACCTTTTTTGGATAGCAGCCGTAGCACTTAACCACTACGCCATGAGGACTTCCCCTTACGATACAAAACCAAACCAAACGCACAGCCATTAAGTTGATTCTGACTTGTAATGACCCTACAGGACAGGGTAGACCTGCTCTATAGTTTCCAAGGAATACCCGGTGGATTCAAAGCCCCAACGTTTTGGTTAGTTGCTATAGCACTTACCCACTATGCCACCAGGATCCCCCTCACAGTACAAACCCAAACCAAGCCCACTGCTGTCAAGTCAGTTCTGACTCCTAGTGGCCCTGTAGGACAGGGTGGAACTGCCCCATAGTTTCCAAGCATGCTGGCAGATTCAAACTGCTGACTCTTTGGTTAGCAGACGTAGCACTTAACCACTATGCTATCCGGGTTTCCACATCACAGGAGGCTGGAAATCCGAGTTCAGGGTGCTGGTTGTATGGGAAGGCTTTCTCTCACTGTAGACTCTGGGGGAAGGTCCTTGTGGCTTTCAGCTTCCCCTCTTTGGCAATCAAGGTAATGTTCATACAGCATGATGCTTATCTTCCCCCGTCTCCACTCGCTTCCTTGTTTAATGTGCTTTTTTATTATCTTAAAAGAGATTAATCTAAGACATATTAACAAACAAAACTTATTCCCAAATAAGATTATATATAGGGTTTAAGATATACAACACATATTTTTAGGGGACACAGTTTAATCCGTAACAACTAGCCAGAATATTATTTAACCAAATAACCCCCCTCATCAAGTTTTAATCAGAAGAGCTTTAAAAGAGAGCAGGTGAATAGATTTAGGCTTTTCCTTGCCTTCCTGTTAACACAGCTGGGTGTTAAATATATGCAACTGAAGCAGGGGTTGGGGGAGGAGTCCAGAGAAAGATTGATGTAAGAAAATAATTAGTGGGCTCCTGAAACCCTGGTGGCATTCTGGTTAAGTGCTACATCTACTAACTAAAAGGTTGACAGTTTGAATCCACCAGGTGCTTCTTGGAAACTCTACGGGAGAGTTCTACTCTGTCTATAGGGTCACTGTGAGCTGGAATTGACTCAGAAGCAGTGGGTTTGGTTTTGGCTTTGATCAGTTGAATGCTGCTGAAGATTAATCTCATTACAAGTCAAACTATTTAATTCTATGGTTGAGACAGTACATAACAGCAGAAGACCCCATTTCCACTTACAAATTGTCAGATTCTTGGTGCTCGGCAGCTGCTGCCCTTGCCTCTGGAAATGTGTATTTTTCACCTTTCAATCTACTTCCTGATCCTGTCCCTTTTCCTCTCCCAGGAGGGGACCAACCAACTGGTTGAAAGTGGACGATATGACACCAGGGAAGATTTTACAGTGGTTGTGCAGCCATTCTTTGAAAACGTGGCCATGCCAAAGACCTCGGTAAAGAAAGAAGTCACCGTGGATAAGGGGAACCCCCAGAATCTGTTTCTGAATGTCGTTTGCATTTTCCTGTGTTTCTGTAACACCACTGCTTTGTCTGCCCTGTGACCAGGAAGGGTTGCCTGACAGCTCTTTCTTTGCTCCCGACTGCTTCCACTTCAGCAGCAAGTCTCACGCTCGTGCAGCCAGCGCCCTGTGGCACAACATGGTAAGATGGCTGAGGCTGGTAAGCGTTGGGGAACGTAGGACCTATGTGCTTTAAGGTAGCCCCACAGCAGTGACAGTAAGTCCCACTTCCTTTGTCCCTCCCTCCCTGACATACCTTGACCTACACCTGACTTTTCATTTCCTGCCACTTCTTTCTCACTCCCCACCTTCCTGCTTCTTGGTTTAGCTGGAACCTGTTGGCCAGAAGACAACACAGCATAATTTTGAGAATGACATCAGTATCACGTGTCCAGACCAGGTAGAGTGAAATGTGTGTCCTTCCAGTGCATCCACCTGAAGCAGTTTCTCAGGTTTTAGCTTCCTTTAAGGCTCTTCAGTTCATTTTATCACAGTTCTTACCCCCACCTCAGCTCTGACCACACACCTACACCACATGATTGGTCTGCCATGGATGTTCGCCGAAGGTCTAGGAGGCCCTGGAGGACTCCTCACTCTCTGCATCCCAGAAAGCCCTGGCACAGGTTGGGCTGGGTGCAGCCCTTTCAGGCCCAGGAGGGGAAAGTTGCAGCACCATCTAGCTCAGTTATGAAGGCTAGATGAGACAGAAGGATTACCTGATCTCCCTCTGCTTCTATAGCAGTATGGGAAGAATGAGGAACAGAGTCGGGGGCAGCATGGGGGAGGAGGGGTTGGGAGAGGCAGCAATTGGAAGCCAAAGGTAGGAATGTAGACATTAACCAAGATGCTGAAACAGAAGAAGACCCCATTTTTGCTCACAGGTTATCAGATTCCTGGAGTTCTGAAGCTGCTATCCTCAGCTCCATCAATTCCTCTGTATTCCCAGAGGGTTCCCAGGCCCAACCCTGCTAAACCCTCTGCTGGGGCTTTACCTGGGTGGGGCCTAAGCCCTCTTGCCTGGGCACGAAGCCCATACCGCTAGGGGGCAAGGGAAGCAAGACCAGGCTGGGGAGTCGGGCCGTGGGCTTCACCAGCACAAAGTGGTGTGCTGGTGGGATGGGGATGGGTGGAGAATGGGAGATGACACAGTTGTCCCGAGTCATCGGGATGAGAGCAAAAGGAAGACATGCCTGTTCCTGGGGAGGCTGCCGTCTGCTCAGGTAGTACAGGAGTCCAGAGTGTACCCTGAAGGAAGCCCATGACAGCCTGAGCAGAGTACGAGGAGGGCCGAGCTTGGGCACGCAGGCCAGGGGAGGCTTTCGGGCTAGTGAGCTGGAGAGCAGTGCAGGAAGCAAGCTAGACTTGCTGCCGTCGGCTCACCTCCCTCTCTTCACAGGTCTCGCCATTTTTGAGCACATACAAGAATTCATTGCAGGTATTGTATGTGGCTTCCTTCGGGCTCACCAGAGAATGTGCTGGCCAGCACTGGGCAGTAGGAATGGTCCATTAGGACAGGCTGGGAAGGTGGGCAAGAGTTCCTGAGGGGTCAGCTGAAAGGGGCTTCCTGCTCTTTTGTAAAGTCCTATCTCGGTTTGGAAACCTGGTAGCACAGTGGTTAACTGCTAACCAAAAGGTCAACAGTTCTAATTCACCAGCCACTCCTTGGAAACCCTATGGGGCAGTTCTGCTGTGTCCTGTCAGGTTGCCATGAGTCAGAATTGACTTGATGGCAAAGAGTTTGTTTTTTTTCCACTTCGCTTAGGCTACTGGAGACAGGGTAGAGTAAACTCCATTACAGCAGCCAATCAAATCACAGCTTCATCAAAGACATAAGACCAACTGTCCTCTTTATAAAGCTGGGAGTGTTGGTGAAGAAACAGGGGCTGATACTGTCAGTGTCCTGATTCCTGAATTGGTAGATCCAGCTTCAACCTGGCTGATATCTGAAGTCAACCAGGAAGCTTCCTGAAAAAGCACTTTCTAGGTGCCTCCTCGGGGGTAAAACTGAAAAATCCATAGCTACTGACTCAATTATGACCCTTAGTGAACCTATAGGACAGAGTAGAACTGCCCCATAGAGTTTCCAGGAGCAACTGTGGATTCCAATTGCCAGCCTTTTGGTTACTGGCCGTAGCATTTAACCCCCACACCACCAGAGTTTGCCCAGGGGTAAGGCCCAGGAATCTGTATTTGTTTGTACTCCCTGGGTTAGTCTGGTGCCCAGTCAGCATTCCTGGTCCTTTCCAACCCTGACATTATGGGTTTCATTCTATGTCCTTAGGATTATGGGAGCTGGCTGCTGTGCAATGACAGAGCTCCTTCTGCCTCAGTCCCCACCTCAGGTAAGCCACCTATGGCACACCAGGACCCAGAAGCTATTTCATGAGGGTTTACAGTCAATGAGTTTGTTGATAAGACTTTTAAGATGCAAATTATACATTTATGACCTGTACCTGCTACCTGTCTGGGGCTGTCTCCTGGTCTCATCATGCCTGGCAAGCCCCCTGGTGGTCAGGGGAGCTGTGTGCTACCCCCCAACTTCCACCTGTTAGAGGAAACACCAGCTGGAGGTACCACAGGAGTCCCCGCCTCACGCAGCAGAGCCCCGCAATGCAGCCTCACTGAACCCCAGAGGTCCCCAGAGGAAGCTAGCTCTCCAAGTAGCTTTTGTGGCCCAGGCTGTGCCATCACAGTTTGGGATCCTTACCTACCAGCAGGGCCTGGAAATTCCCTGGGCTCTTCAGAGAAGACTTGGGGGTGCTTGGGAAGGCACAACATATTCATCCCTCAGATTCTTGGTGGAAATCCAGAATCTGGCTCTGACTGGCTGCACACCCGGACCTGTACTTTTACCACAGCTGGTCCAGAGCCCACCTTAGTCCTGCACTGAGCCGCAGGTGGCTTCCATCGTGACTGCTAGACACCCAAGTGGCAGGATCCCATTCTGCCCTCATGGCTTGCCTTTCTTTCTCTCTAGTTACATGTCTCCCCTGACTCCTCCCCTTCTCTCTCTCAGCATTCCTCCCCTTCTCTCTCTCAACATCCCCCCTCACTTTTCATGGCCCTCTTCTCCCTCTGGAGGCCTGGGATAGTTGACTGGCAAACTATCTTCATACAACCACTGGTCCCCGGCACAGTGGATGCTCGCTCCTGCATAACCCAGGTGCACATGTGGACCATCATCTGTTCTTACTTCAACAAGAAACACTGGACTCTGACCACAGCCTCCTTCCCACAACTCCAGAATGTCTTCTTGTCTTTCCAGTGCATGCCCTGAAACCCGCAGATATTCAAGTTGTGGCTGCTCTGGGGGATTCTCTAACCGTAAGGCTCTGGTCTTGGTGGGCGGCTGGGCTGGGTCTGAGGGGGAAAAAATAACAAGCTGTTAGTGGACAAGGTACCATCTGAGTGGCCTCTGATGCCTTGTCCCCTCTACTAGCATTTATGAGCAGGTCCTGTAAATGCCTTCTGCCACTAAGAAAGAATAGCCCCTCCTGCCAACTCTTTGCTTTATTTTTTAAGCCAAATTGTTCTTTAAAATGATAATGTTTGGGTCAGACATATGATACAGAGAGAAGCTAAAGCTAACTAACTTCCTTACCATGCTTAGTCTTTACAGCTATTTATTAGTTCTTAAGAGGCAAGTGCCTAAAGATGCTATCTCTCCAGCATTGCTTGTTTTTAAGTGTAATATAGATTGGGTTTTTAAAATTAATAGCAACTAATCCTTTAAAGGGTTTTTTTTGAGGTGCTGGGAGCTATAAGAAAGTTGCATGCATTATCCCTTCTAAAAACCAATGACAATGAAAAAAATTGCCATCCAGTTGATTCCAGCTCACAGCAACCATATAGGATGAAGTAAATTTAGAAGTGCCCCATAGAGTTTTTCTGAACTGCTGATCTTTTGGTTAGCAGCCAAATACTGTTACCTCTCCTAGCCTCCTCAGAAACCCCCCGAGCTCTCTCTTTCTATATAGGCATAGGTATAGGTATTTGCATGGGCATGGGCATGGGCATAGGCATAACCACAGGTGTAGAAAACCAAACCCACTGCTGTTGAGTTGGTTCTGACTCACAGTGACCATTTAGGTCAGAGTAGAACTGCCCCATAGAGTTTTCAAGGAGCACCTGGTGGATTTGAACTGCTGACCTTTTGGTTAACAGATGTAACACTTAACCCACTGTGCCACCACAGTTTCCAGGCAGAGACAAAGATGTAGATGTAGATATAATGAATACCACTAGCTCCATTTTACAGGTGAGGAAACTGGCAGGCTTAGGCTCGGGAATTACCTCCTAGGCCTGGGGTGTCCTCCACTCAGTAAGGAGGCAGATGACAGTCCGTCAAGTGAAGGGACTCTCTTGACGGCACATGGCTGGGGAGAGGTATCTATGGAATGCAAACTCAGCCATCAGACTCCAGACCGGGCTTGGTCACACCAGAGACAAGTGCACTGGGAACCACCTCTCCTGTTGGGAAGCCCTGCACGTTAACAATCTCCCTCTTCTCTGACTTGCTGATTTACATGTGGATTTTGGTATGTTTTTAAAGGCTGGCAATGGAATTGGCTCCAAACCAGAAGACCTTCCTGATGTCGCCACCCAGTACCGGGGACTGTCATATAGGTAATGTTAACCTTTGATGTTCTACTGTGTCCGCCGTCCCCCGCATTCACCCATAGAATTTGGGAGGAAGGGCTGTCCCCTGTATATGCATTAATAGCAAAGAGCAAGGACTATGTCTGGAAGGAGCTACCAATGAAAAACCTATATATTTCTATGAGACATGATATTTGGTTGGAGAGGGGGGATATTCTACTGCTGAAATTCTTTTTTTTTTTTTTTTTTTAATTATGCAGAGAAAGTAAACTGGGGTTCTTATCAGACTCCTGGGTCAACAAATCCAACACAAATTGCTCCCGAAAAGCACCAAATCTCTGAGCCTTCAGATGTCCTTCACTTGTATGAGTATGTGCACACGTAGATGTCTTTGCTGCTCTGTTTACTGTCTAGATGTATTTATTCACATCATTCTGTTCTTACAACCCTGCCTTTACACACATGCACACCTACACAGAGGACTTCTGAAACTCACCGCACACTTCAGGAGGAAGCAAGGTCACAGTCAACCAGCACGATTAAGCCCATCCTACTTACTGACACAAGGCTAGGTATCGAGTCAGGTGAGTGAAAGGAGCCTGTGAAAAGCACAGATAAATCCTGGTACTTAATTAGCAAATACCATTTAAGAACAAAAGATACCTGAGTGCTACAGGTGTACAGAAGAGGGAGTAGCTAACGGTACTAGCAGAGATGGAAGGCTTCACAGAGAAGGTGGTCCCTGGGTTATGTCTTAAAAGACTAACAATCAGATAGGTCAACGGAATGAGAGGGCATTCCAGATAAAAGTGGAAAATCTCAGGATGTGTGAGGTGAGAGGGTTGTGTGGGTATCCTTGAGTTTCTTTCTTTCCTAATAAAGATTGTGATTATGTGTGTCTCAAAGTGTTGGTTGGCTTTGAATCCATTTACCTAGGAAAACAACTAGAAGAAAGCTAACCACAAGAGGGCACAGAGCTAGTGGGAGGCTGAGTGCTCTACTTCCTTCCTTTTCTTTAAAGTTAATTCAAATAAAATATCCCCCAGGAAAAGAGAAGGAGCAGTGTGGATGTTCAGGAATGTGGTAATTCTCAGGCCAAACCCAAGGAGAGTGACATACAGGAAGGTCTCCTGAGTAGGAAAGAGGTAACATCATTCAGCCTGTAGCAATCCCAGAGTCCAGGGGGTCCTTTGCATGAGGTCATCACCCCACTGAGAGCTGAGGTCAATGCCTCTTCTAACCTCCACAGTCCTCCAAATTGCTAAGTCTCCTCAGCCAGGTAGCTGGTCTCTAACAGGCTGCCTTGGAACAAAACACAGCCTCATTGCCAGCCACTCTGGCCCAAATGTTATGAGGCTGCAAGAACAAAGAAAAGTCAGAGGAAGAGAAAGAAACCAGAGCTTATTACAACTTAAAAAAACACACACACACGAGGTTGCATGGCAGCTGCATTTAATTTCAGCAACAAAAGCAATGACCTCACATCATAGTGTGGGAAAATGGAAAAGAAAGTAGACAAACCACATAGCAGAAGACTGATAAGCCACAAATGGTGGAGCCTTCTGGGGAAGTAAGACAGGCTCAACTTTGCACACAGTGCAAGTAGATGGGCTCTTGGAATCCAGGGACAGTCTTCTGCTACAAGTTTCTCTCTGTAGCAACTGAAAAATTCAATCCCGGTTCCTTCTACAAATAAGGTCTGTGATTGACTCTCTGGTTCTGACTTCAAAGCCTAATGTTCAATAGTTGCTGTCCCTTTACACACTTTATTTGTCCTCACTGTTATAAATGTCTGCCCCATGAGGTCAATGCCTCTTCTAACCTCCACAGTCCTCCAAATTGCTAAGTCTCCTCAGCCAGGTAGCTGGTCTCTAACAGGCTGCCTTAATTATAAATGTCTGCACACATTACAGAGGAAAAAGCTCCTAATCAGCATCCAAAAGGGACTCTTGGTAGAACATGTAGATTGTCATTTCTCAAAGTGTGTTTCACGGAACACTAGCCCCATCCATGTTCCTGAGAAGGCGACAATCCTTTGTATTTGTTTGGGAAGCACCGCCAATTATATTCCCCTTCTGGGAAGTTCACAGTGCGTGTTAGCTCTATGAAGTCTCTGAGAAGCCCTGCAATGAAAAAATCTATTTAAATTCATTTAATTCAGTGTTCCCTTTAATTCCAGAACTCATCCTTTTGGCATAACATGTACTAACATCCCCTGGGAATAGCCTGTGGTAGATTTATCGGAGAATAGAAATTTTCTGAAGACCTTAAATCTTCCAGATTGGAGGTACCAGGAAATCAATGACTCTTGGTAAAAGAATAATGTTAAGAATGGTATTTGTGCTGCTTCCTTCAAGGACAGTGGAAAAAGTGGGCCTCATGGAGTTGGAGAACTCTTGGAGAAGTGGGGAAACTCACGGGCAGGACTTCCAGAGGGAGGCTTGGTTGTATTTCCCAGGACCCTTGCTCTGGGAGAATCCTAAACCAGTGAAAGGTCATAGCTTCAGCTAACTTAACACTGTGACAGGTCTTTAGACCATTGCATTTTCTTCCACTGAAGTATATTTGCTTGTCTGGAACCTAAGGCCCTATTTTAGTCATCTAGTGCTGCCATAGCAGAAACACCACAAGTGGATGGCTTTTAACAGGTAAATTTTATTCTGTCACAGTCGGGTAGGTTACAAGTCCAAATTCAAGGCATCAGCTCCTGGGGAAGTCTCTCTGTTGGCTCGAGAGGAAGGTCCTTGATGTCAGTGTTCCCCTGGACTGGGCACTCTGCTCCCAACACTGCTTCTTGGTGGCATGAGATCCCCAAATCTCTCTGCTAGCTTCTTTCTTTTATATCCCAAGAGGTTGCCTCAAGACACAATACAATCCTGCAAGCTGAGTCCTGCTCCACAACACACTACTCCACATCCTCCCTCATTAACACCACAGAAGCAGGGCTTACAACATGAAAGAACATCACACAATACTGGAAATTGTGACCGAGTCGAATTGCTACATATGTTTTTTAGGGGACACAATTCAAAATAAAATTTATTTACCAAAAAATGCCTTTGTCTTTTTTTTAACACTTTCAACATGTACAATTGATTGATACTGATTACATTCTTCAAGTTAGTTAGCCATGTTCACCCTCCTTTTCTGAGTTGTTGCCCTCTCATTAGCATAAACTCACTGCCCGTTAAGCTTCCTACCCAATCCTTCCAGTTGCTGCTGTCAGCTTCATCCCATACAAAAAAAAACCATTGCTGTCAATTCAATTCTGATTTATAGCGACCTTGATAGGACACAGTAGAACTGCCCAGTAGAGTTTCCAAGGAGCACCTGGTAGATTTAAGCTGCAGACTTTTTGGCCAGCAGCTGTAGCACTTCACCACTGTGCCACCAAGGTTTCCTGACCCCATATAGATACTTCTTAAAACAGCAGAATGCTCAAGCCAGACCTTTTCACTAGTGAAGCTAAACAATTTTTTGGTTTTAACATGACTCCAGGGGATATTTTTGTCCAAGATTCAAAGGTTATCTCAGGGCCATAGTTTCAGGGATTCATTCACTCTTTGTGGCTCCAGAAAACCTACAGTCCAAGAGAATTTGAAATTCTGTTCTGCATTTTCCCCTTCTTGATCAGGATTCTTCTATGGAATCTTTGATCAAAATGTTCAGCAGTGGTAGCCAGACACCATCCAGTCCTTCTGGTCTCCTGGCAAGGGAAGCAGTTGTTCATGGGGTAACTAGCTACACCTTCCATGTCCTCCTCCTATTCCTGACTCTCCTCCTTCTCCTATTGCTCCAAGTGAGTAGAAACCAATTATTGTGCCTTAGATGTTTGCTTGCAAAGTTTTAAGGTCCCAGGTACTACCTAAACTAAGAAACAGAAAAGGAGCATGAAACATTTTACTGGGCAAATTAAATAGGATGTTTCCTGAAAGCATGACCTGATACTTCCAAACCAGGGAACCATGAGGCATCTGGTTAAAAGTAAGCAGCCTTAGCAACTACTCTTTCTTTTTTTTGTCATCGTTGTAAATATTATCTAGCAAACAACTTGTGGCAATTCAAGTTTTATAGGTATACAACATAGTGACTGCAACTACAATAATAGGCTGTCTGCAGCTCTGTCTTTAATCAACATGTTTTCCCGTCGCTGTTAACTTTCTTTTCTCCCTCCTTCCTGTCACTTGTAACCATTAATAAAATTTGGTTTCTATACATTTGCCTTTTTTTTGTCTTTTTATATAATATAATGAGGTCACACAATATTTGTCCTTTTGTGACTGGCTTGTTTCACTTTGTGTAATGTTTTCAAGTTTCAGCTATGCTATAGTGTGTATTAAGACTTCATTTTTCCTACTGGTTGAAAAGTATTCCATGGTATGGATGTAACATATTTTGTTTATCCATTGAGCTGTTGATGGGCAGTTGACTGTTTCCATCTTTTGACTGTTGTGAATAGCGCTACAATGAACACTGGTGTAAAGTTCTCTTTTGGAGTCTCTGCTTTCAGGTCTTTTGAATATACACCTAGGAGTATATATGTTAGCTCTATTTTTATTTTGTGAGGGGCTGCCACACTGTTTTCCACAATTGCTGTACCAGTTTGTATTCCTAACAGCGATCAAAGTGCTCCCATTTTACCACACACTTACCAGCATTTTTTATTTTTTATTTATCAATTTAGTCTTAGCCACCACATGTGCATCAATTTGTTTTACTTTTGTGGTTTGCATGTTGCTTGTAATACTGAGAGCTTTGCCACCGGTGTATCAAATACTAGCAGGGTCACCTTGGTGGAGTTTCAGCTGAACTTCCAAACTAAGACTATGGAGAAGGACATGGCAGTCTACTTCTGAAAGAATTGGCCAGTGAAAGTTTTTCAAATAGCAGTGGAACATTGTTTGATAATGCCAGAAGATGAGCCCCTCAGGTGGGAAGGCACTCAAAAGATGACTGGGAATCAGCTGCCTCTTCAAAGTAGAGCTGACCTTAGTGATGTGACCTTGATTTTCTGATGGGGTACTCCTCATAATGAGAAGAAACAGTTGCAAACATCCACTAATAATCAGAACAAGGAATGTACCAAGAATGAATCTAAGAAAATTAGAAGCTGTAAAAAATGAAATGGAATGCATAAACAGCAATATCCTAGATATTTGTGAGCTGAAATGGACTGGGACTGGCCATTTTCATATAGTCTGTTATACCAGGAATGATAAAGAGTAATAACATGGCTTTCATCTTCAAAAAGAACATTTTAAGATCATTTCTGAAGTATAGCACTGTCAGTGATGGAATAATATCCACATGCCCATAAGGAAGATTGGTTAATACAACATTATTCAAACGGACCCACCAACCACTATGGCTAAAGATGAAGACATTGAAGATTTTTACCAACTTCTGCAACCTGGAATGGATCAAACGTGCAATCATGGTGCATTGATAATTACTGGCAATTGGAATGGGAAAGGTGGAGAACAGAAGGATTTGTAGTTGGAAAATATGGCCGTGGTGACAGAAATAATACCAGACACAGCATGACAGAAATTTGCAAGGTCACAGACCTCTTAACTGCAAATACATTGTTTTCAACAACATAAATGGCAACTATACACATGGACTTCTGCATATAGAATACACAGGAATGAAACTGAATATATCCATAGTAAGAGATGACAGAAAAGCTCAATATCATCAGTCAGAACAAGGCTAGGAGTCAATTGTGAAACAGAAAATCAGTTGTTCACATGCAAGTTCATACTGAAGAAGAAGGAAACTAGCATAAGTTCATGAAAGCCAAAGTATGACCTTGATTATATCCCACTTGAATTTAGAGACTCGTTCAAGAGTAGACTTGACACACTGAACACTAACGACTAGAGATGAGACAATTTGTGGAATGACATCAAGGACATCATACATGAAGAAAGCAGAATGTTGTTAAAAAGATAAAAGAGAAGACCAAAATGGATGTCAGAAGTGACTCTAAAAGTTGCTCTTGAACTTAGAGTAGCTAAAGCAAAAGGAAGAAACAAAGGAACAGACCTAAGCAGAAGATTTCAAAGGGTGGCTTGGGAAGTCAAAGTACTTATGATGAAATGTACAAAGATCAGGAGATAGAAAAACAACAGAGAAGAACATATTTGGCATTTCTCAAGCTGAAAGAACTTAACAGAGAACTCAAGTTGCAATACTGAAGAATTCTGTGGGGAAAATATTAAACAATGCAGGAAGCATCAAAAGCAGATGGAAGGATACATACAGTTGACATCTGACCATTTCAGCAGGTAACATGTGATCAAAAACTGATGTTACTGAAGGAAGACATCCAAGCTGTGCTGAAGGCACTGGCAAAAAACACATTTCTAGGAATTGACAGAATCCCAAAGCCATGTGGTGCTGAAGCGCTCACTTGTCTATGCCAAAAAATTTGAAAGACAGCTAGCTGGCCATCTGACTGGCCCATTCCAAAAAAAGGTGATCCAGCAGAACGGGAAAATTATTGAACAATATCATTAATATCACACACAAGTAAAAGCTTGCTGGAGGTTATTCAAAAGTAGTTGTAGTCGTACAGGTGC
The DNA here is from genome assembly GCA_028571685.1 of Heterohyrax brucei. NCBI lineage: Eukaryota > Metazoa > Chordata > Mammalia > Hyracoidea > Procaviidae > Heterohyrax > Heterohyrax brucei. The sequence continues at coordinate 44,089,072 of CM053164.1, forward strand.
CTGCCAGAAATTCATGCAGAAGTCGGAAGAAGTTATGGAATAAAGGATATCATTGCTAAAGTCAGAAGGGTCCTGGCTGAAAGCACAGAATACCAGGAAGAAGTTTGCCTGTGTTTTATGGACTATGCAAAGGCATTCCACTGCATGGATCATAACAAATTATGAATAACATTGCAAAGAATGGGGATTCCAGTACACAAGGAACCTGTGCTTAGACCATGAGGCAGTTGTTTGAACAGATCAAAGTGATATCGTGTGGTTTAAAGTCAAGAAAGATGTGTGCCAGAGTTGTATCCTTTCACTACACCTACTCAATCTAGAATCAGAGCAAATAATCTAAGAATCTGGACTATATGCAGAAGAACTCAGCATCAGGACTGGAGGAGGACTCATTAACAACTCCTGCTTGCTGAAAGTGAAGAAGACTTGAAGCACTGAACTGATGAATATCAAAGACCTTAGCCTTCAGTATGGACTATACTGCAACATTAAGAAAATAAAAATTCTCATAACTGGACCAATAATCAATATCATGATAAACAGAGAAAAGATTGAAGTTGTCAAAGAATTCATTTTACTTGGATCCACAGTTAACACCAATGGAAGCAGCAGTCAAGAAATCAGAAGATTTGCATTAGGCAAATCTGTTGTAAAAGCTCTCTTCAAAGTGTTACAAAGCAAAGATGTTACTTTAAGGACTAAGGCATGCCTCACCTGAGCTATGGTATTTTTAATCATCTCATATGCATGTAAAAGCTGGACAGTGAATAAGAAAGACTGAAGAAGAATTGATGCCTTTGAATAAAGATGTTGGTGAGGAATATTAAGTATACCATGGACTTCCAGAAGAAGGAACAACTCTGTCTTGGAAGAAGTAGGTCCAGAATTCTCCTTGGAAGCAAGGATGGCAAGACTTTGTCCCACGTACTCTGGACATGTTATTAAGAGCGACCAATCCCTGGGGAAGGAGATCTTACTTGATAAAGTAAGGATCAATGAAAAAGAGGAAGACTCTCGAGATGAGGGTGTTTCTGACATAGTGGCTGAAACAATAAGCTCAAGTATAACAATGATTGTGAGGATGGCACCAGAGAGGGCAGTGTTCGTATATAGGGTTGCTGAGAGTAGGAACTGACTTGATGGCACCTAACAACAACAAAAACAACAATCCTAGTGGTAATGAAATGACACCTCGTTGTGGTTTTGATTTGCATCTCTCTGATACCTAATGATGGTTAAACATCTTTTCCTGTGTTCGGTGGCCATTTAAATATCCTCTTTGGTGAAATGTCAGTTTAAGTCCTTTGCTCAGTTAATCATTGGGTTAGTTGTGTTTTTGTTGTTTTATATATATTTTGATTGTTAGATTCTTGTTGGATAAATGGTTTCTGAAGACGTTCTCCCGCTCAGTAACTTGTCTTCGCTTTTTTGGTGAAGTGTTTTGATGAACAAAAGTTTTTAAGTTTTATAAGGTCTCGTTTACTTGAATTGTCTTTCTCTGTTTGTGACTTTGTTAATATATTAGATAATCCACTGTTGAAAGCTAGGCCTGAAAGCATTGTCCCTGCTAGCTTTTCTAAGAATTTTATGGTTTTAGTTTGTACATTTAGGCTCTTAATCCATTTTGAATTTGTTTTTGTGTACGGTGTGAGGCATATATCCTGTTTTACTTTTTTGCATATGGAAATCCAATTTTCCCAACACCTTTCATGAAGAGATTCTTCTTCCCTCATCACCCTTGTCAAAATCAGTTAACCATAGATGTGTCAGTTTATTTCTAGACTCAGTTCTATTCTGGAGAATGATCCATGTACATTGGGAAAAAACTATACTCGTCTGGTGTTGGGTGCAATGTGCTGTGTATATCAGTGAGGTTAAGTTGGTTGATTGTGGCATTTAGATCTTCCACATCTGTACTGAGTTTTTTGGATGTTCTGTTCTTCATGGGAAATGGTGTGTTGAAGTCTCCTACTGTCTATTTCTGTATTCAGTGTGATTAGAGTTTGTTTTATGTATTTGGATCCGACTCGACAGCACTTGGCTTGGCTTTATGTATTTAGAGCTCTGTCATTGAATGTGTAAATATTTAATTTTTAAGTACATATTTATACTTATTTTTATTTTACCTGGATCCACAGTTAACACTGATGGAAGCAGCAGTCAAATCTGTTGTAAAAGATCTCTTTAAAGTGTTAAAAAGCAAAGATGTCACTTTAAGGCTTAAGGACTAATATAAATAAATATTAAATGTTTAATATGGTTATGTCTTCTTTAATCATTATCTAGTGACCTTCCATATCCAATGTGGTAGATTTTACTTTAAACTCTATTTTATCAGAAATTAACATTGCCATTCCTGCTCTTTTTTGAATGTTTTTTGGCAACTTGTTATATTTTTTTTCCATCCTTTGAGTTTTTGTTTGTGCCTTTAAGCCTAAGGTGTATCTCCCGTGGGCAGGATATAGATGAATCATGGTTTTTTTTAATCCAGTCTTCCACTCTCTGTCTCTTTATTGGTGCATTTAGTCCATTTAATTATTGATAGATTTGAGTTTAATGATGTCATTTTGGTGTCTTTTTGTGTGTGTTGTAAACAATTCCTTTATTTCACTTAATTTTCTGTGCTGAGTCGTTTTCCCTTATGTGTTTTCATCTTTTTCAATTGTTGGTGATTTTGTTTTTGCTGGGACTTCATGTTTTTCTTGTTTTTTATTTTGATGTGTAGGATTGACAGTTTCTTTTGCGGTTACCTTAGTATTTACCTCTATTTTTCTAAATTTAAACCAGTCTTTAATTTCTTTGTATTGCCTTGACTTCCCTCCACATGAAGAATCTTTGACTACATTTTTTTAAGTTCCCCTTTTTTTGTTATAATATTTACATAATGACATTTCTGTTTCCCTGTTTTCATTGTTTCGTCTTTGATTTATTTTTATGATGTCCTATTTGGGTCAATGTCCAGTTGCTCTGTTCTGTGTTCTAGTCTTAGGTTGTTATCAGATGTTACTGATTTTCTAACTGAAGGATTCCTTTAGTATTTCTTGCAATTTTGGTTTGGTTTTTACAAATTCCCTACATTTCTGTTTATGTGGAAATATTCTAATTTTGCCATCATATTTGAGAGACAATTTTGCTGAACATTTAATTCTTGGGTGGCAATTCTTTTCCTTAATGGCTTTGCATATGTCATCCCATTGCCTTCTTGCTTGCATGGTTTCTTCTGCATAGTCCAAGTTTAGTCTATTGACTCACCTTTGTAGATTATTTTTCACTTACCGCTAGCCGCTTTTAAAATTGTCTTCTTTAGTTTTGGGAACTTTGATTATAATATGCTTTAGTTTTTTTCTTTTGAGATCTATTTTGTATGGAGTTCAAAGAGTGTCTTGGATAATTATCTTCTCATGTTTCATGTCAGGGAAGTTTTCTGTCAACAAATATTTGACAATTCTCTCTGTATTTTCTGTTTTATCCCTGTCTTCTAGTACTCCAAACAGTTATATTATTCCTCTTGATAGAGTCCTACATAATTCTTAGTATTTGTTGATTTTTTTTTAATTCTGCTTTTCCTCAAATATGTTGGTGTCACATGCCTTATCTTCAGTCTCATTAGTTTGATCTTCTCTTGCCTCCATTCTGCTCCTTTGACTTTCTACTGAGTTGTTTAATTCTGTAATTTTATTAATTTTCTGAATTTCTAGTTTCTGTCTCTGCATGCTTTCTTGTAGCCTGTTCAATTTGTCATTATGTATTATGCTCCGCTGCATTTTGCCTCATCTCCTTCCTGATGTCTTGAAAAGTCTTAAACGTTAATCTTTTGTACTCTACATCTGATAATTCCAGAAAGTTCTCTTCATCTGAAAAATTTTTTTATTGCTTTGGGAACTTTCTGAAGCCATCATGGTCTCTGTCTAAGTGATTAGGAATTAACTGTTATCTGCCAGTCATCAGTAAGTTTTTGTGTTTATTTTATGTTTACTATGTTCTAGCTTCTTTTATTATCTTGTTTGGAAATGTCCAAATAGGCTCATCATGTGTGCAAGTTTGGTTATTGATGCCTTTGAAGCTCTACTGCCCTGTCACCAGGTGGTTAGAGCTGTTACTAGACATGTGAGCCCAAGAGTCCATTTACTTTTCTTGTATGGATTCAGCTGAAGTATCTAGATAATTACTTATCAAGTGTGTGGTGTAGGTTCTCCTCTATTGTCCTAGATTGTCAGGGGTGATTGGTGTAAGCACAACAGGTTTCTGGCTACAGTTGCTGAAAAAAGCAGGGAGCCAACAGCCATTCTTGAGGGTCTGGGAAGACAGTGTGTCCTCTTATGTCTGGATCTAGGTGAAGGAATTGTTTCTGGCCTGAATTTCTGGCTCAGAGGAGTCAGTATATTTCCCCCCTTTCACTCAGTTTGTTCAACTGTTACTTCTCCAAGTCTTGGAGGATAGTTCAGGGTGGGTTTAAGGAGTCCTACTTCCAGCTCAGTTAACGGCATCAGACTCCAGAGCCAGGTTCACTGCAGAGAAGGGAGGGGCAAGCAGCTGGAGAAGGGAAAGAGGTTTATCCTAAGGAAAGATTTAGATCCATGCACGGCAGGTAAGAAGCAAACCACTTAGCCTTTGATGATCTGTTGCTATTTTTCACTGGTCCTGGACATGTGAGTGGATTCTCCAGTCAGTTTCTCCTATTGAGGAGAACATCTTTCAACTGCTACCACTCTCCTCACCACCCTGACTGCAACCAATTCCTTACAGGTCACATCTGACCAGTCTTAGGTACTTCTGAACCTACTCCCCATTCCCTGTTGCTCAGTCTGATTTCTCAGCCTTCCCTTTCGATGTTCTGGGGCTCTTAGAATATCATATGTAATCAATTCATAAGTTCTTTTGGATCTTTGTTGTTAGAGGGTCACAGAAAGTGTCTGACTTCCACCATTTTGGCCCCACCCACTAGATTCTCAATTCTTGTTCATTGTTTTATTCAACTATTGTACCAGTACCATGCTATTTTGATTGTTCTACCTGTATAGTGTATTTTACATTCATGAAGTATGAGTTCTCCTACTTCTCTCTTTCAAAATAACTTTGGTTATTCAGCAACTCTTGCTATTCTGTATTAAGTTGAAGACTGTTTTTTCTATTTCTTTAAAGAAGGCTCTTGGAACTTTGATCAGGATTGCATTGAATCTATGTACCGTTTTGGGTAGTGTTGACATACAAACTATATTAAGTTTTCCATCCATGAACACAGAATATCTTTCCTTTCATCTAAGTCTTCATTAATCTCTTTCAGCAGTTTTTATTGTCTAAGTCCTTTACATCTCTAGTTAGATGTATTCCTAGGTGTTTTGTTTTCTTGGATGCTGTTGTAAATGGAATTGTTTCCCTAATTTCCCTTTCAGATTTCTCATTGCTAGAATACAGAAATCCAACTGATTTTTGTTTGTTGACTTTATACCCTGCAACTTTGCTTATCTTTTAATTAGTTCAGTATCACTTTACTGAAACTCCTTCAACAAATGTCTATTGTGCATCTATTAAGTATGTCTTATTGCACTGTGAGTGTCAACAAATAAACAATGCTCAGCCATTGAGCTCAATTGTAATATAAATTACATTAATATGAAGGGCCTAGTGTAGAGTAGCTGTTTGGTTGGTTGATTTTCTTTCATGTTTCACATAGTTCTAAGTAAAATAAAGGCTTAACTAATCTATCCCCCCCACACACACCACTTTTTCTTTAATCTTCTCATTTCTTCCCCAAATTTTCACTTTAAATTGTGTTAGGGAGAGATTTTTATGGCATGTTGGTCTTGATCAGTCACCGGACCTTTGTTTTAGAACAAAAATGCCTTTAGACAAGAAATTAGACTAGAAAGCCCTTGATGTGTGTATTTTATTTATGTTTCTATGCTCATTGAAGAGGAAAACCAGGTAAAATTAGAGTATAGCAATTAGAGTAGGCATATGGATTTATAACTTCCTCTCAAGTGTAAAATGTCCTGATTGAACACCTGTGATAATTTAAGTAGTGTGTCAACTTGGCTGAGCCATGATTCTCAGTAGTTTAGCAGTTATGTAACGATGTATTTGGTCAGTTATATAATGATGTAATTTGGAAATTGTATAACAATTTAGTCATCTTTAATGATGAAATCTGAAGTGATCAGTTAATCAGTTGTAAAGAGAATTTTCTCAGGGGACTGGTTTCCAATATATATATGGACAATCCGGCAAAAATCACTTGCTTGCTCTGGATCCTGTATCTGGCTCATCATCATTTGACCTCCAGTTCTTGGGATTTGAGCCAGCAGCCTGCTATGTTGCCTGCTGATCTTGGGATTTGTTAGCCTCTTGAGGTCCATGAGCCAGCAGCCTGCTATCTTACCTGCTGATCTTGGGTTCATCAGCCCCTGCAGTTACATGAGATAGAAGAAGCTCCAGCCTGATGCATGGCCAAGACTAGGGGCTTGCAAGCCTCTACAACTGTAGGAGCCATCTGTTGAAATAAGTTTCTCTCTCTCTGTCTCTCTCATAGGATTAGGGTGCCCAAGATCTATTTCCCATCTCTTCTAAAAGAAGCATTTAAATAAGCTCACAAAATTAACATATATATAACAGCAAAACACTATAACCATGAGAGGGCAGATAAAGTCACTATGTCTATCTCTCTGTGTATATATATGTGTGTGTGTGTGTGTGTGTGTGTGTGTTATATATACACATGTCATTGGTTTTGCTTCACGGTACCTTTAGTCCAAAGAAGAAGGAGTGGAAAATAGATAATGGTGTAGCTTTGTGCAGAGTTGGAGAAGAACTGGAAGCTCAAACAAATGACCAGCTGCTGGCCAAATTATATTCAGGGATTTGATGAGGAAGTCCGGGGAAGGTAACTGAGTGAGATGGAGGGCAATGTTTAGTGGAGCTTCTTTCTCTTCACTGAGTGAAGGCCGCTTGCTAAGGCTTTGACTTAAGCTCTTTACCACCCTGGTGTAAAATACAACTTCAGCCTAAATACTCCTTGAATAAAGGACAACCCTGATTCTAGTTCATCACTTACCCTTTGAGAAGTCTTTATTGGTAGGCTGGATACCAAGATGCTGTTCTCAAAATCTAGGGGCCTGTAAGGATATGCTTTGATTAAGGAGGGAAGTACAGAAGAAAAATATAGGTAAATACAGTATGTCTCAAATATTAGAACCGGTTAGCATAGAAATATTTTTCTGTCTTGTGCATGAAGGTGTCTAGTTTCAGTTATGAAGAAAAATGGAACATTTAAGAGCGTGTCCTGAAGTTCGATTGAGAACCTTCATACTTGAGTACATTAGATGAGACTAAAACAGGCAGTGAGGCCATTTCCTGAAACTTTTGGTGGAACTGCACTTGACCACTGGACAGAGGAGAGCGTACCTATTCTTGAAAGGTTTCCTACTCAAGCACTGTGATTTTTAGTAAGGTGGAAACCCTGGAGGCATAGTGGTTAAATATTATGGCTGCTAACCAAAAAACTCAGCAGTTAAAACTTACCAAATGCTCCTTGGAAACCCTATGGGGGCTGTTCTAACCTGTCCTGTAGGGTTGCTGTGATTTGGAATCAACTTGATGGCAATGAGTTTGGTGTTTTCGTTTTTAGCAAGGTAGTTGACCCCTGTGTCCCTTGGTTTGCTACTCCGTAGTTTGCAGATAGCTGTGTGGTTAGGGGATATGAGATAACCACTGATGTGTATCTAGTTCAAGGCTGGGCACACAATACATACTTAGCTAGTGTTTCTTCCTCCTGATTTAGTGGATGGATTTGTGGGGGGATCCAACCCCTAGGGAAACATACATTTTTCTCAGGATTCCTCAAAAGAGAAATAGACTTGGCACATCTTCTTGTCATGGACACTGAAAAAGATAGGTCTGCTTTTTATGAAGACAATGTATTGATTCAATCTCTCTCATTCTTCTTTCCCTTTCTCCCCATCTCCCACCCCCATCTCACTCTTTCTGGCTTCCTGGCTTCCTTACTGACTACAGTGCAGGAGGGGACGGCTCCCTAAGGAATGTGACCACATTACCTAGTAAGTAAACATAGTGGCTTGAGTCTGTCTACTAGCTCCATCCAATCCCTAGGCTTCCTGAGAGTCCTTCCCAGCTGAGAAATGAGTAAGTAGCATCTCTATTGTGAACTGCCACTGAAGTAGAAAGAGAACCTCAGGACAGGCAGCCAAGGGAAATAGGAGGGAAGAGTGGAACAAACACTGAATTTTGAACCAGGAAACCCAGGTTTAAACCCTTGCTCTTCTACAAGCTTACTAGGAAACTAGGACAAGTTACCTAATGTTCTGAGCCTTGGGTTTCCTCAATTGTAGCAGTTTCCTCAGCTGGCTCAGGGAATTGCTAAAGCAATGAAATAAGGTAGTATTCACTGCACTGTGAACTGTACAGTGTGAAAAAAACAAACAAACCAGGAAACCAGGTTGAGGGGGTAGGAGGGATGCTTGCTGCCTTGGCCCAAACCACTCTTGGATAGCTCATCCTCAACTCAGGGAGGACCCACCTGCCCTACCTGCTTCTCCTTTCAGCTTCTCCTCAGTCAGCATGGGGATGAGAATGCAGCTCATTTGGGGAAACTTGAACCCCACAGAATTAGAGAAGATACCCTGGCCTCTGGACTAAGCTCTCTGTGGCCTTCTAACCCCGTCTCTTCCAGATATCCTTCGAGAATTTAATGGAAATCTCACAGGCTATGCAGTGGGCACAGGTGATGCCAGTGACACAAATGCATTCCTCAATCAGGCTGTTCCTGGAGCAAAGGCTGAGTATGGCATTTGTGGAGTGGGCTCTGGGATGGGGCGAAGGAGGGACATAGCCCCTTCTACCATAATTAAGCCGACCTCTGTGTGCAAGAGGGAGGTTTACCCATTAGCAGAAATGACTTCAGAGGATCTCTGTCTGCCCTTTTACTTAGGGACTCCTGCAACTGAAGCTAGAGAGACTATTGCTGTAGGAGGGTGTAAGATCCCTAGAGGCTGAACTCCTGGCCTTGCTTTCATGTGAAGCATGACAGCATGATCTAATAATTGGGCTTACTGACCAACATTATCTATTTTTAAAACTTAACCGTGGTATAACATTGCTAGAGAAATTCATTTTCCCTAGAGCCTTGAAAGTGACAATTGCCCAAAAAGATCACAGAGGGGAGCCAAAGGGATGGCAACCTACCATGTCCAGCTTTAGAGAACTCAGGGGCAGCATGTCCTGGCCCTCACCTTGTGATGGAACTGAGAACAAGTGAAACAGGGGCGCACAGAACAGCACAGCCTTCCTAGACAAGCTCCAGTGGGGCCCCTACCCTGTTCTGAGAGGCCCTCCAGCCTCAGTCTCCTAACTTCGTTACATGCCAGCTTCTTGCTCTGACTCACACCCTTGTAACTGACAGGCCTGACCCTTAGACATGTTCGCTTGGCCTGAGAAGTAATAGAAACAGTAGAGGACAGATGATCCCACCACAATGTCCCCAAGATCACTGTGCTGCACGTCCATCACATTCCAGGTCTAATAACCGGGCCCAAACTCATGAGGAATCAGAGTGCCCAAGACCTATGCCTCTCATGGGTTATAAACACAGGCACTTGTACAGTGTGTATCTATTTCCTACCACTTCTAAAAGAAGCATTTACATAAGTTCACAAAAAATTAACATATATGTAACAGAAAAATCACAACCATTAGAAGAAAAAAAGAGAGGAAGCAACTATGTCAATATGAGCGCTGTTACAGTTAACTGAGCTTGAGCAACAGACACTCAGTTCCTGGCAGCCAAGGTTAAAAAAAAAAAAAGCATCCTAAAACTTCCACAGATCTGACTGAGGATGTATATAAGTCCTTCAAAAAAAAAGACTAAGAGTTTCCTGGCCCAGGATCCTAAAAGAAAGTGTGCATGTGGAGTTCTAGACAGGAGACCAGGAGCGGCAAACCTAAGTGCAGCACCCTGATCACAGCTTCAGAGCGAACACACACTGGTTTTTCAAATGAGAATTTGCTGCACTAACTCTCCAGAGACAGAGAGGACCAGCATGCGGCTCCTCGTCTCTGAGCCTGGGGTCTCTGCCAGCTCCCGCAGCAGAGATGCTGCCAGGAAGCCTCCAGTCCAGATCCTGGGAGGAAAACTCTGGGCATGGTGCTTCCTCAGCAAAGGCCTCATTTCCTCTCCTTCTCAGGGAACTTGCACAGCAAGTCCAGACTCTGGTGCAGAGGATGAAAAACGACTATGTGAGTCAGATTTATGTTTGCTTATAAAAATTAATTTTCTCACCCGTTAGGCTCGTCCCCAAATGGAATGTCTGCCACAAGAAGCAGTGCACTCCCTGTCACTAGAGGCAGTCTAGTAGAGACAGACAGCCCACTATGGGAGGCTCTGTGGAGAAGATGATGTCATTGGAGAGAGGATTGCTGCTGGTCACAGTGACCTGGAAAGTCTCTCCTGATGCCAAGATTCTGTGGTCTATAAATGAACTTTTAAAATTCCTTCAACTGTGAGGTTCTGAACCTAGTATTCTAAGAGGCAAGGAAGTTGGAGAAGGAGGGTTGGACGGACTAGAAATGGGAAGTTTTGCTTGTTTGTTGGAAATTATCAAGCATTCTCTTCCCTCTATGTAGAGAGTAAATTTCCACGAAGACTGGAAGGTCATCACTGTGCTGATTGGTGGCCATGATCTCTGCGACTACTGCACAGATTCGGTAAAAGGAGGTGGGGCAGTGCCCACTCCTTGCTCCTGACTTTATACAACAGGCTCTGGAGGTACTGTCTCAGAATAGTTGCTAGACTGATCCCGGGATTATTCAGCTGTACCTATGTGTGCCACGATCTCCAGGTCTCTTGCTCCTCCTTCATATCCCAGGTTCTAAGAGGTGGCAGGTACATGGTCCTTCTATAACCTACTCTTAGAATTTCTGAGAATCCAGAAAGAGAAGAAACTGTAGAGCCCAATCAATTGGAAGGAGGACCGTCTACTTTCTTTTCTAAACTAAAGGTCTAGTCTTCTGGTGGGCCTAGTTTTAACAACATGGAGTTCATCTCAGGTTCACCTCAGATTCATTTCAGGTTCATCTCAGATTCTGACAGCTGTTCAAAGCTGAAGGCTAGAGGGAGAACAAGTTTGTGGGGCTGGAGTCAGAAAAAAAGCTTTCCATTGCCCCACTGCCCACCTGCCCTAACCAGCTCCTCCCCTTCCCCCCACCTCTTCTAGAATCTGTATTCTGCAGCCAACTTTTTTGACCATCTCCGCAATGCCTTGGACATCTTACACAGAGAGGTAGGTGGGAGGCTTCTACAACCTGGGATTATCCCAGCATCTCAGCAGGCTGGGGAGAGAGCCAAGGGCATGGCTCCATCCCCTTCCAGAAGCTGAACCTTCCCTGAGGAGTGACAGCCCAGAGGGATCTAAGACTTGAAGAAGGGAGGCAGTGTGTGATCTATTAGGAACAGCACCCTCACCCAGGATGTTCCCTGGTGGCAGCAGCTGATTGGAAGCTCCTCTCTGTTAGCCCCAGGCTAGCCACTGCATTCCATCCAAGCCATAGCATTAGGCTAGAGCAAGGCCCTCTCTGGTCCTGTACCCAGCAGCATGTCCTCTCCCCATCCTCTGAAAAGGACAGAATGCTTTGACTGCCCTGGAGGGAACATTGACTGCCAGTGGCTTCTCCAGTGTCTGATTCCCCACTTACTCAGTGGATTTAGGTCAGGCTGGACTAGAGGGAAATGGTCAAGGGCCAAAGTCTAGGCTAACAGGCAGGTTACCAGTCTCACCGGGTTTAAAGCGAACATTTTGGGGCTCACTAAACGATAGCTGAACTGAGCTGAACTCTCAGCATTTAGACTGGATAGCCATATTCTCACTCCAGAAGGCATTGTTTACACTGCAGTCCATGTGGGTGGCACCGGGGGAGTTGTACAGTACCTGGCCTGCAGTGCCCTCCATGGGATCCCCAAGTAGATCCCATCCCACAGCTGCACTCAGGGGCATTGAGCAGAGTTTTAAAGGAGTGCACCAGCCAGTTGCCACATCTCAGGGTACTAAGGAGCTTGGAAAAGCAACCCTTGGAGCCCTCTCTCATCTGCGTCCTCACCCTTAGGTGCCCAGAGCCCTAGTCAACCTCGTGGACTTCATGAGCCCCAGTGTCATACGGCAGGTGTTCCTGGGAAACCCAGACAAGTGCCCAGTGCAGCAGGCCAGGTATGCAGGTGGTAGCTACCCCAGGGGGACAGGCACTTACCCTGGTCTGGCTAACACGTGGCAGTGACTCCTAGGGGGTCTTCATGTCTTATCCATCTGTGTGTCCAAATCTGTAGAGAGGAGTCTGTGCCAGGACCACCCTTCCTTCCTGGAAGTCTGAGCCATGACCCCTCACCTTCTTACCCAACCTGAAGGTGGTTGGGAGGAACATCTGTGGTCCTGGGGGAGCCACAGGAGCAAGGTTAGGCTGGGACAAAGACTGGTGTCAGAGAGACAATGTAGCCCAGGCTGTGACAAGGGGCAACATAGACAGTATACACATCAAAATGTATCAGAAAGAAAGAAAATGTACTGGGAGATGAAACATAGAGTTCAGAATAGCACCAGTAGCTGCCTTTATAAGAAAGAAAGAGGTGCTGACCAGGGGTGAGACGGAGGAGGCGATGGCCACACCACAGGCAACTTCAAGCTGGGAACATTCTGTTTCTACAGCAGAGGTGGTAGGTACCTGGGTGTGTGTTTCATTATTCTTCATGCTTTGTACATATATTTATTTAACAGATAATTTTACAGCATGTGCTATGCTCGGGCACTGCTCTGAATGGTTTCACTATTTCTTCTCTCTTTAATACATGACGTATATTGTACAGGTAGGAAATACAATAAAAACCAAATAGTATACAGATAGTCACGAGGAAGGACCCTAGTGTGATCTGAGGAAATATATGAGGGCATGAGTGCCAAGGGACCCAAGATACTAGCTCAACGCCAAAAGATGCATTTTTATTTTAATTAAAGCTGAATTTTCACTGCCTGAGTTCATTCGCTTGCTGTAAGTTGTGGCAGGCCTCGCACCTGCAGCTCCCTGTTTGTACCGTGTTCGTATGAGATGATGTTCTCTCATACACCAGGTTCCTCCTGTGGCCCTTTATTCTGTACCCATGTCAGGCTGAAAACTTGTTCTTGGCATGTGTCCAACCTCACAGAGCTTATGCTCCTAAGCCTGTCTCAGCCAGGGCTCCTGGGAGCCGCCCTCTGTGAATCAAAAGCCAGTCCCCAACCAGAGCCAGGTCTCACAGCCGCAGGGGCTTCAGCTCTGGGTTCTTCTACCTCACCCTTTGCGCAGCATTCTCTGTAACTGTGTTCTGAGCCCACGGGAGAACTCTGAAGAGCTGACCAGATTGGAGTCTGTCACCCAGGCCTACCAGGTCAGTCCATAAAGGGACCTTTCCCCACCACTCACTTAGCACACAGCCCGGAACTCCCCCCGGGGAGCCCCACAGGTAAGGTGATAGCTGCTCCGGGATCCTGAGAGGAGACACCTACCCATCTGAGCCTTTCTACTGACCCACCCAGCTGAGGTGCCTCAGAGCCCAGGCTGGAGTCACCCCGATGGAATCTGGGTGACAAAGCCCACAGGGCCCAGCTGCCCTTGGCGGCTTAACTTGACATTTAGCCTGAAGAGGGCAGTAGCTTTGGATGCCCCAAAGGGCTGCTGTTCTCTCTCCCTACACCCTGGAATTCTAGTCACTACGCATGCCCCAGCCCTGTCCTTCCACCTCACCTCACCCTCTGACAGCCCAACGCCTCTACAGGAAAGAGGGACTGCCCGTTGTGCCCCTCTGGGGACGGCAAGGCTTTTATTCCTTGCCGGACTTCCTGCCTGACCTTCTGGAGCTTGCAGTCCACTAAAAACCAAAACACAGAAGTAACCCAACTTTCTTCCAATTCTCTGGAAAGAAATTTGCAGTCAAATGTGTTTGTGTTGGAGGCCTGGTGGCACAGTGGTTAAGAGCATGCTGACTGCCAGCTAGCCCTTCACATCCACCAGCCACTCCTTGGAAACCCTATAGGGCAGTTCTGTTCTGTCCTACACGGTCACTATGAGTTGGAATAGACTTGATGCCAATGGGTTTGAGGTGTTTTGGTTTGGGATTTGTGTTCTCAAGGGAAGGGCAGGGTCACCCCAGCCCCTGTCCAGGGAGATGGGGGCTGGGCTGTCACCGTGCTACCTGTTACTCTTGTCCCTGCCCTTGGTTTCCTGGCCCGCCCACAGCCTGTGCTGAAGGTGCCGTGTGTATCCCCAGAACAAGATGCGTGAGCTGGTCGAGTCAGGCCGCTATGACACACGGGAGAACTTCACTGTGGTTCTGCAGCCCTTCTTCCAAGACATTCAGCTCCCAGTCCTGGAGGTACACCCACTGGGCTCCGGGGGACAGCCCTCTGTGGCACCCTTGGGGGAGGAAATCCAAGGCCGAAATGCCAAGTGCTTCCATGAGAGCAGTGACAAAATGAGAAAGACACAGACAGGAAAGAGTTGCTTTCTAAATGCTGTTCTGGGGGTGCAGCCTCCTTGGACCTCCCCGGGGAAGGCTGATGTGTGAAAGTCATTATGACTGAGGACAGCCTCTGTTTCCTCAGGCACCTATTATGTGATTCCCATACACTAAATTGTCACAACCACCTCCTGTAACAGAGGCTCAAAAATGGGAAGTATCTTTCCCAAAGTCATACAGGTAATCAGAAGCAGCATATTTGGTAGAGGGTCAATGAAAATGAGGGAACCCTTCGATGAGACTGAGTGACATACTAGCCACAACACTGGACTCAGACATACTAATAATCGTGAAGACAGTGCCAGACCAGGCGACATTTTGTTCTGCTGTACAAGGACTGCCAACTGAGTTTGCAAACTCATCCTAGGAAAAAGTGCTACACACCTCACTGCTGAATATCCCTATGATCACCTTCAAAGTACTCCCTTGGGAAACTACGCACTGACACCACTGCCTTGTCCACCCCTCAAAGCAATTTTGGAACTATTTCTGGAATGGCCATCAGAGCTATCGTCATATTATTCTTGATTCCCTGAATTCATCAAAATGCCTTCCTTTTAATATTTACTTTATCTTTGGGTAAAGAAAAAAGTCATCAGGGCCCAAATCAGGGAAGTAGGTAGGGTGTCCCAATACAGTTATTTGTTTATTGGTTAAAAACTCCCTCACAGACATCTATACAATTAAGTTCATGAACTTGCCACTGTGCCACTGTGTGCAATGGCCATTCTAGAAAGAGCTCCAAAATTGCTTTGAAGGATGGGCTAGGTGCTAACACTGATGCATAGCTTCCCAAGGGGAGTACTTTAAAGGTGACTGTAGTGGTATTCAGCAATGAGCTATGTACACTTAGAATGATTAAGTGCATGGACTTAATTGTCAGTCACCACGAGTCAAAGCCAATTTGACCCACATGCACTCTCCCTCTGCACATGACTTTGCAGCTATAAAGGACGGTTCTGTGTGTTATGTGTTTGTAACCTGGCTGTGCTCTTGGCCTAACATGTCCACTCTGAACAGAAGAGATCTGTGAATCATCGGTGGTGTGGACTAGATTCTGTCTACCAAGGCCTCCGTCCTAAGGCCCTTTTCTAACTTCAGGGTAGTAGGAAGGAGACAAGCTTTGTGTACTTGAGTACATCAGGAAGGAAGAGGCTGGGGTCACGTGTCATGCTGCCCTGGTATTGGCTATGCCCAGGCTGGCCCCTAGGCTCAACCTAGATCCTCACCCCTGTCCTCAAGACCACAGGACTAGCTAGCTGAGCAAGCTGAAGTGACTTTTCCCAACTGGCTATCTAGATTTCCTCAGAAACAAGGATCTCCATTACCTCACCTCTGGCATAAGCCTAAAGGTTGGTAGTATGAAGCCACCCAGTGGCACCACAGAAAAAAGGTCTGGCGATACGCTTCTATAAAGATCACAGCCAAGACAACCCTATGGAGCTGCTCTGCTCTGCAACGCCTGGTGTTTCCCTGAGATGGCATCAGCTCGGTGGCAATGTGTTTGTTTTTCAGGGCACTATATGAAGTGTCTAGATATAAATATGGCACTTTTTGATTAATTAGAAGGAAATTGTAGAATCCGTGAGAGTCTGGGGGTTGAGACCACCTGAGGCTATCTGCTATGGGACTGCTCTGCTCTGCCTTGAGCTAAGTAGGCCCTGTGGAGGGCCAGCGCTCCAAGCACTCCCAGGGCAAGGAGGCACTGAATGGTTAGTCCCGGGGTTGGCCAAGCTGGACCCTTTGGACCAATAAGATCTTGAGGAAATGTTTCTCTCCTTCAGGATGGGCGCCTGGATACATCCTTCTTTGCCCCAGACTGCATCAACCCAAGTCAGAAATTCCACACCCAGCTCTCCAGGGCCCTTTGGGCCAATATGGTAAAATTAGCAGGTGTCCCTGTTTCACTGAGTTCTCATCTAGGGTACCACACCAGCCCATCTCCGCCCTGCAGAATAGAGGCTGGTCTGGGGCCTTGTTTTGCTAACAAGGATGACCAATTTGCAAAGTCTGTAGAATTTTAAATATGGAATCCTCCAGATTTTGCTAAGCCCAGGTTCAACTCCTCCATCTCCTCTGGATTTGTAACTGTGAAGAAGGGCTCTCTCCACGTGCATCTAAGGCAGAACCCTTGCATTTACTCCACATTTCCTGTCTCCCAACAACTGTGTGAGGCTGTTTAAGCCATGTTATCTCATATAAGCCTCTCAACAGGCCTGTAAGGGAAGCAGTTAGAATTTATGAGAAGCTGAATCCTAGAGAAGCTCAGAGACCAGCCCAGTGTCCCACAGTTGGCAACTAGCAGAGCCAGAAGTAGAAGCCAGACTTCCTGAAATCAAGTTCTGAGCTCTCTTCACTGCAGTAGGCTGCCAGGGGATGTTTATCTAAGCTGAAAGTAATTATTACAGCCATGTCTTTCTCTTCTTCCCAATCAGCTTGAGCCACTAGGAAGGAAAACAAATACCCTGGACCTGACAGCAGCTACAGCCCTCTCTTGCCCCACTCAGGTAATAGGGGTGGGTATAGCTGTTGCTGTTCCTCTCCAGAAACCAGAGCATGAAGCTCCCTTCATCCTCTACCAGGTTTCTGCACTGTCTACCTCTCCCCCGACACTGGGAGCCAATGTCAGTGATGGAGATGACCTCGGAGAGGTGGGAAGAGGCACAGAAGTAGTTGTTTCTTTGCAACTGAGAGGAACCACTGGGAGAGGAGACCTGCACCCAAGCAAAGGGAGGAGAATGGGGTGAGAGAGGTAGATTTTTGAGCAGGAGAATCAAGAAGCCAGGAGAATGGCAAGAAAGCTCATTTTAGCAGTGGCATTTGGGGCAGATGGAGAAGTCTCACTACAGGTTGGAGGGTACTAAGGAGCCAGCTGGTGGTTAAAGACTGAGAGACTGGCTTGGGATTTTCTAGCAGGCAGTGGGTCAAAGATGAGAGCAGCAAAGAGGAGAACCCAAGAACTTTGTGGAGGAAGAGCCAATAGGGTTGGCCTAGTAGAAACTGGGATGAGGCCTCTGACGGGACTCCTTTTAAGGAGGAATATTTGAGTGGTTGTTAAACTTGACTACTGGCTTACGAGTAGGGGCAGGTTCACACTCCTATTGCCTTGAGCTTCCGTTTCTCAGCCCTGTCAGTGACTTTTTTTATCAAGTAAGGTGGAGCCCAGAAAGCCCTTGAGCAACAATGAAAGCAGAGGGGCCTCACCCAGTCTAACAAGCCAAGTTTCCCTCCTGCAGCCCACTTGGCTGGACAGTGGCCACAGGATAGGCCTGCAGCTCCCTCATGTGTCTCTGGAGCTCCTGAGAAAGTGGGCATCCCTTCTTTTGACCCATGCTCCCTTTCTACTGCCTTCTCCACCACCATGGTCTTAAGTCCAGTCTTGTGGATCACTGGCCTCATCACGGAGCAAGAGCAGCAGGAAAAGGATATGGGAGGTACAAATAGTAGTAGTAGAGGCAGAGGGTTCCCTTGCTGGTGTAGTGCTTTGAGGGCAGGAGTATTCAAATTAAGTTACAACTAGGGCAATATGCCCTCCTGTCCAAACGGTCAGATGCTGGCCGAAGGGCTGAGGCAAGGTCCTAAAAGCCCTCTCTATGACAGGTGGAAGCCCTTTAATACCTAGCTTCTAGGTAACCCCAGTGGTGTGTAGTGGTTAGATGTTGTGTCTGCTAACCAAATGGTCAGCAGTTCAAATCCTCCAGTTGCTCCTTGGATACTGTGCAGCAGTTCTACTCTGCCCTGTAGGGTCGCTATGAGTTGGAATTGACTTGATGTCAGTGAGTTCCTTTTTTATTATTTTTGTTGTTGTTGTTGTTGCTTGTTTTTGAGGGATGTTCAACGAGTCCTGAGGGAAGGCTTGGGGTACCTAGTTCGTGGGGGGATTTAGGGACTCAGAGCAGTGATTACAAACCATACTGTAGGTAAGTATTTCAACATGTCAACAACCTATATGGCTGTATGCATATCTTTCCCCTCGTGAGCATTTATTAAGCACCAACCTGGAGCGTAGGTCAGGGAAAGCCCTGTCACAATGGGCCTCAAGGTAGCTTTTGTTACTCTCCATCCCAGATCAGGTGGTAAATCCAGAAAGGGTAATCCTCCACCCAACATCTAAAGCCCAGTAGGATTAGCCTTCCTCTCCTGGACAGGGCCTAGCTGAACCATTGATGAGCACAGGAGAGCACATTCAGCTTCCTGCAACTGGTAGAAGAGCCTGGGAGTGTGGTTGCTAGGGAACCCTGGAGCCCAATCCAAAAGGGTCCATCTGTTGGCCAGCCCATCTTCACCGTACCAGGAATTCTGTGTTCCACAGATTCCATCTGCTCGCTCCCATGTGCCTTGGAGCTATATAAAAGCCACCAGCATCTCAGTGCAAGCTAACAGGGGCCAGGCGGCATGTATTTTAGTTCTAGCTATGTCTAAACATAGAGCCAAGAAGCAACAGGCAGGACCCAGCCTGGGAGGAGGGGGCCAAGGTAGATGTGAAGCAGTGAAGGGTTTTCTCAGCCTCCTCCCTTCTCCTACTCCATCTCCAGGCAAATTACAGTTACATTCTGCTGTGCCAGGTAGGCCACATAACATCACTCCAGAGCTTCCTTCTGCACTTGAAGTTTGATTGAGCAAAATAGTCTACAGCTAACATTTGACTAGCCACCTGTGGACTGGGACTGATCTTCCTTTGCTGCCCTAACTACCTTCTGCCTACCTCTTCCCTATCCTGGGGCATCTGGCTGTGACTCCCGAGGCTTTGAAGGAACTGTTGCCTTTCTTGTCTGCTTCAGTGGCCCTTCTTCTTTCTCCCAACCTCTAAAATGTGGACATTTTCCAGTATCCACGTCTTAGCCATCTTCTCTTTTCTCCCTTTCCACAATCCCTCCCTCTGAGATTTATCCATTTCCAGGGTTTCCTTTCTTTGCACATAACTCCTTTACCTGTGTTTTTGTTTCTTCTTTCCTAAGCTCCAGACCACAGGCAGATTAAGTGCATGGTCAGAGAGTATCAACAAGGCAAGGGAATGACAGAGAGAGAGAGAGGAAGCTGAGAGAAAGAGACTGAGATAATTTCATACAGTATTTCCTTCAGTTTTTTTATCACAAGAGAAAGCAAAACGGAAGCCAAACCTCCTGAAATACAGTTCCAAGCTTTCCCTACTTCGCTTCACCCTCTTTTACATCATTACTCTCATGAACTGAATTACATTTCCCCAAAATATTCATCAACTTGGTTAGGCCATGACTCCCAGTGTTGTGTACTGTCCTCCACTTTGTGCTTTTCCCGTGTGTCATAACCCATAATCTCTGCCTGTGGCTACAGAGGATCAGGGTGGGACGTAACACCTTTGGGTCGCATCCCTGATCCCACAGGAAAGGAGTTTTCCTGGGTTGTGGTCTGTACCACTTTTTGTCTTATAAGAGGTAAAAGGAAATGGAAGCAAGCAGAGATTGGGGGATTTCATCCCACCAAGAATGCAGTACCAGGAGCAGGGCATGTTCTTTGGATCAGGGGTTTCTGTCCAGAGATGCTCCTAGTCCAGGGGCAGGGTGATGGCAAAGACATTCCTCCAGGACCAACAGAGGGAGCAAAAGCCTTCTCTGGAAACTGATGCCCTGTTTTTAGATTTCCAGCTACTAGACTGTGAGAAAATAAATTTATCTTGTTAAAGCCAATGGCTTGTGGTGTTTCTTTTATAGCAAGCCTAGATGACTAAAGACAGTTATTTAATGTCTTGTACTTTGATTACTTGTGGTGGTGTAGTGGTTAAGAGCTATGCCTACTAACCAAAAGGTCAGCAGTTTGAATCTATCAGGTGCTCCTTGGAAACTCCACAGGGCAGTTCTGTTCTGTCCTGTAGAGTCACTATGAGTCGGAATTCACTTGATGGTGATGGGCTTTAACACTCAGGGCTTCTAAATCTCCTAAACCTACCCTGACCTCATCATCACCTCAGACTCAACAAGCATTCACTCGAAAGTTATTTTTCAGGCTGACAGTGTCTAAATGATAACTAAATACTTGTCTTTCTAAATTCTCTTCCCCTTTCCACAAAAACCAAACCCACTGCCATCAAGTCAATCCCAACTCATAGCAACCCTATAAGACAGAGTAGAACTGCCCCATAGGGTTTCCAAGAAACACCTGGCAGATTCAAACTGCCAACTTTTTAGTTAACAGCCGCAGCATTTAACCACTATGCCACCAGGGTTTTCTCTTCCCTTTAGGACTTCCTTATTTCTGTCGATGTTATTGGGGTCTTCAGTTACAAAGGCATGAAACTTCAGGTACCCCACCAAATAGGATTCTTCCTAAGGCTCCTCCCACCTGCCTGGTGCTCCACTGCCGCTGCTCCCGCCCTGTTCTGATCCTCAGCACTCCGTAGGTCACAGATTATCTAGTTTTACTTTCCCATCACAAAACAACAGAGACTTGTTTAACCATAGAATCTCAGCCAGGAAAGGCTTTGGAGTTTTCTTGAGGTGATACCCACTGCCCGTGAGTTGACTCTGACTCACTGCCACCCCATGCATTATGGAGTAGAATTGAGCTCCAGAGGTTCTTGGCTGTAATCTTAACAGAAACAGAGTGCCAAGGCTTTGTCTGTGGTGCCACCTTTCAGCTAGTAGTCATCACAAACAATTTGTGCCACCCAGTGATCTCAATACAAATGCATCTCTCACCCCTTCCCTCCCAGGGCATCACTTTACCCTCTGCTTAAGCTTCCATTCTCTCCTAAGGCTGGGCTTTTCAACCGCCAAGTGACTGCTTATTGACAGGCAATGAAATCAGTGTAGAAGGCCTGAACCTTAAGTTTTTAATAGAATGGAAAAATACCAGAAAATATTAGAGGGCATCTATATAGTGACTATTATGTATTCCTCCCTCCTACCACTGACACCCTACTCAGAGCCGACTACTCTCCAGACCAGACAGTTGCGGTCCCCTCAGCCAGGCATCACAGTCATGGCTTCCAGTGTCTGCTGTAAGTATTGCTCTGTGAACGTGGTCTCCTTTTCACTGATGCCAGGCATGGCTGCACACTTCTGGCATTGGTCCAGCCAGCACAGAAAAAATTTCCATTCCTTCACCGTAGAATTTCCCACCAGGCGATGCATCGAGATTTGCAGGACCTTTTGCCAAGAGCCAACAATTCACGTTGTTGACTCCCATCAGGCAGTGGTCCAGGCTCTGCCTCCCAAGATGATCCACACTGCCTGTGCACAGCTGTGATGGTTAGAACCTTCCCTGTGCTGGCTTTCAGCCCACTGCCATTTCTATTCACTGACACAATCCTAGCTCTCAAGACCCAGTCTGATGAAATTGAAACCCTCTTCCACATAATCTGCTTGACTCCAAGCCTTCAAACCACTCTGACTCATGCTTTCACCATACGGACAGTGGTCACTAAAACCAAGCACTGTGCACCCCAGTCTGCCTCTTGGTCACTATCCTGGACCTGTCCTCATTGTTCTTGCTTTTGTCTCGGTCCTCATGGCATTCCAGTGTCTACCTGATCTTCGACTGCTCTGGCTGTATCGCCCCTCCTGGCCCTTCCACAGCTCTTCCATCTGACCAAACTGACTCTTGAGTGTGACTCTCAGTGCTCCCAGAAGGGCAGGGATTGTCTTTCTCATCTGGTTCTTCCTGTGCAGGTCACTCTGAATAATCACTGGACTAGCTCCAGCCCCCCAGACCCTAATCTCAGTCAAGGCTCCCTTAAAGTGGGAAGAGAACGATAATTAGCATGTACACACACACACCTTTGGGTCTCATCTCTGAGGGATCTTGAAGCCATTCCTTAGCAATTCACTTACTGTACACACAATTCTCTGGTGCTTCGTTGCCTTCTAGCTGCTCATGTCTATCTATCTGCCCAACTAGACTGTAAGCCTCTTTGTATCATCCTGTCTTCCTAGCACCCAGAACAAAACTCTAGACACATGAGATGCTCAGCAAGCATTTGGTCAGTTATTTATAAACCACAGGAAGCAAATTTTCAGGGGATGCTCAGTAACACCAGTCTCGGACAAGCCTAACTAGACAAGCAGCTACGCCACTGTCAGCTCTCTTCTGTCTTGCGCTCTCGAGGACAGCCCAGGAAGAACTTTGTTCCATTGGCCCTGAATGCATCCCAGTGAAAGGATATTCTAACCACATTTCAGACCAGAACATAGACACTCAGAAGGAAGAAGAAAGTCCTTGCCTGGTGTCCTAAGGAGCCAGGGTATGTATTGGGAGCTGAGAACTTTGTACACATAGAATTTGTTCTTCAAGATGACTGCTGAGTCCCTCTCTCTCTTTGTATTATTAATCATCAGGGTCTTTTGTTGGCCAGACCATGCTATGAGGAGCAGAAACAGGCAAGAGGCTTGTTGGGTCAGGTCCCAGCCCATCTCTGCACTCACTCACCACTTGCTCTCTAGAAGGTCCTTGGTCAACTCCAGGCCCCAGGTGTCCCTCATCTATAAAAATGGAAGCAGATAAGGACCAAAGAGTCAGATGGCTCCAGCAGCAGCAGGAACTTGGTTGTGTGACTGGGATCAGGTGTAAAACAAGAGGAAGTGGTATGGGCAGAACCAAAGAGAAAACTCTCCTTCTGAATGCATTTGAGTTCTTTTTTAAAGAACATCCTGGCTAAAACAAAACAAAATGCCTCCTTTCCAGGTTCTTCCCCAGGCTTGTGTTAAAAGCCAATTGTGACATAGATGAGTAGGGAATGAAGAGGTAGTTTTCTAACAAAATCACCGAAATATATGAAGCGGTCTTACAGTTCAGAGGTGTCAAAAGAGAAATAACAGCTATTAAAATATATGAATGATCATAATACTTTTTTGGAAAAGAGAAAAACAGTGAAACATGAATCCCTTACCACAGAAATAACAAAGACAAGAAAAGGGGTAATTCTGAGGGTTAGGGAAATGGTCAGCTGCGTGGGCAAAAAGACAGAATGGAGCCGTGCTTGGAACAGTACCGAATCCTCTTCTAGGTCTTTTCTTGTGCAGCCCTAGCTCATGGAAAGTCACCGAAGGAATAATCAAATGATGTTTATACTTATTTTCTTTTTACACACAGAAAAATCTTGTTAAATGAACCTAGAGAATAGAGCTGTTCGTTCTTATCTTCCCTAAGCCACCTTCCATGCTGTTAGATAACCCAGTGGTTTCTTTTTTCTTTTAGAATGATCCCTTCCTGAGAACCTCTGGGAACAGCAACTATACATACCCTACCGAGCCAGCCGTTGAGGTAATCACCTCTGGTCACAATTGCCACTCACGCACAAACCTTTCCTACCTGCTGGTGACTTGGGCAGTGGTACAGGTTTCAGAGTGTTAGCTTAAGCAGAAATGTAGCTTCTTACATGTGAGTTTGAATGCACAAAAGAGGTTCCCAAACCACAAAGCCCTAGGATTGTCTTAACATGTCCACAAATGTTTAATTGATTTCAGCAACCAGCAAGAGGCTCTGAATCAGTTTTCTTTGACCTTTGCAGTTATTTACTCATCAATTTTGATTATGTAGGGTGGCCTTTGGAGAAGGGGTAAGGAGGAGCCAGTGAGTATGATGCACCATTGACTTCCTACAAAGTGGAGGCCATGTGAGAAGGAACTCCAGTTCCAGGGGCTGGGCCCAACAGGAGGCTGACACACATCTGGGAGAGCCCCCTGGGCTGGTGGGTTTGAGGAACCCCCAAGGATTCAAAGCTCATGGCTTTGGGGATTTCACAGGACTCTTGACTACTTTAAAGATGGCCTGGAGGACACTAGACCACACCAGGACTTTCAGAATGGGTGTGGTCCTGACCAGGTCTTCCAGCCACCAGGACAGGAGCACAATCGCTAGTGGCAGCTGAGTACCTATAGTGTGTCCAGTCTTGTGCTTGTGGCTGGAGGGTTCAGTTAAGCACTTACAGTGTGTTCAGTCTTGTGCTAGATGCTGGGGGGGATTCAGAAAACTATCAGGCATGGGCCTTCCCTCAGGGAATTAGAGTTCATTCCACAACTATTTATTGAGCAGCTACTTACTCTGTGTCAGGTATTGTTCCATGAGGATAAAGCTGTAAACCACACAGATGGATCTCAGCCCTCCCAGCCTTTTATGATATACTCATTGACCTTACAATCTAGTGGGAGACATGAATAAATAAATGAATGAAGAAAAAAGGTCACTTCAGATAGTGAAGATAGCTCTGGGCAGAGTGATTAGAGAAACAGTGATGAGGGAGGGGCCGGTGAATTCACATTAGTTGGGTAGGCCAAGTCTCCTGAAGAGGTCAGCTTGGAGCTGAGACATGCACAATTAAAAGGTACTGGCTACCTGCAGAGCCTGAGGACAGTCCCAGACAGAAGCTCAGGGAGTGCAAAGGCCCAGAAGTGGGGCTGAGTTACATGTGTTTGAGAAAGAAAAAGGTCAGAGTGGTTAGTCCTATGAAAGAGGTGGTGAGTAGAGGAGATGAGGTCAGAGAGATAGACAGGGCCGGATCACTGGGAGACTGAGTCCTTCAATGAGAATCTTGGATTTCAAGTCAAGAGAGGTAGGAAGCCACTGGAGGGGGTGACATGATCTGGGTCAAATTTTAAAAAGGTCTCCCTAACTGCTGTGTGTCAAATGGATGGGGGAGTGGCAGGCAGGATCTAGGAAAGGCCTTTTATGATATACTGTTGTTAGTTGCTGCTGAGTCAGTTCCTACTCATGGCACCCCCATGTGTGCACAGTAGAATAGCCCTATGG
The DNA here is from genome assembly GCA_028571685.1 of Heterohyrax brucei. Taxonomy (NCBI): domain Eukaryota; kingdom Metazoa; phylum Chordata; class Mammalia; order Hyracoidea; family Procaviidae; genus Heterohyrax; species Heterohyrax brucei. The sequence goes on from CM053164.1 coordinate 44,114,342, forward strand.
GATTTTCAAGGCTGTGACCTTTCAGAAGCAGATCTCCAGGCTTGTTTCCTGAGGGTTTGAGCACCAAGAGATGAGACTAATCTCTATGAAATTAATGAAGAACTGATGCTGAGCTGTGGAGTGTGAATAATAACAGCAGTTTGATGATGGAAGAAGGAAGAGTGCACCGATGCAGTCAGGCAGGAAGTGGGGCTGGAGCTAAGATGATAGAATAGAGGACAGAAATGACTGGGATGGGGCGGGGGTGGGGAAGCAGCGTGAGTGTAGACACAGAGGCAGGAAAATGTCAGGGCTCTGAGGGTAGCAGGGAAGACTAGAAGAAAGGCATGGCAATGAGAGGCATTTGTTGGCAAATAGAGTAGGGTCAGAGCTGCCTGGGTAACGAAGGCCTCAAACCTCCACAGAGATGCACAGTCTGCTAGCACCGGGGAGTCAGAGTGTGTTCTTAAGCAATGAAAGTCATGGAGTCCCTGGGTGACACAAATGCTTAAGCACCCAACAGTCACCTCTCTGTTGGCTAAGATTGGTGGTTCAAACCCTCAGAAGACAAGCCTGGAGATCTGCTTCTGAAAGGTCACAGCCTTGAAAAGCCTAGAGAGCAATTCTACTGTGCACACATGGGGGTGCCATGAGTAGGAATGGACTCAGCAGCAACTAATAGCAATATTTAAAAAAAAAGAATATTTCCCCAAACACAGGAAAGTCATGACGAAAACCTCACTTGGGGCAGACTGGGCTGGCAGCAGAAACCCTGGTGACATAGTGATTAAGCACTGTGGCCGCTAACCAAAAGGCTGGCAGCTCGAATCCACTGTGAGCTCCTTGAGAACTCCAATGGGGCAGTTCTACTCTGTCCTTAGGGTCACTATGAGTCAGAATCAATTCAACAGCAGTGGATTTGGTTTTTTTTGGGGGGGGGGTAACAGCAGTGTGCAGGAGACTTGCTGAGAAGAAAGCTTTATAGCTGGGGGCTGTACAGTCACCCATCCTCTCTGTACTCTCAAAGAGCCATTATAAGTGAACTGTTGCATGTGCTCTCTCAGCTGTGTATGTGTCTATGTTCAAACCAGCAATCTCAGGCTCGTGACTTTGCACTAAACCATGTGTGCTACCACAGACTCACTCCTGTGTATGTATGTATGTATGTATTTACATGTTTATTTATTTCAATGGAATAAGTGCTGGGCTAAGTGCTGGTATACAAGGGGCAGCAAAACGGGTCTGACTGCTCTTTTTGCTTCTTCTGTTAGACAAATAAAACCTAGCCCTAGGAAGTCCCTGTGTATAGAGTCCCTCTGACCCAGAATTGTTTCAGTTGACTCAAGTTTGGTTTGGGTTTTGGTTTTGGGGTGGTTCAAACTGTTAATGCACTTGGCCACTAAATGAAAAGTTAGAGGCTCAAGTCTACTCAAAAGAGGCCTCAAAATAAAGGGCTAGCAATCTACTTCAAGGGAAGAAAACAGCCATTGGAAGACCAATACAGCAGAGCTCTACTCTGATACACATGGGGTCACTGCAAGTTGGGGTAGACTCAATAGCTTGCTACTTAAACACAGGCCCAGACACCATCCCTCTTCATCAAATGAGAATCTGCAATTTAACAAGATCCTCAGGGGATTCAAATGCATTTGTTCCCTTGTGTACGTTAATCTATGTAGAAAGTGCTTGCTCCGGCTTACTGACTAACTGAGGTATTTCTAAAGTGGTCAGCGCTACAACTTGTTTAAAAAGCTCATTTCCCCTGGATATTTGTCATCTGCACACAAGCATGTTCTTGACTGCAGTAGGCCTTCCAGACAGAAGAAATCCATCAGTGTGATAAATTGAACAATCCCTTGGAATAAATTAAATTCAATTGGAAAAGCAAATTATATTTAAAATGAGTTTCATTTTTGTTTTCTCATGATATGGACACTTTAACAAGGCTTGTCTTGAAATCATCTGACTGAACAGATGAGCTTTTCTTTCAAAGACTTCTGGCAATTAAAATCCTGGGGGGATCAGCAAACCAGTCAACACCTTTTGTGGATGCCTACTTTGTGCCCTGGAAACTGGTGGTATAGTGGCTAAGAGCTACAGCTGCTAATCAAAAACTTAGCAGTTCAAATCTACCAAGTGCTCCTTGGAAACCCTATAGGGCAGTTCTACTCTGTCCTATGGAGTTACTGAGTTGACTTGATGGCAATATGTTTTACTGTACTCAGAGCCCTGGTGATGCAGTGGTTAAAGCGTTTGGCTGCTAACTGAAAGGTTGGCAGTTCGAACCCCCTAGCCATTCCACAGAAGACAGATGTGGCAATCTGCTTCTATAAAGACTACACCCTTGGAAACCCTTCAGGGCAGTTCTACTTTATCCTATTGGGTTGCTATAAGCCAGAATCTATTTGCTAACAGTGAGTTTGATTTGGTTTGGACCTCATGCTCTGCCCTAGGCTTTGTCACTCAGGCCCTCTGGGGGATGTGCAGACATTTGAGACTGGGGAAGAGTCTCGGCTTTCTGATACTATTTCTGTGCTGTATAGCACACAGACTAAAGAATCTGACTGAAGGTATCCCGTGCTGCAGACATTACATAGTATGTAACACACCCAAGGAATTGTTACCTCTGAAGGTAAATGTGCTATAGATTTATATGTGTACAGAAAGATACGCAGGAGCCAGGAGCTTTGCAATTGTAGAAATTTCATGTTACTTTCCTTAAAATATTTTAACTAATTATGACTTGGGCCCTAGCATCGTAATTAGTGTCAATTAACTTGCTATTAACCACCACCACTAAACCGCCTAGCATTCCAAACTCATTAGGAGAGTTCCAAATCCTTTAGGAGAGTAACTGGACTATGACTTTACTATTTCCTCCCTTGCTTTGGAGTGTAGATAATTTAGGAAGGCAAAGACTCAGCCTACCTACAACTAACAGTTCTTAGTCTCATGTGCACTCCTAAGTACATATTCCAGACTCCCCCCAAAATCCCTTAGACAGTTCTCAGGCTGAAGCTTATCTCTCTGTACACTGAGCACTGGGCATTGTGTCTTTTCTCATTGATTTAGAACTGGGGCAGTGACTTCCTGTGTACGGACTGGAGTCCTTCCAACAGTGTTCCCACATCAGGTGAGTGAAAACACCGTCACCCCCTCACTCAAGGGTCTTGCTGAATGCCAGGTCAAAGGGAGACTATACAGGCACACACTGGAGCTTCAAGCATGCCTTGCCAATTCCCTTCATCCTGGACAGCCTACAAGAAGGTGACCTCCAGCCATGGCTAGGTTTCCATGCTAAGAGGTCTGGACCTATCCACCAAATCACATTTTCTATTTCCATAATCCAGTCCCCGAGGCCTCCGTGCTGAGTGAGATGGGGACAGTCAGTGACTGGGGTGCTTTTATACAATTCCTATAGCTGCAACTTTCCTGGACCACTCCAGTGTGAACTGGGCTCCTGAGGATGGTCAGTAGTCACTAAACACATTAGCTTCAGTGCCTTGGCTGCTCCAAATAAATTTGGAAGAGGCAAGTTTGCTAAAGCCTTAAGGAGGAAATAAGTGAAATAGAAACTTAGGGGCTACAGCAGAGTCAGAAACTCTTGGTAAAGTTTATGCTTTAAAAAGAAGAGTCCTAACTGTCTTCTTATCTTTTCTAGTTCACAAGCTCCAACCAGGAGACATCAAAGTGGTGGCTGCCTTGGGCGACTCGCTAACTGTGAGTACTGAGTCAAGAGCCAAGAAGGACCCGTCAGAACACAATCAGGCCCTGTGCAAAACAGTTTTTCTGGACTGTTGGCCTCACATTCAACATTCAGCCAACATTTATGGAAGGTTTACTGATGTCAGGCACAAAATTACTACCAGGCAGCCACAAGACGTCACCAGGCAACCTAGAATACCCTGTCACTCTATCTTTCCACCGTCCAGCTCAAACGCTACTTTTTTCCATAAGGCAGAAAAATTCCACCCTCTTCACTACTCCAACACATTTCACGTGTTGTAGCACCTGCCCAAGTCTGGCTGCCTTTAGCAGGGAACTCATCTCCATTATACCTAGGCTCTCCGAGTGTAGGTCTTACCCACACACTGCCAATGCTCTCCCTCCATTTAAGGATGTGTTTTTGCAGACAGAGGTAGCTCAATTCCTGGCATATAGCACAATCTCACTAAATGCATTGAATTAACCAACTCTTCAGCTAGTGCTATGTGCAAGATGCCTTGCAAACAATTCTGAGGGGCACGATGTATGAGATAAAGCCACAGCCCACAAAAAGCATGTTCCATTGGAAAAACAAAAAGCTTACACAGAGAGAGATACAATATTATACAGGTGACACATAGGACTTTCAAAATAGGATAGTCATCTCTTTGAAAACAAGTAACACCTTCATATGTGTATGAATGTGTTTTTGTTTTGGAATGAACATGAAAAAGCCATGGCAGAATATGCACCAAGCTGTTTGCCTTTGATTAGCTCTGGTGCTATGTGTATGCATATGTGTGCGAGGTGAAGCGGGAAGATAGAGTCAGTGGTGGGGGTGAGATTTTTTACGATGATTAATCAATTTTTTAAACATCTTTGTACTACATCACTGGTTATGGTGAATGTACTACTGTAACTGTCTAAGAGGAATCTCTTTTTAAAGCAAGCATTTAGAGAAAGTTTTATAGCAGAAGTTAAGAACTGACAAGGGTCTTACAGAATGGAGCAGAGATAGAAGGGACTGGAAAGGAGGGTGATCAGCACTGCAGAAAGGAGTGTGGTGGTGCAGACAGGCCAGCCTAGAACTTTCATTTTTCAGAAATGATGATCAGCTCCATCACTTGGAGCTGAGGGTTTGTGTGGACAGAGAAGAAGAAAGGAAAGAGGATGACAGATTCTGGTGCTTCCAGACATTGGTGACAGAGCTTGGCTTTGACACTGTAGACAGGGGAGAGCCACTGAAACTCAGAGTACGGGGGAGGCACAAAGAAAGACATATACTCAGGAGAGCAGATTGCTTGCCCTGTCAGTAAGAATGGAACACAGAACAGAGACCCTGACGTCAGGTGAGAGGCTGGAGTATCACACATCGTGAGGAGGTATGGGCCGGTTTGTAAAATGGCAAAGGGAGAAAAATAAAGTGGCGGGCATTAGCAGGGAAGAGTTAACAGCACTTGACTACTAGTTGTGTGTAGAAGTTTGAAGAGAATACGTCAAGATGACTCAGAGTTTAAGGTCTTGTGGCCTGGAAAAAAGCCAGAGCAGAAGGCAAATCCAGGCCCTACCTCAGGACAAGAAGGGCCCCTCCTAACACCCTCAATCTGTACCTCTAATCCAGAACTTTTTCTTTGCCTTTCACAGACAGCTGTGGGAGCCCGACCAAGCAACTCCAGTGATCTACTCACACCCTGGAGGGGACTTTCCTGGAGGTGAGGACACTCCTGACTCCTTTTCTGTTGACATGCTCCCCAAAGAGGGGTGCTGTTGTTTTTCCTCTTGCCCTCAGACAAGAGGTTGGAGCCCTACAAGCCAGTGCTGAGACCAGGGGATATACCCTGGTGCTCACATTAGTCCTAGGGGTGATGGGAGTGATGTGCCAGGACCACAGCGGGTAGGCCTACTTTTAACAAATGTGCTTTCTCTTCCCCAGCATTGGAGGCGATGGGGTGTTGGAAACCCACACCACACTGCCCAGTAAGTAGCAACACTGATGAGAACCACCATTATAGCCAAGACAACCCATTAGTGAGGCCAGGCCTTCGCCCTGGAGGAAGGGACAAAAGGTTCCTGGCAACGAGGGATGTCAGCTAGCCCTGAAAAGACCCAGAATCCTCCTGCCCAGACCTGTGTCTTCATACTGCATACTGACCTCAGCTCTCATGGGGCTCCTGCTGTCTCTCACCTGTGTTCTCTGCTTCTTCCCTCTTTAAAGACATCTTGAAGAAGTTCAACCCTCACATCCTTGGGTTCTCTACCAGTACCCAGGAGGCGACAGCAGGGTTGAATGCAGCAGAAGATGGGGCCAGAGCTCAGTGAGTATGTGTGGGCACGGGAGAGCCAGGAAGAGGAGACAGGAGGGCACAGCTGGGAAGTCAGGGGAGGAAACAGGAGGAGGAAACGAGTGGTGTCTGGGGGCCTCATCGTGTGTAGGACACTTCCTGCATGCTGGGTTGTTGCTGAGGCACCCATCCACAGCTATCTTAAACAAGACAGACTTACCATTGTGGTATACCCAGACATTGTTCACTAACAATAGCAAGTTCATCTGCTAAGAGCTGGAACACACAAGATGCTCCCACAGTGATAGCGCCAGGAAAGTAGACAGCAAATAGCACAGAGAAATCAGTGTTTACTCTACATAACAGCTTCATGGTGAGAAACTGCTGTTTACTCTTAGCTCACTGGGCTGGTACATCTCTAGGCGGGCTCCACCACCTTCACCGCTGCTGGTCCAGCTCTCAACCAGCAGCCTTAGGACCGTCATGGACCAGCATCTCTGGGTTTTGCTGCTGCCTGGGTCTGCTCCTGACTGCCAAGCAGCCCAAAGCAGTCACTGTTCTCAGCCCACTGCTCTCAGATCTGTCTGCTGTCACTTCTCTGCTCAGCAGATGCTGGCGTCCGCTTCTCCAGCTCTGCCTCCTACCGCGTACAGGGTTTCTGTGGCTTCTCGTGCCAGTCCCTTCTGATGACTTTTCAGGTTCTTATCTCAGGGTGGGGAGGTGTAGTCTCCAGCAGGTGTAAGCATCTCTGTCCCCAAGAGACACTCATGTCCCAGAACTAAATGTTCACACTCTCCAGCGCAGGAGTTCTCTTGAGCCTCCGGCTTCCAAGACCTTATTGGCCTCACTAGGTGGCCTCCTGAGGCTTAAGCAGCATCAGCCCCCACATGCTCCCTCTTAGTTGGGTCGGCCTCCACTCACTGGCCTGCTCTCAAAACTAGGACAAAAAGCTGGACCACCCACTGCACGGGGCTCCATACCTTCGGTCAAGTAGTCCTCACACACTCCCAGGTAGGCACAATATTGAGGACACTGAGGCTTAGAATGTTCTTAATGGCCCAAGGTCACTCGCACATTGTCAGAGGAACCAGGATCGGGCCAGTCTGAATCCAGACCCACCCTATGACCACTGTGCTGTGGCTTGAGCAGATGCCTCTCTGCTCGGTTCCGGGCACTGTCCCTCAGCAATCATGGACGCTGACTCAGCTCACCGTCCCTGCTCCGCAGAGACACAGGTCTGGCGTGCAGGGTGAATCTCAGCGTTTCCCCACGGACACCTGCCCTCCTTCCTGCCCATGCCTCAGAACCTCAGAGTCTTTGATCTAAAAAAGATTCTGTGTTTTGACACAAACAAGTTAGGTGTTAGGGCCCCCAAACAGCATGGTGGCTGTTCGTTTTCTCTCAGATTTCTGTTGTCAACAACAAGCAGATAATTAAAGCTAAAACCTCTGACAGAGTCCATCGATCTTCTGCATGGAATGTGCTGGGTATTTGCTTTGTAGCAAGATTGGTATGCTCAGATCACCAGGGAAACGGCACCAGCCTGACTCACGGTGTTTACAGGGAACGTTCCTTTCAGAAGCGGTAATGTAGGCCCCATGGTAGGCACCTTGCAGCCGCAGGAAGTGATGTCATTTCCTCAACATCATAAGCAAGAGGAACTTATTTTTCAGCAAAATACTAGGCTTTGTGGAGCCACTGTATCAATACCTAATTACTGTTATTACTGTTAGTGCTATCATCGTCATCATTTTATTATTCTTATTATTCTCACACAGCCCCAGCACCATTAATCAGGGGCTCATTCTTCAGTCTGTTGATGTTCAAGTCCCTTTCCCTTTTCTCTTTCCAATTTCTTGCTGTCTTTTCCTTTTACCGCCCCTGGGGCCTCCACCAGAGTGGATTCAGTGGCAGGGAGAGAAGCTGAAACCTGCAGCTTCTCATCAGTGTGTCTGGTGTTAGCAGAAAGGAGAAGGAAGCACTGACTTACATAAGACTGGAGAATCATTTGACAGCTTTCATTTGTCCGAACTCTGTTGTTTGTTAGCATGGATGAGGATGAGTTCACATAAACAGAAAGATGAACACCATAGCAAGCAACTAAAGACTCTGTGTCCAAGTCTCAGCTCTGCACTTTAGGCAAGTCACTCAGCATCTCTGAGTCTTATTTTCCTCATGTAGGTTGTTGTTACTTGCTGCTCAGTTTGTTCTGATTCTTGGCGATCTTAAACGACAAAATGTTGCCCAGTCCTGTGCCTTCTTCATGATTATTGCTATGTTTGAGTCCACTGTTTCTGCCACTGCGTCAATCCATCTCACCAAGGGCCTCTCTTTCCTTTGTTGCTATCCATAAGGTTTTCCTTGGCTAGTTTATAGAAGTAGATAACCAGGTCTTTCTTACCAGTCTGCCTTAGTCCAGAAGCTGCTAACCAAAAGGCTGGCAGTTCAAATCTACCAGGTTCTCTGGAAACTCTATGGGGAGATTCTACTCTATCCTATGGGTTGCTATGAATCAGAATCGACTCAGTGGCAGTGGGATCACCCCTACGAGTCTCCTCATGGCCCTTTGTAATCTTTCCTCCTGCCCCACCATCTCTATCTCACTCACCCCTCACCTCTGGGCCCTAGACAACAACTGCTCTGCTTTCTAGCACTACAGATTAGCTTTCGTTTTCCCGAATGAGATATAAATGAAACTAGTGAAGGTACTCTTTTTTGTCTGGCTTCTTTCACCCAGCAAACTTACTTTGAATTTCATTCTTTTTGTTGTAATATATTAACAGTTCATTCCTTCTTGTTGCTGGGTAGTATTCCATCAACATACAATATCTCCTAGCCAGAACACCGAGTGACATTGTTTTACTTACAGGAGACATTGTGGGATGAAGTGAAAACTTCGTCGTTCACTGCTGTTGGGTCTGCTCCCGTATTGTGGTGACTCCCAACCATAAGAGAACAAAAAGGTTTTGTGTTCTATGCCCTCCCTGTGTTTGGTTATGAATCAGGCCATTGTCATCCATAGGATTTCCACTGGCTGGTTATCAGAAATAGATCCCTTGGCCTAGTCCATCTGGGTCTGGAAGCTCCTCTGAAACCTGTCAGCATCACAGCAACACGCAGTCCTCCACCGATGGACGAGTAGTAGTTGTGCGGGAGGTACATCAGTTGGGAACCGAACCCAGATCTCCCACATGAAAAGTGAGAATTCTACCACTGAACTAATCCCATCCGCATTTATCTTTCCCATCCTGTTTTGGTTGGGAGGACAAAAAAAAAAAAAAGAGAGAGAGAGAAACTGTTGGAAAATCTAAACCATAAAGAGAAGAAAAACGGCTTAAGGAGTAGAGAGCGGGTTCTGAAAGTAAAGGTTAAAAGAGTCATTCATCTTGAAAGAGAGAGCTGAGGGATAATTTAGGGCTATGACTTTTTTCAGATGCACAAAAGGTTATTTCTAAAACCGGCAACAGAGTAAGAAAGGAGCTGGCCCAGCTTACAGTGAAAGAACCTAGTAATACACAAGGAAAAATCTCTGATGAGAAAGTTGATGAGATTCCAGTCCAAGTGGACCCTGCAGAGAACTGCTTTCCCCCTGATGAAGCAGTGCTTTGGATATGAAAGCCCGTGATGGGGCTGCATCAGTGTGGCTCCATGGCCCCTAGAGGCTCTTTGATTACATTCTTTACAGCTTCTTTTTCCCTGAAGCACCTCTCTTCCCAGGCCAAAATCCTACAGCGTGAGCCCTTGCTACTGAGCCAGCTCTGACTTTCCCTTTTCTTCTCCCTGCCTAGAGACATGCCAGCCCAGGCTCGGGAGCTGGTGGAGCGAATGAAGCAGAATCCAGTGAGTACAGGGTCCCAGGACACCCCTAAAAAAGAGCTGAGCCTCCCATTGACTAAGAAGGGTATCACCACCCTAAAAGAGCCCCTCTGCATCATGGTGCTCCCATTCTAGGCTTATCTTTTACCTGGGGCCAAATACACCCATAAGAAACAGGCCTTTTCCCAAAGGCTCCCACTTTGCCTGCCCTTCCTGACCTAGACTCCCACCACCAATTCCAAGGATTGGCTGCAGGGGTAAGAGTGAGGGCACAGCAGAGAGTTGGTGGAGACTACGGCCTTGGCTTCTGGCCACTTCTCACTTTTACCCAATAGTTAGCTTGCACAGCCATATTATGTAAACTCTGAGTCCTAAAAATGGGCTGCTCATTCCTGTCCTTCTTCTTTCCTGCTCTGTTCACCCAGTCCTTTGAAATCTTTTATTAATGCTCTGTATTTATGCCTTGAAATTCTGCTCTTGGCAGGACTCCTATTATGGTTGTGCCTGGGAGGAAAGCCTGCTTGGCTGTACTGCTGTTGCTCTCCCTACCTCCTCTCAGTCCAGGCACAGTTCTTACAGTTTCCTCTTCCCCAGACTAACTGTCCCAAGAAGCAGCTCTGGGCTTCTGCTTCTGGAGGCATTTTTTTTTTTTTGCCCTGGGTTCCTTTGAAGGCCTTGAGATCACATTTCATGGGCATGTTAATACACTTGGCCTTTCATGGGCTCAAGGAAATGTGGAATGCAAGCCTGCACCATAGACTGCAGCTTTCTGAAGAGAATTCTAAAGTTAAAAGAGCCCTTTACCATTGTGCGAGCAGGCAAACACACATGCACTCACATACTTGTGTGCACATGTGTGCACGTATGCCGCCCAGTCTTCTCTGTGAAACTCCTTATGCAGGCACCAAGGATGGCGCAGAGGAGGTCTCACCAGCGTTCTCTCTCCACTGTGATCTAAGAAGGAGAGAAACACGCATGGGCTATCTGACGTAACGAGCACTAACTGCACGTGGCCCTCCCAAGCCCTAAACTCAGAATCTTCTGTCCACTCAGGAAATCAGCCTGGAGGAAGACTGGAAGCTGATCACACTCTTCACTGGGGTCAACGACTTGTGTCATTACTGCGAGAATCCGGTATGCTCTGACTAACCTCACAGGGACCTGAGGAGTAGAGCGGCTGACCTTAGTCACTATCCTTGTCCAGGACCCTGGCCTTCCCCACAGTCCTCTCTCAGAAGAATCACCCTTGCCTAGTCTCCAGGCACCTGAGTCTGCTGAGGTGGCCTCTGGCTGACAAATGCCGGGTTAGCCCTGGCCTTTCCCATGGCCTGAGTGGCCCTGGGAGAGTAGCTGTGTTAGCGTCCCAGTTCCAGAAGACGTATCTAGCCATGTCCTTTGGGCATGGTTGAGTAAGCAGACATCCTATGACACAAATACTATTTCGTGGTATCCAGAAAGCTAAGTGGCTACAGGTTTCCCACACCACGCCTGCTTGCAGTCCCTGCCCCGGTTTTGTTTTGTACTTTGGAAGGAGGTGGAGTTTGGAGGCAGGGAAGGCCAACACGATGCTATAAAGTTGTTAGATAAGTTGAACCAAGTGTGGTTTGCTGCCCTTCTGGGACACTGCGAGTTAACCTACTTCAGTGGGTTGGCCTGGGAACATGGCATCATTCCAAATGTTGTTTCTATGGGGAAATATATCCAGACTTAAAAAGCTTTTAGAAGATGTAACTTTAGGAACACATCTTGTTCTAAGTTGGAGACAGTCTAGATTTTATGTGACCAGAAAAAGTGAGCTGCCCTGATTCAAAGGTTGCAGTGAACTGTCCAACAGTCACAGGTAGGGAAGAAAGGCATTTATCACTCCTTGAGGCTTGAGGAAGCCAAATACCAAAGGCTTGACAAACAGTTTATTCTCTCAGTCCTGTAGGCTAGAAGTCTGAATTCAGGGTGCCAGCTCCAGAGAAAAGCTCTCTGTCTCTGTCAGCTTTGGAGGAAGGTCCTTGTGATGCTTCAATCCTCCCTCGGTCTGCAGGCATCTCAGCCTGGGAACCCCAGGTGCAAAGGGCACACTCTGTTCCCAGCACTGGGTTTCCTGGTAGTATGAGGTCCCTAACACCCTACTTGCTTCCCTTTTCTTTTAATCTCTTGTAAGATAAAAGGTGGCACAGGCCACACCCCAGGGCAACTGCCTTTACATTGGATTAAGGAAATGACTTTATTAAGAGTATTATAGTCCCATCCTAATCTTCTTTAACATAATCCAGTTATGCCCCATTAACCACAGGAAGGAGAGATTAGGGTTTAAACATATATGGAAAATCACCCAATACTGGGAACCATGGCCCACCCAAATTGATATTCACATTTTGGTGGTGACATCATTCAATCCATCTCTCTTTCTGTCTCTCTGTCTCTGTCTCTGTCTCTTTCTCCCACACACACACACACACACAAACTCACACTTCACTGGTTTTGCTTCTGTAGAGAACCCAGCCTAAGAGAAGCCACCTGTGGACACTTGGTGTAGGGTAGTATCCTCTACTAGCCCCAAATCCACCACCCATCAGTTTGTCATACTGTGGTGGCTTGCATGTTACTTTGATCCTGGAAGCTTTGCCACCAGTATTTCAAACACCAGTAGGTCAATCATTCCAGACCAAAATAGACTAGACAGAAGAGTCTGGCAGTGTACTTCCAAAAATTATCCAATAAAAACCCTACAGATCACAATAGAACATTGTTCAGTACAATGCTGGAAGATGCTCTCCTAGGTTGGAAGGTAACACGGACTCAATCACAAGGATGGCCCAAGACTGGCCAGCGTTTTGTCGTGTTGTACATGGGGTTACTATGAGTCAGAGCTGGCTCAATGGCAGCTAACAATGCCACACAACATAAATATATTTCCTTCAGGCAAACAGTCAGGTTTATACTCTTAATAGCATCATTTTGTGCAAAGTAGGTGAGGGCCAGGACGAGGATTAACTCAGCGAAGTCTGAAGAGAGCTCCATGTCCACCATGCTATACACAGTCTGGGGCCAGGGCTTGGTCCTCAGAGGCTCTTCCAGCTTGGGTTTGTCTCCCCAGCCCGTCCCCTTGACGGGGCCCATATTTGGCTGTGGGCCTGGGTAGGGGGATGAGGGGAGCTTGGCTGTGCTGTCTAGACAACGAGGTGAGGCAGAGGTCACACGCAGCAGCTGGGCACTCAGCCCAACATCAGATGAAGAGCTAACCTAGTTGGATCAGCAACTGCTTATAATGGGGGAGGCCAGAATAATGGGAAGGAATCATTTATAAGGAATCTATAAAATCTTTCCATCTCTCTGTAAGAGAAAGCCACTCTCCTTTATCCAACTTTCCCCAGCTCTCTCCATCCATGACTGATGTGCTTATATACCTCACACTAGGGCCAAGAAAGGTTGTAAATGTGGTACCCAGGCTCTATTCACGCTGATGAGGAAGAGGGGCAGAAACAGGTAGAGACACCAAGTCTCTCTCGTCTTGAGAACCTGTCTGAACTCTGCAGCACAGATTGTCTTCTTGCCCATCCCTCCCTCACCATGTGAACTTCCAACACCCCTTTTGGTGGCTGGGACAGGTGTCAACAGAGGACCTTTCCTGTGTCCTGAAATACATAACCTCATTTCTTGGTCATCTAGTGCTTCTATGACAGAAATATCACGAGTGGATGGCTTTTAAAAGAGAAATTTTATTTTGTCACAATCCAGTAAGCTAAAAGTCCAAATTCAGGTGTCAGCTCCAGAGGAATGCTTTCTCTGCTGGCTCTGGAGGAAGGTCTTTGTCATCAGTCCTCCACGGGACTGCGAATTTCTGATATGCAGGGATCCCAGGTCCTTTCCAAGGGACACACTCAGCTCCTAGCATTCCTTCTTGATAGTATGAGGTCCCCAAAGTTCTGCTTGCTTCCCTTTTCCTTTATGTCCCAAGAGACTGCCTCAAGGCACAGCACAATCCTACATATTGAGTCCTGCCCCACAACACGACTGCCACCTATCTTCCCTCATTAACATCATTGAGGTGGGGTTTACAACATACGGGAGCATCACAGAATGCCTAGAATCATGGCCTAGCCAAATTGCTATACATATTTTGAGGGAGAAACAATTAAATCCATGACACCTCTCTCAGCAATTTGTCTTGATAAAAATAATGGGCCATCTTGGGAAATATGTAGCTTAATAGGCATAATATAGTTTATAAAGAAAATATTCTACATCCTACTTTGGTTAGCAACATCTGTGGTCTTAAAAGCCTGTGAGCAGCCATCTAAGATACTCTACTAGTCTCTCTTCTTTGGAAGCAAGTGAGAATTAAGAAAACTAAAGACACAAGGGAAAGATTAGTCCAAAGGACTAATGGACCACAACTACCAACAGCCTCTGCCAGACTGAGTTCAGTACAAGTAGATGATGGCCAGCACCACTACTGACTGCTCTGACAGGGATCACAATACAGTGTCCCAGACAGAACTAGAAAACAATGTAGAACTAAAGTCTAACCCACAAAAAAGACCAGACTTACTGATCTGGCAGAGTCTGGAGAAACCTCAGCAATATGGTCCCTAGACACACTTATAGCTCAGCAATGAATTCACTCTTGAGGTTTGCCCTTAGCCAAAGATTAGACAGGCCAATAAAACAAAACAAGACTAAAGGGGCACACCAGTCCCAGGGGCAACGACCGAAAGACAGTCGGACAGGAAGCCAGCAATGGGAAACCCAGGGCCAGGAGGGGAGAATGTTAACACGTCATGGGGTTGTTAACCAATGTCATAAAACAATACGTGTACTATTTCCTGAGAAGCTAGTTAGATCTGTAAACTTTTAAGTAACTAATGGGTCAGCTGAGCTCTCATCTCCTGCTGCTCCTTTCCACCCAGCTCCCTCAGACGTCCATTCTTCCATTTGCCTATGACAGCTTCAAGTTGCCACCCATCCTCCATTATCAATCTCTGCCTGAAACCTCCCACGGAGCTCAGGACCATGTCTAAAAACATGTTGACTGTCTTTCTGCTGCTATAAAGCAAAAGCCAAGATTAGTCAGCAAGCATTCACTAAGCACTTGCTATGTACCTACACAGTACCTGGGATGCTATGGGGACACATCTAAATCAGTCTCCAGTGAGATAGGCCAGAGAAGGAGACACTGAAGCTGAGTCACAAGGGACAGCAGAAGTTAGGGATACATGGAAAGTAAAGGGTTGCCAGCAGTGGGACCAGCATGGCCCAAAGCCCGCAGAAAAGAGCGCATAGTCCTTGGGCCCACACACACAGTTGGAGAGGGTGAGGAAGGATGATAGGTGGAGACTGATGAGAGAATTCTGGGAAAACTGGCACAGCCCAGCACTGTCAAAAAGTCTCCCTTTGGGATTGAGCTAATGGACAACAGATGGGGTGGGGATTGTCACTCGGGTCCACTAGAGTCAAGGGGTGACTTTCTATCCAACCAGCTACAAGGGCTGGATTTTTCAGCTTGGTCAGTGCCACAGAAGCCCCTCTGTACACACTCTGCCAGCATCTCAGGCCTCTAGGGCATTCCTGTGCTGGATGCTGCCTGCCCTTGCACTCCCGTCAGAGTAGAATCCAGGGCTTGAGGAGAGCCCCCTTCTTTCTTCACAGGAGACCAACTCAGCCCAGGAGTATGTTCAGCACCTCCAGCAAACCCTGGACATCTTTTATGAAGAGGTAGGAAGTAGTGGTTGCACTTTCTTGGGTTCTATTACTGCCAGCAAACTACCTGTATATTCCTTGGCGCATCCAGGCAAGTTGTGGTCAACAAGACGCACACTGGGCAGAGGCCCATCATGAGCCTGAACATGAATGGTCTGGGAGAGAGGGAGCTATGAGTTCCTCTGCCGAGGATCAGATGCTGTGTTGTACAGTGGCAAAGAACTTGCCTCTGGAGCCAACTGGCCTGGATTTACAGTTATGAGTCATGGCTTACTAGCAACACAACTTTGAGCAAGGTGATTCTATATCTAGGCTTCCTCATCCACAAAAGGGACAATAAAGAAGATTCTGTGAGATCATATAAATCAGATCCTCTGTCTTGTCCTCAGTTTCCTCAATGATAAATTGAAAGTGTGGAAGCTGGATGTAGGGGAGGTGCCTTGCTGTAGTAACAAGTGTCCCCTCTGCTACAACTGCCTGGTAACTAATGAAGCCTGCCTCTGCTCCCTGCAGCTTCCAAGAGCATTCATCAATGTGGTGGAGGTGATGGAGCTGGCTGGCCTGTACCCGAGCTGGGATGAGAAATGTGCCATGTCACTGGCAGCTCAGTAAGTAGTCAGGTCCCTGTTCCAGGGCAAGAGAATCTGAAGAGATCAGAGCCAGACAGCTCTGTCCAGAGGGCTGGGATCACAACTGGAAGGCACTTAGAAAATCATCTGGAAATGCTTCTGCATTACTGAGTGGCCAATGTATGGAAACCTTGGTTGCATACTGGTTAAGTGCTATGGCTGTTAACCAGAAAGTTGGCATTCAAATTTGCCAGACACTCCTTGGAAACTCTACAGGACAGTTCTACTCTGTCTATAGTACACGGTCATTGTGAGTCGGAATTTACTTGATGGCTGCAGGCTCGTTCTTGTTTTGTTTTGTTTTGGTTAATGTATGCAAGTCATTTCACTTCTCTGGACTCCAGTGTGCTTTTCTATGGAGTACATGAGATGGATCAAGTGATTCTCAAGACCCCTTGACATTGTCTGTGATTCCAGAGTCCATTCTTAACAAGTGGCTCCTTTTGAGACACAGCACAGGGTAATGGGCTTTCAAGATAGCTACATCTGGTCTCAAGTCCCAGCTCTGACATTAGAAACTGTGGAGCCTTGAATTGTATTCTCTCTGGGCCTTGTACTGTTGTTGTTGGGTGCAGTCAAGCTAACTTTGACTCACAGCAACCCTATGCACAATGGAACAAAACACTGCAAATGCCTGTGCCATCCTCACAATTGTTGCCATACAGGAGCCCACTGTTGCAGCCATTGCATCAGCCCATCCCACTGAGGGTCTTCCTCTATTTCAGTCACCCCTCTACCTACCAAACATGATGTCCTTCTCCAGGGACTGATCCCTCCAGATAACATATCTAAAGTATGTGAGATGTAGTCTCACCGTTCTTGCTTCCAAAGAGCATTCTGGTTGTACCTCTTCCAAAATGGATTTGTCTGTTCTTTTGGCAGTCCATGTTATGCTCAATATTCTTCACCAACACCACAATTCAAACATCAGTTCTTCTTTAATCTTCCTTATCCATCATTTAGTTTTTGCATGCATGTGAGGGAACTGGAAAGACCATGGCTTGGGTCTGGCCCATCTCAGTCTTCAAGGTGTCGTCTTTGCTTTTCAACACTTTAAAGAGGTCTTTTGCAGTCAATTTGCCCAATGCAATACATCTTGCCATTTCTTGACTGTTGCTTCCACAGATGGGTTGTAGATGCAAGTAAAATGAAATCCTTGACAACTTCAATCTTTTCTCCACTCATCATGATGTTGCTTATTGGTCTAGTTGTGAGAATATTTGTTTTCTTTATGTTGACATGTAATACATACTGAAGGCCGGGGTCTTTGAGCTTCACCAGTAAGTGCTTCAAGTCCTCCTTACATTCAGCAAGCAAGGTTCTGTCTTCTATATAATGCAGGTTGTTAGTCGGTCTTCCTCCAATCCTGATACCCCACACTTCTTCATACAGTCTAGCTTCTCAGATTATTTGCTCAGCATACAGATTGAATAGGTATGACAAAAGGATACAACCCTGATATGAACCGTTCCTGACTTCAAACCATGTGGTGTTCCCTTTTTCTGCCTCTTGATCCTTGTACAGATTCCTCATGAGCACAATTAAGTTTCCAGAATTCCCATTCTATATAATTTTATCAGTAATTTGTCATGATCCACAAAGTCAAATGTCTTAACATAGTTAATAAAATACAGGTAAACATCTTTCTGGCAGTCTGTGCTTTCAGCCAGGATCTATATGATATTAGCAATGATATTTCTGGTTCCATGCCCTCTTCTAAATTTGGCTTGAATTTCTGGCAGTTCTGTGTCAATATACTACTGCAGCCACTTTCAAATTATCTTCAGCAAAATTTTGCTTACATGATATTAATGATAATGTTTGATAATTTCTGTATTGGATTAGATCACCCTTCTCAGTAATAAACACAAGTAATGGATCTCTTCCTGTCAGTTGGCCAGGTCTCTGTTTTACAAATCTCTTGGCATAGATGAGTGAGCACTTCTAGCACTGCATCCATTTGTTGAAACATCTCAATTGATGTTCCATCAGTACTTGGAGCCTTGTTTCTCACCAATGCCTTCAATAAAGCTTGAGATTCTTCCTTCAATACCATCAGTGCCTAGTCATAAGTTACCTCCTGAAATGGTTGAATGCCAAACAATTTTTTGTTTGTGACACTGTGTATTTCTTCCATCCTCTTTTAATGTTTCCTGCATTGTTTACTATTTTTCTGATAGAATTCTTCAGTATTGCAACTCAAGCCTTGAATGTTTTTCTTCAGTTCTTTCAGCTTGAGAAATGCAGAACCTGTTCTTCTTTTTCAACTTTCTATCTCCAGGACTTTACACATGTCATCATAATACTTTGCTTTGTCTTCTCGAGCCATTCTTTGAAATACTTTATTCAGCTCTTTTACTTCATCATTTTTCCTTTTACTTTAGCTACTTACATTCAAGAGGAAGTTTCAGAATCTCTTCCCACATCCATTTAGATCTTTTCTTTTTCTCCTGTCTTTTTAATGACTTCTTGCTTTTTTTCATGTATGGTGTCCTTGATGTCACTCCACATTGCATCTGGTCCTCAGTCATCAGTGTTCAATGCATCAAGTCTATTCTTGAGACAGTTTCTAAATTCAGGTGGGATATACTCAAGATCATCTGGTCACTCAAAGATCTGCTCTACTTTTCTTCAGTTTTGACTTGAGCTTGCATATGAGTAATTGCTGGTCTGATTCATAGTTTTTCCCTGGCCTTGTTCTGACTGATAGTATTGAATTTTTGCATCACAGTCAACTTGATTTTTGTGTATTCTATCTGGTGAGGTCCACGTGTATGGTTACTGTTTATGTGGGCAAAAAAAGGTACTTGCTATGAAGAAGTCATTGGTCTTGCAAAATTCTATCATGCAGTCCTCAGCATCGGTTCTGCCATGAATGCCACATTTCCCAGCTACTTCGTCTTGGTTTTCAACTTGCACATTCCAATCACTGGTAATTATTAGCAGGTCCCAATTGTGTGTTTGATCAATTTCAGACTGCAAAAGTTAATAAAAATCTTCCATTTCTTTATCTTTGGCCTAAGTGGTTGGTGCATAAATTTGAATGATAGTCGTATCAACTGGTCTTTCTTACAGGCATTTGGATATTATCCTATGACTGACAGTGTTGAACTGTAGGACAGATCTTGAATTTTGACAATGGATGCAATGCCATTCCTCTTCAAGTTGTTATTCCTGGCATGGAAGACCCTGTGGTAGACACTATGATTGTCTGATTCAGAATGGCTAATACCAGCTCCCTAATTCAATTCAGTAATGCCTAGAATATCAATCTTTATGTGTTTCATTCTTCTTTTTTTCTCCCTGCCACGATTTCCAATTTTCCTAGATTCATACTACTTACAGGTTCCAATTATTAATGGGCATTTACAGCTATTTCTTTTCATTTTGAGTTATGTCACATCTGCTAAGACAGGTCTTGAAAGCTTGACTCCATGTGAGTCACGAATGTCCACTCCGAGGAGGCAGCTCTTCTGTAGCAGTCTTTTAAGTGTCTTTCAACTTGAGAGGCTTGTCTTCCAGCACTATGTCAGACAAGGTTCCACTGCTCTTCATCAGATTTTCACTAGCTAATTCTCTTCAGAAGTAGACCACAGCACCCATCTTCCTAGTCTGTCTTAGTATGGAAGTTCAACTGAAACCTGTCTACTGTGATTGACACTGCTGGTATTTGAATATGGGTGGCAAAGCTTTCAGCATCATAGCAAGATGTAAGCCCCTATAATATGACAAACTGATGGATGCATGCGAGGGAGCCTCTTACTATTCACCTGTAAAATAGGGGTGATAACACTGTCTTTGCTAGGTAGAAAAAATGTATGTAAAGTAGCCGGCATATGTGGGACCAGCTTTCAATAAATAGTAGCTTTTATTACACCTTTGATAGGAATGTCCTTGGAATTCAGGCTTAGAAGTATCAATGCACAAGACTAGCTTTTTGTTTGGGGACTGGAATTTATCAGAGCTCAAATGTACTATGACAGGAGGATCTCATCTTCTGACACCAAAGTGGCACCCAGAGTTCTTGTGACTGTTGGTAAAAGTAGTATATTTGCATGAGCCAAGAAGTCCTCTCTGGGGTGGAATGGATTTGCTGTAAAGGTGACCAGTTGGCCCCCATTCTTACTGGAACCTGGCCCCCAGAGGGAGTGGCCAATGGGCTTAGGGGTCACAATGACTCTGTCAGGGTCTGCTGGTATTATAGTTCACCTTGTGAGTGTGTCTCAAGCTGTTTGACCCTTCCCAGCTTCCCAACAGACTCTTTAATCTAGAGCTGTGCTGGAAAATCTTAAGCAGCTGGAAGAATATGAAGAATAACTCCATACCAAAAGACAGGGCCATCATGGCTATCTTCCCACAGCTCTAGTCTTGACCCCACTCAGTTCTTTCTGGAGAAACACCAGGAGTCAAAGCTTCAAAAGGAGCCAAGTCAGAGGGTAAGGGGAATATGCAGCCTGTTCCACCAGAGATTGAAGCCTCTCCTAAGATGCTAACTCTTTTACTTTTTCTCTAACCCAGCACCTGCTGTTCTTGGTGCTCCCTAAGTTATTATCCCACGATCTGGGCCTGAGATTCAGTAATGGCATATTGCATAGATGCTTGTATGTCACCCTCTCCTACTTTTCACCCCCAGCGTAAGGCAGTACAGGGTCTAAGCCCCTGTGACTAACAGCATCCTTTGGGTGTGAGAGTCAGCCTCCTGAACTGACAGGGTCAGGTTTCCCCAGGAAAGCTTCTGCCTCAAGACTCTTGTCCTCACAGGAGCAACTGCACTTGCCTCATACGCTCCCAGGAGAACTCCCAAGCAATGCAGCAACTGAAGCAAGTGAACTGGAACTTCCAGGTGAGGCCCCACATCCATCTTCCTCCTGCCCCAGGTGAATGCTGTCTTTGACTTCAGAGCAGGAACTCAGAAACTGAGTGTTCAGCTAGGGTTTGCTGAGATCAAGGGCCTCCCTAAAGGCAGATCACAGCCTTTGAAATATTTATCCAGGTGAATCAGATACCAAGGCCAGGGAGGGGAGGGAGTACAAGAAAACCCAAGAGGAAGCTAGGAGAAGTCCCTCCTCTAAGCCTTGGGTCAGCCCAGAGCTGAGGTAAGCAACAACTGTCTCCCAGAGTAGAATCCATGGAGTGGGGTCCATTCCCTACCCAGAACCATGGGTCAAAAGTTCCGCCTCTCACCCAGAGGAGAGGAGGAGCAATGTTCAGTGTCCTGTTAGTCTCCTTGCCTCTTACCTCTCCACTTCCTCTCCCTCTCCTCCCTTAGGAATGTAAGACTTAGCCCCATTCTACTTACTATCTAATCTCCACCCCAAATTCTTCTCTCCCACTACCTACCATCCTCCTTTCCGCTCCCACACCACACTCCTCATGCACCTCTCTGCTTTTGTCCTTCACAGCCTGAGTCTTTCTGAAAATTTATCCATCTTCATAAATAAGGAATTTTCTTACCTTATCTAAGAAGCTTCCCTTTGTTACACTTCACACTCAGATATCTCCTCATATCAAATTCAGTCTGTACTCAACTGACCCTAAAGCTCTGTCTGGTTCTCTAATATTTTTCCATCTCATCTCATTTTCCCAGGTAGATGATAAGCTCTTGAAGATGCCAACAAAACCCACTGCTATTGAGTCAATTCTAACTCATATCAACCCTACAGGACAGACTAGAACTGCTCCACAGATTCCACGGAACACCTGGTGGACTTGACCTGCTGCCCTTTTGTTAGCAGGCATAGCACTTAGCCACTATGCCACCAAGGCTTCCGTAGAGCATAAGTACATCTAATCTCCCCTTTTACATTCCACTTTATGGGACTTAATAAATCCAATGACCATGGACATTCATCCCCCAAAGTTGACAAGCACTTGGGGAGTTGGTGTTAAGACAGTCACTGCTTGATCTGGATCTGAACTGCAGCCACATGCTCTAATTACCTCTGAATGCAGTTAAGAGCAGGGGAAGCATTTGGCCCAGGCAATCTGGCCAGTGGCTAAGACCTGTTTTGCAGAGGCTTCAGAATGGAACTGGTGGAGCCATCATGATGGTGAGTTTCTCTAGGCAGAGGCTCCAGTTTATCTCTGATCCTGAGAGCGCAGCACTGGGCCTTATGACATAGATGTTTGCAAATACTGCACACTAAAGAAATGCTTGCATGGACCCTAGAGTCACCTCTTTGAGACCTTTGCCTAGGGTGGCTTGACCGCAGTCTCAGCCAACCCAAAGCAGCAGGAACAGGATGCGTGTGTCCAGCTCTGCTAGGAGTATTGACCAGCCTTTCTCCACATCCCTAGAGTGGCGTCTCCAAGTTGTCCTACCAGACCCAGTACATGCAGCGGGAGGACTTTGCAGTTGTTGTGCAGCCTTTCTTCCGAAACACTCTTGTTCCGCTGAATGACGTAAGCTGCAGGTGTTTCTGGGATGCTTATACGCAGATGCCTTACCGCACGCGAGCTATTTCCTCCTCTAAGTGGGTTTTGTGAACCTTTCAGACCATAACTCCCCAAGAGGGCTCCCAACGGGTTGCTATTACCACACTTCCTTTTTTTTGGTATGATTGAAATTGGGTATACTTGGGAAGAAAAGGAAAATATCAACAGGGACCGAGCTCCCCGGACATAGAGATTGTTGGATTGGGATAGAATGGAAAGCTTTCTAAAAAATTTCTTTTTCACTGTTAGAGCAGAGGAGCTAGAAATTCCTATCTATTTAAAAACAAAAACAAAAACCAAAAACAAAAGAAAACAACTAGGAGTTTCTCTACCAATATCTGAGCAATTTGGCCCCAGGGTTGAAAAAGTGGAGGAGAAATGCCTACAGTGCCTGCTGGAGGGTAAAGCAGTAAAGATCACTCTTTTCCCAAGAAATAATCCGTTCTTGCCTTTGGTCACAGAAAGGGGATGCTGACCTCACCTTCTTCTCGGAGGACTGTTTCCACTTCTCGGACCGTGGTCATGCTGAGATGGCCACTGCACTGTGGAATAACATGGTGAGTGGCTGAGGGTCTGGTGGGCTTGTGTCCATGGGGCAACCCATACATGTTGACTCTAATTTGCACAATGACATACCTATCAGCTGGCGTAGCTCCTTTATCCTCAGAATGGTAGCACATCTAATTTGTCCTGACAGATGATTTTCAAAAGGCACACGTATATACATATTTTAGTCTTTTGGTAATGCCTAGGTGCTGTGGTACCCCACATCAGACTGGATAGAAATATTAATGCCTTGCTATATGACCTTGGGCAAATGATCTCTTTAGCCATCTGTATCAACATCTATAAAACAGATCTCATAGAAAATGTATGGAGATAATGGGCACATAGCACCATAATTTTAAAAAAAGACACCAAAAGCATTGCTGTGGAATCAACTGTGACTCACAGCGACTCTTTAGGACAGAGTAAAACTGTTCCACAGAGTTTCCAAGGAGCGTCTTGCAGATTTGAACTGATGACCTTTTGGTTACCAGAAGTAGCACTTAACTACTATGCCACCAAGGTTTCCAAAATTAGCGTTCAACAAATGTCAGCCCCTTTACCCTCTGACACTCCAGTCTCAACTCTTCCCAACTATTATTTCTTTAAGCATCAAAAATTAAACAGCCACCACATCCTCATTTTGTAGCCTACTGTCTAGTCCAGGGCCCTTTCTGATGGGGGAGAAAGGGACCTTATGGCACGGACATGCAACCCAGGGACGGCAAGGACACCTGGCCTTGTGCCTTACCTCTGCCCTTTATGGCTGACCACTTACTACTGGACCCAGCTGATAACTGTATCCTCTTGTGCAAAGCAAATAAAATGCCTTTCCAGTCCAGTGGCTTCTTTTGATCTAGGCTCCGTGGGTAACCCAATCCCCGCCTGACCTGTATGTTCTCTCTGGCTCCTTTTACTGCAGTTTCAGGCCCTCTGTGCCTCTGCCAGCTACCGCTGTGCAAATATTCCCACACCCGTCAGCTCATCTAGTATGTCCAGTAGCTTCCTCGGCTGACTCACAATATTGACTTTCTCCTTAGTTACACCACCTCCTCTTCTCTAGCAACCTCTTCTTTTCAGAATAGCATGTAAGTAGGCTTTATCTTGGCCTATTTAATTGCAGGCTCAGCCTTCCTGTACTTTTGTTTTCCCAGTGTGTTCCCCCTGTTGACATCACATATCTGCCCACTCCTGAAACCTTCCATACTTCTTCAGTTCAGGACTCTGAATTGCAATCACAATCTCTCTGAGTTCCTTCCCACCCACTCAAGCCCTACAGTAAATTTTCTGAATCAAAGTTTGTACAATGTAATTGCTGAGAGCAGTTATGTCTCTGCTAGATTTTATTTTGCTGGTCAGTTGTCCTTCAATGGTTCAGTTATGCAACTTTATCCTTTTAAAATCCCTCCATAAAATGGATATCTATTTCTTGTCCCATTTCTCCCACAAGATCTCAGAGGAATCCACAAATTCTAAGAAGGGCCAGGAATGCTTAGCCTTTCTTTGTTCCCTTTTTTCAGCCTTTCTCTCAGGGAATGGCCTGCCTTCCCTGGGTAGTATCATGAGCCTTCTTAAATGCAAGATGTTCCCAGAGCCGCTTCAGGCTCAACAGCCTCATCAGATATGACAGGGTCCATGGGTCGGTTCCTGTGTGGATTAACAATTAGTTTTGGTCTTTTCTTCCAAAAAGCTTGGTGTTTCTTCCCACTGGGCCAGGGAGGAAGCTTGTATTTTCTAAAGGCCAGTGGGAGGAGTCTAGATATGGAGACAGAAGGTGAACACTACCATGGAGCCCATGGGTGACACTGCAAGGTGACCCTGACTCTCCAGCCATCATTCCCACAGCCATACCCCAAATTTAAAAAACAACAACAGAACTAGACTCATCAAAGACTGCATTTGCCTATGCTATATAATATGGGAAAAAATTATACAGTCCAATGTTTTCATCCAAAACCATCTCCAATACAAAACTAGCATCATGCCATTTTTGAGAACATCTTGCTATTACAGTCACTATGAGTCAGAATCCACTCAATGACAGGGTTTTATTCCCCCCTCTGGTTTTGTTTTGCTAAAATTTCACCCCTAGAGTGACAGAAAGAGAATAACGGCCATTAGAGATAGAAGGCTTTAAAGGTCATAAAGCCAGTACACTCTGTAACTAAAATATAGAGAGATGAGGCACACAGCCAGCTGGTGTCCAGGCTAGCATTAGAATTCAGGTTTCCACATCCCCCACCTAGTGCCCTGGCCACAGCAACACGTAGCATCCCTGTTCCTGCGCCTATCAGCACATGTACAACCAGTGAATTCATGCCTCATAATTAGAGTCGCATGACATAGTGTCTGCAGGCTTGGCTGCTGTGTTCACGGTATCCTACTGGGGCAACAAAAACAGTTTAAGCCATTTCATCTCATGCTTCTCCTCTCTTAATGCTCACCTCCTTCTCCCTAGACCTTTTCAAAGCCTAAGCCAGAAACACTGGCAGTACCAGGGAATACTTTCCTTTTCTTTCTCCTGTTCACCTTCATGTAAAAAGTTTTTCCTTATTTCTCACATCTATTCCTCGACTGGAAACTCTGGTGGCATAGTTACTAAGTGCTGTGTCTGCAAACCAAAAGGCCGGCAGTTCAAATCCACCAGGGACTCCTTTGAAACTCTCTGGGACAGTTCTACTCTGACCTTTTGGGTTCCTATGAGTTGGAATCACCTCAACAGCACAGGGTTTGGGTTGGTTTTCTCATTCATCCATTGTTGCTGGCTTCCTTTTCTGTGTCAGTCTTATCCTCAGCTAACATTTGCATCTCCACAGGACCTGGAGACAGCTCCAGCCTCCTAACTGGGCGCCCTACTTCCAAGTCAACCACCCTTAGAACAGGCTTTCTCAGGTCTGTCTGGACACCGTAGAAAAAAAAGTGTGTATAAGCACTTTGGAAAATTCTTGGCCACTGCTACAGCTGAACATATGTATTCCCTAAGACCCAACAGTTCTTTTCCTAGATATAGCCCCAACAGAAAGGTACATACATGTTCACCAAAAGACATATGCAAGCACTTTCATAGAAGCACTGTTCATAATAGCCCCAGACTGGAAACTCCCCAAGTGTGCCTCAACAGTAGAATGGATAAACCAATTGTGATAAGTTATACAAGACAATGGAAACAAGGTACAGCAACATGTAACAATATATACAAATTTCAAAAACATGCAAAACTAACTTACAGTGTTAGAAGTTGATGGTTATTCTTACTGGGGGGATATAGTACTTGAAAAAGGTAGGGAAGGGCCTTCTGGGTGCTGGCAGTGTTCAGTTTGTGGACTGGGATGCTAGGTGTTTTCACGTTATCAAAACTTACAGACTGCTCACTCATGATTTGTGCTTGTTTCTGTATGCATGTTAACTTCAATAAAAAGGCTTACTTAAAGGGAAAAAAGTAAAAACAGCACCTCAGCCTTCTCTCCCTAGATTATGATTTAATCAGTTCATTGGCCTGGAGCGGGCACTGGGCTCAGTAGCTGTTAAAAGCTCCCTGGGTGATTTTAATGTGCGGGATCTGGGAACTGCTGCCTTAGATCTGTTCCCCCATGGAATAGCCACAGTAGTCTGTATAAATGACAATCTAAGTCATGCCTCTGCTTTCTGTCACCAAAGGAGGAAGCCAGGCCCCTTGGCACAGCAAACAAGAGCTTCTGGGACTTGGCCCCAATTAACCTCTCCAGGTGCCACTCCCATCACCCTCTGCCTTGCTCTGCAATCTGGTAACGCTGAACCGCAGGAAGTTTCCTCTACCACCCATGATGTTCATACCTCTGGGCATTTGCTCTTGCCGATCACCTTCTCTTAGAATGACCTTCCTGGCATTGCTTCCTGGCTAAGTCTTGCTGTGACCTGCTCTGCTCCATCACACTCTCCCAGTCCTAGTCCTGACACATGTCATGGGTATCAGTAGCGCCTAACTTAGGCAAGGTTGATCCTAGGAAAAGCAACTCCATTTCCTGTGGCCAGCCCCAAGCCTCCTCCCCCTGAGCTCTTCCACTCAGGTCTTTGTGACTTCATCTCATCTATCCATTCATACAACAGCTATTTATTTAACTTCACTATATGGCAGGTACTGTCCCAGGTGCTGGGGATACAGCAGTGGAAAAGAAAAGAACAACCCTGTTCTCATCGAGCTTAAAGTTTCATGGGGGAAAGAAAGCTAATAAGCAAGTAACAGATGATCAATAAGCTCAATGCTGATCACATTCAGAATGTAAATATAAACAAATCAACAGGGCAATATGACAGACAGTAACAGTTGAAGGGAAGGAGATCTCACCATAGAAGCAATGTATGAATGGAGGACTGAAAGTCAAGAGGTTGCCAAGGCATTCAAAGATCTGGGCCAGAGTGTTCCAGGCAGAGGAAATAGGGCTTGAACAGGCCCAGAGTCAGGAATGAGCTTGTAGTCTTTTGGGAACATAAAGGCCAGTGTGGCCAGAAGGAAGTTAGCAAGGTCAGAGGGGTAGGCAAAGTTCAGGTCACTAGATGATCTTAAGCAGAGGAGTGAATGACCTGACTTACTCTCTAGCTGCTGTGTACAGAACTATCTGTAACAAACTAAAAGTGGAATTGGGAAGACCATTATAAGAATGCTGTGGTCCAGGCAAGAGAAGAACATAGGTAGGCCAGGATGACGGCAGTGAACAGAGCAGTGGTGATATTAAGAATATATTTTGGATTGGCTGGTGGGTGAGGAAAAAGAACAACACAGGATCACTCCTTGGTTTGGGATCTAAGAAATAGGATGGGTGGTTGAGTTGGTAAGAAGAAACAGGCTTGAGAGAGAAAGTCAAGAATTCTACTTGGGACAAGGTATGAATGAGTTTTGGAGGCAGGGAAGCGGATTGCAGGGTGGATGGAGTCTAGAAGTTCCAGATAGTGTGTTAGTAGGTGGGAGCGTGAGGATTCGTTCTTCTCCATAAAGGCCACATATCAGGGGGCAGGCTTGTTGGCTAAATATGCTGGGTCTAACATCGTGCCAGAGAGCATGCAGCAGCTTCAAGCTTATTCTCAGAGTGTCCTTACATAAAAAGTATTAAGCAGAACCCCTGTAAACTACAATGACTCCCACAGGTGTTTCAAGTAACCTTTATCACCTGTGCAGAAAACACAAAGTGGTTCACAAAAGAAAACTCTAATTTCTACCCTTGAAGAGCAAAGTATGGCAATGATCTCATGGTAACCAACATGCTTTCCAAGTTTTCCTGAAAGTGACTAGCCCCCCACACTTCATGAAGTTGGTAAATATGAGCATCACCATTTAATAAACTTTAAAATACAGAGTGTCTGCAATTACAGTCACCCATGAGGAGAGCCAGGAGGTGGAGGTTCTGGTTCTGGCCCTTCCACAAACTGGCTGTGGACTCAGAACCTGCCTTCTTCTCTCTCTGGGGCTTAGTGTCCTCACTGATAAACCCAGAGAACAGACTCAGGATCCAGTCCTCCTCTGATGAACACCAGTCTGGGACTCTGTAAGTTAGAAGTCAGCTCAAGCTCCAGCCCTGGGGTCGCTGGTCCTTGTAGTGGTTACTGCCAATCAGCTGGCTTCTTCCTGTTCCTCCAAAGGGAGAGAATATGCTGTGAGATACCTCCTATGTCAAGGAAGTCTCTTCCAGCTTTGGAGAGAACCATGTGCTTCTTTTTTGCTCTTCAGCTTGAACCAGTGGGCCATAAGACAATGTCCAACAACTTCACCTACAGCCGAACCAAACTCAAGTGTCCTTCTCTGGTGAGTAAATGGCCTTGCCCATCCCTGTTGGTTTTCTGGGGGTGCTGCCAGCTGAATACGCAGAGGAGTCATCTGGGAGGCATTATCAATGAGCAATTTCATTTTCTGCCACCGTTCTCAAATCTCGCCTGTCTTCCTGGCCACAAAAGATTGCCATTCCTTGGGATGCAGGCAGCAGCCGGAGTGAGGGAAAAGAGAATCCAATAGCTCCAACTGAAGCAAGCCGAGTCCCTCAGAGAAGGTTGACTAACAAGCACCAGTCAGATATCTTAAGTCACCACTACTTCTTAGGGATCTGATATATTTTCTGCCTTAAACATGTGTGGAGTAGCTTTCCTGTGCCAGGTGCTATGCTAGGAGATAATGAGTTGAGAAGCAAAAATAAATAAGAGTGTCTGTTCTCCCAGTTTACAATCCCTTTCCTCCCTTCCAACCCCACTGCCACACCCTTGGTCCAGGCCCTGATTGCTCTTACTTGGATGGCTGACATAGCCCTAAATCATCTCCCCAATCTTCTCTCTCTTCTCCTTTCTCCTTCCATCCTATACGTGCTGCTAGAAAGTAACACCAGTCTTGTCATAGCTACTTCGAGTTCTTCCTTGGTCCCCACTGCCTGTTGAGCAGAATCCCGAGGGGAGGTGCCCTCCATCTACTGCCTGTCACACACATTATGCTCCTGGCAAATAAATCAGCTTCCCAGACAAGCCCCACAACTGTCTGTGCTATTTTCTTGCCTGCTGCTATTTTCTCCTCTTGGAGGGTCATCTACCATCTCAGCCTATGGGAAAGATTCACATTCGCTAAGACCCAATATTTCCCTTTCTGGAATCTACTTTATTTTACCCTACCCTTCCCATGTCTGTCAGACACACACCTGTGTTAATTTCTTCTTTCTGCTTGAGACACCTTATGATGTGGTTATTTCTGTGCAAGTCTTATCTCCCTGCTGGACAGTGAGAGATTCCCATCCTAGCCTCCACATACTTATCATCCCTCTTCGTACAGGGTTTGGTGTAGTAGGCACTCAATTAACATTCACCAAGAGTAAGCAAAACACACAAGTGGGAGGAAGAAGAGAATCCGAGGAGGAAGGTCCACATGCCTCCTTGCTCAGCCCTTCTCCGAGCGGGTGCTTTAATCTACTGCTAAAGCAGCTGTCCTCCCACCTCTACTTTGTCTGATCCCTGAGTACCCTGGGATAAGAGTACTGGTTCAGGGGTGACTGAGTGGAAACGCCATCTGGCTGTCCAAGGCCCTCTTTGATGGGTCACCTATCAGTCCATCAGTGTGGAATCCAATCTTTCAAAATCGGATGGACAGAGAAGGAGATGCTGGCATGGAACAAAAAAGAAGGATGTTGCGCCCTCTGGATGCCCATCCTCACTCAGAAGGTTTGGGCACAGCATAAATAAAGTGCCTGTACACAGGAAGGGCTATGAAAATGTGCAAGGCTATTAGACTTAACCTCTGACTCTCCATCCACTCCCCAGGAGAGCCCCTACTTCTACACCCTGGGCAACAGTCAGC
Source organism: Heterohyrax brucei (assembly GCA_028571685.1). Classification (NCBI taxonomy): domain Eukaryota; kingdom Metazoa; phylum Chordata; class Mammalia; order Hyracoidea; family Procaviidae; genus Heterohyrax; species Heterohyrax brucei. The sequence goes on from CM053164.1 coordinate 44,144,731, forward strand.
TACTTCCAGACCAGGCCAAAGATGAGCCCTCCAGTGTACTCAGCTGGGCTGTGCCAGTGGCAGCAGGACTTGGCCTCGTGGTTGGAGTAGGCATGGTGATGGCTTGGAAAGCCATGAGACGGTGCTAGAGTGAAGAGCCTTCAATGAGCCTGACCACCGCAGGCTTGTAGGCATGCACGTTCTCATCCTAAATTCCCCAGCCACGCTCCTCACTGGCTACCATGGAGATCACTGCCTTCAATATCTGGTGACCATGAGAAGCCAAAGGGGACAGGCATGACTCCTTGGGGGCTAGGAACTATATTCCTGAAATCAGCAAATTTAAATAAAGGTCAAAAGCTATTCTATTCTTGGTTTTGCCTTGCTTTCCAACTATTGTGCAGCTCATGTATGTGAGCTGGGCACCTTTCACATCTTATCTCAGCCAGCAGTGAATGATGGCAAGTCTGTCAAATATACCCCTAAGGCTCCACCTCAGCAGGACAATGAGTGTATCCTCAGTCACCAAATTCATTATTTCAAAGGTAGGGAAAGTGCTGGTACCAGGTAGTGATTGAACTTTGGAGCTAGCTAGTCACCTTTCAGTTTGATCCAACAAATACTTGGGAAGCACCTGTTTCATACCCAGACAATGAGGGACATTGTGCTGCCTCAAAGTGGTGCCTGCCATGCCCTGACTAGGAAGTCAGGTACCTTCAAACCATGAGGAGCTTCATGACAGTATGTAGTTGAGTGCCAGGACTTTGGTAGTAAATGGGGTTGATGGCTTTGAGAATAAAAGTGTTCTTGGGAAATGTTTCCCAGGAGAGAACATTTTCAAAATGACATTTTTTAAAAAAACAGAAGAATTGATCATGAAAGCTTCATATATCATCCACCCAATTTTCCCAAGGTGCTAAGTTAAGAAAATAAGTCCTATTTCTACATTACTTAGTTTCTGAGAAAAAGCTAAAGAGCGTCTGATGTCCTATACAGGCTGCGATCATTTAGCACCTGCTAGAGACAAGGCCCTGAGCTGGGTGCCTCACACAGATTAGCTCTCTTTATTCCTCTCTGTAATCAGGAAAGGAAGATATTATCATCCGTGTTGTAAGTGAATCTCTGATCCACAAGCCTGTAACAAATGTCAAAGAATCTGAGTTAGAACCCCAGGTGTTGTGTGCTGTGCGATGAACCCGACTCACAGAGCCCTTACATGACACAGTAAAACCACCTTGCAGTGTCTCCTAGGCTATAATCTTTATGGGAGCACACACTACGTCTTTTCTCCCATGAATACAAGGACCACCATTTAAGTTCTCAAATTCATCCTGGGAAAAGTGCTACATACCTCTTTGCTGAATATCACTAGGGTCATCTTCAAGGTGCTCCCCTTGGGAAGCTATGCACTAATGCCACTGCCTAGTCCATCCTTCAAAGCAATTTTGGAACTCTTTTTCTGGATTGGCCATCAGAGCTGTTGTCACATTATCCTTGATGTCCTGAATGTCATCAAAATTCCTTCCTTTCAATATTTCCTTTATCTTTGGGTAAAGAAAAAAGTCATTGGGGGCAGATCAGGTGAGTGGGGAGGGTGTTCCAATACAGTTGTTTGTTTACTGGCTAAAACCTCCCTCACAAACAACTATACAATTAAGTTCCTGAACTTGCCACCATACCGCCATGACACCATGCACAAGGGCCATTTGAGAAAGAGTTTCAAAATTGTTTTGAAGTGTAGACTAGGTGCTGGCATCGGTGCATGGCTTCCCAAGGGGAGTATTTTGAAAGTGACCATAGCGATATTCAGCAGCAAGGTATGTAGCACTTAGAACAATTAAGTTCATGGTCTTAATTGTCAGACCTTGTAGGCTGGTGGGCTCTGGGTTTGAACTGCCAACCTTTGGGTTAGCTGCCAAGCTACTGTGCCAGAATCCCAAACAGGCCATTTAAATGGTGTGATCTTTGAAGCAAAACTCTTCCTCAGCTTGAGTCCCAATGTCACAGATTTCTGGTTTATAAAATTGGAATGACAGTACTCCTTTTGTCTATCTTCCTACATAAATAAGAAACTGCATATAAAAATTCCTTGTAACTCTAAAACCCAAATCCACTGCTGGCAATACCAGCTCATAGAAATCCTATAGGACAGAGCAGAACTACCTGATAAGGTATCCAAGAGGCTGTCAATCCTTACAGAAGCAGACTGCCACATCTTTTACCCACAGAGCAGCTGGCAGGTTTGAACCATCAGTCTTTCAGTTGGCAGGTGAGCACTTTGACTGTTACACCACCAGGCTGTTTTCGTAACTCTAAAACACTGAATCAATGGGGTGGATTGTTTGTTTCTCTGTGAGGAGTTAAGATAGAGTCCAGATTTCTGGGGAAAATCTTCAGTCTGATGGGAATTGTGGCTGTAGTGTATGGCCTGCCTTCCTCTGTCCCGTTACAGTACATCAGCTTACCTCTCTGGGGCAAAACAGAAGAGACAACCCAGAGGACCTAGGTGCAGCACCAATATTCTTCTGAGCAGTTTTAATTCCACCCAGATGATCCTTGGAACAGAGGTCTACTGATTAACTTCTGAAAAATCAGCCACTGATTACCCTATGAAGCACAGTTCTACTTGTCACAGACAGAGTCACAATGAGGTAGCGTCAACTTGAGAGTAACTATCTATCTTCCCTTTGGTTGGAGGCTCAAATTTGGAGCAGTAGGCAGAAAAACTATCAAAAAGCACAGCCCCCAACTGGTAACCAAGAAACACTTGGCACAAACAAATAAAAATTCTCTCTGCAGGGACATCACCACAAACCAGGCCCCAAATTCCTACCAAATATATTTTTAAAAGTCAACATTTAAAAACACATGAGCAGCATATGTTTGAACCTAGTGGTATGCACAATGGATATGTGTCATGTTCTTTTCCTCTAAGAATGCTTAATCTAGTTAAGACAATACCTGGGGTCACATTGTGACCAAATCCCAAGAAAGTTGCACTCTGTGGTACTCTTCATTAGCAGCACTTAAAATTGACAGAAGAGAGATCGATGCAAATTGAACTTGTTAAAAACAAAATCTGTATAAAGGGCACAGAGCTATAATTCAGAGGTCTCTGAAAGACCTACTTGGTTAAAGTCCAAAAGAAATGGGTAGTTGACACTGGGAGAATGCCATGGTGGTGGAAAGAGGAATGAGTGTGAGTATACGGTGTGTACAGGGACAGCAGGAAAGTCTGAGGATGAACCACATACAGCCAGGTTACGGGGACACTATGCAAAGGACAAAGTGTTAATAGTGATTATATTATAATGGTAGTTGTAATACTGAGCTACGTTTGATTTGGGAATATAAATGTTATTAGCAAAAAAGCTAGTGCAGAGGTGGAGCCTAGATGACAGAGTAGTCAGATGATTCCTGTGGTCCTTTTTACAACAAAGACTTGAAAAAGGCCAGCTTCAGGAATTGCTGTGTCCCCTGGGCCAGAAGTCGTACTGATCATGATCTCTGAGTCATTCTCATAGCCTTGGAGAGGGAACAAATCAATTATATATGATGCTCTATAGGGTCTCTATGAGGTGGGTTCAACTCAACTGTAATGGTTGGTTTGAATAACAGCCTGGAACATCAAAGGCAAAGTCAAGGGATTGGGCTGAGTGGCAGAGGGAAGGAGAGATGGTTCAGAAACAGCAAGAAATTGCCATACCTGACCCAGTGGGAACCAGAACCCTAAGGCTGGATTGGCTGGTGTGCCTGGTGAGGCAAGCAATGATATTCAGGATGTATTTTCCACAATGGGAGGAACCGAGCAGTGGAGAGTCTATTCAAGCCTCCAGAACCGGTGGAAAACAGCACTCAACCAGCAAAAAATAAATACATGCATCAAACTCACAGCTCAAATCAAAAAACACCCTGTTTAGGAAGAACCTCCTTCCTATTTACCTGTCTCCTCTCTACTCTGCACCAGATCCCAGCTTCAGGAATTGCTGTGTGCCCTGGGCCAGAAGTTACTGATCATGATCTCTGAGCCATTCTCATAGGCTTGGAGAGGGAACAAACTGAGAAACAGGAAAAAAATAATCTGCCAGCTCCCCTAAGCTAGGAACTCAGCAGACATACCTCTTTTGCATAGATAGAGGCATAAGGGGTCCACAGGCTTTAAATGCCTTTCATCTCTGTGTGGGCCCATGTTAACACAGGTCCTCATAAGTACAGTACAACATGGTATATACCTGAAGCCTAACTTCAACCGTATCAGTTATATGATGGAGTGGCAGGTTTCTAACATTTGGCACTACTCCACCCATTAAGCAGGGTCCTCACCTACCCACATCAGGAAGTTGAGGGTGTGTAGCTCCACCCATGCCACCTAGGCATCTGTGACAGGGGTTCAAGAATAAGTGATACCTTCCAGTCATTACAGCCAATAGCACTGGATGGCTATAGTCTGGATTCAGAACACATCCAAATACACACTCTAGGGAACAGGGACATGCTTTCCACTCAGAGACTCAGGGACAGCTGTCAGCCTCCTACTTTGCTTGGCACATCACCCCCTAATGCAGCCAGATACCTATGCCTACATCACTCACCCCCACCAGTCTAAGACTTCAGGTGGGAGCCTGCACCACACACTGGGCGAACAACTACCTGGACAACTGATCTGAATCCATACAAGAAAAGTAAGCAATTCCTGGAGTCATATACTTAGTAACACATCTAATCACCTGGTGACAGGACATTAAGGCTTCAAAGGTGCCCATATCAAACTAGCTCACATAAAAGCCTATTAGGGCATATCAAAACAAAACAAGAAGCTAGGACACATAAGCAAACATAAAATAAACAAACATAACAACTTAGTGATGGCTCAGAGACAATAGTCAATATCAAGTCAAATAAAGAGGCAGACCATAATGGCTCCACCAAGGTCCCAAAACACAGAATCAAGAAATCTTCCAGAGGAAAATAAGTTTTTGGAATTACTAGAGGTAGACTACAAAAGATTAATATACAAAACTCTTAAAGAGAACAGGAAGGAGACAAGGCAAAATGCAGAACAAGACCAGGAACACACCGATAAAGTAACAGAGGAAGTTAAGAAGATTATAGAAGAGCATAAGGACAAATGTAACAGTCTGCAAGAATCCACAGAGGGACATCAGACAGAAACCCAGAAGATTAACAATAAAATTTCAGAATTAGACAACTCAGTAGAAAGTCATCAGAGCAAGTTGAAACTGGAGAAAATTAGAACAAGTCTACAAAAGGCAAAGTATGACACTGAGCATATCTCACCTGAATTTAGAGAACAACCAACTCTAGAATAGATTTAACACACTGAAAACTAATGACTGAAAACCTGATGAGCTGCAGAAGGACATCATACATGAAGAAAGTAAGAGGTTGTTAAAAAGACGGGAGAGAAAAAAGAAACCTGAATGAACGTGGGAACAGACTCTGAAATTTGCTCTGGAATATCAAGTAGCTAAAACAGAAGGATAAAAAAAAAATGAAGTAGAGGACTGAACACAAGATTTCAAAGGGCGACTCAAGAAGACAAAGTATTATGATGACATACACAAAGATCTGGAGTTACAAAACCAAAAGGGGAAAATACACTCAGCATTTCTCTAGCTGAAAGAACTGAAGAAAAAAATTTAAGCCTCAAGTTGCAATAGTAAAGGATTCCACAGTGAAGATACAACACAGGAAGCATTAAAAGAACATGGAAGGAATACACAAAGTCACTCTACCAAAAGGATTTGGTTGACATTCAGCCACTTCAGGAAGTAGCATATGATCAGGAACCAATAGTACTGAAAGAAGGTCAAGTTACACTTGAAGGTGTTGGTGAAAAACAAGGTTCCAGGAATTGATTAATATCAATTGAGTTGCTTCAACAAATGGCTGCAGCATTAGAACTGCTCACTCATCTATGTCAAGAAATTTAGAAGTCAGTTACCTGGCCAACTGACTGGAAGAGATCAATATTTATGCCTATTCCCAAGAAAGGTGGTCCAACTGAATGTGGACATTATCCAGCAATATCATTAATATTACATGCAAACAAAATTTTGTTGAAGATTCTTCAAAAGTGACTGCAGCAGCATATTGACAGGAACAGCCAGAAATTCAAGCCAGATTTAGAAAGGACATGGTATCAGAGACATCATGGGTCCTGGCTGAAAGCAGAGAATACAAGAGAGATTATTTGTGTTTTATTGGCTATGCTAAGGCATTTAACTATGTGGGTCATAACAAATAATGGACATTAAGGAGAATGGGAATTCTGAAACACTCAATTGTGCCCATGAGGAATCTGTATATGGATCGAGAGGCAGTCATTTGAACAGAATAAGGGTATACTGCATGGTTTAAAGTCAGGTAAGGGGTGTACCAGGGTTGTATGTTTTCACCATACCTATTCAATTTGTATGCTGAGCAAATAATTCAAGAAACTGGACTATATGAAAAAGTATGTGGCATCACGGTTGGAGGAAGACCCATTAACAACCTGTGTTATATAGATGACACACTTTGCTTGCTGAAAGTGAAGAGAACTTGAAGCACTTACTGATGAAGATCAAAGACCACAGCCTTCAGTGTGGATTATACGTCAACATAAAAAAAACAAAATCCTCACAAGTGGACCAATAAGTAACATCATAAAAAATGGAGAAAAGATTGAAGTTGTCAAGGATTTCCTTTTACTTGGATCCACAATCAATACCCACTGAAGCAGCAGTCAAGAAATCAAAAGACACATTGTGTTGGGCAAATTGGCTACAAAAGCTCTCTAAAGTGTTGAAGAGCAAAGATATCACCTTACACAGGCCATGGTGTTTTCAATTATCTCAGATGTACATGAAAGCTAAATACAATAACAGACATATAAACCAACAGATTAGAACTGAAAATCCAGACATAAATGCATGCACCTATGAGCAGCTGATATTTGATCAAGGCCCAAAGTCCATTAATTGGGGAAAAGACAGTCTCTTAAACCAGGTCCTGGCATAACCTGAAAAAAAATGAAACAAGACCTGTATCTCACACCATGCACAAAAACTAGCTCTAAATGCTCCAAAGGCCTAAATTTAAAATCTAAAATGATAAAGATCATGGAAGAAAAAATAGGGACCATGCCAGGACTCCTAACACATTGTATAAACAGAATACAAAACATTACTGACAAGTCACAAACACTGAAAGAAAAACTAGATAACTGGGAGCTCCTAAAAGTCATACACTCACAATCATCAAAAGACTTGACCAAAAGAGTAAGAAGACAAACTACAGAATGGGGGAAAAAATCTGGCTACAACATATCTGAAAAGTGTCTAATCTATAAAACCTACAGGATGCTGTAAAACCTCAACAACAAAAAAGGCAAAAAAACCCAATTTAAAAATGGATAAAAGATATGAACAGGCACTTCAAATAAGACATTCAGGTGGTTAATAAATACACAAGGAAACACTCAGGATTATTAGCCATTAGAGAAATTCAAGTCAAATGTACAATGAGATGCTATCTCACCTCCACAATGGAACCGTTAATCCAAAAAACAAAATAATAAATATTGGAGAGGTTGTGGAGAAACTGGAACACTTCTACACTACAGGTGGGAATGTAAAATGGTACAATCATTTAGGAAATCAATTTGATGCTTCCTTAAAAAGCTAGAAATTGAGGTATCATATAATCCAGTAATCCCACTTCTAGGAACATGTGCACACACATGTTCATTGCAGCACTGTTACAAGAGCAAAGAGATAGAAACAACTGAGGTGCCAGCCCTAGCTGACTAAAACAGAAGTTGGTACCGTGAGAGTGGGGTGCTGCTCTAGCAAATACCTAAAATGTGGAAGCCATTTTGAAACTGCGACTGCATAGAAGATTCAGAAGGAAAAAAGAACACAGATGGTGAGAATCAAACAGCAGAGGACCAGCAGCAGCAGCAGCAGAACCAGAGGCAACACCGGAGCCGACCCATGGAGCGAGAGAGCTGAGTGCCTGTGCACAGTTCTCCTCTTGGAACAGGGTGCCTCTGGGCACTGAAATCGGTGGAGCTGGCCTTGCTGACCCACAGAGTGAGACAGCTGAGTGCCTTTGGGCAGGATGCTTTCTATCAAGAGTGGGGTGCCTCCGGGCACTTGAATCAGTGGAGCTACAGAGCTTTGGAACACTTGCCTGGCAGGGCAGATGTGGGCCTGAGGCCCGGGTCATGCGGTCACAGGAAGCTGAAGCTGAAGAGACAAACAGCGTGAGAAGCTGAGCTGCCTCAGTCTCAAAAGGTATAGACATGACATCGGGGGTTTGAAAGGGTGGAACCATGGCATCCTGTGTTTATAAGGTGGATTTGCCACTCATTTGGGCTCAGGATGTTCCTAAAGCTGATGGGGGCAGAGTTTCTGTCCAAGTGGGCCTTGAAGGCAGAGTTGTAGCACAAAGCTGAGGTCTCCACTCAGAATCCAGAGTGTGGCCAATACTTGAGTCTGGAGGGCAGGGTCATTGTGTAGAATGTCTCAGAAAATAAGAGTATTTTCAAACTTTGAGGGCTAATGTAATATGTTCTGTTGACGTGTCTGTTGCCTGTTAATGTCTTCTTTCCCTGCAATTTCTCTCATTTGTAATGGAATGTCTAACTTGCACCAATTCTGCCATTGGAACTTAGAAGCACATAGCTTACCTTCTAGGTTTTATAGATGTGTAAGAGTTTTGTATTTTGGACTGGGAACTGATTTAAGATTTCTATCATATGGGATGGACATGATTTTGTTATGATGAGATAAATGTGTTATATGTTTCTATGATGTAATTTTGGGGGTGCCAAAAGGTGGGATGTTATGGAATGAATTGTGTTCCCCCAAAAATATGTGTAGCCAAGTAGCTGGGCTATGATTCCCAGTATCCTGTGATTGTCCTCCATTTTGTGGTTTTCCTAAACTGTATGTTAAAGGATTAGGGTGGGGCTGTAAATCCCTTCATAGGATTACCTCCCTGCTCCACTGTAAAGGGAGTTTCCCTGGAGTATTGCTTACCCCACCCTTAATCCTTTCATCCTATGAAAGATAAAAGGCCAGAGAAACAGGCAGACAATTGGGAACTTCGTACCATCAAGCAAGCAGCACCAGGAGAATAGCGCATCCTCCAGACCTGAGGCTCCTATGCCAAGATGCTTCTTGAACAAAGACTGATGCAATACTGGACTTTCCTGCAGAGCCAACAAGGGGGAGAGCCTTCCCCTGGAACAGACACCGTGAACGTGGACTTGTAGCCTACTGGACTGTGTAAGAATAAACCTTCCTTTGTTAAGGCCATCCACTCTGTGGTATTTCTGTTAGAGCTGCCCTAGCTGACTAAAACAGTGACCATCAAAAAATGAATGGATAAACAAATTACAGTATATTAATATGATGGAATACTATACAACAATAAGGAACAATGATGAATCTGTCAAACATCTCAACATGGATGACTCTGGAAGGCATTATGCTGAGTGAAATTAGTCATAAAAGGACAAACATTGTACGAGATCAATACAAGAATTCAGTAAAGGTTTAAGCACAGAAGAAAACATTCTTTCACGGTTACAAGGGGAGGAAAGGAGAGGGCCATTCACTAACTAGTCTACAAGAATTATCTTAGGTGAAGGGAACAACAATATACAACACAGAGGAAGTCTTTTGACGCTTCCTGTGTCATAGTGATTTTCCTGTAGAATTCTTCAATACTGCAGCCCAAGCCTTGAATTTTTTCTTCAGTATTTTAAGCTTAAGAAATACAGAGCACCTTCTTCCCTTTCGGTTTTTGCACAGTTCATTATAATACATTACTTTGTCTTCTCAAGTCACCCTTTGAAATCTGTTCAGCTGTTTTACTTCATCATTTCTGCCATTAGCTTTAGATATTCTATGTTCAAGAATAACTTTAATGGTCTCTTATCCATTTTGGTCTTTTTTTTCCTTCCTATCTTTTTAACGACCTTTTGTTTTCTTCATGTATGATGTTCTAGAAGTCGTTTCATCTTCAATCATTAGTGTTCAGTGTGTCAGATCTATTCTTCACATGGTTTTACAACATAGGTGGGTGTCACAGATTGCATTGTGTCCCCCCAAAAATATATGCACTCATTTGACTTGGCTATGAGTCCCAATATGGTGTGATTCCTCCCATGTGTTGTGAATCCTGTCCTCTGCAATGTTCATGAGGGAGACTGGGCAACAGTTGTGTTGGTGAGGCAGGACTCAAGCTACCCCCTTGTAGGATACAAGTGAGAAGAGTAAAAAGAGTAAGTTGGAAACCTCATACCACCAACACCAAAAGTAGAGCACATCCTTTGGACCTGAGGTTCCTGTGCTGAGATGCTCTCTGGGAACTTGGACTCAACCTACTGGACTGTTGACAATTTCTTCCATTGAATGGACCTATAACTCACAAATGGATTTGCAGCTTACCAGACTGTATCAACAAAATTTCTCTTCATAAAGCCTTCCACTTGTGGTATTTTCTGTTGGAGCAGTACCAGGTAACTGAAACAGTGGGATATACTCAAGTTCGTGCTTGGTCTCATGGACTTGTTTTAATTTTCTTCAGCTTCAGCTTACATTTAGATGTAAGCAGCTGATGGTCTCTTTCTCATTTGGCCCCTGGCCTTGTTTTGACTGAAGACACTGAATTTTCCATCATCTCTTTCCCAGATACAGGCAATTTGATGCCTGTGTTCTGCATCTGGTGAGGACCACATTTATAATTATCATTTATGTTACTGAAAGAATGTATTCGTGGTGTGTAAGTCAGTAGTCTTGCAAAATTCTGTCATGTAATCTGACATTGTATCTATCACTGAGGCCCTGATTTTCCAACTATAGATCTTTCTCTTTCGTTTCCAGTTTTCACATTCCCATCATCACTAGTTATCAATGAATCTAGATTGAATGTTTGATTAATTTCAGACTGCCAAAGTTGGTGAAAACTTCAGTTTCTTGGCATTAGCAATTGGTGCTTAATCTCAATAATAGTTACATTAACTGATCTTCCTTGTAGATGTATGGATATTATCCTATCACTGACAGCATAGTACTTCAGGATAGATCTTGAAATGTTCTTTTTCATAATGGCTAGGCCATGATTCCCAGTACTGTGTGATGTTTCTGCTTGCTGTAAACCCTGCCTCTGTGATATTAATGAGGGAGGATAGGAAGCAGTTGTACTGGTGAGGCAGGACTCAACATGTAAGATTGTACTGTGCCTTAAGGCAATCTCTTGGGACATAAAGGAAAAGGGAGCAAACGGAGAGGCGGGGACCTCATACCATCAAGAATGGCAGAGCACATCCCTTGGACCCAGGGTAACTGCACATCAGAAGCTCCCATTTGAGGGGAAGACTAGAGGCAAAGACTTTCCTCCAGAGCCAACAAAGTTTTTCCTTGGAGCTGATGTCTTGAATTTGGACTTTGGTCCACTTTTCTGTGAGAAAATAAATTTCTCTTTTGAAAGCCATATACTTGTGTCATTTCTGTTATAGCAGCACTACATGACTGAGACATCAAGACAACAATCATCACAAAACTCAGGATAGATACCTTTGAGAGAGGAAGGGCATTGTTGTACAAGAGGGATACATGGAGGTCTTCTCTGATACTGACATTGTGATTTCTTAATCTAGATAGGCAAGATTTTGCTTGATAACTATTCTTTAATTGTAATACATTTCATGCTGTTCCCTGTATGCATATTTCATCAGATTTTTTAAGTTAAAAGAATTGAGGAAGATTTTCTATACAAGGCATTTATACAAGCTAAGTTAAATTGCTTACTTATTTTAAAAACCGTGAGGAAGTAGCCCTCAGCTTCAGTGGTCAACTGAAGGGACTCTTTAGAACAATGCCCAGAAAAATTTTGACTTCAGTAGAAAGGTAACAAAGCTGTATGTAAGGGCCATATACAGAACCTTGGTAAATTGCATTACAAAGTCACTGTCACGGTTTGAAGTGTGTCCCCCAAATACTGTACTGGAATCCTAACCCAAATATAGCTGTAATCCTGGTTGGAATTGGGGCTTTCTTTGTTATGTTGATAAGGCCAAATTAATGTGGGGAGTGTCCTAATCCTTATCAGTGCTGAGTTATAAGAGAGATTAGACACAGAAGCAAGCACACAAATGGGAAGACAGATCCCGCGTGAGGTTCATCTATAATCCAAGGAAATAAGAAATGTCTAGAGCTACCAACAAGGAAGCAACCCAGGTGGCTGAGACCCTCCCTTGGACATCCAGCCTCTAGAACTGTGAGAAAATATATTTCTGTTCTTTGAAGTAACTCACTTGCAGTATTTGTGTTAACAGCAGCACTGGGTGACTAAGACAGACACCAACCAAAATACATGTAAGTCAACATAGACCTGGGCAAAAAACAAGGAATCTACATCAGGGCAGGCCCCAGAACCATCTGATTCCAGTACGCAGCCTCCCAGAGGAAGGCCAGTTTATGTCTAGCTCCTTAGCAACAAGAGGCTTTGGGGTAACTGGAGGAGCTCACTGGGGGTCAGCAAAAGGAGGCCACCCATGTGCAGTGCCTGTATCTCTGTGCAATGTTCTGAAGATTTGTCAGTATCAGTTTGTCCTCAAGTCCCTCCAGCTCCATCACCAGTGCTTCTGAACTGTTCTGGCAGCTGGCTCTGTGACACACTAAGGGCACCTTTGCATCCTGGAGATCCCCAGACTCAGCCCCCACTGGGCCACACTTGTCTCTGGCTGATGCAGCCAGGGCCCAATAGGAAGGAAAGAGGAGAAGAGATGGAGGCTGTCTCTTAAGTTTATTCTCCATGGGTAGAATATATTCAGATTTCACCCTTCCTGGTCAATAAAACCTCAGGCACAATCAGTCACAATGACTGAGGAGTTCACACAGACCAGGGAGCAGGTAGTCAAGACCAGATACCAGTTAAAAGGAATTCTAATCTATAATTATTTGGAAAGATTCTATTTCTTCAACTGTAATAAAATGAGGATAAAATCTACCTACAAATGCTCTTTGTGGATGAAAGAAGAAAACCTGTAAAAAGGTCGGCCATGGAGTAGGCACTTGAACAACAGAAGCTGTAGCAGGATCAGCCCTGTGCACAAGCCTGGCTGAAAGCCGCAGAGGATTGCCTAACCCGGCTTTCTGCAGGTTTTCAAGGTAAGCCTAAAATAAAATTGTCAGCCTTCCACATTTCCAGAACAGGCTTAAGTTCCCTTCCTGGGGTGAAACAAGGGTAGGGCAGCCACAGGACATGCCTCTGATACTTCTTTTCTGAACAGTCTTAAAATTCAGTTTGCAATTATCTTGATGGCATGGTGTTTAAGTGCTATAGCTGCTAAACCAAAGGCTGGCAGTTCAAATCCACCAGGCACTCCTTGCAACTTTATGGGGCAGTTCTAGTCTATCTTACAAGGTCACTATGAGTTGGATTCGACTCGATGGTGATGGATTTGGCCAGGTTTTAATAGTACCCCAAAAGGCCTATAAAAGAAACTGATGGAGCAGCCTCATTTCAAGAGCCTTAAACCTGTTATGTCCTAAACTTGGGGATCACATCAGGGCCCAGGACATGAGAGAGAGCAGGCTCTCACCACAAATGACCCCAGATCTCCCAAAGAGGCAGCTGCCTTCTCTATCCGTTTTGCTAGGACAAGAAGCATGCCCCCACAGTGTATGGGCCTCCGTGGTCCATTGCAACTGCAGCGGAAGTCCCCAGATGCCGCCCTAGTGTACGCTGCCTCCCTAACTTCCACCCAGGACTGGCTACATAATGTGTAGGCCAAGCAGAAAAATGAAAATATGGAGTGTCTTATTCAACAATTATTAAAAATAGTGGCAGCAGAGTATTCCACCAAGCAAGGGGCCCAGTTGCACAGGCCATACAACCACAAAGCCAGAGTGCTAACCCAGTCACCCACCCCTGCCCATCTCTGGGGGTGTCAGTGATTTAGAGAAAAGTGTGCCCCAGATCATGCAGCAGAGCCTAGGATGCCCTACCCTGAAGGGATGACTACAGGCATCTGGTTTTTTTCCACTTGCTAGAAAAACATCTCAGAGCAGTACTTCCTGTGACCAGTAGATCGATGCTCATGTTGTTATATATGGAGGGTCTGTTAGGTTTTTCTTTTCTGCTTCTGTTTTTGTCACACAGTTCACACCGCAAAGCATATGATAAGGGTCTCTTTGGGTCTGAAATCCCCTGAGGAGACACGTGGCCATAGACAGCTTCCTAACTTGTCCCCAGAGCAGGCCTCCTCTAAAACGTCCCCAGATGCCTAGGGCTGGCACCCTGACCTGACTGAGAAGTCAGTGTGACACTCCTTGCAGCCCAGAGCACTGTGTGTGAGTACACAGAACATTTCTGACTATTACAACTCCTATTGACACAAGGTCCTTGATTTTCATATTTTGTTTCATTGCTTTTGTTATCAATGAAATGCTCAGTTATCCAGTGTTTTTCTGAGGTGATATTTATGACATTTCTACGATAAAATCACCTTTACCACTAATGACTCTATTCATTCATTCTGCATCCAACTAGTCAGCCTGTGTAGCTGAGCCCTTTATCCTGTGCCCCATACTGTAGTCATCAGTGATTTGTCTTTAGAGAATTCATAGTCTGCTGCCAGGATCTGTATCCTTTTTGATAATGTACAGCATCAAGGAAGTTCCTGATTAGTGCAAACACATGGTCTGAGCATTAAGCTCACAAATGTGCCACCGTGTGCTTACACTGGCAGCATTGCACAGACAACTCAGTCAGGTTTCATAACCTTGGTGTATCAGTGTCTCACAGCTGTGTTCATGTCAATGTGTGGCAGTGTCTCGCTGACTGGCGTCCATTATTTTCTTTGCATGTTTTTATGTGTTGCTGCGAGAATGATGGAGCTTGAATTAGAGTAATGAACAAACATTAAATTTCTTGTTACACTTGGCAAGAGTGGAAATGAAATCAGGGACATGTTGATCCAAGTTTATGGAGATAGTGCCATGAGGAAAATGGCCTGGCTGAAAGCCACAGAGGATTGCCTAACCCGGCTTTATGCAGGTTTTCAAGGTAAGCCTAAAATAAAATTGTCAGCCTTCCACATTTCCAGAACAGGCTTAAGTTACCTTCCTGGGGTGAAACAAGGGTAGGGCAGCCACAGGACACGCCTCTGATGAAGAGAGGTCAGGGCAGCGAGTAACAAACAGGACTAATGAAAACACTGCAAAAATTCATTGAATTGTGCATCAAAATAACTGACTGTGAGAAGCGTAGTAGTCCAAGTAAATATCAATAGGGAAACAAGAAAATCTTAACTGAAAATCTTGGTATGCCAAAGGTGTATGCAAAAATGGTCCTTAAGGAGCTCACCAATGAACAAAATAAAAGGAGAGTTGAAGTTTGCCTCTTCTGGAGAGGCAAGATGATGCTTTGGACCATGTCATCACTGGTGATGAAACATGGGTGTGCTATTATGACCCTGAAACAAAGTGTAAAAATGCACAATGGAAGTCAGCCAATTCTCCATGACCAAAAGAGTCGTCAGTCCAAATCAAGAGTCACGATGATGTTGCTAACCTTTTTTTGATATCAGGGGGATTGTTCACTATGAATTTGTACCAACTGGACAAACATTTAAACGAGTTTACTATCTGGTAGTGCTGAAAAGGCTGCATGAAAAAGTTAGACAAAAATAACTTGAACTTTTTGCCAGCAACTCATGGCTCTCGCATCACGACAATGCACCAGCTCACATGGCACTGTCTATTAGGGTGTTTTTAGCCAGTAAACAAATAACTGTGTTGGAACAGCCTACCTACTCACCTGATCTGGCCCCCAATGACTTTTTTCTTTCCCCAAAAATAAAGGAAATTTTGAAAGGAAGACATTTTGATGACATTCAGGACATCATGGGTAATACGATGACAGCTCTGACAGCCATTCCAGAAAGAGTTCCAAAATTGCTTTGAAGGATGGACTAGGTGCTGGCGTTGGTGCACAGCTTACCAAAGGGAGTACTTTGAAGGTGACCCTAGTGATATTCAGCAATGAGGTATGTAGCATTTTTTCTAGCATGAGTGTACTAATGTAATTGTCAGAACTTGTAGTTAACAACCTGAGCTGTTAACCAGAAAGTTGGCAGTGTGAACTCACCCAGAGGTGCCTCAGAAGAAAGGCTTGGTGATCTACTTCCAAAAAATCAGCTACTGAAACTCCTGTGGAGTGCTTTTCTCTTCTGACACACTCGTCATGAGTCAGAGTGGATTCAAAAGCATCTGGTTTACTAAAATCAGGAAAAAAAATGTATCAGCAAAATTCACAAAAATACAATTCTTAAAGATTATAATAAAGGTGAAATAAGCATTTTGCTTTTGCCCAAATAGTATTAACACTTTCGAGAAGAGCACTTTGATTGAATATATTTCACTAGTTTTTAAAATCTTGATTTAAAGCTTTGGAATACACCATTCAAAGGCCTGGTCTACTATTCAAAGGCCTGGTCTCGGGTTAAGTTTATTTGAAACTTGATTTCCCCAGAGTTGTCTCAAATGAACAAAGACCCCTCACAGAGATGGGCGGCTCCCAGCAGAAGGAGGGCCTCTGTGGAGACGCACTGGCCGTCTGACAAGGCCCCCTTCTTGATGTTGTTCATCCTGGTTTGGGGCAAGCTAATTGTATTCCATTTTCTTTTTTTCTTTTTAGCAAATGGGTTCAAGTCTCACTGATGCTCCCCAGGTTGAAGATTTGTAAATGAGTTAGAAAAGTTTACTTCCAAGTTTTTTTGTTTTCTTTTTTTCAGTGTGAACAGCTATGAGAGTTTTTATAGATGAAGCTCATCATTTTCAGCTACAGAATCACATAACAATAGCAATATTTTCAAATACCTGTTTACAAAATCAATCCCCACATTTTTGGTTTAAAAAGTACCTACACACCGCACACTGCACAGATTACTCTCAGATTTCCTCTCCATTGATAGTCCCTGTGTGGCTCAAATGGTTCACTCTTGGATACTAACCAAAAGCTGGGAGATTTGAACTCACCAAGCCACACCAAGGAAGGCCTGATGGATCTGCTTCCATAAAGATTGCATCCAGGAAAACCTATGGAGTTCAGTTCTACTCTGTAACACACAGGTCGCCACGAGTTGGGATCAATTTGATGGTAATGGGTTTGTTTTTGTTTATCTCTTTCTTTCCTTCTTCCTTTTTTTTTTTTTCTTTGTTTTTTGTTTCTTGCTTTTTATGAAGTGAATTTTTTAATCTAAAATATCTTCTAGGTAGAATATTACTGACAACCAGTTGTCATCATAGAAAAGGTCAGTTAGCTTGAAACAGTTGTCTGTTGATAAAAACAAATGTAATTCACCCTCAAGTTTAACAGATCTTATAAGCATTTTTGCCAAAACACGTTCCTGTTGACTTGCCATCTCATTACAAAACACTGTCAGGATTACATTATACTTAGAAGATTTGCTTTTACAACAATTATTACACTGATAATATGTTATCACATTCTGTACACTTCTGGCTTTGCGGCAATCACTCACCAATAAATGATATGGTGAAAGAATTTCATTTGTGGTGGTATATTTATACTTCTGTGCAGAAGTCTTTTTATTCTAGCCAAAGTAGTAACACTACATCTTCCATAATTTTTCACAGAAAATGGCTTTTCCAAAGCATTGTTTTTATTAAAGAAGTAATTTTCTGTTGAAAAGGTATCTTAACTGGTACATTTTTCTTTCTTTAATGATACACACACATTCATAGACATAAAGCAGCTTTATGCATATTTCATAACTGAAACGATTCAACAAATACCGTAAGCTAAGATGTGGAATTTTTAAAATAATTTATTTTATTTTATAAACATAATAAAAACCTTTCTTCTTGGTAAAGCATATTATAAAATAATTCAATCTATGAATTATTCAAGCTGGTTATTAATGCTTGGGTATCATTACTCTAGGAGTCCCTGAGTGGTGCAAATGGTTAAGTGTTTGGCTACTAATTGAAAGGTTGGCAGTTCAAACCTACCCAGAGGTGCCTTGGAAGAAAGTCCTGGAGATATAGTTCTGAAAAATCAGTCATGGAAAAGCACAGCTCTACTATGACACACATGGGGTCACCATGAGTCAGAGCCAACTCAACAATAACAACATCATTGTTATATTATCTCTTATTCTATAGGGTTTGTTTAAATCTATATTTCATCCAGCTGCCCTATGCATCATAATATGTTCTAATACTTGGAAGTATCTTCTATGCATCTCCCATCAGCTTATGCAGAGAACATATTCTTTTGTCGACCTGTGGTTTTTCCTTGTTTTATTTTAGCATGATGGCATGCAGCACTTTGTCTTTGCTAGTAAGAAACCTAAACAAGGCTTCCAAATATCTATCACTAAATCTAGGGAAATTTTCTGATGTGTTGAATTCAGCACCCTGTGACTTCAAACACTTCTTTTAAAAAAGTGTAATGGTTTGTTGACATGTACTAAATGCTTAGTTTTTAGATGTTTTGTTAATCCTACAGAAACCCTGGCGGAGTTAGTAGTTAAGTGCTACAGCTGCTAAACAAAAGGTTAGCAGTTCAAATCTGCCAGCTGCTCCTTGGATTCTCTATTGGGCAGTTCTACTCTGTCCTAAAGAGTTGCTGTGAGTCAGAATCAACTCAACTGCATTTGGTTTGGTTTCATTTAATTAATCCAACACCTTCAAATCATTAGTATATACCTCAATGTGGGCATTTAGGAAAGAGTTTACCATTATGAGGGAAAGATGCATATAAATCCATACTGAACATAGACTTCTTTATAATTTCCATTTTTTGTCCTGTCAGATCTGAATAGGTCATCCTTGATTTTATTTTATAATGTGACTATGAAGAGTTCTTAATGCCAGAGGACTGTCAGCTCTGCCATTTCTCTTATTTCTTTAATTTGTCCCAAAACTGTGAGACAGAGTTCAAATTCTGGTTCTGTTACTTGTCAATACCGTGACCTTGGAGGACAATCATTCCAGTGCATTAAAAATGAATGTGTTTCCACAATGCAGGGGAAGTCAGCACAAGTGAGCTAAACTGAAAGCTAAGAAGTTTTCTGAATACAACGAAACACTGCAAGAGACAGAGTGGCAGTGATGGGGATCTGGGGACCATAGTTTCAGGGGACATCTAGGTCAACTGGCATAACAAAGTTCTTTAAGAAAACATTCTCCATCCCACTTGGTTGAGTGTTGTCGGGTGTCTTAAAAGCTAGCAAGCAGCCATCTAATAGGCATCAAATGGTCCCAACCCACCTGGAGCAAAGGAGAATGGCAGACCAAAGACACAAGGAAAGTATAAGCCCAAGACAAAAAGAGCCAGATAAACCAGAGGCTCCATCAAGCTGAGACCAGAAGAACTAGATGGTACACAGCCACCACACATGACTGTCCTGGTAGGAAATACAACATATCGTCCTTGAAGAAGCAGGAGAAAACGGGGGGCACAGAACTCAAACTCAAATAAAAAGACCAAACTTAATGGTCTGACTGAGACTGGAAGATCCCCAGAAGACACGGCTCCTGGACTTGCTGTTAGCCTGAACTAAAACCATTCCTGAAGCCAACTCTTCAAAAATTAGACTGGACTACAAGACATAAAATGACATTTGTGAGGAGTACGTGTCTTAGCTACAGTAAACACATAACATTAAAAAGGCAACTCCTGTCTGGAGGTGCAATGAAAAAGTAGAAAAGGACTGGAATTGGTTGAATGGATACAGGAAATACAAAATGGAATAGAGGAGTGTGTTGTCACATTGTAGAGAGAACAGCTAGGGTCACATAACAGTGTGTTTATGAACTTTTGTATGAGAAATTCACTTGATGTGTAAACTTCCCTTAAAGGACAATGAAAAGAAAAAAAGCAAATGAGTGTTTCATATTGTCAATGGAACTTTCTCAAACTATTGAGGCTGGATAAGTCCCCAAAACTACTGCCCTGAGAGAATCTTAAACCAAAACTGTCCCCTCAAGTCTTCTTTGAAACAAACAAAAACCAACATTTTAATTAGTCCAGTGCATCTGCTTTGAGCATTGTACTCTTAAAGAATGATTTAGGTGAGCTGTAATTGACAACAGCAATTCAAGAGGTTATATGGGAAGCTTAGCAGGCAGTGAGTTCAAGATAATGATGGCGGAATAATTTGGAAAAGGACAGTGATAATGGTAGTACAGCTTGAAGACTGTAACCAATGTTACTAAATCATACATGTAGAAATTGTTGAAAAGGTGTATCTTTGGCTATGCATACTTTCCCCCCAAAAAAGTGAATGAATGAGCCAAGGACTACTTTTTTAAAAAATTATTTTGTTGCACTTTAGGCAACAGTTTACAATCTAAGTCAATTTGCCATATAAATAAAACCCGACACCCATACCACTATGCAACTCTAGCTGCTCTCCCCACCTTGTGATACACACTCCTCCTTTCCACCCTCTACTTCCCATAACCATTCAGCCAACTCCTGTCCCCCTCCACCCTCTCAACTCACCTCTGGACAAGAGCTACTCAAATAGTCTCATGTGTTTAGTTAAGACAAGAAGCACATTCTTCACCAGCATTGCTCTCTATCTTTTAATCCAGTCCAATCTTTATCTCAAGAGTTGGCTTCAGTACCATTTTAAGCTCTGGGCTAGCAGACAGTTTGGAGGTTGTGTGCTCAGGAGACCCTCCATCTGACGGACCATCAACTGTGGTTTTAATAGAGTTCTAGTTCTGCACACCCATTTTTCTCCAACTATGTCAGGGAACTTTACCTTGTGTTCCCTATCAGGGCAGTCATTGGTGGTGGCCAGGCACTATCTAGTTCTTCTAGATGTAGTCTCAGATCATATGGCACCTTCCATTTCTTGTGCACGTGTTTTCCTCTTGTCTTTGATGTGCTTTGTTCTCTTCTACTCCAGGTGGACTGGGACCAATTGATGCTACTTAGATGGCTGCTTGCTAGCTTTTAAGACCCCAGACGCCACTCACCAAAGGAGTATGCAGAACATATTCTTAAAAAATACTTAATTGTGCAAACTAGCCTAGATGTCCCCTGAAACCATGGGCCCTAGACCCTTGTCCCTGCTACTCTGTCCTTCAAAATGTTGGATTGTATAACTTTTTAACTTTTGGTATAGTGTAACTGTGCTAACGTGCCTTCTGCTGCATGCTGTCACCCCGTCATGTAACCCAATTCTTATCTACTATTAATCTATGAATGCCCTTCTCCTTCCTTTCCCTCCCTTGTAACCATCAAAAATTATTTTCTTTTGTACTTAAATCTTGACTTAAGTCCTTATGATAGCGATCTCATACAATTTTCACCAAAGACCACTTTCAATCCTCTGTGCTGGTCTACCTTATCCTCCTTCAAGAGACTGCTCCTACTGCCTGTGACATGCAACATCTAAGTGAGAACCTCAGGGTCAATTCAAATAAAATATTAGGAAGAATACCTTTTCACACATTTTTAGATTAAAAATACATATATAAATGACAAATTCAGTATTTTCTTCTCATATCCAAATACTCAAATTTGGGAATGGGTTCTCAACTAAAGTATATTAAGTATATTGTGACCCGGATCCTAGGGGGTGATGTGTTACTGCAGCCACATCATCCTAACACTCCTGCATCCAGTGTTTTGTTGTTGTTGTTGTTTTGTGATTAAGTGAAAGTATACAATCCAAATTAAATTTGCATGCCTGCCTGTCTGCAGCTCCTTCTGTTCTCCTTGCCCAGTGACAGCACACTCCTCCTTTTTTGCTCTCTAAATGTCGTATCCTCTTAACAATCTCCTGTCCCCTCTTTTCCACCCTCTCCTCTCCCTTCTAGTAAGAGGTCAGTAGGACAGCATCCTATAAATACATAGAACCATAAAGTACACATACTATATGATCACATCATGTCCCCAAGTCCAGTCATTTTCTGCCCAAAGAGTTGAACTCAGTAGTTTTCAGGTCAGGGGCAGCAGCAGGTCTAGGCACTGTGCTCACAGGGGAACCCGCAGGCCACCAGACCATCAGTTGCAGTCTTCTAGTGGAGTTCTTGAGGTGCACCCCCCTTTTTCTTCTGTTGCCACTAGGACTCAACATTGTGTGCCCCATCATGGCTGTCTTTGGTGGTGGCTGGGCATCGTCTGGTTCTTCTGGTTACCTTTTGATTTAGTAACCCATTCACATGGGTCCTTCTGTCACTTGGGCTCTTTTTTTCCTCAGGTCTTTGTTGTCCTTGTGATCACCTGTTCAGGATGAGTTGGGACCATTTGGTGTACCTCAGATGGCAGCTCAGTAGATTTTAAGATGCCAGATTCCACTCACCAATACATGGTACAGAAGACTCTCTTAGCAATAGGCTAGTTATGCCAAATGGCCTCAATGTCCCTTGCAAGCATGGTCCCCAGACCCCTGTCCCTGCTACTCTATCCTTGCAATATTGAGTTAAGATTAGAAGAGTTTGCAGTTTATGTTGAAGTCCAGTTAAGTTGATCTTTTTTCTAATGTGTGCTGTCACTGCTTTCATCCAACAAAATTTCTATCATTTAATCTATAACCAGCCCTCTCCCTCTCTCCTACCCTTTCAGCCATCAAAGTCTTTTCTTCTATACAAGTCTATTTTTAAGTCCTTATAGTAGATGTCTCATACAATATTTGTCCTTTTGTCGCTGACTGATTTCACTCAGCATAATGTCTTCCAGTTGAAACGAGGTTATGAGATGCATCCTAAAACTATCTTTATCATCACATAGTGTTACACTGAGTATATGTACTACAGATTTTTTATCCATTCATGTGTTGATGGGCATCTGAATTGATTCCATCTTTTTGCTCTTGTGGACTATGCTCCAATAAACATTCATGTGCATGTATCAGTTTGTGTGACAGTCTTTGATTCTGTAGGATATATTCCGAGCAGTGGATTACTGGATCCAGCTTTTTAAGGAAGTGCCAAATTGCTTTTGGAAGGGGTTGTACCATTTTGCGATCCCACCAGCAGCCTAGGAGAGTTCTAGTCTCTCCACAGTTTCTCCAGAATTTGTTGTTTTTTGTTTTTTGGGTCCTAGCCAACCTTGTTGGGGTGAGATGGTATCTCATTGTCGTTTTGATTTGGATTTCTCTAGTAGCTAATGATCATGAGCATTTCCTCTTGTGTTGTTTTAGTCATCTAACGCTGCTCTAACAGAAATACAGCAGAGTGGATAGCTTTAACAAAGCAAAGTTTATTCTTACACAGTCCAGTAGGCTACAAGTCCAGATTCAGGCTGTCCACTTCAAGGGAAGGCTTTCCCCCTTGTTGGCTCTGGCTTTTGTGTAGCATCAGTCTTTGTTCAGAGAGCATCTTGGTGCATGTACCTCACTCTTCTCTCGGTCCTGCTTTCCTGATGGTATGAGGTTTCCAATTCTTTGCTTGCTTCCATTTCCTTTTATCTCTTGTAGGATGAAAGGATAAAGGGGGTACAAGTCATATTCCAGGGAGACTCTCTTTACAGTGGAACTTGAAGGTGATATTATGAAGGGATTTACAGTCCCAGCCTAATCCTCTCTAACATAATCTGCTCTGTTAACTACAGGCAGAGATTAGGATTTACAGCATCAGAAAATCAGAAACGGAGGGCAATCACAGAATACAGGGAATCCTGGCCCAGTCAAATTTCTACACATATTTATGGCAGGACACAGTTCAATCCATGACATATGTCTTTTGACTGCCTGGATGTCCTCTTTGGTGAAGTGTCTGTCCACATCCTTTGCCCATCGCTTAATTATGTTATTTACCCTTTTCATGTTGATATTTTGCAGAACCATGTAGATTATAGAGATCAGGTGTCGATTTGACATATAGTTGCCAAATATTATTTCCCATTCTGTGGGTGGTCTTTTGACTCTTTTGGATGAGCAAACGTGTTTGATTCTTAGTAGTTCCCATTTATCTGTTTTGTCTTCTGCTGACTGTGTTTTCTTTGACAGATTCTGAAGTCTGCCTAAGCTGTGTATGAAAACTTCCATTGTTGACCCTATTTTTTTCTTGTAGTCTTTATTGTTTCAGGTTTGATATTTAGGTCTTTGATCCAGTTTGAGTTAGTTTTGTATAAGATGTGAGTTACTGGTCTTATTTCAATTATTTGCAGATGGATATCCTATTTTGCCAGCACTATTTGTCAAAGAGACTGTTTTTACCCCAGTTTACAATCTTAGGGCCTTTGTTGAATATCAACTGTTCATAAGAGGATAGTGGCATCTTTGGGGTCTCAGTTCTGTTTGATTAGTCTACATGTTTCTTTTTGTACCTGTACCAGGCTGTTTCGACTACTGTGGCAGTGTAACAGGTTCTAAGGTCAGATAATGTGAGGCCTCCCACTGTGTTCCTCTTCTTCAGCAGTGTTTTACTTATCTGGGGTTTCTTCCCTTTCCGGACAAAGTTGGTGGTTTGTTTCTACATTTCATTAAAAAATGACACTGAAATCTGTATTGGGATTGCATTGTATAAGCAGATCTCTTTGGGTAAAATAGACATTTTCACAATGTTAAGTCTTCTTACCCATGAACAGAGTAGGTTTTTCCATTTACGAAAGACTCTTTTGGTTTCTTACAGTAAGGTCTTGTAGTTCTCTCTGAATCAGTCTCTTGTTTCTCTACATTCTCAGGGACTACAGTAAATGGTATTGATTTGGTGATTTCTTCTTTGATGATCTCTTGGTTGGTATAAAGGAATTCTACTGATTTACTTATGTTTGTCTTATATCTTGATACTTTGTTGAATTGTTCTACTAGTTTGAGTAGTTATAGATTCTTTAGGATTCTCTGCATATACAATTATATCATCTGAAAATTGGGAGACTTCTACTTCTTTGCCGATGCAGATGCCGTGTATTTCTTTGTCTTGTCTAATTGCTCTGGCTAGAACTTCTGGTGCAATGTTGAATAAAAGTGGTGAGAGTGGGCATCCTTGTCTAGCTCCCATTCTCAAGGGGAATTCTTTCAGTCTCTCTCCTTTCAGGATGATATAGGAAGTGGGCTTTGCATTGATGCCCCTTACTACACAGAGGAACCTCACTTCTATGCCTATTTTGCTGAGAGTTTTTAGCATGAATGGGTACTGGACTTTGTCAAATGCCTTTTCTTCATCAATTGATAAAATCAGGTGATTATTATCTTTCATGTTATTTACGTGGTTTATCACAGTAATTGTTTTTCTGATGTTGAACAAGCCTTGCATCCAGATTATGAATCCAATTTGGTCATGATGAATTTTTTTTTTTTTTTTTTTTTTGATGTGTTGTTGAATTACGTTGGCAAGGATTTTGCTGAAAATTTTTGCATCTACGTTAAAGAGTGATATTGGGCTGTAATTTTCTTTTTAGGGGAATCTTTCCCTGGCTTTGGTATCAAAGTTATGTGGGCTACATAGAATGAATTTGGGAGTGTTCCATCCCTTTCTATGCTGTGAAATAGTCTCAGTAGTGTTGGAATTAATTATTCTCCAAAAGTTTGGTAGAATTTTCCACTGAAGCTATCTGGGCTAGGACTTGTTTTGCTTGGCAGTTTTTTGATGACTTTTTCAATCTCTTTCTTTGTGATGGGTTTATTAAGTTGTTCTGCTTCTCCTTGTGATAATTTCGGTAGGTGATATGAAACTAGAAATTTGTTTCCTCTAGGTTTTCAAATCTGCTACAGTCTTTCACAGTATTCTGTTATGGTACTTTGGATTTCCGTTGGGTCTGTTGGGACATCTCCCATCTCATTTGTTATTTGGGTTATTTATTTCCTCTCCTGTTTTTCTTTTCTAAGTTTAGCTAATGGTTTATCAATTTTGTCAATGTTTTCAAAAAACCAGCTTTTGATTTTGTCAATTTTTCCAGTTGTTCTTCTGTTCTTTAATTCATTTAGTTCTGCTCTAATCTTTATGATCTCTTTTCTTCTGGTGTCTGAGGGGTTCCTCTGTTGTTCTCTTTCTACTTGTTCAAGTTGTAGGATTAATTCTCTGGTTTGGGTCCTCTCTTCCTTCCAGATGTGTGCATTCATAGAAATAAACTGACTTCTGAGCACTGCTTTTGCTGTATCCCATAGGTTCTGGTAGGATGTGTTTTCATTCTCATTTGACTCCATAAGTTTCTTATGTCATCTGTCATGGATTGAATTGTGTCTCCCAAAACTATGTGTAGCCATGTGGCTGGGCAATGATCCCCAATGTTTTATGATTGTCTCCTGTTTTGTGATTTTCCTATGCTGTATGTTAAAGGATTAGGGTGGACCTGTAAATTCCTTCATAGGATCACCTCTGTTCTCCACTGTAAGGGAAGTTTCCCTGGAGTATGGCTTGCACCACCCTTTATCCTTTCATCCTACAAGAGATGAAAGAAAAGGGAAGCAAGCAGAGAGTTGGGAATCTCACACCATCAAGAAAGCAGCACTGGGAGAAGAACATGCCCTTCAGACCTGAAGTTCCTGTGCCAAGATGCTCCCTAAACAAAGACTGATGCAACACAAAGACTAGCCTCCAAAGCCAACAAAGGGGAAAGCTTCCCCTGGAGCAGACATCCTGAATTTGGACTCGTAGCTTTCTGGACTGTGTAAGAATAAACCTTCCTTTGTTAAAGCCATCCATTTTGTGATATTTCTGTTAGAGAAGCACTAGCAGACTAAAACATCATCCTTAGCTGTTTGACCAAGGTGTTGTTCAGTTTCCACGAGTTCAAATTTTTCCTGTTTTCTCTGCTATTGATTTAAGCTTTTATGGTTTTATGGTCTGAGAAGATGCTTTGCAATAATTCAGTGGTTTGGATTTATTAAGATTTGTTTTATACCCTAACACATGGTCTATTCTGGAAAATGTTCCATGTGCACTAGAGAGGAAGGTGTGCTTATCTGTTGATGGATTAAAAGTTCTGTACATGTCAATGAGGTCTAGTTGGTTAATTGTCACCATAAGATCTTCTGTGTCTTTACTGAGTGTTTTCTGGATGATTTTTCCATTACTGAAAGCAGAGTGTTGAAGTCTCCCCCTATTACTGTGGAGAGATCTATCTCATTTTCAGTGTAGTCAGTGTTTGTTCAATGTATTAGATGCTATAGTATTGGGTGCATAAATATTTAACATTGTTAAGTCCCACCTGTGTATTGAAACTTTCAGCAATAAATAGTGACCATCTTTGTCCATGATCATATATTTTATATTAAAATCTATTTTATCTGAGATTAGTATTGCCACACCTGCTCTTCTTTGTATGTTGTTAGCTTGGTATGTATTACTCCATCCTTTAATTTTAAGTTTGTTCATATCTTTGAGTCTAATGTGTGTTTCTTGTAAGCAACATATAGACGGGTCATGTCTTTTGTTCCAGGATGTCACTCACTGTCTCTTTATTAGAGCTTTCAGGCCATTAATATTCTGTAATTATTGATAGGCATATGTTTAGTGCTGTCATTTTGATGTATTTATTCTTGTGTTGATGTTTTCTATGATGCTCTTAATATTCTGTTCTGGGTTATTATTCTTTATGTGTTGAATTTTCATCTTTTTCAGGGTTGGTTTTGTGTTCATTGAGACTCCTGTATTACTTTTCTTGTTTTGATATGTTTCACTGTTATCATACTTTGCAACTATCCCTATGATCCCCCTTAATATTCTAAGTTTAAAGCCAATTTTAACTTGTGCATTTCTTTTTTAATTTCCTTTTCATCTGAAAGGACTATGAGTATTGTAATATATCCCCTTTTTTTAGTGTGATGGTTTCATAGTTTCCATGATATGATCACTGGTTCCCTTCTTTTAACATTGTAGCTTTGATTAAGCTTTGTGACTTCCCTAACTGAGTAGGATTCTGGATGCTGTGTCCTGTATTGCCTTCTTAAATATCCACTTAATGCTCTTGTTTTTCTAAGAGCATCTTGCAGTATTTCTTGCTGTTTTGATTTGGTTTTTTACAAACTCTTTAAGCTTCTGTTTATCTGCAAATGTCTTAATTTCATCTTCACATTTGAGAGACAGTGTTGCAGGATATATAATTCTTGGTTGCAATTTTTCTTCTTCAAGGCTTTGAGTGTGTCATCCCACTGCCTCCTTGCCAACACAATTTCTGCTGAGAGGTCAGACAAAAACCTACAGGGCTTCCCTCTGAATGTTAGCTTTGCTTTGAGCCTCACTGTCTTTAAGAGAATCTGTTTATGCTTCATTTTAGTAAGCTTGATTATAATATGTCTTGGTGTCTTTCTTTTGCAGTCTGTCTTTTGTGGTGTCAGAAGGTGGGGCCTGCCACACCTGAGGGCCTGACTGACTTCAGCAGCGGTTGGGCAGCTCCCAGCTTAACACTAAAGTACCTTTTTAAAATAAGACTGCCTAGAGAAATAACTGCTGAGTTATTTCTAACCCAAGTGATAGGGTTGGCTGACAGCCCACCTAGTGATTCCATAAGTAGAGTGCCATCTTGGAACTCTATGTTCTCTTCTTTCATAATTTTAGGCAAGCTTTTTCTCAGCAACTCAACAGCAACACTTTCTGTGTTTTCAGCTATCCCTCCCTGTTTAGGAACTCCAATTAATCATGGATTAGTCCTATTATTAGAGTGTCACATGTTTCTTAATGCTTCTTCATTTTTCTTATTTCTTTTCTCTGATTTCTCTTCATAAATGCTGGTCTCAGTTGCTCTATCCTCAAGGTCACTAAGTCTGACTACTATCTCCTCAATTCTGCTCTTTTGGCTTTGGACTGAATTGTCTAATTCTGTAATTTTGTTATTCATCTGCTGAATTTCAGATTGTTGATGTTCCATTGGTTCAAATACTTGCTTAATTTTTCATGTTGCTCTGATGCATTTTGTTTAATCTCTAGGACAGCTCTATGTATAATTTTTTTGTACTCAACCTCCAGCAGTTTCAAGAAGGCTTCTTCATCTGGGAAGTTTTTTAATTCTTTGTTTTGGGAGTTTTCTAGAGCCATGGTGGACTGTTTCCTTAAATGGTTAGCAATTGTGCCTTTGCGCCATCTAGAGGCTGTTCAGTTTCTCTGGTGTTACCTCAGCTGGAGCTTAGGTGTAGTTCTGAGAAGGGAGGTAGTCACCACCCACCTCTGTGTACTCTAGTGACTGGCTCCAGTGGACTCCCCAGGGTGGCAGGCTCCACCTCCTGGCTGGTAAAGACAGCGGCCTACTTACGGAGTCACTGGGGGGCTTTCAGCCAACCCTATCGTGTGAGTCAGCGAAGGGTGGAGGAGATGCTGCAGGGCCACTCAGCAGTTGTTTCTCCAGGCAGTCGTATATCAAAAATGTACTTTAGTGTTAAGCTGGGAGCTGTCCAACAGCTGCTGAAGTCAGTCAGGCCCTCAGGTGTGGCAGGCCCCACCTTCCAGCTAACAATGGAAGCACCTCTCCAGCTGTCCCCAGATGCTATGACATAGTTCAAAGTAGGGAGGGGTTATGGTCTTGCTGCCTTCCTCAGCCAGGCCCCACCCATAGGGTAACACTGTCCTAAACACAGCCTTGCTGCTATAAAAGTACCTTCCAGACTGGCACTGCTTCTCAGCTTGGGAATTAGCCCCTGCTGAGACCTCTGGTTGGGTAATTCCGCCTCCCAGCTGACCAAGATGGTGTCTTGCCTGTGCTGCTCTTCACACCACAAAACAGTGGAATCTGTAGCACAGCTCAGAAAAAAGAGGGTGGAGATCCAGTGGTGCCCTCAGTCAGAAAGCAGACTCCCAAAATGTGGCTATCCCAAGCACTATCTCTCTGCTACACTATATGCTATTTACTTTAACACTGCAGTTCAGCTTATTTGCTGGCTCATGACCAGCTGCTGCCTCACAGAAAACAAAGAAGATGTCAGTATCTGTAGTCCTCCCATATGGCGAGTCAGCTGAAACAGGATTCAGAGTGCACTGCCTTGTGTTAGAGAGTAGTTTCCTGTTTAGTGACATATAGTCCAATCTGACAATACTATGCCATATCCTAGGGTTCTCTGGATGTCCAGAGTGCTCCATTCAATTATTCATTCCAGGCCTTACTCAGAGGGAATTGAGGAGACATATGTCTAGTCCGCCATCATGGCCACACCCCCAAGTTGTGCTTTCTTGAGTGGGAGAGAATGGTCTGAAATTACAGCCCATCTCTGAACTCCTGCTGAACTTTGAGTATAATTGCGGGAGTGCTCCAAGAGTGTGTCATCTGTCCTGGGTTGTAGTTACACACAGTTCAAAGCTACTGGACTAGACACAGAGGCAGAGACATGCACAAGTATTGTAGATGTGATAGTAAAGATATATACAAGGACTCATGTGAGACAGAGTAGAGAGAAATTCAGTCATACTTCAAAGTACAATGAATGGGAGCTGATGTGATTTGAAAGAAGGTAAAATTTCAATAGGAGGGACAAAGAACACCCAGGCAGAAGGTAACAGCATCTGCCATACACAGAGAGCTTTGAGATAAAGGGTGAACATCTCAGAGTATGTTATGATATTCAGGCCTGATTGGAAGGAGTGGGAGGTGAAATGCTATCTAGAAAGGACCTTGTTATATGCCATCTCTGGAGCCGCTGAGTGGTACAAATGGTTAACACACCAGCTGCTAACCAAAAGGTTAGGGGTTCAAGTCTACTCAGAGGCACCTCAGAAGAAAGGCTTTGTGATCTACTTCTGAAAAATCAACTATTAAAAAGTCTATGGTCTCCACTGGGCTGAGCCCAGTACAACTAGATGGTACCTGGCTACTACTACTGACTGCTCTAACAGGGATTATATCAGAGGGTCCCAGACAGAGCTGGACAAAAATGGAGAACAAAATTCTAACTCAAAAAGAAAGAGTAGACTTGATGGCCAAAGAGAGACTGAAGAAACCCTGAGAGTATGGCCCTCAGACACTCTTTCAACTCAGTAATGAAATCACTCCTGAGGCTCACTCTTCAGCCAAAGACTATACAGGCCCAGAAAACAAAATGAGGCTAAAAGGGCATGTCAGTCCAGGGACAAGAACCAAAAGGTAGGAGGCGACACGAAAGCTGGTAGTCGGAGTGTTGACCTGTCATATGGTTGTCAACCAAATATATAAAACAGTATGTGCTACCTACTTAAGGAGAAGCTGATTTGTTCTGTAAACCTTCCTATAAAATACCCTAAAAAAAGAAAGAAAAGCCTATGGAGTCTGATCTACGCTATAATATGAACGAACCTTGAAAACCTCACTGCAGTGAAATACGTTAATCATGAAAGGATAAACACCATATGATCACATTTATATGGAATAATAGGAACAGGCAAATGCACAAAGACCAAAGTTTATTGGCAGTTGCCAGGAGCAGGAAGGAGGGGAAAGTGGCACTCCTTGTTTAAGAAGCAGGTAGTGTTTACTTAGGGTGACGGTTGCACAGCACGATTAATGTAGTTGGTATCACTAAACTGCACACCTGAAAAGTGTTGAACTGGCAAATGTTGTCTTATGTATATGTTTTTACAACAATTAAAAAAAGAAAAAAGAAAGAAGGAAGGAAAAATCTATGGAGCATAGTTCTATTCTGACACTCATAGAGTCCCACGAGTCAGATCAACTCCAAGGCAACTAATTTTTAGATGAACAACTTCACATCAATGTTGTACAGTTCTTTCTTCAAAGGAAATGGAGTTTTTGTTTTTGTTTTTTCCCTTGAGAGAAATGTCTCCTACTTTATTATATTCCTCAGTCTGAGAAACCGTAACAAAAACTGAAAATTCATGCTCAGGAGTTGGATTTAGTCCAGGACAAGCTTGACAGTATCTTATAGGCAACAGAGAGGGATTTGTTTTAAACAGAGCCATGGCGTGGTTAGATGCTTTCCACAGCAATGTTGAAGATGTGCTCAAATACAGTCCAAGTTCCACTGATATTACAATCACTTGGAGAGCTTGTTACAAATGCAGATTACTGTGCCCCACCCTAAATCTTCAGAATTAGAATTTCTGGGAGTGCATACAAAGGAATGTGTATATTAAAAGACTCTCCAGCAAATTTTTTCCTGCATTCAGTTGTCACCCCATCACTCAATCCTACCTCAACTGACACAGATGCACATTCATGTTTGAGAATAACTGCATTATTAGGTTTATGAAATAACCATGTGCTTGGATTGACAGGCATAATATATCTGCACATTCCTTAGTTACCTAAGCTAGTCTTAGGTTCATCGTTTCTATGTTTGTTGTTTCTTCAACTATAATCCTATCACTGTTAAGAAAGGGTCTAGACCCACAAGAGGGGGTGCCTACATCGACTTGGGACTGGAAGAACCTGATGGTGCCCGGCCACCACCAGCGATAGCCACGATGGAGCTCACAGAGAGGAGTCTCACTGGCAACACAAGAATAAAATGGGGTGCATCCTGTGATCTCCACTAAAAGACCTCAATTGATGGTCCAGCAGTTTCGGGGTTCCCCTGAGAGCATGGCCCCCGGCCCTGATGCTGCCCTTACTTATAAACTATAACGAAGGTCCACTCCTTGGAGGAATGGATTGGACTTGGCAATGCAGAGTGACCATATATTGGATGCACTTTATGGTTCTATACATCTATAGGATATCATCCTGCTGACCTCTGGCTGGAGGAAGGACAGTGGGTGGAGAGGAGGGGAAAAGAGGCTGTTGGGAGGATGAGACATGTATGGAGCAGAGAAGAATAGTGTGCTGTCACCAGACAGGGAGAGCAGTGGAAGCTGCATATAGGTGGGTATGTCAATTTATACGGGAATGTACATTTTCACTCAGTCATGTTAAATAAAATAAAATAAAATAAAAAAGAAAGGGTCTAGCTCAAGAGTCAACCATATTAATTCTTCCATTCTCTCCAGCAACCATCCCTCCCCTTTACCTCATTCCCAGATTGTGCATAAATCACAGGGTCAAGTCCAGGTGTTGTACCCATTAATGTTTATATTTTCAAAACAACCTCATGAAGAAGATATTATTCTTATTAAGACTGAAAATCTAATTCAGTAAGACCAGATGACTTATCCAAGGTTATGGAATTTATAAATGCTAGAACTAGAATTTGTGGTATGCTCTTGAAACTAAAAACGTCTAATAATATCAAGTGCTGGCAAG
This sequence comes from Heterohyrax brucei, assembly GCA_028571685.1. Classification (NCBI taxonomy): domain Eukaryota; kingdom Metazoa; phylum Chordata; class Mammalia; order Hyracoidea; family Procaviidae; genus Heterohyrax; species Heterohyrax brucei. Next base: position 44,177,818 of record CM053164.1, read on the forward strand.
GATCTGGAAGAACTAGAACCCTCAGTACTCAGCTAATGGACATGCAGAATAGTACAACCAATTCAGAAAAGAGTTTGGCAGTTTCTCCTAAAGTTAACATACTCTTCCAATATGACCTAGAAATCCTATTCCTTAGTATTTACCCAAAAGAAACAAAGTATACATCTACACAAAGATTTGTACACAAATGTTGATACCAGTTTTGTTCACTGTACTCCAACACTGGAGACTATCAAAATGTCCAACAAGAGGTGAATGAGATAAACAAACTGCAGTATATCCTTATAGTGGAATAGTACTCAACAAAGAATAAATTACTGATCCTCACAACAACATGGACAGATCTCAAAAACATTTAAAAAATAAACATAAGAGTGCATATTTTGTAATTCCATTTATACGAAATTCTAGAAAAGGTAAAACAAATCTACAGTGATAGAAAGCTGATCAATAGAGTGCCTTGGGTGAGAGGAAGGGGCGTTAACTGCAAAGTGGCATTAGGGTCTTCTGAGGTGTTGAAATTCTTCTATATCTTGATTGTGGTAATGATTACATCTATCAAGACTCATTAAACTGTACACTGAAGGTGGAGACATTTATCCTATTTGTTACATCCCAGTAAAGTTGACTTCAACAAAAAAAAGTCCTATTTCCACTAAACCACACTGCCTCCTTTTCCCCAACCCTACCCTAAATAAGACAGTCTGCCCATATTCAGGCCAAGTAAATGGGATGGGGTGGGGTGGCATCAACAGTAGGGGACTGAGCAGGTTTTCCTCCTGCACCCAGAACCTGGCACCACAGCAACACTTGGCCAGACCCAGGTTTTCTTTAAAAAAAAAATCCTGTTGCTGTCGACTTGATCCTGACTCATGGTGGCCCTATAGGACAAGGAAGAACTGTCCCCATAGAATTTTCAGTGCTGTTGGCATAGTGGTTAAGAATTTGGCTGCTAACCAAAAGATTAGCAGTTCAAATCTACCAGGTGCTCCTTGGAAACCCTGTGAGGCAGGTCTACTCTGTCTTAAAGGGTTGCTATGTATCAACAACAATGAGTTTAGTTTAGAAGCGAATTGCCACATCTTTCTCCCAGTGAGGCTGGTGGGTTCAAACCACCTCCCTTTCCATTTACAGCTTAGCACTTCACCACTGCACTACCAGGGCTCCTTGTTCATTCCCTTACCCCTTACCGCACTCAAATTCAAGTTCACCCCCTCTGCTCCGCCTCCCCCTTACCCTGCTTTGGTTGCCTTTGTTTTTGTTGTTCAGCCGGAACCACCTTTCCCTCCACACCGCCCCCCCAAGGGAAGCAGCTTTCCAGTAAGAACCCAAGCCTGACACTACAAAGTCACCCAGCCACAAGGCCTCCTCATATAAACCTCCCAGAGTGGGATAGGACCTCTGACTTCAGGGTTTGAGAACTGTTTTCAGGAAAACACAAGTCATTTTCTTTCTGGCTGGGCTTGCGTTTATTGGTCTGGGATCCAGTGACCCCACCCAGGCCTCAGACAGCTTTAGGATGGCAAGACTGCATATTACAGCTGGGAGTAGCCTATATTTTGTGGGAAAACAGCATCCAAACAGGTAAAAGGGTGCCTGAGGGAATGAGAAAAGGCCAAGTTGTAGGGAAGTGGTAAAAAAATAAGTGTCTACAGGGGACTGAGGGCAAGTCAAAAGCCTCCTGGGGAGCAATCACTGAGATTAAGCCCAGGCCCAGCCTTCCTCTCCTGGGGACTTTAAGTGAGGGGATCTAGAATACAGAAACTTCATTGGCTAAGAAATGTCATTTTTTTGGCTCTTAAAAATTTCCTTTGGACTAATACAGGCCTGACAGGTTCTGCAGCCTGCTAAACTCTCTCCTCTTCATTCCTTCACTCTTCTCTGTTCTACATTCTTTCTCCACTCCCCCACATCTTGCACCTGCCCCTCCCATCTGCACCACCCATCTCCCTCCCACCTTTCAAGAAGCCTGTACACAGCAGTTGATTCATGGATTCCTTTTCCATTGAAAACCACAGGTATGAAACCAGTGGAATCACAGGCTTTCCCAGGTTTTTCCTCAGATAAGTTTCAGGGTTGCTGCACACACCTGTATACCCTTTGTGTGCCCAGTAGACTAACCAGTAAGCAAGGTATCCACAGATTCACTTCTGTTTCCTTACTAATCCATAGTGTACTACTTCACATGGGTTTCACTACACACATGAAAATTGTGCACTACAGATTTGAAAGTAAACCCATCCATATCTTGCTTATTAGGTAATCTGTCCCTGCATGTGCTCCACACCTGCCTGCTTCTCCTGTACCCGTCTCCCATCCACCCCATACTTAGCCATCTAGACCCTATTTCAAGTAGCACCTTCTCCATGAAGCCTATTCCAACTTCTCCAACCAAGACCAGTGCTCCCTTTCCTGAGTCTGAATTTGCTCATCACTGTGACAACACATTAATAGTTTAATTAAGTTACATAGGATATCACCTTTTTCCCTGTGTTTTGTGTATTTTCCTTAACATCCTTGACTACGTCACTTTCTCCTGTTGTTCTCACAAGGCAGTGATGCTATGTTGATAGACTAAACTGATGGCCAATCTCACCTTGACTTCAGGACCAATGCTAACTCTGTAATAAACAACCAACTGCTCCCAGAAGACTTCTCACTTAGCTTTTCCAAAGACCAAATCATTTATGTGCATCCTACAAAGCAGAAGGAGCAGGAAGAATTGCAAAGTACTTCACCAGGTAGCCTGATGTAAGATTTCCTTTGTTCCTTGCCTGGGACAGTGACCAGAAAAGATTGAGGTTGTCAGTGGTTTCATTTTACTTGGTTCCACCATCAACACCCATGGAAGCAGCAGTCAAGAAACCAAAAGACTCATTGCATTGTGAAAATCTGCTGCAAAGCACTTGAAAGTGTTGAAAAGTAAAGATGTCACCTTGAAGACTAAGGTGCAACTAACCCAAGCCATGATATCTTCAGTCTCATCATATACATGCAAAAGAAGGACAATGAATAAAGAAGACAGAAGAATTGACTCCCTTGAATTGTGGTGCTGGAGAAAAATATTGAATACTCCATGGACTGCCAAAAGAATAAACAGATCCGTCTTGGAAGAAGTGCAAGCAGAGTGCTCCTCAGAAGTAAGGATGGTAAGACTACATCTTACATACTTTGGACAGATTGTCAGGAAGGATCAATCCCTGGAGAAGGACATCATGCTTAGTCAAGTACAGGGTGAGTGAAAAAGATGAAAACCCTCAACAAGATGGATTGACACACTGGCTACAACAATGGGCTTAAACATGAAAATGACTGTGAGCATGGTGCAGGAGCGGGCAGTGTCTCGTTCTATTGTACGTAGGGTCATTGTGAGTCAGAACCGACTCAGCGGCACCTAACAACAACAAAAACACTAACTGGAGACCTTTTTAAAATTTAATTTGATTTTTTAACTGAAGATATATTTCTAAGTCCTGCCCAATGACCACTTGAAAAACACCTAGTGGATGAGAGATCTACCCAGTTTTAATGGGCAGTGGATTTGAGTCTGTTCATGTAACTCACATGTAGCGGACAGAGCTAGGTGGAAGAAGGAAGGCTCTGAGGTAGTGTGTCTCTCCAGCCCCCGCTGGGATCTTAAAGGCATTGTGACTTTGATCCTGGCATGTACACAGTCTGAGGGTGCCTGTATATCCTGGTGTAGAATTCCTGGGGCCTGGCCAGATTGGGCAAGACAAGGACCCAGAGCAAAGGTAAGCTGGAATTGAGAAGAGACAACAAACAGAAGGCTGTAGAAGGTGGCCTAAGCAATGTGGCAAGGAGCAACAGTGACTGGGTAAGCAGGAAATGAGACAGGAGTCCAGAGCTAAGGAGATGAAGGACAGGACAGAGGCAGACAGCAAGGAAGACCAAAAGGAGGCGCTTTAGGAGTTTAAACAAGAAGACCATAGACATATGAGTTACCTACCGGAAGATATATCAGGAGGGGTTAGAGATCCCAGATGCAAGATGATCAGTTACAGCTTAATTTCAGATAAGCAACGATTTTTTTTAGTATAAGCATATCCCATGTAATATTTAGAGTATAAAAAACCAAGCCCACTTCCATCAAGTCGATTCCAACTCATAATGACCCTATAGGACAGAGTGGAACTGCTCCATAGAGTTTCCAAGGAATGCCTGGTGGATTTGAACTGTAAACCTTTTGGTTAGCAGCCATAGCACTTAACTACTATGCTACCAGGGTTTCCATTTAGAATACAGCTATACTAAAAAAATAAAATAAAATATCTTTACTCACCTGAAATTCCAACTTTACTGGGAAACCTTTATTTTTATTTACTGTGTCTGACAATCTTAGGAGGGGCAGAAAAATACGTTTTCTCACCAATGAAAATATTGTGTGAGAATCACACCCTGACAGAAAGCTCCACCCAAGCTTCCACCCAAGTAAAGTGAGGACATAAACAAAGTGAGATGAGAAGGAAGGGGAGAAGGTTTGAGGAGAGCAAGCAGGAGCATTAGGATACTGCAAAGAGAACAAGTAGCAAGAGCATGTGGTGCCAGCTTTATAGAGTAACAGTTTAAATTCTTTGCAGAGGGCATCAGCAAGCCCCGACCTACAATGAGCAAAGTGAACATTCTCCAAAAGAGAGCAAAGCAAGTAAGGTGAAACAGTACAGTCTGGGATCAAGCACAAACGAGAGCTCCAGACTGGACAGAGCTTGGAGATTACTCGCACAGGGTCAGACTCAGACTGCCAGGCCCCAGTCCCACATGTCACTGCTTACTGGCTACATGATCTTGGGTAAGTATTTAACCTTCCTGAGCCTCCATTTCTCACTTGTAAAACTAAGACTGAAAAAAGAAAAACAGAACCTGTTTTATATACTATCTCTTTCTTCCTTTCCCCCACCAATGGATGAGAAATGCCACTGAACTGAGTTAAATAAACTTTAGAGACCTAGCAATGAGATTTTTTAAAATCTAAACTTGCATGAGTGATTTGGAAAGAGCTAACATTCAGTATGCTGATAAAAGAATATGAATCAATATATTTCTCATTGTTTTAAAGGCTAACACCAAATAAGGGATAGTTAGGGCTACTACAACAAAACAAAAACAAGCCCACTACCATAGACTCAATTCTGACTCATAGCTACCCCGTTGGAGAGGGTAGAACTGCCCCATAGAGTTTCCAAGGAGCACCTGATGGGTTTGAACTGCTAGCCTTTAGGTTAGCAGCTATAGCACTTAACCACTACACCACCAGGATTTCCAAAGGCTGCTAGAATGTCAGAAACCTAGGCAATTTGGTGGGACTCTGATCTATTGAGATTTTTCCATTACATTGGGAAAATACATGTACATACATATATATATATTTAACTCTGTATGGGCCCCACATTAAAAGGTGCAACAGCTACTTAGGGTTTTATATAAAATGGAATTTGTTTCTAGGTTCATAAAATAAGCTTTTAAAAAACGTTGGTTAGAAACTTGCTTTTTGGGGTTCTTCCCCCCATCTCCACTCTCCCTTCACTAGTAACAATCAAAGATTTTTTTCTATGTGTAAACATTTTCTTGAGTTTTTTTAGTAATGGTCTCACAAAGCACCTGTCCCTCTGTGACAGATTTCTTTCATTCAGCATAACGCCCTCCAGTTTGCTCCATGTTATCAGGTGGCATCAGTTTTGCCAGCACCATCTGTTAAAAAGATTTTCCTTTTCCCATTTGATGGACTTTAGACCTTTGTCGAAGATCAAAGGACCATAGGTGGATGGATTTGCACTTGGGTTCTCAATTCTATTCTGTTGCTCAGCGTATCTGTCATTGCACTAATACCACGCATCTTTGTTTCTATGGCACGTCTCATCATGTAAACAGCATATTGATTGTTTTTTGGTTTGCTTGTTTCTTTTTTTAGGTCCATTCTGTCACCTTCTGTCTCTTTATGGGTGCATTTGAGCTATTTACATTCAGTGTAATAGTTGGTAGGAGTGAGTTTATTGCTGTCATTTTGTAGTACTTTGTTTGTTTGTTCATTTTGACAGGGCTGACATTTTCTTTGTTGCCTATGCTGAATGCCTATGGTTTTTAGATTTCTTTTTCATTTCTTCTGTTTTTGTAGATGTTTGTTTTCATTGAGACTTTATATTTTCTTTCTTTATTTTGATGAATAGGTGTATTAACTTTCTTTTTGGTTACCTTGAAATCTACCTGTGTCTTGCTAGGTTTGAATCAATCTGTTGATACTTGTTAGCAGTGTCTTGCATTCCACACTGTTAGAAAGTTCTAGGCCTACACGATTTGTCATGGATTAAATTGTGTTCCCCCCAAAATCTGTAGCAATTTGGCTGGGCCAGGATTCCTGGAATAGTGTGATGTTCCTCTATGTAGGAATTTCTGCCTCTATGATGTTAATGAGTGTGGATGGGTGGCAGTTGTGTTGGCAGGACAGGATTCAATGTGTAAGATTGTTTTGTGCCTTGAGGTGGTCTCTCGAGATATAAAGGAGAGAAGCTAGAGGGGATATTTGGGGACCTTATGTCATTAAGGAAGAAAGCAGGGCCAGGAGCTAAACACATCTTTTGGAAAGGACCAGGGTCCCTGTGACTCAGAAGCTCCCAGTCAAGGGGAAGATTGAAAAGGACCTTCCTCCAGTGCCAGGAGAGAAAGACATCTCCTGGAGCTGACACCTTGAATTTGGACTTTCAGTCTACTGGACTGTGAAAAATAAAATTTCTGTTTTTAAAGTCATCCACTCACGGTATTTCTGTTAGAGCAGTACCAGACAACTAAAACACCATTTATTCTGTCTTCTATTGATACGAGGTTGCTGTTATGTACAAATTAAGCTTTCTAGTTCCTCATTGTATTTTTCTTGGTTTTGGATAGTCTTTGAGAGTTCATTTCCTAGGTTGGTATCTGGTGGCTGTTAGAATCTTTCATTCTTTATTCAGGCTGTGGTCTGATATTGCTTGTTCTCAACCAAACAACTCTTGAATAATTCTTATAAGTTTGGTTTGGTTTTTATACATTCCCCTAATTTATGCTTATCTGGAAATGTTCCAATTTCACCATCATATTTTTACATGAATTTAGCAGGATACAGTATTATTGGTTGGCAATTTTTTTCTTGCAAAGTTTTATATGTGTCATCCCATTGCCTTCTTGCCTTCATGGTTTCTGCTGAATAATCAGGGCTTAATCCCATTGCTTCCCCTCTGCATGTGACGTTTTCTTTTTCTTGAGCTGCTCTCAGAATGCTTTCCATCACTGGTTTTAGTGAGTGTAATTATGATATGCCTTGATGATTTTCTTTTAAGGTCTATCTTACGTGAGTTTCTTTGAGCTTCTTGGATGGTCACCTTTTTATCTTTCATGGTATTGGGGAAGTTTTCTGTCAGCACTTCAGTGATGCTCTCTGTCTTTTTAATTTTCTCTCCCTGTTCTGGAATAGCAACCATTTGCAAATCTTTACTTTCAATGGTGTCCCACACAATTATCAGGGTTTGTTCATTTTCCTTCATTTTTTTTTCCAATTTTTCCTTAGAGATGTATCCAAGTGGTTATCTTCAATTTTGTTGATCCTGTGTTCCATCATTTCAAACCTGCTTCTCAGCCCTTCTATGATACTATCCATTTCTGCAATCTTGTTGTTTACCTCTTAGATTTCTAATTCTTGTTTTTTTATGATTTCTAGTTGTGAATTTATTTGGCATTTTGCTCCTCTATTATTTTCATGAATTCTTCCAAGCATTTGCCTGCTTTTTCCATGAATTTGTCCCTTTGTTCTTCATTTTTGTCTGCATTTTGGTTCCGCTGTTGGGTAGCTCTCAGTATTAGAAATTTGAATTCCCTGTCAGGTAATTCTAGTGTCTTTTCTTCTACTAGAAAGCCTTCTGGTGTTTTACTTTTGAACACCTACTGGAAACTTCCTTCCTGGTTTTTGTTTGTTTGTTTTCTGTTTTGATATTATTGGTTGTCCTCAGGCCCTTCAATAGTTATTCTGTTTATTGATTTTACATCTGTTTTTTAAATATTTATTTATTTATTTATTGTCCTGCTTGGTTATGTCAAAGTGGGCATGCTGTGCATTCTTTGTTGTTTTCTCATCTGTGGTCATATTTTTCACCTCCTAGTCCAATGGGCAGAGCCAGTCACTCAGCTTTGGTGCAGCAGTGCAGGTCCAGTGGGTGATCTATGTCCTGATGGGAGCTTCTGATGGTACTTTCATATACTCCCTGTCTACTGATCTCTGATGTGAATGTGGCAAATCCAAGCTGCTCAAATGCTGCATTTCTCAGACAGCTGAGCCACAGCAGATAGCCAAGAGGCATCAGAAGTAGAGCAGTGGGGAAACGATGTCGAATGGAAAGTATGTTTTGCTTGTTTCCAGGTCCTTTACCATCCACGGAGATCTCTGTGAATCTACTCTTCTAAGATCCCTGTCTGCTGATCTCCCACAGGTGTCCAAGATGGTGAAACCATGCTGGGATAGCTGGTAGGGTACTTTCTCTTGTATCTCTTCTCACTCGCTGTTTTCTGTCAGTTAGTTACTCCATTTGGCTTGGGGCTGAGGTCTTTATCTCTTCATTTGACACTTTGACACTTTTTTGTTCTAGGATTGACATTTGTCTCTGTTTTATTTTATTTTACTTTTTTGGAGGTCTTTGCTGTGGAGGCACGGCATAGTGCTTCTGTCTATGGTGCCATGTTGGCTGGAAGTCTGTACCCTAACTCTTGCACAAATGTCACCATAGATTTGTTTTGCCTTTTCTAGAATTTCATATAAATGGAATCATTGAGTATATACTTTTATGTCTGACTTCTTTAATTTTTTTAAAATTCTTCTATGTTGGTGTGAGGATAACTGGTTGTTTCTTTTTCATTCCTTGGTAGGATTCTATTGAAGGGACACACAGCTATTTATTTATCACTTTCACTATTTGTTGGACATTATGATGTATTTCCTAGAGCAATGAAGAGCTGAGGAAATTCACTGCAGGAGGGCCTTGTGTCCCAGTATCCCTATTTGACACACAATAAATGTAAAAAAGGCTGGTAGAGCCAGGCTGGGTAGAGGCTGACAGGAGATTGACTCTTGGCAATCCCATTCCATTTCAAATTTACTCTTAGGTATGATGAGCCTCAGGAATCTACATTTTTACCAAGATTTGGGAACTGGTAGACCAGGAGTTCTCAAAATGTGGCATCTGCAGCAACAGTGCCAGCATCATGTGAGAATTTATTGGAAATGCAAACTCTTAGACCCTGTCCCAGACGTATCCAATCAGAAATTCTGGGAACGAGGTCTAGCAATCTGTTTCAACAAGACCTTCAGGTAATTCTGATGCATGCTCAATTTGAGAACCACTGGGGTCTACCAAGGACCTTTCCAATACAGAAGAGCTAAGTCCTAAGTGGAGGAAGCAGATTCCAGGCAAAGAAATCAGGGTGTGTAGTCAGGTCTAGCCCAGATGAATATCATCACACAGGGGATGATAACTGATCCCAAAGGATATCACTGTTTGGTTAACCCCCATGCTGCCTCCTGCTCATTTGAGTGACACGGTGGACATAATGTTCTATGCTTGTAGACAGGGAAATGTTGGGATCTAAGGTTTTATTGTTCTTTTACTCCTAATTTCAGTATAGCTTGGCATGTTGGTTAGAAAATTTTGCCAACCCCAGATACAAAACACCAAAACACAAAACATTATTTTAAAATATATTAAACTGTGGTAAAAACTAAGTTTTCAAAAGAATGAGAAAATAAAAGACTGTAAGGAAATGTACCAAAATTAGAGATATTATTTAGAAACAAAAGGGTAGATTAACCTTAAAATCCCCCAGTTTGTCATCCTGTGGGGGCTTGTGTGTTGCTGTGATACTGGAACCTATATAGTATTCAAATACCAGCAGGGTCACCCATGGAAAACAGGTTTCAGGTGAGTTTGCAGAATAAGACAGAATGAGAATAAGAGCCTGGCAGTCTACTACTGAAAATAATTAGGCAGTGAGAATCTTATGAATAGCAACTGAACACTGTCATATAATGCCAGAAGATGAACTCCTCAGGTTGGAAATAACTCAAAATAGGGCTACAGAAGAGCAGCTTCCTCAAGGTAGAGTCAACCTTAATGATGTGGACACAGTTAAGCTTTCAAGACCTTCATTTGCTGATGTGCTGCAACTAAAAATGAGAAAAGAAAAAAAAAACAGCTGCAAGCATCCATTAATAATCAGAATCACAAATGTAAGAAGTATGAATCTAAGAAAATGGGAATTGTCAAAAATGAAATGACCTCGAATTGTAATACTGAAGGATTCTATGGGGAAAATATTAAATAACACAAGAAGCATTATGAGACCTCTATGATAAGATCTCAGAAACAGACTTGTGTATAGAAGAAAAGACTGTTTGACAGCTGCAAGGGAGGGGAGGGAGGGAGGAAGGGAAAGGGGGAGGGCTTAGATTAGATAGTTGCTAGAAATCTGGTTGGGAGAAATTGGTGATAGCACACATTAGAAACAAGAACAACATTAAGTGGACTTCAGCATAACTTGAGTACTCCTTCCGTCTTAACCCAATATTGCAAGGATAGAGTAGCTGGGGTAGGGAGCAGGGGACCATGCTCTTGGGTGAAATCAAGGCCAATTGGCACAACTAGCATTTTGCTAAGAGAGCTCTCTGCACCCCACATTGGTGAGTGGCGTCTGGGGTCTTAAAAGCTGCCAGGCTGCCATCCAAGGACACAGCAAATGGTCCCAACTCAGCAGGAACAGATGCTCACCGAGGACCAAAATGACATGGGGTAAAGATAACCTAGAAGATAGAGAGACCCACATCAGTGGGTGCCTACATCAACTTGGGGCCAGAAGAACTGGATGGTGCCCGGCCACCACCAGTGATAGCCACGATGGAGCTCACAGAGAGGAGTCTCACTGACAACACAAGAATAAAAAGGGGTGCATCCTGAGATCTCCACTAAAAGACCTCAACTGATGGTCCAGCGGTTTTGGGGTTCCCCTGAGAGCATGGCCCCCGGCCCTGATGCTGCCCTTACCCATAAATCATAATGAAGGTCCACTCTTTGGACAGGAATGGATTGGACTTGTGTGACCATATATTGGATGCACTTTATGGTTCTATACATCTATAGGATATCATCCTGCTGACCTCTGGCTGGAGGAAGGAGAGAGGGTGGAGTGGAGGGGAAAGGAGGCTGTTGGGAGAATGAGACATGTATGGAGCAGAGAGGAATAGTGTGCTGTCATCAGACAGGGAGAGCAGTAGAAACTGCATATAGGTGGGCATGTAAATTTATACGGGAATGTACATTTTCACTCAGTCATATTAAAAAAAAAAAAAAGATAGAAAGAATACACAGAGCCCATACATCAAAAAGAACTGGCCAATGTTCAACCATTTCAGGAGGCAACTCTCTTAGTAATCTAGTGCTGTTATAACAGAAATACCATAAGCAGATGGCTTTAACAAAGAGAAATTTATTCTCTTACAGTCTAGTAGGATACAAGTCCAAAATTAAGGCATCAGCTCCAGGGGAAGGCTTTCTCTCTGTGTTAGCTCTGGAGTAAAGTCCTTGTGATGCATTAGTCTTTCCTTGGTCTTGAAGCATCTCAGCACAAGAACTGCAGGTCTAAAGGACATGTTCTGCTCCTTCCATTGCTTTCTTGGTGGTATGAAGTCCCCAACTCTCTGCTTGCTTCCCTTTCTTTTTATCTTTAGTAGGATAAAAGGCAGTACAAGCCATATTCCAGGGAAACTCCATTTACATCAGATCAGGAAGGTGACTTAAATAAGGATGTTAAGTCCCACACTTTTCCTCTTTAACATAATCCAACCTTGCCCTGTGAACCACAAGCAGAGATTGGGATTTACAACATAAGAAAAACACAAAATAGAGAACAACCACACAATACTGGGTACCATGGCCCAGTCAAATTGCCACACTCACTTTTTGGGGGGACACAATTCAATCCATTACGGTAACATATGATCAAGAACTGAAGTTACTGAAGGAAGAAGCCCAAGGTGCACTGAAGGCACTGGGAAAAAAAAAAGATTCAAGAATTGAGCAAATATCAATTAAGATGTTTTAACAAATAAATGCAGTGATAAAAGTGCTCACTCACCTATACCAAGAAATTTAGATGGCAGTGACCTGGCCAAGTCCCTCACCTATTCCTGATCTATTCCCAAGAAAGGTAATCCAATTGAATGCAGAAATTATCAAATGATATCATTAACATCACATGTAAGGAAAATTTTGCTGAAGACTACTTAAAAGCAGCTGCAGCAGTTTATCAACAGGAACTGCCAGAAATTTGAACCAGATTTACAAGAGGATGTGAAATCAGGTATATCATTGCTGATATCAGAAGAGAATCTGGAAAGAAGATAACCTGTGTTTTACCAGCTACGCTAAGACATTCGACTGTGTAGATCATAACAACTTATGGACAACATTACAGAGAATGGAAATTCTGGAACACTCAATTGTACTTATAAGGAAACTGTACATGTATCAAAAGGCAATCATTTGAAAAGAACAGGGGTTGCTGCATGGTTTAAAGTCAGGAAAGGTATGTATCAGGGTTGTCACCTTTCACCATACCTATTTAATCTGTATGCTGAGCAAATAATTTGAGAAATTGGACTATATGAAGAAGAACAGGGCATCAGGATTAGAAGAAGACTCATTAACAACTTGCATCATACAGATGACACACTTTACTTGCTGCAAGTGGAGAAGACATGAAGCACTTACTGATGAAGACCAAAGACCACAACCTTCAGTAAGGATTACACCTCAACATAAAGAAAATAAAAATCCTCACAACTGGACCGCTAAGCACTATCATGAAAAACGGAATAAAAATTGAAGTTGTCAAAGATTTCCTTTTACAACTGACTCATGAAAGTAGCAGTCAAGAAATCAAAAGACACACTGCATTGGGCAAATCAGCTACAAGAAATCTTTTTAAAGTGTTACAACACAAAGATGTCACCTGAGAACCAAGATGTGCTTCATACAACTCATGGTGTATTCAGTTGCCTCATATACATGTGAAAACTGGACAATGAATAAGGTAAAAGACCAAAGAATTGACACCTTTGAATTATAGTGTTGGCGAAGAACAATGAATACATCATGGAGGGCCAAAGAATGAACAAATCTGTCTTGGAAGCAGTACAATGCAGAATGTGCCTTAGAGGGAAGGATGGCAAAACTACATATCACATACTTGAGACATGCTATCAGGAGGGATTAGTCCCTAGGGAAGGACATCATGCTTGGTAAAGTAGAGGGCTGGTGTAAAAGAGGAGGGCCCTCAATGAGATAGACTGATGCAGTGGGTACAATAACGAGCTCAAGTATAGCAACAATTATGAGGATGGCACAGGCTTGGGCAGTGTTTCATTCTGTTGTGCATAGGGTCACTATGAGCAGGAGCCAACAACAACAACAACCTTAAAAATCACAATGTTAGAGTGGGGCCAACATGAGGGATTAGTCACATGTCTCCTAGATTCCCTCTGAGAACTAAGGCCTAGAAAAATAATTTAATGGAGCAGTATGAATATTCTGGGAGCTCCAAGATCAGATGTAGGGTTATGAGATAAGACTGGGTGACAGGAAGGGGGAAACTAGCTTTGTTGGAGATGAGACAGCTGCACAGCAAGTCACACTTCTGCTGGCACAGTGACAGAGCAGCTTATAGGTATACACACCTTCTTTGTTAACCAGAAGACTGGTATTGGGACTGCCGAGCGTGGGAGCCTGGCAAGGGCCAGCTACTATGTTAAGCTGCAGTGCCTACATATGCAGTGTCTCCTGCAGTGGAGAGGCTGTGCTTGGGACAGTCACATCTAGAGAATCCAGCAGTGGCTGGCAACCAAGGGTACCAGTGCCCTTCCTCCTTCTCTTCTTTGAGTTGAGACATAAATGCTGCTGATACAGCACAGGAGAGGCTACTCAGGTAGCATGCCATCTTTGTCAGCTCAGAGGTAGAGTCAGCCACGCCTGAGGGCATGGCTGGGGCTAGCTGCCATGCTGAGCAACACTTTTCTGGACAGTGCTTCTCCCAGCAGACATATAAGACATATAAGACAACTATACCTAGAGTACATAGTGGCAGCTGGCAGTTGAGTGTGGTGGTGCCCTAACCCTTCCCTTCTTTGAGCTACATCATAGCATCCTTCCGAGAGTCTCCATAAGCAGGGCACCATCTTTGTCATTCAGGAGGCAGGGCCTGCCACCCCTAAGGGCCCAACTGCTGTCAGCTGATGCTGGGTAACACCCTTGTCAGCAGAAAAGCAGTCTTTAAGATAACCACAGTTGGAGAACTCGGGAGTAACTGGTGACTGGGTGTGGTGGCACCATTTCCACCTCCCTTCACTGAGCCACATCGTAGCACCTGCTGATGGCCCCTGAGAGACTCCATAGGTAGGGTGTCCTTTTATTGAGCCAGGAAGTGAGGCCTACCACCTCTGAGGGCCTTGCTACTTTCAGCTGCTGCTATACAGCACCCCTCTCAGAAGAAAAAAAGCAGTTTTTTTTTTTTAAGATAAGGGCAGCTAGAGAATACAGAAGTCCCTTCAACTGAATGTGGCGGCATTCTTCTCTCTTCCCTTCCCTCAGCTATGCCACAGAGTCAACTGGCATGATGCTGGAGAGTTTGCACAAGTAGGTCACCATCTTTATCAACCAGAAGGCAGGGCCTGCCACCCATGAGGACCCAGATGGGGCCATTTGCTAAGCCAAGCAGCATCACAGGGCTTGACAGCATCTCTATTATCAGACAAGCTGTACCTAAGTCAGCTGCACCTACAGAATGTAGGTACCAGCTGTCAGTCAAGTCTAGGAGTGCCTTTACTCACTCCCTTCTTAGAGCTATGCCACAGCTGCTCTTGGAGTAACACCAGAGAAGTTGAACAGCTTTTTGATGGTGTGAAGACAACAATCGATATCTAACCATTTGAACAGCTTTTTGATGGTGTGAAGACAATAATCGATATCTAACTATTTAAAGAAACAGACCACCATGGCACCAGAAAACTTGCAAAACAAAGAATCAAAAAACTTCCCAGATGAAGAAGACTTTCTGAAATTATCAAAGGCAGAATATGAAATAATTCTGTATAGAGCCTTTCTTGAGACTAAGCCAAGTTCAGCAGAACAAAATGAAAAATTAAGCAAGATATATGAACTGTTAGAATGTCAGTGATCTTGAAATCCAGCAGATCAATAATAAAATTACACAGTTAGACAATTCAATGCAAAGCCAAAGACAGGATTGAGGAAATGGAATGCATAATTTACAAGACTGAAGATAAAGGAACTGACAGCAGCATTTATGAGGAGAAATCAGATTTAAAAAAAAGAAGAAGAAAAATGAAGAAGGATTAAGAAGCATGTGGAACTCTGTCAAGAGGAATAACCAATGAATAATGGGAATTACTGAACAGGAAGGGATAGAAAACACAGAGGATTCTTGAACAGTTAGTTGCTGACAGAACACTTCCCTGACACCATCAAAGAACAGAAAATAGCTCTTCATGGTGCTTATCAAACTCCACAAAAGGTAGACCCCAAAAGAAAAGACACCAAGACATATCGTAATTGAGCTTAATAAAATGAAACATAAAGAGAGGCTCTTAAAGGCAGCTAGGCTTAAAGCAAAACTAATGTACAAAGGGAAGCCCCATAGGCTGTCCACTGACTTCTCAGCAGAAATCATGTTAGCAAGAAGGCAGTAGTATGACACACACAAAGTCTTGAAGGAGAAAACATCTAACCAGAATTATATATCCTGCAAAATTATCCCTCAAATATGATGGTGAAATTCAAACATTCACAGATAAATGGAAGCTTAGACACTTTCCAAAAACCAAACCAAAACTACAAGCAATACTGAAAGAAGCTTTTCATTTAGAAAACCAGTAATATCAGATGTATACTCAAGGATGCAATGCAGAACACAGCATCCAGAGTCCTACTCACTCAGGGAAGTCACAAATCTCAATAAAAGCTAAAACTGTAAAAGTAGGGAAACAGATTTTAACATGTAAACTATGACATCATCATACTATATATTACGGTAGTTATAGCCCTATGATATAGTAGTTATAGCCCTTTCAGACAGAGAGGAAGTTAAGGAGATATACAAAAGTTAAAGATTGGTTTAAATTTAGAACATTAAGGGGGACAAATGGGGTAGCTGCAAAGCAAAGTAACAATGCTACATAGTAAAACAAGAAGCATAATACAGGAGTCTGAACAGACACAAAACAACACTGAAAAGAATGAAAAGAAAACCCATGAAGAAAAAAAGACACAGAACAGAATATTAAGTGAAACAAAGAAAATATCTACAGCACAAAAATAAAGACACCAACATTACAGCACTAAACACACACCTATCAATAATTACTCTGAACTGAAATGCATTGAGTGCTCCAACAAAGAGACAGAGAGTAATGGTGTGGATCAACAACCATGATCTGTCTTTATGCTGCTTACAAGAAACATACCTTAACCTCAAAGATATGAACAAACTGAAAATCAAAGGATGAAAAAATATATACCACGTCAACAACAAGCAAAAAGCAGGAGTAGCGAGTCTAATCTCAGATAAAATGGATTTTAATGTAAAATCCACCACTGTGGACAAGGATGGTCACTATTTATTGCTTACAATACATAAGCAAGATATAACAATATTTATGCACCCAATACCAGAACATCTAAATGCACTGAACAAACACTGACAAAACTGAAAAATGAGATGGATCACTCCACAACAGTAGCAGGAAACTTCAACACTCCGTTTTCAATAAGGGACAGATCATGCAGGAAAAAGCTCAATAAAAATACTGAAGATTTTCTTGCAAAATCACCCAACTAGACCTCATCAACATATAAAGAACTTTTTACCCAACAACAGATAAATACACTTTCTTTTCCAATGCATATGGATAATTCTCCAGAAGAGATCACATATTAGGTCATAAAACAAGTCTCAACAAAATCCAGATCACTGAGATATTGTAAAGCATCTTCTCTGACCACAAAGCCATAAAAGTTTAAATCAATAGCAGTAAAAACCATGGGTAGAAGTTTGAGCTCATGGAAACTGAACAACATTTTACTAAAAAATTCATGGGTTATAGAACAAATCAAAGATGCAATAAAGAAATTCATGGAATCAAATGAAAATGAAAACACATCCTACCACAACCTATGGGGTAGAGTCAAAGCAGTGCTTAGAGGTCAGTTTATCTCTATAAAGGCACATATTCAGAATGAAGAATGCACCCAAACCAAAGAATTATCCCTACAATTTTAACAAGCAGAAAATGTACAACAAAGAATCCCTCAGGCTTCAGAAGAAAAGAAACAATAGAAATTAGAGCAGAACTAAACGAATTAGAGAATTTAAAAAAAAGAAGAAAAGAAAAGAAAGAATTAACAAAACAAAAAGCTGTTTTTTTCAAAAAGATCAACAAAATTGATAAACCATTGACTAAACTTACAAAACAAAAAACAGGAGAGAAAACAAATAACCTAAATAAGAAATGAGACAGAAAATGTCACAAGACCTGTTTTAGTCTGTTAGTGCTGCTCTAACAGAAATACCACAGAGTGGACAGCCTTAACAAAGGAAAGTTTATTCTTACACAGTCCCGTAAGCTACGAGTCCAAATTCAAGATGTCAACTCCAGGGAAAGGCTTTTCCCCTTGTCAGCTCTGGAGGAAATTCTGGTAGTGCATCAGTCTTTGTCCAGGGAGCATCTTGGTGCAGGAACCTGAGGTTTGAAGGACATGTTCTTCTCCCAATGCTGCTTTCTTGATGGTGTGAGGTTCTCAATTCTCTGCTTGCTTCCCTTTCCTTTTATCTCTTGTAGGATGAAAGGATTAAGGGTGGGCGAAGCCATACTCCAGGGAAACTCCCTTTACAGTGGAACAGGGACGCAATCTTATGAAGGGATTTACAGTCCCACCCTAATCCTTTAATATACAGCACAAGAAAATCACAAAATGGAGGACAATCACAAAATAATTGAAATCATGGCCCAGCCACATGGCTACACATATTTTTGGGGAGACACAATTCAATCCATGACAAGACCCAATCAAAATTAAAGCTATTATAACAAAATACAATGAAAAAATGTACTCTAACGTATTTGAAAACCTAGAGGAAATGGACAATTTTCTAGGTTGATCTCATCTATCAAAATTAACACATGCAGAAGCAGAACAACTTAATAAACCCTTCACAAAAGAAGAGATTGAAAAAGTAATAATAATAAAAAAAATCAACCAAAAGAAGCCCTGGCCAGAAGGTTTTACTGGATAATTCTACCCAACTTTTAGAGACAAGTTTATTCCAATACTACTGAGGCTATTTCCAAGCATAGAAAAGGATAGAATGTTCCCAAATTCATTCTATGAAGCCAGCATGACCCTGATACTAAAACCAGGAAAGCTCCCAACAAAAAAGAAAATTACAAACAAATATCACTCATGAGCATAGATGCAAAAATCTTCAACAAAATCCTAGCCAATAGAATTCAACAACATACCAAAAAAAAAAAAAACACAACACATCATGACCAAGTTGGATTCATACCAGCGATGCAAGGCTGGTTCAATATCAGAAAAACAATTAATGCGATCAGCCACATAAATAACACAAAGGATAAAAATCACCTGATGTTGTCAATTGACGCAGGAAGGGCAACTGACAAAGTCTAACACCCATTTACGTTAAAAACTCTCAGCAAAATCAGAATAGAAGGGAAATTCTTCAAAGCAATAAGGGGCATCTACACAAAGCCAACTGCCTACATCATCCTGAATGGAGGGAGACTGAAATAATTCCCCCTGAGAATGGGAACTAGGTAAAGATGCCCACTCTCACCACTTCTGTTCAGCATTGTGCTAGAGGTTCTGGCCAGAGCAATCAGACAAGACAAAGAAATAGCAAGCTTCCACACTGGTGAAGAAGAAGTTTAAAAATATCCTTATTTTCAGACAATACAACCATATACACATAGAACCCTGAAGAATCCATAAATAAACTACTGAAACTAATAGAAGAGTTCAGCGAAGTATCAGGATAGGAGACTGTTTCTGTTGTTAGGTGCTGTGGAGTCAGTTCCAACTCATAACGACCCTATGCACAACAGAACAAAGCACTGCCCAGTCTTGCACCATGTCCACAACTGTTTTTATACCTGAGCCCATTGTAGCAGGCACTGTGTCAATCAATCTCATGGAAGGTCTTTCTCTTTTTCACTGGCCCTCTACTTTATCAAGCATGATGTCCTTCTCCAGGGACTGATCTTTCCTAAGAATATGTCTAAAGTATTTAAGACACAGTCTTGCCATCTTTGTTTCCAAGGAGCACTCTGGTTGTACTTCTTCCAGAACAGATTTGTTTGTTCTTCTGACGGTCCACTGAACATTCAACATTCTTCTCCAACACCACAATTCAAAGACATCAATTCTTTGTCTTCTTTGTTCTTTGTCCAGCTTTCACATGCATATGATGCAGCTGAGAATACCATGACTTGGGTTAGGTCCAATTTAATCTTCAAGGTGATACTTTTACTTTTCAATACTTTAAAGAGATCTTGTTCAGCAGATTCTCCTAATGCAATGTGTCTTCTGATTTGACTGCTGCTTCCATGGGCACTGACTGTGAAACCAAGTAAAATGAAATCCGTGACAACCTCAATTTTTTATCCATGTGTGATGATGTTGCTTACTGGTCCAGTTGTGAGGATTTTTGCTTTCTTGATGTTGCGGTGCAATCCAAAATGAAGGCTGTGGTCCTTGATTTTCATCAGTAAGTGTTTCGGGTTTTCTTTCCCTCGAGCAAGTAAAGTAGTGTTGTCTATGTAACACAGGTTGTTAATGAGTCATTTTCCAATCATGATGCCTCCTTCTTCTTATATAATCCAGCTTCTGAGATTATTTGCTTCACATACGGATTGAAAAGGTGAAAGGATACAACTTTGACACCCATCTTTCCTGACTTTAAACCATGCAGTGTCTGTTATTCTGTTTACACAACTGCCTCTTGATCCATATACAAATTTCTTAAGAGCACAATTAAGCGTTCTGGAATTCCCATTTTACACAATGTTAGCCATAATTTGTTATGATCCACACAGCTGAATGCCTTTTCATAGTCAATGAAATACAGGTAAACATGTTTCTGGTGTTCTCTGCTTTCAGCCAAGATCCACCTTACATCAGCAATGATATCTCTGGTTCCACATCCCCGTCTGATACAAGATAAACATAAGTAAATCCATAGGATTCCTTTACACCAACAAATCATCAAAGAGGAAATCGCCAAATTAATACCATTTACTATAGCCCCCAAGAAGATAAAGTACCTAGGAAAAATCTAAGCACAGAAGTAAGAGACCTATACAGACAAAATTACAAGACCCTAAAGTGAGAAATGAAAAGAGACTGATATAAGTGGAGAAATCTACCTTGCTCATGGATAGGAAGACTTGACATTGTGAAAACATCTATTGAACCCAAAGCGATGTATACATACAATGCAATCGCAATACAAATTTCAGTGTCATTGTTTTAATGAGATGGAGAAACAAATTACCAACTTTGTTTGAAAAGGCAAGAAACCCCAGATAAGTAAAGCACTGCTGAAGAAGAGGAATACAATTGGAGGCCTCACACTACCTGACTTTAGAAACTATTACACTGTCACAGTAGTCAAAGTAGCCTGGTACTGGTACCAAAAGAGACAAATAGACCAATGGAACAGAGTTGAGACCCCAGAGATGCCACCGTCCTCTTTTGAACAATCGATATTCAACAAAGGCCCTAAGATTGTAAACTGGGGTAAGAACAGTCTCTTTAACAAATGGTATTAGCAAAATTCGATATCCATCTGCAAAAAACTGAAACAAAACCCATAATCTACACCTTACACAAAAACTAACTCAAAATGTATCAAAGACCTAAATATCAAACTTAAAACAATAAAGATCATGCAGGAAAAAATAGGGACAATGGAAGTTCTAACACACAGCTTAGACAGACTCCAAAATCTGACCAACAATGCACAAACAACAGAAAAGAAAATAGATAAATGGGAACTACTAAAAATCAAACACTTATGCTCGTCCAAAGACTTTATCAAGAGAGTTAAAAGATTACCTACAGAATGAGAAAAAATACTCGGCAACTGCATGTCAGATCGAAAGCTGATTTCCATAATCTACAAGGTACAGCAAAATATCAACAAGAAAAAGATAAATAACCCAATTAAACAATGGACAAAGGAGATGGACAGACACTTCACCAAAGGAGACATCCAGGCAGCCAGGAGACATATAAGGAAATGCTCACAATCATTAGCTATTAGATAAATCCATACCAAAATTACAATTAGATACCATCTCACACCAAAGAGATTGGCAAAAA
Organism: Heterohyrax brucei; assembly: GCA_028571685.1. Classification (NCBI taxonomy): domain Eukaryota; kingdom Metazoa; phylum Chordata; class Mammalia; order Hyracoidea; family Procaviidae; genus Heterohyrax; species Heterohyrax brucei. The sequence goes on from CM053164.1 coordinate 44,199,321, forward strand.
ACACAAAACAACAAATGCTAGCTGTGGAGAGAATAGAATTCTCTCATACACTGCTGGTTGGGATGCAAAATGGCACAACCCCTTTGAAAAGCAATGTGGTGCCTCTTTAAAAAGCTAGAAATAGACACACCATGTGATCCAGTAATCCCACTGCTCAGAATATATCCTACAGAAATAAAGGTGGTCACATGAACAGATACATGCACACGAATGTTTACCGCAGCACTGTCCACAATAGCAAAAAAAGATGGAATGAGTCTAGGTGTCCATCAATCAATGAATGAATAAACTATGGTGCATATAGAAAATGGAACAGTATGCAATGCTAAAGAACAATGATGACTTTAGGAAACATAACTTGATTTCAACTGGAAGACATTACGCTGAGTGAATCCAGTCAGCTGCAAAAGGACAAGTATTGTATGAGACCTCTGCTATGAGGACTTAAAAATGGACTTATGTACAGAAGAAAAGACTCCCTGATGGCTACGGGGGGGGGGTGGAGGGAGGGAGAGGGATGTTCATAGATTAGATAGTCAATAGGAATTTGGTTAGGTGAAGGGTGTAACAACACACAGCAGAAAGTAGATCAGCATAACTGGACTACACTATAAACTGAAAGGTTTTCTAAACTCAATCCAGTATTTCAAGGTCTGCAGACCTTGTTTTCAGGGCACCTTGAGGTCAACTGGCATAACTAGTCTTTAGCTAAGAGAGTCTTCTGCTCCCCATAATGGTGAGCAGTGTCTGGGTCTCAAAGACTAGGAAGCTGCTATCTGAGGTACACCAAATGGTCCCAACCGATCTAGAAAAGGTGACGACTGAGAACATCAAAGACACAACTGAAAAATGAGTCCATGAGACAGATGAGGGACCCACATCAATGGGAGGCTGCATCAGCATGAGACTGGAAGACCCAGATGGTGCATGGTCACAACCAAAGGCAGCCTTGGGGACACAATATAGATTCTCTGAGGCAACATAAGAAAGACATGTTCAGTTCAAGAACTCTACTAAAAGCAGAATTGATGGTCCAACAGCCTAGAAGGCCCCCTGGGAACCTTTCCTAGACACACTGCTGGCCCTGAACTGAAACCAGTACTGAGGTCACCTCTTCAGACAGGAATGGACTGGACTCCCAGACACAGTTTGAGTACGTGGTGTGTGTACTTTATGGTGTTATACATGTATAGGAGGCTGTCCTACTAGTTCCCTTCTAGAGCGGAGAAGATGGCACAGCAGAGGGGACAGGTATTCACAAAGGGGATACTAGAAGAGTGAGAAACAGGAATGTGCTGTAATAGGGTGAGGACAGCAGATGGAGTTGCAGATAGGTAGGCATGCAAAATTGATTTGGATTGTATACTTTCACTTAATCATAATTTTAAAAATCACAATGTTAGTTTCCTAATCCCAACTATCCCTCCTTTCAGCATAGTCACACTGAGAGGAAAGTCCAAGGCCCCAAAGAGTTCTAGGTATGGCCTTTAACTCAGTTTGTTTACACTTGACCACCAACCTAAAAGCTGGCAGTTCAAACCCACTGCCAGCTTCTCTGACACAGCAGAGAACTGGGGGAGGTATGGATCCCCAACAGCTTGTTGGAGTCTCCCTACCAGCCCTGTATTGCCTACCATTAGAATTAATCTACATGAAAGAAAAATAAACTTCTATCTCATTTTTTGGCCACTATTATTTCGGTTTTCTGACACATACAACTGAACCTAATCATAGTTAAGGCAAAGGCAAATTGTACATGGTCCAAGAACTTTGGACTTTGTTTTGTATGTAATAATGAGTCAAGGACAGTTTATAAGCTGTAGGATAACTTGATGTAGAGAAAGAGGAAGAGGAATGGGGATGACCCAAGATTTAATGAGATACTATGACTGTTAAGGTTGTGTGTTAACTTGGCTGGGCCATAATTCTCAGTGTTCGGTAGTTAAGATGCAACTTGGTGGTGTGGTCACTTCATGTTGAAGTTTGACATAACGTGAGCACCTCCATGATGGATCTGTTATGAATAATCAGTCAGTTCAAGGAGAGTTTCCTTGAGCATGTACCCTGCTTCAAATGTAAATGAACTTTCTGGCAAACCATGTAGGCTTTTACTCTCTCTAGATCCTGCAGCTGGCTCCTGTTCTTCTGACCTCCAAGTCTTGGGACTTGAGGTAGCAGTTTAGCTTGCCTGCTGATTTTGAGATTTGTAGGTCTTCAAAGTCTATGAGCAAGAGCCCTGTTCTCTCACCTTCTGATCTTGGATTTACCAGTCCATGCAACTATGTGAATCAGGAGAAGGCTCCATGACTGACCTACAGACTTGGGACATTCCAACTTCTAAAGCCACATGAGCCATTTCCTCAATATAAATCCCTTCATATAGCTGCGGGTGAGAGTTGACTCAAAGGTAGTGACTTTGGTTTTACATATATACATGTATGTATATATATATACACATATACATAGCTATTCAGGGCTCTGATGGCACAGTGGTTAAGAATTACAGTGACCTACGGCTGCTAATATAAAGGTTGGTAGTTTGAATCCACCAGCCACTCCTTGGAAACCTTATGGGGCAGTCTACTCTGTCCTATAGGGTCACTATGAGTTGGAATCAACTCAGGGGAAACAGGTTTATATAGATATTAATTATACACTTTACTGGTTTTCAATCTCTATAGAACCCAGCCTAAGAAAGATGCATCAGTTTACTTCTGCGGATAGAAATGAGAAAGTCTAATTTGAAGGAAGGCATGATGAGCATGGCTTTAGATCTTTGGACTTTGTGGCAACTACAATGTAAGCTACAGAATCCAAATGGAACTGGAAATGTGGAAGTGAACCTTAACAGACAGATAAGGACTGGAGCTGTAGATTTCGAATCATTCATGCAAAAAAAAAAAAAAAAAAAAGCTATAATTGAAAGCCCAAGATTAAATGTGGTATCCTGGAAAAGAGGAAAACTAAGCCAGAGGGGCTCACATCCGAGGGGCAGAAGGAAGGAGGCAATTCAAAGAGAGAGCAACAGCTTGAGAAGTAGGGAGGAAGGAACTTACATCACAAAAGCCAAAATTGTTTATACTGATATGCATATATGTAAGCATTTTGATACAAATCAAAGTTTAGAAATATTGTAACATTTAATAAACAGTCCTGTGTATGTTAAAATGGTTTTAGACATTCAACAATATCACTGAGGAGGGGAAAGGCCAAGATGGCAGAAGTAGTCAGATGCTTTCTATGATCCTTATAAAAACAAAGGCCTAAAAGAACCAATGAATCGATTATACATGACATTCTAGGAGCCCTGAGTATCAGATGGAAAGTTGAGAAACACAAATGAGTGGTGGGGAAGAGAGAACAGGTCCAGAGGTGCCTAGGATTGGCCAAACTTAAACTGACAGGAATAAGCTGCAGCCAGCATGGTGAGTGGAGCAGTGGCACAGACAGGTCATCCTCCTCAACAGGATAAACTGAGCAGCAGAGAGCCCACTTACATTTCCAGTACCAGTGAAAAGCAGCATTTGATCATCAAAAGATGTGTAGCATCTGTCTAACCTACCCCTTGGGGATCTAAGATAAACCTCTCTTCCTTTTCCCAGCACTTCCTGCCCCACCCTTTCTCTACACTGTGCAGGGCTCCATAAACTGACCGATTCCTGGGCCAGAAGTAGGCTCCTTTAAGCACACCTCAAGCTATTCTCCTAGACTTGGAGAGGGAACAATTTAACAAAGAGAGGTAAGGAAAAAAAAATCTGCTGACTCCCCTGAGCTGAGAACTCAGTGTAGAAATAGCTCCTTTACCTAGGCACAGGCATAAGAGAACATGCCTTCCTCACAGACATTTAGGGATAGATGTCAGACCCCTGCCTTTCTCAGTGTATGTGACCAGATATCTGAGCCTACATCTATCATCCCTGTCCATCCAGGGCTGTAGGGGAGAGCCTGCACCATACGTTTGTTGACTCACTACCTGGACACCTCAGCTGAATCCATACAAGAAAAGTAAACAGACTCCTGGGCTCATATGCCTAGTAACAGTACTAACAACCTGGTGACAGGATGTTAGAACTTCAAAGGCACCAATAACAATACTAGCATACACATGACTAGCCTACATGGACATTTCAAAACAAAACAAGAAGCTAGACTACAGTAGGCTAACATAAAATAAATAAATAAATACAACAACTTACTGATGGCTCAGAGACAACAGCCAATATCAAATCATATAAAGAGGCAGACCACAATGGCTTCAGAAATCACCCAAAACAAAAAATCAAGGAAATTTGCAGATACACAGAACTTCCTGGAATTATTGAAGGTAGAATACAGAAGATTACTACTTAGAGCTCTTCAAGAGATCAGGAGGGAGATGATGCAAAATGCAACAGAGCATGATGAGAAATTGAATAGGGTCCAAGAAAGCATACAAAGACAGAAAAGAGAAATTCAGAAGATTAATAATGAAATCACAGAAGTAGACAACTGAATAGAAAGTCAAAGGAGCAGAACTGAGGCAATGAAAAGCCAAGTTGGTGAGTCTGAAATTCAAGCATGTGGCACCAACATATTTGAGTTAAAAATCAGATAAAAGAATTTTTTAAATGAAGAAACACTGAGAATTATGCAGAACTCTTTTAAGAGGATTAATCTACAAGTATTGTGATGCCAGAATTGGGGGGAGGACAATAGAAAATATGGAGAGAATTGTCAAAGATTTGTTGGCAGAAAAGTTACCTGGTATCACAAACAATGAAACAATATCTATCCAAGATGCCTGTTGACCTTCACACAAAGTAGAACCCCAGAGAAAGACACCAAGACATATTATAATCAAACTTGCCAAAATTAAAGACAAGGAAACAATTTTAAAACTAGTTAGGAATAAACCAAAAATAACCTACAAAGGAGGGTCAATACAACTAAGCTTGGACTACTCAGCAGAAATCATGGAGGCAAGAAGGCAAGGGTGAGGACATATACAAAGACTTGAAGGAAAAATATTGCCAGCCAAGAATTATATCTAGCAAAACTGTCTCTCAAATATGAAGGCAAAATGAGGACATTTCCAGATAAACAAAAATTTGGGGTATTTGTAACAACCAAACCAAAATTACAGAAAATATTAAATGGAGTCTTTCAGTTAGAAAATCAATAATATCAGATAATAATCAAAGACTAGAATGCAGAACAAGGCAAGTGAATGTCAACACAGACAGGGAAATCACAAAAGTGAATCAAGGCCAAAAAACTGAAAATAGGAAAACAGAGGTGTCATTATGTGAAAGATGCTAACATTGTAACAAAAAAGGACTTAAAAAAAAGGACTCATAGATATTTCACATGGAGAGCAAGTCAAGGTGACGCAAAGAAATAAAAGAACAGTTTGAACTTATAAAAATAGGGACAAATATTAAGTTATACACAAAGGAACAATCCTACACATCAAAAGAAAAACATGAAGTCTCAGCAAATACAAAGCGAACAATGATGAAAAGAAAACACAAAGAAAAATGTCTCAGACAGAAATTTAAGTAGAACAAAGAAATTGTCAACAACACAAAAAAAGGTATCAAAATGACAGCACTAAATTCATACCTATCAATAATTATGCTGAATGTAAATGGATCAAATGTACCAATAAAGAGAGAGGTCACAGAGTGGATTAAAAAGAACCACAATCTGTCTATAGCCTGCCAACAAAAGACATGCCTTAGACTTAAAAACACAAACAAAAACTGAAAGAATAATAATAATAATAATAATACATCAAGCAAACAACATTCAAGGAAGAGCAGGAGTAGCTATATTAATTTCTGATAACACAAACCTTAAAGTAAAATTCACCACATTGAAAAAGGACAGACAATATATAATGATTAAAGGGTCAATACTCCAGGAGGACATAACCATATGAAATACTTACACACCCAATAATAGGGTTCCAAAATACACAAAAGAAATTCTAACTGCTTTGAATAAAGAAATCTCCACAATAATAGCAGAAGACTTCAAAGAACCACTTTCAGTGAAGGATAGAACATTCAGAAAGCAGCTCAAAAAACAAGATCTACATGCCACAGTCAACCAAATTGACCTCACAGATACATACAGAACAATCCACCCAATAGCAGCCAAATATATTTTATTTTCCAACACACATGGGACATCCTCCAGAATAGACCACATGTTAAGCCACAAAGCAAGCCTTAACAAAATTCAAAGCATTGAAATATGATAAAGCATCTTTTCAGACCACATAAGATTGCAGAAATCAATAACAGAAAAAGCAAGGCAAAAAATCAAACATGTGGAAACTGAACAACACCTTGCTCAAAAACTACTGGCTTATAGAAGAAATCAAGTATGGAATAAACAAATTCCCAGAATGAAATGAGAATGACAACACATTCTACAAGAGGCCCTGAGACACAGTGAAAACAGTGCTCACAGGTCAGTTTATCTCAATAAATATTCACATCCAAAAAGAAAAAAGAGTCCAAAACATTAACCATACAATTTGAACAAGTAAAAAGAGAGCAGCAAAGGAAGCACAGAGACATCAGAAGAAAGCAAATAATAAAAATTAACCCACTGCCACTGAGTCAGGTCAGACTCATAACAACTCTATAGCTCACAGTAGAACTGCCCTAGAATTTCCAAGGAGCACCTGGCAGATTTGAACTTCCAACTTTTTGGTTAGCAGACATAGCACTTAACCCACTACAGCACCAAGGTTTCCAAACAAAAAGTAGAGCAGAATTAAATGAACTGGAGAATAGAAAAATTATCAAAAGTTAACAAAACCAAAAGTGGGTTTTTGAAAAAGCAACAAAGTTGATAAACCGTTGGCCAAACTGACAATAGAAAAATAGGAGAGGAAGCAAATAACCCATATAAGAATAAGACAGGTGACATCACACCAGGCACAACTGTTAATTTAAAAAATTATAACAGAATACTGTGAAAATTGTACTCTAGCAAGTTTGAAAACCTAGAAGTAATGGATAAATTTCTGGAAACACACTACCTGCTTAAACTAACACAGAGGTAGAACAACTGAAAAAACCCATCACAAAAGAAGAGATTGAAAAGGTAACTTAAAAACTCCCAACCAAAACAACAACAACAACAAACCTTCACCTTGACAGCTGCACTGGAGAATTCAAGCAAACTTTCACAGAAGAGTTAAAACCAATATTACTAATTAGTATTTCACAGCATAGAAAATGATGGAATACTGCCACAGTCATTCTGTGAAGGCAGCATAACCCTGATCATCAAAACCTGGTGAAGACAACACAAAAAAGGAAAATTACAGACAAATATCTCTCATGAACTTAGAAGCCAAAATCCTCAATAAAATTCTAGCCAGTAGAATTCAATAACCTCTTAAAAAAAAAATCACCATGACTAAGTGGGATTTATACCAGGAATGGAGGGGTGATTCAACATAAAGAAAACAGAAAACAAGAACCACAAGATTCTTGTCAACTGATGCAGAAAAAGCATTTTACAAAGTCCAACACCCATTCATGCTAAAAACTCTAGGAATAGAAGGGAAATTCCACCACATAACAAAGATCATTTATGCAAATCCAATAGCTAACACATCCTAAATGGAAAGAATCTGAAAGCATTCGCCCTCAGAACAGGAATCAGACAAGGATGCCCTTATCACCCCTTTTATTCAACGTTGTGCTGGAGTTTCTTGCCAGAGCAATCAGGCAAGAAAAAGAAATACAGGGCATCCAAGCTTGTAAAGAAGTAAAAGTATCTCTATTTGCAGATAGTAAGATCTTATACACAGAAAAACCTAAGAATTCACACAGACAAGAAAAATAATAATAAAACTCTACTAATAGAAACTAATAGAAGAGGTCAGCAAGTTCCAGGATGAAAGATAAATGTATAAAAATCAACTGGATTCCTTTATACCAGCAAAGAGAACATCAAAGAGGAAATCACCAAATCAATAACATTTACAATATCCCCCAAGAAGACAGGAACATATATAGCCAGAGAAGTAAAAGGCTTGTACAAAGAAAACCACAGGACACTACTGCAAGACCAAAAGAGATCTACGTAAGTGAGGAAACCTACCTTGCTCATGGATAGGAGGACTCAACATTGTGAAAATGTCTATTCCACCCAAAGCCATCTATAGATACACTGCAATCCCTATCCAAATGCCAATGGCATTTTTTAATGAGATGGAGAAACAAATGACCAAACTTATATGGAAAGGGAAGAATCCCTGGATAAGTAAATTATTACTAAAGAAGAACAAACTGGGAGGCCTCATGATATACAGCTTTAGAACCTAATACACTGCCACAGTATCTTCAATAGCCTGGCACTGGTACAAAAACAGATGCTTTGACCAACAGAACAGAATTGAGAATCCAGATATAAAATTATCCCCCTGTGAGCAGCTAATACTTGACAAAGGCTCAAGTCCATAAACTGGGGATAAAACTGTCTCTTTAACAAATGGTGTTGGCTTGACTGGATATCCATTTGCAAAAACTGAAAGAAGACCCATATCACACAGCATGCATAAAAACTAACTCAAAATGAATGAAAGACCTAAATATAAAATATAAAACAATAATGATCATGGCAGAAAAAATAGGGACATGCTGGGAGTCCTAAAACAAGTCATAAACAGAATACAAAACATTACAAACAATACACAAATTCCAGAAGAGGAAACAGATCACTGTGTACTCCTAAAAATCACACACTTACGCTCATCAAAAGACTTTACCAAAAGACTTGGAAAAGATTTTTGGATAGAACAAATCTATTCAGCATCTTATCTCAAAAACCTACAAGATACTACAAAATCTCAAAAACACAAATAATCCAATTAAAAAATAGGCAAAGGATATGAAGAGACACTTCATCAAAGATGACTGTCAGGAAGCTAACAGATACATGAGGAAGCGCTCATGATCAACAACCATTAGAGAGAGCCAAATCAAAACTACAATGAGATAGCCTCTTACCCCACAAGGCTGGCATTAATCCAAAAAACACAAAATAAATGCTGAAAAGGTTGTGGAGAGGCTGGAGAACTTAGACACTGCTGCTAGGAATGTAAAAGGGTAAAACCACTTTGGAAATTGTTGTGGTGCTTTCTTAAAAAGCTAGAAATACAAATACTATACAATCCAGCAATCCTATTTCTCGGAATACAGCCTAGAGAAATAAGTGTTGTCACATGAATAGATACACGAGGATTGCCAATTAAGCTTGTGAACTCATTCTAGAAAAAGTACTACATGCCTCATTGCTGAATATCGATCACTGTGGTCAACTTGGAAGCACTTGCTTTGGGAATCCATGCACCCACACCAGCACCTAGTCTACCTTTCAAAGCAATTTTGGAGCTCTTTTTCTGGAATGGCCATCAGAGCTATCGTCTCCTTGCACTTGGTGTCCTCAATGTCATCAAAATGTCTTCCTTTCAATATTTCCTTTATCTTCAGATAAAGGAAAAAGTCACTAGGGGTCAGATCAGGTGAGTAAGGAAGGTGTTCTAATAGTTACTTGTTTACTGGCAAAAAACTCCCTCACAGACAACTACACAATTAAGTTTGTGACCTTGCCACCTTGCCACCATGCACAATGGCCATTCCAGAATGAGTTCCCAGATTGCTCTGAAGGATGGAGTAGGCACTGGCATCTGTGCATAGCTTCCCAAGGGGAGCATTTCAAAGGTGAACTGTAGTGATATTCAGCAATGAGGTACGTATAACTTAGAACAATTAAGAAAAAGAGGTGTTCAGCCCAAGAACTCTACTAAAACACCTGAACTGATGGTCTGACAGCCTAGAGGATCCCCTGGGAACATTGCCCCTAGACCTGCTGCTTTCCCTGATCAGAAACCAGTTATAGAGTCAGTGCTTCAGACAACAATGGATTGGACTCAGGGACACAGTATGACCACATGGTGTGCATATTTTATGGTTCTATGCATTTATAGGAGGCTGTCCTACTGGTCTCTTTCTAGATAGGAGAGAAGGTAGGGGGAACAGCTGCCTGTTTAGAGGATAAATATACAGAGTGAAAAGGAGGAGTATGCTGTCACCAGCTGGGGAGAGCAGAGGGAGCTGCAGATAGGTGGGCATGCAAAACTGATTTGGATTGTATATTTTCATTTAAACACAATTAAAAAAAGAACAATTAAGTTCATGTACTTAATTGTCAGGCCTTGTATGCACACCAGTGTTCATTGCAGCTCTGTCCTCTATAGCAAAAAGCTGGAATCAACCTAAATGCCTATCAATGGATGAATGAACAAACAAACTATGGTATATTCACATAATAGAATATTATGCAATGATAAAGAACAACAATGAAGTTGGGAAACAAAACAGAGGATTCTGGAAGGCAACATGCTGAGTGAAATTTGTCAGTTGCAAAAGGACAAACACTGTATGAGACCACCATTACAAGAACACAAGAAAAGGTTTAAACACAAAAGAAAGCAGTCTTTGATGGTTACAAGGGTGGACAGGGAGAGAAAGAGGTATTTATGAATTAGATAGTACACAAGAATTATATTAGGTTGAAGGAGGACAAGAAACAATTGAAGACAAGTCAGCACAACTGGACTAAGCCAAAAGCTAAGAAATTTCCTAAATATAAGAAAATACTTGGTTTTTTTATTTTTTATTTTATTTTATTATTTTTTTTTTATGACTAAGTGAAAATGTACATTCCCATATAAATTTACATGCCCACCTATATGCAGCTTCCACTGCTCTCCCTTCCCGGTGACAGCACACTACTCTCTGCTCCATACATGTCTCATCCTCCCCACAGTCTCCTTTCCCCTCCTCTCCACCCACTCTCCTTCCTCCAGTCAGAGGTCAGCAGGATGATATCCTATAGATGCACAGAACCATAAAGTGCATCCAATATATGGTCACTCTGCATTGCCAAGTCCAATCCATTCGTGTCTGAAGAGTGGACCTTCGTTATGATTTATGGGCAAGGGCAGCATCAGGGCCAAGGGCCACACTCCCAGGGGAACCCCGAAAATGCTGGACATCAATTGCAGTTTTTTAGTGGAGATCTTAGGGTGCACCCTTTTTTATTCTTGCGTTGCCAGTGAGACTCAACTTAGTGAGCTCCATCACAGCTGTCACTGGTGGTGGCCGGGCACCATCCAGTTCTTCTGGTCCCAAGTCGATGTAGGCACCCACTCATGTAGGTCTCTCTATCTTCTGGGTTGTCTTTACCCCATGTCATTTTGGTCCTTGGTGAGCATCCATTCCTGCTGAGTTGAGACCATTTTAAGCAAATACTTTGAAGGACAGAGCAGCAGGGGCATGGGTCTGGGGACCATGGTTTTTGGGTAAATGTAAGTCAATTAGCATAACAAAGTTTATTAAATGTTCTTTATTCCACTTTGTTTAGTAGTATCAGAGTCCCAAAAGCCAGCAAATAGCCATCTAAGAAGCATCAGTTGATCCTGCATCAATTGATTCCAACCCACCCAAAGCAGAGGAGAATGAAGGACATCAAAGACATAAGGAAAATATAAGCCCAAGACACACAAGGGGCCACATAATCAAGAGACTACATCAGCGTGAGACCAGAAGAACTGGATGGTGCCAACCACCACAATGGCTGCCCTGACAGGAAAGACAACATATAGTTCCTGACACAATGGGAGAAAAATAGGATGCAGAACACAAACTCTATTAAAAAGACTAGATTTGACAGTCTGGTAGACTAGAATGTCCCCAGAAAACATGACCCCCAGACTCTTTGTTTGCTCAGAATAGAAACCATTCCCAAAGCCAACTCTTGAGACAAAGACTGGACTGGACTACAACACATGAAATGATACTGGCAAAGAGTGTGCTTCCTGGCTTAAATAGATACATCAGACTAACTGGGCAGTTCCTGTCTAGAGACAAGATGAGAAGGCAGAGGGGAACAGGAGCTGGTTGAATGGATATCAGAAACACAGGGTGCAAAGTATGTATGTGCTGTCACAGTGTGCAGAGAGCAGCTAGAGTTACATAGCAATGCGTGCAGAAGTTTTCGCGTGTCAATTTGACTGGAGTTGTAAACTTTCTCTTAAAGCACAATAAAATATTTGAGTTAACATTCTCATTAATTCTCTTCTGGAGGTTTCACTTCCAGTAATCTGGTTTCCCCTTGCACTTTCATCCATGCTTTAAAGTAACTGTCAACCATTTAGTCTCATGCAGACGATTTTGTAAATGTGAGCAATAAGCACCAGCAATAGTCTTTTCTTTTTTTATGATTGAATGAAAATGTTCATCCCCATATAAATTTGCTTGCTCACCTATATAAGGCTTCCACTGCTCGCCCTGCACGGTGACAGCACACTCTTCCTCTCTGTTCCATACATGCCCTATTCTCCCAACAGTCTCCTATCTTCTCTTCTCCACCCACTCTGCTTCCTCTAGTATGAGGTCAGCAGGACGACAACCTATAGATGCCTGGAACCACAAAATGCCCACAAAATATGGTCACTCTGCATCGCCAAGTCCAATCCATTCGTGTCCAAAGAGTTGACCTTTGTTATGATTTACAGACAGAGGCAGCATCAGGGCCAGGGGCCATGTTCCCAGGGAAACCTTGAAGCCCCTGAACCATCAATTGTGGTCTTTTAGCAGAGATCTCAAGGTGCACTCCTATTTATTCTTGTGTTACCAGTGAGACTCAACTTTGTGAGCTCCATCGTGGCTATCACCGGTGGTGGCCAGGCATGATCTGGTTCTTCTGGTTACAAGTCCATGTAGACACCCACTGACATGGGTCTGTCTGTCTTCTGGGTTCTCTTTCCCCTATGTCATTATGGACCTTGGTGATCATCCATTCAACACCAGTAATATTCTTTATTTTGTGAGCCAATCTGTCATTTAGCTAGATGACATGATTAGGGAACTTTTTAAAATTAGCAACGAGAGAGAGAGATTGTTTAGCAAATTCTAGACGAATTGTTTTGATAATAGAAGAGTCTCTGAGCTAGCAGTGATTGCAACTGAAACTGCAGGTGGTAACCATCTAAACTGGATTTTTCAAAGCTGGTCAAAGACTGGGCCTGCATGAAGAACAGCCCAGCATTCTTTTCATCGTAAGCGTTTTCAAAGTAAAAGCCTGCCTGCCTGAAGAACATTGAAGGGTTCCTCAAATCAGCCTCTGGGCTATGGTAGAAATTCAGCAATGCAGAATAAAAGGGTGCCTGCAGGTCCCTATCGAAAATGCCAAGGAAGAGTGTCATGGATTTAATGTGTTCCGAACTAAAAGATCTGTAACAATTCAGCTGTTTCATAATTCTTGGTATTGTGTGGTGTTCCTGTGTTGGAATTTTTGCCTCTATGATGTTAATGAGGGTGGATGGACAGCAGTTGTGTTGGTAGAGCAAGAGTCAATGTGCAAGTTTGTTTTGTGCCTTGAAGTCTCTCTTGAGCTATAAAGAGAAAAATCTGGCAGAGAGATTTGGGAATCTCATACCATCAAGAAAGCAGCAGCAGGAGTACAGGAGTACAGGAGTACATTCTTTAGACCTGAGTGAGGTTCCTGTGCCAAGATGCTCCCTGAACAAAGACAGATACAACACAATGACTTTTCTCCAGAGCCGACAAAGGGGAAAGCCTTCCCCTGGGAGCAGATATCCTGAATTTGGACTTGTAACCTACTGGACTGTGTAAGAATAAACTTTCCTTTGTTAAAACCATCCACTTTGCGGTATCTCTGTTAGAGCAGCACTGACTGACTAAAACTAAGAGGAAACTAAAAAATCAGCTCCAGACAGAAGGGATTCTAGAAGTTTCTCTCTCTTAAAACTGATCACTACATATTCAGCTAAGTCACAAAGTTCGTTAAATAGAGAAAAGACAGTCTTTTTAACAAATGGTGCCGGCATAATTTAATGTTCATCTGCAAAAGATGAAACAAGAACCATACCCCACATCATGCACAAAAACTAACTCAAAATGTTTCAAAGACCTAAATGTAAAATCTAAAATAATAAAGATTGTAGAAGAAAATACGGAGACAATGCTAGGAGCCCCTGTGCATGGTGTAAGCAGAACACAAAGCATAACATACAATGCACAAACATCAGAAGAGAAACTACATAACCAGGAATGCCTAAAAACCAAACACACTCATCCAAAGATTTCAATGAGAATAAAAAGACAGTCTACACTGAGAAAAAAAATTTGTTTACAACGTATTTAATGAGGATCTACTCTCTGAAATCTACAAGATACACCAGAATCTCAACAACAAGAAGACAAATAACCCAATATAAAAATGAGCAGAAAATATGAACAGGCACTTCACCAAAGAAAGCATTCAAGTAGGCTAACATGAAGAAATTCTCACGATCATCAGCTATTACAGAAATGCCAATCAAAATTACAATGAGATACCATCTCACCCTAACAAGGCTGGCATTAATCCAAAAAACACAAAACAGTAAATGCTGGAGAGGTTATGGAGAGACTGGGACACTTATGCCCTGCTAGTGGGAATGTAACATGGTACAACCACTTTAGAAATTGATTTGGTGCTTCCTTAAAAAGTTAGGAACAGAAGTACGTTATGATCCAGAAATCCCACTCCTCAGAACATCTCCAAGAAAAATAACAGCCATCACACAAATAGATATACGCACACCCATGTTCATTGCAGCACTGTTTACAATAGCAAAAGATAGAAACAACCTAGTTGCCCATCAAGAATCAAGTGGATAAACGGCGTATGGTATTTATACAATGGAATATGACACAACGGTAAAGAAAAATGATGAAATCTGTGAAAGATCTCACAATATGGATAAATCTGGAAGGCATTATGCTGAGTGAAATTAGTCAGTTGCAAAAGGAAAATATTGTCTGAGACCACTATCACAGGAGCCCAACAAAAGCTTAAAACAGAGGGAAACATTCTTTGATGGTTATAAGAGAGAGAGGGAGGGAGGGCGGGAAAGAGAGGGGAATTCACTAACTAGATAGTAGGGAAGAAGTATCCTAGGTGAAGGAAGGATAACACAGAATACAGGTGAAGTCACACTAGACTACAGCCGGACTGAAGAAGTTTCCTGAACATAACCAAAATATTTTAGGGAAAGGAAGTAGCAGTGGTGGGGGTCTGGGGACCATGGTTTCAAGGAACATCTAGATTAACTGGCACAACAAAATTTAAGAAGATGGTTCTGCTTCCCACTTCGGTGTCTGGCATCTTAAAAGCACGTAAGCAGCCACCTGAGATGTACTAATTGGTCCCATTCACCTGAAGTAAGGAGAGTGAAAAACACCAAAGACACAGGAAAATATTAGCCCAAGAGACAAACCCAAACAAAATCAAACTCACTGCCATCAAGTCGATTCTGACTCATAGCAACACTGCAGGACAGAATAGAACTGCTCCATAGAGTTTCCAAGAGCGCCCAGCAGATTCAAACTGCCAGCCGTTTAGTTGGTAGATGCAGCACTTAACCACCATCCACCAGGGCAAAAGGGCCACATAAACTAACACTGGTAGAACTAGATGGCGCCCAGCTACCACCAATGACCACCCTGACAGAGAGTACATCAGAAAGTTCCTAAGCAAGCAGCAGAAGAGTGTAGTGCAGAGCTCAAATTCTAGCAAAAAGACCAGACTTAATAGTCAGAGACTAGAGGAATCCTCTGGGATACTTCTGAGACATGGCCCCCAGACTCTCTGTTAACCTAGAACTAAAACCATTCCCAAAGACAGCTCTTCAAAGGTTAGAGTGGAGTGCAAAACATAAAATAATACTCATGAACAGTGTGCCTCTTAGTTCAAGTAGATACATGAGTTTAAATAGCTGGCTCCTCTCTGGAAGTGGGATGAAAAGACAAAGGGATAGGAGCTGGGTGAAACGACACAGGAAACCGGAGTCTAAACGGGGAGTGTGCTGTCATGTTACAGGGGTTACAACTAGGGTCACGTAACAATACGTGTATAAATTTTTATATACGAAGTTAACCTGAGATATAACCTCTCACCTAAAGCATAATAAAAGATACAAATAAAATTAAAAAAACTATACACTCCACTTTAAGTTGGCCTGGGGAGGTGACCTTTAACACTTGATCTGTGTTCCCTTGAACTAACTGAGGCACTGAGGCATGGGGCTGGGGGGGACCTTAGCTTAATGCCTGGGAACAGAATTCCTCTTAGGAGAGAATTGTTTTCCCAGAGGAAAATACCTTTATAAACCTTGAAATGAAAGGCAATAGTGAGAGCAGAAATTAACAGGAGACAAGCTAACAAAAGAGAATATTAAACTGAGCTGCATCCATATAGGGAAAAGGGGAGCACAGAGGGCAGGACAAGTCACACCGCAGAGCCACCAAAGAACCTCCAAGAACGGAGGTCTCTAACGCTCAGTGCTACCACATGTCTGTGAGTTTCTTACACTGTGGTAGCTCGCACGTTACTCAGATGCTAGGAGATATGCCACCAGTGTTTCAAGTACAAGCCATGTTACCCATGGTAGACAAGTTTAAGCAAAGCTTCTATACTAAGAAAGACTAGAAAGAAAGGCCTGGAGATCTTCTTCCAGAAATTAGCCAGTGAAAACCCTATGGATCCAGTGTAGGGCTAGAAGACGAGCCCCCTAGGTTGGAAGTCACTACTACACAATAGTCACCACAATGGACCCAAACATGCCAATGATTATGAAGGTGGCACAGGACCAGGAAGCATTTTATTCTGTTATACGTAAGGTCACCACAAATCAAAGGCAAACTGATGGCAACTAACCAAAGCAAAAATAGTCATTTGTTTGTGGCTTTGTAATGAAAGTAGATTCCTCTGGCTCTTCAAACGTTATTAAAATTAAGGGAAATGCATGAATTCCATGTGGGCACAGCATCAGGGCAGGAATAAGGAAGAGGCCCAAGGCAAAAGTAGAGAAGAATTGCTTAGAGACAGGAAGCTGGAACCAGGGACGACCATGAGAAAGAGTGCTGGAAGACCCAGGGTAACAACCAGGATAGATTACTGAAGAATATGCCTCTTTAACAGTTGTGCTGAGGGCTTAGGGTTCTTGTAATAGTCCATCAATCTTTGCAGCCATATACTGTTTTTGTCTTTATTCTGTCTCTGTCTCCTTCAAGCCTATATAACAAGTAGAATTGTTAGGATGGAGAAAGGGCCCACAGTGTCAAATGAACCTGAAAGATCAAAGAAAAGGAGAACAAAAGAAAGGTCATCAACTTCCCAAACAGCAAAACACTGATGACATTAGAAAGCGTGCTCTTAGGTGTGGGGCCAGGTGTCTGCTCCCGTGTGCAGACTGGACTGCACAGACGTGGTCCACCCACAAGTACCACCTCCTTCCCAATCATTATAAATTACACACTTGTTTCAATTTCTCTTTAAAGGGAAAGAAGTATCCTCAGGAATGGACCCTTTTTCTAACTGGCACAAAAGCTCCTTAGGGACTGGAAACAACAGTGACGTGAACAGAAGGCAGACGGTGAGCAGTCTGAGAATGAGTGGCAACTGAACGATGCTGGGCCACACCACCAGCTGCTGTTCTGACAGTGACGACAACAGAGGGTCCCAGGCACAGCCAGAGAAAAATGCACAACAAAATGCTAACTTACACGTGCACACACACACACAAACACCACACTTACTGGTCTGACAGAAACTGGAGAAACTGATAATATATGGCCCATGGACACACTTTTACTTCCATAATGAAGTCACTTCTGACTTTTACCATTCAGCCAAAGATTAGACAGGTCCATGAAATGAAACAAGACTAAATGGGCACAGCAGTCCAGGGACAAGGATGAGACAGCAAGACAGGACATTTAGAAAAGCTGGTAATAATGAACCCAAGGCCAAGAACAGGAGAATATAGACACATGGTAGGATAGGCAACCCATGTCACACACACAAAAAAGTATACATATGAGTTGTTCAATAAGAAGTTAGTTTGTTCTGTAAACCCCATATGGGAATACTCATTATTCATCTACTGCTGCCTAACAAATTACTCCAAAATTAGCAGCTTACAATAACAAGCATTTATTATTTCAAAGTTGTGTGGTCAGAGATTGGGAGCAGTCTGGCTGAGTGATTCCAGCTTAGGGTCTTTCATACGGCTACAGCTTAGCACCAGCTAGCACTGGATCATCTCAAGACTAGACTGTAAGTGGGTGAAGGACCTACTTCCAAGCTTACTCATATGGCTTGTTGGTAGGCTTCAGTTCCTCCAAGTTGTTTCTGGGTCTCAGATCCTCACCATACCATGTAGCCCTCTCCAAGAGTTGCTCACAGCTTTTGCCATGTGAGTGATCAGAGAGAGACAGAAAGAAAAGGAGAGGAAAAGAAAGGGGAGTGAATGAGAAAAGAGGAGAGGGAAAGGGAGGAGAGTGGAGGGAAGGGCCTGGCAGCACAGGGCAGGACAGGGCAGAGCAGGGGAGTGGAGGATAGAGAAGCCATAGTCTTGATAAAACTTCACCTTGGATGTGACATCCCATCCCTTTTGTTGCATTCCATTCCTTAGAAAATGTCAATAAGTCAGCCCACACCGAGGGGAGAAGATCCAGGGGGAGAGAATTACACCTAAGTGTGGATCCCAGGATCCCAGGGTCATTGAGCCCACCCCTTAGAGACTGTCTACCACCAGTGGCATTGTAGGGAGGTGCAAGGAGTGCAGGCCACATGGGGTGACACTGTCAGAGATGACACCAAAATGACTATCTATAAAAACGCTCCTGTAGTTAAACAAGAACATTTTTCATGAGCCCAGCCTACATGTATCAATATATTCACAATGCTAAAAACTCTATGCTAATTTACTTTATGAACTTTCTAATATGCTTCAGTCACAGTCATCATTACCCAATTACAATGACACTTCAAATCACATGGTTTTGTCTGTGTGCTCTGTAAGTATGTACTGCTGCATTTGTTTCTACCAGTGCTTTATAGTTGCTGATTTTGTCAAATTTTCTGGTGTTGTAGCTACAATATTGTGGCAACTAGTATTTGTAAACCTGTATGAATAACTTTTTGGAGAATGAGGTAGTAATTACAGCAAAAGAGGAGTGATATACAGGAATTATGATTTATGAGTAACAGTACAAAAAACATTACTAAGAATTCTGTATGATATGGTAAGGGAGGTTCATGGGGTGACACCATGCGTTACCCTAGTGGGTGACATCAACCCTATTGACAACCCTGCCTACCACAGGATATAAAGGCTCAACTACTCTTTCAGCTGGCAAAAATCTTTCTCTCACCCTGAGGGCAAAATCACCAAAATGCAAACAGAACTGGGGAGAACATCTAAACTTCCTTTAAACAGGGCTCAAAATGTGTTACAGCTGGTGACACAGTGGCTGAGCTGAGCAGGATGGAAAAGATGAGGGCCACTGGCAGCCCCTCAGCAGGGCCTGACCATCTGCCTCACAAGGCTCTAGCTTTTGCCACCCTTGAAAAGTTTTCCGTGTCTACTAACAAGGGTATGAAGAAAGCCCATGGCAGTGATTTTATGTTAGCAGGGAAAGAACAACTCAGAAAAGGAGCAGGAGGGTTGCACAACTTACAGAATGTACTCCACATCACTGAACTGTATATCAAGAAATTGTTGAACTGGTGTATGTTCTGCTGTGTATATTCTCAACAACAACAAAATAAATTTTAATTTAATTTAAAAAAGCAAGTTCATGAACACTGAGAAACAGTTCTACTCCAGAGTGAACAGTCCATACAAAACCTAAAGCAGCATAAAGAGAACAAAGGGGCTCACAGGCAGACTCTGCTGTTGCCTTCTGTGTGGACACAGCTTTTCCTACAGTGGTGTGGAGGTAAGAAAACACTCCACCGATTCCCCAGTGACAGGCAGGGCCCGTGTCCAGTACCTCCAATATCTGGGGCCACCAAGGCCCACCACGCGGCTGTGCTCAGGCTACCAAACAGTCCTAGGTGCTCAAGGCCTCTACAGACGGTTCCCCTTGCCCTGCTCCCTCCCGCACTGTGACACTCTACGCCATCTCTCCGCTGTCTTTAGCACCCGATGAAAGGAGAGCTGGCTTCAGAGAGGTGGTTTCAACTTGGAAACAGCCAATGCGTCTGTGTGCTTTTAGAGGCTTCTGGAATTTCTGAACAACTCCCGAGTAGATTCAACTTCATAAATATTTATCAAGGGCTTGTTATAATGACAGGTCAGCTCCAGGCCATGGGATGTCTCAGACGAAGTAGTGGCCAGGAAGGGTAGCATTAGGAAGTTAACCAAGCTGGTGGACACTGAGGTGGGAAGTTCTCACACCAAAGATTGCAGGCTAGGGGCCAGTTCACCAGGGAGGAAGGTGTGTAGTTACCAAAAACCCAAAGGCCAAAGCTGACAGCAGAAATTGACAGGAGATCTAAGTGAAGTTATTGGTAGAGGGGCCAACACTCAGCAGTTGTAAGGAAGTAGGGAAGACATGCAGAACCCTGCCCAGAGAGCGCAGGTCAGGGGCCAGCACCTACTCCTGAAAGTAGGCTATGTCTGAGTTGTCTGCCAATAGTATCTCATTTTACCTGGCTCAGTGACAAATTCAGGTGCTCAAGCCAGGCAGGGGAACACAGATATGTGGTCATTCATTAAGGCATCCAGAAATCAAAGTTTAGGGTCCAAGGTAAATCTCAGGAAACAAGCAGAGAATGGTGATCAGGCCCAGAATAGCAGCTCAGGATCCAGAACAAGAGGGTGCAGCCACCTCACGGGCCAGCCAAGTGGTGACTCCTGCTTCCAAGGCATTCTGAGGATTAATCATAGAATTAATTAATTTCAGAATTTATCATCATAAGCAGTCTTCCAGCTTCTGTTACACTAGGGACTGGAACCTCATCCACCTTTCTTGCTGGCAATCCCCAGCCTAGCACAGGGCCTGACATGAAATAGGTACTCAGAAATTAGGTGTCAAGGGAGCAACTTCTCTCAGAGAAAGAAAGGGATCTGCAGAGGACAGAGCTCAGGTAGAGGATCTCCAGAGAGGCCTCACAGGCCAATACTGAAATTAACAGTTTTTTCTCTCAGATTATAGGAAACCAGGGTAAGCCAGTAAAACTTAGTTTTCAGGTTGAAAGAAGGCATGATGATATCACTTTTCTACCCCATACCCCTCACTCTGCTGCTCTCCTGGGTCACCTCCAGACTAGGGAAGCAAGCGAGACGACAACGGACATCCAGCTCCCCAAGGCCTAAGCTCCAGATTTGGAATATATCTAGGTACAAACTTCAACCTAAACTGTAGAATATTTCCTCTGCCCCTAGCTAGGTGGGTGGCCTTTGGCAAGTCTCTGTATATGTTTTTATCTAAAATTCAAAACACACACAAAAAAATTTGCTGTCAGGTGAGTCTGTTTTGACTCAGGGCAACCCGTGTGTGTCAGAGTAGAACTATGTTTCATGGGGCTTTCAACAGCTGATTTATCAGAAGTTGATCTCCAGTTCTTTCTTTCAAGTCACCTCTGGGTGGACTTGAACCTTCGACCTTTTGGTTAGCAAAAGAGCAAGTTAAACATTTGTACTACCCAAGGACTCTCTGTAATAGCCTCACAGTATTTCCTCATCTGTAAAGCTAAGGGACATGGGCTACAAGTTATTCTCTGTAGCTCCCTTTCTAATATTTGCTGATTCCATTGCTCTGATCTTTCCTGAGGAGGAAGTGGACAAGGATTAACCTAGTGTGAAAATACACAGTGGCTCATCAGTTTCTCATGAGAGCTGCAAGAGGCCTAGAAGAAATGCTCTCCTTTCTGTTTCCATGGAGTTTGCTTCTCCTGGAACTCTGTGTCTGTGGAGGAAGGTGAAGCATATTTGCTGTAGAAGTTGCTTGTGTTTTTGAAGCCCTCTGGGAAAGAGGCAGCATGACAAAGCTGCAAGCTCAGTGGACTTAAAAATGAGAGAACCTGGGTGCTAGCCTCAAACCAGGTACATGAGCTTGGCAATTCACCCACCCTCTGTGTGTCCCCCTGAAGTGAGGATGGTGAGATTTTGATTGATATGCATCATCAGGGAAGATGGGTCACTACAAAGGACACAGTGGACTCACATATATCAGTGACCATGAAGATGATCCAAGACTTGGCAGTCTTTGGATCTGTTCTATCTGTCACTGTGAGCTGGAGCCAACTGGAAGGCAAAAAACAACAACTAGGAGGCCCCGTTTGCCCATTGTAATGGACCTAATACCTGCCCTGCCCAATTGCCAACCTGCCAAGACTGTGGGACTACTGGAAGACCTCCCCAAAACATTAAGCGGTAATGTTAAACTAGGTGCTAATGGTGAATCCAATCAAAATGGCTGGTGGGAAAGTAGAGAATGTGGGAGCAAACGGACCATAATCTGAAGGCACAAAGGACTTTTAAAGACTTGTACATTCTAGAAACTAAGTTAAAGCTGGACTTGGTGAGTCTGCCTGGTAAGAGGTAGCATGGCATAGCTGTTGAACCAGTAAAACTTGAGTCAGAAAAGAGACCACATTTCCAACTTTGCTGCTTGCTAACTGGGTGATCATGTGTACAGCACATCACGTCTCTGAGTCTGCTTCCTCCTCTGTGAAACAGCAGTAAGCTCCTTGCCCTGCCTCCTTCCCAAGCTGTTGCCAGGATCAAATGAGGGCAGGTTACAAAACCATGGCTCACACGAACATTGGGCATGGCCCAAGCCCACGACCGTTGCCATCACATGGATCCTGACTCCCAGTGACCTTCATTAGTGCTCCTTAAAGTGGGGGACACTTAACAGTCAGTGACCTTGAAATGGCGTGGCTTCTGCTTCATGCTTGACTGAAGACTGGCAGCGCTGCTTGGGGCGCTGACCTCGCTGCTGAAATGCGGAGAGGTAGGTAGTTCTCTGGCAGGTGCTCTGGGGGGTGGCTGAGGGCTGCCAGCCATCTCTCAGAGTGAGGGGGATAGATGGCACACCTACACCAGAGCTATTTGTAGGCTTCATCTGCCCCCATAATTCACCTCCTCTCTAGCCTGAATCCTTCCCATTCAAGTCATTTCTCTGGAACAAGTTCACTTCGGAGACAGCTCACAGCATAAGAGTGTCCAAGCAAGGGGGCAACTCAGGGCTAGAATTCAACTCAAACCCCAGCCACAAGTGCCTGTGCCTGCCCCCAGGGAGGACTGTCTTTTTCCTTCTTAGAGTGGGCCTGCCAAGTGGACTAGCCTATCCCTGGCCTAGAGGTTGGGAAACAATTGAAAGAGCTGAAATGAATGTTACCTGGAATGGGCGGCTCCTTTTCCTCAACCTCCAATCATAAACGGAACCTGGTTCGGGGACAAATGAAATGCCAGCCAATAAAATTCCATTTGTAACAGAGAGGTCTATACGTCAGAGTGTGGGGGCGGGGTGGGGGTCTATATGTGAGTGAGTGTCTGTGTGTGTGTGTGTGTGTATGTGTGAGAGAGAGAGAGACAGAGAGAGGTGTGTGGCATGTGTGTGAGTATACATAAAACTTAGTCCTTGAGGGAGCAGTCAGGAAGGGTAGTATGGTGAAGCCCACCGAAGAGCCCAGGGCAGCTGGAGAGCTCAAAGATAGGCACAAATGCTGTTTAAGAGTCCAGGGCAGCAAGGCACTCCTCTAGGTCCTCCAAGGAAGAGGTTTGGAAGGTGATTTACCCAATACAAAGTTGTCTGACCTCATAATCTTGCTGAGGGTCAGTCCTTCCAGTTTATGCTATGGGGGATTATGGGATTGTGCTGTAAGAGAACACACATGGTATTAAATGAGAAGTCACAGAATGAATCACGGTCTCCACCTTCTGACCTCCAAAGTGAGCCCTCAGCCCCCCCGCCCCAAAAGCACTTGCCAGAGAACTACTTGCTTCTCATTTCAGCAGCAAGGTCAGAACCCTGAGCAGCACAGCCTGGCTTCAGTCAAGCAGGAACCAGCAGCCATGCCAGTTCAAGGTCATGAATGGCATTGTGTCCATATGAACCTTGGCAATGCCTGTTCTCTTCCTTTTACTCCAGAAGAGACACCTTTTTGTTTGAGGCTTGAGAATTCTCTGGGGAGCTCTGGGAACTGGATGCTGAACAGGTAGTTTAACTAAAGATAATAAATAGAAATGGTGGCACAGTGCCACTACGGGAAGGGTAGGCTTTCCTTCAGAGAGGGCAGCAGCACAGTGCATGAGTGTAGCTTCCTAATGACCTTGGCAGTGTAGACTCACAGCACTACCAACACAGTCACCTTGCAGCGAAAGTTCAGGTCTGTGGCCCAGCGGATTGTCTAATTTGCCAGATAAACAGACCACTGATGATGGCCACAGAAGTGAAAGTCCTAACCTAGAAATGCTCTACCCCATTTGGAGCCTCTGTGCTTCCCTATGGGAAGAAGGAAAGAGAAGAAGATGTCTGGGGCAAAATGCTTCCCTTCCCCGAACCTCTTGTTTCAGGGACTAGGGTATCAAATCTACTGATTCTTGATGGGAGAAAAGCCTAAACATGAACTCTCCAAGGCATTCTCAAATGGTTCCTTCAATTTTAATGCAAAATTGAGATACAAGCCAAAGATTCTTTCCAGGAATGGATATTATGTTATCTCAGTAGTGTAGCTGATTCTTTTTTACCCTCATTTATAGCCTATTCACATTCTTCACAATATTCTCTTTTTGATATGTTTGAACATTCACTAGACATCAAGAAAAAGAAACACTCAGCCATGCTATCGCAAATCATCTCAAAAGGCAATTTCCTGTCTTTGTAATCACACATCTCTGGAGACTCTCATAAGAGACTCATGATGTGGCCCATCCCTAACACTGTGGGCCCAGGGCAAGGGTACAAATGGAAGCCACATAGAGATCTAATATTTAAAGGCATATATTAAGCTAACAAACGCAGATTGGTTCTACCATTCCATCTTGACAAATACACATGTACAATGACCTAGATTCCAGGTTCAGATTTAGAATTCTCACCCTCCCTGAAATGGTGCTACACAGGGAGAACCATCCCTAAACTCTCAGGCCCAGGCTCCTGGCCTTCTCCCACCATCCCATTCTTCTGCATACATCACAGGACACTTGCCCAAGCTCCATCTACATAACGTGCTAACAGCCACTCCCCTGCCACCTCTTGAACCCAAAGGTGCACAGACTAGTTAGCTCTTCCAGCTGTACCTGCAGAAGAGATATGGAGAGGCTGTAGGCAGTCTTAGCATCTTTGGGCAGGAAAGTCTGGAGTAAAAGACCCATACCCAGATAACATTCTAGAAAAGCCACATGGGCTCCAGGCAGGGCACATCACCTTGGACCTGCAGACTCCTCACCTATATAAAGAGGTGTGGCTTGATGAAGGCCAGAGTGGGATCTTCTAAAGCCCAACACCAAGGATGAAAGCAGACCAAGGCAATTTCCTATAAAGATATGAACCAGGAATTCAGACTGCTCCCCCTATCTCTCCCCACAGGACTTTGGGCAAGTAGTTACAACGCTTTGGGGCCTAGTTTCTACACCCATAGAACGTGGGCACTAAACAAAGAATTTTTAAGTTTCTTTACAGAGCTGAAACCTTATGTTTCTGTCTAAAGGAAATTCAAATAACATGTATAGCCTACCACAGGCAAGTCACTGAGGTGAATGCTTTTATCCACACAAGCTTATTGAATCAATGATTGTATCATACCTCACTCCTCACTCAGCCAGACCAGCTGTGCTTGGTCCAGTCTGGATGTCCTAAAGACAGGGACAGATGCATAAAAATACGATGTGATATAACTTCAGGGCGATTCAGCGTTCTGCCACGAGCAAAGTCCACCTTCAGCAGCAGTCATGAGGGGCTTGGCAGAGAGGTGGATACCACACAGTAGGCCCCATGGGAGAACTGGCTACCTCCAGTCCTATTCTATGAGTGGGGAGGGAGCTGCTCAGGGCTGCTAAATGCTCTCAAGAGCTATCCCATGCTTTCTCTCTCTCTCCCTCTCCCTCTCCCTCTCTCTCTCTCACACACACACACACACACAGACAGACAATTTAAAGTTCCCTAGACATTATATTTGCTCTTATAGGGAAAGGACTGAGCCAAGGCAAGTGAGCCACAATGAGTCCCTGCACTAAGATGCTCCTAGATCAGGGAAAGTTTGATGACAAAGACTTTGCCCCAGAGCTGACAGAGTGAGAAAGTCTTCCCCTGTAGCTGGCCTCCTTATTTTGGATTTCTAGTTTCCTAGACTGTGACAGAGTAAATTTATTTGTTAAAGCCATTCACTTGTAGTATTTCTGTCATAGCTGCACTAGGTAAGTAAGGCAGGGAATAAGGACTCTTGCTGTCGTTGTTAGGTTCTGTCAAGTCAATCCTAACTCATAGCAACCTTATGCACAACAAAACAAAACACTGCCCAGTCCTGCACCATGGCCACAGTCATGTTTAAGTCCATTGTTGCAGCGACTGTCAGTCCATCTCAGTGAGGGTCCTCCTCTTCTTCACTCACCCTCCACTCTAACAAACATGATGTCTTTCTCCAGGGATTGATCCCTCCTGAAAACATGTACAAAGTACATGTCTAAGACACAATCTTTGCTTCCAAGGAGTACTCCAGTTGTACTTCTGCTAGAACAGATCTGTTTGTTCTTTTGACAGCCCATGGTACATTCAGTATTCAATATTCTTCCCCAGTGCCATAACTGGGAGGTATCAATTCTTCTTCTGTGTTCCTTATTCATTGTCTGGCTTTCACATGCACATGATGCAATTGAAAACACTATGGTGTCATGAAATAAATTTATGTTCCCCCCAAAAAATCTGTGTATCAATTTAGCTAGGCCATGGCTGCCTGCACTGTGTTCTGTTCCTCCATTCTGTAAATCCTGCATCTATGATATTAATGAGGGTGGATGAACAGCAGTTGGGTTGGTGGGGCAGACTGTGTAAGACTGTTTTGTACTTTGAGGTAGTTTCTTGAGACATAAAGGAAAGAAGCTAGCAGAGAGATTTGGTGACCTCATACTAGCATGCAGCTGTACCAGAAGCTGAATGAAGCCTTTAGAAAGGACTGGGATCCCTGCGCCTCAGAAGCTTCTAGTCCAGGTGAGGACTGACGACAAAGACCATTCTCTAGATTGGCAAAGAACGCCTTCCTCTGGAGCTGATACCCTGAATTCAGACTTTTAGCCTACTGGACTCTGACAAAATAAAATTTCTCTTTTTAAAGCCATGTATTCCTGGTATTTCTATTAAAGTAGCACTAGATGACTAAGTCATGGGGCTTGGGTCAGGCACACCTTAGTCTTCAAGGCAGTATCGTAACTCTTTCAACACTTTAAAGGGCTCTTAGATTTTTTTCTGTTTCTCTAAAAGTCTCCCAAGCTTCACAGTCCCAGTTTGTGGAAACTTTGCTTCAGAAGGGCCCTCAGTGTCCAGCTCACTCACATACTACTTTTCCTTGGTTAGCTGGCCCTCCATGGATGTGGAAAAACTCAGTGCCATGACTCTTGATTTGACCTTATGTAAGTTTTTTCATTCTTTAGGCCTCATTTTCTCAACAGTAAAATGAGCCTTCTGAAAACTGAAGGAGATGGCATCTGGTAAGTGCTGAGCACAGAAAAAGCCCTCAGGAACCGGTAGGTTATTTGTATTATTTTCCCCTTAGATGAGAGAGTAAGGAAAAGTGAATGACCAGTTGAGGACAAGATCAGACCTGCTGCCTTTCCTAAAAGACAAATCTGCCACTTTTCCCTGAGGATGTCAGCCTTTGGCATGTCACATCAGCCACAAGACAGCTTGTAGTCATGCAGCCAAGAGTCAGCAGCCCATCATCCCGTACCCCTGAGGGTTCGTCAAATATTGATGAGTATATCATGTCTACCGAACACAATACCCCTGCTTCTCAGACAAGATCCTGTTCTCTGACCCCAGAGGAAGGTGAGAGCTTTTCATATCCCTTCGACAGCTGCAGACCTAATGAATTTTGCCTCTGGTTTCAAGGCCAACTTCTATTTAATGTCAAGATAAAAGGTCCAGCTGTCTGTGTTTGGTTTTATCCTAGCTGACCCAGCTCTTCAAGAAGGGAAGTGTCTTAGTTTCCTAGGCCCAAGTGAGTAGCTTTAAAAAATAAATTTATTTTCTCACAATTCAGAAGGCTAGAGGTCCAAATTCAGGGCACCAGCTACAGGACAGTTCACGGGAGTGGTCAATCTGTCGGCTCGGGGAAGGTCCTGTCTCAGCTGCTGTAGCACCAGCGCTTGGCCATCCTCTCACACACTTCCTTCTGTCCTCCCCAACTTGGGCTCCTCTTCTGTGTCTATGCCACTGTTTGTCACTCAGAAGTAATTAGGTTGCAATCATCCTGGCATGGAACACAAGAGAGAGTCCCTCACTGGGCAGGAGAAAAGTGGGGTGCAAAACTCAAATTCACATAGAAAGAACCCACTTAATAGTCTGACTGAGACTAGAGTGACCCCCAAAGCCACAGATGCCCGGAAAACCCAGAACTAAAACCATTCCCAAAGTCCACTCTTCTGATGAAGATTAGACTATAAAACATAAAATATTACTCATGAAACGTGTACCTCTTGGCTCACGCAGATACTTGAGACCAAATAGGTATCTTCTGTCTGGAGGCAGGATGACAAGGGAGGCAGGGACAGGAGCTGGTTGGATGGACATTCAAAACCGGGGGTGGAAACGGGGAGCGTGCTGTCACATTATACGGACTGCAGCTAGTGTCATGTAATACTATGTGTATAAATTTTTGTATGAGAAGTTAACTTCAGCTGTAAGCTTCACCTGAAGTACAATACTGGGGAAAAAAAAGGTGATTAGATATAGGACAAGTTCTATCCTGATATGGCATCATTAAAATAATAAAGAAAACCCTATTTCCAAGTGGGATTATATCCATAGGTATATTGGGTCAGGAATCCAACGCACATTTCAAAAAGCCAAGCCACTGCTGTCTAATCAATTCCAACTCATAGCAACTCTATAGGGCAGAGTAGAACTACCCCAGAACATTTCCAAGGAGCTTCTGGTGAGTTTGAACTGCTAGTCTTTTTGTTAGCAGACAAAGCACTTTACTACACCACTACGGTTTCCACACATATCTTCCCACCCAAAACTCACTGCCATCAAGTCAGGTCCAACTCACAGCAACCCTAGAGGTTAGAGGAGAACCACCTCACAGGGTTTCCAAGAAGTACCTGGAGAATTTGAACTGCCTACCTTTTGATTAACAGATGCAGCCACTTAACCCATGATGCCACCAGGGCTTCCACACATATCTTAGGGGGACAAAATTTAATATGTAACATTCCCTTTTTTTGTGCCCCCACAACTCATGTATTTCTCATGTGCAAAACACACTGACCCTATCAGGAAAGAAAGCAGATGAAAAGTAACATATGAAGCACCTCCTTGTGCTGAGCATTGGACAAAGCTCTGTGCAGATGCGACCAAATTTAATCCACTCATAAGCCCTACAGAATGTGTGGTACTGGCCACCATCTATAGATGAAGGGACTAAGACATAGGGGAACAGCAAGATCTCCTTAAGCAAGGAACACACTTTTCGTATAGGTTGAGACTTATATTCTGCATCTAAAATTGGTGCATTTCCACCATGCCACTCGGGAAATGAGGACTAGGACTGTTTGTGCCTTGGGCCATTGAGAAGATCAGGCCTTCCTCACTACCTCACTCCCGTTGAAGGTTAGCCACAGAGGTGAGTGAAGTCAAATCTGGATGTTCTCTTGGCCCTATCAAGCAACTCTTGACCTGATCACTTCTCCTGAGACCCTCAGCCCCAAATGTGTTTTCAGCTTCCTTATAAATAAAATTCCATCTATTCTTTAAATATAAATAATGCTAAACAGTCATGGGGTTCTCCCTGTGTTGGGGTCCCTAGCTGGACTAGGGCAGGATGGGACATAGCTGTAGTTCTAGCACACACCCTTTCTAAGCACAGTATTGCCTTCAAGTTCTTCACAAACTAATGACAAGTTGCAGGATTTATCATAATCATCAGTATCATTTATAAAATGGACTAGAATTGAAAAATTAATTCCAATCATGGTGCCACCAAAGGAGGACCATATATCTGGAAGGATCTTCACAATGACACGGAGATCAGCAAGGGTTATCCTGAGGGAACTTGGTCACAAAGTAGTGAAAGAAATGCTCTAGAGTCAGACACTTACAGGTCTTATTATTTCCCAGCATTGCTGTAAGCACTTTAAAATATTAATTCATTTGATACTTGTAACATCTCTATGTTGTAGCTGGAGCCCTAGCGGCACAGTAGTTAAAGAGCTATGGCTGCTAACTGAAAGGCCAGAGGTTTGCATCCACCAGCCACTCCCTAGAAACCCTATGGGGCAGTCCTGATCTGCCCTATAGTGTTGTTGCTATGAGCTGGGATCGACTCACAGCAATGGATTTGATTGGCTTGGATACTATTATTACTATCAGAATACTAGAGATGAAAAAACAAAGGCACAGAGAAATGAAGTGGCTTGTCTGGGGTCACACAGCTGGCAAGTGACTAAGACAGGATTTGGACTCAGAGTCTGGATTCCTAACCACTACTCTTCCTCTGTAACAACTTAATTTCTATACCAAGCCCCCATACCACTGGAAAGGCATAAACTGACATGCAGTCACTTTGTGATTCTTCTTTCTTTTTCTCTGAGGTTGTGTCCAAGTCTGGGGTACGGAGACAGATTACAAAGTGCCAAGTTGGATCTTGTCCTTAATTCTGCCATGGGGCTCAATGACCCATCTTGGCCTCAGTCAGATGTCCCATACAGGTTCCCTTAGCTGTTCTTTTTTCCTGTCCTCCAGCCTGGGTGCTCTATTCTTAGGGCAGGAGACTCATTCTCCTGTTCTGTGCCATGCTGAGCCTAGAAAATGTTGTGAGGCTGTCCAAGAGGCTTTATCATGAGGAAATGTGGTCACAAAGCAGTGAAATGTGTGGTTCAAATTCATACAACTTGTAAGTGCCCGAGTCAGGACTCGAACTCCCAGGCTCAAAACACAAGCCATCTCCGCTGCAAGTCTTGCTGCATCCTCAGGGCTCAGCTCCAGGAGAAGAAATATAGACTCTGAGGATGACAGTAGGTCTAGAACAGGTGAGGGACCAAGAAATGAGAAGATGTAGAAATATGACATTGTGGTTGTCTCCCCAGTGGGCATTCCTAGCAAACCCAGCTTCCTGTGCAGCTCAGACCTGCGGGAGAAGCCAGCCCCACTCCCCTGACTCTAAGGATGGGGCTGGGGCTAAGGCAGTCACCCTTGGCAACAGTTTCTGGTTCACAGGTGGTCACATGAGCCAGCACATGACCATGAACTAGCTGGTGAGGTTTGCTGGGCGCCCCAGGGAAAGTGCTTCCTTGCCCTTCTGAAAGTATTCCCTGAAAACCCATTGGTTTCTCCTGAGTGAGGCTGGGTGTATGTTGAGTGAGCGGCTGAGGTCATTTTGCCACCTTAAGGGAAACTATGCTTAAGCTGAAGCAGGTACCACAGAAGGCAGCTGCAGAGACATAGAAATTTTGAAAGGGAGTTGTGTCTGTATCAAATATTCCTGAGAAATTGATTAGATTGGGAAATGAAACAAGTTCAGTGACTGGCATCGGATGAGGAAGAAGATCATGAACTTAGGGAACATCAGGGTCTTTGTAGGACACTCTTCCCACACTAGGGGACCCCAAAGGAAAGCAAACTGGATTCCTTGTAAATGGAGCCCAGGGACCATTGTGCCCTAGATCACCGAAGGAGATCATTCAGTAAAGTGGCTAAGAGCTTTAGCGTCCACAGTCTGGGCTTGAGTTTAGCAAACTGCTTAACTTCTCAGAGCTTCCCTTTCCAAAACTTCAAAATGGAGACAAATACAAAACCAAAGCAGTTGCCACTGAGCTGATTCCAAGTCTTTCAGAAATAGATCGCCACGTTTTTCTTTTGAGGCACCTCTGGGCAGGTTAGAACTGCCAACCTGTTAGTTACTAGCTGACCACTTAACTTACACGCCACCATGTGGGGTCTTAACAGCTAGTAAGCAGCCATCTAAATGGCATCAATTGGCCCCAACCCACCTGGAACAGAGGAGAATGAAAGACGTCAAAGACATACAGAAAATACGAGCCCAAGAGACAGACAGCATCATGTAATCCGGGGACTACATCAGTGTGAGACCAGAAGAAACAGATGGTGCTCCACCACCACCAATGACTTCCCTGACAAGAAATACAACACAGAGTCCCTGAAGTGGCAGGAGAAAACGGGGTGTGCAGAACTAGAACTCTATTAAAAGAGATCAGACTTGACATCCAATAGCTGCAGGGTCTCTGGAAGACAGGGCTGTCAGATTCTCTGTGAGCCCAGAGCTGACACCAATCTGTGAGGTCAGCTCTTCAGAAAAAGATTTGACTAGACCATAAAACATAAAATGATACTAGCCAAGAGTGTGCTTCTTGGCTTAAGTAAACACATGAGGCTAACTGAGCAGGTCCTGTCCAGAGGTGAGCTGAGAGGGTGGCGAGGATAGAAGCTGGTTCAAAGGACAGGGGAAATATAGGGTGGAAAGGAGGAATGTGGTATCACAGAGTGGGGAGAGCAGCTAGAGTTACAAAGCAGTGTGTGTGTGGAAATTTTTGTACGAAAAATTGATTTGGATTGTAAACTTTCACTTGAAGCACAATAAAATACGTTTTTAAAAAATTGGCACCACCAGAGGACTCAAACATAGCTCAATAGTAACTGTGAGATTCAATAAGGGGAAACACTGGCCCTGGTACACAGGAAGCCACCCTCGTGAGTGGCTATGCCCACATGCCGAAGGCTCTGCATTATAAGTAGAGACTGTTGCCAAGGGCCCCCGAGAGCCAGTGGCTCCCAGGTGGACGTCATGTACAGACAGCTCCTGGCAGAAAGCCTGCTCACATTAGCTATTAGCAAGTAGCAGCTGCTGTAATGATTAGCACTATTTTTTACTTTTCCTCATTCCTCTGAGCACATTCACTAAAGGCACAGCCCAGGCAGAGGAACCCAAGGCACTAAGGCACTCAGCATCGTCGCACTAGAAGACTTTGGGTGTGGTGTCCTCCTGGGACTTGCACAGTCCCAGACATTAGCCTTGGTTCAGTGAACTCCAGGCAGGAGCCGGGAAACGAGCTTCCCAGTATGACTCCCACATTCCTTCTGGGTGGATGGGTGGAATGCCTTTATATGGCAAAGTCTCCATGGGCTGGGACTTAACTCTTTGCATGCCTTTCAAAATCACTCTCAGCAGAGAACAATTACTTCTCCACCCCTGGAGGGTGCGGTGCTTATAGAAACTTCATTAGGCCACTCTCCTCTGCTTCTTCTGCATGAATCCTGTAGTACCCTGGAGAGGGTTGTCTGAGCACCTGGGAACAGAGGGAGTAATTCTTGAAGAAGAAGGCAAGAGTTTGATTTGTTGGGCTTGAGGCTAACAAAAATACCATATGCCTACGAAGTGCAAAGCATGGCGTGTGGTATCCAAATTTGAAAAAGATGCAGTCCTTGATTTTGAAATAGACCTTAAGAGAATAAGCCAGCCATGGTGAATGAAAACAAAACAAAAAACTCCAAATCTGTTGCCACTGATTTCAACTCATAGCGACCCTACAGGGCAGAGCACAACTTACCCAGAGAATTCCCAAGAAATGATTGGGAGTTCAAATCACCCTGGGGTGCCCCATGAGGAAAGACTGGCTATTCGTTTCTGGCAGATTCGAACTGCCCACCTTTTGGTTAGCAGCCACAGCACTCAACAACTGCACCACCAGTGTTTCCCGAAGACAGTCTGAAAGGAGAGAGAGCTGCTAGAACTTCAGGCTCACAGACCTCTTACTTTTTGAAGCAAAGGCCAGGATGGGAAGGGAAGGAGCCAGAGCTGCCTTTTGATCCCACCCACCCTCAGAAAACCCCAGAAGAAGTTAGGACACGTGAGAGGATCTGCTTATCTGTAACACACCTACTCCACCATGGCCACCTGCTGACCAGCCTGGGTAATCTGTCCACCTTATCGGGAGCCTGGCCTGCCCAGTGAGGGAGGGTCACCACAGCAAGAAATCTGAGAGGGTAGTTTAAAGGTCGGAGTAGGAAGGTGGCTGCTCTGTCTGACACTAGACTATAGCAGCAGCCTTCTTGGGGGGGGGGTTCCCTAGACCAGGTGTTTCCACTTTCCTACCCACTATGTCAGCCTTCCATTTGTTGTTGTTGTTAGGTGCTGTCAAGTTGATTCTGACTCATAGCAACCTCATGCGACAGAGCAGAACTGTCCTGTGGGATTCTGTGGGATATAAATAATCTTTGTGAGACTGCCAGGTCTTTCTCCTGTGGAGCAGGGGCCACAGGATGAGTTCAAACTAACAACCTTTGTTAGTAGCCGTGATGCACTTAACTGTCCGGTCACCACGAATCCTTAGGCCTTCCATCTGAACCTCTCTAAAAACCAGTTTGGATCATGTCAGTGTCAGCTTGTTCCCTGCCCTAAAATCTTTAGTGGCTTCACAGTGCCAGGGTCTTGTTTAAACTACTCAGCCAAGCATCCAGTACCTTTCTTTATTCCAGTTTACCCTTCCAGCTTCATCCCCACAACTCATGCTGGGTCCCCCACCTTTCACTCCCCTGTTGAAACCCTGCACACCCCTTCAAGTCAGCCCCATGGAGCCTTCCCTAACAACCCAACAGCCTTCCCCTTCCTGCCCACTGCATCTACCTCCTGAAATGATCTCTGCCACACAGATGAGACTTCTTCTCTGGCTTTCAACCTTCTTGCTGCTTCCCAGCCTCAGACTTGGGTCCCCACCTTTAGCAATCAGGTTTGTGAGCTGAAGATGAAGTGGCAGACCCTTTTCCAGTAGGCTCTTGCTCCCCTACCAGCTATATGCCTGTGCCTCCATACTAGTCCCTGCTCATGGCAGCTCTGATTCAGAAACACTTCAGACAGGTGCCCTCAGTCTTCCAGGCTGGGAAGAGCACAGTCACCTCTATCTTCCTTCTCCTTCACTATCCAAATCCATCCACTTTGTGACGTTATGACTTTGGAGTCATCTCTTTGGTTCTTTTGTTTACTAACTCCAAGGAGCTTTCCTCAGCTGCCCTCTTATTTCCATTTTACTGCTGAACCCTTGGCCTGTGTATCTGTGTCTCCCACTGACTGTCTCCCACCACTGTGTGGGGATGGAGATGGTCATCACCGTGTAGCCTTGCTGCTGTTGTTGTTAGGTTCTGTCAAGCTGATTTTCACTCTTATTGACTCCATGTATAACAGAACAAAAGACCACCCCGTCCTGCATCATTCTCACAATTGCTGTTATGCTTGAACCCATTATCGTAGCCACTATATCAATCCATCTCACTGAGGGTCTTTTCCTTTACTGATCCTTGGTACATGCAGGCTACATCACGTCTATCACTGAGATGGTCTCTAAATTCAAGTGGTGTATAACCCAAACCCACTGCCATCATGATTCTATTACTTCCAAGACAGATTTGTTCATTCTGTTGGCAGTCCCTGGTATATTCAATATCTTTCATCAATACCACAATACAAAGGTTTAAATTCTTGCTCAATCTTCCTGATTCATCACCCAGTTTACACATGACTAAGAGGCAATTGAAAACACCATGGCTTGGGTCAGGCGCACCTTAGTCTTGCTTTTCAACTCTTTAAAGAGACCTTCTGCAGCAGATTTCCCCGTGCAGTGCATCATTTGATTTCTTGATAGCTGCTTCCGTGGGTATTGATTATGAATCTAAGTAAAAGGAAATCCTTGACAGCCTCAATCTTTTCCCCATTTATCATGATGCTGCTCATTGACCCAGTTGTGAGGATTTTTGTTTTCTTTATGTTGAGTGTAATCCATACTGAATGCTGTGGTCGTTGCTCTTCATTAGTAAGTGCTTCAAATCCTCTTCACTTTCACCAAGACTGTTTGCATCATTTGCATAACACTTGCATGTGGTATTAATGATATTGTTTGATTATTTCCACATTCAGTTTGATCACCTTTCTTGGGACTAGACATAAATATGGGTCTCTTCCAGTCAGTTAGCTGGGTATCTCTCTTCCAAATTTCTTGGCATAGACCAGTGAGAACTATCAGCACGGCATCTGTTTGTTTAAATATCTGAATTAGCATTCCATCAAGTCCTGTAGCCATGTGTTTTGCCAGTGCCTTCAGGGCAGCTTGGACTTATTCTTTCAGTGTCACCAGTTATAGATCATATGCTACTTCCTGAAATAGTTGAACATCAGCCAATTCTTTTTGGCATAGTGTTTCTGTGTATTCCTTTCATCTTCTTTTGATGTTTCTCAAAGTTGCCCAGAATGTCCATATTGGGAGGTCTAAATATTGCATCATCTTCTATCATGGCTTCTGAGACAGTCTTGGGTAGAAAGGTAGGTTGGGAAGTATTTTCCCTTCTGGTGATAACTGGGTCCAGGGTTGGATGAAGGACGTGATTACTTCAATCTATGCATATTCTAAGGTCTACTCTTTCTCGTTTTTTTGATGAACTCTTGCTTTTTTCATACGTGATGTCCTTCATGCCATTCCACAACTCATCTGGTCTTTGGTCATTAGTGTTCAGTGCATCAAGTCTATCACTGAGGTGGTCTCTACATTCAAGTGGTATATAACCCAAACCCACTGCTGTCAAGTTGATTCAGACTCATAGCAACTCTACAGGACAGGGTAAAACTGCTCCATAGCGTTTCCAAGGAGCGCCTGGAGCATTCAAGCTGCTGAACTTCTCGGTAGCAGACATAGCACTTAACCACTACAACATCAGGGTACTCAAGGAAATACTTTGACTCTTATGGACTTCTAATTTTCTTCAGTTTCATTTTGAACTTGTATACAAGCAATTAATGTTCTGTTTCACAGTCAGCCCCTGGCGCTATTTTGACAGACAATATTGAGTTTTTCCATTGGCTCCACAGATGTAGTTGATTTGATTCCTGTGGATTCCATCCGATGAGGTCTATGTGCATAGTTACTATTTATGTAGGTGAAAAAAGGTATTTGCAATGAAGAAGTCATTGATCATGTAAACTTCTATCATGTGATCTCCAGCATTACTGCTATCTCCATGGCCATATTTTCCAACTACTGTTCCTTCTTTGGAAAACTTGGTGGAGCAGTAGTTAAATTCTAAGGCTACTAACCAAAAGGTCAGCAGTTCAAAATTGCCAGAAGTTCTCTGTTTTCCATTTTTGCATTCCAGTAGGCAGCAATTACCAATGCATCTAGATTTCATGTTTCATCAATTTCAGGCTGTAGAAGTTGGTTAAAAAAATCTTCAATTTCTTCATCTTTGGCCTTAGTGGTTGGTGTGTAAATGTGAATAATAGTGGTAGTAACTGATCTTACTTGTAGGCACATGGATATTATCCTGTCACTGACAGCATTCTACTTCAGAATAGATCTTGTAGGCCTAGTATCTATCGAAGAGCCCTTTACATGTAGGTATTTAATAAATGAAAACATAAGGGATGAGTGCCTGCTTGCCAACCTACCCTGTGAAAAATTTGATGTTAAGTGAACCCAGAGCCCTTGCTTCTTTGGAAATGGTTGGATATGGACATACAAGATATACAATGGCAGCAGGGTGCTAAAGGAGACGTTCAAACTGTGAGTACTAGAGGACTTCTGACAAAGAAGATGTGCCCAGAGATCAGAGTTTCCACAGCAGTCATAAAACAGGTAGGCTTAGATAAGCAGAGGATAAGAGAATAACACAGGGAAGAGAGGGCAGAGAGGAGAGATCAAGAGACAAAAAATAACATTCACAGAAAGGTGGAGCTGAAGAGATGGGATGGAGTCCAATTGCAGAGGCAGGTGAACAGAATGTCAGACTAATAGTAATGATTTATTATTGTTGTTAGCTGCCACTGAGTCAGCCCCAACTCATGGTGACTCTGGGCACAACAGGACAGATGCTGCCCAGTCCTGCACCATCCCCTTGATTAGCTGCATACTGAACATTGTGATCTGTAGTGTTTTCACCAGATGATTTTCAATGGAAGCTTCTTCCTAATCCACATTAGTCTGCAAGTTCTACTGAAACCTGTTCAGCATCACAAGCCTCCACTGATAGAGCCAGTGGCTGCACTTGAGGTAGCTGGCTGGGAATAGAATTCAAGTGTCCTCCATGGAAGACAAGAATTTTACCACTGAACTACAGTGCACCCTAGCAGTGATTTTTCCAACTACTGTCAAGTCAATTCTGACTTGTTGTAACCCTATGGGACAGAGTGGAATAGCCCCATAGAATTTCCAAGGCTATGAACATTTCTGGCGAGCCCTGGTAGTGGAGTGGTTAAGAGCTATGACTACTAACCAAAAAAGGCT
The DNA here is from genome assembly GCA_028571685.1 of Heterohyrax brucei. Taxonomy (NCBI): domain Eukaryota; kingdom Metazoa; phylum Chordata; class Mammalia; order Hyracoidea; family Procaviidae; genus Heterohyrax; species Heterohyrax brucei. Next base: position 44,237,692 of record CM053164.1, read on the forward strand.
GGCAGTTCAAATCCACCAGCCATTCCTTGGAAACCCTGTGGGGGTGCCTATTCCATGAGCTGGAATCAACCTGATGGCAATCAGTTTGGTTTGGTGTGGTGTGGTGTGGTGTGGTGTGGTTTTTTTTAACCTTCACAGAAGCAGGCTGCCACATCTCTCTCCCATGGAGCAGCTGGTGGATTTGAACTGCTGACCCTCCAGTTAGCAGCTGAGCACTTAACCACTGCACCATCAGGGCTCTTTCTAAATATATGACACTAGGCCACGTTTTGTTCATGGATTGTCTCAGTTACTCCTTACAACCCTGTGAGCCAATTTCTATCTTTATACTTATTTTACAGATAAGGAAACTGATGCACCGAAAAGGTGATACGGTTTCTCAGGGTCACAGTGATTAATCCTAGGGCAGGGATTCAAACCCAGAGGGCTGGATGTCAGAGCCTACATACTTTGCCATCACCCTCTACATCTGCTCAGACTAATACCTGGTTTTTATCTTGAAGGAAGCCAGGAGACAATACAAATAGAGGATAGTGAGAGGATAGTAAGAAGAGTGAGGGTAATTCATTGAAGTTTTTGGAGCATTCATCTAAGAGTACCCTGTAGGGGTAGGGGAAAAAGGAAAAACTGATCTAGAGAGAGGGCTAATTCAGAGGGAAGGACAAAATGACACTATAGAAAGAGCCCTGGACTTCAAAGGGAACCCTGAGTTTGAGTTCCATTTCAGCGCTCACTAGGTAACTCAGTCTTTCCTCAGGGATTCAGTTTTCCCACCTGAAAATTGTCCCTTCCAGCTCTGAGGTTCTCTGGCTCTAGGAGCAGTTGGTAACAGTCAGAGAGTGAGGAAATGGCCTCCTGAATTAATCCATGGCACAGAATCAGCTAAAGCTCACCTCCTTCCCCAACCCTCTGTGGAGCCTTCCTGATTATAGGCCCCAACTCTTACAGCCTCATTGTCTGCATCACATATCAGTCACTTTGCATACACTGCCTCGTGCCACTATGAGACTTTGAGGATTATGTTCTCAACTAAACCCTCAGCCCCTGGAGGCAGGAGTGGTCTGGGTTTAAGCTTAAGCTTTCCTGGGGTTTCCTCTCAGCATCTAACTATGCACATGCACAACAGACCTTCAGGAAAAACATACTAAATAATAATAACCCACAGTGTGTGCTGGCCTGTGTCACCCTGACTATCTTTTTAGGTATGTCATTTAAATGCCACGCACAAGGTAACCAGGACATACTCCCATGACAGGGCTTAGAACTACGTGGGCATTGCAGCTATGCCAGAGGTACAGATCTTTTCCCTGGACTCAAGGACTAGCAATGCCACTTCTTGGCTAAATGATACTTAGTCTCTTTAAGTAGCCTTTATCTCTAAAATAAGACTGGTAATGCATATCTATCAGAGTAATTGTGAGGGTTAAATATGTTGTGTATTTTATGAAATGCTATTATCAATTTTATAAAAAAAATGGTTGCCACTGAATTGGTAATGTAATTCTACAAGAGACTGAGCCAGGTTCAGGTTTGGGCTGTAAAGTTATGTGATTTTGGACTGGCCATTCAATCTGTGATCTCTTCCATCCTCATGTACGTTGTACTTCTCTAAAATTTTAGGATCCAGTTTGATATGCCCACTCACATCCCTCCCCTATTCACAGGCTAATTTTTCTCTCAGCCTTCTATCCTGGTTTACAGAATTCTTCAGCGTACTTCCCTATGCCCACTCAAGTCAAAATTCTCTCTCTTCTTCTGGGTTGTCACTACAGGTGATTAACAAATCATCTACAACTGACTTCATCCTGATTATGTTTATCAGGATTGGCAAACTATACATAAAGTTCTAGATAACAACTCTTTGGGGCAAAAAAAATGGTGGCTCTTATGATTTGTTGCAATTCCACTGTTACAGGATAAAAACAGCCATAAATGATATGTAAATGAACAGACATGGTTATGTTCTAATAAAACTTTATGAAAAAGACACTGGGCCAGATTTGACCCAAGGATTGTCGTTTCACCACCCTTGCTCTAGGCTGTAAACTCCCCACAGGCACTGACAAGATCTCATTTATGTCTGAGCCCCTGCTCAGCTCCCTGAGGCCTACCAGAGTTTAGCTTCAAGAGATCTCTAATAATTAATTAATTAATTAATATTATTATTATTGTTATTGGGTGCTGTCACGTTGATTCTGACTTACAGAGAACTGTCACATAATGTTTTCTAGGCTGTAAAAATAGTAATGGTATCCTTTTTTGCTCTATCATGTGCAAAATACTTAGAAAATAAAGTTGGTATGAATTGTTCCATTTTGCAGATGAGAAAAATGAGAGATTAAGAATTTACTGAAGTCTGCACAGCTAGCATGAGTTGGAATCAACTCAACAGCACTGGGTTGGCATAGCTGGTAGGTAGCAGAGCAAGCACTCAGACCCACCATGCCACACTACAGGTACTTGTAAAAGTTCATTGGACTGAACGTGTAGTCAAGTTGGAACTAGTTTGAACTAACCAGGTCACTTTTAGCTCTCCCAGGAAAGTCAGCAAAAGAATCTTAAAGTCTCACCTGGGCTTCCAGGATAGTCATGGGTCGTCGTGCTGGGTGGTGGGAGAAGCACAGTGTGACAGGTTCATTTGTCCTCTCCCCGCTTCCTCAGAGCCAGTCTCTGCATCTACTCTGGAGCACAAAGCTCAGCTGCAGGCATTGTGAGACCTATCTGACTGTGAACAAAGGTTTCCTGGGGAACTAGGCCAGCACTGCCGGGCATTGCCCAGCCAGGCCCTGGCACTGGGAGTCTGACTCCCTAACCCAGTCTCACTCAGGAGCATAGAAAATGAAAATGGCTATGGGTGACCTCCAGGCTGCGGGGGTGGGGCCACCATCCCAGGCTCTGCAGACCAAAAATTTATGGGTGGAGGGACAATGGGAGTTGGGCTCAGGGGCCATGTCTACATTTGGCAGTGGTGACTACTCACACAATTTCCTATTTCTCCCCTCCGTCTCAAGTCACCATAGCATTCCAGTTCTTAAAGGTGTGAAGATGGAGGAGAACAATATAAAAAGTCCAAGATTAGGCTCAGAAGTACACAACAGAAGTTAATATGTATACATCCAGTAGCCACTTAGGCATCTTGGCTTAAGCAACTGAGACTGTGATCTTGACAAAGTCACGTGATGTGATGGTCAGGTGGACTAGAGATCAGGAAGCCAGCTGGGATGCGGTTGTCGTCGGTGAGCCCCTTGGAAGTCCTGATTTAGGAGTACAGCAGTGAAGGCAGGGAAGGTTCGCTTGATCTTTGCTAATACCACTAATTCACTCCAACTGCTCCTCCTACTTCCTCTGTTCTTTCATTCATCCAACTAGTACTGACCGAGCTCTTACTGTGTACAGACGTTGTACTAAGCATGGGCACACCTGCTGCATTCTCCCTCTTTCTTCCCTCCTTCATGCTTCTCAGCCTTTTGTCCTTTGCCAGTTTCCTGATTTCCAGACCACCTCCATTATGCTGAAGTTCTCGTAGGGCTCAGAGGGCACAGCAGGAGCCTAGCAGAGTGGTAAAGCCCAAAGGGCATGTTACCTATACAGAACTTGCAAGTGGTCCTTAGGAGCTCAAACTAAGTCAAAGTGTGGTCTAACCAATGAAACAAATGCACCGACCTCTCCCTATCAGGTTTAAACATACATACCACACAACCTTACCCTGTAAGAACCCAGAAAAAGACAAAAAGAAACACACCGCCTCCTCCAAGGTAAAATAAGTAGCCTTCTCCTTTAGTTTAGGGTCACTAACCTGGTGTATTAATCACGGTCCAGCCAGGAAAACAAACCACTCTAAATGTTTACAACAGAGGAGATGTAATGCAGGGAATTTCTTACACTGGTGATGTAAAAACAGAAAATCAACCAGCGGACTGCAAGGAAACCCAGAGCAGCTGAAAGCAGCTAGTACCGACAAAGGTTGGAGGGACAAACAGAGAGAAAGGTAGGATTAGCTGAGCCTTGGGGCCAGAGTCACGTGCCAAAAACTGGAATAATAAGAGTCTATCCAGCAGAAGTCAGAACCCCAGAAAGACACAGTCACTCCAGAAATGACTGAGAGAAGAAAAATACCCTGGATTCTCTTTCTCTCATCTTCCAATCGCTCACCAACACGTCCCATTGGCCAAACCCAGCCAGAAGCCACTGATTCAGAGCCAGCAGAGGTCAGCCTCCCTTTCGATACAGAGCAAAGCAGGAGATGGGCAAGGGACAGGTCAGGGAGCAAGCAGGCTCGCTGTTTCAGCTTTGCATTTTCTCTTACCATGTACCTGTGCCAGGATGCCAGAAGCCCACCCTGCTTTGCCTTTGATCTGCAAAGCTGGGGCCTTGGAATCGAAGAGAGGTCACTTCCATTCTGGTGGTCAGTTGTCACTCTAGACTTTCCACTTGGGTTTTGGCTTTTGGGTGTTCCTACTTGCTTGTTTCACACACATTCCCTCTCTCATGTCTTTCTTCCTTTCTCTGCTTCACCTTCACTTCTTCCCTTGGAGTATTTACTCATTCACTCACTTGTTCATTTATGGGTCACCTTCTCTGTGTCAGGCACTGTGCTGGGGCAGGGAAGGGGGCTCACTGAAGAATGAGAAACACTCTCTGCCCTCAGAGAATTCACAGCCTACTGACAATGTCATATAGATGGCCCTCGCAGTACAGGTCCGTGAGTACATATACAGAAGTAGATACTGGGCAGATGGTCACACAGAAGAAGGAATGGTCATTTCTGCCTGAAAGGTGGTCACGGAAGGCCTCACACAAGAGATTATGTTTTAAATCTGGAAGAACATTTAATAGCTATGTAAGCAGAAGTAGGGTATTCCAGGTAGAACAGTATATGCAAAGACCTTGTAGCAAGTAAAAGGACTATAACCCTATGGGACAGGGTGGAAAGATGATGGAACCAACAGAGAGGTATTGAATAGCTAGACAGGACTAGCTGTTGGATGGTCAGATAAGAATACTGAATGGATTGAATTATGTCCCCCAAAAATGTGTACATCAAGTTGACTGGGCCATGATTCTCAATGTTGTGTGATTGCTCACCGTTTTACCATTTGATAAGATTTCTTTATGCATTAGAGATTCTATCATTATGATTTAATCAAATGGTTAGTAGCAGTTATATCGATGAGGTCTACAAGATTGAACAGTGTCTTAAGGCAATTTCTTTTGAGATATGAAAGACAGAAGTAAACAGAGAAATAAGGGGACTCAGACCACCAAGACTGCAGTGCCAGGAGCAGAGCATGTCCTTCGGACCTGAGGTTCCTATGCTGAGATGCCTCCAGACCAAGGGAAGATTGATGCTTCACAAGGATGTTACTACCGAGCTGACAGAGAAAGAAAGCTTTCCCCTGGACTGGTGTCCTTAATTTGGACTTGTAGCCTAAGACACTTACCCTAGGAACTAATGAAGGGTTTTAAAACAAGAGAAACAGCTTATAAGAAGTGCGCTTCAGAAAGATCTTTCTGGTTACAGTATGGAGGAGGGACTAGAGATGAGAAGAATAAGAAATGAAGAAGTCTGAGGTTGGAAAATCAAGGAGAAAGACTACTATTCTAAGAGCCCATTTGAGAGAAGGTAAATTACTGTTCCTGGGAGGAATTCACAGAATCTTTTAAAAGTCAAGGTTTGCTTATTTGCAGAAGGAAGGGAAGGAGCAGAGAGGAAGGAAAGATGGCAGGGAGAGAGGAAGCGAGGGAAACAGGAAAGAAGAAAAGTCAAAAAGAAAGGAGTAAAGCCTGCTTGGAAAGAAAAAAAGTTGAGCCTTTTTCCAATAAATCAGTTCTCAGAGGCTGAGTTGCTAGGCTACAAGGAAAGTGGAACAGCCCACACTGAAAGGAGTTTTGGGGGAGGCGAGCGCAACCAGGCAAGGAGCACCTCCTCCAGCCCCAGAGGCCTCGCCCTCAGAGGCTGACTAGGCTGCTTCACCTCTGGAAAGGCCCACAGCAAGGCGGGGGGGGGGGGGGGGGGGGGGGGGGGCAGCTGGAGAAGGTGGTTCAAACCAGGCAATAGCACCCTGGGGCACAGACCATCATGGCTAAAGTGTGTCTGAGGCATTGGGATTGCCTGCAAATCTCAAGGCAGTGATGGCAGGCAGCCTGTGCAACTCTAAACACTGAGCGAGCCTAGTAGGCACCCTGTCCATATGTACTACGGCAGGCAGCTCCCAGGCCAAGTCCAGCTGCACAGCCTCTGCTCTGCTCTTCAAGCTGCTAAGTCTTAGTCACTCGTTAATGTGTTTATAGGCCATTGACATGCAGGTTTTCACTCCCTCTCCTAGTCTAGGTTTGCCCTATGTAACCAGTGCTTAAGTTTTGTGCATTTTGTTTAATTTCAATCAAATACCTTGATAACTACCACCCATGTTATTGTTCTTCTTCTTCTCGTTATTCTTCTTGTGATATCAAGCCAATTTCAACACAGAGTGACCCCATGTGACACTGCAGACCCCACGTGACAAAGCAGAACTGCCCCCATGAGGTTTCCTAGAATGTAATATTTAAGAAAGGAGCCCCGATGCTGCAGCTGTTAAGCGCTCGCCTGCTAACCAAATGGTTTGAACCAATCAGCTGCTGCACAGGAGAAAGACAGGGCAGTCTGCTTCCATAAAGATTAATCAACCAAACCCGCTGCTGTGGAGTCCATCCTGACTCATAGAGACCCTACATGATGGAGTAGAACTGCCCTGTACAGTTTTAAAGGAGTGCCTAGTACATTTGAACTGCCAACCTTTTAGTTACTAGCCATAACACTTAACCACCACATCACCGGGGTTACAGCCTTAGAAACACTATGGAGTTCTACTCTGTCCTGTAGGGTTGCTCTGAGTTAGAATTGACTTAAGGGCAATGGTTTAATCTTTAAGGTCTTTTTCCTGTGGAGCTACCTACTTCAATGCCTGATATTCAAAGCACTTCAGTAAAAGTTGATTCCCTTCTCGCTTCCTCCCCAACACCTCCAGCCCTTTGCTAAGTAGTAGTGCTAAGAAATAAACAGAAAGGTACCCTCACTGCACTACAGTGCTCTGTGTTCTAAAAAAAGAGGTATATTTGAGTCTTAAAAGCCATTGGCACCATACCTTTTGTTTAAAGTCTTTTTAAATGTTGAATTTCACCCTTTTCTGCTCTTTACTGGGAAAGAAATAAGAGTAAAGTTAAAGATGAGTGCAAGAGAAAGATGTGATGAGCTGTATATGAGAATCATCGTGTTAGACACACCAAAATAAACAGACTGCTTTGAACAAAAAGATTATTTACAGTCTACAAAGTGCAATTATTAACCTGACCGAAGCTGCAACTTATAAGAAACAGCAAAGTACTCTGTGGCAACTGAACTGTCAATTGGTGTGGCTGACATTCATCTCTTAAAATAACAATGACATAGAAATCTTATGAAACTCATTATGCCCTCCTTTGGCTTCTTCTGGGCAACCACATTGTCCTAAAGCCCGGTAGGTGGGACAGGTCAATAACTGCAAATTGCTAATGGCCTGGTGAAATCAGGGTCAGAACAAGGAGAATAAGAAAACCCATTGCAGTCCAGTCAATTCCAACTCACAGTGACTCCACAGGGCCATGTGCCACAGAGGGTTTCCAAGGCTGTAACCTTACGGAAGTAGACTACCACAACCAGCAACCTTTCTGTCAGCAGCTCAGCACTTAACCACTGTGCCACAGGGCTCCTGGGATATGAGTCCCTCCTTAAAACTGGAGTGGCTTATATCCCCTCCAAAGGACAGATCTGCATTTATATTCAGGAGGAGAAGCAGGATGTTAGGAGACCAATCAGAAAACAGAATTGCAAATCATTGATAGGTTTCCACCACGGGGTGCTGGCTGAACGTTATGATCATTGCCAGCGAGTCTAAAATGCCAGGCTGGGCCAGGATCAGGCAGCAGCCGAGTAGCAAACCTAGAAAGGGAGGGGACCAGAAGACAGGGGCCAGAACTAGGAAACAGGTGGAGCTGAAAACAAGAGGAGGAAGAGCCAGGTAAGGCCAGAGCTCCATGTCTGCCACGTACAGTCTGAAAGGCAGCCTAAGGGGTGGTCTAGCTCCACTAGACAGGAAACTCCATGAGGGCAGGACTCCTGCAGGCCTCGCTCCTTGCAGAGCACTCAGACCCAAGAGCAGTGCCTGGCAACACTCAGCAAGGACTACATAGATACCAGTTTTCCTTGGCAGTTGTCAAAACCGGCAGAAGCTAATGATAGAGCAGGGTAAGGGAAACTGGAGGCCTGAAGGATAGACTAAACCATGTACGTAACATTCAAAATGTTGACCTTTCTTGGTGACTGCCCCTACATGTCGGAAAACGCCGGCACTCAATATTTTTGGTCTGACACACCCCAAACCTTCCTCTCCTTTCTTACTGCCTATATCAGTTTCTTGCCATTAAAAACATCTACAAATTGGTAACTCAAAGCAATAGAAATTTGTTCTCTCGCAATTCTGGAGGCTAGAAGTCTGGAATCAGTATCACTGGACCAAAACAAGGGGCCCTGAAGAGCTGTGCTCCCTCTGGAGGCTCTAAGGGATGATCTTTCCTGCCTCTTCCAGTTTCTGGTGGTTCTAGGTATTTGTCTGTGGCTGGATAACTTCCATGACTAGCTCTGTCTTTCTACTGTTATTGTTTCCTTTATAATGTTTTTGTTTTCTTAATTGTGCTTTAGACAAGGTTTACAGAACAGACTAGCTTCTTTTTAAACAGTTAGTATGCACACTGTTTCGTGACACTGGTTAACAACCCCGCAAAATGCCAACAAGTTTCCTTCTAAAACCTGGGTTCCTTGTTACCAGCTTTCCTGTTCCCCCCTGCCCTCTAGACCTTGCCCCTCAGCTAGTATGCCCCTTAGTTTTGTTCTGTTTTACAGGCGTGTCTAATCTTTAACTGAAGGGTGAACCTTAGGAGTGTCTTTATCACTGAACTAAAAGGATATTCAGAGACCTTATTCTCAGGGTTTCTCCAGTCCCTGTCAGGCCAGTGAGTCCAGACTTTTTGTGTGAATTAGAATTTTTTCTACATTTTTCTCTAGCTCTGTCCAGGACCCTTTAATGTGATCCCTGTCAGAGCAGTGGTAGCCAGGCACCATCTGGTTGTACTGGACTCAGTCTGGTAGTTGTGGTCTATTAGTGCTTTAGGCTAGTATTTCTCTCATGTCTTTAGTTTTCTTCATATTCCTTTGCTCCCAAAGGAGTGAGACCAATATCTTAGACAGCTTCTGGATCTGTCTTGAAAGAGATCTTCTCTTCTCTGTCTTCTCCATGTCTCTCCCATTTCCTGTCTTTTACAAAGATCTGTGTCAGCACATTTAGGATTCACCTGCATGACCCCAAATGACCTCACCTCCATGTGTGTAATTACATATGCAAAGACCCTTTTTCCAAATAAACTCAATTCATAGGATCTGGGATGTGAATATATCTTTTGAGGGTCACCATTCAACTCCCTGTCAACATTTTACCTGCCGTATGCTTCATTCCTTTAAGTCCCAGTAAGATAATAAAATATTTGGGGTAAAGATGTTAATGATTAAATGTGTCACCTCTATTATACTAGAGAACCCCTAGAGATACAACCCTTTTGTGTCTCTATGATGGCTCTCTACCTGCTGCTGTCAAGTTGATTCTGACTCATAGCAACGCCAAAGGACAGAGTAGAACTGCACACCACAGGTTTTTCAAGGCTGTATTCTTTACCGAAGTAGACTGCTACATCTTTTTTCCTGAGTGGTTGATGTTTTCAAACTGCTGAACTTTCAGTTAGCAGCTGAGCCACTGAACACTGAACCACTCACTGTGCCACCACGGCTCCTGTAAGCAGATGACTGTTCATAAAAAATATATTAGAAAAAACATTGCCATTGAGTCAATTCCAACTCATAGTCACTCAATAAGACAAAGTAAAACTGCCCCACAGAGTTTCCAAGCACCATCTGGTAAATTCAAACTGCTACCCTTTTGGTTAACAGCTATACCACTTAACTACTATGCCACCAGGGTTCCTGATGGCTCTCTAGGGGCTAGAATTTCAAGCTCCACCCAAATATGCACAAAAGACAACTTTGGGAAGAGGCTGATTTTTTTCCAGAAGCCCTCACATCAAACCATAGACCAATCATAGGGAATCATGAATAAGCTGGGAGTGCTGTTTGATTGTTTCATCTCCTCTTGGTTTTCTAAACAACTTTCATGTCTTTCTTTTCTAAATCCTTTCCTTTCAAACTAGCTCACAATAGTCGTGCTCTGCACTGAATATTTACAAGCATCTTATTGAATCTTTGGAACATTCCTGATGAAATGAGTATTATCATTATTGCAACTTGGCAAAAAAAGAAATTGAAGCCTAGAGATTAATGGCAGAGCCAGGACTTGAACCTAGGCCCTATGCTTTCAGGACTGGACTGTCAGAATCAATCAGTGGAGAATTACAGGAGAAAATGAGCAGCAATGAAACGCCTGTGACCCTGTTTCCAAAAAGTCAAAGATAAGGGGATGCAATGGTTCATGCTGGACACCTTTATTAGTGCCTACCGTGACTGAGAGATTCCCTTCCTTTTAAGAGTGTACAGTCTCAAACTGACAAACTGGAGTGGTGAACATGCAAAACCACAGAGCAGAATCCCTCCTAGTATTTTCCTGTGAGCACAAGGAGAAGGAAGATGGAAGAAAACACAAGTGAAAAAGAAAACAAGTCTAGCCATTTCCAGCAAGGGTGAGATGCCTTTGACATACATAAAGGTGTTAGGTAATACCATTGTTCCAGCCCTGACAGGCAGAGCATTTGCCCTAGTGATGGTCACTTTTGTCAGACTCAACCATCTCACCCTTCACAAAGGAAGGAAACTAACATTTACATGAACAAGTAGATTTTTAGACACTTTCCCTTGTGTAATTCTCAAAATAACTCTTTAAGAAAGGTGTTACCGTTCATTTTACAGGTAGGGCAATGGGGCTAACAGGGCTCGTGTGATTTGCCTAGGGTCATTTCACCAGAAAGTGGCAAAGCCATAGTTTAGTTTATGTCTCCTAATTCCAATTCCAGAACTCTATTTTATGTTGCAGTTCCACATTTATTATAAATCCCTGGCAATGCACAAATACTATTTAGGTGTCTCATAGCAAGGCAAAACCAGGAAACATACACAGTTCGTGGTTAGTTGCCCTCACCCCCAAATACCTCCTTATCTCCGAGCCTGACTTTGAACACTTTTGCCTAGAAAACTCCTTTCCAATCTTGAAGACCCAGCTTAAATGTCATCTTGGTGAAACCTTCTAGATCCACAATCCCCTGGCTCAAAATAGAGTAACTATTCTTTTCTATCTGTTCCCTCAGTCCCTGGTATTTTATGTGTATTACTGATAAAGTACTCATAATATGCCTGTCTCCCCCACTGGGATGCAAACTCTTTAAGAACAGAGGCCATGGCCTATACTTCAGTTGGAGCAAGGGATATCTGGTCTGAGGCTCACAGTATAGTCCTGCTGGATTCTAAAACCCAGCAGTTGAATCGGGTAGGCCTTGATCTCTTCCTTCCCCTGACCAGTAGTTTGTGCTTCCTCGTGGAGGCTATAAACATGCACCTGTCCAGATGCTGGTGCTATGCTCCACTATTGCCCACAGCCTCTCTCGCATCAGCCATGCATTCCCTGCCAGCCTCTACCATACCCTTACTATGCCTTGTTTTGTCCCTAACTGCACAGCAAGATAAGCCCTAGTATCTGTCTCCTCCCCTCTCTTTACACTCTGTCCCTGCCATATTACTCCAGGAAAAGCAAATAGCATCCTCACCCAACCAGGGGTGCATTAGGCCCTGCAGTGGGCAGAATAATGCTCCCCAAAGATATCAGGTACTAATCCCTGGAACTAATAAGTGTTGCCTTCTAAGGAAAAGGGATCTTCGCAGATATAGTTAAATTAAGGATCCAATGATAGGGAAGTTATCCTTGGTTACCAGATGGACCTTAAACATAATCACAAGTGCCCTTGTAAGAGGGAGGCAGAGAGAGATGCACACATACACATAAGAAGAAAACAATGCAAAAATGGAGGCAAAGCTGGTAGTGATGAAGTTACAAGCCAAGCAATGTCAACAGTCACCAGAGGATGGGAGAAGCACTGAAGGGATTCTTCCCTAAACCTTCTGGAGGAAACATGGCTTGATTTCCACCAGTGATACTGGTTTTGGACTTCTGGCCTCCAGAGAATACATTTCTGTTCTTTTCGTTTGTCTAGTTTGTGTTTATTTGTTATGCCAACCACAAGAAACTAATGCAGGCCTCAAGGGGTTCGCCTTGCTCTTCTAGTTTCTTTCAACATTCTTAGTTTACAACTGTCTCTTCTGCCTCACTTCTTCAGTTTCTTACAACTCCCTTCTTCTACTACGTGCCAGGTACTCTGCCAGAGGTTTCACATGTGCTATATACGGTAACCTTGTGAGATGGGTACTGAGGCTAAAGGAGTTAAGTAACTGGAAACCGGCTAAAACCCAGGTCTGCCTAACTTCAAAGCCTCTACTCACAATCCCCATGCCTCACTGCCCAAGGACAGCCTTCTCTATTTGACTGCGAGTTGCCACGTATCTCTCTCCAGAAGCCTATTGGCGTCTTACACAAATAATAGGGGCTTATTATGTGCCGGGCATTCTGCTCAGCACTTCTCATACACTATTTTATTTTTATCCACACAACAACCCCATCAGATGAGACCTATTATTACTCCTCTTTTCAGATGAGAAACTATTGCTACTGGTAGAACCAGCACCTGGGTCCCCTGGTACTGGACCAATGTTGTTTCCTCTGAACCACTCAGCCTCTCATTTGTGCTAGCACATTAGACCATAATTTGACTTGGACTCAGTTCAGGCATCTGAAAGGCCTCTGTGTTGCCTGAAGTTTGGAAGACTTCCACCAAGTTTATATGTGGAGCTTGCTTGTTAGCTTCCAGAGTGCTCAAAACACCCACCACTCCACAAAAATATTCCACTGCCCAGACATTCACAAACACCCTGCCCACATATTCAAAAGTCTCTCTACCTAATGCTATCTGTACCTTCCTCCTTCTCATGAGAAACCTTGAGAGTTACACTGTAAAATTAAAGTACTAAAAATATCTGCAAAATATAAATTATCATGTTGATCCTTATAATAATAATAATGTAAAACTGGGAAAGAAGAAAAATGTTAAAAATTCTCCCAAAATATGTATACTAAGTAGAGACGGGTAGAGCAGAGAAAGCCAGGAAGGAGAGGGAATGAAAGGTAAAGCAAACTTCTCTGTATTTATAAACCACCCAAACCTAGAATCACTGGTAATTTGCATACTTTCATATGAAACAGTGAAAAATTTAATAGAAATAGCATGGCCAATACACAACAAACTCTCTTTGAAAGTGAATTAAGATTCTCTGAATTCCCTGGATCATCTTTGGGAAGGAAGAGGAGTCCAACTAAAGAAAAGAGAACTCTCCATGGTTGTCCACAGAAGTAGCATAATGTAGGAAGAACAAATAAGATTAGATGCTGAGAAACCTGGTTTCAAACTCAACTCTTCATTTCATCTGCTGTATGACTTAGGACAAGGCGCTTTACTTCTCTTTGCTTCAGTTTTTTCCATCTGTGGATGATTTTTATGGTGCCTTTAAATTCTAAAAGGATGTTTTTTAACTAAAATAGAATCACAAACATGTTTTTCACTTTGTTTTTGCCTTTATTCTCATAATCAAATAAGAGAATGAGGCGAAGAGATTAAGGTTGTTGCTGAATGCACACGTTTAATCAAAGGGCAAAACCACATAGACAGTTAAAAATCTTCCAATGAGACCCGGGTCTCATCTCACACACAAACCCCGTGCTCAGTAGAACTGCCCTCCCAATGCCAGCTACCACAGCCCTGTTGGGGAGGAAGGCCATGGTGACCTCTGTCTGAATCCCTTTTATTGCAACAGTCCCAGAAAGGCAGCCCTGTCATTAAGCCTGCAAAGTAAACACTGTTCTCAGCAAAGCTTAAATTAGCTGTCATGGAAAGTCAACCGTGTTCTTTTAAAGAGAAAGCTTTCATCATTCATTATTCTACCAGTGCCTCTGGGCTTCAAAGTTTGGAAACAAGTATGTGGCTCCCCTAGAAAAGCTGTCTGACCTTTCATCTAAAATCACTGAAGGCTATGGCAGAATTCAAAATTCTGTTTTACTGGTTGGCCCAGGGCACAGTATGTCACAGGAGTGAGACCAGACATGGGAGACAGAGAGGCTCGGTTCCACAGGGGAGAGGAAGACTCTGCTGTGATCACCAACTTAGTTATAGGAAGTAGTGACACATACAGAAATTTTTATCCAGAAGTCTAAAATCTAGACTTATCAACAAACATTGCTTCTGCTAAACATTTACCATAGGTTTACCAAGTTTTTACCACATCATTTTGTGGTTGTTAATGAATATGCTCCTTTGCTAGTATGTTAAAACTGCATCTTGTGAACATGTCTTGAATCCCCAACTAGCTGGCAAATTCTTCAAAGGCAGAGGAAGTCCCACATGTCTTGTTTATAAACTCAAAACAGTGTCCATTGCAGAATTGAACTGAGACAGGCAGAATGCCTTCTCTAGGAAGTCACCAGTATGTCTTTAATGTATCCTCAAAGCCCTTCTTCTTCTACCAAGCCACTCCAGACCCGGAAAGCATTCCTTCCTTCCCGAGGTCTGCAGGGACTAGGAAGGATTTGAGGGAAGCATTATCAGATTCCTACAGAGTCCAGACTGGTGTATTGCCCCATCTTGGACTGTCTTGCACATCATCACCATCAACATCATCATAGCAAATAAAACCTACTGAGCATTTGCTATGTGCCAGCACTGCTACATAATTTATTTGATACCACAATCCTCATAGCACAATCCTTATGACACAGCTATTTTTATCATTTCCATTTTACAGACAAAAAAACTGAGGTACTGCTGAGTATACAGCTAAGAAACAGTAGACTTGGAATTTAGACCAGAGCTGGATGACTTGAATTCTGCATTTTAATGCCTAGGACATACCCAGGCCTGGATTAAGGCTTGTGAGGGCCCTACACACTGGTGCCTTTGACTTGTTGATGTCCTAACCATATGCATACCTTGCTTGTTGGGTAATCGGTCCCTGGACAGAGCAGTTCCCTGTTTTGTAAATTCCCTAAGATCTGATACACTGTCTTTTTCTTTTCTGCACTCTCACAGAGCCTAAGGAAACCTAAGCAGCAGTAAGTTCCTGGTATCTATGCATTAACTCCCTGCTTGATGTGAGATCCACGTCCATGGCAGTCACCTGAGGTGAGGATCACTAAAGTTAAAGCAGGATCTGTCAAAGAGAATTTGGAGAGCTATTTACAGCCAGGCTGTTTTAAGGTGAGGGAGTATGGACAGAGGCCCCTTCTAGGTAATATTCAGAAAGCCCTGGGCAAAGAGGTGGCCTTTTGCCCTTTAAGGAGAACTTACTGAGGAATAACTAGGCATCCAAGCATAGAAAATTCACAGAGGTGGCTTTGGGGCCAAACTAAAATCAATGTCCCCATCATTGATGGTCACTAAGAAACCATTGTTAATTCTGTACAAGAGGCTGCTAATTTGTTATCCTGGCTAACCTCCATTTAGAAAATTGCAAAGTGCTCACCCGTTCCTACAGTTTGGATGTTCTGCAAAATTTTCCTTTGTCTTCTTGCATTAAAGATGTGAGAGATTGCAGTCTCGTTTTCCTAATGGCTTATGCTTTGATTTTTATTTGTAAATCAATTACTTGGATCTGAGAACACACCTCTCCCATAAGGAAATAATGTTGTTTAAAGTTGTTGTAAAGGCCTTATTTTACTCATTGTTAATGGTACTGGATTGATGGCACATTACCTACAAATAATTGCATGCTTATTTAGGAAAATGCACTCCTAGTTGTAACTCAACATGCCAAGACAGGTTCTCCCCCCAGCCTTTAGATTATGAGGAAACTGAAGCTTAGCATAATTAAGCTAGCTTAGATAACACAACTAGGACATAGAAGAATCAGGATTCAAATCTCTAGTCTGTCTAAAACTGTAAGTTCTAGGCTGCTAACTGCTATGCTATACTACTTTTTCCATAAAATAATTATCCAGCAAAGACACTGCAAAGTAAAGGTCTCCATAAGTATGTTAAAATTAAGTACCTTTATTTAAGCGATAATCTCATGAACTGATAAAAAGGAAAGTATATGGTAGATCATCGGGCAGTCCAATATATAACTGAGTCCTGTCACACAATTTAATGGCTTCCCTTTGCCAAGCCAAGCCAAGTGCTGTTGAGCCGGATCTGACTCATGGGCTTCCTTTTGCCAGCCTTCCTTTTAGGCTTATTTATATCCTTTATTTCTAGCCAAGAGGAGGCCAAATATCATCACAGCACACTGACTGAGCAAGGCTTTTGCAGTACTTTGAACAGAGCCAAATCATGGGAGAAGGACTTCATAGCACAGCCACACAGCATGTGGTAGTAGACGCATGCCAAGTTCAAAAGAGCCTGCTTTTGAGGCACCACCTTCACAATGGGAGTAGACACATAATACAGATCCCATCTTTCTGTACCCAGCATTACACATCATGTTGACTCATCATTTGACAACTAGCTCCTTAGGTGTTAAACTGCTTTAGTCCTCAAAGAGAATTGTTAAGAAATAAAGTTTCTCTCCAAGTTTCACCTTAGCTTTTCCTCTTTCTTACAGACTCAAGAATCTTCTCTTTTGCCTGGTTAAAAGGATAAACTTTAAGACATAGGACGACTGAAATCTGCTAGCTTAATCCTCCCATTCAAGAAGAGTATCTAACTTGTTGACGGAAAAAAGCAGAATCCCAAAGTTTAAGTTGATAACAACATCCAGAGAAAGTAGGGAAAGGGAAGCATAGAAAAAGCAGTACAAAAAGAAAGCATAAAAGAGATTATAGAAGTAATCAAGCTGTCAGTAATTACACTAAATATGAATAAAAGTAAACTAACCTATTAAAAGACAGAATATTAGATTTAAAAAAATTAGAAATTCAAACACATGCTCTTTATAATAAACTTTCTAAAGTTTATTATAAAGGACCCAGAAGACAGAACAAAAAAGACAGACCTAGCAAATACTACACAAAAGAAAACAAAGGTAGCTATTATCATCAGTCACTTTTAACTACTAATCAAACAAATAAGTTTGAGATATATGTGTTTAAGAGAAAAAGCATTTTTTGGATAAAATGAATCATTACATTTTGATAAAAGTTTTAATTAATCAGGTAGACATAAGGATTTTAAAATTACATATACTTAATGACATACCTTCAAAGTATATAACTCTAAATTCATAAAACTTCAGTTACGTTTCAAATGGAAAACCTGCATGGAAGTGAGGTAAGCAGCTGAGAAGGGTACTAACATATGCTGAGGCTCATTATTTGCCAAGACTTGTCAGAAGACGGGGAAACAAAGGTGCAGAGACACAGTGTCTGCTCTTATGAAATTTCATATAAGAAGAATGTGTATAATGGGGTAAAGGTGATAAAGTGGAACATACAAGATACACTAGCAGAAGACAAAAGGGAGTTATCAGAATTAGGAGGGTGTGGGTTGACGAAAATTCACTTAGGTAGAGTCATTTGCAATGAGCTTAAAATATGAGTAGGAGCTCGCCAGCTAGGCAAGAGGTAGAGGGGAGAGGATCAGTGAGAAGGGCGTGTCAGACACAGGCAACATCACATAGCAAAGGCCTGAGACGCGAGCAAACACAGCACGCACAGAAATCGACAGCATTGGATAATTACACTGAGAAAGAAAAACTAAAACAGCTTCAGTAGTAAAAACTTCACATACATGATGCCTTGGTTTGCACAGCACTTTCATGTACCAGAAAGAATTGGATTAGGCTCCTTTTCAGCATACAATCAAAGCCATGAAAAAGATAACATTAGTCACATGAGGAGATGGGAAGAGGCACAAGTGCCAATCATTTCATTTTCTTCAGTAAATTCTGCATTCCAGATTTGCAAAGTCCCAGAGTAATTCATTCTGGTGATGTCATTTTAACCTTGGGTGATTGCACATCCCAAGCAAACATGTGACTAATAGGCTTTGATTGTTTCAAAGAGGTCTAAATAGTATGAGCAGAGTTGCTCTGCCTCAGGGTGCCAGCAAGCTGCCTCAGTTCCACACTTTCATAAGTACAACTTGACTTGTTACACGTAATAAAACTGGGGGAAGAAAGAAGAAAGAAAAACAGGTGTGGAAACCACTTCATATTAGTGCCCTGACACAACACGTCTATTTGATTTCAGTTGGCAAAGGAAGCAGAAGATCCAGTTGGACCAAAGAAACTAAGAATGGTTTCACAACATGATTCTGGAGTTGGGAAGATCCTTCATGTATTACTGGTTGCTACCATAACAGGTAATTGGCTCAATGGTGAACAAAACAGCTTAGAGAGCAGCCAAAAGTATCAGGAAACATATGAAGTTTTATGTACTTTACATTAGACTGCATTGTTTTTTCTTTCAGACAAAATTGTGTCCCTTGAATTTGGATGCTCTTTGTGCTGATTCTTTTAACTAAGAAATTATCTAATATGGAGTGGAAATTGGCACCCATCTAACCATATTTTTTTGTTTGTTTTGGTGATGAAAACTGGAACACATAAAGGAGAGGCAGGAGACCATGAAGAAACAGGCTGGAGGGATGTGGGAGTGAGAGCAGAGGAGACTGGGAGATTGTCCTCTCTCTGATTTCTTCAGCAATGTCCTGTCCTGCAAGGTAAGCTTGAGTTTTTGCTTTAGTTATCTAGTTCTGCTTTAACAGTAATACCACAAGTGCATGACTTTAAAAAGACAAATTTTATTTTGTTACAGTCCAAAAAACCAAAAAGCAAACCCACTGCTGTCAAGTTGATTCCAACTCATAGCGACCCTATAGGACAGAGTAGAACTGTCCCATAGAGTTTCCAAGAAGCGCCTGGTGGATCTGAACTGCTGGTTTGGTTAGCAGACATGACACTTAACCACTATGCCACAAGTCCAGCAAGTTACAAATCCAAATTCAGTATGAGAAATTATCACAGCCTAGTAGGCTAAAAGTCCAGATTCAGTACGAGAGCATCCTGGTGCAGGAGCCTAAGGTCCAAAGGACATGCACTCTCAGCTCTTGGTACTGGTTTCTTGGTGGTATGAGGTTCC
This sequence comes from Heterohyrax brucei, assembly GCA_028571685.1. Lineage (NCBI taxonomy): Eukaryota > Metazoa > Chordata > Mammalia > Hyracoidea > Procaviidae > Heterohyrax > Heterohyrax brucei. Next base: position 44,256,936 of record CM053164.1, read on the forward strand.
CAAATCTCCGCTTGCCTCCCTTTCTTTTCTACCCCAAGAGGCTACCCCAAGCCACAATACAATCCCACACATTAAGTCTTGCCCTACCAACTCAACTGCAGCCCACCCACCCTCATTAACATCACCAAGATAGAAATTCCAACATGGAGAACATCACACAATACCAGGAGTCTTGGCCCAGCCAAATTTCTACACACATTTTCTGGGAAGCACAATTCAATCTATAACAGTTTTGCTTTAGTCACAACAGATTTCTCACATCACCTGTCCTTTTTTCTCCCCATCTATCCATCTCTGTCCTCTGTCTGCCAAGGACCCCTTGTCATCTCTTTTCTTGTTTCTCCTCTTTTGTCCTTTGTTCCTTCCTCTGTTCCTTTCTTGCCCAACACAAATGGCAGAAATTGTGTATAATCTACTGCTTTTTACAGAACTGGCTGTATGACAGTAATTTGGCAAATACTGAGTTCCTACCATGCACCAGGCTGTCATAGATGCTGGGAAATGTACAGTGAACAAAACACACAGAGGCCACTGCTGACTTTCAGCTTAACTTTGAGGTCAAGGAAGGCCTAACAGAGGAAGTGATCACTCCACTGGGATCTGAGTAATGAAAAAGAGACAGCCCAGAGGATAAGATGGAAAAACGTTCCAACGAGCGAGAACAGCCTTATGCAAAGGCTTTGAGAAGAGTCTTATCTTGGTGCATTCTAGGAACAGAAACAAGATCGGTGAGCCATTCCTGATGTCCAGCTATTCACATGTAGAAGTCACTAGAAGTCCCTGGGTTCTTCAGCTGGAGTCACATCAAGAGAGAAAAGTGCCCCATGCCAAAGCTGAGAAGTCCAGGTTATGAACAGCCGGCATCTCCATTCCCAGCTATGGAGATGAGTCAAACTTATTTCTGCAAGTATTTGGGGACACTCTATATTTTTGAGGGGCAGTATCCTGTGCTTTCAGAAAACTCATCTGGCAGTGAGGTGGGCAACCACACAGCGTAAAGAAAGGCCGAAACCCGAGCACAGAGAGGGAGGCCAGTGCAGCAGTCCAGGTGCAAGCTAGGATGGTAGCAGAGAAGGAAAGAAAGATGAGCTCTCTCTAAGAAAGTGAGTATGGGTACTGTGTTCTTGGGAGGAAATAATCACTTTTGATGAAGCAGGAGAAATGAGTTTAAAGTAAAAGGCACTTTACCCATAATACAAGAGGGATTCCTCTGGATCCACCGGCAGGGGGAACGGGCGAGAACACAGGCGAGGCCAGCAGGAGAAATGAGATGGCTCCAGGTTTTGCACAGGAGGGAGAATCCTCTTCTGCTGGGAGAGAACAGAATGAATCAGAGAGGGAGACCAGATACACTGAGAAGGCCAAGGAGGCAGACAGACTGCAGGCATCACAGAAACCCCGCGAAAGCAGGGGTCTTTGCCCGTGTGCGCTGCATGCATATGCTCAGCTGCAGGAAATGAATTCAATATCTTTTTCATACAGTAAGCAATGAGGGCCGAACCTCTGTTTGTAAACTTTGTTCTCTTTTAGTAAACATAAAAATCACATCCTCCCTTTTACAGTTATTTGAAATTTCAAAATAAACATATGACTAAAGACTAATCAAAGCAAGGTGATTTCAGACCACATTTCACATAACTCCTGTGCTGTCTGCCCAGGCTGTGGTCTGTACTAAGCTTGCTAAATTAGCTTGCACAACCTAAAAGTGTGCCCAGCTCTGCATACTAGTCTCTGGCTGGGTTCCTTAATTCAAAAGAAAAAGGAAAAATTCAACAGCCCAATAGGCTGCCAAGGCTAGTCTTTATAAATATGTACACAAATTCAGTCAACTGAAGAGAAAGCTTTGCTATGCTTTGGAAAGTTTCAGATAAAAGGCGTTTAAGTCAGATTTCTTTTAATCTCACTGAAGATCTCTCCCTTTCTCTCTTAACCTCTACCTCCGTTTCCATCTCTTCAGGACTAGCAAGTTAAAAGGAACATTCAAAGGAAAAAACCAAAGTCATTGCCATTGAGTTTATTTTCACTGGTAGCAACCCTATAGGACAGAGTACAATTGACTCATAGAGTTCTCAGGAGCACCTACTGGATTTCAACTGCTAGCCTTGTTGGTTAGCAGCTGTAGCACTTAGCCACTATCCATTAGGGTTTCTCATCAGCAATTAGGCAAATGAAAATCAAAACCACAATGAATAAAGTACCACTTCACCCTATCAGGATGACTATTTAAAAACAGATAGTAACAAGCATTGACAAGGATGGAACCCTCACACATTTTTGTTGGGAATATAAACTAGCACAGATGCTTTGGAAACCAGTTGGTCAATTCCTCAAAAAGTTACACACAAAGGTATCATATGACCCAGCAGTCTCACTCCTAGGCACATGCCGAAGAAAAATGAAAGCACATGTCCAGACAAAAACCTGTGCATGAATGTTCACAGCAGCATAACTCGTGATAGCCAAAATATGGAAACAATCCCAGTGTCCACTGGCAGACGGACAGATAAATAAAATGTGATATGTCCATACAACTGAAAACTTATCCAGCCACATAAAGGAATGAAGTAATGATATATGTTACCATGTATGTGAAACTTGAAAGAAGCCAATCACAAAATACCATATTAGATGAACTGCCCACAACAGACAAATCTATAGACAAAAAGTAGATTAGTGGTTGCTTAAGGCAGGGAGAGGGGAAGAAGTTTGACGGGAAATATTGAATGACTGCCAATAGATCCTGGGTTTCTTTTAGGGTGACCAAAATTGGGGTGATAGCTGTGAATATACTAAAAATCATTAGCTCACACACTTTAAATAGATGAATTGTATGCATGTGAATTATATCTCAATGAAAGTACTACTCCCCGACCCTGAAAAAAGAGCGAGAGTCTGACAGCAGGGCCAGAATAAAAACCAGGTGTGTCAGACCCATCGGAGTCAAGGTGGCCGCACAAGTGGTGAGGGAAGGAGGAGAGCCACATTCACGGCAAATTAAGAAAGAAAATCTCAGCATTCCTATTATTTGTGCTTTGCTATTTAAAGCGCCTTCTGTAACACGTAAAGGTCTGCCTATAAATTCTGACATCAGAGTTCTCTTTGGAACCATTTTTTCTAAACTTCCAGAAAGTACTTGCACCGAGACCTAAACAAAAAGAATTTCTGGCCTGGGTCATGTGTATATGTGCGTGTTTGCACACACACACACACACACACACACACACACAATTGATTATAAAGGACTCCTGGGTATCTCTGGCCCTCAGGACCCAGGCCTACATGCAGACACAGTACAACCCTTAACCTTAAACATTGCTTCTTGACATAACACCCTCCAGAATTCAGGGAAACACTTCTTCACATCTTTTGTCCGGTCTTCGAAACAAAACAAGATAAAAACTGCTTTAGAATGATAATGGGTGATAGAAGCTCTTAGGTAAGAAAAGACAGGTTAAGCTGTTAAATCCTTCCTCTTGAAGAGTATGAATGCAATAGATTTCTTCCTAACAAAACATCATTAGCCAGGAGTTCCAAGCATCCCCATTTGTTGCTTCTCTTTCACAGTCCTAGAAATATATTAGGGGAATCCAGCAGCATCGCCGTGACTGCACGTGGTGGCTAAGGGTGTTTGGAAACAGTGAATAGCTCATATTGCTTTAAAATAGAAAACATGATTCTTATTCTTTCCATTGGCAACTATATGGATACTAAATGTTAGGATTGCAATAATTTAATATTTATATTTATTAATATTTAATCACGTGTTCAAAAGTTTCTATTTTAAAATTCATCTTTATTCAAATGTATTACTTTTTCATTTTGTCATTTAATTCTAATGCTGTTAGGTGCCAGTTGTTAGGAGTCAGTTCCAATTCATTAACACATTTCCTTATGGGAGATGTGTTCTCAGTTCCACATAATTAGTTTACAAATTTTTAAAAATTAAAGTGTAAGCCATTATGAAAATGACACTGCAATCCTTCACATCTTTAGTGCAGGAAGTAGAAGAAAAACCTTTGTAGAAGAAAAATCTTTCAGACTATCCAAAATACAGGAACAGTTGAGCACTGTTTATTTTCCTAAATAGAGGTTAGCCAGGACAACAAATTAGCAGTCTCTTACAAGGAGCAACAGTGGCTATAGTAGTGATCTTCATTGTTATGTATACTACCAAGGCCATATTTTATAACTACCACTTCTTCTTTTTGTTTCCATCTTTGGCATTTCAATCATCAATAATTATCAATGCATCTTGTCAATTTGTCATACTGTAGTGCCTTGTTTGTTGCTGTGATGCTGGAAGCTATACTACAGGGTAACCCATAATGTACAGGTTTCAGTTGAGCTTTCAGACTAAAACACACTAGGAAGAAGGATCTGGCAATCTACTTCTGAAAAAAATGGTCAGTAAGAACCTTCTAGGCATTAGCTAGCTGAAATGAACCGGTTTGGGCCATTCTGAATCCAACAATCATATGGTCTACTATGCTGGGAATGAAAACTTGAAGAGGAACGATGTTGCTTCATCATCAAAAAGAACATTTCAAGATCTGTCCTGAAGTACAGTGCTGTCACTGATAGGATAATATCCATACACCAACAAGAAAAGCCAGTTAACATGAATATTATTCAAATGTATGCACCAACCACTAAGGCCAAAGATGAGGAGATTGAAGATTTTTACCAGCTTCTGCAGTCTGAAATTGATCGAATGTGCAGTCAGGATGCATTGATAATTACTGGTGACCGGAATGCAAAAATTGGAAACAAAGAAGAAGGATCAGTAGTTGGAAAATACAGGCTTGGTAACAGAAATAATGCCAGAGAGCACATGACAGAATTTTGCAAGACTAATGACTTTTTCAAGGCAAATACCTTTTAACCCACACACACAAGGACTGTACACATGGACCTCACCAGATGGAATACACAGGAACCAAATTGACTACATCTGTGGAAAAAGATAAACTGTGATAGCATAGTGGTAAAGCACTATGTCCACTAACCAAAAGATTGGCAGTTCAAATCTGCCAGGGGCCCTTGGAAACTCTGTGGGGCAGCTCTACTCTGACCTCTAGGATCACTAAGAGTCAGATTCAACACAACAGCAGTGGGTTTTTTGGTGGGTGGAAAAAGACAATGGAAAAGCTCCGTATCAGCAATCAGAACATGAGCAGGTGCTCATGGCACAGATCATCAATTGCTCATATGCAAATACAAATTGAAACTGAAGAAAATTAGAATAAGTCCACAAGATCCAAGGTATGGCCTTGAGTATATCCCTTCTCAGTTTAAAGACCGTCTCAAGAACAGATTAGATGTGTTGATCACTAATGACCAGAGACCAGATGAACTGTTGAATGACATCCAAGACATCATCCACGAAGAGAGCAAGAAGTCATTAAAAAGACAGGAAAGAATGAAAAGACCATATTGGATGTCAGAAGAGAGTCTGAAACTTGTTCTTGAACATCAAATAGATAAAGCAAAAGGAAAGAATGGTGAAGTAAATGACCTAAACAGAAGATTTCAAAGAGCAGCTCAAGAAGACAAAAGAAAGTACTATAATGACATGTGCCAAGAGCTGGAAATTGAGCCAGAATGGAAGAACACATTCTGCATTTCTCAAGCTAAAGAACTGAAGGAAACAATCAGGCCTCAAGTTCCAGCAGTGAAGGATTCTACAGGTAAACTATTAAATGACTCAGGGAGCATCAAAAGAAGATGGAAGGAATACACAGTCATCACAGCAGAAAGCACTAGTTGATGTTCAGCCATTTGAAGAGGTAGCATGTGATTAGGACCCAATGGTACTGAAGGAAGAAGTCAAAGCTGCGATGAAAGCACTGGCAAAAAACCAAGGCTCCAGGAATTGATGGAATATCAACTGAGATATTTCAACAAACAGATGTAATGCCAAAAGTGCTCACTCATTTATGCCAAGAAACTTGGAGGACAGCTACCTAGCCAACTGACTGGAAGAGATCCATATTTAAGCCCATTCCAAAGAAAGATGATCCAACCCAATGTGGAAATTACTGAGCAATATCGCTGATACCACACACAAGTAAAATTTTGCCAAAGATCATTTAAAAGTGATTACAACAGTATATTGATAAGGAACTGCCAGAAATTCAAGCTGGACTGAGAAGAGGACATGGAACCAGGAATATCATTGCTGATGTCAGATGGATCTTCGCTGAAAGAAAAGAATACCAGAAAGATGTTACTTGAGTTTCACTGACTATGCAAAAGCATTTGATTACATAGATCATACTAAATGATGGCTAACGTTGTGGAGAATGGGAATTCCAGAACACCTAATTGTCTCCTAAGGAACCAGTATATGGATCAAACGGCAGTCATACAAACAGAACAAGGGGACACTGCATGATTTAAAGTCAGGAAAGGTGTGCATCAGTGTTGTGACCTTTCACCATACCTTTTTAATCTGTATGCCAAGCTAATAACTCAAGAAGATGGATTCTACAAAGAGCAAGATATCAGGATTGGAGGGTGACTTATTACAACCTGCATTACACAGACACCACCACCTTACTTGCTGGAAATGAAGATTTGAGACACTTATTGATGAAGATCAAGGACCACAGCCTTCAGTATGGATTGCACCTCTCTATCAGGAAAACAAAAATCCTCATAGTTGGACCGGTAAGCAACATTGTCATAGATGTTACAAAAAGATTGAGGTTGTCAAGGATTTCATTTTACTTGGGTCCACAATCAACACCCATGGGGGCAGCAGTCAAGAAATCAAAAGATGCACTGCACTGGGAAAATCTGCTTCAAAGGAACTTTTTAAAGTATTCAAAAGTAAGGATGTCACCTTGAAGACAAAAACGCACTTGACCCAAGCCAAGGTATTTTCAATTGCATAATATGCATGTGAAAGCTGGACAGTGAACAAAGAAGACAGAAGAAGAACTGACGCCTTTGAATGGTGATGTTGGAGAAGAATGCTGAACATACCATGGATCGCCAAAAGAACAAACAGATCTGTTCTAGAAGAAGTACAACCAGAGTATTCCTTGGAAGCAAAGATGGCAAGACTGCATCTTACATACTTCAGGCATGTTGTCAGGAAGGATCAGTCTTTGGAGAAGGACACCATGCTTGCTAGAGTGGAGGGTCAGTGAAAAAGAGGAAGAATCTCGACCAGATGGATTGACACAGTGGTTGCAACAAGTTTAAGCATAAAGATGATTGTGGACATGGTGCAAATCTGGGAAGTGTTTCATTCTCTTGTTCATAGTGTCGCTATGAGTCAGAACTGACTCAATGGCACCTAACAACAACAAGAACTTTCAGAATAGCAATGGAACACTGTTTGACAAAGTGCCAGAAGATGATCCTCTCAGGTTAGAAGGCACCTGATATATAACTGGGAAAGAGCTACCTCCTTAAAGTAGAGTTGATCTTAATGACATGGATGCATTCAAACTTTCAGGGGCTTTATCTGTAAAGAAGACAAACAATATTATTTTTAAAGTTTATATTTGGAACTATTCTAGGCATACCACTGTAGCACACAGCTTGCAAAGCAACCACGATATGCCCTCATTTTCCTGGCTGTATTTAGGAGCAAACATTTTCAAAACATGAAATTAAATAAGAAAGGTCATATGACCTTGGATATGTTGTGTGTGCGGTTAACTATGTTTGGTTCTTTAAAAAAAAAAAAATGTGACACAAGTCCAAATGAGAAGAAATAACTGTAAACATCCATCAGTAATTGGAATGTGAAATGTAGAAAGCGTGAATGTAGGAAGATTGAAAGTCCTCAAAAATGAGACTGGACATATAAAGATCAATTTCCTAGGCATTAGTGTGTTGAAATGGATTGGTATTGGCCATTTTTGAACTGGACAGTCATATGGCCTACTATGCCAAGAATGAAAAATTGAAAAAGAATGACATTGCATTCATCATCAAAAAAAAAAATATTTCAAGCTCTGTCCTCAAGTACAAAGCTGTCAGTGATAGGATAATACCCACACACCTACAAGGAAAACCAGTTCAAACTTACGTATCAACCACTAGTGCCAAAGTTAAGAAACTGAAGATTTTTAACAATTTCTGTGGTCTAACATTGATTTAATTCTAATAGTTGACATAAACATTATAGAAAAATTACTTTTTAAAAACTATACAAAGTAATTCTAATTTTATATTTTTATGTTTACATTTAGATGAAAGCATATTTACACTTTAAACATTTTGAATACAATTACACTTTTAAAAAACTTGCTAGATTATTGCTGTCAATCAAACATAAATTACATTGAAATCTATCATAACAGCATAATCAGTGATTTTGCTGAAATAAAGTAAAATCAGTGCTGTGAAATATTTAAATAAATAGTGAATAAATAAAAATAAATAAAGTATGAATAATGTCTTTTATTGTTCCTATAAACTATTGGACAACAGAACACCCAAACATGTGCCATATAATAAAACTTATAGTCATCTTTGATATTTTGATACCTCATGTCATATAAAAACTACAATTTTATAAATTTTTTATTTTGCTATTGATTTGTCCAGCTAAAATGGTAGACATACTTTAGTTAACAATTTTCAGCTTGATTTACAACTTTTAAAGGTGTAGACATACCACTGGGGCCTCCATTTGAGCTTATGTTGCCATGCTCTGCTATATTATGCAATGCCGAGGGCGGGCCTGCTTCTGGAGAAGGCCCAGGTTATGAAGTCAAAGTATAAGGATGTGTTGAGGACTTTTAACCCTTGCTTTTCCCTCCCCCCCAAAAAATTCCAGGAATTCTTTTGGGCAGGCATTCTTCTCTTGCTGTGTGCTGTCAAGCTGACTCAAACTCATAAAGACCCATAGGGCAGAGTAGGAACACCCCATAGGGTTTCCTAGACTATAAATAGTTATGGAAGCACACTGGCAAATCTGTCTCTCCCAGAGCAGCTAGCAGGATTGAACCACAGACCTTTTAGTTAGCAACAAAGTGCTTAACCACTGGACAACTAGGGCTTCTTATTCTTCTTTTATTACACTTTAAACGCAAGTAAAACAGAACTTGAGTCAATTCCCTAAGGCCTTGGAATTGAAGACGTTTTGTAAAAGTCTTTTCTTTTCAGATAAGGAAGTAACAGAGGTGTGAAAGAGGGAGAACCAGCCAGCGACAAGCCCAGTGACCTCAATAAAGCCCAAATGAGTGGAATCAACTTGACCTCAACAGGTTTATTTTTTGTTTTTGATTTTACAGACCCAAACCAAAAGGCCCCAGGGCACTAACTTTCCAGTGTGAATAGAGGAAGCCATTCCCAGTCTCTAACTCCACCTCACTGAAGCCCTGGAGGCCAAGATTCCGAGCTGAGACACAGCCTCCCCCTCAGCACTAGCTCCTCAGCGCGGCAGGGAAGTGACTGATCGTGCAAACCTTCACCCTGGCAAAAGCACTGCAAGACCAGGGCCAGGAAGATGGTGCCAGGAGTGGTCACAGAGGCTCTCCAGCAATATCCACCGCCTTTGGGTCTGGGTCTTATTAGCTCCTTAGGCTTTTGCTGTAAGAAAACCACATCCTCTCTAGGCAGAGGAAACACAAAAAGTGTCCCTTCCTCCTTCCAGAAGCAACCCAGAGCCAGGAAGAAGGGGCTTAAGAGGAGCCAGGACTGAATTTTAGCCCTCAGTGGCCCTCTTTACTGGCACAAGCGCAGGACACAACCTGTGTTACCGTACTTGGCCCTGGTCATGCTAGAGAAGAGAGGAGGCCCAACCGCCCCAGTCATGGTTCAGACAACCTAGAGCAGAGATTCCAACGTTCCACTTCAGGCAGCCCTAGGTTGCACTGCCTCTGCCTCATCCCCAACAACACATCAGTTGCCCAGTCCCAGTTGCCGTCAAGTCCATTCTAACTCTTCATAACTTGTGTGTTTCAAAGGGCAACTGTGCTCCATAGGTTTTCACGGCTATAATCTTTCAGAAGCAGATCACCAGGCCTTTTTTCTGAGGCACCTGTGGGTGGGCCCAAACTGCCAACCTTTCAGTTAGTAGCTGCTGCTTAACCATTTACACCACTGAAGAAATCCATATTGGCCACAGCTATTCCCTTTTGCCTGATACGTAGTGTAGGGCTTGGTCTTGTCTGATTTGTTTCGAAGATAGGATTACACAGCTGTATGAAAAAAATCTTTTTAAATTCCTCAGATATATTAGTTACCGCATGATCTCTGGAGGCAATAGAAGAGGAGTAGAAAGTGGGGGTTATTTTCCTAGGACGGCAATGGCTGGCCACTGGGTATCATCCCCTTCCCAGTGGGTGAGCTCCTCCTCTTTGCCCGATCAGGTGTTGTATTTTGCAACTACTTCAAATTTTTCAAGACTTCAGATGAGGTTTTGTTTGGTAAATTTCAATTGCTGGACTTTCATTCAACTTTTCACAAGTCAAAGAGACAAACAATAATGTTTTTAACTTTCATATTTGAAACTATTCTGGGCATACACCACTGTGAAGTACAGCTAGCAAAGTAACTATGACATTCCCTCCTTTTCCTGGCTAAATTTAGAGGGAAACATTTTCTGAATATGAAATTAAGTAAGAAAGGTCATAGGACAATGAATAATGTGTTGTGTGTGTGGTTAATTATACTTGGTTCTAAAAAAAGTCATCTTAGCCTCTATGTAAAAATTGTATGTGTAGCTATTTCACTTTGAAATGTCATAGGGTTACTTAGTTTCAAAAAGAAAAAGGAAAAACACAAAGACATTTATGTAACACTGAAAGAAAATACTTCTTAACAGAATGTAATGTTTAATTCTTTATTGTTTCCCTACTTAGTCTTATAGCTGGTTTAAAACTATGCAACAAACAATTCTTTGCACTATTCAAATTAAGGGATCACAGTATTTTTAGTCTTTTTCAGAGAAAAGAACAAGTAATTTAGATACAGAAAAGATATGATTGTCTCCCAACAGCTGCTAGATCTGATGTACCGTTGCAGTCACAAGGTAGGTATAATTCCATTTAATCTTTTCCCATGGTAAGAGATGCCTGCTTTTAACTCCCAACAAGATATGCTGTTTTTATCTACCCTTAATGCTTTGGACTTCAAAAGTATTAGGAAAAACCTCAATGAAAATCATTTGTCTATCTTTTGTTTCTGCTGTAATTAAAGCAATGAACTAAGTTGTGAGTGAATTAATTTTAATACTCCTATAAGCCACATTACTAATAGCAATGACAGAAGTTCTGTGCAGTCTAGCAAGTGCTCACCTGTGACTTGGGCTGTTCAAACCCTGCCCACCCCCACCCCCGCCCCAAAACAGAAACTGAGGTCAAGCCACCTTTAGTTTCCTAGGTAATACTGCCAAAAACCACTTGCCATGGAGTCAATTCTGACTCACGGCAACCCCATACATGTCAGAGTAGAACTGTGCTGCATCAATTTTTCCGTTGCTGATATTTTGGAAGCAGATCACTATGCCTTTTTTCAGAAATGCTTTTGGGTGGACTTAAGCCTCCAACACTGTGTTAGCACCCAAGCACATTAACTGTTGGTATAAGCCAGGGATTCCTGAGACATCAGAGAAGGATATTACCTCTAAAAAAAAAGTTTCCCATTGCCCTAGGATTTACACTCTTGGTCTTTTTGATTGGTTTAACATTAATGGACACCTTTCAACTGCAACACTACACTAAAAAAAGTCTATTGCTGTTGAGTCAATTCCAAATCATAGCGACCCTATACTAGATGTTACAAACTCAGAGAGAAGTAATACAGTCTGGGTCATCAAGGAGCTAAGCCTCAAGAATTCAAATAGTAGGAATATTGCATGGTATGTGCCGTGTTAGAGGCATGCAGCGTTTCCAATCTATTTAAGCCTAGATTTTTGAGACCAGTGGAAGGATTTGTCTAGGATTCATTCAGACTTTAAAATGCACATGATGCCAGTTGGTGATAATGGAATTCGTATTTCAGATAAGGTGTGTTCTAGCTCCACTGAATGCAGCTATGTTACTTCTATTGCACTGATGTCAGAATAAGTCAAGGGTCTTTTCCAGACTCTTCTTAATGTTTTCCTTGTAATATTAGCCATGACTCAAAGTCACACATCAACATTTTTCCAGGGGTATGGGGTGATGTGAAGTACTCTTTTTTTAGAGTGAAGTACCCTTTTGATGCCCCCTCATTTGGTGGATCATCATATCCAAGTCACTTGCTTGTCACAGATTCAAATCCTATAAAATGTACTTGTCATTGATCCTTTCGAAAAATATACAATGAATCTGAGATGCACCCCTCTCTTCTACTTCAGAAGAGAGTCTTTAAAGTAGTTCTGTCTTGTGGTTTATTGGGTGGCTTCTTCGCCAAGGGATGATAGTAATCCCAGCCACAGGCTCTTTGCGTCACCCAAGTCCATGAGGTTTGATCATTCAGGGAATCATGCTTTATTTATAGCTCCTCTGTCGGCCACTTATAATTAAGGAGAGCTGACCTCCAGCTTGAGTTGTAAAATTAATGGGTTTGGTTTTGCTTAGCTTTTTTGAGAAAGTTTCAAGAAGAACCAAAGCAAAATGAAACGAATAATAGATCAGTGAATTTCATCTGGGGTAGGGAAGGAGGAGTTTTTACTAACTACACAGGACTCACCCACCCCCACCTGTGTACATTGCAGCATTTGAGAATCACTGCAGGAGGGAGGAGAAAGAGTACTGCAGGAGGCTAGAACTTGGACCCCAAGACTCTATTTACATTTCAGTCACCAACTCACCCACTCATCTGTGATCCTGGTTTACCGTGTAGTAAATTATGCTAATCCTCTCACCTGCATGTTTTGAATTTAAATAAATAAAAATTCCAAGTGATTTAAATTCTGAAGAATGAAGTATATAATAAAAATCTATCATGGAAAATAATATTTAGGCCACCAAATATTCCAGTTGAGAAAACAAACAGGAGGTTGATAAGTGATGCCTCTTCACTGGCGTGCAATTTGGATATGTTATCCAAACTCTTGAAGCAGTTCTTTTTTACCTGGATGAATGGTAGTGAGTCAAATAAAGAGGACCAAGCTTCTGAGAGCTTCCCACTATAACTTGCTCCTCTTTGTTTGACTATCTGACCTCACAGATTGATACAGTTCATAGTCAAGCCAGGAGCGGAATGAAGCATATTACAAATTTACCATTTTTTGTTGTTGCTCATTTGTTTATTTAGGAATAAATAAGTAAAAGTGGCTTGTCTGAAGTTACCGTCTCCCCCCAACTAATGAGGGTGGCCAGACTGGGGCTACAGCAGAGAGCGACAAACCGGGGCTATTTAGCAGAATCTGGCCAGGAACCTGTTTTCTAACCAGAGCTAAAATAGTTTTTATAGTTTTTAAATGATTGTAGGAAAACAGAAGAAGATGATGATTATGAAGACAAATCTATAATAGGAACAGTGTAACCCCATAAATCCAAGTATGTTTACTATCTGGCTCTTTACTAAAAAAGTTTACTGATCCATGGACTATCCGAAATCAAACCCACTGCTGTAGAGTCAGTTTCAGTCCACAGTGACCTGTGAACTAGAGTACCCATAACAGCTCTGTTGGGACCTTACAGGTTTCATAGGGTGGGTCCAGCCAGAGTCTTTCCCCTCACTCAATATCCACTCAGGAAATCATGTGAAATCTTTAACTGGTGTCCTTGAGAGGAGGAACTAAATGTAGGTGTGCCCTTAACAGAGGCCACCTTCTCCGAGCCAATCTGCCACAGGCTCTGTAAGTCCTGGTCCACTCTGTGCCCCGCAGAATAGGGCCAACTCACACACCACTCTCTATGGAGCTGTGTCTTGAGGCAGACTCACATTAACCCTAGCCCACAGAGGTTGTTGGTGCATGTTAGAATTCAAACCAATTTCATTTTAATAATAAATGCAACCAGCCAGCAGATGGACCCTCATGTCAGCAAATAAAGGAGTCTACTCCCTGCGGACAGGTAAGACATACAGGCGGCATGTTGTATGAGACAGCAGGAAATCTAAGTAAGGAGAGTTAGGTAGGGGGTTTATCAAAGGGATACACTTGCCACAGAGACTTGAGAGCTGAAGTCTTTGAATCAAGGCCCCTCGCCTGAACAGTGCTTGGGAGGGTGCTTCCAACTTTTAGTTTCGTAGGCTTGTGTGTTTCATGCTGCAGGCCGGCAGTACCTCTGCTCACCTCCTCTGTTCACCCAGACCTTCTCCAAACACATGGTGAATTTTCTACTTGTTAACTTAACAGTCACATTTCAGTGCTTGCTTTCCTGAGATTACCTCTAGGCCACACAGGCTGAATGATGGGCATTCCTGATTCTTCAGTAAATACTGTTATCTCTTGGTTTATGCCCTCAGTCAATTTACCACAATGTGTGTATGTGCAGCACATGCACATTTGTATGTGTGTGTGGTGTGTGTCTTACTTAATTCTCAGAAGACAACCTTATTTTTAAGTTTTTGGAGAACATTTTACTGTTACCCATCTCCTGCCAACAAGATATTTCTGAACTCTTTTGAAGGAAAATATTTAGTGTAAGTGTTTTTATCATACTTGGAAACTTAGCAACATGAATTCAAGACGTAAGTCATTTTTTCTGGTCTAATATTGTAACAACTTATGAAACTGGGTTAATAGTAACAAATATATAGTAAAAATTGCATCTGAAACATCTGTTTTTTAAACACTCCTAAATAATACCCTCACACATAAACTCAAAACATATTTAAGATCTCTGATTTGTTTCCAAAGGAGATAGATAAAAAATAGTTCACTGTAAAGGAAAGAAATAATCAGTTGGAAGCTTCAAAACATATTAGTATCAAATCAGAAACATCTTTCTCCAACTTTTTAGTTCTTTCCATTTTCTTCCTTCCTTCCTTGTGTCCTTACTTCCATTCTCCCTCCACAAACATACACAGAAGAACACCTCCCTGTGTTAGATACAAATGACAAAGGAAATACAGCAGTGAAAATATAGATAAAAAGTTGCTGCTATAATGGAGCTTAAATTCTCTCGGGGAAGACAGATTATAAACAAACAAAGAAATGAAAATCAGTGATTGGTAAATGCTATACAGAGAATAAAACAGGTAATGGACAGTGATAGGCTTACTACTTTTGATGGGGCAGTGTACTGGCAAAGGTTTCCCAAAGAAACAGAACTGACTTTAAAAAAAAAAAAAAAAAAAGCACACACACAATAAGACAAAACAAAAAAGAGAGAGGGAAAAGGAGATTTATTTTAAAGGGATGGTTCACACAGTTGTAGGGGCTAGCAAGTCCAAAATCTGTAGGTTAGGTGACAGTTGGAAACACCAACAGGCTTGTGTCCAAAATTGGCAAGCCAGGTGGCAGGATGCAAACTCCAGTAGACTATGTTTAAGTCTTCAGGAAATATCCTTCTCCTTCAGGAAGCCTCAATTTTTGCTCTTAAGGCCTTTAATTGATTAGAGGAGGACCACCCACATTGTAGAGTGTAATCTGTTTTACCTAAGGTCAACTAATTTAAATCTCCATGCAAATACCTTTATAGCAACATCTAGACTAGTGTTTGACCAAGCAACTGGGCACCATAGCTTAGGCAAATTTATACATAGAATTAATCATCTCAGGCTGAATGTCAGTGAAAATCTTTCTGAAGGGTGACATTTAAACTCAGACCTGAATGGAAAGAAGGATCCAGTCAAAGGAAAATGAGCACAAAGAACACTACAAGTAGATGCCTGTGAAAAAGACCCACAAGGATAAATGCGCTTGGTATACACAGGGAACAGAAAGAAACTAATGTGGTGGGAGGGTCGCATGGCGAAGAAGAACAAGGAGAGGAATGAGGCAGGCGGGGGCCAGACTGTGAACAGCTCTACTAGGCGGGGCAAGGGTCTAACCATTGTTCGACGTGAGACAGAGATTTAATGGAGGGTTATGAGCAGGAAAGGGCTGTGGCCTGACTTAGAATTGCTCTTACTGTCCCATGGAACATGGTTATAGAAGAACAAGAGAGGGAGGAAGGAAAAACAGGAGGGTTTGCTGTAAGCAGACTGCAAAGGCAGCAAATTGTTTTTGTTTTTTTTTTTTTAACTTGGAAGTGCTTCATGAAAGGAAAAAAGACTTCTAGTGGTACAGTGGTTAAGTACTTGACTGCTAACCCAGTGGTCAGGTATTCAAACCCAGCAGCTACTTGATGGGAAGTTGTGGCAATCACTTCTGCAAAGAGTGCAGCCTTGGGAACTTGACATGGTGGTCCTACTCTGTCCCATAGGGTCACTAGGAGTTGTAATCAACCCAGTGGCAATAGGTTTGTCAGAGGAGGTAAAAATGTATCCTATGTAGTTAAAAAAATGACTTCAAAATAAATCTTCCACCAAGAGTATAGGATATAGAAGGTGTGCTGTAGCAAATAGTTTTGATAATTTCCTCATTTAGAAAGACTCTGAAAATTGTAATTGATTTACCCTGCTTTACTCCTCTGCTCCACTTAAAAAACATAACGAAAGAATATAGGCTTAACGTATGGTTTAGTCCAGTCTCCACAGTATAGTCTCTGTCTAGGTTCACTTAGGTGTCCTTATCAGATTTACCAGATTAAACTATGTACCTCATCAGACAAATGGCATTTGAGAAGAGAAAAAGAGCAAAGATGTTAAAAATTCATCACCATGCCCTCAATATCTTAGGGGTCACAGATGTTTGTAGAAAACCAAGGCCTAGGTGAGTGGCTTTTTATGAATTGTGATATTAAGCTTCGTAAGCTTACTCTTTTAGAGGGATGGTAGTGTCAGAATTCTGGGTCTCAAAATGTGCTTTCCAGCTCAATGATTTCTATATGGCAAGTGTCTTATACTGGGTTTTCTAGAGAAACAGAACCAGCGAAGTCTATGTAAATATAGAGGGAGAGACATTGAGATTTACCTCAAAGAAATGGCCCATGTGGTTCTAGAGTGTGAAAAGTTGCAGTTCTGTGTGTCAAGCATCAGACTGGAAACTTCTCCTGACTCACACAGCTGCAAGGACCAGCAGGTCAGACGACAGGCTGCTGCTTCACAGGCTGTGGAGACTGACGAACCCCACGTTCAGCAGGCAGTAGTGCAGGCTCAAGAATTGTCTTAGTAGGCTGGGATATCAAGAGAAGCAAAACCAGTAAAACATGTATATACAGAGAGAAATATTTATGTCCAGGAAATGTCTCACTTAATTTTTAGAGGTTGTAACGTCCTAAGTCAGTAGGGCAGAGAAAAGACTTCTGATTCATGAAGCTGGTAGAGCTTCAAAATCAGTAGGCTAGAAAGCACAGCTGTTGCTCACAGGTTGTGAAGACCAACAAATCTCAAAATCAGCAGGCAAGACCAGATAAGCTGCTAGCTCAAGTCCCAAGAACCAGAGGTCAGACAAGTAGGAGCCAGCTGCAACATCTGGAACAAGCAAAAGTCCTGGCAAGGAGAGCAAGAAGGACTAGGTGGTGGAGGGTGCAAAGACACAGGATGAGGGGTGTATCATGAACCCTACCCCTATGGATACCACTCACAGCACATCCCATTACAGGGATGATTGTGTAATCAAATCTCAACAGGAAAGTGGTTATAACATTATACAGTCTCTAAAACACTGAGAAGCATGACCCAACCAAGTTAACACACAATCTTAACTATCACAAGTTCCAAGAACTGAAGGTCAGATGATGATGAGCTGGATGCAGCCTCCGGAGCAAGCAAGAGTCAGAGAATTTTATCACAATGTCCATACACATTGGATGCAGGTCACACCCACAAGGAAATTCAACCTCAACTATCACACTAAGGAAAATATAAACCAGACCTCAAAACATAGACTCTCTGGTTTGCACATTCAAAACCTCATTGTTCTCAGCTCACATGAGAGACAGCTGCCTCTGGGGGATTCACATTAATCAGAATTACAAGAGACTGATTAATAGAATACAATGCCATTTGCTCACTATCTGTGAGCGTCATAACTGCCAGGCTAAAGTTGATGTGTGAGGGTCAACACAAACTACCCAGAGAAAATTTATTTAAGAAACCAAATGAAAGTCAGAAAGTTGAACGTTAAATATGAAAGCTGAACAAATCAAATTGGGTATTTTGAGGGACTATTTTCATTAAGCAGTGGTAGCCTGATCCAGCAGTTTTTTACTACAAGAACACACAGTCCCAGCTGGGTAGATGACCTACTAGGTAGATAGGACAGGTCAGTATGAAAAACTCTGACAAATTCTTACTCCTAGCTTTCTCACTTTTTCTAGGTCTGCAATAGTCTCCTAAAAGTGCCACCTACATTAGATTTGCCTTGGGTATTTATCCACAATGCATTTTTCTAGGCACCACCCCAGACTTCTTAATCAGAATCCCTACTCCTAGGCCTGGAAATCTGGATTTTACTGTAACAAACACTAGAGTTTTAAAATTACTGATAGCTATATAACCTTTAGGCAAGACACTTAGCATCTCCAAGCTTCGGTGTCTTTGGCTATAAAACAAAGATAATAATAGTTCCAGTGTTAACGGGTTGAAGATGAAACGAGTCAAAACATGTAAAGCTCTTGGAGCAATGGTTCCTAGAAACACTCCAAATATATGTTTCCCATTACTATTATGATCATGGTCATCATCATCATCATCAGTATTCAGCCTATCACATTTCTGTTTACTAATGGATTTGTTTCTTTAAATAAGCAAAGCCAAGTTGATTGTTTACTGCAGTGAGAGAGACCACTCCCTTGGCAGATTCTTAGTAGCATCTCCTAGGTTTGTGTGTGTGTATGTGTGTGTGTGCGCACACATGCATGCGCACGGGCACACGAGACCACACTTTTTGTGAAAGTTTACAGTTCTAGTTAATTTCTCTTATAAAATTTTATAAATACATTATTGTGTGATCCTAGTTGCTATTTCTATAATATGACAGCACACTCCCCCTTTTCACACCTGATTTTGTGTGTCCATCCACCCAGCTCCTATTCCTTTCTGCCTTCTCATTTCACTTCTGGACAGGAGCTACCCATTTAGTCTGTTTTATCTACTTGAACCAAGAAGCACACTCATCAGGGGTATCATTTTATGTCTTACAGTCTACTCATCTTTGTTTCAAGAGCTGGTTTCAGGGATGGTTTTAGTTCTGGGTTAACAGAGAGTCTGGGGACTATGTCTTTTGGGGTTCCTGCAATCTCACTCAGAAAATTAAGTCTGCGCTTTTTACATGAGTTTGAGTTCTGGCCGAAACTTTTTTACTGATGCTATTTCAAGGTTTCTGCTTCTTAAGGAAGGAAAATAGAATGTCTTAATCCATTTCAAAATCAAGAAATAGAATGGATTTATTTTTAAAGCTTACCTTGGGTCTCAGAATTTAGCATCTTCTTTTCCTGTCTGGAAAGTTGAGCTGCATTGACTTTGGAGCTAAAATTTCTCTGTTGACACTTGCAGCACACCAACTTGTTTAACATCAACTCTCAAAATAGTGTCACTTGTCATAAAATAACCTCATATTTACACCTTTTTTTAAAACATGAACAAAATGTAGTAATATTGTCCTGTCAGCTAATATTGGTGGCATGACAACATTTCTAATTAAATGAAGAGGAAATTCTTGGGAGTATCACATATCATGCTTTGTAACTTGTCAGAGCTTCTAAGCAGAACTTAGAACACCACCATTCCTATCAATTCTCCCTTCAATTGAATACTTCAAAGTGGGTTATGAACATTAATTAAACTTCCAAACATCCCCGTACTGTGAGTAATTACACTAATTATTCTGCATTTTAGATCAGCATGCTGAAGTAGGAAGAGGTAAAGTGGAATTAATTCCCCAAGTCAGGCTGATTCAGCAGCAAAACCATCCAGGGAACCTTTCATTATTGAGATCTGTACAGACTTCTTCCCACAGTTTCCCCAAACTCAAGTGTGACACTTAAAACTGAGTTAATGGAAAATGAATTCATTTTTACAAAAACAAAAATTAGAAGTCTAATCTGGTACTAAGGTGTGCCTCAGCCAGAGGCCAAGAGGCATAACTATGTTATGGCAGGTAGGGTACACACCCCAGGCCCAGCTTGAAGAAAGGTACTAACATACAGCTTCTATTGGCCATTGCAGTTTCCATTGCCAGCTGTGAGAGATCATTCAGCAATTCAAAACTAATTGCCATAGGTGCTATTTTCCATAGACAGGCCCCTGGCCAGACATTAACTGCATGTTCTTGCTGGTTCTGTCTGTTTCCCAGTGATCCATCTCTCACCTTCTAAATATGCAGATTTTGCCCCTCCCTCTCATTTCTACTTCCCAGTAAACTAGGAGCCTACTCTGTCATTGGCCTGCAGTGAGGGAAATAGCTGGGTTACTGACGGTAAGTCTGACGTAGGTGACCTGGTCTGAGAGAATGTGACTACTAGACCCACCCGTGGCCTGTTTGTCTCCACTCCATTTCACTGTCTGTTGGTTTATACTAAATATAGCCCCATTCTCCTTCACCAACAGCCAAGGTTTTCAACTATTTTTAGCTAGGCCCAGGGCTCTGAGCAATAAATCTGAATAGGTCACTGAGATTCAGCTCTAGCTTACAAAAAAATAATCAATAACTTACATTAGTTTTGTTTTGTTACAGTTGATCATGTCTTTATTTTAGACTTTTTGGAAAACATGAGCGCATTCAGAAAACAGAACAAAATGAGGAAAATTAAAATTTCCTATAGAAACCTCACAAAAATTAACTATTTTGTACATCAAAGGATATCAGAACTAAAAACCAAACCTGCTGCTTTTGATCCCATTCTGACTCATAACAATCCTACAGGACAGAGTAGAACTTCGCCATAGAGTTTCTGAGAAGCACCTGGTAGATTTGAACTACTAGACCTTTCAGTTAGCACCCATAGCTCTTCACTACTATGCCACCAGCATAATCGGAAATAAGGGCCTAATTAATATTTAAAATATATGTAAAACTTCTAAACCTAACAACAGAAAGACAAACGATCCAATCAAAACTATGGGCAAAGGATATGGAAAGACAATATCTTTACCAAAGAAGAAACCTAAATAGTCAATGAGCACATGAAAAAATGCTCTGCATCATTAGCTATTAGGGAGCTGTAAACCAAAACCACAATGAGATACCATCTCACCCCTGTTAGAATGGCTCTGAGCAGAAAAAATGAAAAATAACAACAAAGACACAAGGGAAAAAGAGCTCAGGAGACAGAAGGACCCATGTGAACGGGAGACTGTACCAACATGTGACCAGAAGAACAATATGGTGCTCAGCTACCACCAAAGACAGCCACGATGATGGGGCACACAATGTAGAGTCCCTGAGGCAACACAAGAAAAAGAGGGTGCAGCTCAAGAACTCTGCTAAAAGACCAGAACTGATGGTCTGACAGCCTGGAGGGTCCCCTGGGAGCATGGCCCCTAGACCTGCTGCTGTCCCTGACCAGATAACATGACTGAGGTCAACTCTTTGGACAAAAATCAGCTGGACTCAGGGATACAGTACGACCATATGGTGTGTGTACTTTATGGTTCTATGCATTTATAGGATGCTGTTCTGCTAGTCTCTGTCTAGATGGGAGAGAAGAGGTGAGAGAGAAGGGCACAGGAGCTTGTTAAGAGGATAATACAAGTATAGAATAAAGAGGAGGAGTATGCCCTCACCAGGCAAGGAGAGCAGAAGGATCTGCAGATAGGTGGGCATGCAAAGTTGATTTGGATTGTATACTTTCACTTACTCACAGCATGAAAAAAAAAAAAGAAAAACAGGCAATGGCAAAGCTGTGGAGAAACTGGAACCCTCTTCTATTGACAGTGCAGCCACGTAGAAAACATTTTCATGGTTAGTCACAAAGTTTAACATAGAAATTACAGTATTACTCTGCAATCCCAGTCCTAGGTACATACCCCAAAGAAGTAAAAGCAGAAGCTCATACAGAAGCCTATATACCAATGTTAACTGCAGCACTTTTCACAATAACCAAAATGTGGAAACAACCAAAATGCCCATCAACAGATGAATAAACAAAATGTGACACCTACATATCTGTACCTATCTTTATATATATGCACACAATGAAATATTATGCCACTGTAAAGAGAAATCAAGTCCTGATGCACGCCACAATGTGAATGAACCTTGAAAACATGGTGAGTGAAGTCAATCAGTTGTAAAATGACAAATATTATACGAACTCACTTAAATGAAATAAGCAAATATATAGAAACCAAAGATTATTAATGGCTACCAGGATTGTGAGGGGAGACAAAAGGGGGAGTTTTAGTTTGGGGAGCATGTAGTTTATGTTAGTGATACCAGAATATTTTGGAAAAGGATAGTGAAAATAATGGTACAACGTGAAAAACGTAATCAATGTCATTGAATTATATATGTGGAAGTCGTGTTAGTGAGTGCTTTGGTGTGTATATTTTCATCACAATAGAAAAAGAAAAATTCCTGTAATACTCCTTAATGCAGTATAATAGTAAAGCATATTAAGTGTACATTTTGATACACTTCTATTTCTGTATAAACCTGTTTAATCACCACCTAGATTGACATAAAGAACACTCCAGCACTCCAGAAAGTTCTCAGTTTCTCCTTCCCAATCAATATCTTCATGCCCATGGTGTAGTACTTAAGTGCTATGGCTGCTAACCAAAAAGTTCATATCCACTAAGTGCTACATGGAAACTCTATGGAGCAGTCTTACCCTGTTCTATAGGGTTGCCATGAATCAGAATCAACTCAATGGCAACGGTTTTTAAATTCTGATTTCTACATTCTGATGTTATACTATTATGCAGAGGTAAATGCTATTCTGATTTTTATCACTTTTTCTTAATTTTACCTGTTTTTGAATTTCGTATAAATGGAATCACCCAGTATATACTTTTGTGTCTGCCTTTTTTCACTTAATATAATGATGATAAGATTCATTCATGTTGTTACATGCAGTGATAGATTATTCTACTTATTTATTTATTTTACTGGGCAAAATTCCACCATATGAATGCACCATGATGTATTTATCAATTTTTAATTTTTAAGGATATTTAACTCATTTCCCAATTTTGGTTACTAAATATAAAATCTCAATAAATGTTTGCCCATGTCTTTTGGTGATCATGTACACTACTTTCTCTTGTGCATATATCCAGGAGTAGAACTGTAAGTCACAAGGATTAAATCTAACTTTTGTAGGTAAAACCAGCTTTCCAACGTAACTGTACCATTTTATAGTTCTGTCGTCAATGTGTGAGAGATCCAGTTTCTCTGCATTATTCACAACACTTAGTATTGTCAGTCTTTTTAACTTTAGTTATTCTAGAGAGTATAAATTGGTGTCTCATTGTGAGTTTCATTGGCAGTCGTTGGTGACTAATGATGCAGAATACCATGAATTGAATTGTGTCTCCCCAAAATGAGCATCAACTTAACTAGGTTAAGATTTCCACTATTACGTGATTGTCCACCATTTTACCATCTGATGTTATTTTTCTATGCATTCTAAAGTCTACCTCTATGACATTAATAAGGCAAGATTAGAGGCAGTTAGGAGGACTCAGTCTACAAGATTAGATTGTGTCTCCAATCAATCTCTCTCACGGTGTAAAAGAGAAGTGAGCAGACAGAAATGGGAACTTCACATAACCAGGAAACAAGAGCCAGGAGAACAGTATGACCTTTGGATCAGATGGGCTGAGAAGCTCCTCAAAGGAGAAGGTTGATGACAAAGACCTTCCCCCAGAGCCAAAAGAGAGAGAAAGTCTTCCCCAGGAGCTGGCACCCTACATTCAGACTTCAGCCCCCTAAACTTTGAAAGAATAAATTTCTCTTTGTTAAAGCTATCCACTTGTATTTCTATCACAGCATCACTAGATGACTAAGACATCTTTTCATGTTCAGTGGCCATGTGGACATCTTTTGTAAAGTGCTTGTTCAAGCTGTTTCTCAGTTTTTAATTAGGTTGCTTATTCTATTCTCATTAGCTTATAGGATTCAAGTTCTCTGTTCTAGTATCTTCATTCATCTGTGACTTGTCCATTCAGAAAAATTCTTAATTTTAATGAAGCCCAGTTTGTCTATCTTTTTTTAAATGATTGTTGCTGTTTGTGTCCTATTTAAGAAATCATAGTCTACCCTAAGGTTGTGAAGATACTCTCCCGTGTTGCCTTCAGATGCTTTGTTTTACTATTGAAGTCTATGATCCATTTCAATTTGTCTTTGTGTCTGGTATGAAGTAGAGGTCAAGGCTTACTGTTATTCTTTTCATACAGATGTTAAATTGCTCCTGAGTCACTGATTGTAAAGATCATCTTTTTCTCTCACATACATGTTGAGTCTGGTTCTGGACTCTGTTCTCTTCTCTTGATTTGTCTATTCCTGTGCCAATATCAGATTGCCTTAACTACTGCAATTTTGCATTAAGTCTTTTAATCTGATAGCATAATTGACCACTTTGCTCTTTCTTTTCAAGAGTATCTTGGCTATTTTAAATCCTTTGCACTTCTGTATACATTTTAGAGATAACTTGTCAATTTTGCTACTCCTTCCCCTAAGAAACAAGCAGCTGAGATTTTTTTGTTGGGATTATATTGAATCTATAGATCAATTTGGAGAAGAATGACATCTTAATAATTTTCTGATCCATAAACATGAATTGAAGCGTGAAATGTCAGGTGGATCTTGACTGAAAGCAAAGAATACCAGAAAGGTATTTACATGTACTTTATTGACTCTGCAAAGGCATTCAACTGTGAGAATCATAACAAATTGTGAATACTGTTCTGAAGAACAGGAATTCCAGAACACTTACATGTGTTCATGAGGAACCTATACATAGACCAAGAGGCAATCCTTTAAACAGAACAAGGGGATGATATGTGGTTTAAAATCAGGAAGTGTGTGCATCAGGGTTGTATTCTTTCACATTTACTTGATCTGTATATGGATCAAGAACAGTCATGTGAACAGAACAAGAGGACACTTCATGGTTTAAGGCCGGGAAAGGTGTGTATTAGGATTGTATCCTTTTACCATACCTTCTCAATTTGTAAGCTGACCAAATAATCTGAGAACTGGGCTACATGAACAAGAACAAGGCATCAGGATTGGGAAAAGACTCATTAACAACCCACATTATACAAATAACACAACCTTGCTTGCTGGAAGTAAAGAGGATTTGAACCACTTACTAATGAAGATCAAAGATTACAGCTTTCAGTGTGGATTATACCTCAACATCAAGAAAACAAAAATCCTCACAGCCACACCAGTAAGCAACATCGTCATAAATGGAGAAAAGATTGAGGTTGTCACGGATTTCATTTTACTTGGTTCCACAATCAATACCCATGGAAACAGCAGCAAAGATATTGAAAGGTGCACTGCATTGTGAAAATCTGCCCCAAAGGACCTCTTCGCAGTGTTAAAAAGATGTCACCTTGAATACTAACATGCACCTGACTTAACCCATGTTATCTTCAATTGCATCATATGCATGTGAAAGCTGGACAATGAATAACAAAGACAGAAGAAGAATTGA
Source organism: Heterohyrax brucei (assembly GCA_028571685.1). Lineage (NCBI taxonomy): Eukaryota > Metazoa > Chordata > Mammalia > Hyracoidea > Procaviidae > Heterohyrax > Heterohyrax brucei. The sequence goes on from CM053164.1 coordinate 44,282,492, forward strand.
TGCCTTTGAATTGCGGTGTTGGAGAACAATACTGAATGTCTCATGGGCTTCCAAAAGAACAAACAGATCTATTACAAAAGAAGTACAACCAGAGTGCTTCTTGGAAGCAAAGTTATCGAGACTGCATCAAATCTATCTGGCTAGGTGTATGTCTACAGTCACTGCTTATGTTACTGAAAAAAAGGTATTTGCAATGAAGAAGTTATTGGTTTCACAAAATTCTGTCACATGATCACGAGCATCATTTCTATCCCCATGGCCATATTTTCCAACCACCAATCCTTCTTCTTTGTTTCCAACTTTCACAATCCAATCACTACTAATTATCAATGTTTCCTCACTGTGCATTTGATCAATTTTAGATACAGAAGTTGGTAGAAACTCTTTAACTTCTTCATAATCAGCCTTACTAGTTGGCATGTAGATTTGAATAATCGTTCTATTAACTGGTTTGCTATGTAGGCGTATGGATATTATCTTATCAACTGACAGTATTGTATTTCAGGATAGATCTTGAAATGTTGTCTTTGACTATGACTGCAACACCATTCCCCTTCAATTTTTCATTCGCACATAGCAGACCATATGATCGTCTGACTTAAAATGGTTAGTGTCGGTCCATTTCAGTTTACAAATGCCTAGTATATCAAGGTTTATGTTTTTCATTTCCTTTTTGACGATTTACAATTTTCCTAGATTCATACTTCATGCATTCCATGTTCCAGTTATTAATGGATGTTTGCAGTTATTTCTTCTCATTTTGAGTCATGCTATGTCAGCAAATGAAGGTCACAAAAACTTTGACTCTACTTTGAGGAGGCAGCTCTTTCCTAACCGTATTTTGAGTACTTTCCAACCTGAGTAACTCATCTCCAGCACTATTATCAGAAAATGTTCAGCTGCTATTCATAATGTTTTCACTGTCTAATTCTTTTCAGAATTAGACTGCTGAGACCTTCCTAGTCTGTCTCAGCCTGGAAGCTCAGCTGAAACCTGCCCGCTATGAGTTATCCTTCTGGTATTTCAATACCAGTGGTGTAGTTTCTAGCAAAACACAAGCCCTACGGTCTGAAAAACTGACAGACACATATGTATCCTTTAACCTTATTTATTCAATCTGTATCCTAGGCAAATAATCTGATAAACTGAACTATATGAAGGGGGAAGAAGCATCAAGATTGCAGAAAGACTTATTGGTAACCTGAGATATGCAGATGATACAACCTTGCTTGTTGAAAGCAAAGAGTACTTGAAACACTTACTGATGAAGATTAAAGACCACAGCCATCAGTATGGATTACACCTCAACATAGCCAGCCAAGTGCCATCGAGTCAGATCTGACTCATGGCGACCTCAACATAAGGAAAACAAAAATCCTGACAACTGGACCAATAAGTAATATCATTATAGCTGGAAAAAAGACTGAAGTTGTCAGGGACTTCATTTTACTTGGATCCACAATCAACACCCATGAAAGCAGCAGTAATCAGTGAATGCATTCCATTGGGTAAATCTGCTACAGAAAACCTCTCTCAAGTGTATATAAAAAAAAAAAAGACAGAAATGACTAAGAGGTATGGTGGCCCTGATCCAAGCCATGGTGTTTTCAATCACTCATATGCACAGGACAGCTGGACAACAAATGAGGAATACCTAAGAACTGATGTCTTTGAATTATGATGTTGAACAATACTGAATATACCATGGATTGCCAGAAGAACAAGGAAATCTGTCTTGAAAGAAGTATAGCCAGAATGTTTCTTAGAAGGGACGGTGGTGAAACTTTGTCTCACATAATCTGGACATATTATTAGAATGGAGTGAGCAGCCCCCACTTGTCTGTCAGTATAGGCTTGCTTGTTGCTGTGATGCAGGAAGCTATACCACTGATATTTAGGTACCAGCAGGGTGAACCATGGTAGGATGAGTTTCAGCTAAGCTTCCAGACTAAGACAGACTAGGAAGAAGGACCCAGAAGTCTGCTTCTGAAAGGAGTTAGCTAGGGAAAACCTTGTGAATAGCATCCAAACATTGTCAGATATGGTGCCAGAAAGTGAGCCCCTCAGATTGGAAGGAACTCGGAAGACAACAGGGGAAGAGCTGCCTCATCAAAGCAGAGTTGACCTTAATGATGTGGATGGAGTAAGGCCTCTAGGATCTTTGGTCGCTGATGTGGGATTACTCAAATGAGAAGAAACAGCTGCAAACATCCACTAATAATCAGGACATGGAATGCACAAAGTATGAATATAGGAAAATTGGAAATTGTCAAAAACAGAATGGAACACATAAACACCGACATCCTAGGCATTAGTGCACTGCAGTGTACTTGTTTGGGCCATTTTGAATCTGACAATCATATAGTCTACTATGCTGAGAACAAAAACTTGAAGAGGAACAGTCTTGCATTAATCACCAAAAAGAACATTTCAAGATCTGTCCTCAAGTACAATGCTGTCAGTGATAGGATAATATCCATACACCTACAAGAAAGGGTAGTTAATATGACTACTATTCAAATTTACGCACCAACCTCTAACGCCAAAGATGAAGAGATGAAGATTTTCACCAGCTTCTGCAGTCTGAAACTGATCAAACATGCAACCAGGATGCATGGATAATTACTGGCGACTGCAACACAAAAGTTGCGAGCAAAGAAGAAGGATCAGTAGCTGGAAAATATGCCAGAGATAGCATGATAGAATTTTGCAAGCCTAATAGCTTTTTCATTGCAAATACCTTTTTTAACCAACACAAACAATGACCATACACATGGACCTCACCAGATGGAATACACAGGAACCAAATTGACTACATCTGTGGAAAAAGATAATAGAAAAGCTCCCTATCAGCAGTCAGAACAAGACCAGGTACTGACTGTGACACAGATCATCAATTGCTCGTATACAAATTCAAACTGAAACTGAAGAAAATAGAACAAGTCCATGAGAGCCAAAGTACAACCCTGAGTATATCACTCCTAAATTTAAAGACCACCAAACTACAAGAACAGATTTGATGTGTTCATCACCAATGACTGAAGACCAGATGAACTGTGGAATGACATCACAGACATCATCCGTGAAAAGAGTATGAGGTCATTAAAAAGACGGGAAAGAAAGAAAAGACCAAACTGGATGTCAGAAGAGACTCTTGAACATTAAGCAGTTAAAGCAAAAGGAAAGAACAGTGAAGTAAAAGGCCTAAACAGAAGATTTCAAAAAGCAGCTCACAAGACAAAAGAAAGTATTATAATGACATCTGCAAAGAGCTGGAAGTGGAAAACCAGAAGGGAAGAATACATTCTGCATTTCTCAAGCTGAAAGAACTGAAGAAAAAATTCAAGCCTCGAGTTGCGATAGTGAAGGATTCTACAGGGAAACTATTAAATGACTCAGTGAGTATCAAAAGAAGATGGAAAGAATATACAGAGTCATTATACTGGAAAGAACTAGTCAGTGTTCAGTCATCTGAAGAGGTAGCATATGATCAGGAACCAACAGTACTGAAAGAAGAAGTCAAAGCTGTGTTTAAGGCATTGGCAAAAAAACAGGCTCCAGGAATTGATGGAATATCAACTGAGATATTTCAACAAACAGATGCAGCACTGGAAATGCTCACTCATCTAAGCCAAGAAATTTAGAGGACAGCTATCTGGCCAACTGACTGGAGGAGCTCCATATTTATGCCCTTTACAAAGAAAGGCAATCCCACAGAATGTGGAAATTACTAAAATATCATTGATGTCACATGCAAGTAAAATTTTGCTCAAGATCATTCAAAAGTGACTACAACAGTATATTGACAAGGAACTGCCAGAAATTCAAGCTGGATTCAGAAGAGTATGTGGAACCAGAGATATCACTGCTGATGTCAGATGGATCTTAGCTGAAAGCAAATAATACCAGAAAGATGTTTGCTTGTGTTCCATTGACTAAGGAAAAGCATTTGACCGTGTGGATCATACCAAATTATGGCTAACGTTGTGGAGAATGGAAATTCCAGGACACCTAATTGTGCTCTTAAGGAACTGGTATATGGATCAAGGGGCAGTCGTGCAAACAGAACAAGGGGCACTGTGTGGTTCAAAGTCAGGAAAGGTGTGTGTCACAGTTGTATCCTTTCACAATACTTTTTATTCTGTATGCTAAGCAAATAATCTGAGAAGCTGAATTATACAAAGAAGAACAAGACATCAGGATTGGAGGACGACTCATTAACAACCTGCGTTATACAGACAACACCACCTTACTGATTGGAAATAATAAGGATATGAGATACTTATTGATGATCAAGGACCACAGCCTTCAGTATAGATTGCACTTCAACATCAGGAAAATAAAAATCCTCACAACTGGACCAGTAAGTAACATCAACATAAATGGAGAAAGGATTTAGATTGTCAGGGATTTCATTTTACTTGGGTCCACAATCAATGCCCATGAAAGCAGCAGTCAAGAAATCAAAAGACACATTGCATTGGGAAAATCCACTGCAAAGGACCTCTTTAAAGCATTCAAAAATAAAAATGTCACCTTGAAGACTAAAATACGCCTGACCTAAGCCATGCTATTTTCAATCACATGACATGCATGTGAAAGCTGGACAATGAACAAAGAAGACAAAAGAAGAACTGATGCCCTTGAATTGTGGTGCTGGAGAAAAATGGTGAATGTGTACCATGGACCACCAAAAGAACAAACAGATCTGTTCTGCAAGAATTATCATCAGAGTGCTTCTTGGAAGCAAAGATGGCAAGACTGTGTCTTACATACTTTGGGCATGTTGTCAGGAAAGATCAGTCCCCAGAGAAAGATATTATGCTTGGTAGAGTGAAGGGTCAGATAAAAGAGTAAGATCCTCGATGAGATGGATTGACACAGTGGCTGCAACAATGGGCTTAAGCATAAAAATGATTGTGGACATGATACAAGTCTGGGCAGTGTTTCATTCTGTTGTTTGTAGGGTCTCTATGAGTTGGAACCGACTTGATGACACCTAATAACAACAACAGTATCTGGATGGACCAGTTCCTAGAAAAGGACATCATGTTTGGTAAAGGAGAGAGTCAGCAAAAAAGAGAAAGACTTTCAGTGAGATGTGCTGGCACAGTGGCTACCACAATGAACTCAAGCATAACAACAAAAGTGAGAACAGCACAGGACCGGGCAGTGTTTCCTTCAGTTGTACATAAGACTGCAATGAGTCAAAAGTGACTTGACAGCTCAAACTACAATAGTTTTATTTTAAATAACCTGAATATAACCCAAGTGTCACCACCAAGAAATGACTACACAAATGGGGTGTCTTTAAAAGAGGATTTTCTCATCTTCATTTAATAAACATTTGAGGGCCTATTAGGAGAAAACAGGGAATCTTTTAAAAAGTAGGTATAGTCTCATTTTTCAAGGAACTCAGACTTCTGGTGATGGAAATCTAACCTAACAAAAACCAAACTAACTGCCACTGAGTTGATGCCTACTCATAGTGACCCCATAGGACAGAGTAGTACTGCCCCATAGAGTTTCCAAGGAGTGCCTGGTGGATTTGAACTGCCAACCTTCTGGTTAGTAGCCATAGCACTTAACTACTGTCTATCCTAATGGAGAGAAAAGGAAGTTGTACTCTGAGATTAGCCAGAGTTTAGCTGTTCTGAGTTCCCTTATGTCCAATCTACTTACCATTGCTGTACATTTCCCTTATAAAAGGCAGTATTTCCTAAGAGCTTATGTATTAGGTGCTATTTACTACTTAAGCACTTTACATGTATTAACTCATAATATTCACAACAACCCTTTAAAGTGGATATTATTATCTCTGAAGAACAGTGATGAAATTACTTGCTCACAGCTATAGTATTGCCAATATATGCAGGTTCTGTAGTTTATCTAATAATCCCTAGTAATAAAGCCAAGTTGGTAAGTAGCAGGGCTTGGATAGGTATGGCAGCTGAGTAGTTCAAGACCCTGAGCTCCGAATCCCTGCACCAAATACCTGGGTCATTTTATATAGAAAATGGTCAGCTAACTAGTAGCAGACACAAAGTACTATGGGAACACTCAATAAAGCTTTGAACATGGTACAAGTGGAGGAGAGAGGGAAGGACTGGAAAAAGGGGAAATCAGGGACAAGAGGATATGGACAACAGCCAGAGGCAATATGGATCATGCAAGGCCTTCTGTACCCAACTGCAGTGTTACAATTTTATCCTGAAGATGATACAGAGTGCCTGAAAGATTGTGAGCAGGTAAATAACATAATCGTGTTATTCTAGCATGTATTGGAAGGCAGGGAGATGAATCAGAAGGTATTTGCAGCTGTCCAAGTGAAAGGAAAGTCAGGTGTGAAGATGGGCAGTGCCAGTAAGGGTGAAGGAGAGACCAAACGACAAGACCATGGGCTCCATTAATATCCAGAAATTTCTTCATGGAATAAGCAGGCAGAGGGCAAAGAGCACAAATGACATGTCTAATATTGATCACTTCTGAAAGTGTATAATATATACACTAACCTCCAAGTGAGGTAAATAAGGAAAGAATGAACCTTTAATAAGGGCTTACTAAGTCCTGAACTAGGTTCTTTATGAGTGCTTCCTTATTCAGTCCTCACAACTCTGCCAGGCGGGTATCATTATTTCTATTTCACAGACAAAAAAGCTGAGATCCCTGGGATTGAAGTGATTTGTCAGAGGGACATGGCTTGTAAGTAATGGGGCTAGCATGTGAGCCTATGTCTCTATAATCCCAAACCCCTATACCTGCTGAAATATTATAGGACTTGCTTCTTTCTAATGAAAAACATATCTGTGTGAAAAAGTGTATCTGTCAGTTTGTTGTACTGTGGGGGCTTGCATACTGCTATCACGCTGGAAGGTATGCCACTGGTATTTAGATACCAGCAGGGTTACCCATGGCAGACAGTTTTCAGCTGAGCTTCCACACTAAGACAGGCTAGGGAGAAGGACTCAGCAGTCTACTTCTGAAAAGAATTAGCCAGTGAAAACGTTGAGAATAGCAACAGAACATTTTCAGATACAGTCCCAGAAGACAAGCCCCAGAGGCTGGAAGGCATTCAAAAGATAACCAGGGAAGAGCTGCCTCCTTGAAGCAGAGTTGACTTTAACAATGTGGACAGAGTCAAGCTTTCAGGACCTTCATTAGCTGATGTGGCACTGTTCAAAATAATAAAAAACTACTGCAAATATCCACTAATAATGTGAACGTGGAATTTGCAAAGTATGAATCTAAGAAAACTGCAAGTCATCAAAAAATGAAATAGAATGCATAAACATCAATATCCTATGCATTAGTGAGCCAAAATGGATTGGTATTGGCCATAGTATGATCTACTATGCCAAGAATGACAACTTGAAAAGGAATGGTGTTGCATTAATCAACAAAAAGAACATTTCAAGATCTCTCCTGAAGTACAATGTTGTCAGTGATAGGCTAATATCCACACACCTACAAGGACAACCAGTTAATATGACTATTACTCAGATTTACCAACCACTAAGGCCAAAGATGAAGAAGTTGAAGGTTTTTACCAGCTTCTCCAGCCTGAAATTGAGTGAACGTGCTATCAGGATGCATTTTGATAACTACTGGTGATTGCAATGTGAAAGTTAAAAACAAAGAAGGATCATTTGTTGGAAAATATGGCTCTGGTGATAGAAATGATGCCAGCGATGGCATGATAGAATTTTTCAAGACCAATGTCTTCTCCATCGCAAATACCGTTTTTCACCAGCATAGACAGTGACTACACATACAGACCTCACCAGATGGAGTCCACAGGAATCAAGCCCATTCCATCTGTGGAAAGAGACAACGGAAAAACTCAATATTACCTGTCAGTTGCAGAACAGACCATCAATTGCTGATATGCAAGTTCAAACTGATACTGAAGAAAACTAGGACAAGTCCAAGGGAGTTAAGTACGACTTTGAGTATATCTCACCAGAATTTAGAGACCATCTCAGTAATAGATTTGACACTTACATATTAATGACAAGTTGGGCAAAGACATGAAGGATATAATACAGAAAAAAGTATGAGGTCATTGAAAAACAAGAAAGAAAAGACCAAAATGGATATCAGAAGAGACTCTAAAACTTGCTCTTGAACATCAAGTCACTAAAGCAAAAGGAAGAAATGATGAAGTCCACAAACTGAACAGAAGATTTCAAAGTACAGCTTGAGAAGATAAAGTATTATGACATGTGCAAAGAGCTGGAGACAGAAAACTAAAAAGGATGAACACATTTTGCATTTCTCGATCTGAAAGAACTAAAACAAAAATTCAAGCCTAGAGTAACAATAGTGAAGGATTTCATGGGGAAAATATTAAATGATACAGGAAGCATTAAAAGAAGATGGAAGGAATACACAGGATTATTATACCAAAAAGTATGTGACTGAGGTTCAGTCATGTCAAGAGATAAATGTATGATCAGGAACAAATGCTAATGAAGGAAAAACTCCAAGCTTCATGGAAGGCACTGGCAAAATAAAAAAAGGAAGACTCCAGGAACTGGTATAATATCAATTGAGATGTTTCAACAAGTGAATGCAGCACTGGAAGTGTTCACTTGTCTATGTCAGTAACTTTGGAACACAGCTCCCAAACAACTGACTGAAAGAGATCTATACTTATACCTATTCCCAAAAAAGGTGATTCAACCAAATGTGAAAATTTTTTAACAATATCAATAATGTCATATGCAAGTAAAATTTTGCTGCAAATCATTTAAAAGCAAGCTGCTGCAGTATATTGACAGGAAACTTCCAGAAATTCAGAGCAGGCTCAAAAGAGGACATGGAACCAGGGATATCACTGCTGAAGTCAGATGGATCTTGGCTGAAAGCAGAGAATACCAGAAAGATGATTACCTGTGCCTTATTGACTATGCAAAGGCATTCAGCTGGGTGGATTGATAACACTGAGGAGAATGAGAATTCCAGAAAACTTAACTAAGTTCATGAGAAATCTGTACATGGATCAAGAGGCAGTTATTCCAGCATGACAAGGGGAAACTGCATGGTTTGAAGTCAGAAATGGTGTGGTGTGCATCAGTGTTGTATCTTCTCACCATATCTACTCAATCTGAATACCAAGGAAATAATACAAGGAGCTGAAGAGGAAGGGGGCAGCAGAATTGGAGGAGGACTTATTAACAACCTGCTTTATGCAAATAACACAGCCTTGCTTGCTGAAAGGGAAGAGGACTTGAAACACTGATAAAGGTCAAAAACTACAGCCATCAGTATGGATTACACCTCAACATAAAGAAAACAAAAATCCTCACAACTGGACCAATAAGCAACATTATGATAAATGGATAAAAGACTAACATTGTCAAAGATTTCATTTTACTTACAGCCACAATCAATGTCTACAGAAACAGCAGTCAGGAAATCACACAACCCATTGCATTGAGCAAATCTGCTGCAAAAGACCTCTTTAAGGTACTGAAAAGCAAAGATGTTTCCTTGAAGACTAAGGTGTGCCCGACCCAAGAATGGTATTTCAGTTGCATCACATGCATTGGAAAGCTGGACAATGAATAAGGAAAACAGAAGAAGAACTGATGCCTTTGAATTTTGTGTTGGAGAAGAAAACTGACTATACCATGGACTGCCAAAAGAACAGAGAACTGTCTTGGAAGAAGTACAACCAGAGTGATCCTTAGAAACAAGGACAACGAGACTACATCTTACAAACTTCTCACATGCTGTCAGGAAGGATAGCTCCCAGAGAGGAGATCAAGATTGGTAGAGTCAGTGAAAAAGAGGAAGAAAGACTCTCAACGAGATAGATTAACACAGTGGCTGCAACAATGGGCTCTAGCAGAGCTACAATTGTGGGCACGGTGCAGGACTAGGCAGTGCTTCATTCTGTTGTACATGGTTGCCATGAGTCAGAACTGAGTCAACAGCACCTAACAACAACAACATATGAAAAAGAGTATATTACACAAAGTGTACTGCTATGAAGAAGCATATTGAATCATTTGGATCATGATAATTGAGGGAGAAATTCAAACCTGGAAAACAAATACAGGGAAGATTAGCTTGGAATTGTCTTTGACTCCCTGTCTCCTTCATCCTTTTCACCAATTTCTACTAATCCCACTTCCACGACAACTCTAGGAGCGCCATTGGTGCAAAAATCAAGCGCTTGGCCAAAAGGCTGGCTGTTCAAACCCATCCAGCCATTCTGTAGGAGAAAGACCTGGTGATCTCCTTCCATAAAGGCTACAGCCAAGAAAACCTTATAGGTCAGTTGTACTGTCATATAGATTCATTATGAGTTACAACTGACATAAGGGCACTCAACAACAGTAAGACAACTGTAGATGTTTGTTTCTGTCCATTCCCAATGCCTCCCATGGAGTATAGTCTTCACAAGTCAGGTCCCACCAGGCTGGTCTGATATAAGGCTAATTTACTTCAGTGGCGTTATATCCTGCTACATATCTGACCAAACATTTTGAGAAGGACCTCTTCAAAATCTGCTAATGCAATCACTTCCTGGGTAGTCTCCATTTTTCCATTCTTATTTTCCCCTCCTTTGAACCATTAGGTTGTGCCTCTGCTCTCGGTCCTCCAGTGCCCCCATCTCACTTAGTATACGAGGGATCTGACAATTAAGTTCATGAGCTCATTCTAGAAAAAGTACTATGTACCTGATTGCTGAATATCACTATGGTCATCATCAAAGTACTCCCCTTGGGAAGCTATACACTGACACCAGTGCCTAGTCCATCATTCAAAGCAATTTTGGAACTCTTTCTCTGGAATGGCCATCAGAACTGTCATCATATTAGCCTTGATGTCCGGAATGTCATCAAAATGTCTTCCTTTCAATATTTCCTTTATGTTCAGGTAAAGAAAAGGTCAGTAAGGGCCAGATCAGCTGAATAGGTAGGGTGTTCCAATACAGTTATTTGTTTACTGGCGAAAAACTCCCTCACAGACAAGTATACAATTTATTTCCCAAACTTGCTACTGTGCCACAACAGCCATTCCAGAAAGAGTTCCCAAATTGTTTTGAAGGGTAGACCAGGTACTGGCATCAGTGCACAGCTTCCCAAGGGAAGTACTAGAAGGTGACTGTAGTGATGTTCAACAATGCAGTATGTAGGTAGCACTAAGGACAATTAAGTTCACTGACTGAGTTGTCGAACCTCGTAGTCCAATGTCCTCACAAGTGACTGATCTGGTCCTCCTTTCCTTCCAGTCCCCTCCACTTCAACCTGTCTGACTAGCTTGCTTTTCTTCAAATAAGCAAATATTCAACCCTCGTCAGCCTACCTCAGATACCTTATTCAGATTTATTTGCATAGAGAGACCTTTTCTGATCATTCTATCTGAAATAGTGTTTTTTTTTAATCCCCTGTCACCCTACTTTATTTTTCTCCAGGGTACTTATCATTTCTCTCTCTGTCTCTGTCTCTTTGTCTCTCTCCTTCTCTCTGTCTCTCTGTCTCTCTGTCTCTCACACACACACACACCCCACAACTGCACCTCTCAGGAGACCAATCATGCATACTGATTTGCCTAGGACTCAGGAAATCCCAAAGCTGACAAACTTTAAGTACTAAAAGTGGGAAAGTCCCCAGAAAACTGGGATGAGGTGATCACTCTCTAACTTTCCTACCTGGATATAAGTTGGGTGAGGGAAATGACTGCCTGTATTGTTCTCTACTGCTTCTCTAGCCATAAACAGCGCCTGGCATAGAGAAGGTACTCAATAAATATTTATTGACCTAATGAATACATGAATAGTGTTTTCCTTCAAGTAACATCTGGTTTAAACTCTCAGACACTGCTTCCCAATTGCTCCTTGACTGCCCCTGTTTTTAATTACCCCACCCTATTTCATGCAGATGGACTTCCAGAAATCAGCCATCGAAAATTCTCCAGATTGCAGTGGTTTGATCTGCAAGCAATCATGGGGATGACACAGGACTGGGTAGTGTTCAGTTCTGTTGTGCACAGGATCACCATGATTCTGAGTGAACTCAAAAGCAGCTAACAACATTTCCTGCCGCAGTAGTCCCGCTGAGTCACCCTCCTGCTCATTCTGGTTTTCCTACTCCATTACAAACTTCACTAGAAATTAGCCTTTCACATCAAGAGCCCCTCTGAATCTTCTGTCTGCATCCGTCAGTCTCTTTGACACGTTTTATTTTCTCTTTTGAGATATATAACAATGCAAAGAGGGAGAGGGATACATGGTTCACTATCAGAAGGCCATGGAGCATAATCTCAAAATATACACTCCTCCACCTTAACCCTGAGATTAAAATATAACCTCCTTGGGAGAGTCACTATGAGTAAAACTTCACTGGACAGTATTTTGGTATGGGGAGGGAAGAAGGGAAATCAGACATTGCCATTTTGGGGAAAAGTTCCCTTAGGTGTTTCTGATAACAAACACGCATACACTTTGTTACTGATATAGATCCTACAATATCTCACAACCCAGTTCAAGTCAGGGGATTCATTTCAGTTCAAACCGTGCTGAGAATTTGCATTTCTAACAAGTTCCCAGGTGGTGGTAATGCTGCCAGTTAGGGACCAAGTCAGAGAACCATTAGCAAAACAGTGACTTTCAAAATTTGTTATACATAAGAATCTCCTGGGTATCTTGCTAAAATGTGTGTTCTAATTTAATATGTTCAGAGTGGAAATTAAAATTTTTCAGCAGGGGTTTGAACTGGAACTCAAAGCCCTTGTTCAAATCCCTAGGTGCATCACTTCTACAAAAGCCTTACTTGGCCTCATTGCCCTCCCCATCAGTGGAATGCTAAAAAGCTTAGGATCTGAACCACAGCCTTGAATGCTAGTTATGTGGGCCTGATGCAAGAATGCAGACAGATGTGGGCATGAGGGCACCTGTCCTCTCTGAGGTACCAACAGGTATTCCCCACCATTCACCTGGGTGTTGCTAACGATGTCTGCTTTTTTCCTCTCATTCTGAAGACACTACCCTCTGCCCTACAGTGAAAATTACCCTCATTCTGTTTCCCCTCCACCCTCCTGTGAGATAACCATCCCTGCCAGAACTGCCTGCCCCAGTCCTCTACTCTTTTTCTCACTTCCTCTCATTACAGAGAAGCACAGCTAATCCACCTAACTAGCTCTAACTTCCAGGTCACACAGCCAAAATTATTACAGCTAGGGCCTTAATATCAGACCAAACTGATGACTAGAGACAGTCACTGAAAGTCTCTGAGTCTTCATTTCCACATGTATAAAATAAGAAAATACTTACAGAGGGATTAAATGTGAAAAGTCCAGTAAAGTTTTCCAGCACCTAGTGCACTTGGGAACCTCTAGCTGGAAGCCTTCTTTCTGCTGGAGCAATGGACATCAGTACACCCCAGTCAACTTGGGTTCTGTCATAATGGGAGCATCCTAGATGTATCTCAAATTAGTTGAATTTGGGATAACTCAACTACATTAGACTGGAAGACCAGAGACCAGAATAATTTCTTTTTAGCAACTACAAAGTTGTTCTTTGAGCTGATGACACCCTACAAGCCTACTGGGGGAAAACAAGACAGTGCTGTGCTAACTGCAGACTAGGCTGCTCTAGAAGAGCAGAGAGTAGAAAACCAGGATGCAGACGGTCATAGGGATGTAGTGTTCCAGGGGATTTCTGAGCAGGAAGGAGAGAAGGGGAAAGGAGGGTCTCCTTACACGATATAAGCTGGTTTCCAAGTAAAAATCTGAGAGAGTAGCAAAATGAAGTTCCAAGCTCAATTCCTAGTTTTCCTATTATATCAGTGTGATTTAATCTTTCTAGATTTTGACTTCCTTAACGGCAGACTAAAATTAATTGTATCTCAGAAAAGGGGGGTCTTCCAAGCACTGTCCTTTTCTTTTCCATCCTCACGTCCCATCTACTCTCACTGCTGATTGTGGAAAAAGCCCCCACCACCCAGGTATCAGAGTCCCTTTCCCCTCCCTCTTCCCCACTTCTCCCCCACCACACTCCTATACCTCCCTCTTTGCCTCTCCCTCTCCCAGCTGCAGTCAAGCCTTTTCTTCCATATAGAGCTGAGTTCAACTGTGAGCTGGAACCAGAACTATCGTCATGTTTATTGCTCAAGGTGGTGGATAACACTGATAGATATTTTCCTCATGCCAAATTAGAATCTTTAATGGATTTTACCCCATAAACTGTTATAATTTGTGGTTAGAGTCCATATTGCCATGGATACTCTTCTACACTTACATTAAGGATTAAATCGATTCCACAGACTGATCTGGGAATTTAACCACTATTTGTACCAAAGATTCTGTGGGAAAATACATTCTGTGCTCCAAACAATTGACCTTTTGGAACTGATCCAGTTCCTGAGTTGAGAACACATTGTACAATATTATACTACATTTTTAAGCTTCATGTGTATGCCTTAGAATCTAAGACTCATTAGAGTTAGAAGAAAATGTGGAGATCATTTATTAATGGACTTACTTTATATGTAATGAAACTAAGGTTCAGAAAGACTCCTCTGAGGTTATTGAGCTACTTTGGTCTCCCAACTCCAAATCACTGCTAATTCCACTGTCCATGTCATTTTGTGGTCATTTTCCCAGGCAGTCATTAAACTACTTAAAAGCTGGAAGGATTGTGCCTTTCTTCAACACAGAATCAAACACACCAAATGTTTTATAAATGCTTAATTGGTTCATTATTCAAGATGTTTTCAAGATCTATTTACTACAAGACTTCCTTAAATAGCAAGTGCTGCTAAAAATCAAAACCAAAGCCAGTCGATTCTGACTCACAATGGCCATTTCAATTAAGAATCTATTTATAAGGGGTGGGGCTAACATGGCAGATGAGACACTTGTCTCCTCAATTCCCTCTAAAAGCTAAGGCCTGAATTAATAATTGAACAGAGCACTCTGGACAACCAGGAAGCCCTAGGATATAGTATAGGGTTGTCAGATTGGACTACACACCACTAAAAGGGAAATTACTTCTCTCTGATGAGGCAGCACGCAATGAGCCCTGCTCCTGCTGACTCACTGCTTAGGTAGAATGCAGGTACTGACACCTTCTTTGTTATCTGATAGGTGTGGGGTGGGCATAAGCCAAAAAATACACTGAATTGCAGTGCTAGAGTAAACAGTGTATAGCACAGCAGAGAGACAGTACATGGTATAGCCACATTTTGAGAGTCCTGTTGCTTACTGAGGGCACCACTGCCCCTTCACCCTATCTTTTCTGAGCTGCATCATAGATTCTGTGGCTTTGCAGTGGAAATGGCAACTCAGCCATGAAGCCATTTTCATTGATTGGGAGGTAGAGTCACCCAACTGGAGGCCTCAGCAGGGGCGAATTTGCAAGGTGAGAAGCAGTACCAGTCCAGAAAGCTCTTTTCCAGCAGAAAGGCTGTGTAGGACAGTCTCACCTTAGGGGAGTGGCCCGGCTGAGGATGGCAGCAAGACCATAACCCCTCCCTAATCAAACTACATCATACCATCTGGGGATGGATGGCCAAGGAGGTGCTTTTGTTGTCAGCTGGAAGGTGGTGCTGGCCACAACTGACAGCCTAACAGATTTTGGCAGCTTTCAGTCAGCTCCCAGCTTCTTAAAACAAAACTTCCTGGAGAAACAATTGCTGAGTGCCCTGGCAGCATCAACTCTAGTCTTTACCAACCCCCATCATAGGGTCAGTTGATTCCACCCCCCCCCCAGAGAATTCATAAGGAGCCATCTTTGTCAGCCAGAAGGCAGAGCCTGCCACCCCAGGGAGTCCACTGGAGCCAGTCACTGGGGTAGACAGAGACGGGTGGTGATGAACTCTCTTCTCAGAACTATGCCTCAGTTCCTGTTGAGATGACACTAGAAAAATTAAACAGCCTCTAGATGGCCCAAAGGCAACAAACCATTGCTAATCATTTAAAGAAACAGTCCACAGTGGCTCCAGAGAACTTCCAAAACAAAGAATCAAAAAAACTTCCCAGATGAAGAAGCCTTTCTGAAACTATTGGAGGTTGAGTACAGAAGAATTATATATAGAGCCCTCCCAGAGATTAAACAAAATGTAGCAGAGCAAAATGAAAATTTAAGCAAGCTATTTAGACTGATTAAACAACAGCAATCTGAAATCCAGCAGATCAATGACAAAATTATAGAATTAGACAATTGAATCCAAAGCCAAACAAGCAGAACTGAGGAGATGGAAGTCATACTTAGTGACCTTGACGATAGAACAACTGACACCAACATTTATGAGGAGAAATCAGAGAAAAGAAATTAGAGAAATGAAGAAGCATTAACAAACATGTGGGACTCTATTAAGAGGAATAATCTACAATTAACTGAAGTTCCTGAACAGGAAGTGATAGCTAAAAACACAGAGAGTACTGTTGTTGAGCTGCTGACAGAAAACTTCCCTGAAATTACAAAAGACCATAACACAGATATCTAAGTTGTATATTGAATGCCACAAAAACCGGACTCCAAAAGAAAGACACCAAGACATATTATAATCAAGCTTAATAAAATAAAACATAAACAGGTTCTCTTAAAGACAGCGAGGCTCAAAGCAAAGTTAACATTCAGAGGGAAGATCTGTAGGCTTTCATCTGACTACTCAGCAGAAATGATGTTGGCAAGGAGGCAGTAGGATGACACATTCAAAGCCTTGAAGGAGAAAAACTTCCAACCAAGAATTATATATCCTGCAACACTGTCTCTCAAATATGAAGATGCAATTATGACGTTCACAGATCAAAAGAAGCTTAAAGACTTTGTAAAAACTAATCCAAAACTACAAGAAATACTGAAAGAAGCTATTTGCTTAGAAAAACAAAACCATTAACTCTATATTTAAGTAAGCAATACGGGACACAGCGTCCAGAATTTTACTCAATTAGGGAAGTCATAAAACTCAAAGCTACAATAGTAAGAGAAGGGAACCAGTGATCATATGAAAAGTATGACACCATCACACTAAAAAGAAGGATGTACTACAGTAGTTATAGTCCTTTCAGATGGAGAGGAAGTTAAAAAGACATGCACAAAACTGGGTTTAAACTTAGAATATTAAGGGGAGCATAAGGGTAGCCACAAAACACAATAACGGTGCAACATATCGAAACAAACATGATATGGGGTCTCAACAAACACAAAACCTACACTGAAAAAGATGAAAAGTCAACCCATAAGGAAGACTGACCCAGAACAGAATATTAAGAGCAATATAGAAAGCCTAAACACAAAAATAAATACACCAAAATGACAGCACTAAACACATACCTATCAATAATTGCACTGAATGTGAACAGACTGAATGCTCCAATAAAGATACAATGAGTGACACCTTGGATCAAAAGACACAACTTATCTGTATGTTGCTTACAATAACCACACCTTAAACTCAAAGATATGAACTGAAAATTAAAGGTTGGAATGCTATATACCAAGCTAACAACATACAAAAAAGAACAGGTGTGGCAATACTCATCTCGTATAAAACAGATTTTAATGTAAAATCCACCATCATGGACAAGGATGGTCACTATTTATTGCTGAAAGGTTCAATAACAAGTGGGACTTAACAATATTAAATATTTATGTACCCAATATTAGAGCATCTAAATACATTGGACAGTCACTGACTGCTTTGAAACTGAGATAGATCACTCCACAATAATAGTGGGAGACTTCAACACTCCACTTTCAGTAATGAATGGATCATCCAGAAAAAAGCTCAGTAAAGACACAGATCTTATTGCTACAATTAGCCAACTAGACCCCATTGACATATACATAACTTTTTATCCATCAACAGATAAGCACACCTTCTTCTCCAATGCACATGGAATGTTTTCCAGAATAGGCCATGTGTTAGGATATAAAGTAAGTCTCAACAACATTCAACCCACTGAGTTATTGCAAAGCATCTTCTCCGATCATAAAACCATAAAAGTTGAAACCAATAGCAGAAGAAACATAGGTAGAAATTTGAACTCATGGAAACTAACAACATCATGCTCAAAAAGCCATGGGTTACAGAAGAAATCAAGGACAAAATAAAGAAATTCATGGAATCAAAAGAGAATGAAAACACATCCTACCAGAACCTAGGTGATACAGCAAAAGCATTGCTCAGAGGTCAGTTTATCTCAACAAATGCACACTTCCAGAAGGAAGAAACGACCCAAACCAAAGAATTAGCCCTACAGCTTGAACAAGCAGAAAGAGAGCAACAGAGGAACCCCTCAGTCACCAGAAGAAAACAGATCATAAAGATTTGAGCAGAACTAAATGAAGTAGAGAATAGAAAAACAATTGAAAAAATTGACAAAACCAAAAGCTAGTTTTTTGAAAAGATCAGCAAAGTTGCTAAACCATTGGCTAAACTTACAAACGAAAAACAGGAGATGAAACAAATAACCCAAATAAGGAATGAGATGGGAGATGTCACAACAGACCCAGCTGAAATCAAAAGTATCATAGCAAAATACCACAAAAGACTGTACTCTAGCAGGTTTGAAAACCTAGAGGGTATAGACAAATTTCTAGATTCATATCATCTACCAAAATTATCACAAGGAGAAGCCGAATAACTGAATAAACCATCACAAAGAAAGAGACTGAAGAAGTCATCAAAAAACTACTAACTAAAAAAAGTCCTAGCCCAGATGCCTTCCCTGGAGAATTCTACCAAACGTTCAGAGAAGAATTAACTCCAATACCACTGAGACTATTTCACAGCATAGAAAGGGATGGAACACTCCCAAATTCATTCTATGCAGCCCACATAACCCTGATACCAAAGTCCGGGAAAGATTCCACTAAAAAAGAAAATTACAGACCAGTATCAGTCATGAACATAGATGCAACAATCTTCAACAAAATTCTTGCCAACAGAATTCAACAACACATCAAAAAAATAATTCATCATGACCAAGTTGGATGCAAGTTTGGCTCAACATCAGGAAAACAATTAATGTGATCAACCACAAAAACAACACAAAAGATAAGAATCACCTGATTTTGTGAATTGATGCAGAAAAGACATTTGACCAAGTCCAACACCCATTTATACTAAAAACTCTCAGCAAAATAGGCATAGAAGTGCAATTCCTCAATGCAATAAGGAACATCAATGCAAAGCCAACCACCTACATCATTCTGAATGGAGAGAGACTGAAAGAATTCCCCTTGAGAATGGGAACTAGACAAGGATGCCCACTGTCACCACTTACATTCAACATTATACTAGAAGTTCTAGCCAGAGCAATTAGACAAGACAAAGAAATAAAGGGCATTCACATCAGTAAAGAAGAAATAAAAATCTCCCTATTTGTAGAAGATATGATTGTATACACAGAGCATCCTAAAGAATTCATAAGTAAACTGCTTGAACTAAGAGAAGAGTTCAGCAAAGTATGAGAACATAAGATAAACATAAGTGAATCAGTAGGATTCCTTTACACCAACAGAGATTATCAAAGAAGAAATGATCAAATCAATATCCTTTACTATAGCATGCATAAAGATAAAATACCCAGGAATAAATCTAACTAGAAAAACAAGAGACCTGTACAAAGAGAACTACAAGACCTTACTGCAAGAAACCAAGACAGACTTACATAAATGGAGAAAACTACCCTGCTCATGGGTAGGAAGACTTACCATTTTGAAAATATCTATTTCACTCAAAAAAAAAAAAAAACCCTACATATACAATACAATCCCAATACAAATTCCAGTGATATTTTTTAATGAGATGGAGAAATAAATCACTAAGTTTGTTTGAAAATGGAAAAAAACCCAGATGAGGAAAAATACTACTGAAGAAGAGGAACACAATGGGAGGCCTCACACTACCTGACCTTAGAATCTATTACACTGCCACAGTAGTCAAAACAGCCTGGTACTGGTACAAAAAGAAACATACAGACCAATGGAACAGAGTTGAGACCCCACAAATGCCACCATCCTCCTACATACAGTTGTATTTGACAAAGGCCCTAAGATTCTAAACTGGGGAAAAAACAGTCTCTTTAACAAATGGTGCTGGCAAAATTGGATATCCATCTGCAAAAAATTGAAACAAGACCCATATCTTACACCTTACACAAAAACTAACTCAAATTGGATGAAAGACCTAAATATCAAACCTAAAGCAACCAAGCTCATGCAAGAAAAAATGGGGTCAGCAATGGAAGTTTTAAGACACAACTTAGACTTCAAAATCTGACAGACAAAGCACAAGAAACCAAAGAGAAAATAGATAAATGGAAACTACTAAGAATCAAACACTTTTGCTCATCCAAAGACTTTATCAAAAGAATTAAAAGACCACCTACCGGGAAAAAATATTTGGCAACTACATGTCAGACCAACGTCTGATCTCCATAACCTACAAGGTACTACCAAATGTCAACAAGAAAGAGGTAAATAACCCAATTAAGCGATGGGCAAAGGAGATGGACAGACACGTCACTGAAGATGACATCCAAGCAGCTGAAAGACACCTGAGGAAATGCTCACAACCATTAGCTATCAAAGATATCCAAATCAAAACTACAATGAGATGCCATCTCATCCCAGTGAGGCTGGCCATGATGCAAAAACACAAAACAACAAATGCTGGATAGTGTGCTGTCACCGGACAGGGAGAGTAGTGGAAGCTGCATATAGGTGGGCATGTAAATTTATATGGGAATGTACATTTTCACTCAGTCATGTTAAATAAAAAAAAAAAAAAAAATGCTGGAGAGGCTGTGGAGAGATTGGAACTTTCTTACGCTGCTGGTAGGATTGCAAAACGGTACAACCTCTGTGGAAAGCAATCTGTTGCTTCCTTAAAAAGTGGGAAATAGATCTACCATTTGATCCAGTAATCTCACTGCTCAGAATATATCCTACAGAATCAAGGGCATTCACATGAACAGATAGATACACACGAATGTTTATTGCAGCAGAGTCCACAACAGCAAAAAGATGGAATCAACCCAGATGCTCAATAACAGATGAAAGGATAAACAAACTATGGTACATATACTCTGTGGAACACTATGCAACAATAAAGAACAATGATGATTTTAGGCAGCATCTCAAAATCTGGTTTCATTTGGAAGACTAATATTACGCTGAGTGAAATAAGTCAGGGGCAAAAGGACAAATCTGTCTGAAACCCCTACTATAAGCACTTGAAAATAGACTCATGCACTGAAGAAAAGACTCTTTGATGGCTGCAAGGGAGAGCAGGGAGGGAGGGAGAGGACTGGTCCTAGATTAGATGGTTTATAGAAATTTGGTTGGTGAAAGCAGTGACAGCACACAGTAGGAAGAAGATTAATTTAACTAGACTTCAACATAAACTGAAAACTCTTCTAATCTTAACCTGATATGGCAAGGATAGAGTAGCAGGGGCAGGGGGTCTGGGGACCATGCTCTTAGGAGACATTAGAAACAAATTATTTAGATTGTTTTACTTTAAACAAGCATTCACATTTTGTATATTTTTCTTCCTCAACATACACATTTACTTGCTTCTTGATATCTTGTTTGAATCACCAGGATGGGAGAGCACAGAAGAAATTTCCTCATACATGTAGATGACATGGTTTTACTGTAACACACTAGGACTGACCTAAACAGGCCTGGAGTCTTAAATGCTAGCGAGCTGCCATCTGAGGTACACCAAATGGTCCCAAATCATCCAGAACAGCTGGTTGCCAAGAAACAGGAGGGGGGAAAAAGCCCAGGAGACAAAGGACCAATGTGAATGGGTGACTGTATCAACATGTGACCAGAAGAACAAGATGCTGCCCAGCCACCACCAAAGACAGCTGTGATGGTGCACACAATATTGAGTCCCAGTTGCAACATGGGAAAAAGAGGGATGTACTTCAAGAACTCCACTGAAAGACCACAACTGGTGGTCTGGCAGCCTGGGGGTTGCCCTGAGAGCATGGCCTCTATACCTGCTCCTGACCAGAAAACATTATTGAGGTCAACTCTTCGGACAAGAATGGACTGGACGCGGGGACACGTTGTGACCATAAGCTGTGTGTACTTTACGGTTCTGTGCATCTATAGGATGCTGTCCTACTGGCCTCTTACTAGAAGGGAGAGGAGAGGGTAAAGAAGAGGGGCCAGGCAATTATGAGAAGATATAACACATAGAGAACAAAGAGGAGGAGTGTGCTGTCACCTGGAGACGAGAGCAGGAGCTGCAAATAGGCGGGCACACAAATTTAATTTGGATTGTATTATTTCACTCAATCACAATAAAATATTTTTTTAAAAGAATCTATCATGTAAATTTATACAGGAATGTACATTTTCACTCAGTTATATTAAATAAAAAAAGAATCTATTTATAACAGACCAAGTTTTACTCAAATCAGGACTTAAACAATAAGGCAGAAATATTCTGTTTAGTCAGAGTTTTCTATATAAAAAGACCTATTGGCATAACCCTGATGAATATTATTCACAGTTCACAGACACATTTCATTTTAGTTTAGGGACCTACATGCTACTAATTTTAATGTGGTCTTTGGAGACAGCTATTCCTTTTATAATTACATTATAGCAATGACACTGTAACTATGTTAGAGTTTTATTTCTTTTACCAAAAGCAAAAGCAAATGAAACATATCTACAAACTTTTTAGAAGTCAATCTCCCACCAAAAAGGTGACTTTTCTATGCTTCTGCTATAGTGCCTCATCATTAGAAAAAAAATATTTAGATTGTTTTATTTGAAACAAGCTTTCGGTCACCATCCGACTTAACGGCACTCAGCTTGGCTTGGCTTGGCTTCACATTTTGTATACTTTTCTTCCTCAACAAACACATTTATTTATTTATTGATACCTTGTTTGGATGAGCAGGATGGGAGAGCACTGAAAACAAAATATACTCATACAGGTAGATGACATGGTTTTATTGTAACACACTAGGACTGACCTAAACAGAAAATTGGTCCTGTAATCTAATTACAAGAAAAAAGACCAAGTATCAACTCCTCAAAAATTAAATAGCAATCATCTGTGGTAGCTGTCCACCAACCTTATAGTTGACAGTTCTCCACAGCACATTAACTTCTTCCATTACCTACGTGTTTATCTTGCAATCAGTTTATTTTGAAGTCTGGCAGTTGCGTCTACTAAATTTTTCCAAGTGCTACATATCCCATTGCTGAATATCACTACAGTCACCTTTGAAGCACTCCCTGTGGGAAGTATGCACTGATGCCAGTGCCTAGTCCACCCTTCAAAGCAATTTTGGAACTCTTTGTGGAATGGCCACACGCATGGGGGCAAAGTGGCAAGTTTGTGAACTTAATCATACAGTTGTCTGTGAGAGAGTTTTTAGAAAGTAAACAAATTACTGTATTGGGACACCCTCCCTACCTGCCTGATCTGGCCCCCAGCGACTTTTTCTTTATCCCGAAAAAGAAAAAAGAAAACACCACTCTTGAGTCAGGTCCAACTCATGGAGAGCCTATAGACAGAACAGAAATGCCCTATAGAGTTTACAAGGAGCGCATGGTGGATTTGAACTGCTGAACTGTTGGTTAGCAGATGTAGTTCTTAACCCACTACACCACCAGGGTTTCCTCTTTACCTGAAGATAAAGGAAATATTGAAAGGAAGACATTTGAATGACATTCACGTTGACAGCTCTGGTGGTCATTCCATAAAAAGAGCTCCAAAATTTCTTTGAAGCATGGACTAGGCACTGTCATCAGTGCATAGCTTCCCAAGAAGTACTTCAAAGGTAACTGTAATGATATTCAGTAATGAGGTACATAGCACTTTTTCTAGGATGAGTTTGCAAACTTTTTATCAGCAGTCCTCCTATACTTAGCACTGAGGGTTTTTGTGTTTTTGTTGGGGGTGGGGGTGGGGACAAAAGCAGGGGTGGGGTCACACTTATAATTGGTTATGTTTGCTTTATGGTTTTTCAGGGTAATATCATTAAAGGCATTCTTTATGGCTTAGCTGAGAATTTGAGACTTTCGTTACTTTCACCTAAGCTCTGAAATGAAGTCAGAAATAAATCTTAAGGAAAAATCTTGGACCTGCCATGATAAACTCCCTTAGACCATCTCTGTATGGAGACGTGTCCCTGTCTGGATTCTCAGCTTTCTTCAGCTGGGCTGACTACAAAAGCCTGTGATATTTGACATATATATAAAGAGAGAGAATACATAGATTCTAAACGATTTTTTGTTGTTGCTGTTAGTTTCCCAATTTCCTTCAATAAACATATTGCAGTCTGGAAAAAAAGAAAAAAAAAAGCCACTATAGTGGCAAATATAACCTGAACTGATGTGAAGTTAGTGTTTTTCTTACTTGATGTTAATATTCATACAATTTTCTTTAAGCTGTTGGGGTATTTAGTAACATACAGAACACACACAAGTCTACCTTAAAAGTCTCAAGAGTTCTAAATTCTTACATGGTTCTTTGGAAGAGAGATCACACAGAAAAGTTGGTTGGACCCCTATTGATACATCTTTCATTTTTATAACTGCACTTTCTTTCTCAGGATTCCAAGGCACTCGAAAACCTAGGGCAGCGGGGAGGAAGGAGGAGAGAAGTGCAATCTACAGACAATACTCAGAACCACTCTCCCATCCATTCCGATCCCAGAACTCTGTGCTGAGACTGGTCTCTCTTCTGTGCCACTCATGGTGACTTTCTTCAGAATCCCACTTCTCTGCGCAGTTCAGTTTACTTTAGGTGGTCCTTGTCCTTCACGTGTGTGTCTTAGTCATCTCGTGCTGCTTTAACAGAAATACCACAAGTGGATGGCTTTAAAAAGAAAAACTTTAATTTGTGACAGTTTAGTGGACTAAAAGTACAAATTCAGGGTGTCAACTCCAGGAAAAGCCTTTCTCTACAGGCTGTGGAAGAAGGTCCTGGTCTTCAGTCTCTTCCTCCACTGGACGCTTCTGAGCTGCAGGGACCCCGGTCCTTTTCAAAAGATACACCCAGCTCCCATCACTGCTTCTTGATGATATGAGGTCCCCAAATCTCTCTGCTAGCTGCTTTCCTTTATATCTCAAGAGATTGCCCCAAGGCACAAAACATTCTTACACATTGAATGCTGTCCCACCAACACAACTGACACCCATCCTCCCTCATTAACATTTGATGCAGAATTTATAACATGGAGGAATATCAAACAACACCAGGAATCATAGTCCAGTCAAACAGCCACACACATTTTTGGGGGAACACAATTCAATCCATGACAATATCTGTATACATTTGAACCACCATCATGGATAAAATTCAAAGCTTTTTCTCATGGGATTCAGCCCCCATGAAAATTGGAGAGTAAGTGTTCTCAAGTAATTTATAAGCCTTAAAAAGTCTCATGAAAGAGATTCAGGTAAGCAGCATCCAACTCCACAAGTTCCAACTCAGCCAAAACACAACTCCATTTTGGAATGATCTTTTCTTTGGTTGCTACAGAGCACAGTACTTTTTGTGGTCTCTCTCTAGCAAACCAACAGTACCTTATACCATACTTTTTGCATATAAAACTGCTATTCCTGGTTTCCTTTTGTCCTATTGCTCCGTATACTTAAAAACCCACTGCTATCCAGTCAATTGACTCAAAGACCCTATAGCGCAGAGTAGAACTGCCTCCTTACAATTTCCAGGGCTGTAAATTTTTAGAGGAGTACACTGCCACATCATTCTCCTGCAGAGCAGCTGGTGGACTGAAGTGCTGACATTTCAGTTAGCAGTTGAGCTCTTAATCACTGTGCAACCAGGGCTCTTTATTTTTCTCTGTATTTTTGTTGTTATTGTTGTCTTTTTTTAAAATAGTACTTTAGATGAAGATTTACAAGACAAAGTAGTTTCTCATTAATTAGCATATTGTTTTAGGACACTGGTTAACAACCTCACAACGGGTTAACAGTTTTCCTTCTTGACCATGGGTTCAGTATTACCAACTTTCCTGTCCCCTCCACCATTCTAGTCCTTCCCCTGGGGCTGTTGAGACTTTTTAGTCTTGTTTTGTATTATGGGCCTGTCTAATCTTTGAAGGATGAACCTTAGGAACGACTTCATTACTGACCATAAAAGGTGTCTGAGGGCCATACTCTTGGGGTTTCCCCAGTCTCTGTCAGGCCAGTAAGCCTGGTAGTTTTTTACGAGCTAGAATTTTGTTCTACATTTTTATCCTCCTCTGTCCAGGACCCTCCACAGTAAACCCTTTCAGACGAGTCAGTGATGGTAGCAGGTACCATTTAGTTGTACTGGACTCAGTGTGGTGGAGGCGTTGGCAGATGTGGTATTAGTCCTTTGGACTAATCTTTCCCTTGTATCTTTAGTTTTCTTCATTCACCCTTGCTCCTGAATAGGTGTGATCAGTGGCATACATTAGATGGCCACTCATAGGCTTTTAAGACCCCAGATGCTACTTACCAAAGTAGAATGCATAACATTTTCTTTATAAACTATGTCAGTTGAGCTAGATGTTCCCCAAGACTACAGTCCCCACAGCCCTCAGCCCAGAAATTCAGGGCCTCGGGGAGTTTGGGTGTGATGGAGCCCCATGACCTTGCTGTGTGCAAGTTGTGCTGGCTTCCCCAGTATTGTGTACTGTCTTACTCTTGATCAAAGTTACCACGTATCCATTGCCTATTTGGCATTTTACTATTCCTACCTCTCCCCTCCCTGTTAAGCATCAAAGATTGTTTCTTTTTGTGTACAAACCTTTTCAAGAGTTTTACAATAGTGGTTCATACAGTATTTGTCCTTTTGTGATTGACTTATTTCACTCAGCATAATGTCCTCTAGATTCATCCAAGTTATGAGATGCTTCCCAGATTCATTGTGTGTATGTATCACCAGTGGTTTATCCAGTCATCAGTTGATGGACATCTAGGTTGTTTCCATCTTTTTGCTGTTGTGAACAATGTTGTAATGAGCATGGCTGTGCATATGTCTATGCTGTGATGGCTCTTACTTCTTTAGGATATATTCCTATTTCTAGCTTTTTAAGGAAGTGCCATAACATTTTTCAAAATAGTTGTACCATTTACCTTCCTGCTAGCAATGCTAAGAGCTCCATTCTCCCTGCAGCCTCTCCAATATATGTTGTTTTCTGTTTTTTTTGACTTGTGCCAGTAATTCTGGGGTGAGATAGTATCTTGCTGTGATTTTGATTTTCATTTCTCTAATGGTTAGTGATCAGGAGCACTTCCTTATGTGTCAGTATCTGTTTGAGTGTCTTCTTTGGATAAGTATCTGTTCATGTCCTTTGCCCATTTTTTAAATGGGATATTTTCCTTTTGTTGTAGAAGTCTTGGATTTTCCAGTAGATTTTAGAGACCGGGATTTGTAACAGCCAAATATTTTTTCTTACACTGCAGGTTCTCTTTCTACTCTTTCAGTGAAGTCTTCTGATGAGCATAAGTATTTGATTTTTAGAAGGTCATAATTATCTAGGTTATCTTATTGGACTTGCTTGTTAGTTAAATGCCGTGTATTAGGGTCTCCAGCATTGATTCTATTTCTTCTGTGAACTATACAGTTTTGTGTTTTATATTTAGGTTTTTGATCCATTTTGAATTAGTTTTTGTGTGTGGTGTGAGGTATGGGTCCTGTTTTACTTTTTGTAGATGGATATCCAATTTTGCCTACACCATTTATTAAAAAGATTATCTTTTTTTCATTTGATAGACTTTTGGGCCCTGTTGAAGACCAAGTGACCATGGATAGATTTACATCTAGGCTCTCAATTCTGTTCCATTGGTCAACATATCTGCCACTGAATCAATAGTACGAAGCAGTTTTGACTACTGAGCTGTATAAAGTAGGTTCTGAAGTCAGGTAGTGCAAGTCCTACTTCATCCTTCTTCTTCAATAATGTTTTACTTATCTGGAGCCTCTTCTCTTTCCATATAAAGTTAATGATTGTTTTTTTTTGTTTGTTAGTTTTCCCATTTCTTTAAAGAATATTGTTGCTATTTGGATTGGGATTGCATTGCATTTGTAGATGATTTTGGGTATTCAAGATACAATATTCAGTATATGCCTATCCATAGGCATCATATGTTTTTCCATTTATGTAGATCTCTTTTATTTTCTTGCAGTAGTGTTTTACACTTTTCTTAGTACAGACATTTTATATCCTGGTTAGATTTATTCTTAAGTATTACATTTTTGTAGAGGCTACTATAAATTTTATTGTTTTCCTGATTTCCTTTTCATCATTCTCTTTATTGGTATATAGGAATCCAACTGATTCTTTTTGTATATTTATCTTGTATCTAGCAACTTGCTGATTCTATTAATTCCAGTAGTTTTCTCATGAAATCTTTTGAGTTTTCAATATACAATGTCAGATCATCTACAAATAGGGACAGTTTTACTTCTTCACTGCTAATTTGGATACTCTTTATTTCTTTTGCTTACCTAATTAATCTAGCTAGGACTTTCAGCACAATGTTCAATACAAACTCATTGCCACTGAATCAATTCCAACTCATAGCAACCCTATAGGACAGAGAACTGTCTCATAGAGTTTTCAAGGAGCACCTGGTGGATCGAACTGCCCACCTTTTGGTCAGCAACTCTAGCATTTAACCATTATACCACCAGGGTTTCTACAATGTTAAATAGGAATGGTGAAAAAGGACATTCCTTGTCTTGTTCCTGTTCTCAGTGAGAATGTCTTCAGCTTCTCTCTGTTGAGAATGATGTTGGCTGTTGGTTTTATATAGATGCTGTTTGTTATGTTAAGGAATTTGCCTTTTATACCTATTTTATTGAGAGTTTTTATTGAGAACTGTCTTAGTCATCTAGTACTGCTCCAACAGAAAATACCATAAGTGGAAGGCTTCACAGGAGAAACTTTTATTGTCACAGTCCAGTAAGCCATAAATCCATTCATAAGTTGCAAGTCCATTCAACAAGAGAAGTCATCACAGTCTGGTGGGCTGAGTCCAAATTCAAGGAGAGCATCTCGGCACAGGAACCTCAGGTCCAAAGGACGTGCCTGCTCTTGGTCACGCTGTTCTCTTGGTGGGGTGAGATTCCCAATTTCCTCTGCTCACTTCTCTCCCTTACATCTGACAAGCTTCTAGCTTGAGTCCTGCCTCACTAACATAGCTGCTGCCCATTCTCCATCAACAACATCACAGAGACAGAATTCACAGTACCTGGGAACTATGGCACCATATTGAGACTCATAACTCAAATCAACACACACATTTTGGGGGGGAAACAATCAATCCATGATAGAAATGGATGTTGGACTTCATCAAATGCCTTTCCTGCATCTACTGACATGATCATGTGATTCTTTTATTTATGTTGATTGACTTTCTAATATTGAATCATTCTCGCATGCTTGGTATGAACCCTACTTTGTGATGGTGTATTTTTTATATGTATATGATACTGAATTCTATTGACTACAATGTTATTTAGAATTTTTGCATCTCTATTCATTACAGATACTGGTCTGTAATTCCTTTTTCCTTTTTTTCTTTATGATATCATTGCCTGGTTTGGGTATAAGGTTATGCTGGGTTCACAGAGTGAACATGGACGTATCCCTTTTTGATGTTCTGAAATAGTTTGAGTGGTACCAGTGTAAGTAAACTCTTCTCTGAATGTTTGGCATAATTCTCCAGTGAAGCTATCTAGGTTAGTGCTTTCTTTTGCAGGGTGGGTGAGATGAGAGGTGGAGATAATTTTTTAAATTACCTTTTCCACTTCTTCTCTTGTTATGGGTCTGTTCAGATTTTTGACATCAACTTGTGATGGTTTGGTGGGTAGTGTGTTTCAAGAAATTTGTCCATTTCCTCTAGACTTTCAAATTTATTATAGTTTTTCATGACACTGTTATGTTCCTTTGTATTTCATTTGGGTCGGCTACAATGTCCCCCATTTCATTTCTTATTTGGGCTATTTGTGTTCCCTCCTGTTTTTCTTTTATCATTTTGGCCAGTGGTTTGTCAATTTTGTTCATCCTTTCAAAGAATCAACTTTGGTTTTGTTGATTCTATTTTTTTTTTTTTTTTTTTTTTTTAGGTCTCTATTTCCTTTTTCTATTCATTATTTTCTTTCTTCTTCTGGTGGCTCTAGTCTTGTTTGCTCTTCTCTATTTGTACAAGTTGTATACCTAATGTTTTGATTTTGCCCCGGTCTTTTTGATGCATATATTGCTATACATTGACCTCTGAGCACTGCCTTTGCTGCATCCCAAAAATTTTGACATGCATTTTCACTCTCTTTTGATTGCTCGAATTTTTCTCCCATTGTTGATTTCTTCTATCAGCCAGTGGTTTCTAAGGAAAGTGTTATTTAGTTTTCCTGTAGTTAATTTTTTCCCATGCTCTTTCTATTATTAATTACTACTTTGATGGCATGGTGATCAGAGAAGATGCTTCATATTATCTTAATGTTTTGGGTTTTGTTGAGGGTTGCTTTGTGGCCTAAGATGTGCTCTATTCTGGAGAAAGGTCCCTGTGCAACAGAAAAGAATTTGTACTTTGCAATCATTGGGTGGAGTGTTGTATGTATGTCTGTGAGGTCAAGTTGGCTAATTGTGCCCTTTAGTTCTACTGTATTATTGTTGAGTTTCTTTCTCAATGTTCTGCCCTTTACCAAGAGTGATGTGTTGAAGTCTCTTACTATTACAGTGGAACTATCAATTTCTCTTTTCATTGCTGCTAAAGTTAGTTGTATCTGTCATCATCATGTGTGTAGATATTATGGTTGTCTTCATGACTGATCATCTCTTTAATCATAATATAGTCATATAAATATATGGTTTATTTTTTACATATTCCCTTTTTTGTCTTTGATAGTGGATTTTAAGATCTATTTTATCTGAGATTTGTATTGCCAGTTCTGCTTTTATTGATGGCAATTTGCTTGATATATTTTTTTTGCATCTTTTGATTTTTAATAAATTTATGTCTTTGTTTCTAAGGTGTGTATCTTATAAACAGAATATTGATGAATCCTGCTTTTTTAATCCACTCAGTTATTCTCTCCTTATGGGTGTGTTTAGGTCATTTACATTAAGTGTAATTATTGATAGGTGTTAGTTTTTCATCTTTATTTTTCTAAGTAGTTTATTAACTTTCTGGTTACCTTGAAATTTGCCCTTATCTTCCTAGATTTCAGCTATTATTACTTGGTATCACCTTGTCTTTATCTCCATTAGAATGCTCTATACCTATACCATGTATTCTCTCTGTTATTATTCTGAGGTAGTCATTTGCAGATTAACCTCTTTGGTTCCCTACTGTAAGTCTTTGGGTTTTGGATAGTCCTTGAGAGTTCATTTCCTACGTTGGTATCTGGCTGATGTGATCTTGTGTCCTAGACTCAGGCAGTCATTTGTTTGTTCTCAAACTGAAAGACTCCCTTTAATAATTCTTTCAAGTTTGATTTGGTTTTTACATATACTCTTAATTTCTGTTTATCTAGAAATGTCCTAATTTCACCATTATCTTTGAATAAGACTTTTGCAGAATATATTATTCTTGGTTGGTAACTTTTTAAAATATTTTATATATGTCATCCTATTGCCTTCTTGCCTGCATGGTTTTTTCCAAGTAATCAGAGCTTAGTTTTGTTTCTCCTCTGTATGTGACATTTTGTTTTTCCCAAGCTGTTCTCAGAATTCTTTCTTTCTCTTTGGTTTCAGCAAGTGTGATTATGATACGTTATGGTTATTTTCTTTGGGGGTCTCTCCTATGTGGTGTTCACTGAATTTCAAGGATGATCAGCTTTTCCTCTTTTATGATATTTAGAGAAGTTATCTGTCAGCAATTCTTCAATTATCTTCTTTGTGTTTTCTGTTTTCTCCACCTGTTCTGGAGCTCTGATCACTCAGAATTTTTTTATTTTGATTGCAATCCACATAATTCTCAGGTTTTCTTCATTTTTGTCCTTTTTAAAATTTTTCCTCAAAGTTGTATTCAAGTGTTTGTCTTAAATTTTACTAATATTGTTTTCCATAGTCTCAAACCTCAACCCTTCCAAGACATTTTACATATTTGAAATTTTGTTTATCTTTTGAATTCCTAGTTGTTTTGCTCTTAGTTGTGAATTTATTTTGGTATTTTGTTCGTATATTACTTTCCCGAATTCTCCCATTTTTTTCCCTCTATTTTCCATGACTTTGTCTACTTTTTCTTCTTTCTGTCTGGTTTTTGCTTCAACTCTTGGATAGCTCTGAAAGTCAGAGATTTGAATTCCCTATCAGGTAGTTCTAGGGCCCCTTCCTCTACTGGAAAGTCATCTGATGTCTTATTTTGGATGCCTACTAGAACCATACTGTCCTTAAATACGTTTTGATATTGTCTGCTGGCTTCAGAATAGTCAGTAGTTATTTTCTTCATTCATTGATTGTTGATTTGTTTGTTTTGTCCTTTTTTTTTTTTTTTTTTGCTTTGTTTTGTTTGGTTATGTATGAGCAAGCTGGCTACGGATATTGTTTGCTCTAGTAGGCAGGTTATGCATCCTTTATTGTGGCCATATCTTTCATCTCCTTGTCCAATGGTCAGGGACAGTTGTTCAGCTATGGTGTGGCAAGGCAGGTCCAGATGAAGCAGGAGCTGGGGTGATTTTTTTGAGGCAGTACTGGGGCCAACAGGTGAGCCAACATTCAGTGCAGGGCAAGTTTCTGTAGATCATGTCTACACCACTTTGGAGTTCAATGTTCAGCATGTGGTCAGATAAGCAGGATGGAGGAGAAGGTTGTGGTGTTTTGAGTTAGGTTGTATACAGAAAAGAGAGGAAAGAGAAATTGGAACAACAAAAAAACATGCTGAGGGAGCCTGCCATTGGACTGGAGAGTCAAGAAACTGAAAAATGAAGAAAAAGAAAAAAGAATGCTTTTAAACAGTAATTTTTTTTTAATGTTCCCAGAGATTCCAGTAGTGTGGCTGCACAAATGAGGGATGTAGCACCCAAGCAGCACAGTACAGCTCAGCTGGAAAGTGTGGAGATGGTACACAGGTATTCAAAAGACAAGAAAAGTAGAAAAAGATGAGAATCTGAGAAATGAATTAAAGATAGAAAGGAAAAAACAAAAATAAACAAAAAAGTCCCCAGTGATCCCACCACTGTGGTGGTTAGGACTGGAGAAGCCGTTCTCCAGCTAAGCAATACTTCACAGACTGTCAAGAAATAGTAAAGATGGTACATGGAATCAGATGTTTGAGACAAATGACAGGGGAGGAGGTAAAAGGCAGGAAAGAAACCAAGAGAGGACCAAAACAGCAATCCTGGTAAAAAAGAAATGGCAGTGAAGAAGCCAGTAGGTGTCAACATAGTGAATCTGTGCAGCAAGGAACCAGTGCCTTCCATGCAGCCATTGCACCTGCTGAGAAGCAGCAAATCAATTTCTGGGAAGCCAGGAACCATCCTACCGAGAAACTTTGGGTCGGTCCCACAGGAAGCAGCACAAAGGCCCTCCCAGAAGCTGGGGTTGGCCTATTGGGAAGTTGCAGAAGAGCCAGCCTGCTGGGAGACAGTATGTTGGCCCTTTGGGAAGCTGCTGATAAGCCAGCTGGAAAGAGATAAAGGTTGAGCAGGGGTGGGTATGGCGGGGAGTGGGAATGTGTGTCTCTCTGGTGTCCAGCTTCTCTGTCTCCTGCTGGGAGCTCTGTGAATCTTTTCTGTACTCCCAGTCCATCCATCTCTGTTAGGAGTCCAATATGGTGGATCCTTGTTGTGTTAGCTGATAGAGGACCTCTGTTTTAGCTCTCTTTGCTTTCTGTTCTCTGCCAGTATCTCATTCCACTCAGTGTTTGCTTGGGTTCTTTATCTCTTCATTTGACAGATAGGGTCCCAGGACTGATGTCTGTCTCTGTTTTACTTAGATTTTCAGGTCTTTGCTATAGGTCAGCAGTTCAAATCCACCAGATGCTACTTGGAAACTCTACGGGCCAGTTCTACTCTGTCTTATAGTGTTGTTATCAATCAGAATTGACTCAATGGCAGTGGCTTTGGTTTTGGGGTTTACTGTGGAGAGACAGCAGGATGCTTGTTTCAGTGCCTTGTTGGCTCCACCTCTCTTTGCACTTATTTTTAATCTATCCTTCTGCCAGCCAAGCCAAGTGCTGTCAAGTTGGATCCGACTCATGGCGACCCTGCATATATTTATATTTATATACCAACAAACAAACCACTAATTCTGACTTATAGTGACCCTACAGACAGAGCAGAACTGTTCCACAGAG
Organism: Heterohyrax brucei; assembly: GCA_028571685.1. Lineage (NCBI taxonomy): Eukaryota > Metazoa > Chordata > Mammalia > Hyracoidea > Procaviidae > Heterohyrax > Heterohyrax brucei. The sequence continues at coordinate 44,316,723 of CM053164.1, forward strand.
TTTCCAAGGAGTGCCTGGCAGATGTGAACTATCGACCTTCTGGTTAGCAGTCATACCACTTAATCACTATGCAACCAGAATTTCCATATATTTATACAAGTTTCCTGATTCCCTTTTTCTGGAACACAGCAGGGTTATGTGTGTTTTAATGAGACAACATAGCATGATAAAGAGCCATTTCTTCATTCCCATCTGCTGCAAGCTGTGGCAGTGAGTTTGTGAAAATTACTCCAGACAGTGGAGGCTTGCTTGTTGCTGTGATGCAGGAAGCTGTGTCACTGGTATTTATATACCAGCAGGATCAACTACGGTGGATGAGTTTCAGCTGAGCTTCCAGAGTAAGCCAGACTAGGATGAAGGAACTGGCAGTCTGCTTCTGAAAGGAATTAGCCAGGGTAAACGTTATGAATAGCAGCCAAACACTGTCAGATATGGTGCTGGAAAGTGAGTCCCCCAGGTTAGAAGGCACTGAAAAGATGACTGGGGAAAAGCTGCCTCCTCAAAGTAGAGTTGACCTTAAAGATGTGGATGAAGCAAGGCCTCTGGGATCTTCATTCACTGATGCAGCACTACTCAAAATGAGAAGAAACAGCTGCAAGACATCCATTAATAATTGGAACATGGAATGTACAAAGTATGAATCTAGGAAAATTGGAAATCATCAAAAATGAAATGGAATGCATAAACATTCACATCCTAGGCATTAGTGAGCAGAAAATTTCAGGACCGGTTTTGGCCATTTTGAATCTGACAATCACATAGTCTACTATTCTGAGAACAAAAACTTGAAGAGGAACGGTGCTGTGTTCATCATCAAAAAGAACATTTCAAGATCTGTCGTCAAGTACAATGCTGTTAGTGATAGGATAATATCCATACACTTACAAGGAAGGTCAGTTAATACAACTATTATTCAAACTTATGCACCAACTGCCAAGACCAGAGATGAAGAGGTTGAAGATTTTTACTATCTTCTACAGTCTGAAATTCATTGAACATGCAATTGGGAATGCACTGATAATTACTGGTGACTGGAATGCAAAAGCTGGAAACAAAGAAGAAGAATCGGTAGTTGAAAAATATGGCCTTGGTGACAGAACTAATGTTGGAGATCCTAGTATAGAATTTTGCAAGCCTAATGACTGTTTCATTACAAATACTTCTTTTAACCAACACAGACAACAACTGTACACATGGACCTCACCAGATGGAATACACAGGAACCAAACCGACTGTATCTGTGGAAAAAAAGATGATGGAAAAGCTCCATATCAGCAGTCATAACAAGATCAGATGCTGACTGTGACACAGATCATCAATTGCTCATATGCAAATTCAAATTGAAACTGAAGAAAATTAGAACAAGTCCACAAGAGCCAAAGTATGACCTTGAGTTTATCCCTACTGAGTTTAAAGACCATCTCAAGAACAGATTTGATGTGTTGATCACTAATGACTGAAAACCAGACAAAACATGGAATGACATCAAAGACATCATCCAGGAAGAGAGGAAGAGGTCATTAAAACGACAGGAAAGAAAGAAAAGACCATATTGGATGTCAGAAGAGACTCTTAAACTTGCTCTTGAATGATGAGCAGTTAAAGCAAAAGGAAGGAATTGTGAAGTAAAGACCTACACATAAGATTTCAAGGAGCAGCTACAGAAGACAAAAGAAAGCATTATAATGACATGTGCAAAGAGCCGGAAATGGAAAACCAGAAGGGAAGAACACATTCTGCATTTCTCAAGCTGAAAGAACTGAAGAAAAAATTCAAGCCTTGAGTTGCAATAGTGAAGGATTCTACAGAGAAACTATTAAACAATTCAAAGACCATCAAAAGAAGAAGAAAGGAATACAAAGAGTCATTACACCAGAAAGAACTAGTTGATGTTCAGTCATTTGAAAAGGTAGCATATGATCAGGAACCAATGGTACTGAAGGAAGAAGTCGAAGCTGTATTGAAGTCATTGGTAAAAAACAAGGCTCCAGGAACTGATGTAGTATCAATTGAGGTATTTCAACAAACAGATGCAGCACTGGAAGTGCTCACTCATCTATGCCAGGAAATTGGGAGGACAGCTGCCTGGCCAACTGACTGGAAGAGATCCATATTTATACCCATTCCAAAGGAAGGTGATCTAACAGAATGTGGAAATTACCAAACAATATTGTTGATACACATGCAAGTAAAACTTTGATCAACATCATTCAAAAGTGACTACAACAGTATATTCACAGGGAACTGCCAGAAATTCAAGCTGGATTCAGAAGAGGACGTAGAACCAGGGATATCATTGCTGATGTCAGATGGATCTTGGCTGAAAGCAAATACCAGAAATATGTCTGCTTGTGTTTCATTGACTATGCAAAAGCATTTGACTGTGTGGATCATACTAAATTATAGCTAATGTAGTAGAGAATGGGAATTCCAGAACACCTAATTGTGCTCTTAAGGAATTGGTATATGGATCAAGGGGCAGTCGTGCAAACAGAACAAGGGGACATTGCGTGGTTTAAAGTCAGGAAAGGTGTGCATTCAAGGTTGTATCCTTTCACCACACTTTTTAATCTGTATGCTGAGCAAATAATCTGAGAAGCTGAATTATACAAAGAAGAATGAGGCATCAGGACTGGAGGACAACTCAGTAACAACTTGCATTATGCTGACGACACCACCTTACTTGCTGGAAATGAGTAAGATTTGAGACACTGATGAAGATCAGGGACCACAGCCTTCAGTATGGATTGTACCTCAACATCAGGAAATCAAAAATCCTCACAACTGGACCAGTGAACAACACTGTCATAAATGGAGAAATGACTGAGGTGGTCACAGATTTCATTTTAGTTGGGTCCACAATCAACAGCCATGGAAGCAGCAGTCAAGAAATCAAAAGACGCATTGCATTGGAAAATCTGCTTCAAAGGACCTCTTTAAAGTATTCAAAAGTAAGGATGTCACCTTGAAGACTGAAATGCACCTGACCCAAGCCATGGTATTTTCAATAGCATCATATGCTTGCAAAAGCTGGACAATGAACAAGGAAGACAGAAGAACTGATGCCCTTGAATTGTGGTGGTGGAGAAGAATGTTGAATGTACCATGGACCGCCAAAAGAACAGATCTGTTCTGGAAGAAGTCCAACTAGAGTGCTCCTTAGAAGCAAAGATGGCAAGATTGCTTCTTACATACTTTGGACATGTTATCAGGAAAGATCAGTCCCCAGAGAAGGACATCATGCTTGGTAGAGTGGAGGGTTAGTGAAAAAGGGGAAGACCCTCGATGAGATGGATTGACACAGCAGCTACAACAATGGGCTTCAGCATAAAAATGATTGTGGACATGGCGCAAGACCAGGTAGTGTTTTATTCTATTGTTCATAGTGTCACTATGAGTCAGAACCAACTCGACGGCACGTGACAGTAACAATTTCACACATGACCTCCACTACAGCTTGCTACATGTTCTCCCATGATCAGTCTTAACGTACAAGCTATATCCTAAAATGAAAGAAGAGAAAGCTAAGAGAGGAAGAGGCATTAGAAAAATGCTAGCTCTGTAAGTCATCATGGCCACTGCAAAATACTTGGTTAGACAGTGTTTTTTTTTTCAAAAACTTTTTGTTGCTATTATCTAAACTCGTGACAGCACAAGCACGCTTATGCAACTCAGGTCACATGCAGCTCACACACATACACATTACAATTAAGCTTGCAGGTTCTAGTTCTAGATGACTGGGCTCAAATTCCACTGCTACTGTTTATTTACTTATGTGATTTGGGGCTACGTATTTAATCAATCTGTGCCTCAATTCATGGTGACCCTGTAGGACAGAGTAGAACTGCCTCACAGAGATTCCAAGGTGCACCTGGTGGCTTGGAACTGTCAACTTTTTGGTTAGGAGACATAGCTCTAGTCTGAATCAACTCACTGGCAACAGGTATACTTATTTATTTTGGTGCCTCAATTAATTCTATCTACAAAGTGAAGATAGTAATAGGGTGTAAAGATTAAATAAGTGTATGACATTAAAAACAGTGTCAAGCATGTACAGGGATCTCAAAATGTTAACTAGTATTAGTGATATGTAGGTGGAAAGACGACTGCCTTGAGTTCAGGGGAGCAGCTGTCCGAATTTTAGAAAAACATCTAAGGAATGAGTTAAGATGGTCTGGCCAGTTCCTAGAATAGGCCAAAAACTCTAGGTTAACTAGATCCGTTCTGCAGCTACTGGTCCTCCTGAATTTCTCGAGGCAGTTTTACGTAATGAAAAAATAGCTTGACAACCTATCTTTCCATGCCTCCGTACTTCTTCTTCCTCCCTTTCCTTTGTGTGCCAGACACAAAGATAAATGTTTTTACTGTCTGGGAGCTTAGCGTCAGTGTTGGAGATAAATGCATAAACAATTATAATGTAGGATAATTAAGCAAACTAAAGGAGATATGAACAAAAAAGCATTATGGAAACACACCCACAGAGTGACAGAGGTGTAAGACACGTAAGAGGAGTACTCATTATTCTTACTGCTGACCCTTCCACTTTAGCATTTACTTTGTCCAGGGGCACTTGGGGACCTAACCTTGTGGAACAGTTCTGTACAAAACCCCTTCTTTACAACGTTAACGTTTCCCAGCAGAGTAACACCCCCTTACTTTCGACACGTGCAAACCTGGGTTTCAAACATGGGTAACTGCAGTCTGTGCTTCCCAGTTAACGGAAACAGGAAGAATTGCTGCAAAATTAGGGAATGAAGCCGAGCAAAGAAAAGAGATGAGGGTGGAGCGTCAGTGCACCAGAAACCCGGCACCGACCGGGGGAAGGGCAACCTTGCTTACGCACGCTCTGCGTAACGGGAGCTTCCTCGCTGAAGCAAATCCCCAAGACCCGCCGTGGCGCCTGCGCTGCTGCGGCGACTCGGCGCAGTAGACGTCAAGGGACAGGGCGACGCACCTGTGTTTGGGCGGCGGTGGCGGTCGAGTTGAGTGCAGTGCGACTGCGCCGAGGCCTGGGAGGAGCGGGGAACCGTGAGGGGGTGCGCGGCGCGCCTGCGCAGACAGCTGCGTGGCTCGGCGGCGGGTAAGGGCCTTGTGGAGTGGCGCCGCGGGTGGGGCTGTGGCGGCGCTGGTGAGCTTTGCGGAGTTGGGCGGTGCCGAGGAGGTGGTAGTGGTTGTGTCTGACGCGGCCCGGTTTGCGGGGCCCCGTCTGTTTATTTATTTATTTGTGTGCTTCCAAGTCTGCGCGCGCTCTCACTGCTTGGTGGGGAGGGGGTGGGGGGAGGGCACGGGCAAAGGGGGAGTTGGAACCGGGGTCGAAACGCCGCGTGACTTGTAGGTGGGAGAACGCTGCGCCGTCGCCGCAGCCGCTGCCGCCGGGAAGCCCTTGTTCTCGCTGCCTGGAAGGAGAGTCTGGTGCCGACAAGATGGCGGACGGAGAGCTGAACGTGGACAGTCTGATCACCCGATTGCTGGAGGGTAAGTGCGGAGCCGCTGCCAGCCGTCACCGGAGGCAGTGGGCAGTGCCTTCCTACCCTCGCTTCCCTTTCTACTGCCGAAACCGGAGGGGACCCTCTTTTCCGCCGCACGAGCAGCGTCTCCGGAGGGAAGCGAGGAGAACGAGCCGAGGCGACCGCAGAGGAGGGGGCTAAGGAGGCTTGTTAGTGCGTGGAGCAGCCTCTGAAAACTCGGGCTGGAGGTGGCTGTGCCCTGCCTGCCGCCGCGTCGGGCTCCAGGGACTAATTTCCTTCAGGACCGAGGAACGCTGGTTTGGGGTGAGGAGCCGGTCTGCGGGGAGACCGCTTTTAAGAAGGGGGTGCTGGGTTCTAACTGTTGTGCTGGCCTCCAATGACCCTTTCCAAGGAGGTTTGCGAGGATGCGCGCTAGTGTGCATTGTGTGTCCGTGGAATGTGTGCTCTGTGTTCTGTTTTGGCCTTTGCTGCCTCAAATTGCTGTTCCGGAAGTGAATTTTATAAAAATCCCCTTAATGTGACTTTTAATCTAACGTTTAGGATTTTTACGTGATGTTTCATAGAGCGAAATATTGTAAGAATATGAAATTAGCGGGAGGTGAATACTACCGTTTAAATACGTAAAAACTAAATGCTTGATCAGGTTGAGTCACACAAGAAATCCTAAAAGTAGATATATTTGGTGAAGGAATTGGGCCTTGGATTTGACGATTTTAACAGGTTTAAGCGGAATTTAATCTCTGAACAAAGTTAGTAAAGGTCTGTTGTAAAGCTTCTCTTGTATTTGAAAGGTGTTTACAAGTCTTGTAAGCATTTTAAGTTCCTGGTCCGTGATAGTTTTTACTAAATAGTTTTAGGTTGATGGGGGATGGGGATGGTGAGGGAGCGTTGGGGAAAAGGGAAATAGTAGAGAGTTATTTATTGCGGGAAATTTTTGAGAATAAATAGCAGTATTCTGCCGTTGACTGTCTTTACCCTAAAATTTGCGTCATCGCTAATTGTTTTGTCAATGTGTAGGAAAAAAATAGCTTTTTAAAAATTGAGAGCTTTTGTCGCGTTCACGTTGACTGTTATTTGCTTTCAGATTTTCTGGAGGGAATTGTGTGTCACTGTGAAGCGGTGTGTACTTAAATTTGGAAAGTCACCAAAGAAGGTTGTGTGATTTGGGGAGGGTAGTAGTTCCTTTTTTTCATCCATTGTGATGTCTAAAACAGCATCGGCTTGGTGCGTACCCGGGGTGTAAACAGAAACAGTATATTTACAGCAGATGTAAAAACCTTCCAACAGTCTTAAGGCTGAACAGGAAACAAAGTTTTACCAGGAACACTTACCTTTTCCTTTACTGTCAAGTTACTCCTGGGAGGCCCCCTGGTGCCTGCAGTTTGTGTTCCCTGCTTGAGGTTTTGTGGACCTTTAAGAGAAATGTGAACATCTTGCTTTGTTTTGAAAATGATTCTATAGGTTTTGTAATTACGTATTGCTGTAAGGGGGGAAATAACTTTGTAGAATTTTAATACTTTGTTAACTTTTAAGGTCATGTAGGGCTATCACTTTTTATACCTTTTGAACTTTGCTTGTAAAAGTAAGTATTTTTAAAGTATGATGTTTGTAGCTAAACTTTTTCGTATGTGTATTAAACACCTTGTATATGTTTACATATTTTCAAGGCGTAAAATGCTGTATATTCATGCATTTTAAAATGCTTGAACCTTTCAAGTCAGGTCCACTTTTTGTGATTACGGATATTTACAAAATTTCACTAGTGGGTTTTCCAAGGTTATTGAAAAAAAAAGGTGATGGGAAAAGTAGGCTAAATGTTTCCATTTATTTTTGTGTGTGTAAATTTAATGCTTCTTTTAGGATAGTCTTTTCTTTTGGTATATTCTAGTCCAGTCATATTTTCCCTTTTTCAAGCATTTATTGACCTCCTCTGTGCCAGGCAGTTAGAATCTAAAGATAAAGCACAGTCTATTTTCTCTTTATTCAGAGAGTCCTCAGTTGAAACAAGTGATTCGAGGACTTTCTGCTGCCTTCTCTCTGCTCACCTTCAAAGCATTCCCATTTGTGAAGAGTTTCATTAGTTCTCAGTTTCTGTGGAAGCATATTTTGTTTGACTCTGCTTCCTTGAGATTCTCAAAGTCTACAGGTCGCCTTTTGCTGCTGACTCCCCATCTAGACACGTTGAAAGATAGGTTCAAAGCATACTTTTAGTGAGTGAGTTTTCAAATGAGAATTTTTTTTTTTAATGCCTTGATTTTCAACGGCGTGTTACCTGCTCACTAGATTTAACTCACATTCAAGTGATAGTCTTTTGTAAGGCTGGCTAGTAGAATATCTGTGGTTAGGGGTTTGTTATGTTTGAGCTTCAAATAAAAGTAGGCCAGAATTTCTTTAAGTTAAAAAAAAAAAAATCCCATTGCTGCTGAGTCAATTCTGAGTCAAAAAAATTAGCAGGACGTGATCTCAGTGTAAAATGTAATTGTAGTTTTACAACATATTTTTCCTTTTTTACTGTATGAAGTTGTGATGCTAACATACTTTTTGTACCTGCGTATTATGAGTTGCTTTGCATTTATTTCAGGTAGGCTTACTTGATACTTACCATTGTTGTACTATTTACAAAGAGAAAACATTGGGAACATAAAATATTTTTGTGCCATTCAGTGAAAACAATACACACTTTCCTTTGGTATGCTTTCTCAGGTTAAGTTTCACTTAGAACTGAAATCTGAAGACATACCATACCACTTTATCCCTCGTAGTGATCACGCTACCACATTGTTCTGGCTTACAATGCTCTTGGCCGATTGTTTAAATTAAAACTAGTTGATATGGATATCTGGGAAAGACCAGTAAAGCTTTTTACTTGGATCAGTGATTCACTAAAGAACTGGCATGGGGATGAGAATATAGCAGAATCACCTAAAGAACGTTTTTCAAGCTTGCAAATACCAAGTAAATTTTGGAACAGGTGAAATGGGATGAGTAGAAACTGGTGTACTGGCAGTCCCTGGTTTATGCACGAGATCAGTTCCTGTCTTAAGTTGAATCTGTCAGTCAGAACAAGTACTTGGAAGTCTTAGTCTGTCTTACTTTAGTGCAAGAAATAGAGAGCCTGCTGGTGGTGGTGTGCTCAGCCACTAAGTGCTAACTCACAGGTTGGCAGTTCGAACTCACTAACCACTCCACAGGGGAAAGATGTGGTGGTCTGATTCTGTAAAGATTTACAGTTTTGGAAACCTTATGAGGACAGTTCTGATCCATCCTGTAGGATTGCTATGATTCAGAATGGATTCCATGGCAGTAGGTTAGTGCAAGAAAAGTCTCAATGCTTTTTCAGTGACTTAAAAGCTATACTTGCTTTTAAAAACAAACCAAGGAGTTCATTGGTTTCTAACAATTACAGCTGTTCTCCAGCATTTATTACTCAGGGCTGCCTCTTATTTGGGAAGAGATTAGTGGGAAAAATTTACCTGTGATTAAGATAGTGCCACTGACTTCTAAGTAAAACTTGATCAAAGGATGTGAAAACTGGTCTCTCACAGTTGATGATAATTAACAGGTGCCTGTAGGGTTGCTGTGAGTTGGAATCTACTTGATGGCAGTGGGTGGATTTGGTTATGATATATTGGGTAATATATTAAAAAACAAGGAAACCCCAACTTGTTGCTGTCGAGTCAGTTCTGACTCGTATATAGTGACAATAATTACTTTGTTAGGACTATATAACTGCCCCATAGGGTTTCCAGGGTATGGCTGGTAGATCCAACTGCTGAGTTCTTAACCACCGTATCACCAGGGCTCCGGTGTTTATAAAACTGTGCATGTATGTGTGTGTGTATCTGGGGTTTGCTTTTTTCTGATTAAAAAAAGTAAAGTCTGCTTTATTTTAGAGAACTTGAGAATTAGTGAAATACAGAGGGGAGAAAAACAGTTCCCATACTTCCACAATTGAGAGATAACCACTTTTGGAATTTGGGTGTATTTTTGTGTTCGCCTACTTTATGTAATTAGAATATTCTTTATGCAGTTCTGTTGAGTTTTTCATGTAGCTCTTCGTGACCATTTTTCCTTGTTGAAATACCTTTGGGAAGACTTTAAAAGCTGTTTACTGTGTTTAAGAAGTTTTCTCAAGGTGTTTAATTAGTTGATGGAATAGTGGAACTTGAATGTATTTCAACATGAGTTGTAGAATATTAACATTGTATAAGCTCCCGCAGCAGTACACAGTTTTGTTTCTGTTTTTGACCTCCTAGTGGCTTTATGGAGCTCTGGTGGCATAGTGGTTAAGAGCTCAAGCTGCTAACCTAAAGATCTGTGGTTTGAATCTACTGGCCCCCTTGGAAAGCCTGTAAGGCAGTTCTCCTCTGCCCTGTAGTGTCACTGTGAGATGGAATCAAGTTGATCACAGTAGATCAGGGTATTTTTTGTTTTTTTATTTCTTCTTGTTTTGGTGGCTTATGGAGCCCTGATGGTGAAGTGTTTAAGCTTTCAGATGCTAACCAACAGGTAGGCAGTTTGAATCCAACACCTGCTGCTTTAAAACCCTGTGAGGCAGTTCTGCTGTATCCTGTAGGGTTGCTATGAGTTGGAATCAACTCATTGAGAATGGGTTTATGAAAATCTTGGGGTATGTGTGTTCTTGTTTTCCAGTCTACTTTTCACCTGACCTAAACTTGTCAAGTGTCTGACTTAATGAAACTACCATGATCATTTTGGAGTCTGGGTAATACAAACAGATAAGCACTTGACTTCCAGGTGAAAAGGTAGTGATTGGAACCCTCAGGCACTAGAGAACACAGGCCTGACAGTCTGCTTCCAGATGGCATGGCCTTGGGAATCCTAGGAGGCAGTTCTCTGCACACATGTTCGCCGTGAGTGGAAATGTACTGCACAGTAAGGAACAACAAAATCGTTTAATGTACGAGGACTGCCAGTTAAGTTCGTGAACTCATCCTAGAAAAAGTGCTGCATACCTCATTCCTGAATACCACTGCAGTCACCTGCGAAGTACTCCCCTTGGGAAGGTGTGCACAGATGACATTGCCTAGTCTACCCTTCAAAGCAATTTTGGAGCAGTCATCAGAGCTGTTGTCCTAGTACCCTTGATGTCCGGAATGTTGTCAGAATGTCTTCCCTTCAATATTTCTTTTATCTTTGTGCAAAGAAAGAAGTCATTTGGGGCCAGATCAGGTGAGTAGAGAAGGTGTTCCAATACAGTTTGTTTACTGGATAAAAACTCTGTTACAGACAACTCTACAATTAAGTTTATGAACTTGCCACCATCCACAGTGGCCATTGTAGAAAGAGTTCCAAAATTGCTTTGAAGGAAGGGCTAGGCGTGGCATCGGTGCCTAGCTTCCCAGGGGGAGTGCTTTGAAGATGACTATAGTGATATTCAGCAATGAGATATGTAGAGCTTACAACAGTTTAGTTCACAGACTTGCCTGATAATTGTGTTTTTTTCTTTGTCGTGTGAATTGTATACTTTAAAAAGTCAGTTAAGCTGACAAACTAAACAAGTAGGAAAATGTCCTCTTAGGTGTCCTTTTGGCAGTTAAAAAGAGGACTGTGAAAACCAGATTAGGTTAATGAAACTACATTAAAGCCCCCCTTTTTTTAAAAGTCTTTACTGAGAGATAATTCACACACTGTGTAATTTATCTAATTATACAATGTAACAATTTTTAATCTGATCACGGTTGAACAGCTGTCACCACAATCAATTTTAGAAAGTTTTTGTCACTGTCCACCCCTGAGTCACAACCCTTTTCCCCCTACCACTCCCTTTAGCCCTAGGCAGTCACAAATCTACCTTTTGTCTAAATTTGCCTATTCCAGACGTTTCATTAATACGTGTCATATAATATGTGATCTTTGTGAGTGGTTTCTTTCACTTAACTTGGTTTTAGTTTCAGCTCTGTTGTTCCATGTATCAATATTTCATTCTTTTTCAAGGCTGAATAATAATTGTATGTATATACTACATTCGTTGATTTATGTGGCAGTAGACATTTGAGTTTTTGCCACCTTTTGATTATTATGGTTAATGGTGTGAACATTAACATACAAACTTGTGAGCCAAGCCAAGTACTGTCGAGTCGGATCTGACTCATGACAACCCTAGGGGCCAGGGTGAAGACACATCTTTAGTTCCATAGGAGTAGAATTGCTGTGTTTAACCTCTTGAATCCTGTTTAAATTGAAAGCCCGTTTCAGATTAGATCACTTCATTTTGACCCCAGGAGTCAAAAAAGATAGGCAGGTTGAAGGAAATGTTAGTTGCCCTTAATTTCAGCTTGAGGGGAGAGGAGGTGTTGTGGTAGATCTAAGGCTAGAAGTCGTTTAAAAAAATAAAGGGTTAGATCAGGGAGTAGAGGGAATCATTTGAGGGATATTTTAGTGGTTATTATTTCTTGAATGAGAGGTTAGAGGAGGCATGGAGATGGTGGTGTAATTTTTAACTGATTCAGAGATTAAGTTCTTTTATTTATTTTTCATTAATTAGTTCTAGCAAGTGGGGGAAGCTTTGACAGTTTGAAGTAGCCTGGAGATTTCATTATGCTCTTTGAATGCAGATAGCATTCAAGAAGCTGGAGCTTTTCTCATGAATGGCTAGGAATTCCTGACCAGATCTGTTAAATACCTAGGTCAAAATAATCATAATTCGTGTGTGAGCTTTGCTTTCTAGTAAAAAAGGCATTCTGTTAAGAAAAAAGTGGCTGGGTCAGCTTAGAACTAAAACAGTCATGCAAGTGCTTTTGAGACAGCCACTGTACTTTGTTATGCAGCTGAATTACTTGAATATTAAAAAGGTGTGTGTAAGGATGAATGGAGAGGAGGGGACAGGAGATTGAGGGTATGACATAGATGGAACGGAAAGAAGAGTGTGCTGTCACTGGGCAAGGAGAGCAGAGGGAGCCCTAGATAGGTGGGCAAGCAGATTTGAATTGTATTGTGAACTTGCACTCAATCACAGTAAGAAAAAAAAGAAACGAAAAATGACTAAAATAGTCCAAAAAAAAAAAGATGTGTGTACTCGAGTCAAAATGTAACATTCCTAAGTGAAGCTGGCTTGTGTTGACTTTTTCCTGTGAGTGTGACACTGAGCAACAAAGCACACTGACTGTCAGCACACTTGGTGCCACTGATTTGATTTGTATACAAGTGCCAGCAGTCTTACCTTGGTTTTGCCCCGTAGATGCAATTGTCAACCCAGTGACAAGGTAGATCATACTTGGAGAGCTCCTGGACTACAACACTGTTTCTCCGCTTGTGTCCTCCCCATCTGTTTTCCATTTCTCTACTCATTGCTCCTCATTATGGCTGTTTGTTTAATGTATATGAAAGTTTTTTTAATTAATAATTTAAAATTATTTTAAACCACAGACTCCATTGAAAATTCGTGAGTATCATAGTTCTCAGAAAAATATATGTTCATGAACACACAAAATATTAGAATTTTGAATATTATACAGAACTCCTGAAGGTCATCTCTGTGTTCTGAGCTCATTAATTATTCCCAGTGGATACGCTTAAGATAAATTATGGCAGCTGCCTAGTACCTTCACATAAAACCGAAATTTTACATTTTAGCCAGATTTTAGCCAATCTGTTTTTCTTCCTTCCTATTAACACAGACTTTTGTGCCAAATTTGGGGAATTGCTGGGGAAAAAATTGAGTAAATCTGAATTTATGTTAACTTTGGTATTATTTGGTATGTAACCATGAGTGAATACTGTTTCTTTTTTGGAGTGGGGACAGTTAGTGGGAGTTAAAAATTTTAACAGTTAATTAAGATTACTAAGATTTAATGACACAGACATGCTTAAAGATGGTAGAATTAGCCCCTTTTTATTGCCATTCTTTCCATTTTGGAAAAGACAGTTATTACTAGGAAATTGGAGCTTTGGTGGTACAGTGGGTAAGAACATGGCTGCTAACCACAGAGTTACGGTTTGAATCCACTAGTTGGTCTTTGAAAGTCTAGTGGGGCAGTTCTCCTCTGTCCTGTGTTCTGCTACTTGAAATTGACTCATTGCAGTGGGTTTGGTGTTTTGGTTAAGAAAGAAGTTGTTGGAGAAAATAGCAGAAGGTTGTTGAAAGACAAAAGTGTGTGTGTACAGTGTACATGCAGAGTTTTAAATGTATCCATGTACACACACCCCGTTTGTAATTTAAAAGATCTGCATTGAAAAAATTTTGCATAAACTTGTGAAATTCAAAATATAGTGTGAGTCGTTGAGTATAATTTTTTCTGGAAGCCCTGGTGGTGTGGTAGTTAAGTCCTACAGCTGCTAAACGAAAGGTGGGCAGTTCAAATTCACCAGGTGCTGCTTGGAAACTGTGGGGGGACTTCTACTCTGTCCTGCAGGGTTGCCGAGTTGAAATCGACTTGATGGCAGTGGGTTGTGTTTGGGTTCAGTTTTGGTTTATAACTTTTTGTAATAATGAGAAGAATGGAATTATTTTAGGGAGAATAACAATTTGCCTAATTCAGAGTTGGTGGTCTCTATCATAAAAATAGATTTGCAAATCTGTTGCTGCTCTGTGATGGGATTTTACATGTTTCATCTTGGAAGATTTTTACAAGGTGCTTGTTGTTATTAGTTGCCATTGAGTCAGTTTTGACTCATGGGAGCCCCAGCTACTTCCAAATGTAAGTGCCAGTCCACAGATGTGTGATTTTAATTGAGCATATGGAAAGCATTTATGGAACCCTATTGGGTTCTTATTTTTTTAACATATTATGTATTCATCATTTCACATAGAATATTAGGTGGGAGCGCCTTACTCACAGAATTCATTGGGTTTTGATATATGGAAATTCCCTTTGTACTTGTGTCAAAGTCTGAAAAACAATGCTGGGACTGTTGTTGGACCTGAGTAAATAAATTTGCTGCAAATTTGTGTGAAAATGAAGATCTCACTTGTTTTAACTTTTGATAGCACAAGAAATGTATAAGCAGTTTGATACTACTTGTGGCTCAAATATTAGTTATAGAAATGACAGTGTATTTTCATACACAAGTTTTACTGTGCAATTTTAGGTGATGAAATCTGCAGCAAAAGTAAATTCCATAGTCATTTAATGCTTGGTTGTAGTGACTGAGGTTAAGAGTGATTCTTCTCATTCAGAAAAATTTCAGTCCTGGCCCTGAGCTCAACAAGACAAATCACAGTGAAACTCCACCACTGCTATGCGGTGGAACTGGAATGTGGTGGGACAATTCAGAATACTCCCTTTCTGTTACTGGGAAATACTTACAGAACTGAAAATGGTTAAGTTCATGAGAACAAAGTTCACCATTGATGCTACTAGTTCAAATAACACATTATAGATTAAAATGTATTTTCCACAGAGTAGCTGCTACCCAATAACTATAGATTTTAAATGCCTCACATTTTCACAAATTTGATACATTTGTTCAGCTAAGCTTTATTTGGAGCCCTGGAGATGCACTGGTTAAGAGCTCATTTGCTGACCAGAGGTTGGAAGTTCAAATCCACCAACTGCTCCTTGGAAGCCCTATGGAGCAGTTCTGCTCTGTCCTGTAGGGTCACTGTGCATTGGAATTGACTTCATGTCAGTGAGGCGGTTTTTCTACTTTATTCTGTTCCACACATTTTTACCACCATCAGCTGTAGCATATTTGAGCAGGTTCCATTCAAGTTGTTCTAAATTAGTTTTTTCATAGCTCTGAAAATATTCTGGCCTGTAGCTGCCCCTTGCAGACTACTCACAGAGGCAACTCTTTAGCCACTTTAGTGTTAACGCCTATGACAAGCAACAGCTGAGCAGTATTGATAACATCTGTCAACAGGAACCAAAGAAAAAACATTTGAAATCATTTATTTGTCTTGGTTTTGTTGTTGTTGTTTGCTTATTGATGTTCCCTCGATATCATAAAGTCTGCAAGCACTGTTCTTTCGAAGAGTTGATAGTCTTCATACAGGTTTGTTTTCTCAGGAAACATTTTGTCAGCTTCCCTAATCAGAGGTTAAGTGACTGACACATTGTAGTTAAATGGCTTTACTCATTGAGCTAACAAATTGCCGATTGAAAACTGTTTGGTAACAGCTTTATTTCTGTTTTTTTGTGAAGAAATTCTCCTGCAGTGACATAACTGTGTTTTAAGTTTTCTTAATTTTTTTTGACCATTGCTTTCTTGTGATGAATGTTTAGTTAGGTAACTTAGGCACAAATATACTCTTTTTAGTGCAGTTACAATGTCGTTATAACAGTGCTTTGTCAGCTAATTTTATAATGGAATAATCCATCCTCCACTACACCTTAGAAGCACAGTGTTCAGTGTCCATGTTTCTTATTTTCTCACAGTTGGTATACGCTGGTAATAAAAATAAAATGTCATATTATGACAGTATGTGTGGAATTCAAAATGTTGTCAAAGTTATACATGTCTTCGTAGTACATTGAACCATGTGAAGCAGTGAGAGTGTTCCATATATAGTCTCTGCTGCAGCCATTCAGTTGTCATGGTAGGGCAGAAGCATCCATAGGTATTACATGAATAAGTGATTGCATTCCAGTAAAACTTTGTTTATGGACAATGAAATCTGAATTTCATATGTTTTCCTCTGTGTCACAAAGTGGTGTTCTTTGTGTTGTTTTATTTTCCAACTGTTTAAAAAATTGTAAAAATCAGTTTTAGCTTACAGGCCATGCAAAAGCAGGTAGTGGACCAGGTTTGGCTACAGGCCCCTGTAGTTTTATGAACCCTAGTGTTGTACCTGTTTCCACTTTCTGATGTGAGCATGATGGTACAGAAAGGTTACTTGGAATCTAGGAGACCTTCGTTCACCCGCCAAATTTCTGTGACTGCTTATATTAGGAAAAAAAAAAGAGGTTAGGACTCATGTTGCCTAGTCCTTGGCAAAGTATCCTTAACATTCTTTATGATTATTTGAATTTGTAAAGTGTAAACCAGTGGTCATATTTTGTATGCCGCCTCTGTTTTTATTTGAACAGACATTTCATTGTTGTAGAGCCATCAACACAGGAAACTCTGGAGGGATTGTGCTCTTTAAGTGAAGGAAAGCACCCAGCATGAACTTAACAGTCATCCTACCTTTTTCCTGGAAGTATTTCCTAGTTTGTAGCATAGGGGACTAGAGCCGAATCAAAAAGTGGTATTCTTATTAGTCTAGCAAGACAGATATTGAATTTTGGGGTGCCAGAGAAGTTGGAAGTGACAAAATCTAGGAGAAGAAAGAAGGAACCACATAGAAGCTAGTATCAAAATCGGCAGTCAAGTCCCCCTAACACGTTGGTTGACTCCTAAGCTGTACGTGTGTAAGGAAAGACTCATATAAAACCCTGCAGAAAATGGCAGCTAGAAACCGAAAGATCTGGGCAAAGTGCTCAGCGTTTCTCTAGTGCCTGGGAGACAAAATTTGAAGTTCAAGCTCTGCTAAGTTAGAGTGGCCTTTATACTGTGGGTCTTCCAGTGGGACGCTATTAGTGCCACTCCCTAAGATTGAGGGCAAAACTGAAATAGACCAACTGTCTTAGTCATCTGGTACTGCTCTGACAGAAATACCACACGGGGGGGGGGGTGGCTTTAACAAAAAAAAGTTTATTCTAACACAGTCCAGTAGGCTGCAAGTCTGAATTCAGGGCACCAACTCCAGGGGAACGCACTCTCTCTGTTGACTCTGGAGGAAAGGCTTTGTGGTGCATCTGTCTTTCTTGATCTGGGAGTGTCTCTGCTCAGGAACCTCAGGTCCCACAGATGCATTCTGCTCCTGATGCTGCTTTCTTGATGGTATGAGGTCCCCAAATCTCTGCTTGCTTCCTTTTCTCTTTATTTCTTGCAGGATAAAAGATAGTGCAAACCATACTTGAGGTAAACTGTATTATAGTAAAGCAACCAGAACCAAGTTCGTAAACTTGGGTGATGAACTTTCAATGATAAAACTAAAAGATCTAAAACGGAAGTAGAGATATCAACCTGTAAATGACAGCAACATCAAAACAATAAAAGGGCAAATAAATGATGTGTGTACAAAACTTTAAAATAGACAGGAAGTCAAGATAATAGCAAATAATAAAAGAGCTGCTTTAGATTTAGGAAGATAAGGGTAAATTTCATGGTAATTACAAAGTTAAATCTATTGATCAGAATAAAAAAAAATACAGATTCAAACGCAAAATCTGCAAAAGTAAAAGAAGAAATTCCACAAACCAAACGAACTTAGCATAGAAAACTAAAAAGAACAGAAAGCACTACAAAACCACAGCAGAGTGACAGCTATCAATTCACTGCGATCAGTAATCAGACTGAATATAAAGGTCTTAATTGTACCTGTAAAGAGTGATGGAATAGATTTACCAAAAAAAGAGATCAGTGTATTTTTCATTGCACATAGAACATGCTCTAAAATAGACCACATTTTAGGCCACAAAGAAACCCTCATCAGTATCCACAACATTGAGATGATAGAAAGCATCATCTCATAAAAGCAGAAATTAGTAACGGGAAGAGTAAGGAATAGAAATCAAATATGTAGAAACTGAGTAATACCTTGGCGTAAAAATCACTGGGTAATAGAAGAAATGAAAGAATAAAAAGGACTCTCCTGGACTCAAATGAGAATGACAATGCATTATACATAAACCTTTGGGACACTGCAAAGGCAGTACACCGAGGTCAGTTTATACTAGTAGACACAGACATCAGCAAAGGGTAAGAGTCAAGACAACTTGGACAAAAAGAAAACAGCAAAAGAATCCCACAGCTGCCAGAACAAAGGAAATAATAAAGATGACAACAGAAATAGGAAAACAATGTAAAGAATCAGTAAGACCAAAAGTTTATTTTTTTTAGATCAACAAAATTGCTAAACCCATTGGCCAAATTGGCCAAGAAAAATGGGATGTATGTTACAGCTGCCTCAACTGAAATAAACATTATAACAGGAAAACTGTACTCCAGCAAATTTGAAAACCTAGAATGGACCAGTTTTTAGAAACACACTACCTACCTTAAATTAACACAAACTGATACAGAAAAGAGATTGTAAAATCAGCAGAAAAGTCATGGAGCACATTGACACAACACTTCACCAAACACAAAAGAGAACTGAAATTTCAAAGTGTGTTATCTCACTACAGTGGAAATAAACTAAAATCAGTAACAGTTAACTAAAAAGTTGTCAAATACTTGGAAATCAGCTTTGTATTTCTATGTAACTTACAAATCAGAAGAAATAGCAAAGGAAATACAAAATCCGTTTAACTGAATGGTAATCAAAATACATGTCAAAACTTGTGGGATTAAAGCTAAAAACAATGCTGAAAAGGAAGTTTATAGCTTTAAACACGTATACCAGGAACAGAAAGGTTGATTGTTATGTAAACTTATTTCAGCATAATAGAAAAATAAGCAAATCATAAGCAAAGAAGGAAAAAATGAAATAAGCAAATGAACAATTAAAATAATAAAACTAAAAATGAAATTGTTGAAAAGATTAGTAAAGTTGATAAATACCAGACTGATATGTAAAAAAAATTGAAAAAAGTTACCAGTACTGAGAATAATGAGACATAGTTAGGAAAGGATACTGATGAAATGGAACAAACAGATAAACAATATGTGATCTTGTATGAAAGAGAGAATGCTGTAAAGAATAAGGTTGGGGTAATTGATAAAACTGTAGTGTGGTCCTTAAAAGATTTGTTATCAGTGTTAAATTTCCTGATGCTAGAGACATGTACTATGAATATATAAGAAAATACTCTTAGGGACTAGAGGGCCATTATGTGTGCACCCTAAACAGTCAAGTATTGGATGCTTCAGTAATGAAGAAATAAGACAAATTTCATTAGCCCCATTTTTATTCAGCATTATCCCAGACATTTTGGTGAATTCACTGAGGAAGAAAAATAAAAGTATACCTTTATACACTGTCTTTTTGAAGATGATGCAAATGATATTTAGAAAATTAAAAGGGTCCTCAGACTATTAGATTAGGACACAAAGTATATATACAACGAAAAACACAAACCCATTGCCATAGAGTCAGTTCCAACTCATAGAGATCCTGTAGGACCGAATAGAACTCCCCCATGGAGTTTTCAAGGAGCTGTGATGGATTTGAACTGCCAATGTTTTGTTAGGAGCAGTAGCACTTAGCCACTATGCCACCAGGGTTTCCATAAGTCAGTTATAATTCCATATACCAACATCAATTAGAAACCAAAATCTTGGAACCACAGAAGGCCCCAAATCAGTTTGATGAGAATTGTGCCATACTGAAAACTATGAAACATTTCTGAGAGAAATTAATAACAGTCTGAATAAAAGGAGAGATTTCAAAGACTCAGGTTTAAGCTGTCAATTCTCCCTGGACAAATTCTGTTACTATTTAAACCCCGACTCTGTGTGTTTAATAGCCAATTTTAAAACATTTGAAAATGTGAAGGATCTAGATTAGCCAAGGCTGTTTTAAAGAACAAAATTGGAATGCTTACGCTAGCAGGTAACTAAGACTTAATTTAAAACTACAGCAATCAAGACAGCATGATATTGATGTAAAAAATAGAGAAGGAAGTATATAGAGAACCAAGAATTATACCAACTTACGTGTTGTCATCTGATTTTCTGCAAAGCTGCCACTGCAACTTAGCGAGGAAAAGAGAATCTTTACAATAAGGGGTGCCGCATTAGCTGGGTAAACCAGCTACCATCAAGTCAATTCTAGATGTCTGAAATATAAATGAACCTTGACCTTTACCTGAAACCACGCACACATATTTTGAGATGGGCAGTAGAATGAAATGGATGGGGTGCTAAACTCTGAAGCATATGGAAGGAAATATCCTTAGGGAGAGACAAGGATTTCTTGAACAAGATCAAAGAAAATGATATTAAATTGGATTTTGCTTACAAAGAAAAACTGCTTTTCATTGAAAAACAGCGTTCAGAGGGAAAGGGTCAGGCAAAAATTGGGGGAAGATACTTGCAAAATGTGTCTCTAACAAAGGACTCTTGAAATAGTACAAGGAACCATAAATCATTAAGAAAAAGGCATTTCCGTTTTTAAAGAATAAGCATAGGGAACTTACCAAAAAAGGATATCTGAATGTCCTATTATGAATATAAAAAGGTAGCTAACAGTATTCATCAGGAAGGTGCAGATTAAAATCTCAGTGAATATCACTACACACCCAACAGAATAACTAAAAAAGACCAGTAGTATCCAGTGTTAGCGGAGATGTAGAGCAGCATCATCAGGCGGATTATAAATTGGTATGACCACTTTGGCCAGCAGCTTGGCAGTATCTAAGTATCGAAGCCTTTCATATGACTAAGCAGTTCCCTTCCTAGATACTTAACCTACGAGAAACGTGCGTGAGTAATAGCTTCAGACCAGGCATGATGCAAATAACCATCAATAATGTTGCTGTCGAGTCATTTCCATCACAGCCACATTACAGAACAGAGTAGAACTGCCCTAGCAGTTTCCGGGGAGTGCCTGGTCTGTCCACACTGCCGACCTTTTTATTAGCAGCTATAGCACTTAACCATTACACCACCAGGGTTGCTGCCAACAGAATTAGAATGGACACAAAATATTGCGGTATGTTTGTAGTGTTGGTATAAGGTGCCGTCAGGTCAGTTTAGAATTACAGCAACCCCGTATGCAACAGAACTTGTCCTGCACTGTGTCCGCAATTTTTGTACCTGAGCCCATTGTTGGGATCACCCTGTCAGTCCATCTTATTGAGGGTCTTCCACTTTTTCACTCACCCTCTGCTTTACCAAGCCTGATGTTCTTCTCCAAGGATTGATCCCTCCTGACAGCATGTCCAAAACTCTCACTACCTTTGTTTGTAAGGAACAGTTCTATTTCATCCAGACAAATCTGTTCATTCTTTTGGCGATCCATGATATGTTCACTATTCTTCTCAAACAGCACAGTTCAAATGCATCAATTCTGACTGCCTTAATTATTGTCCTTATGCTCTAGTGAGGAAACCCTGGTGGCATAGTAGTTGAGTGCTATGGCTGCTAACCAAAGGGTTAGTTCAGATCCACCAGGCACTTCTTAGATATTTTGTGGGGCAGTTCTACTCTGACCTGTAGGGTTACTGTGAGTCGGAGTCAACTCAACAACAGTGGTTTCAGGTTTTGGTTGGTTGTACCCTGGTCTTTTACTTCACCATCCTTTCCTCGACATTCAAGAGCACGTTTCAGAGTCTCTTCTGACATCCAGTTTGGTCTTTTCTTTCTTTCCTGTCTTTTTAATGACCTCATACTCTTCTTCATGGATGATGTCTATGATGTCATTCCACAGTTCCTCTGGTCTTTGGTCATTAGTGATGAACACATCAAATCTGTGCTTGAGATAGTCTTTAAACAAGAGGGATATGTATACTCAAGGTCATTCTTTGACTCTCGTGGACTTGTTCTGATTTTCTTCAGTTTCAGTTTGAATTTGCATGTGAACAGTTGATGAGCTGTGCCCCAGTCAGCACCTGGTCTTGTTCTGACTGCTGATAGGAGCCTTTCCATCATCTTTTTCCACAGATGTAGTTAATTTGGTTCCAGTGGATTCCATCTGGTGGTGAGGTCCATGTGTACAGTTGCTGTTTGTGTTGGTTAAAAAAGGCATTTGCAATGGAAAAGTCATTAGGCTTGCAAAATTCTATCATATGATCTCCAGCATTATTTCTGTCACCAATGCTGTATTTTCCAACTGCCGACCCTTCTTTGTTTCCAGCATTTGCATTCCAGTCACCAGTAATTATCAATGCATCCTGATTGCATGTTTAGTCAATTTCAGATTGTAGAAGCTGGTAAAAATCTTCAACCTCTTCATCTTTGGCCATAGCTGTTGGTAGGTAAACTTGAATAATAGTTGTATTAACTGACCTTCCTTGTAAGTGTATGGATATTATCCTATCACTGACAGCATTGTACTTGAGGACAGATCTTGAAATGTTTTTTTGATGATGAACACAACACTGTTCTTCAGGTTTTCTTTCTCAGCATAGTATACTAGATGATTGTCAGATTCAGGATGACCAAAACCGGTCCTGAAATATCCAGCTCACTAATGCCTAGGATGTCACTATTTATGCATTCCATTTCATTTTTGACAATTTCCAGTTTTCCTAGATTCATGCTTCGTGCATTCCATGCCCTGATTGTTAGTGGACGTCTTGCAGCTGTTTCATCTCATTGCAGCTGTTTCTTCTCATTGTGAGTAGTGCCACATCAGCGAACAAAGATCCAGAGGCCTTACTCCATCCATGTCTTTAAGGTTGACTCTCCTTTTAGGAGGCAGCTCTTCCCCAGTTGTCTACCGAGTGCCTTCCAGCCTGGGGGGCTCACTTTCTGGCACCATGTCTGACAGTATTCGGCTGCGATTCATAAGGTTTTCCCTGGCTAATTCCTTTCAGAAGTAGACTGCCGGCTCCTTCGTCCTAGTCTGTCTTAGTCTTGCTCTTGAACATCGAGCAGCTAAAGCAAAAGGAAGGAATTGGGAAGTAGAAGACCTAAACAGAAGATTTCAAAGAGCAGTTCAAGAAGACAAAAATACTATAATGACATGTGCAAAGAGCTGGAAATGGAAAACCAGAAGGGAAGAATATGTTCTGCATTTCTCAAGCTGGAAGTACTGAAGAAAAAATTCAAGCCTTGAGTTGCAGTAGTGAAGGATTCTACAGGGACACTATTAAACGACTCAGGGAGCATCAAAAGAAGTTGAAAGGAATACACAGTCATAACACCAGGAAGAACTAATTGATGTTCAGCCATTTGAAGAGGTAGTGTATGATCAGGAACCAGTGGTAATGAAGGAAGAAGTCAAAGCTGCAGTGAAGGCATAGGCGAAAAACAAGACTCTGGGAATTGATGGCAGATCAATTGAGATATTTCAGCAAACAAATGCAGCACTAGAAGTGCTCACTCATGTATGCCAAGAAATGGGGAGGACAGCTGCCTGGCCAACTGAATGGAAGAGACCCATATTCGTGCCCATTCCAAAGAAAGGTGATCCAACTGAATGTGAAAATTACTGAACAATATCATTGATATCACACGCAAGTAAAATTTGCTCAAGATCATTCATAAGAGATTGCAGCAGTATAGTCACAAGGAACTGCCAGAAGTTCAGGCTGGATTCAGAAGAGGATATGGAACCAGGGATATCATTGTGATGTCAGATGGATCTTGGCTGAAGGTAAAGAATACCAGAAAGATGTTTACTTATGTTTCATTGACTATGCAGAAGCACTCGACTTTGTGGGTCATACTAAATTGTGGCTAACATTGCGGAGAAGGGAATTCCAGAACACCTAACTGCTCTTAAAGAATCAGTATATAGATCAAGAGGCGGTCGTGGAAACAGAACAAGGTGACACTGCATAGTTTAAAGTCAGGAAAGGTGAGTGTCAGGGTTGTATCCTTTCATCATACCTTTTTAATGTATATGCCAAGCAAATAATCCCAGAAGCTGGATTATACAAGAAAGAATGAGGCATCAGGATTGGAGGATGACTCATTAACAACCCACATTATGCAGATGACAACACTTTACTTACTGGAAATGAAAAGGATTTGAGACACTGATGAAGATCAAGGACCACAGCCTTCATTTTGGATCGTACCTCAACATCAGGAAAACAAAAATCCTCACAACTGGAACCACTAAGCAACATTGTCATAAATGGAGAAAAGATTGAGGTGGTCACAGATTTCATTTTAGTTGGGTCCACAATCACTGGCTGTGGAAGCAATAGTCAAGAAATCAGAAGACGCATAGCACTGGGAAAATCTGTTGCAAAAGACCTCTTTAAAGTATTACAAAGTAAAGATGTCACCTTGAAGACTAAAAAGCACCTGACCGAAGCCGTGGTATTTTCAGTCTCATCATACACATACAAAAGCTGGACCATGACCGAAGAAGACAGAAGAATTGATGCCTTTGAATAGTAATGTTGGAGAAGAGTGTTGAATGTACCATGGACCACCAAAGGAACAAACAGATTGGTTCTGGAAGAAGTACAACCAGAGTGCTCCTTGGAAGCAAAGATGGCAAGACTGCATCTTACATACTTTGGACATGTTGTGAGGAAGGATCAGTCCCTGGAGAAGAACATCATGCTTTTGGTAGAGTGGAGGGTCTGTGAAAAAGAGGAAGACTCTTAATGAGATGGATTGACACAGTTGCTTAAGCATAAAAACTGTTGTGGACACGCGCAAGACCAGGCACTGTTGTATTTTTCATAGGGTCACTGTGGGTTGGAACCAACTCAACAGCACCTAACAACAACAGCAACGTAACCTGGTGGCATAGTGATTAAGTGCTACAACTGCAACCAAAAGGTTGGCAGTTCATTTCCACTGTATACTACTTGGAAACTGTATGGGGCAGTTCTACTCTGCTCTGTAGGGTCACTGTGATTCAGAATCAACTTCACAGTGAGAGTCGTGCAGTGGAATAATTCAGATGGTTGCTAAGTGTAATAATGGATAGACTTCACAGCTCGATGAGCACAAAAGGGTATGCTTAACTGTTTATATAAAATTCAAAATTAAGTGTTCGTAATTTGTAGTGAAAAGAAACAAGAATACGTACAACTGTTGAGTGCTTAGGGCACAAAGAAGCAGTTTTGAAAGTGTTCTGTATCCTAATCTGGGTGGTTAGTCGGGTTCAAAGTTGATACGCATTTCAGATTAATGTACTTGTGTATGTAATGCCTCAAAATTTGTAGTATCATTTCACTTTGCTTCAGAAATATAGATGTGCATAAGAAATAGGCAGTTTACAATTATTGTATGCTGAAGTATTTTTCATCTGGCAAAAAAATTTTACGTGGAGAAGTAGAAAGGTTAGCCCCAAGTTAGAAGACTTGGGCTTTCTAAGTACACTGCCCTTCCTCACTCACTGTAAAACCTGGGCGCTTGTCGTCCTTTTCCAAGTTGTATAATCTCTTTCTGTTTTAGTACAATGGGGATGGTAATTTCCCTTTTTAAGTCCTGGGATTATCAAATGGGTTAAATGAGATGATTGATGTAAAATTACTTTGGGCTTACTGAAGCATGCAAATTTGTAGTATTTTCGTGATCTATTGAGAATATTTAGGCTCTTGTACCCCCAAATATAGGAATGCTTGTGGAGATTGTGGTCATGGCTGAGTTACCTTACGTAGCAGGTTGCCCTGATGGCTTCCTGTGTTCATATGACTGAGAAATTTGGGAGACCGATGGAACTGCTCTGAGCTATCTCCTGTATTCTCCCAGACAGTTGGCTGATTCCTTCCTAAGATTGCTGGAAGCTTAACCTTTGGAAGAACATTGTACTGTATTTCATCAGTTGTTAAAATGTCATTGATTATGAAATGCACCTTTTATTTATTTTTTTTTTTGCCACTAAGAGAAAAATACTGCTAGTTACTGTTGTAAGAAGCTGTTGATTACAAGTTATCTCTTGGTTTCTGAGATATTTATTGGGGGAAAAATGTACATCTTAGAACAGTGCAATGCAAGATACTTCTTCATAGTGTGTTTTATTGTTTTGGTAAGTTTTTAATTTCTGTGGTATGACTTATAAGTGTAAACGTTTTACAGCTCTGTAATTATGTTAGTAAAAGTGCCCTCAGTGTAATCTAAATTACTCACTTGGAGGCCAAAATCAAAGATACATGATTTACAGAGAAAACAAAACAAGTGTTTATCAGTGTACTTCCAACATTTCATGGTCACACATTAAAAGTCACCCACACTAGTCTTTTGATTTACTAATGACTGACATCAAATTACAATTAAATTTTAAGTAAACTGAAAGCTGTTTTATTACTATGGGATCACAAACAAGTGGTGGACATTTTTACAAGACCCTAAAGTGTTTTGTCATATCCATTAATACTCATGGATGCAAATATTTACTGGATTAATCAATTTTCCAAATAATCACTTCAAGCTGTATTTGTCATCTGAAAGCAACCAAAGATTTTTAATCCTTTTAAGTGAATACTGGTTTCCCTTAACTAAAACCAATAGGCTTTTGACTCATTGATGGGTAACTTATGTTTTTTGTCATCATTTTCGAAGTTTAAAACTGATGACAAGATTAAAACTATTCGTGTTACAGGGAAATGAAGCTAAGTTAGCATTCTAGATACTTAATGAAAGACTGCATCTTACATACTTTGGACATGTTGCGTGGAAAGATCAGTCCCTGAAGAAGGACATCATGCTTGGTAGAATGGAGGGTCAGTGAAAAACAGGAAGACCCTCAACAAGATGGATCAACAGAATGGCCGTAACAGTGGGCTTAACCATGAAAACAATTGTGGACATGGCGCAAGACCGGGCAGTGTTTCATTTTGTTGTTCATAGGGTCGCTATGAGTAGGAACTGACTCAACAGCTCCTAACACCAACAATGAAAGATACAGTTAGATAAAGGAGACTCCCTTGGTGGTGCCAGAGGTTAACACACTGGACTGCTGTCTGAGAAGTTGGAGGTTCTGCCCACCTGGAGGCACCTGAGAGGAGAGGCCTGGCAATCTGCTTTTGAGAAATTAGGGAATTCAATGGGACCCTGACATGTAAGGAGTTACCATAAATCTGAATTGTCTCAGAGGTATCTGGGGTTTATTGTTTGTTTGGTCTTAAGAAAATCCATATGTGTATCAGGAACAGATAATACAAAGTTTGAGAGCCAGTAAGTAATTTAGAAGGAGTGTTTTAAGTTCCTGTAAGAAGCAGTTTTTGTTGATCATTATTTCAGTTCCAAGGATGCTTTTATTAACTGGCTTACTAGGTAATGCACATTTGAACACTGTCTCTTCTTGTTTACTTTGTTGTAAGTATAATCATGCAAATTAGTGATTATTCAAAACCTAAGGCATATGAGGCATTAGCTTGTAAAGAAACTTTAATTAATGCTTCTCTTTAAAAAAAATTATGGCTATTCATGTTCTTACCTGCTTATTATAGGTGGATAACTTTGTTCCAGATGTAAGGAAGCACTGATGAATATTTGAAGGGTTTACATTAATGGAATGCATAGATAGATTAACTTTTGCATATGGGGGTCTGGTTGTGTTGTTTTGTCTGATTGGTGTGACACATCAAACAATTTTTAGCAAGAAATGTGTGGAGTTTATTGTAAAAATTAGATGTGGGAAGTAGTTACAGTACATAGAAATATAGTCTCTGGTTTGTTTTTTTCTAATACCTTTTGAGTTAAGATTAAGTGGCAAGTAACAGTATATTTAAAGATTAAGGGGAAAACCAGTGGAGAAGATAATGATGTAAGAGGAAATGATTCCAAGTTCATTCCTATAGGGCAGGTAAGACACTCTCCTCCCGTACGTCGTTTCACCCCCTCTTTCCACCCTGCAGGTCACTGAAGGGCTTTATTATTTTATGGATTTTATAGCTTATTAGTGTTAAAAATAAATTTACTCTGTCTGAATAGCCTGTGGGGGGAAAACTAACTACCATCAAGTCAATTCTGGCTCATAGCGACTCTGTAAGGTTTTTGATACAGTGCCCTATCATGAACATAGCAATGCATTAATATGAAGGAACCTAAGCCAAAAAAAGAAAGAAAAAAAATTACTGAATGGCCAAATGAATTTATGGATTTTTTAGCTCTTTAATGTTAAAAATAGATTTGCCCTGTCTAAATAGCCTGTGAAGAAAACTTGTTGCTGTCAATTCTGACTCACAGCAGCCCTGTAGGGTTTTTGATACAGTGCCGTATCATGAACATAACAGCGCATTAAATACAATATAAAAGTACCTAAGCCCGCCTCCCAAAACACTCTGTTGTGGAATCCATTTCATCTCACAGCAATCCTATAGAACAGAGTGGAACTGCCCCATAGAGTTTCTAAGGAGCCACCTGGTGTATTTGAACTGCCAGCCTTTTTGGTTACGAGCCATAGCACTTAACCACAGTGCCACCAGAGTTTCCATAAAAGCACCTAGCACCTTTTAAACACTTGTTTTAATCAGAAAACGGAGGTCATATTTGCTGAAATTCTTGGTATTGCTAATACTGTCTCAAGGAAATACTGCGTTACTGATAACTGTTTAATAATCTCCTTTTTTTTTCTAGCCATTGGTTTTTAGTGATTTTGTTCTAGCCTTCTGCTAAGTACTGGACTTGATATGCTGAGAAGTAGACCACAGTTTAAAGGATGCTGTCCTTGGAAACATTTTAGATCTCTTGGGCTCCTAGGCCTCAAGTTGGCCACTAGAGAGCAAAGAAGAGGGCTGCATTTTGGCGGCAGCAGGCTTGAGGAGTATTACCAGGAACCAGCAGCAGTAGAGAAAGGGAGAAGCCAGAGATCATACAAGAACCTTACTACTAGCTGTAAGAGACAACAAAGCACCTGGTAGTTTGCTGCCACCATGACCTCCCAATAATTCAAAGAATTATTGTTTTACAGATAAATTGTAGGAAACTGACTTACTTAGTATTGCTATAATAGAAATAACACAAGTAAATGGCTTTAAGAGAGAAGTTTGTTCTTGCATAGCCTAGGAGGCTAGAAGTCTGAATTCAGGGTGCAGGGGAATGCTTTCTCTCCCTCTCAGTTCTGGGTGTGGGTCCTTGTCATCTGTAGTCCCTGACTGTCCAAAGAGTTTCTCAGTGCAGGAACCCCAGGTCCAAAGGATGCACTGTTCTCTTGGCTCTTGTTACGTGGTAGTATGAGGTTTCCATGCCTCTCTGCTCACTCCTCTGGCTCATATCTCAAGTGAGATTAACCCCAAATTGAGTCCTGCCTCATTAACATACATCTAATCTTGCCTTATTAACATCATAGAGGCAGGACTTACAACACATAGGAAGATAGGATAAAGTGATGGATTCCCACAATACTGGGTTACTACCATGGACTAACCAAGTCAACACACATTGGGGTGGGGGGAGATGACAACGCATTTCATTCCCTAAATGTGACCGTTTACTCATTGTTTTTCAGTACGAGGATGTCGTCCAGGAAAGATTGTGCAGATGACTGAAGCAGAAGTCCGGGGCTTATGTATCAAATCTCGGGAGATCTTTCTCAGCCAGCCTATTCTTTTAGAATTGGAGGCGCCGCTGAAAATTTGTGGTATGTGAATGAAGTATATTGGAAACAATCCATTTTGAATCACTTAGGTTTCTTTGCCCCATGTTTACATTGATCTGGAAAGGGAAAAAAAATTTGAATAAATGTGAAAATTGATAGGTTTTGCCGCATAAAATTATGTAAAAAGATGTAACTTTCATTAAAATGACAAAGTGATAGGCAAGAACAAAATATATTGCTATTCACAATATATAGAGTTCTTTGGATAAATAAGAAAAAGACAGAAAATAAGAAGAGGCAGATCTTAAGTTGAAATGGTCAGTAAACTTAAGGTTCTCAGCCTTACTAGTAACCAAAGAGATGCACTTTAATACAAGCCCCTAACCTAAATTAGAGTATCAAAAATGCCAAGGATTGATAAGTAGTAGTGTTAAGAAGGTAGGGAAATGGGCCTTCTGCTGATCAGATTGTAAACAGGTGTAAAATTGGGGGGCCAATCTTGTAACTTTGCTGTGATCATGTTGATTTATTTTGAAACTTACTTTACAATTCATATTTGTTTTTATAAGTCATAAAATGACTTTTGGACAACAATGAAAATTAATGACATTAAGTTGATTGATCCTTGGAATCAGCCAGAGGAATGTTACATAGAAAGTAGCTTTTCTTTTTTAATTGTATTTTAAGTGAGTTTCCAGTTTGAGTCAGTTTCTTATGTAAAAACCTTATACTTTGTTATGTGACCCTAGCTACTGTCACCTCTCTGAGAGTACACACGTACCCTCCACTGCATATTTCCCATGTCTTTGTCCGTTCAGCCACCCCCATCCCCTTCTTTCTTCTCATCTCACCCCTAAACAGGAGCTGCCCAGGTAGTCTCTTGTATCCGCTTAAGCCAAGAGGCACACTCTTGACTAGCATCATTTTATGTCTTTACAGAAGAGAAGATGTCACCATCAAGTCAATTCCAACTCACAGTGACCCCTAGGTCAAAGTAGAACTGCCCCATAGAGTTTCCAAGGAGTGCCTGGTGGATTTGAACTGCTGACTTTTTGGTTACATGTAGCACTTACTTGTTATGCCACCCACCACAAGTCAATTCTGACTCACAGTGACCCTGTAGGTCAAAGTAGAACTGCCCCGTAGAGTTTGCAAGGAGTGCCTGGTAGATTTGAACTGCTGACTTTTTGGTTGCATGTTGCACTTAACCATTATGCCACCACAAGTTAAGTTTTTGAGGAGTTGGTTTCTGGAATGGTTTCAGTTCTGGGCTAACAGAGTCTAGGGGTCATGTCTTCTGGAGACCCTCTAGTCAGTCTGTTAGACCATCAAGTTGGGTCTTTTTTACTGGAGTTTGAGTTCTACATCTCACATTTCTTGTGTGCCATCAGGGACTCTGTTGAGTTCCCTGTAAGGGCAGCCATGGGTGGTAGCCAAGCTCCATGTAGTTCTTCTGATGTCATGTTGAAATCTCTGGTTTATAAGGCCTTTTCTGTCTCTTGGGCTCTTTATATTTTCCTAATGTCTTTGATGATTTTCATTCTCTTTTGCTACAGGTAGGTTGAGATCAGTTGATGCTTCTTAGACAGACACTTGGTAGCTTTTAAGACCTTAGTGTCACTCACCAGGGTGGGATGCAAAATATTTTCATAATAAACTTTGTTTTGTAGTTCACATAAAACAGTAACAAGTATGGTATAAAGACTGTTTCTTGCTGGGTTTTGGTTTGATAATGCTGATGTTTTTGTAGGGGCTATTAATGTTTATATGACAGTTTTCAAGCAGCTGTCGCTCAATCAAGGATTATTTGCAAAGGATTTTTTTGCTTTTTTTCTATTGCATGTTTCTTAACAATCTGTATGCACACTATGAAATCTGCAGGTGCTTAGCTTGCTGCTTGAATGCTTAATTTTCTGTTTCATCGTGTGGCATTATTACAGCATGTGGTTGGTGCTCCTTAGTCCAGTGTCCATCGTATTAGCTGAGTAAGTGTTGGCTGAATCAATAAATAAATTCACTCAGATTGTCACTTTTAAGAGGTAGTAGTTTGAAGTTTTGTGGAAATGAGCAATCCCTTCTTTGAATTTTAAGTGAAGCAGATGTAATTACTTATGGGTGATTTGAAAAACAAAATGATTCAGAGTCTTGACAAGGTACTTTAATATAGAAATGACTTCAATACAATTGAAATTATTTATGCTACGTTTTTCTAAATTCTTACTGTTGTTCAGTATTAAAAAGATGATCTAACTTAAATCATTAGAGAATAAGAGTAACAGTATTTAGTTACTGGACAGTATTTAGAGACTGGACAGGAGGGGGCAGGTGTTGGTTGAATGGATACTGGAAGTAAGGAGTGGAACTGAAGGGTGTGCTGTCACAGGATGAGGAGAACAGATAGTTCCAGAGAGGTGGGTACTCGGATTTTTATACAGAAAAGTGACTTAGATTGGAAACTCTTTGACTTAATCACAATAAAATAATTTTAAGCCTTGGAAACTGCATGAGACAGTTCTACTCTATCCTCCAGGGTCGCTATGGGTTGGGACTAACTCACTGGCAGTGGATTTGGGGTTTGGGGTTTGGCAGTTAATGGGTTCAGTTGTAACTGAAACTAATAGGGCTTTTACCCTGACTTGCCTGCTTGCTGGGTGTGTCCAGATGCAAGAGTAGATGTACCTTCTGGGAAAGGCAGTAAACTGATCCCTGTGAAGTGGTGGTAGCTAATGAGTCTGGGTACTTGTGATTCCATCTGCTAAATCCTCTTTGTTTTGTTTTTGCTTTTTTTTTGGAAATAATTTTAGGCTTAAAAGAAGTTGCAAACGTAGTATGAGAGTCCCTGTGTATCTTTCACCAAGCTTCCCCTAAACATAAAATCTTATGTAACCTTAGCATGTTATCATAGCGGATTACCTTAGAACTTTGTGACTTAACACATCATTTTTCTATTATTGCACAGTTTCTGTGGGTCAGGAATCTGGGTACAACTTAGCTGGGTCCTCAGGTTCTCTCACAAGGCTCCAGTCAAAGTGTCAGCCAGCTACAGTTATCTTAGGGGTCCTCTAGGGAAGGATTTAGTTCTTCATCACATAGACTTATCCCATAGAGAGCTGACAACATGGCACCTGGCTTCACTAGAGCAGGCCTGTTAGTAGTACGGAAGTCAGTCATGTCATGGTATTTCAGAAGTGTTAGTCCTTCACTTTTGCTGTATTCTAAAAGTAAGTCACTAGACACAGCCTACACTAAGGGGAGAAAACTACATGAGGGCATGAACATTGAGAACCATTTCATAAAAGCTGCTTAGCTTACCACAGTAACTACATTTCTAAAACTAACTTTTCCTCTTTTTAGGAGATATTCACGGACAGTATACAGATTTACTGCGGTTATTTGAATATGGAGGTTTCCCACCAGAAGCCAACTATCTTTTCTTAGGAGATTATGTGGACAGAGGAAAGCAATCTTTGGAAACCATTTGTTTGCTGTTGGCTTATAAAATCAAATATCCAGAGAACTTCTTTCTCTTAAGAGGAAACCATGAGTGTGCTAGCATCAATCGCATTTATGGATTCTATGATGAATGTAAGTAAAAGTAAAAACTTAGAAAGTAGTTGACAGAAAAATTCCTTGATAATTTTCCAATTCAAAAGAGTCTTCAATTCGAAGTGTTTTCAGCGTATGACCTATTAGGCGTAGGACTAGGAACAGAGCCTTTCATGGACAAGGAGCCTAAAATTGAGAAATATGTTATAATGAGTTCCTTGCCATCTTTCTGTTCATATTATTTCAGGTTGACTAAACTTTTTCAGCTGAAATGACCTTCTTCTAAAGGCAAAATATTCTGGTGAAGCAGAGGTCATTAAAGATACTGTCCTCTGGTTTTAAGTATCCATTAAGGTTTTAGCTCTCAGCATTCTTAACACTAGGACAGGAACCCTTATCACCCCTTGTTACTACTGTTGAGAAGTTCTATGAAACTATTCAAAGTTGAAATTTATTATTCTGTTCAAACCTAGAGAAACTAGGATATTGGCATACTTTGGCATATCTTTATTTTTTTGTCCTCTTTTTTACCAGTAAGAAATCATCAGTTGGCCACTGTATAGCAATAGTGTTGCCTCGGCCTGTTGGACTTGCCAGGTAGAATATTGGAGTGAGTGTCTATTTGCTTAATTACAACTTAGAATGAATTGCAGTGCTGGATTTCTGCATTAAAATAAGCTTTTGCTTTTTTATCTTTACGTATCGTGTAGCCCTATTAAAACTGAAATATCTCCCTGATTTATTTGGCAGCTGATGACATAGTATATGCTAGGCACTGCTCCTAACACTAAGGATACAACAGTGTATGAAAGAGATGGGCTATTCTTAAGCCGTGTATGTTCCAGTGAGCATGATTCTGTTTTTGATTTTATAGTGCATTTTATTTCTCTTGTGTAGTGTTTGAATTAGACCAGTCGAGAGGGAAATAAGTTGTGCTATGTCAAATTATAGTCATATTCCTAAAGCAACATCAGAAATACAGATCTGTTCTTAACGTATGAAATAGGCTAAAATAGTCAACCACCTGGGGGGTAAAATTGACAGCAAATGAAATCATGTGTGTAAGAGCAGCTTGTAAACTCTCCTTTGAGGTATACTTACTGAGAGATAGGCTGTGGCATAAAAACATAGAAAAGTGTCATTCATCCTCCCCTGGGTTAGTTACTATATAGCCAACTGCAGGAAAATCAGGCAACTCTAAAAAGGTGAATGTACACTTGAGGCTTTCTTTGTTGTACCTGTTAATGCTAAAGTACAGGAAAATTACAGCCTTTGTGTGTCTCACTACTCTTGTTATAGTACCAGGTTGTAATTCACTCAAAAGTAAATACCAGTTCAACACTTGGAAATTCTCCTTTCTTGGCAGTAAGTTTACACTATTACTCAGAGCGTTGGTGTCATATGGACAGTCTACAAAGACACTTTTTCATTTCTGCCTACTTATTTAGCTGCATGTTTACCTAGTATACATGTTGAAAGGAAAATATATACTCCATTGAACTATTTCAAAATTGCTGTTTTACTGATCTTAAAAGACAAAATTGTTTGATGCTTTTGTTTCATAAAATAAAAATTAAACTTTACTGAACATTCTGGATGTTTACTGTGTTTATTACCTTTTGAAAGGTATATCAAGTAAGAACAATTCATTCTAAGAAAAAGCATACTAGATAAGCATAAAGAATGAAATTAAAATTATTATCTACTGACTTTTAAGTAACTGTTGAGAAGAGCTTTAGATTTTTTAGAGTAGTCATCCCATAATAAATATATGGGTAGATTAATATATACTGATACATATATAGGTAGTCTCATTTATTTTACCTGCTTGCTGTTTCTTACAGGCAAACGAAGGTTTAATATTAAATTGTGGAAGACCTTCACTGATTGTTTTAACTGTCTGCCTATAGCTGCCATTGTGGATGAGAAGATCTTCTGCTGTCATGGAGGTAGAATAGCACATGTGCCCTATGGATTTTTGTTACTACTCTTGCAGTATTTAGAAAGCATCTATAACAACTAAGAGTCTTTGGGAAGAAAAGTTGTTCTTGTGTGAAAACTCAAAATATTGAAACCATTTTAAACATAGCTAAAGTCTCTTTTAAGAAATAGATGTGTATGATTATTACTAAAAATAAAAAGTTACACCTTTAAAGCATTTCACATTTAAAGATAATAGCTAGAGTTTTGTTTGGAAAAATGTCTTTCCTTTCTCTGTCTTCTCGTGACAGATTCCTCTGCCGTTAGTGAAATTGAATGGATTATTATATTTCTTTATGTATTAAATACCTTTCATTGGCATCCTAATGTAATTAAGCTCAGTACTCATACATGCTGAGTTCTAAACTTTGTATTTCTGCTTCAGTACTAAAAGTAATTCTTCTATCTAAATTTTATCTTGTTATTGCAAATATATACAGCAGAACATAAACCAGCTTGTTTCTACATGTACAGTTCAGTGACACTGACTATATTTTTCAGGCTGTGCAGTCATTCCCACCTCTTTTTCTGGATGGTTCTTATTAATGTAGGCTTATTGCCTCCTAAGATTCCTCTATGTGATCTTTTGAGTTGCTGTTGTTGGTTTGATCCCATGTAGATAGTTCTTAAAAGAGCATAATGCTCAAGGCAGACATTTTTTACTGTTCAAGCTAAATTACTGTTCAGGTTTCAGGTGACTTCAGGAGCTATTTCTGGCTTAATATTTAAAGATTATCTCAGGGAAATAGTTTTGGGGTTCATCCACCCTTCATGGCTCCAGAAAGTCTATAGTACATTAGAATTTGAAGTTACCTTTTATAGTTTTTCCCCTTTTGATCAGGATTCTACTCTACACTCTTTGATTAAAACATTCAGTGCCCACTAGGCTGGGTCATCTCAATTAAATAGTGCCTGGCTATCCCCAAGGACTGCTGTGAAGGGATCACAGTAGTGAGCCCCAGACAAAAAAAAAAAAAAAGCCCCCCACCAAAAAAAAAGACTTACTAGGCTGACAAAGACTGAAAAAAACCCCAAGAGTATTGCCCCCAGACATCATTTTAACTCAGTACTGAAGTCACTGCTGAGGTTCACACTTCAAAGATTAGACAGACCCATAAAACAAAACTTAAATGGACACACTAGCCTGGGGTAAGGAGGAAAGGCGGGAGAGGCCAAGAAAGCTGATAATGGGGAACCTGAGTTTGAGAAGGGGGCATGTTGACATGTATTGGAAGTGGCAAGCAGTGTAACAAAATCATGTGTGTTATTTAATGAAAAACTGATCTGATCTGTAAACCTTCACCTGAAGTACCCACCCAAAGAAAATTCAGTAATGGTAACTGGGCATCATACAGCTCTTCTGGTCTCATGGCATAGGAGAGACAGTTTTTCATGGAAGCAATTAGCTGCACCTTCCGTATCTTCTTCCTTTTCTTAACTTGCCTCCTCCTGCTTTTGCTCCTTGGGAATAGAGACCAGTTATTGTGCCTTGAATGTGTGCTTACAAGCTCTTAATAAGACCCTAGGCACTGTGCAGTGAACTAGGGTGGAGAAGAGAGTCACTAAACACAGTATTAGGTCAACTAACTGTGGTATCCTGTGAAACCATGACCCTAAACGTAGAAACCCGATCCCGTGAGGTTTTGGGTTGTATGTCACATAAACAGTCTCAGTAGCTTTTTCTTTTATGCTGAACAAAATACAAAGTCATGGTTGTAAATATATCACACAGTTTTTGCCAATTCAACTTCTTACATGTGTACAACTTAACAACAGTGATAGTAATTGACTGTGTGACCCTACTCTTAATGCAATTTTTCCATCACCATTAACCTCCCCTTTTCCCTCCCTTCTGCCCCTGGTAACTGTTAAGAAATTTTGGTCTCTACACATTTGCCTTTTCTTATCTATATAAACCAAACCAAACCCACTGCTTTTGAGTCAATTCTGACTCACTGGAACCCTATAGGACAGAGTAGAACTAGCCCACAGAATTTCCAGGGAGTGCTTAGTGTATTCAAACTGCCAATCTTTTGGTTAGCAGCCGTAGCACTTAAGCACTGTGTCAGTATAAGTGAGGTCGTAACAATATTTGTCCTTTTGTGATTAGCTTATTTTGTTCAGCATAATGTCTTCCAGCTCAATCCATATTTCAGCATGTATCAAGACTTCATTTCTCCTACTGGCTGAGTATTTCATTTTATGCATGTAGCAGATTTTGTCCATTCATGTGTTGATAGTCTGAAAATAATTTTTTGATAGAATGGTGTTAACTACGTAGGACCTGTGAGTAAAGTTGGAATATATTGTAAGTTCATTTGAAAAATCGATGTATTGGTCTAGCTCTTCACTAGATAACATGAAAATATACAGATAATGTATGACCTGGTTGTCTTGAGGAATTTAAAAACCTGTTGATAAAATCTATGAGTTAGAATCGACTCGGCAGCAGTGTTTTGTTGTTTTTTATAAAATCTATGTTTTTGCAACAGATGTTGAGTATTAAAGGGAATTGTCTTACAGTACTTGTACAGAAAGTCAGGAAATGGTACATTTGAGGGGACAGCATGGACTTTAGAGGATAAATAGGTTTTGAAAAGGACTTGAGACAATCTTTCTGTGTTGCTAGTTCAGGAAGTATGTGAGGACTAACCTGACTAGAATATCAAATACATGTTGGGGATTAATGGGACAGGATTATAGAGAAATATGAGCACTGTGCAGAGGAGTTTGTTGAATGCTTTAGTGAGTGCATTGGGGTTTTTTGTTAGGGAAATAATTTAATGAAAATAGTTTAAGAAAATTTGTGGGGCGTTTTTTGTTGTTGCTTTTGGCCATGTGAGAAGAATTCATGATGTGAAACACTAAGATAGATGTGCTCTTGTAGGCATTAGGTAATAAGTGGTTTCTTCTCTGACAGAACATAATTCACTGTATTAGTGGACTAATGGTTTTGAATACACACTAAATATTTAAGGTTAAATAACCTTAAACATTTGTATAGCTAACAATAGAGATACAGCAATATGAAACTGGCTGTTGAGCCTCATTCCTTGTGATGATAACTTGGTTTGCCTACCAGAGAGAAAGATACTAATACATAATGTTATATACGTATATATTTATATACCAGTTTAAAGATTACAAAGTGTTTTTTGTGCCTTTCTTGTTTTTCCTTCTAATCAATAGTTTGTGCTTTATGAGAAAGATCATAAGCTTGTTGGAGTGGGCTGTGGGAAGGAGGGCTTAGGGACAGAGTAACTTGGAAATAAAGCTTACAGTTAAGGAAGTAGCAGCAAAAGTGACAAAGGATTGGAATTAATGTTCTTAATGAAGGGCAGGGAATGGTTGGAAGGCTAATAACTCGGTATGTTACCTTTAAGATAACATTAGAAAGAACACTTTGTACTGTGTCTTGTGTAGAGTCCCTAAATCAGAATCAACTTGATAACAACAAGTTTTTTTAAGTAACTTATATTGAAGTAGTTAACCAACTTTTACTAAATTTTTTTTACTGGTTGATTATTAAGGTTTTTTAGATGTCAGAGCTGTATCTTATTTATTTATAGGACTGTCACCAGACCTACAATCTATGGAGCAGATTCGGAGAATCATGAGACCCACTGATGTCCCTGATACAGGTAAGTCTATAGAGAAGCTGAGTTATTTTTTTGTGAAATGCTGGCATATCTCATGCTTTGAACCTAATTATATCTAGTGAATTTAAGATTGATTTATGTAATAAATAATAGAAATCTTTATAGTCAATTTAGTATAATAAAACATTTTACTTTGAACTAATTGTCCCCCAGAGTGCAAAACTTTTAAGTTTTATATTCAGTACCATAATATGGTTCTGTCAGAGTTGTTTTTCCTAAAAGATTTTGCTATTGATTCCTCTTAACCTCATTTCTAAATTTCTTCATTGGAATCTGCACTAGTTAAACTAATGAAAAGTGTTTTCTTGCTTGCTTGCTTGATACATTAACTGTTTTAATTGTCTAGTAATTTTCTGAGAGGAGCCCTGGTGGCACAGTCTTTAAATGCCAGCTACCAACCAAACATTCGGCTAGCTGTTGGAACCACCAGATAAACAGTTACAGCTTGAGAAACCCTGGGTGGCAGTTCTTGGTCCTGTAGGGTCACTGTTAGAGTCTGCTCGACAACAACTGATTTTGCAGTTTTAGTAGTTTTGTGTTACTTTCTCCTTTATTGATATTTGAAATTTTTGGAGCTCTTAAGGCTCTACAGAAATAAGTTGTGAAAGTTGACTATTAGGATATTCAGAATAAGCTTAGATAAAGAACAGTGCAAAGCTAAACAAATAAATTCTAGTTGGTTTAAGATGCTGTTGAGTAAATAAGTGAGCCTAGTATGATTTTATAAATAAATAACTTAAATGTTTGACATGACTCTTGTTTGAATACCAGAGAATGCACTAAAAGGATTCCTGGTGATGCAGTGACTAAGCACTCCACTGCTAACCAGAAGTCAGTGGGTTCAAACCCACCAGTTGTTCCACGAAAGGAAGATGCGGCAGTATACTGTCATAAAGATCACAGCCTTGGAAACCCTTTCGGGTCTGTTTCAACTCAGTGACCATGCAAGATAGGACAGAACTGCCAAATGGGGCTTTCCAATGCTGTAATCTTTTCGGAAACAGACTGCCACATCTTTGTGTCCCTCAGAGCCGCTGGTGGATTCAGACCATTAAACGGTTAGCAGCACTGTGATTAACCACTGTACCACCAGGGCTCTCTGCAGCAGCATAGAAAGGATCAGTTATTCATGGACCAGTGCTTAAGCAAAACCTGGCTAAACCTTTAAGTTAGAGTGTAAAGAACATGCATTTTTAAGGTTTATTTTCAGATGTTGTTGGACTGTTTTGCCTAGTGTACTGAAAACTTGGTAATAGAACACTTACGTGCTATTCATGAGTATATAAGTCAGAAACTATTGTACAGATCCTCTGAGGGCAGTAAGCTTTCTCATCACATAGCTCATGTAATGTGACAGCCTAGTGTGTTGATTCGAAAAGGGAAAAAATGTGAATGTATCACAGTCTTTGTTGGTAATTATGGAATATATTTGACTAAACATAATGGAGACTGATATTTTATTAAAATGATATTTTTAAAGTATAAATATATATTTCAAGTCATTGCATCTTTATAGTTAATCTTAAGTTTCAAGGGTGTGATAACTTGATTATTTAGCAAAAGTTAACTGAGTTGTTACTGAGGTTATTGAGATGTGAAAAATGATTATTTTGAGCTTTGATGTCTGTATTTCAAAAATTTAATTTTTAAATGACTTTATTGGGAATTAAAATTACTTGGAGGTTCTTAACATGAATCCATTAAAATTGACTAGTTCTAGATGGGTGTTAACTCTCGGTATTCAACTTTTTATGCCTCTAGACTGTCGTATTTCCCTGCTAATTCCTTAAGCAACTACATTCAAATTGAAACTGGTTTCATACAGTAACTTTTTGACACTGAAATTCATGGAAACAAAGAATGAGTGTTACAATGTGTGTGTTAAAGAACCAGCTTAACTATCATAGCAGAAGTTACTAAGAAATAATCAAGAATAGAAAGTAAGACTATATCGCCACCAATTTTACAAATCAAACAATT
Organism: Heterohyrax brucei; assembly: GCA_028571685.1. NCBI lineage: Eukaryota > Metazoa > Chordata > Mammalia > Hyracoidea > Procaviidae > Heterohyrax > Heterohyrax brucei. Next base: position 44,357,420 of record CM053164.1, read on the forward strand.
CCCTGAGAAAGGCAAACTGTACTATAAATCAGAGAGCTCCATTCCTTCTAAGCTACACTGTCAAGTTTGAGTTACCTCCCGAAGTCAAAACTGCCTCGTTCTCTAATGAATATGTGGTACTGATTTCTTACTGTCCTTCCCTCAGTACCATAGTTCTCAGAACAGTACTTAATATCACTGTAGCTTCCACTCCTTCTTAATCTCACTACAGTTGGTCGTTTACTCCTCTCAGTCATCAAGAAGCTGCTTTTATTAAGCTGATGATCTAACAATAAGTAGCATATTTTTGGTCCTTGTCCTACACCAGTCATTTATGACCTTTGAAACTATTAATTCCTACTTTTAGAAAATTGTTTCTCCCCTATTCTAAACTGTTTCTTTTGTTTTGACCATTTCTTCTCTGTATTTTTGTTCATCCTTCTTCTGTTGTCTGCCCCTCAAATGTTTTGATTTCTGTAGTTTATGTATTGGTCTTTTCACTCTGTATTCAGAAGGTGGCCTGAGTCCCTCCTACAGTTTCCACTACTATTAGTATGATGAAATTTACAGATATTTCCAGCCTTGATCTGATACTTTCACAAAGCATTACCAAACCCAAAGATCTCATTTGACTCTGTCATTCCTCATGTGTTTTTAAAATCCTGCAGGCCTCAGTAGAAATGTGTGTCCTCAAAATGATCTGTAGATCAAGTGGAATTCGAGTGAAATCTCAACTGGATTTTTCATAGTCTTAGACAAGTTAATTTGGAAGTTCATAAGAAAGAAGCAAAAATAACCTAGAAAATCTTGAAGGGAAAAATTTAAATGATACTAGCGCTACCAGACAGAAAGATTTGTTTAAAAATTCTAATGTGTAAGACTTTGTTAGGGATACGTAAAATAAGCTAATGGAAGCATTACACAGCCAGAAACAGTATAGATCGCTATAGAAAAAGGAAAGACTGTTCAGGAAATGCTGATTGATGAATTGGTTATCCACATGGAGAAACTATACACCCAGGAAGGAACAGCCTTTCTTTACGTACTATATTATGGTCTGAGGGCACTGTACCCAGATTTTCTGCATATGGAAAGGGCTGGAAAGTATATCCTGAAGAGACCAGACAAAATTACATTTCTATGGTTATATTAACAAAAGAATAGGGAAGTTCAGTAGACTGGGATACTAGAGAGCAAGTGGTTGTGGTTGTTAAATCAAGTGTAAGAGAGCAGGAAAATAAAAGTGATGTAGATGAACTTCTTTTTGTAAATTTGGGAGGAGGTTGTTTTGGTTTGGTTTTTGGTTCTTATTGCTGTATTTTTATTATTTGAAGGTTTGCTCTGTGATTTGCTGTGGTCTGACCCAGATAAGGATGTACAAGGCTGGGGAGAAAATGATCGTGGTGTTTCCTTCACTTTTGGAGCTGATGTTGTCAGTAAATTTCTGAATCGTCATGATTTGGACTTGATTTGTCGAGCTCATCAGGTATGAAGTTTAGAACTCTTGGATATTTTAGTATCTGTAAACTTCGTCATAACAAGTCTTCTCATTTTATTTTTGAGGCAGTTCAGATCCAAGCAAGTTAAATGATTCTTAAAAGGTAAGCAGTAGGAGAAGTAGTGCCAATACTTAGATCTCACAATTAGCAGTTGAGTGCTTTTTAAATCATTTTTTATCCTATAGGAAGAAATATTTGAAAAGAACATGTTTTTTGCAGTATATTGTAATTTTAACAAATCTTTTCAGTGTTTTCCTGAAACTTTATATACTGTATTTGGTCCTTATTGACATGATCTTTAAATATGTAGATAGCAATCAGATTAACTGTGTGGACTTTGAATTTTAATGTAAACAAAAATATTTACAGTTGAAGAAATTTGTAATTGGGTTTTAGGTATCAAGGCATTATGTGAGGAGATTGTCTTATTTTTTTTGTAGAAAATAGAGAGGTATGTAGAGGTCAGATAGAATTTTGGGATTTGTCAGAGTAAAAGGAGGGAATGAAAGGATAAATGGAACTATGGCAGAATCCTGATGGTTACTGAGTAAACATGCTGAGTAAATGGGAATTTTTAACTCTTTTGTAAGTTTTGTGGATAGGTAAAAATTTACATTACAGAAACACAGACAGTTCAGGTAGGTGTTTAAAGCCCTCCTCCACCAGTGGATTGTATAGTCTTTGAGGAGAGGATTGTTGGTGATATGAATACCCCTTGATGGTTACTGACCTGTTATATGGCATGCAGTCCACTCAACTGTTGAATAAATGAATGCCCAAACCAATGGTTCTTCAATATATCAAGTCCTCGTGTATGCTACAGTATAACTGCTATGGGGTGCATTGAATGAAAGGCATTCTTTAAAATGTTTTTTTGGACACGTAACAATTGGAGACTACTAAAAATATTTGATAGTTGTATAAACTTTTTAAGATTCCTTGTTACTTGGTTAAACAAAAGTTCATTAAATTAAGTACATATTGTTATGTAATATTTTCACTTGTCTCTAGGGCTTGACTGTGGTGAAACTTGATTACTTCTACCTGTTAGTGTCATCCTGTCTAATAAAATTGACTCACTTCTCATTATCTGCACAGACTGCATATCACATGTCTCTTCCCTGGTAGAATTTCCTAGTTGTTAGTTAAAATGAAGTTATGTCTTCAGGTCCTTTACTTAGACCTTTTAATCAGTGACTGTTTGTGTTTATGAGTTTGGTAATTAAAAGAAGCTTTTTATGAAATAACAGGGCAGGATTGTTAAATGTCCTATCTAAAATAACCACTGATGGCTGTTTTTAAACTAAATAGCCATTTACATGTCTTTTCAAAAGTTGAGGCTAATTAAATTAAACAAAAAAATTTAGCTTGCCCAGTCTTTTCCAGAAACCTCCAAAGTCTGTTCTGCTTATTTTCAAAATCTGTCATCTCTAACATTTGGAGACTCTGAGAAACAACATAGCCTATGAATATTTTCATTTTAAAAAATTTGATGTAATGAACATGTGAGAGAAGGAACAAACTAGGAAACATGTTCTGGATGCCAAAGATTTGACTTACCAGAACCTGAGGGTAAATAAGATTATAGTCTGACAGAAAAGGTTAACATCTGAATTGTACTTATGCTTACTTGTAATAGAAGTGTGTGTGTGTGTTACTGAGGAGAGGTGTTACACAACAGTGTAAATTATTTTGAAGCTACTTTCTTGTATTAAGTATCAAAGGATAATTTTGCTTATCAGTCAGAACCCCTTGTGGAACATATTCTGACTCATTGTGACTCCATGTATATCAGAGTAGAACTGTGTCTCCTAGGATTTCTGGTGACTGTTTTTTTTCCCAAGTAGATCACCTGTGGGTAGACTTGAACCTCCATCTTTCAGTTAGTAGTCAAATGTTTCAACTGTTTGTACTACCCAGGAACTCCTTGCTTATCCAAGGATACTTAAAAAATGGACTTCGAAAACTAACCTTGGCTATTGAAAAATAAATATAAGCTACTTACCTATCATTAAGTACATCACAAATTAATAGAGCTGAGAAATTGCTTCAGTTACTTAGGAATTGATAACAGATTCTACAAATCATATTAAGTAAGGAAAATAATACTTCATAGGCAGCTAATTTTAACAAGCACAATTTGTGTAATTTAAATTTGTGAATGGTTTCAATGCATTTAATTGTGTAATACAGAAAGTTAGAAGATGGGACAAGAAGCAGAAGAGACTTATCTTTTATTGTCTGGTTGCTGTGCACTGAATGAAGCATTGATGTGTTAGAAAAAGTTTGGTGTACTTCAAAGGACAGAGTAGCACAAGCAGGGATTTGAGGACCATAGTTTCAGGGGACATCTAGGTCAGCTGGCATAACAAAGTTTGTTAAGAATATGTTCTGCATCCCGCTTCGCTGAGCGGCACCTGGAGTCTTAAAAGTTAGCAAGCTACAATTTAAGTAGCATCAGTTAGTCCTCCCGGAGCAGAGGAGAATGAAGGACATCAAAGACATAAGGAAAGTAATGAGTCCAAGAGACGCAGCCACATAATCCAGAGGCTACTTAACCAGCATGAGACCAGAAGAATTAGGTGGTGCTTAGCCAGCACCAATGACTCCCCTGACAAAACACAACAAAGCCCCTGACATGGTGGGAAATACTTGAGTGTGCAGAACTTGAACTCTATTAAAAAGACCAGGCTTGATGGTCCAACAGGCTAGAGAGTCCCTGGAAGACACTGTGCTTAGATTCTGTTAGTCGAGAACAGAAATGATTTCCAAGGCCAGCTCTTGAGACAAAGAATGGACTGCTTCTTGACTGAAGTAGATACATGACCCTAACTGGGCAGCTCCTGGCCAGAGGTGAGATGAGACAGCAGAGGGGAATAGGAACTAGGTAAATGGACATGGTAAACGCCAGGTAAATAGGAGTGTGTTGGCACAGGAGCAGGAGAGCAGCTCGAGTTACATAGCAGTGAGTATAAATTTCTGTATCACAGATTGACTTGGATTACAGACTGTCAGTTAAAGCACAATATTTTTTTTTTAAGTACATTGTGTCATGTCCTAGCTCCCTGTAGGCACTGCACCTAGAAGCATGTTTATATTTGTTTCTTGGGGAGCCTTGAAAATAGTATGGTTTTTAAATCTATTAGTGATAATAAGTTCAATATTATTTAAGCTAATTTTCTTGCCATTATAGAAAAAGTACACCAATGGTAATATTCTAAGCCAGGCTTAATAAAAATCAAAATTGCCAAAAAGTTTTTCTTAAGATCTTTGCCACATTAATCTCAGTTACTATAGATAGTTGAGAATTACCATAGATAACTCCTAGTGTGTCTTTCTTTTGACATTCTCATGACAGGTGGTAGAAGATGGATATGAATTTTTTGCTAAACGACAATTGGTAACGCTGTTTTCTGCCCCTAATTACTGTGGCGAGTTTGATAATGCTGGTGGAATGATGAGTGTGGATGAAACTTTGATGTGTTCATTTCAGGTATGATAATATATGTTTACAATGATGTGACTAATTAAAATTGCTGTCAGAAGAATTTTGCTTTTAGATTTATGGTCGTTCCCTGATGAGCTTAGAAAATAAGTTTTTTTCAGAAGCAGTTCTCACTCGTAGACTCATTAGAGATTTCTGTTTTCAGTCACAGAAGTTCTACCTTTATGAAATACATCAAATATGTAGTTTTTAGAAATCTTGGTAATGTCAGTACATCTTTGATTCAGATGTTTTAAATCATTGAATTCCTGTGTGACCTGTTGGATGGTGGCTTCCATGTGAAAAATGTGAACGTAGTCAACAGCTTTTACTTTTGGTTGCAGGGTGAATGGGTGGACAAACTTTAGAGAGAGAATTACAAAGATGAGAATAAAGTAGAATAAGAAAAGATTTCCACATAGCCTTAAAGTACCTATTTATAAACTGAAGAAATCAATGTTTTCAAAAGAGGCCAGCCCTAGCTTTAATGTGCTGCTTATGGATCAGTTTTACTTAGTGACTGAAAAACTTCAATACTTTGTTTCTATAAAGGTTCTTTTATGTCCTTGACAAGCATACAACTGTATTTCTCTTTTTACAAGTAAAGGGGCTTTCTGACTCCTCTCCCCATTTGTTGTATTACACCATTTCTGTCAGCTAGTAGAACTCATTGGTAAGTGATTGACTTCTCCTTTGCTGTTTCAAGATGGCCACTGGGCCCTATGCTTTGACAGTTGTCATAATGGAATTGGCATAAGGCACTGTGATGCTCTAAATAGTTTTAAGAAATAAATCATTGATCGTTTGTATTTGGGACACAGTCTTCTTCCAAAATTCATAAAATTTCTTATCTAAAACATAGGTTAAAGCTCTATACTTCCACCAGAATTACTATAATAGAAAAATTCAGACAATAGCAAATATTAGAATTAGAGATTCAGATCCTCATACATTGCTGGTAGGAATGTAGAATAGTGCAGCAACTTTGCAGAACAGTTTGATAGTTCCTCAGATGTTAAGCGTAGAATTACCGAATGATTTAGCAAATCTCCCAGGTAATTTACGAAGGGAAATGAAAAACTTTTATGGGTCCACACAAAAATTTAAATAAAATGTTCTTAGCATTATTTTTCACAGTCAAAAGTGGAATTAACTTAAATGTCCATCAACTGGCAAATGATTAAGTGAAGTGTGGTATATCCATGTAATCACAGAATCAAGTGAAGTACACTAATACATGCTACAGCGTTAGTAGGCCTCCAAGACTTTATGCTAAGTGGAAGAAACCAGTGACTAAAGACACATGCTAGATGAAAGAAACTAGTTACTAAAGACCACAGGTGGTTCCATTTATGTGAAGTGGATAGATTAGGCAAAGCAGTAGGGAAAAAACATAGGAAGGCGAAGGGCAGGAATAAGGAATGACTTCTAATTGGCATGAGGTTTCTTTTGGTGATGATAAAATACTGTAGATTATTGTAATCATTATACAGCTCTGTGTTGTGTGCCATCAAGTCTTTCTGATGCGTAGTGGCCCCGTGCAACAGTAGAACTGCCCCATGGGATTTTCTTGGCTGTATTCTTCACAGAAGTGCGTTGCCAGGTCTTGTTCCCACCCTGCCACTGGGTGGGTTCTAGCCTACCTTTTGGTTGGCAGTTGAGCGTGTAAGCATTGTGTCATAGGACATGAAGTACAACTCTAAAACACTGAAAATTGGTGATATGTAGACTTTAAATGAGTGAACTTTATGTTAATTATACATTAATAAAACTTTTTTAAAGACCTGTAGACACAAAGAAATATAAGTTCTAAAGAGTTTGTAACTTGGCAAAGACTACTTTTGCTAAATAGTGCTGGAGTTGTTATAGGAATCAACGTCTTTGGAGTCATAAACTAGTATTGTCTTCAGCATGGAAATACAGTAACTGAGAAAAAGAGTCATTTAAATCTAAGTATTAAGTAGTTTATGATAGAGTTAGTGTACTGGAGCTTCTGTGACTGAAATATGAATGGAATGACACATGGAATAATGTGCAGTAGCATTTCATTTAACTTTAATACAGTATATAATCCAGTAATACTCAGAAATTTGCAGTCTTTACATGTGAGAAGTAAGTATGGAAATAACCATTTGTCTTAACATTTTTCTTGCACTTTTACAACTTTAGCCTTTTATTGAAGAATACTGTTATCTTAACAATTGTGTGACTCACTGCCCTGAAAAGAGTAACATTGTTAATAAATTATTTATTTTAAGATATTGAAACCATCTGAAAAGAAAGCTAAGTACCAGTATGGTGGACTGAATTCTGGACGTCCTGTCACTCCACCTCGAACAGCTAATCCACCGAAGAAAAGGTGAAGAAAGGGACTCTGTAAAGAAACCATCGAATTTATTAAGGACATACTTCATAATATATAAGTGTGTGCTGTAAAACCATCCAGCCATTTGACACCCTTTATGATGTCACACCTTTCACTTAAGGAGACGGGTAAAGGATCTTCAATTTTTTTTTTTTCCAATAGAGAGATGTGCTACACTGTATTGTAATAAGTATACTCTGTTAAAATATTCAACAAAGATAAATCCAAATTCAAATTATCCATTAAAATTACATCTTCACGTATCGCAGTTTTTAAAGTTGAAAAGCATCCCAGTTAAACTAGATGTGATAGTTAAACCAGATGAAAGCATGATGATCCATCTGTGTAGTGTGGTTTAGTGTTGCTTGGTTGTTTAATTATTTTCAGCTTGTTTTGTTTTGCTAGAATAATGGCACTGTTTTTAATTTTTTTTTCCCTAAACATTTTTAGAAGTGAAATGTGGAAAGAGCTTTAATGATGGTCACTGACTTACTTCTCCATTGCTTTTATCTGCTTATCTAGTGTTTGATTTTCCCAAGAAAATTTTATGCCTCAGTATAAGAAAAATGAATTTTAGAGATTAATGGTGTAAAAAAGACTCAAACTGTCCAATCCAGTGATTTAATCAGTTTGGGCAAACTTTGCAGCTGATAGTGACTACTTTGCTTTATACAGAAATTGCCACTGATTTGGATTTGTGCACTATAATTTTTAACTTATTGATGCTCTATTGTGCAGTAGCATTTCATTTAACTTTAAAGTAGGGCTCATCTAGTATTTAGCCCAACTAGTTGGAAATGTGATTATGTGGTACCTTGGCTTTAGGTTTTAATTCGCACGAATTGCCTTTTTGGCATGCTTAGCTTTCTGGCATACCTTCACCTGCATTGGTTTTATTTTGGGGGTTTTTGTTGTTGTTTTTAGATCCAAAGAACATGAGAATCCTTTTTTGACAAGCCTTGGAAAGCTGACACTATCTCTTTTTTTCCCCCTCTTTAAGAAGGATGTATTTAAATGAATGCTAGTCAGTGGGACATTTTGTCAACTTTGGTTATTGGGTGCTTAACTGTCTAATATTGCCATGTGAATGTTGTATGCGATTGTAAGGCTTATGTCACTAAAGATTTTTATTCTGATTGTTCATGATCAAAGTTCATATGTTGTATAAACATGCTTTATAGTGAACTATAGTAGCAATAATTTCTGTACATGATAGAGATTTTATTGCAGCATTTCTTTTCCTGTTCTCTCTTTTTTAAGGGTTAATATTAACAAATGGCAAATAGAAAAGTCAACATAATCTGTAATAGAGCAAGAACTTACAGGACACAGATTTGTAGGTTTTGGTTTTTTTTTTTTTGATGTGATTCTATAAGCTGTTTGAGTGCTGTCAAATTTGTGTCATAGGGATGGACATCACATTTACAGTGTCCTATATGTGCTGCCATAGCTGTGGAATTCTTGACTTTAATATTGTCTTTAAAAATGTTAAATTGTGAATTCTGTTAATTTACATTTTATGAATTGGCGCATTGTATTTACTGCAAGAAATATTTGATTTTCAGCACAGTGCAGAGTTCTTTAAAATGCATACATCTTTTTTTCTAACTATTTTGTTTTAAAGCACATTTTAAATGTAGTTTTCTCATTTAGTAAAAATTGTCTAATTGATATGAAGCCTGACTGGTTATTTTATCTTTTTCTTTATTACAAGGAAACAATTTGCAAAACACACTCAGATAGATTCTATGTCCCTGAAGTACATTGAATTCATCCTTTTCTGTAGTGTTGATGAATGCCGTCGTGTATTAGGTTAAGTCTCACAGGCCTTTATCTGTTGTGATTAAATATCTTCCTAATTGGAATATAAGTTGAGCAGTTTCTATTTGCATTTTACATGCAGTACTCTTTGTAGACATACTGAAGTGGATCCAGAAAACAAGGCCTTGGGCAGTCTTTCATTAATCTCAGTCAAGCCTCATTAATACACATCTTACTGGGTTTCTCTGTTGATTTCATCCAGGTCAATAGTTAGCAAATTAATATTGGTCACTAAATCTAGAAGGTGGACCTTTATCATGCTTAACAGTGAAGCATTCTTAAAAACATTTTAGCAGCATCTATTCATGCACACATAATGTGTTTAATACTAATATTATTTACTTGGCAACGTTGATATTTGAAATAAATGAAACTGTTTCTTAGGAGAAAAATATTCTGTGATTCCAGTGTCACTAATTTATATTCTTCCCCTCTCATGCTTTTGTTTTAATGGTTCTGCATACAAATTTATCTTTAATCCATATGTCCATGATACCAAAATTATGATTAAACACACCCAGATTTCTGTGGTAATGTGACTGATTGCATTTAACTACAGTTTTCCTTTATTGAATGGAAAGGGTCAGATGGACAGCCCGTTGCATTTGAAGCTGTAAAATTTATTATTTCAGTGCTGCAGAGAGACATGATTTTAATCACATGATCAGCAGCATGGTTTATGCATAGTTTGGGATAAACAGAGTACTGGAGCACCACCAACTACCTAGCTAGCATCCACACTGGGATACCCCTTTATTTGAGTACTTGAACGCTTCTGACATTATTATCTGAAAATGAAAAGTGCCACCAAGATGAGTTTTAAAGCTCACAAGATGATTAGTTTACGAGTATGTGAGAAGGTTCAGTGGTGGAATGTATACCTTTCAAAAAAAATTACATTGGGGGGAAAGCCACAAGCACCTTGAAATGAGTTCCTTAAGAATTTAAAACGTGTGCTTATGCTGAATGAAGCTTAGTTTATAAGTTCACTGTGTCCCATCTGGGCAACTGTAAGTTTTCGACCAAAAGAACACTTTTATTACATTTTATACTAAAAATGTTTTTAGAGAAGAAAAATGGTCAGGCTAACTGTTGTTGCTGCACTGCCTTGCTCCTGCCTCCTCTTCCTTGGTAGTCCACGCTTGAATTGCAGCTATGTCTGAGAAGACAACCATCTGACTACTAGTGGCATCTGTTCAGAAACATGTTGTTCCTTTTTCTTAGTAAATTTCCATGTTTTATAATTTCCTAAAAAGTGGTTAGAAGAATTTTAAAGTGACAGCATTCTTTGCAAAATGGACAGTATTGAAACAGAAAATTAAGAGGTTCTATGTAGGTATATACCTAGAATTTTATTTAGTTTAATTCTAATGTTTCTTCAGTAACAGGAATACTTAGACATGGTATAACATTTTGATGTTCTGTTAAAATAGAATTTTATTTTTGTGTTTGAATGCCAGAATTTCTAAACAGATCCCCTAGTTTAAAAAAAGAAAGTTTGTTTCCTTATTCTACCACCCCCTCATTGCTTGAAATACCATAAGCTGCTGTAATCTCTGTAACTTTCTCTTTCAGATTGCCAGTGTTTTACTAAACCTTTTTACCAAACCTGTTGGTGTCCTTTGCAAATCATAGTGACTGTATAGGACAGAATAGAACTGCCCCATAGGGTTTTCCAAGAGCAGCAGCTGGATTCAGACTACCAGTCTTTTGGTTAGTAGCCAAGCTGTTTAACCCGTAGACGTATCTTTTAAAACAAAAGTGGCCATAAATATTTGCTTCTTTTTCAGAGTCCATAGCCTCTTCATGTGGTTATACAATCTTATTCACAACCCAGGTTGCTTTTGGATAGCTATAGTGTAGAAGGTCTCAGTGAGTCTGTGTGTGTGAGAGAGAATACAAACTGGTGGAGGCTCATAGTTTCAGCATTCCTTTCAAATACTGCATACAAAAATGTGAGAACCTGGTATCTATGCCTGGAAGCTTCTAAGTCACGCCTGACTGAAAGTTACCAAGTAAGGTGTGTGTTGACTTGCAGCTGCCTAATGTGAAAAATTCAATAGATGGTCAAAATTCTAAGCCACAAATTGATACCACAACTAAATACCTGGAACTATCACAAATTATGACATCAGTTTATTAAAGATACTTATCCTTTCGGTGAGTAACAGGGTGGTGCCTGAAGTAAAGGATATAATCAGTGAGTCCTGTGCTCAGTGAGCAAGGTACACACGGGTTTGTGTTTACTGACTAATCTTTAGTGAGCAATTAAACAAGGGTTTTTTGGTGAAAATCATTTGAAATTGTGCTCAAGTAAGCACCAATAAACTCATGTGTGCCTTGTTTATTAAGTAATCCATCCCTAACTACTTTAATAAAAAATCTTCTGTGACACTGAATGGTCAACAACTACCCTAAAGTAAAGATGAGAAGGTATTGGGGGAAGGGGCAGAGAAATTAGATTACTGAAAGCAGAACAACCAGAACAGAGTTAATGAGAACCTTGACACATTGTGAAAAATGTAACCAATGTCACTGAGTAATTTGTGTAGAAACTGTTAAATGGGAACCTAATCTGCTGTGTAAACTAACCGAAAACAATAAAATATTTTTTTAAAGACACAATTTAAGTTATGGTCTATAATGTATAAACATTGATAACTGACAGTCACAAAAACATATTAACAACAGGAAAGAAATAGTCCAGAATAGTCCTTTATGTAACAAGCTTCATTTGAACTAACTTTCAGCCTCCTAGTATATTTATGAAAGGATACACCTGGTGAAACAAAACTATTGTTGGGACTTTGTATATCAGGCTGTCTCCACAGTGTATAATTCTCAAACTGATCACTGATCCAGTTTCGGAAAATGCTCCCACTTGCAACAGGTTATTGACAAGACTATTCACATTTGTGTGGAATCACTTGAATCAGTTTTGTCTCTGTAGCTCTAGTTAAGTTTGTGAGAACCAGGGCCCAGCCCTCAGCATGTGTAACTTGTTTTGTGGTGTTACAACCTCAGTAAGAAATTTAGAAGCATAATTGTCAAGTTGATTCCAGCTCCAGGCTACCTCATGTGTTGAGTAGAATGTTCAATATCATTTTCAGTGGTTAATTTTTCAGAAGTTGATGCCTGGCCCTCCCAGGCACTTCTTGAGTGGGCTTGAAACTCCAGCCTTTGGGTTAACAATTCACACAACACAGGGACTAGAGAAAAAACAACTCACCGATTGTAGCCTGTCTCTGCCTGGGGCATGAGATTAATTGGTCAGTCATGTGAAAGACCTAGGTTAAATCTTGCAGTTGCTATACTGCAATGTGTATTTTGAGAGACCTGAATCTTAAATGAGTTCCCTAAACTCTAAAGCTAATGTGGGCAGAGATTTTTTTCAGTTCACTGATACATCCTCAGCTCCTGAAGGACCTGGTGTGTTGTGAGCATGCAAATGTTTGTTCAGTGGCCAGTGAGTTTCAGAAATGACTACTTGTGTTAGTACTTTGGCACCTGGACCTTTTGGAGAAATTTGGCAAAAGTTTTTATTTATCCTCAACTACTTGTGTCTCTTACGACAAGAATGATGTGATTGCCTCGGGAGAAGCTGTCCAGGACTATACTATCAAATACATGTAAAAATTAGAATGTTGATTTGATAAATATACATAAATACAAGAAGTAAATGTGTTCAGTTACGTGAAGCAACATTTTGCAGCTAGGGTTGTGACAGGAATATTGGGAAGAAGGGTACCACTTTTGTTCAGAATGAAACATTAGAAAAGTCTTGGAGTTACTTGGTTGTGACAGGAACATTGGGAAGGTGGGTACTGCTTTTGTTCAGAATCGAACATTCTAAAAGTCTTGGAGTTTCTTGCCTCCCTTTTTTGTAGCTCCTTTGTTTCATGACCTTCAGGTCACCTTTGCTGTGACTACTACACATGTTCTTAGGGAATGGTATAGTTTGTGTAATGTTTTGTGTCAGAATTCTCACATTGAATATGAACAGTTGAAATCGGGAATAAAAATTTGAAGAGGCTAATGCCTCACTTACATAGAAGCAGATACGGAGAAGAGACCAACTAAAGACATTTTCAGTAAAGAACAAAAAGGGAAGGAAGGAAGGTGTACAATGGAGAAAAATGTTCTAGACAGTTTTAATACAGTTCTTTTGCTCACATTAATTATTGTTCTGGTAAGTCTCGGAGTTTGTGTATCATTCAGGAACACTAGCCGGGCTTAGTCTCACTGCAAAATTCCAAGAAAGGGTTTTTGATTGACCTAACTTGGATCTAGGGCCCATCTGGTTCCATCAAGTGAAGGAAGTTGAAGAGCATACTTTTGAACAAAGCAACTGGTGGTTTGGGAGGCAAAGGAACATAATTCCAAGAAATAAGATGATGAAAATCCAAAGGTGTCCTCTACCATACAAGGTCTGAGAAGTCTGCGAACTTAATTGTTCTAAGTGCTGCTTACTCTATTGCTGAATATCACTTGGATCACCTTCCAAATATTCCCCTTGGAAAGTTGTGCACTGATACCAGTGCCTAGTCCACCCATCAAAGCAATTTTGGATATCTTTCTGGAATGGCCATTGCACAAAGGGGCAAGTTTGCAGACTTAGTTGTCAGTGAGGGAGTTTTTAGCCAGTAAACAAATGTATTGGAACACCCTCCATACTAACTTCATCTGGTCCCCAGTGACTTTTTTCTTTACCTGAAGATAAACGAAATAACTGAAAGGAAGATAGATTCAGGACATCAAGGGTAATATGACAACAACTGATGGCCATTCCAGAAAGAGTTCCAAAATTGTTTTGAAGGGTGGACTAGGCACTGGCACCAGTGCATAGCTTCCCTAGGGTAGTTCTTTGAAGGTAGCTGTAGTGTGATACTCAGCAATAAGGTACGTAGCACATTTTCTGGGATGAGTTGGTAGTCCTCATATACTTTAAGAGATACCTAACCACAAAAGTTCTGCAAGTACAAAGTTGGCAAAGATATAGAGTAATAAAATTGGTCCAGCTGGAGGGCAGAACCAAGGTGAGTCAGACTCACTAAGCCATCGCACTTCAATAAAGACCCAAAAAGCCAAGTAAAGCTGATATAGATGTCAGTCTTACAACACTGAAATTTAACTGAAGTTTTAAAATAATAAGATTGCATGTTACAGAGGAAAAGTAGAAATTGACAGAAAACAAGGAAGGTACAGAGTGGAGGTTGTGACGAAACAACGTGACTATGCATTGTCATCTTGGAATGAAGCCAGCAACTGCGCAAAGGCATCTCCACAGAATTTTCAATAGACGTATGGTGCCGACACCCAGAACTAAGATCGTGTTTGGTGGCTGCAACTCAAGGAGCCCAGACTTCTCGTGTGGTAACCACAGGAGCATGCTCTTATGCCCCCACCCCTCTAGTGAATGGCAGTCTTAACCACCCTGTTGCAAAAACCACAACTGCCAGGAACCAGAGTTCTCACACACTCCACTGTCCTGTCTGACCTTGCCTTTACACCTTTCAATCAACTCCAGGCCCAGTGGACCCATCCTGGATACCAGGCCCCTTCCCACTGTCTCCAAGCCCCTCCTGCCACCTGCTGTGGTGCACAGGAGTTTGAGCCCCAGAAACCCAAGCCCCTTCACTCTATTTTCAGATCCCTCCTTCAGCTGCCGTCTGCCACAGCCCCTAAGGAAGCAGAACTGGACCCCAGGCCCTTTCTGCCAGATCCAGACCATACAACCTGCTGCAGCTCTCGAAGGAACTACAGGTGCCTTCTTGCTGGCTCCTACCACCTGCCACAGCTCTGAGGGAACGCAGCCCAACCCCGGTCCCTTCTCCACCAGCTGGGCACCCACCCTACAGACTGCAGCAGCCCTACTTCGGCCCCTCACCCAGTTTGCACTGCAGACGAGCTCCACCCCTTCTCTTCCCACTATAGCTGCCATGCCATGCTGCAACAAAGCTCGCAACTGGCCCTGCACACCAGGACAAGGCAGTGAAAACTGACATGTCTGCAGATGAGCAAGCAGCAAACCATGCCTGGCCCACCTGCCCAGAATAACCAAATGAAAACAGGACAAAACAAGACAACAATTAATAATAACAATGTTTTGGAGACAGCAGGCAATATTCAAATGTATTTTAAGAAAGGACAAGATGATTCCACTAAGCGACTAGAATTAAATCATCAGTTAACCTTCCAACAGACAAAAAGATACTGGAACTACCTGATAAGTAAGTCAACAGTCTAATATTCAGGGCGGTCCAAGAAATTAGGAAAGAGACCGAGGGAAAAGGAGACAAAATCAAATAAAACACGTAATGCAAGAATTCGGGAAAAGAACACAAGAACAAAATATCAAACAATTACAAGGCACAGAAAACTGCCAATTAGAAACCTAGAATTTATGGTATGTATACTCAGTGGAACACTGTGCTCATTGGTATATGTACTAAATGTGACAATGATTTTAGCAAGCATCTCATAACCTAGTTTTAATTGGAAGACATCATTTTGAGTGAAATTAGTCAGCGGCACAAGGACAAATACTGTATGAAACCCTTACTATAAGGACTTAAAAACAGACTCATATACAGAAGAAAACACTCTTTGATGGTTGCAAGGGAGGGGAGGGAGAGAGAGACAGGGCTGGTTATACATTAGATAGTTGACAGAAATTTGGTTGGGTGAAATCAGTGACAGCACACGTTAGAAAGAAGATCAGTTTAACTGGACTTCAGCATAACCTGAAAACTTCCAATCTTAACCCAAAAATGCAAGGACACAGTAGCGGGGGCAGGGGTCCAGGGACTGTGCTGTCAGGGGACATAGAGGCCAATTGGCATAACTAGCCTATTACTAAGAGAGTTCTCCACTCCGTATTGGTGAGTGGCATTGGGGGTCTTAAAAGATAGCAGGCTGCCATTTGAGGTGCAACAAGTGGTCCCAACTCAGCAGGAACAGATGATCACCAAGGACAAAAATGACATGGGGGAAAGAGAACCCAGGAAACAGACCCACGTGAATGCATTACTACATCAATATGTGACCAGAAGAATCACAAGGTGCCCGGCTACCACTAGTGACAGCCATGAAGGGGCTCACAAAGTTGAGTCTCAGTGGCAATCTGAGATTAAAAAGGGGTGCACCCTGAGAACTCTGCTAAAAGACCACAATTGATAGTCCAAAGGCCTCGGGGTTCCCCTGGAAGCATGGTCCCTAGACCTGACACTGCCCCTGCTCATAAATCATTACTGAGGTCGACTCTTCGAACAGGAATGGATAGGACTTGATGACACAGAGTGATGACATTGTGTGTGTGCACTTTATGGTTTTATGCATCTATAGGATGCTGTCCTACTGGTCTCTTACTAGAGGGGAGTGGAGAGGGTAGAGAAGAGGGGACAGGAGATTGGTAAGAGGATACGACATGTATAGAACCGAAAGGAGTTTGCTGTCACTGGGCAAGGAGAGCAGTAGGAGCTGCACATAGGCAGGCATGAAATTTAAACTGTATTGTACACTTTCACTCAATCACAATAAATAAGTTCAACAACAACTAAAAGAAATCCAAAGTTTGGGAAATGGAGAACTCAGTGGAAGGTTTTAGGAGCATCTATATAGATGCAAAAAAGCCATGTGTGCCACTTTGGTGAGGAAAACTCGAGAAAAGACTGAAGAAATCCTAAGAACTATGTGATGTAAAGCTGACCAAGAAGCCCAGTGAACCCCATATAGGACTGATTACTTTGTGTTTCCCAAAAAATGTGTGTGGCTGCTTGGCTGGACCGTGATTCCTGGTGGTGTAGGATATCCCTTCATGTTATTAATCCTGCCTCTGTGATGTTAATAAGGGAGGATAGGCGGCAGTTGTGTTGGTGGGGCAGAACTTAATATGTAAGATTGTTTTGTGCCTTCAGGCAGTCTCTTGAGATACAAAGATGTTAGTAGAGAAGTTTGGGGACCTCGTACCATCTCAGCACTGACAGCAGAGCATGTCTTTCAGACCTGAGTTTGCTCTGCCATGATGCAAATACCAAAGAAGGACTGATGCAACACAAGAACTGACTTTTACAGCCAACAGAGTGCATTCCCTTGGAGCCAGCAGCCTGAATTCAGACTTCTAACCTACTAGACTATGTGAAAATAATTTTTTCTTTGTTAAAGCCATCTACTTGTGGTAATTCTGTTAGAGCAGTACTAGATGACTAAAGCAGATCCCTCCCCCCAAAAAGTCACCAAGACCTGCCATAATCACGCTTCCCAGAACCAAAGACAATCTTGACAGCAGCTCAAGAACAATGAAAAGTCATATACAAAAGGAAAACAGTAAGATTAAACTCTTAATTATTCGGCAGAAGCCATTCAGACAAGATGGC
This sequence comes from Heterohyrax brucei, assembly GCA_028571685.1. Classification (NCBI taxonomy): domain Eukaryota; kingdom Metazoa; phylum Chordata; class Mammalia; order Hyracoidea; family Procaviidae; genus Heterohyrax; species Heterohyrax brucei. The sequence continues at coordinate 44,374,943 of CM053164.1, forward strand.
AGTGGAAGGATATATATAAAACCTTGAAAGAAAAAAAATGCCAATGACGAATAATATATCTTGCAAAACTCTTTCAAATATCATGGCAAAATAAGGACATCTACAGATAAAGAAAAATTAAGGAAATTTGTAAAAAGCCAAACTTATAAGAATTAATAAAGGAAGTTCTTTGGTTAAAGAATCAACATCAGACAACAACCTGAATCTAGGACACAAATTACTATCAGGCAATACTGACCTAAATAATGAACTTTTAAGAATAAAAGCTAAAAGATTCAAAACAGGCCACTGGAGACATCAAGCTATAGATGATGATAGTGTCAACAATAAAAGGGAGATGTATGGTGTAGACCTTTCAAAAGGAGAGGAGTTCAAGGTAATACCAACTAATAAAAGATCTTGAAACAAGAGTACATTTGAAGGTAACCACAAAGTTAACAAACCAGCTCATCAAAATGAAGAAGGAAAAGTCTCAGTAAACAAAATCTACAGTAACAATAAAATAAATTTCACATACTAAAGTAACTCTCAGCACGGTGGAATAAGAGAAACAAGAAAAACATCAGAAACAAAACAAAGCTACAAAATGAGAGCTATAAACACACCTATCAATAATCACAGTGAATGTAAATAAAAGCACCTGTAAAGAGAAAGTAAAAAGAATGGATGAAAGTACATGAACCATCAGTATGCTGTCTACAGGAGACACTTTAGACATTAAGACATAAATATACTTAAAACCAAAGGATGGAAAAAATATGTATCAAGCAAAATGCAACCAAAAATGAGCAGGAGTGGCAATATGGATCTCAGGTAAAAGACTTTAAGGCAAAATACACCATAAAAGATAAGGAAGGACATTATACAATGATTAAAGGCACAGTCCACCATGATGATATAACCATAGCAATATCTATGCACCCAACAGCAGGGCTCCAAAATGCATAAAACAGACTAACAGCAATGGAAAGAGAAACTGACAGTGCCACAATAATAATAGGAGACTTCAACACACCACTGTTGGTAAAAGACAGAACAACTAGAAGAAAACTCAGCAAGTATAAAGGAGTTCTAAGGGCTACAGACAACCACTCCACCCAACAGTAGCCAAGTATACACTTTTCCAAAGCACATGGAATATTCTCCAGAAGAGACTACATCTTAGTCCACAAACCAACCTCCAGAAAATTCCAAAACATGGAGATGATATGAAGTAGCTTCTTTGATCGAAACACCATAAAAGTAGAGACTAAGAGCAGGAAGAGCAAGGGCAGAAAAAATCACATGGAAACTGATTAACTCTTTCTTAATAAACCACTGAGTAATAGAAGAAATCAAACATGGAGTCAAAAACTTCCTAGAGTCAAATGACACAGCATACCAAAACCTACGAAACACAGCAAAGGCAGTGTTTGGAGGTCAATTTACAGCAGTTGATGCACACATCAAAAAAGAAAGAGACAGCAGAAAAGGCATTTGATAAAGTCCAACACCCATTCATGCCAAAAACTTTGCAAAATGGGCATAGACGGCAAATTCCTCAACACAATAAGGGCCATTTATACAAAGCCAATTGCCCACATCATCCTGAATGGAGACAGACTGAAAGACTTTCCCTTGAGATCAGGAGCTAGACAAGGATGCCCACTCTCACCTCTTCTATTCAGCATTGTGCTAGAAGTTCTAGCCAGAGCAATTAGACAAGACCAAGAAATAAAGGGCATCTGCATCGGCAAAGAGAAAGTTAAAATCTCCCTGTTTGCAGATGATATGATTGTATATGCAGAGAATCCCAAGGAAGCTATAAGTAAGCTACTCAAACTGATAGAAGAGTTCAGCAAAGTCTCAGGATACAAGATAAACATAAGTAAATCAGTAGGATTCCTTTATACCAACAACGAGACTGTTAAGGAAGAAATTATCAAATCAATACCATTTACGATAGCCCTTGAGAAGATAAAGTACCTAGGAATTAATCTAACCAGAGAAACAACAGACCTTTACAAAGAAAACTACAAGCCCTTACTACAAGAAACTGAGAGAGACTTAGATAAATGGAAAAACCTACCCTGCTCATGGATAGGAAGACTTAACATTGTGAAAATGTCTATTTTACCCAAAGCAATCTATTTATATAATGCAATCCCAATACAAGTTCCAGTGACATTTTTTAATGAGATGGAGAAACAAATCACCAATTTTGCTTGGAAAGGAAAGAAGCCCCGGTTAAGCAAGGCACTGCTAAAGAAGAAGAACACACTGGGAAGCCTCTCATTACCTGACTTTAGAACATATTGCACTGCCACAGTGGTCAAAACAGCCTGGTACTGGTATAAAAACACACAGATGGATCAATGGAACAGAACTGAGACCCCAGAGATGACACCATCTGCCTATGAACAATTGATATTCGACAAAGGCCCTAAGACATTAAACTGGGGTAAAAACAGTATCTTCAACAAATGGTGCTGGCAAAATTGGATATCCATCTGCAAGAAACTGAAACAAGATCCATATCTTACACCTTATACAAAAACCAACTCCAACTGGGTAAAAGACCTAAATATCAACCCTAAAATCATAAAGCTCATCCAAGAAAAGGTAGGAACAACAATGGAAGTTTTAATACACAATATGGACAGACTCCAAAATCTGTCAAACAAACCACAATCATCAGAAGAGAAAACAGATAAATGGGATCTATTAAGAATTAAACACTTTTGCTCATCTGAAGACCTTATTAATAGAATTAAAAGAACACCTACAGAATGGGAAAAAATATTTGGCAACTCTATGTCAGACCAACACCTGATCTCCGTAATCTATAAGATACTACAAAATATCAACAAGAAGAAGATAAATCACCCAATTAAGTGATGGGCAAAGGAGATGGACAGACATTTGACTAAAGAGGAGATCCAGGCAGCCAAAAAACACATGTGGACATGTTCATGATCTTTATTTATTAAAGAAATTCAAATCAAGATGACAATGAGATACCATCTCACCCCAACAAGGTTGGCCATGATCCAAAAAACACAAAACAACAAATGCTGGAGAGGCTGTGGAGAAAGTGGAACCCTCCTACACTGTTGGTGGGGTTGCAAAATGGTCCAGCCTCTTTGGAAAGTAATCTGGCGCTTCCTTAAAAAAATGGATATCAATATATCACTTGACCCAGTAATTCCACTACTTGGAATATACCCTCCAGAATCAAGGCCTTTCACACCAACGGACACATGCACCAGAATGTTTATCACAGCACAGTCCATGATAGCAAAAAGATGGAATCAACCCAGATGCCCAACAACAGAAGAATGGATAGGTAAACTATGGTATATATACTCAATGGAGCACTACACAATGTTAAAGAACAACAGTGACTTCAGGAAACATCTCATGACCTGGTTTCAACTGGAAGACATTATGTTGAGTGAAAGGACAAATACTGTATGAGATCTCTACGATAAGATCTCAAAAACAGACTTGTCTATAGAAGAAAAGGCTCCTTGACAGCTGCAGGGGAGGGAAGGGAGGGAGGGGGTGAGGGTGTAGATTAGATAGTTGCTAGGTATCTCGTTGGGTGAAATCGGTGATAACACACATTAGAAACAAGAACAATATTAAGTGGACTTAAACATAACATGAGTACTCCTTCCATCTTAACCCAATATTGCAAGGATAGAGTAGCTGGGGCAGGGGGCGGGGGACCATGCTTTTAGGTGAAAGCAAGGCCAATTGACATAACTAGCGTTTTGCTAAGAGGGCTCTCTGCACCCCACATTGGTGAGTGGCATCTGGGGTGTTAAAAGCTGCCAAGCTGCCATCCGAGGGCACAGAAAATGGTTCCAACTCAGCAGGAACAGATGCTCATAGAGGACCAAAATCACATGGGGGAAACACAACCGAGAAAACAAAGAGATCCACATGAGTGGGTGCCTACATTGACTTGGGACCGGAAAAACCAGATGGTGCCCAGCCACCACCAGTGATAGCCGCGATGGAGCTCACTAAGTTGAGTCTCACTGGCAACACAAGAATAAAAAGGGGTGCACCCTGCGATCCCCACTAAAAGACCTCAGTTGATGGTCCAGTGGTTTCAGGGTTCCCCTGGGAGCATGGCCCCTCGCCCAGATGCTTTCCTTGACCATAAATCATAACGAAGATCCACGCTTCGGACAGGAATGGATTGGACTTGGCGATGCAGTGACCATATGTTGGATGCACTTTATAGTTCTATACGTCTATAGGATATCATCCTGCTGATCTCTGGCTGGAGGAAGGAGAGTGGGTGGAGAGGAGGGGAAAAAGAGACTGTTGGGAGAATGAGACATGTATGGAGCCGAGAGGAATAGTGTGCTGTCACCGGGCAGGGAGAGCAGTGGAAGCTGCATATAGGTGGGTATGTAAATTTACACGGGAATGTACATTTTCACTCAGTTATGTTAAATAAAAAATTAAAAAAAAAAACCCAAGTACCTAAGAAAGGCCAAACTTACTATAGAAACTACAGAAATCCCTCAGACTATCACCCTAAGACATCCTTTTTACTTTGAATTGAAGCTGTTTCTGAAGGTCACCTTTCAGCCAAATATAAATTGGCTTATAAAATAAACAATACCATCTGTGAGTAATGTATTCTCTTAAACAATTAATCATATGAGCCCAAATGGTCAACAATTACCCAAAGGCAAAGATGAGAAAGCAGTGAGGGGAAAGGAAGCTAGATCAGTGGAAACAGGACAACCAGCCTGGAAATAATGAGAATGCAGACACATGGTAAAAATTTTAACCCAAAACATGAAACAATCTGGTAAGGGTAAACCTGATTTGCTATGTAAACTTCTACCTGAAACACAATAAAATATTACTTAAATATATATATTATAAAACAAATAATTAATATGGTCCATCTGTTTTTGGACTTTCATGCAGACACTATGTTTACAAAGACTGTAGCAATATGAAAAAGGGCATGATATGTTATTAGAAAAAAGCAGGCTATGGTTTACATAGGAATGAGGAGGGAAGTGTGGGAAAGAAACTAAATCATGAAGAACCTTTTTTGAAATTTATGTTTTCAGTAAGCAAGTATTAAGCATCTACTAAGGAACCCTGGTGGTATAATGGTTAAGCACTAGGCTGCTAATGAAGAGGGCAGCAGGTCTAACCCACTGGCCACCACGCAAGAGGTGAAGTAGGCTGCCACTGGAGAGATTACAGCCTTGGAAACCTCATAGAGGCAGTTCTACCCTGTCATATAGGGTCAGTATAAGTTAAATCAACTCTATGCAATGTGTTTGGGTTTTGAGTTAAATACCTACTATGCCCCAGGTGATAGCAGCAACAATTGCAAGGATGGCACACACAGGGGTCTGTCATACATAAGGTTGCAATGTTACAACTTCATGGCATCTAACAACATATCCCAGGAAGGAGCCCTGGTGTTGCAGTGGTTAAGTGCTCAGTTGCTGACCAAAAGGTTAGTGGTTGAAACCTATCAGCCACTCTGTGGAAGAATAATGTGGCAGTCTCCAAATGTCTTAGGTTGGGTTTTCTAGAGAAGTAAAACCTTTAAATATATAGAGAAATTTATATCAAGTCCATGGATCAGGATAGAGGTTTCTTCTGGTTCATGTAGCTTCAGGGGCTGGAGAATCCAAGATTTACAGGTCAGACATCAGGGCTGTTGCTCACAGGCCTCAAAGATTGATGAATCCCAAGATCAGCCGGCAAGACATCAGGTAAACTGCTAACTCAAGTCTCAAGAACCAGAGGTCAGAGAAAAGGAGCCAGCTGTAGGATCCAGAGCCATTTACAGCCTTGGAAACCTTAAACAACACTTCTGCCCGGTGTTGTAGGGTCACTGTTAGTCTGAGTCAACTTGATGACAGTGGGTATATTCTGAGCACCTGGCCCAAGGGTCAGTTAAAGATAAATAAATAAAAATTTCCTGCTTAGAACAGTAGATTTAACAGTTACAACAGAATAACATTACCCGGTTCCTCACAAAAAGCCATAGTGGTCACACCTCTTTTTTTTTTTTTTTAAGTGGTCACTTTCTCTTTTTATATAATTATTTTTACATAGCTGTAATTATACGTATAATTATCTCTGCAAAGTTCCTCTCTAAATCTTTGTTCTCCTGTTATTGAATTTTCCATTTATGGAGTACTTGCCAGTGTGTCTGCACTTAGTGCCATGCAGACTGAAGTAAGATCTGAAGTTCCAGCTCTTCAGAGTCTCACCGTTTAGGTGGAGGAAATAAATTTCTCTAATGAGCGACTAGACAATGAATAAGGAAGACCAAAGAAAAACTGATGCCTCTGAATTATGGCGTCCGCGAAGAACGTTGAATGGACTGCCAGAAGAACGCACAAATCTACTTGGAAGAAGTACAGCCAGAATGCTTCTTAGAAGCAAGACTTTGTTTCATGTACTTTGGACATGTTATCAAGCAAGACATGCTAGGCAGTAGTTAGTGAAATAGATGAAGATGAGTCTCATCAAGAGGGACTGACACAGCGGCTGGAAAAGATGGGCTCAAACGTTAACAACTGTGAGGATGCCGCGGGAACTGGTGGTGTATCCTTCTGTAGCCCCGCTGTACGTGAGGACTCATTCCATGGCACCTAACCACAATACAGGACTGTGATAAGCATCCAAGAGAAAAAGGTTGAATTACGCAGCAAGAAAAAAATTCAGGCAAGTCGTGTAACTTTCGCTTGGGCTTTGTCGGGAGAGTAAATTAGGCAGCCCGACGGCGGAAGTCCAGTCGCTGCTGTAACTCGCTGTGTGTCTCGCTTGGGAGGCCGAGACTGCGCGCCAGGGCACCGCCCAGGCTAGCCCCGCCCCCAGCAGATAGTGCTGCTCTCTGATTGGCCTCCGTTGCCCCCGCCCGGTTGGCGGGAGGTCTCAGCCGGATCCTACTGCCGTCGAGCAGCTTGAGAGCAACCGTCTGAGGGATCACCGGCTCTCTTGTCGAGGCTGCTCGCCACCGGCCGGGCCTCACCCCTGTCACCCAGCTCAGGTTTTCGCAGGTACTTCCAGCTTACACTTTGGAGTCGGGCCCCACCAGCGAAAATCTAGTTTTTTCGGCTCCCGGCCCCTCAATTCCTTGTCCCCACCCAGGCCCCCACCCCCGCCCCTACTCCTGTCGTGTCGGAAAGTGGCAGCAACTCCACCTCCTATGGCGCCACCGGTTCCTACACCCTTTTACCTGGGAATGCCCCGTGTGGACTTCGCTGCACTGAGAGCACCGTATCCCTGGCTTACGGGCTGGGGGACAGCGGGATTCTGTGGGGTGCCACCGGGCTGTGGAGGGGAAAGACGCGGAGGATCTTCGCGTTGTGTCTGTTAAGGAAGGAGGCCAACAGAGGGCACCTTTCTCTGCGATGTTTGTAGGGTATTTCTCCGTCGTTTTGCTCTCTTGGCTTTAGCGTGTGGTGAGTCCATGAGGAGGAAGGGCTCGCACGTGGTGATTAGGGGACAGAGGGGGACGTGACTGTGCCCGAAGCCTGGGTACTTACATCAGGTCTCCCGTGATGAGAGGTCGATTCCGGGCTCCTGTGGCCGAGTGGCGTGAAAGAAAAGGTCTTATGAAACTGGTCCTGCCTCCTCTATTCTGTGAGCACCGTGATGTTTTAATAATTATGTCCGTTTTTTTGGAGGGTTCTAGTGACACTCTGGTTAAGAACTCAGCCTCTGACCAAAAGGTCAGCAGTTTGAATTCATTAGCCTTTCCTTGGAAACCCTAGAGGGCAGTTCTACTCTGTTCTGTAGGGTCTCTGTGAGGCGGAATGGACTGGTCGAGAAAGGACTGGGTTTTTTTTGTTTGTTTTTTCCTGCCTCTTTACTTGTGCCGCAAGAAGCAGAATCTTTTTTTTTTTTTTTTAACATGACTGAGTGAAAATGTACATTCCCGTATACATTTACATGCCCACCTATATGCAGCTTCCACTGCTCTCCCTGTCCGGTGACAGCACACTATTCCTCTCGGCTCCATACATGTCTCATCCTCCCAACAGCCTCTTTTCCGCTCCTCTCCACCCACTCTCCTTCCTCCAGCCAGAGATCAGCAGGATGATATCCTATAAATGTATAGAGCCATAAAGTGCATCCAATATATGGCCACTCTGCATTGCCAAGTCCAATCCATTCCTGTCCAAAGAGTGGACCTTCGTTATAATTTATGGGTAAGGGCAGCATCAGGGCCGGGGGCCATGCTCTTAGGGGAACCCCGAAACCGCTGGACCATCAATTGAGGTCTTTTAGTGGAGATCTCAGTATGCACCCCTTTTTAAGGAATCAGAATCTTGAGATCCGAGCTGCTGGATCCCATTGTTACACCTTAGCTCATTTCTCAGAATTTACAAGTGTTCTTTTTTTTTTACAAAAGAGCTAATTACAATAATAAGGGCTGCTGTAATTGAGTTTTGAGTATGGATTTAGCATTGTAGTAGGCATTATCCATCTAATTCCGTCCGTTAATTCTGCAAGATACGGATTATTAGTAATACATAATAACAGGTAATCTTTTTACTTATTACATATCACGTTCTAAATACTTTTATTATCTCAGTATGGTGAGTGAAGAAACTATGGTTCACAGAAATACAAGTCTGTGCTCTAACATAATCTCAGCCAACTGTCCTGCCATCAGGTACACATAAGTATCCTCTGTTTTAAAAAACAAACAAAAAAATCCTTGTTTGACTGTTGTCCCTCCTAGCTGCTGTTCATTTTCTTCCTTCTAATCAGTCCCACATAAAGACAGTAGGGGAATGGATGAGTTCAACCTCCTGCCTCATTATTGTATGTAATACTGCTTTATTCACTAATGTGTTGAATTTCCAGTCAAGCTTTAAGTAACGAAAGCAGCCGCGTCTTTGTGATAATGTTACAGTCACAATATCACCTAACACTGGGCTGAGGCGAGAAGTGTTCCATAACAGCAGATGAGTAATTAAATGAAAAAAAGATCTTTAAAATGTCAGTAACTGTAGAGACTTGATTAATAGCCCCAGTCCAGGTTATTTTTCCTCAGTTTACTGTATTGTTTGCCAGTAATTAAATTCTGCTCATTGTGAAGACAAACCTGTATAGACATATGTATGAATAAGGATTCTTGAAGAGTTAATTTGTTTTAGCAAAAAGGTGATAAGCCGCTCTTTCTTCCCCCACAGTAATGACTTATTTAACCAGTGTATTGTGTACAGTACTGGGTTCAAATCCTGGCTCTACCACTTACCAGTTATATCACCATGAGCAAGTTGCTAAGTTTCAAATGTCTCATCTAAGATATAAGCATAAAATAATACCCACCACATAAAGTTTTTTGGAGAAATAAATGAGTTAATGCATATAAGACAGCACAGTGTCACACACATAGTAAGTACTCAATGTCTGGCTACTTTTGTAAGGAGGTGAAGGCTTTCCTGCCTGCTCTAGCTGAATTGCCAATGGATAGTGCTTGTTAGGTTTTTGTATACTGTACTGAAATGAATCTGCAGACTACTTCTGCTTCTTTCATTGTATGATTCTGTAAACAACCACGACTGCCACCCTTTGTGTAGCCCCCAGAGAGAAGAAATGATTTCAGATGGCTAAAGCCTAGACATCCTTTTCAAGTATGATTTTTCATAATGTTGATGCCAAATGAAAAAACCATTGCTGTTGAGTTGATTCTGACTAATAATGATCCTATAGGACAGACTAGGGTTTCCAAGGAGCACCTGATAGATTTGAATTGCTGACTTTTGTGGTTAGCAGCCATAACTCTTAACCTCTGTGCCACGACCACAGTCCTTGTTTAAACTCATTAAAGGATTTTGTCATATGAGCATAGTTTTATATAGCTCCGTTTTCCTGTCTCTTGCCCTTCCCAAATGGCTTATATACTCAGTTGTCATCCATTCTTCTCCTCTTGCTTACCCTAAGAACATTCATTCAGTTAGTATACCTAAACTTAAGAGCAACTTTAAAAGCTGCATCAAGGTAGACTTTGACCAAAAATGAACCACTGATATCTTCTATCGTTAAATCCTCTCCAGTAACCCCAGTAAATCTCTGTTTGGCACATTTCAGAAATTTCTTTCTCAGTTTTCTCAAATTTTATGTGAAGTATCCCAATATAAGAGTTTTTAAGTGGAATAGTGTGAAAGGCTTACTGTAAGTGTGACATTTATTATATTTTATCTTTTTGATTGATAGACTATTTGCTACGTTAGATATATCCATGTTGTTTTAATGTATAAACACTATTTTAAGTGTGCTGTGTGTTGTGATGCTGGATATTGTGTTGTTATCCATAGGTTTTTATTGGCTGATTTTTGGAAGTAGATCACCAGGATTTTCTTCCTAGTCTGTCTTAGTCTGGAAGCTCCTTCAGAGCTCACTTACTTTGGCCATGTGATCAGGAAGGACTAATTTCTAGAAAACAACATCATAAAATTGAGATCAGAAAAAAGGAGGAGAACCTTCAGTGAGCTAGATTGATATAATAGTCACAACAACAGACTCAAACATAACAACGATCATGAATATGGCACAGGACCAGGCAATATTTCATTCTGTTATATACTCAAAGTCATGATGAGTCAGAGCCAACTTGCAGACAACTAACAACAGCAGCATGCTGCTCAGCGGGTTTCAGTAAAGCTTTTAGACTTAAGACAGACTAGAAGGAGAGGCCTGGCAGTCTACTTTAAAAAAGTCAGCCTGTGAAAATCCTGTGAATCAGAATCGTCCTGTTCCTATTGTGCACGGGGTCTAGTGCTGACTTGTCAGCAGCTTAACCACTACCAACAACTACTGAGTGGAGTTGATTTCCCAGAAGATGTACCACAGTTATTTTGTATTCTATTACACTCCACCTAGCCCTAACACCCTAATTTTAGAAGTTTACTACTATTAGTTTTTTCCATCTAGATGTAAGGCTGTTCTCACTTTGAAAAAAAGATACAGATGAAACTTCCAGCTGACTCCTGGATGAGGTGGGTAGGAAAGAGTAGCAAGTTTAGAGGCTCAGTTTAAGCCTCACCCACCAATTCCTTTTTCTAGGGAGTTTATACAACCCCACCCACAGCTCCATAGTAGTCTTCAGTTTGCCTACTCCTTAAGATCTAGAAAGATGGGGAAGAGGAGGGAAGCCAGAGGGAAATGAAGCAATTGTACAATTAAGTATAATTTCTTCATAATCTAGCCCTGTACTGTGTAATACACTACCCACATATGGCTGTTATGCACTTGAAATATGGCTGGTTCAACTGACAGCCTGAATTTTAAAACTTAAGAAGCATTAAATATTTTTCCCTTAAGCACTACTTCATTGTTTTGGTAGGACTATATTTCACTTTAACTGTTGAAAATTTGGAAATCCTGGTGACATAGTGGTTATGTGCTATTTCTGCTAACTGAAAGGTCAGCAGTTCAAATCCACCAAGTGCACCTTGGAGTCACTGTGAAGCCTTTCTACTCAGTCCTATGGAGACACTATGAGTAGTAATCAACTCAAGGGCAGTGAGTTTGGTTGAAAATTTAGCATCTGAATTAAGATGGGCTATAAATGTAAAAAGATTTCAAAGATTTCAAAGATTTAGTATGATAAAAGACTGCAACTGATGGTCCAGTGGCCTCTGGGTTCCCCTGGGAGCATGGCCCCTGGCCCTTATGCTACCCCGTCCATAAATCATAATGGAGGTCAACTCTTAGGACAGAAATGGATTGGACTTGGTGACACGGTGACCATATCATGTGTGCACTTTACGGTTCTATGCATCTATAGGATGTCATCTGGCTGACCCCTTACTGGATGCCGGGTGGGGGGGGAAGGGGAGGAGGGGGAAGGGGAGAAGGGTAGAGGGAGCAGGGGAAGAAGGGAGAGAGGGTGGCGAGTTGAGAGGATAGGAGATTGTCAGGAGGATATGACATGTACGGAATGGAGAGGAGGAGTGTGCTGTCACCGGGCAGGGAGAGCATTGGGAGCCACTCATTGGCAGGTATGCAAATTTATATGCGATTGTATATTTTCATTCAATCATAATTAAAAAAAAAAGGATTTAGTATGAAAAAGAATGTAAAGTATCTCATTATTAATTTATATACTGATTACCTGTTGAGGTAGTATTTTGGGTCTACTGGATTACATAAAATGTATTATTTCACCTGTTCGTACTTTTTAAAAATGTGGCTGTAAAACAGATATACTTATGTATGTGACTTAACATTATATTGGACAGCTCTCATCTAGCCTTGCTGCATCCAGTCTTATTTTCCCTTCCTTCCTCAGCAGAGAAGTTTCTGAGGGTCAGGAAGGAGAATCTGTACCTAACTCCTTGAACACCAGGGGAGGCATGGCTGCCAGGGTCACTGTGAGTTATGGGTTCAGAGGTTCTCATTAGGGTCTTAGAGTAGTGTTTGGCTTTGTCTGTTCATACTTCCATTTCCTCATTACCTTAGATATACTATGACCACAAAAGTAATACTAACTGTAGTAATTATTACTTTAGTAGTTTATTAATTACCACCAAACACAGTAATGTCTTAGTGAATTGTTAAATATTGGTGGGTTAACTTCCTATCAGGTTTATTAGATAGTAATACTGTACATTCATATACACTTACAATCAGCCACTTAGTAGAGCATTGTCATATTCTTACAACTTTAAAAAGCAGAGGAACCCCTCAAAGCACATATATCACACATAGTTTTGCTACAGTTGCTTTTAATTTTTCAGTAAATTCCTGTTCAGTGTAAGTGAATTTTTAAAACTATGTCAAAGAATTTATCAGTTAGAAAATGTGTTGTAGTTGATGGGGTGTTACTTTTAAATGTAATATGTGATACTGATAATAATTAAGCTCTGGAAATAGTTTGCCTTGTTTTGTAAAAAATTTTGATGTTGCATGTAATATGAATAATATAATAATTATATTACTAGATAAACAGAATTAAAAAACTGTTGGAAAAAAAGAATATCACCAATAGGTTTTAAACTCAGTGTAGTTTCTATAATTAACTTTCAAATTTGGTTTTGAGTTTCTTCGTAGCCAAAGAAAAATGGCATACAGAATCACTATGTTTGGGAAGAGGAAGTCTGTCACCTACTAAAAGGAGGAGGCACAGCTTTTCCTAGCACTAAATTCTAAAAGTGGTTTCTCATTGAGTCACTGTCACAGCATTTTAATAGCAAGTACACTAATACTTTATATGAATGTATCATGTAGTATTGTCAAGTTAGTGTTTCTGTAGAAATAAACAATAGTATGATAAATAATTATATTTTTTATTTTTACAGGAATCTTGGGAAACTGAAATGAGGCATAATCAGATGTGTTGTGAGACACCACCTACTGTCACTGTTCATGTAAAATCAGGGTCAAATAGATCACATCAGCCTACAAAGTCCACTAATCTGAAGCGTCCTATTTTCAAAGATAGCTGGCAAGCATCTCAGAAAAATACACATAATAACAGCAAATCTAAACGCCCCAAGGGACCTTGTCTAGTTATACAGCGTCAGGAAATGACTGCTTTCTTTAAGTTATTTGGTAGGTTTAAAATAGTCTAATCTGATAATTGTAAAGTACTTAATTAAAATGTAAAGATCTATTTTATCATTTTCAAAATAAAGAGAATGGTCTTATTTTCTATAGCAGTTTCCTATCTTTCCCATATTCGTCTTTTTTATTTATTTTCTTAAGGTTGGATTTTTATTTGTTTGCCTTTGGATTAAAACTTCAGGCTTATTTAGCTTCTAAGACTACTTAAATCCAGATGTCAGATGTGAATTGTGGGCAGTTCAGGTCCACAGCATGAGTTTTGTTTGACCTAGTGTAAAAATGCACCCAAACCAATCCCACTGCAGTCAAGTTGATTCCTACTTATAGCAACCCTATAGGACAGAGTAGAACTGCCCCATAGATTTTCCAAAGAGCACTTAGTGGATTCAAACCGCCAAGCTTTTGGTGAGCAGAGGTAGCACTTAACCACTACAACACCATGGTTTCCTGCCTAATATAAAACTAGTGTGTGTGTAAAATCTTAGGTAACCAGACCAGCTCAGTTTGATGGGGCAGAGGGGTGTCCTGTGACTGGCACTGTTAAATAAAATCACTGGAAAGGTTGATCACTAAGAAAAGTTTCAATACTGTACCTTGGGAATGTTGTTTAAAAATTAACTGTTCTTCATTATGCTTATATAATGAAATTTAGTTTGAATTTGTTCAGAGCGTGAGACAGTGCTACTTTCCTCATACATTTCTTTACAAATAGCCAAAACAAAGCTTCTTTGTAAGTATTCCTGCCTACTAGGTAGAGTAGTAAAGTAGAAAATCACAGTGGTAAAATTGATTAGAATATGGGGTAGGGTTTATAGATTTTGATAAATATGTGGTAACAGAATAAATCTGGTCAAATAGAAAGCAGAGTCTGGTAGATCCTTGTAATGGGCTACCTTGTTTGTAGAGGAAGGCCAGGTGCTACATGTAAGAGGAATAAGTTGGAGACAATCTTTGGATTTCTGACAGAGCATGTGTAAATTTTTTTTAAAAGGTGGGCAGGGAGATGATCTTGTTAAGATTTAAACAAAAGCAAAATGAGAAGAGATTAGAGGAAAAAAGAAAAACTGTATAAGGAATGTTAGTAGAAAAACTTTGGGATATGAAGATGTTCCTGTCAGGATCTCAAATGTGAATGTAAGTTTCTCTATAAGGATAGAACAAAATTATTAGCCATAAACTTTTTTGGTACCTGTAAATGATCATGAGAAATAAGAGAAAATGCCTGGATGTGCCATTTTAGGTCACTGAAGAAATAGAAATGAAATTAATGTGGCAGAAATTGGTTATTCTCAGAAAATCAGTACTATTCTTGGAACTTTTTAGGATGTAAAAATGAATGTAAATAAGTTATACTTTGTTACTGAACTTAAGGGAGTAGAGAAGATGGGGAAAAAGCAGATCTTCCCAGGTTATGTTCTGACGACTACCAGTATGTGTTGGCCCTTAAAAATTGCAAAAAATGTTTTGACCTACTTTTTGGATATTATTCTTGGTAGAGTGGAGGGTCAGTGAAAAAGAGGAAAACCTTTCACAAGATGGATTGACACAGTGGCCATAATGATGAGCTTAAACATGGAAACAATTGTGGACATTGTGCAAGACCTCAGCAGTGTTTCATTCTGTTGTGCATAGGGTTGCTATGAGTTGGAACTGACTTGATGGCACCTAATAACAGCAGTAACAGTATTTTTGTTCATCCTTTTTTCAGATACTCAAGTTCTCAAATGTTAATTTTAAGTTGTTAATGAATTATGAACCTTTTTATATAAATATTTTCCTGTATATTCAAGTAATAGATAAATGGAAGAAAGGTAAGCAGCAGGAGAAAAGAAGAATCCGTCATTAAAAATACATTAGAGCCTAAAAGGAGAAAGGAATAGAAAAAGTAGAACATATTTAGAAAGCAGAGTATTCATTAAAATCATTATTTCTGAGAGACTGAGTTTTTATCAGATTCTGTTTCTACCTGTTAAAGATTGATTTTAGAAAGGAATAAAGAGCTAGTCTAGAGCTACCCAAGATGCATTTCTCAAAGTGCTACTGGATATTAAATTAACACTTCTAACATCCCTCCAGTTTGAGGTATGTGGTAAGGCAAATCAGATAAGAAAATGAAGAATAAGGTGGTTCTTTATCCAGTGTTTGGAGTGGTAAATAGACAAAAGAACTGAAAACTACACTTTAGATAACACTGGTACATTGTTGTCCTTGATCTGTAAGCATCATTTATCATCTCCTTTATGTAGAAATTAAGTTTTCAAAAGGAAACATTCTGGTTTTAAAAGACAAGTCATAGCTGTCTTTTGTTGTAGATGACGATTTAATTCAAGATTTCTTATGGATGGACTGCTGCTGTAAAATTGCAGACAAGGTAAATTTGATAACAAAATTATTAATCATCATTTTGTTAAAGAGCCATCAGGACTGTAATGAGAACTTTAAGAATTTTCTCTTTACTAGTTAAGGTAGGAAAATAACTAACCTGCATTGCACCTTCAAACTAGAATCATTACACATTAACTTTTTTTTTTTACTTGATTTTTCTTGTATTGAGTGAGGGTAAACATCTTTTCATAGGTATAAAAAAAATTTCTAAATAAGATCCTGAATACCCACCTCTCTGCAACTGTCTGCTGTCTTCACCATGTGTGACAGCACACTCTTTTTAGCTCTCCCAGTATCTACTCAGCCAACAGTTGTCCCTTCCTCTCTCCCCTGTCCTCTGCCGTCTAAAAAGAAACCAGTAGGACAGCTTCATGTATATGTTAAACCATACATACACACTCTATATGCATCATTCTGTGTCCCCAAGTCCAGTCCATTTTTGTCTGAAGTGTTGGCCTCAGTACTGGTTTCAGTTCTGGGCTAGCAGTAAGTCCAGGGAACATGTTCTCAGGAAATCCTCCAGACTGTTGGATCATGTTGGATCAAGTTCTTGTCCTGCACAGTGCTTTCCTTACATGTTAACTTTTTAAATTAGCATACACCGTAAAGCTATTCCATACTCAAGGAATTATAGAGTTGTTGCTAGATTTAAATGGCCTTTAGTTCATACTTGTTTAATTGACTGCAAGAAGCAGTATAGATTTACTGTATTTCTGTTAAAATTGTTATCTTTCATCAGGCTGCAGAAAGAGTATTCTGAAACTCACCTGACTAAGTTTGTTGTATATGTTAATTTTTAATATTTTGAAAATAATTCAGATAACATAAATCCCATTGATCTTGTAAAATAAAATTTGTTTAGCATATTCTTTATTTAGAAATCAGTGTTTCATAAAAGAAAATCATGTTCTAACTTAACATACTAGGAACAGTGATGTGTGTGTACACTTAAGAACAAGCCAAATGGTCAAGATGTCAGCACTGTAAATGTCATTTTAGATATATTAGAAAATTCAGTGTGACTTCACATCACACAATACTCTGGCAATCTACAGAAAAGAACAAGCAGAGGCTAGCTTGTGATTGAATACTAATAGATGAAAGCATTTTTATTTCAAGCTTAAGATGACAGAGATAAATTGGAGAAGACTTTATTTTTTATTTTGGAAAATTTCATACATTTACAGCTTTAGAGAACAGAGCAAGGAACCTGTGTGTATCTGTCTTGTAGCAACAGTGATCCTCAGCTCAAGGCCATTCTGTTTCTTCTAACCTCTCGTCTCTCTCTGAACTGGGTCGTTTTGAAGCAAGTCCCAGACATTCTAATATTTTACCAGTAAATATTTCCCGGTATACCTTTAAAAGATAAGGGCTCTTTTAAAAAAAAAATCACAATTTACTAATACTTTTAAAAATCAATGTTAATGCCTTACTAGTTCATGTTCATTTTTTTAATGGTTATAATAAAGTACATTACAGTAATTAAAGTTGTTGGACAGCAGGGGGCAGTGTTTGAAAATTAACCAGGCTTACTGTCGTTAACACTTTTTCAGGAGTCCTCAACTGAAACAATGGTTAAGTGTTGGGGTAGTAACCAAAAAGGTCAACAGTTCTGATCAGCCAGCTGTACCTTGGAAGCCCTAGGGAGCAGTTCTACTCTGTCCTAAAGGGTCTCTATGAATCAGAAGTGACTCATTGGCAGTGGGTTTGGTTTTGATTTGCTGCTGAAAGTTACCTGAAGAACTTGGAATCATCTTTGTGGCCACGCTTGTGAAGATGGAATGAATAGGCATTTTAGATAAGGACTCTAATGTATCAAGATTATAACTTGTTTGTAATTTGAATAATCAAAATGTAACATAATGTCCTAATATCAGACTAGACATCCTTCTAATAATGCATTTAAATGACTTTTACCCCATGAAAACAGACATGTTATTCTAATTTCTGATGGGAGGACATTTTAAAAAGTGAGTATGGATGTTTGCAACTCAAAAGGTTTAGATATATGTGTGTATGTGTGTACATGCCAGCCAGCATGCATACAGCATATATATCAAGCAAACATGGCAAAATATTAACAGTTGGTGACTAGGTGATAAATATGTGGTTACTCATTTTAGTATTCTAATTTCTCTGTAGGTTTGAAATTTAAGTTGGGGAAAAAATTGAATTTTTAGTTAAAAATATTGGCAATTTAGAAGTTCATCTAGGTATAATTTAAATTATGATAGATGGTCAAGAACAGTTTCTCATTGTTTATATAGATTATAGGAAGCCAAAAAATAAGTAGGTAATAGGTAATTCTGTAGTAAGGATAAATAATTAAATAATTTTTATTGTTTTTACTTCTTATCCATCAGGAATTTTTAGACTTAATGTGTTTTTACTTATTAAAACAAAACATTAATACTAATTTTTAATTTTTTTCCTATAGTATCTTTTGGCTATGACCTTTGTTTATTTCAAGAGGGCTAAATTTACTATAAATGAGCACACCAGGATAAATTTCTTTATTGCTCTGTAAGTATACTTCCAGCTAAGTGATTTTAGTGGTAGATATTTACAAGATACCTCATTGAAAATGGGGGCTTTTTAAAACGTTATGTAATCTATGAATAAGTCTTCCTGTATAAAAGCTTTACATTTTTTAACCTTCGTAGGGTATTTTCAGTATTCTTTTCACTGACTTTATTGTGCTATGTGCCTAAGGTTTATTTTTCAGTAGTTGACTCAAGTTTGTATTGTGACTCAACATTTTTCAGAGTGTTCCCATGTAAGTTATTCCAGATTTGTCTCTTTTGGACTTAAATATTGTTTTTATTTTTTATTTAATATGAGTGAAAATGTACATTCCTGTATAAATTTACATGCCCACCTATAGGCAGCTTTAAATACTGTTTTAAACTAGAGTATTATCTGAGATTTCCAGTTACATATAGTAAAAATTGCCATCATTGTTTACATTCAGCTTGTGGGGAATACTCTAGATATACTTTCTGTGGATTTGTATGTGTAACATAAGGAGTTGTTCCTATCTGATATTGTTAATATTCACGGACTGTCGTACTGAACACACTGGACTGTGACAAGGAAATAGTTTGTTCTCAAGTTCTGTTGACTTTATGTTGGAAACCCTGGTGGCATAGTGGTTAAGTGGTACAGCTGCTAACCAGAAAGTTGGCAGTGCAAGTCCAACAGGCACACCTTGGAAACTACAGGGTGTCTCTACTTCATGTTAGATAGTTCGTATTGACTTTGTGATCTCTTCAGTGTTTTTAATGACATGGTTTTCTAATCAGTAGGTCAGAATTCTGTCAGAACCAATGTAACATAAGAATGTATTTCCGTTTCTACTATATATCTTGGTATAATGCTACAGTTGCTAATATCTGATGGTAATTTTAAATACCAGGGAACCACATGTAAAAATGTTTACATTGAGTACCACAATAGCTGTCAGTACTGGAGGACTTTTTACACAAGTGTATTTAGTTCAGAATCAAAGAGTTATTAAGTAGGACTAGAAGAAACTGATTACTCTCTATATTCAGAGGACACATTTTCCAGTGACTAGAGGAAAATGAACTCTCTAACAATCAGCAAACACAAAATTTTGTGATTGCAAAAGTGGAAAGATACATAATGGAATGAACATACCTGTCTTGGAAGAAATACAGCCAGAATGCTCCTTAGAAGCAAGGGTATCAAGGCAACATCTCTCATACTTTGGACATGTTCTCAGGAGGGATCAGTCTCTTCAGGAAGACATCATACTTGGCAAAGTAGAGGGTCAGCGAATGACAAGATGAATTGACACAGTGGCAGTAAGAGTGGACTGAAACATAGCAACAGTTGGGACACTGGTGCAAGACCAGGCAGTGTTTCATTTTGTTGTGTATAGGGCCATTGTGAGTTGGAACCAACTGGATGGCACCTAACAACAACAACATAATGGTATTGACTAATAGGTGTAAGTGTCATGTGCAAGATACCACAAAAGTGTTTTAAATATGTTAAGTCCTTTAATCATCTCTACGAGATGTATATATATTTTTTTATTTTCCCATTTTACAGGTGAGGAAACTGAGACTTAGGAAGATAAGTACTTTCCAAGATTACAAAAATTAGTAAGGTGCAAAGCTGAGGCATAAATTCAAGTGTGATGCCAAAGTCTTAGCCGTTGGTTTCTAAGCTATGTTGCTGTTTACATGTCTGATAGTTCTTCAGTATGTTTGTGCAATGTCTGGAGCACTGGTGGTACAGTGGTTAAGAGCTTGGCTGGTAACCAAAAGGTAAATGGTTTGAATTCACCAGCTGCTCCTTGGAAACTCTATGGGGAAATTCTACTCTATCCTGTAGGTTTGCTATGAGTTGGAATCGATGTAGTAACAGTGGGTTAGGTTAGATTATGCAATTTTCATTTTGTAGGGTTTTTTTTTTCCGCACCTGAGGGTTAAAAGCAATCCAAAAGAAGCTTTGTTTTAAATCTTTACCACATGCCTGATGCTGAATTAGTATCCTTTGTTTTGTAAAGTTATTACTAGTAAAGCATTATGTTACCTTCTGCTGCATGGTAGTCTATAAGGTTGCTGTCTTAGTTTTCTGGTGTTGCTGTAGTGGAAATACCACATGTGGATGGCTTTAACAAAGAGAAATTTGGTCTGTCACAGTTTAGGAGGCTAGAATTGGGAATTCAGGACGCCAGCTCCACAGGAGAGCGTTCTGTCTGTCAGCTCTGTAGAATGATTCCTGTCATCAATCTTCCCTTGGTCTAGGAGCTTCCCAGTGCAGGGATCCCAAGTTCAAAGGATACACTCCTGGCACAACTTTCTTAGTGGTAGGAGGAGGCCCCCCCCCCATCTCTCTTTTGTGTATCAAAACAGATTGAAAGCCTCCCTAACAAAACTGTTTCTAACATAAGTTCTCTGTTAATGTCATAGAGGTGGGACTTAGGACACATAGGAAAATCACATCAAATGATATGTGGTATGTAATTACAGTACTAGGAATGGCATAGCCCAGCTGACACATTTTTGGGGGGATGCAATTTAATGACAGTTGTGTTTTATGTTGGATCTGTATAAGCTTCATATTCAAATTAACATGAAATATAGTTTCCATTTTATGTATAATAATTTTTGTATAGCCTTATTACTTCTTTAATAGTTAATAGTTACTTAATAGTTATTTTCTCATTAAGTTATTTTTTTCAGTTAGCCACAGTTCTAAAGCTTAAGTTCTTTTCCTTTCTGTGTATTTATATAATATTTCTGTATATTCTAATGATACTAAACATTTATTACTTTTCTATGTTGTATCAGAGATATTTCATACATGATTAACTTGCTTCCTTCCTTGACCATAGGCTCCTTAAGGTGAAGAAATGTGTATTTTATTATTTTTCATATCCTTTAATGGCTGACATATAGGAGGCTCTTAATTCTTTTTGAATAAATATGATTAACTGTTAAAGCAGAAGAAATGGACTCTGCTCCAAGGAAATCTGACTAGTTCAAACTAGAGGACAACTTGCATGTATACAAGTCTTTCATCACATGGAGCTTGAAAAATTGTTAAGCTAGAAAGTACCTGACAAGATGGTAGGAAAAAAATTCAAATATAAAAGCAACAACTATTATTCTGCCCTGAAAATGAGCTACATCTTGTATATATGTATCAGTGTAGATGAATCTCAAAATCATGTTACAGGCAAAAGAAGGAACTCAGAAAAATAATACACTGATTATATAAACCGTAGAAACAGGAAAAATAAAATATTTTGCTTAAAGATATTTTGAAAGGGAAGAGGCTCTTGTTGAGAAGTGTTTTCTGGAGCTTTTCTAGTTCTAGCAGTGTTCTAGTAAACTGAGTCACAGTTATGAGTGTTCTTTTTACTGTGTCTCACACACTGAAACTACACAAGTACTGCCTTTTGCTTTTTTGGGCTGCATTTTTGGTAATTTCTTTATGGATCTGTCTTCCAAGTCCCTAACTAAATCTTCACATATGTCTAATGTGCAAATTTATTATCTTTCACTTACGGTAATTATATTTGTTCAATTTTCAAATGTACTTATTCCCAAACGTATTTTCAGTGTACTCTCAGTTTTTTTGCATGTTTGACATTAATTTTTTTATTCCGTGTTTATTATATCCAGTATCTTCAGACTTCAGTATCTGTTTCTACTCATGGTACCTTGTTTTAGTAAGTGATTTTGTAATTTTTTTATTGTGAATTTACTTTATTTTATTTTATTGTGAATTGATCCATGAGTCAGATCCGACCTGACGGCACTTGGCTTGGCTGATCATTTTTCTGGGAAAGTAATCTGTGGAGCTTCTCTGAAGCCTGGGTTAAAGCAGAGAACATCCAGAGAGGATTTGCCTTTGTATCTGCCAGTTGTCCAGGACTGATGCTTCCTACTTGGGACCATATGAAACACAATTCTTTCTCTGAAGTTTTCTGAACCTTATGGGGAAACAGGATTCAGTATGGAAAATTAATGAAAGGGTCATTTTTGATGATGTATTCTCGGGAGACACTTTGTTCTCCTCTAACTAGTCCCCTGTTTGATTTAGGCATTGTCATGGATTGAATTGTGTCCCCCAGAAAATGTGTGTCAATTTGACTGGCCATAATTCCTAGTATTGTGTGAGTTTCCCATGTATTGTAAATCCTGCATCTGTGATGTTAATGAGGGAAAATAGGCGGCAGTTGTGTTAGTGAGGGAACTCTCTGTTGGATTGCGTCTTGAGGCAATTTTTTGAGAGATGAAAGGAAAGAGAAGCAGAGAGTTGGGTTCCTCATACAACCAGAAAAGAAGCACTTGAGAGCAGAGTGTATCTTTTGAACTTGGGGTCTGTGAGCCTGAGAATCTCCCAGTCCCAGGGGAAGATTGATGACAAAGGCTTCATCCAGAGCCAACAGAAAAACCTTTGCCATAGAGCTGATACCCTGTATTTGGACTTTTAGCCTACTTTACTGTGAGGAAATAAATTTCTCTTTGTCAAAGCCATCCACTTGGGATATTTCTATTACAGCAACACTAGATGACTGAGACAGGTGTGTTTTCTTACTATTGTTTTGTGCCCAGAGTTCATCATTCACTTTTACACTGTGGTCAGCTTTTGGTGTCAGCTTTAGATAGGAAGTCTCCTTTTTAATTCCCTGTCTTGGGTGATTTGCAAAGTTTGGATCCTGTACTTTATTCAGGCACCCAAGCAGAAGTTCTCGTTTTAGCATTCTTTGGAAAATTCAATATGAAGACCAATTTTGACACTCACTCAGCCTCCCAGGATCCCGCAGTTGCCATTAGTTTACACCCTGCCACCATGGTTTCCATTGCTGTCAACTCAATGACAATTGAAAAATAATAATAATCACTTTAGTGGACATATACATCTTTAACCCATGCCAGTCTACCTTCAAATGATGTTATACCACTTCATGTGTATGTAAGAATCTTACAGTAAATACTTCCCATTTCTCCTGTCCAAGCCTTATGCTATTCTTTAAACAGTTATTTTTTTTAAGAGATTTATTTATTTATTTTTTATTTTATTTAACATGACTAAGTGAAAGGGTACATTCCCGTATAAATTTACATGCCCACCTATATGCAGCTTCCACTGCTCTCCCTGTCCGGTGACAGCACACTATTCCTCTCTGCTCCATACATGTCTCATCCTCCCAACAGCCTCTTTTCCGCTCCTCTCCACCCACTCTCCTTCATCCAGCCAGAGGTCAGCAGGATGATATCCTATAGATGTATAGAACCATAAAGTGCAACCAATATATGGTCACTCTGCATTGCCAAGTCCAATCCATTCGTGTCCAAAGAGTGGACCTTCGTTATAATTTATGGGTAAGGGCAGCATCAAGGCTGGGGGCCATGCTCTCAGGGGAACCCCAAAACTGCTGGACCATCAATTGAGGTCTTTTAGTGGAGATCTCAGGATGCACCCCTTTTTATTCTTATGTTGCCAGTGAGACTCAACCTAGTGAGCTCCATTGTGGCTGTCACTGGTGGTGGCCAGGCACCATCTGGTTCTTCTGGTCCCAAGCCGATGAAGGCATTCACTCTTGTGGGTCTCTCTGTCTTCTAGGTTGTCTTTACCACATGTCATTTTGGTCCTCGGTGAGCATCCGTTCCTGCTGAGTTGGGACGATTCGCTTTGTCCTCGGATGGCAGCTTGGCAGCTTTTAAGACCCCAGACGCCACTCACCAATGTGGAGTGCAGAGAGCTCTCTTAGCAAAACGCTAGTTGTGCCAATTGGCCTCAGTTTCGCTTAAGAGCATGGTCCCCTGCCCCCTGCCCCAGCTACTCTATCCTTGCAATATTGGGTTAAGATGGAAGGAGTATTCAAGTTATGCTGAAGTCCACTTAATGTTGTTCTTGTTTCTAATGTGTGCTATCACCGCTTTCTCCCAACCAGATTTCTAGCAACTATCTAAACTAAACCCTCCCCCCTCACCCTCCCTCCTTCCCCTCCATTGCAGCTGTCAAAGAGTCTTTTCTTCTATACACAAGTCTGTTTTTGAGATCTTATCTTAGAGGTCTCATAGAGTATTTGTCCTTCTGTTGCTGACTACTTTCACTCAACATAATGTCTTCCAGTTGAAACCAGGTTAGGAGATGTTTCCTGGAATCGTTATTCTTTATCATTGCGTAGTGCTCCATTGAGTATATGTACCATAGTTTACCTATCCATTCTTCCATTGTTGGGCATCTGGGTTGATTCCATCTTTTTGCTGTCATGGACTGTGCTGCGATAAACATTCTCGTGCTTGTGTCCATTGGTGTGAAAGGCCTTGATTCTGTAGGGTATATTCCAAGTAGTGGAATTAGTGGGTGAAGTGGTATATCGATATCCATTTTTTTAAGGAAGCGCCAGATTACTTTCCAAAGAGGCTGGACCATTTTGCAACCCCACCAACAGTGTAGGAGGGTTCCTCTTTCTCCACAGCCTCTCCAGCATTTGTTGTTTCGTGTTTTTCTGATCATGGCCAACCTTGTTGGGGTGAGATGGTATCTCATTTTCGTCTTGATTTGAATTTCTTTAATAACTAAAGATCGTGAACATGTTCGCATGTGTTTTTTGGCTGCCTGGATCTCCTCTTTAGTGAAATGTCTGTCCATCTCCTTTGCCCATCGCTTAATTGGATGGTTTATCTTCTTGTTGTTGATATTTTGTAGTATCTTATAGATTATGGAGATCAGGCGTCGGTCTGACATAGAGTTGCCAAGTATTTTTTTCCCATTCTGTGGGTGTTCTTTTAATTCTATTAATAAAGTCTTTGGATGAGCAAAAGTGTTTGATTCTTAATAGTTCCCGTTTATCTATTTTCTGTTGATTGTGGTTTCAAGAGATTTTTTTAAGAAAATCCTTTGTATTTACCCATAGAAACTGGTGGTATAGTTGTTAAGTGCTATATCTACTAACCTAAAGGTCAGCAGTTCAAATTCACCAAGTGTTCCTTGGAAACTCTATGAAGAAGTTCTTCTGTCACCTGTAGGGTCACTGTGAGTCTGAATCGACTTGATAGCAGTGGGTTTAGGTTTTTATTTACCAGTAGTTTACCATCTCTGGTAGTTTTTGTTTGTATAAATAAAAGCATTTTCATTGGGTACAGTTTTAATTCTGCCTGAGGGCTTCCTTTAACGTTCCTTGTAGTGTTTAACCAGCTGGTGATTCTTTTGTATATCTGAAAATGTCTTTGCTTTGCCTTCATTTAAAAAAATTTTTAATTATGTTGAGAATATACACAGCAAAACACACCAATTCAGTAGTTCCTACATGTACAGTTCAGTGATGTTAATTATATTCAAGTTGGTCAGCCATTTTTGGAGATGTTCCTCTCCCATTTGTATAAACTTACTGTCTCCCTAAGGTTCCTATCTTTTGAATTGTTATCATTCAGATCCCATATGGATTATTCTTAAGAGGACATAGACACCCTGGTGCTATAGTGCTTGAGTACTACAGCTGCTAACCAAAGGATCAGTGATCCGAATCCACCAGGTGCTCCATGGAAGCTAGGGGACAGTTCTACTCTCTTGTAGGGTCATGATAGTCAGAATCGACGCAACAGCAACAGGTTTGGATTTGTTTTTGGCTTTAAGAGAGCATAATACTCAAGGCAGACATTTTTTACTAGATAAGCTAAACTTCTGTTTGGTTTTAAAAAGACTTCAGGGGATAATTTTGGTCCGCTTTTTTTTTTTTTTTTGGAGGAGGGGTCAATGATAGGTTTTATTTAATCAAGCCACGTACAATTAAGCAAGGGGGGAGGTACTAGCACCAAGACACAAAGCATTTCTTACTAACATTACTTAAGAACTCTTGTCTACATCTGCATGAGCTAGGAACTCTCATTTGCGTTAGTTAAGGCTCACACAGAGTTCTGCCAGGGTCCCACAAGGACTACAGTAGTCAAGTCATAACATTAGTATATCAACACACTCACTTCCCTAAAAGCAGGCTTCACTCTAAATAAGGATTGGCTGTGGTCTCACCCTTCTGATGTCAGAATTGGAAGTAGAATTTTTTGATGACAGGATGTCTCCGTGATGAAGCTGACAGCAGCACCACAGGAGGCTTGGGCACCAATACACAGTCATAGTCGCTCAAACCAGGCCTTTGAGGATGAAGCAGTGAGGTCCCAGGATCAGGTCACAGCACAGCAAACCGGTGCACACGGACTCAGAAGGAGGCTGCACCTCAGGCCTTTCAAGATTAGGCATGGCAACAGACCGCAGGCACAAACTCACTGAAGGGATTGCACATCCAGGCTTTTGAAAATGAGGAAACAAGATCAAGGCAGGAGACCGTGGACACAGACCCCTGGAGGGGATTGCTGCACCCCAAATCCAGAATGCTGGGGTTTTGATACAAGTTGTTTGCTTGGTTCTGGTTCTTATCAGTCAGTCCATAAGTCTGTCTTCTGGTACCTTCAGTTGTTGAGTTATTTCTGACTGGTTATTGTCTTTATCATCTCTCTGTTGGTCCAGAGTGTAACACAGGGCAGTAGTTGCACATATTCATTCCACCTCCATTGCTTCGGAAAGTTTAGAGTCCACGAGAATCTGAAATTCTGTATTTTCCTTCATTTGATTGGGATTTTTCTGTAGAATCTTTGATCACAGTGTTATTTAAGGTTGCTGGACACCATCCAATTGTTATGGCAAGGGAAGCAGTTCTTCATGGTGGCAGTTAGCCACATGTTCCATTTTTCCTCTTCCTATTATTTCATCTTGATTTTTGACAGTTGTTTTTGCTAAAGAAAGAATTCTAGGCTAATAGACGTATTTACTTATTTTCTTTCAGTACTTTTACAATACTACACTGTCCCTTGGCTTGCATTATTTCTGATGAGTAATCTGCTTCGTCTTTATCTTTGTTTCTATATTATCTAATGTGTCTTTTTTCTCTGTTTTTAAGACATTTTGCTTATTACAGTTTTTTAGCAATTTGATTATGATGTATATTGATTTATTTTCAAATTTCTTGTGCTGTGGAGTTCATTGGGTTTTTTAGATCTATGTTGTTAGGTGCCATTGAGTTGGTTCCAACTCAGCAACTTTATAGGGCAGAGTAGAACTGCCCCATAGAGTTTCCAAGGAGTAATGAGTGGATTTGAACTGCTGACTTTTTAGTTAACAGCCAAGCTCCTAACCACTATGCCTCCAGGGTTCCTGTTAGAACCATCAGTTTATACCTTTTATCAAGTTTGGGAAAATATTCAGCCATTATTTTCCTGATAATTTTTTCTGTTCACTTCTTTCCCAAACCCCTACTCCATGGCCCTCTGGGACCCCAGTTTCACCTATATGAAGCTGAAGTTGTCTCACAGCTCACTGATGCTCCATTCAGTGCTTTCATTTCTTATTCTCTGTGTATTTCATTTTGGATAGTTTGCCGCAGATAATTTCAAAAACGGTTGCAGTAGTACATAACAAAGAACTACCAGAAATTCAAGCAGGATTCTGTAGAGGATGTGGAAAGAGGAATATCATTGCTGATGTCAGATGGATCTTGGCTGAAAGTAGAGAATACCAGAAAGATGCATACTTGTGTATGCATGGGTGTTGTACTATATGGATCATAACAAATTATGGCTAGTGTTGAGAATAACAAGAATTCTGGAACACTTAATCCTGCTTATATAGAGCCTGTGGATTGACCAAGAGGCAGTCATTCAGACAGAACGAGGAGATACTGTGTGGCTTAAAATCAGGAAAGGCATGTTTCAGGACTGTATCCTTTCATCATACTTTGCTGAACAGATCTGAAAAGCTGGACTGTAAAGAAGACTGTGCATCAGGCTTGGAGGAAGACTCATGAACAGTCTGAAATATGCAGATGACGTAACGTTGCTTACTGAAGGTGGAAAGGGCATGAAGCATTTACTGATAAATGTCAAAGACTACAGCTTTCAATGTGGATTACATCTCGGCATCGAAAAAATCCGTGCAACTGGACCAGTAAGCAACATCATGATAAAAGAAAAAATATTGAAGTTGTCAAGGGTTTCATTTTACTTAGATCCACAATCAACACCCATGGAAGTAGCAGTCAGGAAATCAAATGACATAATGCATTGGGTAAATCTGCTTCCAAAGAAGCCAAGACAATTTGCCATTTAAAACCCTTAGCACCCACTTCTCTGCAACTCTTATCTGCTCTCCTTCCCTGTGATAGGACACTTCTTTTCCACTCTTCCAGTATCCACTCGACTAACACTTGTCTCGTCCTCTCCCCTCTAAAAAGAAACCAGTAACATTAAACCATAAAGGACACACACCACCTGCATCACTCTGTGTACCCAGGTCCAGTCCATTCTTTGTCTAAAGTGTTCACTTCATTACTGGTTTCAGCTCTGGGCTAGCAGCAAGTCTAGGGGGCATGTTCTCAGGGGACATTTGAAGGTTTCAGACCATCAAGTCTGGTCTTTATTTAATAGAGTTCTCGACCTGCACCATTCTTTATCTCATGCTATGTCAGGAACTCTACATTGTGTTCCCTTCAGGGCTGTCTGGTGGTGGCCAGGCACCATCTAGTCTTTCTGGTCTACAGCTGATGCAGTCTCCCAAGCATATGGGTCATTCTGTCTCCTGGTCTCATTTTTCTCCTGGTCTCATTTTTCTTCATGTCTTTGATGTTCTTTAGATGCCAGCTTGCTGGCTTTCAAGAAGCCAGGCACCACTCACCAAGATGGGGTTCAGAACACTCTCAGAAAAAGACTAGGTATGCCAGTTGACCTTGATGTCCCCTGAAAAATTGGTCCCCAGACCCTGTCCTTTCTACTTTGTCCTTTGAAATGTTGGGTTGAGTTTAGAAAATGCTTTAACTTACAGTGTAGTTCAGTTATGCTGACCTGTCTTCTACTGTGTGCTGTCACTTCCTTCACATAACCAAATTCATATAAATTATCTAACCTATGAATAACCCTCTCCCTCCCATGTCTTGTAGCCATCAGAGTATTTTCTTCTGTGCATAAGCCTTTTTTTAAGCTGTTATACTAGTGGTCTCATAGAATATTTGTGCTTTTGCAGCTGATTTCACTCAGCATGTCTTCCAGTTGATTCCGGGTTATGAGATGTTTCATAAAATCATCATTGTTCTTTATCATTGCATAGTATTCCATTAAATATATATATATGTATACCATAGTTTGTTTATCCATTCATCTGTTGATGGCACCTAGGTTGATTTCCATCTTTTTGCTGTTGTGGACAGTGCTGCAGTAAACATTTCATTTTGCATGTATCTGTTTGTGTGACAGTCCTTATATATTCCAAGCAGTGAGATTGCTTGTAGATGTATGGTGTTATTTCTGGATTCTCTGTTCTGTTCCTTTGGTCTATACATCTGTTTGTGTACCAGTACAAGGCTGTTTTAACTGCTGTGGCAATGTAATATGTTCTAAGGCTAGATAGTGTGAGGCCTCCTATTGTGTTCTTCTGCTAAGT
The DNA here is from genome assembly GCA_028571685.1 of Heterohyrax brucei. NCBI lineage: Eukaryota > Metazoa > Chordata > Mammalia > Hyracoidea > Procaviidae > Heterohyrax > Heterohyrax brucei. The sequence continues at coordinate 44,404,868 of CM053164.1, forward strand.
AGTACATTACTTATCCAGGATTTCTTTCCTTTCCAAATGAAGTTGGTGATTTGTTTTTCTGTCTCATTAAAAAGTGACATTGGAACTTATATTGAGATTGCATTGTATATATAGATTGCTTTGGGTAGAATAGACATTTTCACAGTGTTAAGCCTACCTGTCCATATGCAAGGTAGGTTTCTCCACTTTTGTCTCTTTTTGGTTTCTTGCAATAGGGCCTTGTAATTTTCTTTGTATAGGTCTCGTATATCTCTGGTTAGATTTATACCTAGGTATTGTATCTTCTTGGAGGCTGTTGTAAATGGCATTGATTTGGTGATGTCCTCTTTAATGGTCTCTGTTGATGTAAAGGAATCCTATTTATTTATGTTTATGATACATCCTGATACTTTACTGAACTCTCCTATTAGTTCTTTAGGGTTTTCTGTGTATAGTATCATATTGTCTGCACATAGAGATACTTTCACTTCTTCTTTACCATTGTATATGACATTTATTTCTTTATCTTGTCTCATTGTTGTGGTTAGAACCTCCAGCACAATATTGAATAAAAATGATGACAGTGGGCACCCTTGTCTGGTTTCCACTCTCAGAGGGAATTCTTTCAGTATCTCTCCATTCAAGATGTTGTTGGCTTTGCATAGATGCCCCTTTTTAGGTTGAGGAATTTCCCTTCTATTCCTGTTTTGCTGAGAGTTTTTAACATGGATGGATGTTGGGCTTTGTCAAATGCTTTTTGTTCATCAATTGATAAAATGAAGTGATTCTTATCTTTTGTTTTAGTTATGTAGTTGATTACACTGATTATATTTCTGATGTTGAACCATCCCTGCATCCCTGGTATGAATCCTACTTAGTCATGATAAATTATTTTTTTGATATGTTGTTGAATTCTGTTGGCTAGGATTTTGTTGAGGATTTTTACATCTAGGTTCATAAAAGATATTGGTCTGTAATTTTCTTTTTTTGTGCTAAGTTTACCTGGCTTTAGTATCAGGGTTATGGTGACTTCATAGAATGAATTTGGGAGTGTTTCATCCTTCCTATGCTATGAAATAACTTCAGTAGTATTGGTATTAACTCCTCTCTAAAAGTGTGATAGAATTCTCTAGTGAAGGCACCTGGGCTGGGACTTTTTTTGGTTGGTAGTTTTTTTTTTTTAATTTTTTAATTTTTTTTTAAATTTTTTATTTAATATAACAGTGAAAATGTACATTCCTGTATAATTTTACATACCCACCTATATGCAGCTTCTACTGCTCTCCCTGCCCGGTGACAGCACACTATTCCTCTCGGCTCCATACATGTCTCATTCTCCCAACAGTCTCTTTTTTCCCTCCTCTCCACCCACTCTCCTTCCTCCAGCCAGAGGTCAGCAGGATGATATCCTATAGATGTATAGAACCATAAAGTGCATCCAATATATGGTCACTGCATCGCCAAGTCCAATCCATTCCTGTCTGAAGCGTGGACCTTCGTTATGATTTATGGTCAAGGGCAGCATCAGGGTGAGGGGCCACACTCCCAGGGGAACCCCGAAACCACTGGACCATCAATTGAGGTCTTTTAGTGGGGATCTCAGGGTGCACCCCTTTTTATTCTTGTGTTGCCAGTGAGACTCAACTTAGTGAGCTCCATCGTGGCTATCACTGGTGGTGGCCAGGCACCATCCGGTTCTTCCGGTCCCAAGTCGATGTAGGCACCCACTGATGTGGATCTCTTTGTCTTCTGGGTTGTCTTTCCCCCATGTCATTTTGGTCCTTGGTGAGCATCCGTTCTGCTGAGTTGGGACCATTTGCTGTGTCCTCGGATGGCAGCTTGGCAGCTTTTAAGACCCCAGAAGCCACTCACCAACGTGGGTGCAGAGAGCCCTCTTAGCAAAATGCTAGTTATGCCAGTTGGCCTCGCTTTCGCCTAAGAGCATGGTCCCCCGCCCCCTGCCCCAGCTACTCTATCCTTGCAATATTGGGTGAAGATGGAAGGAGTACTCATGTTATGTTTAAGTCCACTTAATGTTGTTCTTGTTTCTAATGTGTGCTATCACCGATTTCACCCAACCAGATACTTAGCAACTATCTAATCTAAACCCTCTGTACCCCTCCCTCCCTCCCTCCCCTCCCTTGCAGCTGTCAAAGAGTCTTTTCTTCTATAGACAAGTCTGTTTTTGAGATCTTAGCATAGAGGTCTCATACAATATTTGTCCTTTTGTCGCTGACTACTTTCACTCAACATAATGTCTTCCAGTTGAAACCAGGTCATGAGATGTTTCCTGAAGTCATCGTTGTTCTTTATCATTGCGTAGTGCTCCACTGAGTATATATATGGTTGGTAGTTTTTTGGTTACTTTCTCAATCTCCTCTTTTGTGATGGGTGTATTAAATTGTTCTCCTTCTTTTTGTGGTAGTTTTGGTAGGTAATGTGATTCTAGAAATTTGTCCATTTCTTGTGGGTTTTCAAATCTATTAAGAGTACAAGTTTTCGTAGTATTCTGTTGTGATCCTGTTAATTGCAGTTGGGTCTGTTGTGACATGTCCCATCTCATTTCTTATTTGAGTTAGTTGTTTCCTTTCCTGATTTTCTTTTGTTGAGTTTGGCCAGTGGTTTGTTGATTGTGTTGATCTTTTCAAAAAAAACAACTTTTGGTTTTGTTAATTATTTTCATTATTTTTCTATTCTCTAATTCATTTAGTTCTGCTGTAATTTTTATTGCCTGTTTTATTCTGGTGCCCTGGTGGGTTCTTTTGTTGTTCTCTTTCTACTTGTTCAAGTAGTAGGGTTAATTCCTTGGTTTCGGCCCTTTTTTTTTTTTTTTTTTGAATGTCTGCATATATACAGATAAATTGAGCACTGAGCACTGCTTTTGCTGTATCAAATAGGTTCTAGTAGAATTGTTTTCATTCTCATTTGATTCCATGAATTTCTTTATTGTATCCTTGACTTCTTCTATAACCCATGAATTTTGGGGCAAGATATTGTTCCGTTCCATGAGTTTTGAGTTTCTACTCATGTTTTTTCTCTTACTGATTTCATTTTTTATGGCTTTGTGGTCTAAAGTGATGCTTTACAGTATTTCAATGCTTTAGATTTTGTTGAGACTTGCTGTATGTCCTAATACATGGTCGTTCTGGAGAATGTTCCATGTGTATTGGAAAAGAAAGTGTACTTGTCTGTTGTTTGGTGGAGAGTTCTGTATATGTCCATGAGGTTGAGTTGGCTGATTGTTGCAGTCAGATCTTCCATATCTTTACTGAGCTTTTTGTGGATGTTCTGTCCATTACTGAACGTGGAGTGTTCAAGCTTCCTACTCTATTATTATGGAGCGATATATCTCATTTTTCAGTGTTGAAAGTGTTTTTTCAGTGTACTTAGAAGCTGTGATATTGGGTGCATAAATATTTAATATTGTTATTTCCTCCTTATGTATTGAACCTTTAAGCAATAAATAATGACTCTTGTTTATGATGGTGGATTTTACTTTGAAGTCTGTTTTATCTGAGGCTAACATTGCCACTCCTGCTTGTTGTTAGCTTGGTGTATATTTTTCCATCCTTTGATTTTTCAGTTTGTTCATATCTTTGAGTCATATCTTTGAGGCTCAGCCGCTCAATCGAAAGAGACACTCTCCAGTCAGGTGCCTCTGCTCGGTGTGTCAGCCAGCCACAGCCATGCTCCCAGGGGTAGCAGTCCAAGTCTTAGCCTCCCAGCTGACAAAGAGGGTCTCTGCACTTGAGCTTCCTCTATACTGCCATGTCAGCAGAAGCAAGACGATTTGCACTGCCGATTTACCTCTAACAAAGATAGTTTTTCTCTTTTCTTTCACCCAGTCTGGTCTCACACATTTCCACCTGATCTTGGGACTCCTAGAATTTGTTTTTTTTTTCTGTTCCATTCAGTTGTTTTTCACAGCCTTAGTTGTTAGAGGGACCTAAAGAGCCGTGTGACTAGTCCACCATCTTCCCTGCTCATCAAGACTTCTTTTTTAAGTGTTAAAAAGCAAACATGTCACTTTGAGGACTAAGGTGTGCCTGACCAAGTCATGATATTTTCAGTGACCTCATATGCATGTGAAAGCAGGATAATGAATAAGGAAGACAGGAGAAGGTATCAGCTTTTATGTGTTTAACAAAGAATATTGAATACTCTGTGAACTTCCAGAAGAATGAACAAATCTGTCTTTGGAAGGATTATAGCCAGAATACTCCTTAGAAGTGACAATGGCGAAACATCATTTCAAATACTTTGGACATGTTATCTGGAGGGACCAGTCCCTGGACATCAAACTTAGTACAGCATCACTGAAAAAGAAGAGTGCTTTCAATAAGATGGCTTGACACAGTGGCTGCAACAATGAGATCAAATATAATGTCTGTTATTCAGTGCTGCTGTAACAGAAGTACTGTGAATGGATGGCTTTGAGAGATGTGTATTCTCTCACAGTTTAGGAAGCTAGAAGTTCAAATTCAGGGGGAAATTCTCTCTCTCTTGGCTCTGGAGGAAGCTCCTTGTTATCAGTTTTCCCCGGGGTCTCAGGGGCCTCAGGTCTAAAGGATGCACTCCTCTCCCAGCTCTTTTGCCTTCATGGTAGGAGTTCCTTCTCTGTTCTGTTCTCTTTTTTATATTTCAAAAGAGATTCACTGAAGATAACCTAATCCTGTAGGTGGTCTCCTGCCTCGTTAACATAATGGACATCTCGACTGCAAATAGTATAACTACAGGCATAGAGGCTATGATTCACAACACATAGGATAATTGACATCAGATCACAAAATTGAGGACAACCACGTAACACTGGAAATCGTGTTAGCTACCTTAACATGTATTAGGGGTAGGTAATTCATTTCATGGCACAATACTTAAGATGGCATAGGACTAGGCACTGTTTCATTGTTTTTCATGGGATTGCTGTGAATTGGAATTGAGTTGATGGCACCTAACAAGGACTGTGTGCTCAAGTTCACAGAATTTTTCTCTGCAATGCCTAAGCTGTTGTTAATCCCATTCAGTGTTTTTTTTTGTTTTTGTTTTTAATCATACACATTGTAGTTTTCATATCTAGAAGTTCATTTTGGGTCTTTTTTACATCTTCAGTATAGCTACTTTTTGAATATCTGGGATAGTTAAAACTTTTAGTATCCTTATCTATTACTTTCACCATGTATGTTAGTTTGGGGTCAGTTTATTATTCTTATGGGACATGTTATTTTGCTTCTACATGTGCCTTGTCCCCCTCAAATATTGAACGGAATATAATTTCCTTACATGTATAAGGAAACTGTAATTCTAGGGAAATACCATAATAAAGGATTAGAAGGAAAAATGCCTGACATCCACACAGTAATGTTAGTAACAGTGCCTTGTCCCAGCTAGAATGAAAAGAAAAGGGAAAAAAAGCTCAACTTATGGGGCACTAAATAGAGTACTCAGAAAAGTCTTGCCAAAGTCACGGGGAATAATTACACCTACACTGGACATTCTCTCAAATCCACTTAACAAGTCATAAAAACAAGTCATAAAAAGGATCAGACTACTTAGAGGTAACTTAACTGCATTTCAGAACAAAGTTTAAGAAGATTTATAGGAATAAAAAAATACCCAGAACCAAACAAGGTAAAATTTGTCTGTATTTCTGTTTTTAATGTCTTGAATTCTCCGCATTTCTTTAATGTGGAGTAAAGTCAGATATCTTTTATGCATTTATAAGATGTGTGTGAATGTGTGTATGAACTATCTGTTCTTGCCCTTTACGTGTTTCTGTTTTGGATTGTTGGTTCTCCTTTTTAGGTATCTGGCAAATACAGTTGAAGAAGATGAAGAAGAATCGAAGTATGAAATTTTTCCATGGGCTTTAGGAAAAAACTGGAGAAAATTGTTCCCGAACTTCTTAAAGTTAAGGGACCAGCTCTGGGATAGAATTGACTATAGGGCTATTGTAAGCAGGCGATGCTGTGAGGAGGTAAGCAGTTTTTTAAATGTTTTATATATCTCTATTATCTGTTTCTACAGTTTTCTCTGTCTTATTTCTTAATGTGTTTCTAATGCTTTACTTCTTATGTGTATGTAAAGACAGACTGTTATCATTGATCATTACCAGGAATACAACTTATGTATTGCAATGTTGCCATTTTAATTTTGTATCAAAATAATTAGAAGTGATAATTTCTGTATTTCAGAGCAACCTACTTCTGTAACAAGTATTTTTATTTTAGTGTGTTCCTCCTGTCTAAAAGATTACCACTATAATGGGAGAGGGTGGTATGAACTTACCAAAATATTTTATTGAAAATAGTAATAATGCCAGAATTGAATAATAATTTACATTAAAGTATGTGGAATTTGAATTTCCTAAGACTGAAATACCCAAAACAGGGTATAAAATTTAAAAAATGATAATAATTTTGTTTGAAAAACATGTATCTTTTCACATAAAGTAAGCCGACTTGATGCCAGATTCTATTATGATGAAGTAGCAGGACACTAAAATTTTCAAAATCAATTGTTTATCAAATGTTTTAGTTTTCAGTAAAGAGGAGAGTTCATGTTTCAAAGTGAAAAAGTTATAGAAAATTAAATGGAAATCCTTGATCACTGTAAGCCAGTATTCAGAAACTTTCGATAAATGTAGGCTAGAAGATTTTGTAATTAAGTGAAGCCATTTCTAGTTAAATGACTGTTTTCCCAAAGACCCAATTAATGGGTTAATATCAAACCTGAGGGAAGATGAGTGTTATGTCACAGCACTCCTTCCAGAAGTAACCTTGTTATTTGCACTTACTAATGAGATGAAGACATGGCAAACATATCTATTTGTGGGTTAAATTAAATTAGGAGGATTGTTAAATGTTGAGGGAAATGCAAGGATTGAGAAATAACTTAGAAAACTACACAAGACTGAATTTAATAGAAGATGCCAAGACTGATGTATATGGCCTCTGAAATGAATGGACACTCCTTAAAGAATTTAAGGTAGATTCATTCCAATTAAAATTGAAAGAGTTCTTTATTGTTACATTGTTTGTCACTGTCTCCCTATACCAACAGTAGGTGATCCTTGGATATGGTAGCAGTCCTGATTTTTGAACAATAATTTTTTCAAAGTAAACACCTCATGCCTCATGGGACACTGTCTTGGTTATCTAGTGCTGTAACAGAATTTCCACAAGTGAATGGCTTTAATAAACAGAAAGTTATTCCCTCATAGTTTGGGAGTCTTTATGTCCAAATTCAGGGTGCCTGTTCCAGGACTGTTGACTCTAACATAGGTCCTTGTCATCAGTCTTCTGTGGACCTAGGAGTTTCTCATTGCAGGAGTCACATATCCAAAGGACACGCTATACTCCTGGCTCTTCTTGGTAGCAGTGGTTTTCTCTCTCTGCTCTCTTCTCTCTGCTTTTATCTCTTGCAGGTTGGTCAAGGAAGGTGACTCAAGATACTTCCCACCCTAATTGTACTTTAGTGATACAATGAACATAATCGAATCCTCATTACTATGACCTGATCCCTCCTTAGAAACCCTAGTGGCATAGTGGTTAAGTGCTACAGCTGCTAACCAAAAGCTTGGCTGTTGAAATCTGCCAGGCGCTTCTTGGAAATTCTATAGGGCAGTACTGCTCTGTTCTATAGAGTTGCTGTGAGTCAGAATCAACTCAACGGTGGTGAGTTTGGGAGTGGGTAATCCTTCTTTGGAACCTTGGTGGTTCCAAGAAAAGGCTGGCAATTACATTCACCAGGTACTCCTTTGAAACTGTGGGGCAGTCTACTGTGTCTATAGGGTCACTGTGAGTTGAAATCAACTCAACGGCTGTGGATTTAATCCCACTTCACTAACATAATGGACAGCTCACTCCTAATTGGGATTATGACCACAGACATAGAGGCTCACATTTATAGCACATCACAAAATGGAGGATAGTCATCACAAAATAGAGGATGACTGCTGGGGGCCAGCCTCGACAGGGTCTGGGATCACAAAGGGATGGGTGGCGTTGGCAAAGAAATGAGACTCAGACAACCAGGAATCTGGAGGTCAGCAGCTTGTTAAGGCCTGTCTTTCTTTATTTTTTATATAATCAATGAGGTGACATGATTTCTTTGACCACGTAAGCTGTTGGCTAGTAAGGAACTGATACCTTGTGGTCTCTTTTCATGTTAATCATTAGGGCCTTCTAAGTAATGGCCCGAGACAAGTATATTGTGATTATAATCAACAGTGAAAACAAAGTTATGCCTTGAGCTCAGTCAGCTCTAACTATGCCTCGAGGTTAAAGGTGCAGGAAGAGGGTAGACTCATCTAAAGGTTATTATCTGGCTGTCTCTATTTCTTCCTTCTTTGTTCTTATTTTATCTCTTCCTGTGGGGACAGTAAGCGCCTACTGTCCCTCACCCTATGCTTCTCTTAAGCTGTTCTAAGAAGGGTATTTCTTTAGTGTTTACTCATTTGCCATACCAATTATAATAAAGTTGGGAGCATATTCATCTTCCTGATGTAGGGAGTGGGATGTCTATATCTAAGGGCTGTGGGGGGGGTCGTCCCTGGGGAGCTTCCCAGGGACTTCCTGCAATCTTGTATTTCACATGTGGAGGGGGATGTGCGGTTGGGGGAAGCCAGTGGGGCCAGGCCAGCCTTGGTGTTCCCGGGCTGGGCATGCCGTGTTGGGATTCATTAAGCTGAGGGGGTTGTAAAGCCTTTCTTAGAAGGCATCTTCCGTAATCCTTGTGCCGGGAGATGAGAGGGTACTTTTGAGGAAGGTTTAATTAGCATGCAAAATATTATCAGGGAGAGTACAGCCAAAAATATGCCAAGGGTGAGATGCCTCCGCCCGCCATCACATAGGCATGTAGCTTTGCTCACAGGGGCTTCTGTGGGTGACGGACCTCAGCAGATGACCACATGGTACTGAGAATAATGGGCTAGCTGAGTTGACATATATTTTGGGGGAACATAATTCAATCTGTGGCACTCAGCTAAGAACAAGGAGGGAAAAACAGAGGTAAGAGGTTGGCACAGGCAGTGGCTTGCTTCTCAGTGGACTACCTGCGTGCTTCCAAGATACAAATATTACCATCTTAACTGCAACAATTTTCATATAGTTAGTTGAGCTGGAATTCCCACAGCTACTGATGCTAGGCTACTGAAAAGCAGAAAAGAATGATGTGGTTTAATGATGTCTTAGGCTGGATTTTCTATGGAAGTAAAACCAGTAACACGTATATGTACAAGGCAAGATTTATATAAAGGAAACAGCTCGTGCATTTGTAGAAGCTGAACATCCTAAGTCCTGTCACAAACCTCACGTGGCCACAGGAGCTGGGGAACCCAAGGTCAGCAGGTCAGAAACCAGAGCTGTAGATCACCCTCTGTGTAGGTTGGTGGATCCCAAGCTGGCAGTGAGACTGCTAGGTCTCTGCTAACTCACAGAGCTGTGGGGGCTGGCGAACCCAGGATCAGCAGGTCAGGGAATAGGACTCTCACCTGCCAGCTTTAAGGGTTGATGAATCCAACAGCTGCTAGTACAGGACCAGGAACCAGATGCAAAAGAGAGCAGGAGCCGCTGGCCACTTGAGCAAATAGGAAGTAGGTGATGGAAGGTGGAGAGAGGTCGGGGGAGGGAAGCCACCACAGGACCCACCTTGCCACTTGATAACAGCAGCCAAACAGAGTTGCCAAGTTGACACAGTCTTGATCACCACAAATGATACATGTGTAGAAGAGTTAATGAGTTTTAGATACTTGTAAACTTGATTGTGTAATGAGACTTACAGAAAAATGTATGTAGGCTCTGACTGCATTAATAATTAATGTGTGTCAGAGTACCTCCATGCTGCACAGGCTTTTCAGTGACTGTTTTTTCAGAACTAGATCTGTAAGTCTTTCTTCTAAGGTGCTTCTGGGTGGAATCAAACCTCTAGCCTTTTAGTTACCAACCAGGCACATTAGCCATTTGTGCCACCCAGGGACTCCAGTAAGGAGGATCATTAGATTATGATTAACATTGCATTTAATTACATTGACCAGCAACTGTCTCTTCAGAGGATAGCATAGGGTCATGTCTTTTGATCAAAAGAAAGATGTATGTGGAATGATTGAAAGGATTAGATATTTTTAGTATTAAGAAGAGAAGATTCAGGAAGCTTGCTGCCCACTCTCAAATATTTAAAGGGCTATGGTTGGGCAGTGTTTTAGTCAGCTAGAGATGCTGTAACAGAAATACCACAGAGTGGATGGCTTTAACAAAGGAAGGTTTATTACACAGTCCGATAGGTTACAAGTCCAAATGCAGGATGTCCACTCCAGGGGAAGTCTTTCCCCTAGTTAGCTATGGAGGAAAGTCCGGTATTGCATCAGTCTATGTCTAGGGAACAACTTGGTGCAGGAACCTCAGGTCTGAAGGACATGCTCTTCTCCCAGTGCTGCTTTCTTTGATGTACTTAGGTGCTTTGATATTAGATGCATAAATATTTAATATAGTTAAGTCTTGCCTGTGGACTGAACCTTTCAGCAATAAAGTGTCCATCTTTGTCCACGATGGTGGACTTTACATTAAAATTGATTTTGTCTGAGATTAGAATTGCCACCCCTGCTCTTCTTTGTTCATTGTTAGCTTGATATATATTCTTCCATCCTTTAATTTTAAGTTTGTTCCTATCTTTAGGTCTCAAGTGAGCTTCTTGTGGACAGCATATGGATGGGTCATGTCTTTTGATCCAAGATGCCACTCAGTGTCTCTTTACTGGAGCATTCAGTCCATTCACATGCAATGTAATTATTGATAGGTATGTGTTCACTGCTGCCATTGTGATAGGTTTATTTTTGTGTTGATGTTTTCTCTGTTGTTCTTATTAGTCTGTTCTGGGATGTTCTTTTTTGTGAGTTGAGTTTTCACCTTTTTCAGAGCTGTTTTTGTAGTTGTTGAGAGTCCTTTGTTACATTTCTTGAAATGGCATGATATATCTTTGTTGTGCTTTATAGCTGCCCCTATGATCCCCCTTAATAAACTATATATAAACCCAGTTTTAGTTACTGCCAGTCTTGTCATCTTCCTCTCCATCTGGAAGGACTGTAACGACTGTAGTACATCCGTCTTTTTAATACGATGGCACCATAGTTTTCATGATGATTACTGGATTGCTTCTTTCTGTATTAAAGCTGTGATTGACTTTGGAGCCTTCCTTAACTGAGTAGAGTTTTGAGCAGTGTGTCATTCTGAAATATAAAGTTAGTGGTTTTGTTCTTCTAAGCCAAAGCTAAGAACTTCTTTCAGTATTTCTTGTAGTTTTGGTTTGGTTTTTTACAAAGTCTCTGAGTTTCTGTTTATCTGGGAATGTCTTAATTTTATTTTTGTATTTGAAAGATAGTTTTGCCGGATGTATAATTCTTGGTTGGAAGTTCTTCTCCTTCAAGGCTTTGAATGTGTGTCATGCCACTGTCTCCATGCCAGCATGGTTTCTGCTGAGAAATCTGATGAGAGCCTACAGGGTTTCCCTCTGAATGTTAGCTTTGCTTTGAGTCTTGCTGCCTTTAAGAGTTGCTGCTTATGTTTCATTTTGTTAAGCTTGATTATAATATGTCTTGCAGACTTACTTTTGAGATCTCTATTGGATGGTATACAATATGCATCTGAGATGTCTGTCTTCTCTTCCTTCATGATATCTGGGAAGTTTTCTGTCAGCAGCTCAGCAACGATACTCTTTGTGTTCTCAGATTTCTCACCCTGTTCAGGGACTCCAATTAATTGAAGGTTGTTCCTCTTAATAGAGTCCCACATGCTTCTTAATGCTTCTTCATTTTTCTTGTTTCTTTTTTCTGATTTCTGCTCATAGACTGGTGTCAGTAGCTCTGTCTTCCAAGTCAGAAATTCTTTTTTCCATTTGTTCCATTCTGTTTTCTTGGCTTTGCATGGAAGTTTCTATGTCTTTGATTTTGTTCTTGATCTGTTGGATTTCAGAGTACTGATGTTCCATCAGATCGAACAGCTTGTTTAAGTTCTCCTTTTGTTCTGCTGCATTTGGTATAAGGTCTAGAAGGGCTCTGTATATAATCATTTTGTATTCACTTTCTGATGCTTTCATAAACGTTTCTTCATCTGGAAAACTCCTTGGTTGTTTTGTTTGTGAGATTTCTGAAGCCATGGGTGATTTCTTGTATGCCACAAGTGTCTGTTGCTTTTTGGGTCACATGTGAGTAAGTAGAGGCTGGAAGAGATACTGTGAGGATGGACTGCAGATGTTTCTCTAGGCTGTCTTAAAATGTAAAGCAAAAGGTATCTGACCACTTTCCAAGCCAGTCAGGTTTTCAGATGTGGAGTTCCCTCTTCCCAGCTGGCAAAGTAAGCACCTCTATATCTAACCCCAGATGATACCAATTAGTTCAGAATACAGCAATGCTACTGCCCTGTTGGCTTCTGCTGACAGGGCCCAGCCTTAGGTGACGCTATGTAGAGTACTTCCTTTCTGGTAGAAAAGTGCTCTCCTGTGGGCAGGCTCTGGCTCCCAAGCTCTGAGTTAGGTCCAGCTGTGGCCACTGTATCCAAGATGGCACCCTCCACTCAGGCAGCAGATAGAGGGGCTAAACGTGCCGAGAGGTAGTGATTCCTCTTCTTCTGTTTCAGGGCCCCCACTGCAGGCAGCACTGTGTAAATTACTGTTTTTCTGTTGGAGAAGCACTGTCCTGTTTATGCAGGCGCTGGCTCCCAGGCTAAGAATTAGGTCCCGCTAAAATCTCTGTACCCAACATAGTGTCCCACACACTGGCAGTGCGAATCCGTACAAACTCTGCTGTGGCAGAGATAAAAAGATAGGCCCAAAGTGGCTAGATTAACAGAGTCCTAAGCCTGGCTCTCAAAATATGGGAATTTCACCTGCCTATCCCCCCAGCAGCGCATCTGAGTCTAGCCACTAGGCAAGACCCAGCTCCACCCGCCAGCCAAGACAGAGGAAAAAAAGTCAAAATGGTGCGTTTACCTTCAGTCTGTGAGAGGCAGGGCTAGCTAAGAGCGGGAGTCAGCGAAAGAGAGGAGGTTTTTCGCTCAGTGGTGTGAAGTCCAAATTAACACAGCCCTATGCTGTGTCTTAGGGCTGATTAGGTGATCAGAAGGCTCCGTTTGATTATCAGTTCAAGTCTTGGTTTCCAGAGGGATATAGGGAGATGTGCACTTAGTCCAACATCTTGACTCTGCCTCCGCAGTGCTGCTTTCTTGATGGTGTGAGGTTTCCAATTCCCTGCCTGCTTCCCTTTCCTTTTATCTCTTCTTGGACAAAAGGATTAAGGGTGGGGCAAGCCATACTCCAGGAAAACTCCCTTTACAGTGGAGCAGGGAGGTGATCTTATAAAGGGATTTACATTCCCACCCTAATCCTTTAACAGGCAGCACAGGAAAATCACAAAATGGAGGATAATCACAAAACATTGGGAATCATGGTCCAGCCACATGGCTACACATATTTTTGCGGGGATACAATTCAGTCCATGACAGGCAGGAAATAGATTTGATTGCTTTTTTAAACTGTAACACAGAGAACTAAGATCTGTGGATGGAAAAGTAAAAGAAGAATGTAGCTCTATGTGAAGAATATCATCCTAACATTTACCTGAAAATGAGACATTTCACCAGAAGGATATGAAAAGATGTCCAGTGTCATTAGCCAGTAAACCTATTGACATTAAATTGATTCCACCTCATTAGCAAACTTACAGGACATAGTAGAATGCCCCATAGGTTTCCAGAGTGTGGCTAGTATACTCAAACGGTTGACTTTTGGTTAGTAGCCAAGCTTTTAACCACTGTGCCACCAGGGCCTCACATGAGTTATTAGAAAACCATGATGAAATATCATCCTTAAAATGGTGATGATCAAAAAATGGGAAATAGTAGGTGTTGGCAAGGTTGTTAAGACACTGGAACACTCATCCATAGTTGTTGGGAATGTAAAATGGTGTAGCTACTGTGGAAAACAATTTGGCGGTTCCTCAAAAAATTGAATATAGAACTACCATATGACTCAGCAACCCTAGGTATAAATACCCTAGGTATAAAGCCAGAAGCATAAAGGCAAGAACAAACAGAAACCTATATGTACATTAGTGTTCACTGTAGCACTTTTCATGATAGTCAAAAGGTGGAAACAGCCAAAATGTGCAGCAGCAGATAAACAAAATGTGGTATGTATTACCCAATGGAATATTACTCAGCCACGAAGAAAAGGAAGTCCTGCTGCATGCCACCATATCAGTGAACCTTGAAAACATTATGCCAAGTGAAATAAGTCAGTTTCAAAAGGAAAATACTATATGATCTCCCATATATGAAATAAGCAATTATGTAGAATCCAAAAATTATTGGTGGTACTAACATGGAAACGGGGAGTTTATCTTTCAAGGCATTGAGTTTGTGTTAATGGTGTTAGAATAATCTGGTAAGGGATGTTGAGAATGGTTGTACAATTTGAAGAGTATCACCAGTGTCACTGAATTATACATGTGGAAATTACTGAATTGGAATATGTTTTGTTATGGATATTTTTAACAAGTGAGGTAAGACCCTTTTTGGACCAGTGATTTGTGTCACTAATGATGGTTATGTTATAGGGGGAATTCATGCTTCAGCTAAGCAAGTAAACTAGATGGCCACTAAAGTTCCTTCCAGCTCTGATTTTTGAGAGTGCAGAGTTATAAATATTTACCAACTAAGGTCTTGGCTAGACAAGCAAGACTGCTTCTTAACATTGATAGAATCTGTTCATTCACTCAGCAAACATTTATTTTATGAGAACTTAGTATCTACCAAACACTAAACTATTCTATTTCTTTTAAAAAGGCTTGAAACAAAGATAGTGATACTTACAGCTATTAATTCTGAGAAGTAGGAATATGGGTATTTGCTATACTGTTGTTTATATTTTATCCTTTAAACTTACCAGCATTTTGTTAAAGCATTGCTTCTTTAAAAAGGCCACTTTATTTAAATGAATTTCATCCCTTCGTACTCTATCACAACACCATTTGTTTCCTTTTATAGCACTTAACAGGATTTATATTTGCATATTGTCTTTTTAAACTGTAACTAAATTTAATGAAATAAAAAAATACAGTATACTTCTCACACTCAGTCAGAATTATGTGCTGTTTCTCTTTTACCAAGAAAATACAAGCACCAGAAAGACAACACCAAAGTGCTCCCAGCCTATCTACCCTCCTGCCTGTGTGTATACCCCTAAATCTGTCCTCCTTTTGTTGCTGTGAAAAAGCTATCTTTGCTTCTACCTAAGTCCATTCTCTCTACTTGTGCACTGGACCTCATCTTTACTTGCCATCTAAAGACCATCACTGTAGTAATTTGGTGTCTTTCATCGTTCCCACATTTCTATTTTTATTGGATCACTGCCAACAATATAAGATTAAGATCTCTATCAGTAAAAAAAAATAAAATTCTGCTTTCCCTGGTCCTTACAATTAAACTCCTTAAAAAGAGTTATCTGTTCTGGTTCCATTTCCTTTCCTTCCATTTTCCTTGAAGCTGTTTCGCACAGTCTTTTTCTCTATCACTCCACAGAAGCTTGTCAGGCACCAAAGGTCTCTATATTGCCAAATCCAGTGTTGGTTCACAGTCCTCAGATTATGTAGTGTTAACAGTAGCATTTGACACAGTCCCTCGTTTCATCATGAATCACTGTCTTCACTTGGTTTTCAGGACATCAGCTTCTTCCTACTCAGCTTTGCCAGCTCCTTTTCACTTCTCCAACCTTGTAAAGTGCCTGGGGTTCTGTCCTAGCACCTCTTCTTTATTGGGTACCAGCTTACCAGATGATTTTTTCCAATAACAACTTTTAGAATTTTAACTCCAGACCTACATGTCTAACTGCCTATTCACACTTTATTGTTTAATAGATATCTTTAGTTTTACATGCTTGACACTGAACTCAGTTCCCCAACATAGACCTCTATCCAGACCTGCTCTTCCTGCAGTCTTCTACATAGTCATGAATGACAACTCTATCCCTGCACTTGCTCAGGACAAAAATCTAATAAATGTCATCCTTCACTCTTCTTTTTCTCATATGCATATCTGAAAAAAGTATCTAGATCCCACTGTTCTCACCACCTCCACAACTAACACTCTTCTTGAGGTGCTTGCCATCTCTTGCCTTGATTATTGCTATCTTCTTCCAAATAGTCTCTTAGAATCCTTTTCCCAGTATTCTTCATACAGCAGCCCAAGTAAATCTTTTAAAAAGTAAGTCATGTTATGACTCCACTACCCGAAAGCTTCCAAAAGTTTGCCATTTCACACAAGGTAAAAGTCAAAGGCTGCCTTGTAGCTCTACATAGTCTGCCAACTCTTTCCCTTTATCTCTTTGACCCTCATCTATCCTTTCTCACTTTGTTCCAGTCACACAGGCCTCCCTGCTGTTGCTCAGACATGTCAAGCACACCCCTGCCTCCGCATCTTTGTTCTTGGCATTCCCATTACTAGGAATGCTTTACCCCCAGCAGTATGCTTCACTTCCTAACTTCATTCAGTACTCTGTGTAAATGTTACCTCAGAGAGACCTTTCTTTACCATCCTATGTAAAGACGTATCCCCTCAAGAGAACAGAAGAATTCGGAAATAAAGTCACATTTACGCTCAATTGATTCTTGACAAAGTTACTGTTACAGATTAAATTGTGTCCTCCCAAAATGTATATAAACTTTGCAAGGCCATGATTCTCAATATTGTGTGATTGTCCACCATCTGTCATCTGATGTGATTTTCCTGTATGGTGTAAATGCTACCTCTGTGATGTTAATGAAATGAGATTATGGACATTTATGCTAATGAGATAGGACTGAATCTACAAGATTACCACAGCTATTGGTTTTCAGGACATCAGCTTCTTCCTACTCAGCTTTGCCAGCTCCTTTTCACTTCTCCAACCTTGTAAAGTGCCTGGGGTTCTGTCCTAGCACCTCTTCTTTATTGGTACCAGCTTACCAGGTGATTTTTTCTAATAACAACTTTTAGAATTTTAACTCCAGACCTACATATCTAACTGCCTATTCACACTTTATTGCTGTGGAGTTAATTCCAACTCACAGCTACCTTTACAGGACAGAGTAGAACTTCTTCATAGAGTTTCCAGTCTTGTGGTTAGCAGCCATAGTATTTAACCAATACTCCACCAGCGTTTCCATCTACAAGATACAAAAGGGAGAAATAAGCAGAGAGACAGGAAAACCTCATACCATGAAGAAAGCAGCACTGGGAGCAGAGTGCATCCTTTGGACCTAGAATTTCTGCACAGAGAATCTTCTAGACCAAGGGAATGTTGATGACAAGGACCTTCCTCCAGAGCCAACAGAGAGAGAGAAGCCCTTCTTCTGAAATTGATGCTGTGAATTAGGACTTCTAGTCTACTAGACTGTGAGAACAAAATTCTGTTTATTAAAGCCATCCGCTTGTGATATTTCTGTTATAGCAGCCCTAGAGAACTAAGACAGGTATCAAAAAAAAAAAAAAAAACCTTGGGAATAACAGAGGAATCCGACTCGACGGCACTTGGCTTGGCAAGATAAAGCAAAAATGAGGATAACATTTGTAGGTCAACCAAAAACTACTGTCTCAGAGAAGTCACTTTCATAGAATTATAGAATCTGAGGACTGAAAGGGGCCTTATTTTTCTCATACAAAAAAATGCTGTGTGGCTCAGAAGGTTATGTAATACGTTCTTGTTATCAAAATAATGTTCTTATTACAAATATGTGTTGTTGTTAGGTGCTGTTGAGTCAGTTCTGACTCATAGTGACCCTATGAAGAATAGAACGAAACAGTGCCTGGCCTTGTACCGGGCCCAAAATTGTTTTTATGCTTAAGCCCATTGTTGCAGCCACTGTGTCAATCTGTCTCCTTTAGGATCTTCCTCTTTTTCATCAACACTTCCACTCTACCAAGCATGATGTCCTTCTCCAGGGACTGATCCCTCCTGACAACATGTCCAAAGTATGTCAAATGCAGTCTCACTGTCTTTGCTTCCCAGGAGCACTCTGGTCGTACTTCTTCCAGAGCAGATCTGTTTGTTCTTTTGGCAGATCATGGTACATTCAATATTCTTCTTCTCCCAACACCACAATTCAAAGGTGTCAGTTCTTCTGTCTTCCTTATTTATTATCCAGCCTTCACATGCATATGATGAGATTGAAAATATCGTGGCTTGGGTCAGGCTTACCTTAGTCTTCAAGGTGACATTTTACCTTTCAATGCTTGAAAGAGGTCCTTTGCAGCAGATTTGCCCAATGTAGTGTAGTGCATCTTTTGATTTTCTGACTGCTGCTTCCATAGCTATTGAATTGTGGAACCAAATAAAATGAAATCTTTGATAACCTCAGTCTTTTCTTCATTTATCATGATGTTGCTTACTGATCCAATTGTGAGGATTTTTGTTTTCTTGATGTTGAGGTGCAATCCATACTGAAGGCTGTGGTTTCGTTTGGTTTTCGTCAGTTAATTGTTTCAAATCCTCTTCACTTCCAGCAAGCAAGATTGTGTTTCTGCATAACATGCAGGTTGTTAATGAGTCTGTCTCCAGTCCTGATGTCTCATTCTTCATATTGTCCAACTTCTTGGACTATCTCCTCAGCATACAGATTGAAAGGGTATGGTGAAAGGATACAAACCTGACACTCACCTTTCCTGATTTTAAACCATGCATTGTCCCCTTGTTCTGTTTGCACAACTGCCTCTTGATCCATATACAGATTTCCGTAAGAGCACAACTTAGTAGTCTGGAATTCCCATTCTCCACAGTGTTAGCCATAATTTGTTATGATCCACACAGTCGAATGTCTTTGTATAGTTAATAAAACACAGGTAAAACACTTTTTTGGTATTTCCTGCTTTCAGCCAAGACCCATCAGACATCAGCAATGATATCCCTGGTTCCATGTCCTGTTCTGAACCCAGCTTGAATTTCTGGCAGTTCAGTCAAAATACTTTTGCAGTCACTTTTGAATGATCTTTAGCAAAATTTTACTTGTGTGTGATATTAACAATACTGTAATTTCTGCATTTGATTGGATCCCCTTTCTTGGGAATAGGCATAAATAAGGGTCTCTTCCAGTTGGTTGGCCAGGTAGCTGTCCTCCAAATGTCTTGGCATAGACGAGTGAGTACTTTCAGCACTGCTTCCATTTGTTGAAACGTCTCAGCTGATACTGCATCAGTTCCTGGGGCCTTGTTTTTCACCAGTGCCTTCAGTGCAGCTTTGACTTTTTCTTGCAGTACCGTTGGTTCGTGGTTACATGCTGCCTCTTCAAATGGTTGAACACAGACCAGTTCTTTCTGGTATAATGACTGTGTATTCCATCCATTTTTGTGATGCTTCCTGAGTTGTTTACTATTTTGCCTGTAGAATCCTTCACTGTTGCAACTTGAGGCTTGCAATCCTTAATTAGTTTAACTTCTTCAGCTCTTTCAGCTTGAGAAATGCAGAACCTGTTTTTCCCTTTTGTTTTTCCATTTCTACCTCTTTGCACATGTTATTATAGTAGGTTATTTAGTCGTCTTGAGCTGCGCTTTGAAATCTTCTATTCAATTCTTTTCTGTGTTTCCTTCCTTTTGCTTTAGCTGCTCAACATTCAAGAGCAAGTTTCAGAATCTCTTCTGACATACAATTTGATCTTCTCTTTCCTGTCTTTTTAATGACCTCTTGCTTTCTTCATGGATGATGTCTTTGATGTTATATATATGTATATACATAGGCATGTATATATGTATATGTATAGATATGTGTATACATATGCATGTATATGTACATACTATATATATATATATGTGTTGGTGTTAGGTGCCACTGAGTCAGTTCCGACTCATAGCAGTCCGATAGGTGGTTATCCACCAAGGAGCATCTGGTGGATTTGAACTGCTGACCTCTTGGTTCACAGCTGTAGCACTTCACCACTGTGTCACCAGGGTTTCCATGTGTGTGTGTATATGTATATATATATACATATATATATCAGTATGAAATATATGTAAACAAAATACACAATGAAACCTGTGAGTCAGAAATTGATGGGTCTGCCTTGTTTTTCTAAGTCTTGAAAATTTTCTGTTTTTGACAGGGTGTGGTTTTAACCACTTTTCTGTTGCATGTTTTAGTAGAAAATATTTTACTTTTCCTTCTCTGAGAGGTTTCTGCCTTATACAGGTTCCAATATTCAGATTTTACTGTATGTTAAAAGATACATATGTGTATATTTTTCTAGCTAGCTAGATTAGTATGTGGAAAGACCATGATGCCTAGCTTATTGCAGAAATAACAGTTTTTGAATTCCTGAGTTTACCAAGCCTGTTATTTTATGCCCTTTCTGTTTCCTTCTACTCTTCTAGTAAATTTTGCTGTAGGATCCCTACAAACATCATGTTGTTTCTGGTGGCCTCCAATTCTTATTTTCATATATCATTAAAAAATATTTATTGACTGCATAATATTGTGTGGAGATTATTTGGTACAGAGGTGTATGAGAAGCAATTCCTGCGATGAGGGGGCTTTTAGTAAAGTAGATTCAACCAAAAACCAAACTAAATCCTTTGCCGTCAAGTTGATTCCATTTCATAGTGACCCTATAGGACAGATCAGAACTGCCCCAGATGGTTTCCAAGCTATAAATCTCTATAGAAGTAAACTGCACATCTTTTTCCCTCTGAGCAACTGGCAAATTCAAACTGCTAACCTTTCAGTTACCAGCTAAGCCCTTAGCCACCGCCCACCAGGGCTCCTTAACATAGATTACATACATAAAAAGATATATGTGGTACTAGACAGTTACATGTTTGAAGGCCAAAGAGACAAGAAAATGTGAAAGCTGGCATTGCTAGAAATTTGGCCTTGAATCCATACCAAGATTAATGAAGGGAGGAGACACTCAAAACATGGTGGATAAAAAGACCTTTTTGGAAGGAATCAGAAATTCTGGTATTCTAATTAATAAGCTCTGAACCTAGTTTTGTATTGTCGTGGAAATATTTATAGTTAATGTCTTTGTTTTTACATTTTCAAATTTAGGAAATGATGGCATAGTGATTAAGGAATTATGGCTGCTAACCAAAAGGTCAGCAGTTCAGATCTACCAGTAGTTCCTTGGAAAGTCAGTGGGGAAGATCTACTATAGGATCTCTGTTGAGTTAGAATTGACAGCAAAGTGGTTTTAAATTTATGTAACTTTATTACATATCTCTGGTTGAAAATTGTTGAAGGATTTATGAAGTGGATTATAAAATAATTTCAATTCTAAAATGTATTATTTTTTTCAAATTAGTATAGCTAATATTCTGCATGCAGGGGAAACAGTAATCCCTTTTTCTAAGGGGACTGGTGTAAGTCTGGTTGTTGTTGTTTTTTAACTGCAAAAGCCTTTCCAAACAAAATTTTACACACGTTCCATATAAAATAGAGAAATATTGAGCTGCTCTGCCTGCTTGGTCTTCCCTTATCCCTTCCTGAAGTCCCTAATATACCTCTGTTACACCTCGGGGCTTAAAACAGTTTGAATATCACTAGTCTAGGTAATTAATAAGCCTCCATCTAGCTTTAAAATTCTATAGTTCTCATTTACTTTTGGTTTTTGATAAATGCAACTAAACTTTTTGCTTAGAATGCTTAGAAGTTCTAGGCATCAATCATGAGATCCAGCACAGAGGTACATTTCCTTCCCTGTGTTGCTCACTTCTTAAATGGCTCGCATTTGCTAGATGCTGTGTGATAAGGACTTTACACACATTTAATCGAATCCTTAGAACAATCCTGTGATGTAAATAATATCCTCATTTTAGGTATATAGAAACTGAACTTCTGAAAGTTTAAATAACTTTCCTGGCATATAGCTCACGAGTGGCAGAACCAGGATAAAGAAGCAAAGTCTATTCTGACTTCAAAGGCCATTTTTTAGTTCAACACACTGTATAGAATAATACCTGACATGTAGTGAGGACTGTGCTTTGCAAATAATACCACATCCAATCCTCACAACCACCCTCCAAGATGGACCCGATTATCATCTCCACATTACAGTCGAGGACACTTAGGAACAGAAAGGTTAAGTAACCTACCTGTGTTCTTACTATCTCTCACCATAATTTGAAACATTTTAAGATTAACCTAACATACAAAAATAGGACCACAATTTTTTTTTTAAACCTAGTACCTTCCAAAGTTAAGAATTATATATTGTTTGGAGTTAGCTTCATTTTTCCCAAACTCAGAAGATGGAGAATCAGAAAATAAATACACTAACAGTCTATAAGTGTGCTTGAGTCCTTTTGCCTATTGGAAATAATTTAAATACATTGTCAGTTTTTATCTTAAGGATCCAATCAACAGATCACTTTATAGGTACTATTTATTGCCTGATCTGGAAATATATTATTTTTTTTTAACTTTGGTAACTCAGTTTTAGAGGTAGTTGTTCTTGAGTTAAACTGTTTTTTCTTAATTTTACTAAATGAAATCTTTGTAAAATTCTAAAAGTGAACTTGCCACTCTATTAGGTTATGGCCATTGCACCAACTCATTATATATGGCAGCGAGAACGTTCTGTGCATCACAGTGGAGCTGTGAGAAACTACAACAGAGATGAAGTTCAACTGCCCCGGGGACCTAGTGCCACACCAGTAGATTGTTCACTCTGTGGTAAAAAAGGAAGATATGTTAGAGTAGGACTGTCTTCATCATCATCTTCATCCAGTGGTACAGCAGAAGTGATGGAAAAACATTCTCAGGAATCACACAACTCATTCTCGATGGACAAAGCATTTGATTCTTCTCAAGCTTATAGCTGTTCTCAAGGTATGATTTAGTGACACATCAGAATCAGATTTATGCATGTTATTTACTCAGCACTAGTGAGTCTTTACAGGCAGAGATACATAATTTATACACTATTAAGAACACGAGTTAAATTAGTCATGTTTTCCCCCTTTCAGTTATTACTTTTTGTCTTGTATCCCTGTTTCGTAGTAGCCTAACTAAAAGGATTTTTATTGTGACTTATGTTAAAGTGAAATTTAATACACATAAGCCTCAAGTATTTTAACTGTAAATATTTTAAGAACCTGAACCATTTTCTTTGAAATGTTTATTTTATTCAAAAGGAATTGCAAGAAGAAAATAAATTAACTTGTAATCTTATTATCCTGCCTTGTTTACTGGTTAACTATTGTGCTGTCTACGCTTTTCTGTTTCTATTTTCAACAAAATTTAGAAGCATATTGTATCTATTGCTTTTTGTCCCCACAAAAGTAGCATTTCTCCATATTGTTAAATAATCTTTTTAATCATAACATGGTATGATACATGTAACATAATTTAGTCATGTATTTCACTTTTGTTGGGATGTAAGTGGCTCTTATAAAATGTTATCTGTTTTAGTCATCTAGTGCTGCTTTAACAGAAATATCATAAGTGGATGACTTTAAAAAGAGAAACTTTATTTTGTCACACAGCCTAGTAGGGTAAGAGTACAAATTCAGGGTGCCAGCTTCAGGGGAAGTCCATCTCTGCTGGCTCTGCAGGAAGGTTCTTATCATCAGTCTTCCCCCGAAATAGAAGCTTCTGAGGTGCAGGGACCCCCAGGACCTTTCCAAAGGACATGCTCTGCTCCTGGCACTGCCTTCTTGGTGGTATAAGGTCCCCAGATCACTCTGCTAGCTTCTCTCCTTTACATCTCAAGAGATTGCCTCATTATTCCTGCCCCACCAACCACAACTGCTGCCCATCCTCCCTCACTAACATCATAGAAGCAGGAGTTACAGCATGGAGGAATATCACACAATACTGAGAATCATGGCCTACCCGAATTGCTATACACATTTTTGGGGGGATGCAATTCAATCCATGACACTATCTTAGTTAGAAAGTAACCATATAAACTGAAAATACTTTTAGTCAATCACACTATAATGTTCAACAAAATTATTTTTATAGATACAGCATTTTTATGGTATTTCTCTTCTAGATTTGAAACAGTAAAATAATATTCCAATAGCAGTGATCATTTTTACTTATTACAAAAAAAGCTTTTCTTCCAGATAGTCACCTTAACAAATTCTTACTTCTTTATTTTTACCACATCCGTATGAGATAATAGTGGCTACTGAAGTTTTATCAAAAGAGAAAGACTCTAAGACTCTTAAAGTCATTGTTCTGTTCCCTAGCCATAGTAGTCACTCAGCACATTTGAATGCCAGTGTAAGTATAGTCTTCCTTTTTAGCACCTCCAAGCATGATTTATATGGGGTCACTCATAGCTGAAAGTAAGTTTTACCATAGGCTAAATTATAAGAATTGCCTTTCAGCACCCTCCTCTCCACCACCACACCCTTTTCCCTGCACTCTTTGATTCTTAACATAGGTAATATTTCCTGGGTGTTCAATATGTTTCAGGCAGTGTACTAAGTGGAGGCATCTAATAATAATCTCTGCTAAGTTTTAGCATAAAAGCCTGTAGCAGACTGTCAACTCTGTCTGAATTGAGTGTTCTACAGCCACATACTAGTTGTGGTGTAGGCAGAAGGGTTTACATTCATAATCTTATTTAATATTCACAGCCAACTCTAAAGTAAATACTATTATTTCCACTTTCCATATGAAGAAATTGAGGCTTAGAGAGGTTATCTGTCCAAGATAATGGAGTTACATTTGTACCCAGGTCTGTCTTGAGTAGAGCCCAAATTCGTAACTACAGAGCTGTGCTGCTCCCTTTGATGAAATCCTCCCTTCGGTGGTGAAAGCATCAAGAGCCAAGTCCCCAGTGAAAGGCTTTATGGAGTGAGTTGAAGGGAATTCCAACAACAGAGACAATTTGAAGAATAGAAACAATATTATTCAGATTAACCCCTATAGATGTCAAGAGAGTATTGTCTAGGCCTTGACATTTAACAGGAAATGGTAGTAGATCCAGGGAGTAGAGTTCTGTGCTTTCATCCTTACCCCTGGATGAAAGCTCTGGACTTCTTGTTTAGAATTACAGATCCTAATGTAGGAAGGTTGGAACCCCTAGTGGTGTAATGGGTAAGTGCTGTGGCTGCTTACCCCAAAAGTTGGCAGTTCAGAGCCACCAGATGCTCCTTGGAAACTCTGTGGAGCAGTTCTGTTCTGACTTACAGGGTTGCTATGAATTAGAACTGACTCGATAGCAACAGGTTTGGTTTATATAGGAAGGGTACAAGTAAAATGACTTCATTTTATCAATGCTCATGGAAGTAGCAGTCAGGAAATCAAATGATGTATTGCTTTCAGCAAATTTGCTAGAAAAAGACCTCTTTAAAGTAGAAAGCAAAGGTGTAACTTTGAGGACTAGGATATAACTGATCCAAGCCATGGTATTTTCATTGCCTCATGCCATGCAAAAGCTGCACTCTGAATAAGGAGACTGAAGAAGAGTTGATGCCTTTGAGTTATGGTGCTGGCGAAGAATATTGACTATACCAATGAGTGCAGAAGAAAAGAAACCCTGGTGACATAGTGGCTAAGAGTTACAGCTGCTAACTAAAGGGTCAGCAGTTTGACTCTGCCAGGCACTCCTTGGAAACTCTATGGGGAGGCTCTACTGTATCCTATAGGGTCACCATGAGCTGGAATTGACTTGATGGCAACAGGTTTGATTTTTTTAGGGCAGAAGAACAAAACTATTTTGGAAGAAGCACAGCCATTATGCTTCTTAGAAGCAAGGATAGCAAGACTTCATTTCACATATTTTGACTTGTTATCAGAAGGGTCTAATCCACAGAAAAGGATATCATGATTGGCAAAGTAGAGAGTCAGCAAAAAAGATGACCCTCAAGGAGACGGATTGACACAGTGGCTGTGACAATGTGCTGAAAAAGAGCAAGTTGTGAGAGTGGCACATGATCAGGCAGTGTTTTATTCTGTCATACACAGGGTGGCTGTGAGTCAAAACCAATTCAGTGGCACCTAACAACAACATATTGGAAGGAACATGTAATTTACTCATCACAGCTTTATTCTCTGTATTAACTCAAGGCTGTACTTAAAACCTTCTGTAACTGATGGGGGAACCCTGGCGGCGAAGTGCTACGTCTGCTAACCAAAAGGTCAGCAATTCAAATCCACCAGGCACTCCTTGGAAACTCTATGGGGCAGTTCTACTTTGACCTACAGGGTCACTGAGTCGGAATCCACTCGACCGTGGAGTTGGTTTGGTTTTTTGGGGTCAGTGATGGCACACATTCTTGACCAGTGCAACACTTGCATTCATTTCCCTTAAATAAGCTGAGCAAAGAATGAGTTAATGAGAGGGGACAAGGGTTGTAAAGGTGATAGGCATGGTGGTCAGTCTCTCACTGCCTCAACAGCTGCAAGTCCCCAGCAGGATGCATCAGTGACCTCTGGTAGCAAATTTTTCTTTCTCCAGTTGACATGAGGTGGCCAAAATTGCTTGTTAGTATGTAACTGCGGAGGCCCTGGGTGGTCCAAATCGTTAACATGCCCAGCTAGTAACCAGAAGGTTGGTGGTTCGAGTCTGTCCAGAAGAAAGGGCTGACAATCTACTTCCAAAAAAATCTGTGGAATTCTGCTCTGACACATGGGGTCACCATGAGTCAGTTCTGATTGGTTGAGAATTGGTATGTGGTTGCAGAAAACCCAATTCAGACACAGAGAATGGATACTCTTCTCCAGGTTTTTATGTTGAAATTTAGTGTGGATGGTTAGCTTTTACAGGCTTTATATGAAACACAAGCAAGCAGCTTCTCCCTTTTCAGATAAAAATAACGTTTTCTCTTTTAAAATGATTTTTTTTTCTCAAAAGCGATGTGTTCAAAAAACAAGTTTTTACAAAAACATGTCTATGACACCAAGACAAAATGTCTTTGCACTTTAACACAGTGGGGTTAAAACATTTTTTGAGGGGTAGGTGAGGCCTTCTTTACAGATTCTCATACAATATATCAAAATCACCAATCTTGCACTAGATACTTTATAAAAGTTTAAACACATGACCCTTCTCCCATCCCCCAAGAAACTTGTGAAATGGCATTGTGATACTTTACTGATGAGGAAACACAGTCAGAAAAGTTGCACAGTATCAGGTAAAGCAACAGCAGCAAAACAGCAAGATGGGAATCTAGTTTTATTTGAAACACAGCACATTTGTATACTAACTAAACTACCATTGTTTCTCCTTACTTTATGCTGTCTTAAGCCTTAGGACCTATGGCTAGGCTTAGGCTAATCCATTTGAGACATGGGTATGTATTATTATGTATTATATAAGGACCTCTCCAATTTTAGAATGATGTCAAGGGGGGCAGGAAATATAACAAGCCTTAGACCAGGGTTAGCAAAAAAGAGGAAGACCATCAATGAGATGGACTCACACAGTGGCTACAATGATAGCAGTAACTGAGGACGGCACAGGACTGGGCAGTGTTTCATTCTGGTGTATGAAAGGTCGTTGTAAGTCAGAACTGACGTGACCTAACAGCAGTAGCCTTGGATCATGTAGGCAAGCATGGGTCACTGTAGCTGTTATAATCTACCAGTGAATTTTTCATCAAAAATAAATCCTTTTCTGGACTTTTTGTCATCACTACTGTTCTAGTCATCCAGGTTAACAATCATTAATGAAGGCATAGTCATCGTGTATATATTAGTAATGTGATAAGGGTCATGCTAATTATATGCTCAGAAGACTGGTGATCTACTTTGAAAAAATGAGCCATTGAAAACTCTATAGAGCACAGTGCTATTCTGACACAGATAGGGTTGCCATGGGTCAGGGTTGACTTGATGGCAGCTTGTCAGTTTCAGGTTAATTATATGATCAATATCAGAAGCACAAAGGATTGTGGAGTTAATACTGTGGGATGGGAGACTTGATCAAGCCTTTTGAGTGGAAGTAATATATGATGTAGTGTAGGCTTAAAGCTGTCAGCAAACTTTTGTTAACCATTTATTGCATGGAAAAGTGGGCCCTTTGGAAGTTATTGGGAAGATGTGAGCCAGTCCCAAATCTCTAGGAGTTCACAGTATGGTGATGAGAGCCAGACACAGAGATAGAAAGCTAACATTAAAAGAAAGCATCTGTCCCATAAGCCAAACCAGACTAGGAACACATTTGGTGTTCATGGGGAGTGGAGAAAGGGGCTCCAGGTAGACTTTGAATGACTCTACAGATAAATGCTTATGTCGTTGGTCTTCAACACTTGACCAGGGAAGTCAAAAGGTGGTGGTAGAAGGCTCTTGTTCAGTTCAGCTGCTGAGCACAGTATGCTGAACAGAACTTTCCTACACAAAATAGGAGAGAAGGGCAGAGGTTTTGTTTGCTCTCAAGTCAGCCCCTTCTTCTAGTACCATCATTAGGGCCTGGCACATAATAGGCACTATGTAACAGTAAGTGAATGACAGCATTTTGCTACTCGTCAAATAGAAGAGAAGGGAAAGTATTCCTTGGTACAACTCAGAAATGTACTTCAGAGCTTCTATGTAACTGAAGATGTAAAAACTATAAAGGCATGACTACTGAATGTTCAAATAGTTATATAGGACACCAGAAGAATACTCTTGCTCTAATTCAGTTTTCCAACTACAGTGAGAGTGATTTTTTCAACACAAAATCCAAATATGTTACTTTGATTTAATTAAATCCTTCAGTGATACCCCATTTTTCTTAAAATAGGCAAAGTCCTTAAGGAACCTATTAAGAACCTGCATGGCCTGGCCTCTACCTATCTTTCCAGCCTCACTTCCATAATCTATCTCTTTTACTCAGCCCCACTTTCCCTGTTCATTTCCATGCTGCAGTTAACTCATACTTTACACTCAGGTCTCAGCTGAGTTGTCACTTGCTCAGATGATTACTTGACTAGAGCGAAAATCCCTATGTAGCCACTCATAGTACCCTGTACTTCTTTTGAACAGTTTTAACAGTATTAGTTTTAGATTTGTGTGATTAATTAATGTCTAACTAACATAGAGAGTACTCTGTACAGGCAGGAGTTTTAACTGAGAACTTTCTACATTCTGAGAAACAAGTAACTATTTTTAGAATACATGTTATTTAAAATAATTGAAGTCTGAGGAAAAAAATCCATGAATAACAGCATTTATCCTCCTAGGGTCTACTACTTTAAACCCTCAAATACATTTGTATGTAGACAACAACCTAACTACTCAGCCTGTATGGTTATTCATAAAATATGGATAACCTTAAAGAGAAGTTGTACATATTAAATAACATATATAAAGTTCTTAAGGTGGTGTATAGTATATGGTGAATGCTCAACACTAGGAACTATGAATAATAAACCCTATTCCTATTTAATTCATGTTTTAAAAGTGCATTTCACCAACCATTTTATTTTTATATAATAACACTAAATAATTCTCATGTTTTTCCAAGCTGGTTAAAAATATTCTGAGAGGGTAAAAGAGACTCAAGATTTTTTACATCTTATGTTACAGCTCTTAGGGTGATTATACCATTATTTCTCAGTTTTCTCCGACTTTTTAATATACATACATGCCATTAAAGTACATATTTAAAGTGCACAGATACATAAAATTTATCTTAAAATGCATATTTTATTTTCAGTAGACATTGATCATCAATCAAACAAAGAAAGGAAAACTAATTTCATGGAGAAAGACAAATCTATGGAGTGGTTTACAGGAAGTGAAGAATGAGATGGTTCAACTAAACTTGGAATTATTAACTGCAAAATGTCAAACTGTTAAGAAAGGTGTCAAAGTGGGATATTTAAGCAGTTTTGCAATATATTTTTAGCTCTGGTTATTTTTCAAAATTATATGTAAAAGTTATACAAATGATAGTAGTAGCTAAAAATAACACTCTATGAAAGTTGTGATTTGCAATATAAAGTTCCGTTTTGGTGCTTTCCAGTCTTCAGTTCAGTTGCTGTCATCTGGAGTATTCAGTTAAGCTTTGGTTTGCACTTCCTCAATTTGACAAGAAAAGCTTCATTTAAGAAGGGAAAAAAGTAAGGTCAATACAGTAATTTTAAGAAAAATATCATTTAACAATTGTTTGAAAATATCACCTGTGTGATCAGTTTGCCAGTGTGTAAGTCAAGTAATACAGGGAAACAATTCACATGGAAAATCACAATGTGATTCTTATGGATAAAACAAAATGTATACTGTAAGCTAAATAAAACTTTTATGATTTGTTCACAAAAACTGTTAAAATGCAAATTACTGCCTCTACTGTAAGTTTTTTCTCCTAGACAGTTTTCCCAGCATTTGTTTTGGAGCTATTTTGCCAGTTATCTTACATTAACAAATTGTTAATGTTACTTGATAAAATTATATATAGATATAATCAAAGAGGTAATTTCATACCATAAATCAATCGCTATTTGAAAACTTGTTCATGGACTGGATTGTATGTACCTACAAGAACCTAAATTCAACTATTTGAAGAATTTCAGCTATATTTTATCAGGTTTTTTTTGTTGGAATAGTAGCTATTTGCATAGTTACAAGGAAATAAACCAAACTTATTGCCATGGAATGGATTCTGATTTATAGTAACCCTATAGGACATAGGAGAACTGTCCCATAGGGTTTCCAAGGAGTGCCTGGTGGATTCAAACTGCCAATGTTTTGGTTAGCAGCCATAGCTCTTAACCACTATGCCATCAAGGTTTCCTATGAAGTTCTATTAAATTAATCCCCTTAGTAATGCTCATTATCAATATTAAAATATTCCTTCAAATATTTAAAGTTTCACAATCTAGGCTCCTCCTTAGAAACAGGTGAAATATGAATTATTATAAGAAGCTCAGTTCTTCAGAGGTATCAGTTTACATAAAAGGCAGGAAAAGTCATTATTTTGTCCCTCACAAATTTTAATTTAACAGAATAAACATTTTAATTTCTATAGGAAATAAAACAGGGAGAGTTTGTTTTAATGTACTGGCCTGTATACTCATTCTCCATTTTTTACTGTGAATACATGCATAAAGTAAAATTTGAAGTTCACTGTGGTCATCCTCTTGAAACATCCCACTTTTACCTCCTGTTTTCTTTTGAGAAGGTAATTGTAGCTCTGTGTTGATTCTAGGTACTACTTTTTTATATAAAATTCCATTTTTTCTGTTTGGCTAGGCAAACCACCAATCTCTGACAATAACTCCACTTGTCTTTTCACATGAGAGAGCAAGTTCCCAAATGTGAATTCCATTTAAGTTAAATAACCTGTGTGATGCTTTCAGAAAAAAGGACACACTTAAATTTATACTAAAGAACTTTAAGTTCATTAGAACTCTTATCCATACTGAAATGCTACAATTAAATCAAGGGTGGGAAAAGTTAACAATGAAAGATAGGTCACATAAGCAGTTTCACAGAATACTAAATAGAAAATTATGGAGAGACCATAATTTAACGTTACTATTCACAATATAACTGTTAAAACTTTTCTAAATTCTATGAAGAAACATCTTACATCATCACTTATGTAAAATATGCTTTAAACAGCAGTATAACTGAATTAAGGAGCCCTGGTGGCACCATGGTTAAGTACTTGGCTGCTAACGGGAAGGTTAGTAAACCCGCTGCATACTCCATGGGAGAAGGATGTGGCAATCTGTGTCTGCAAAGATTTATAGTCTTGGAAACCCTATGGGACAGTTTTATTCTGGCCTATAGGGTGGTTATGAGTCACAATTGATTCAATAGCAATGAGTCTGGTAACTGAATTTGGGATATTTAACATAACACCCTACTCAGTTACAACATGAAAATGTCTGCTTGGCATGTAGACAAAATAAAAGCATGTTTAAAACTCACATTACAAAGAAAAACAACCATGCACTCACTTTGCTAAATATATATAGCACATACACATATAAAACAGGCAAACTTGAGGACTTAATGTATCCAAAGCTACATGCAGGAGTTAAAAAGAATTGAACTGAGTTTTATTTAAATAAAGCACAGGTTTTTCTTTTCTTACTATGATGAGATGGCACAATTTTGGAAAGCAGTCAGCCAGTTAAAGTACTTCTTTTAAGGATGTATTACTGTTAACTATGAGTTTACTATTCAGGAAAGGGTATGTTTCTTATTATATAGTTTGTCATAGTACTTTACATAAAAATCATAATGGTATGTCTTACACTTGGCAATACAAGACTTCTCAAGATATACACATAAAGTTTAAATATTTTCTCTCAACTTTTAGCAATAGAAATTCATATTATTTTAAATATGTTTAAAAGGTTTATGTTCGAGAGTACTAAATTTTAATTTTTGTAGCCTCTAAAACGCAAGAACCACATTCATTATTTATTCTTTATTCTTCATTCATCTGTACAGTACAGAGTTTTGCTCATGAAAGAGGTTTAGTGAATACAATGAGTAAATGAAGGACTGAAATGTTCAAATACTTAAAAACAAAAATAAATTAGTCAAAAAGTAAACGACAGTAACTTTTACTGGTAGGTAACACTAACAGACTAAGAGTTGTTAGCATGTGAACATATTTACCAAATGATAGATTTTTTTGAACTTTTTGTGCACCAAAAGACATCAATGCTCTGTTAATTTATTCCCTATTTATTTTTTTAAACTTTATTAATTACAGTAAAAGCATAAAATGTCTAACATCTATCAATTATCTCATCTGTGATAAACACTCAGCCCCCACCTACCCATGCAGCCAACACAATCATCTTCTTCTGTGGATAATTCTCTTTTTAAGTCCTTACAACACGGGTCTCATACAAATCTGTCCTTTTGACACTGATTTCACTCAGCATGATCTCTTCCAAATGAGACCATGTTATGAGATGTTTTATAAAATCATCATTGTTTTTTATCATAGCATACTGTTCCCTTGAGTATATGTACCATAGTTTGTTTATCCATTCATCTGTTGATGGACACCAGGGTTGATTCCACCTTTTTGCTATTGTGGACAGTGCTGCCACAAACATTCATGTACATGTGTCTGTTCGTGTGACAACCTTTGTTTCTGAAGGATAAATTCCAAGCAATGGAATTAGAGGATCAAATGGTATATCTATTTCCAGGTTTTTAAGGAAGCGCCAGATTGTTTTCCAAAGAGGTTGCAATCCCACCAGCTACATACCTGCTGAGTATCACTATGGTCACCTTCAAAATACTCTCTGGGGAACTAGGCACTGATGCCAGCACCTAATCCACCCTCCAAACAAGTTTGGAACTCTTTGGAATGACCATTGCACACAGTGGCAAAATGGCAAGTTTACAAACTTAATTGTGGAGTTGTCTGTGAGGGAGTTTTGAGCCAGTAAACAAACAAATATTTTGGAACACCTTCCCTACTCACCTGATCTGGCCCCCAATGACTTTTTTCTTACCCAAAGATAAAGGAAATACTGAAAGGAAAACATTTTGACAACATTCAGGACATCAAGGGTAATACAACGACAGCTCTGATGGCCACTCCAGAAAAAGAGTTTCAAAAGTACTTTGAAGGGTGGACTAGGTGCTAGTATCAGTGCATAGCTTCCCAAGGGGTGGACTACTTTGAGGGTGACTGTAGTGATATTCAGCAATGAGGTATGTTGCACTTTTTCTAGGATAAGTTTATGAACATAACTGGCAGTCCTCGTATACTCTATTTTGTTTTCATTAAAATTTATATTCTATATATCCCCAAAGGTTTTTAGTGATACAGACAATCCTAAAGCAGAATAAGAAATACAGGCAGTGAAAAGGCAGGGAAAGGAAGTGCTACTTTATACATAAGATGGTCAGTGAAGAGATTTAAATGGATTATGCTTACCCTGTGGAAATTTAGAGGGTAACAATGCAAATACAGATATTCAGAGGCAATAGGATACTTGGTGATTCTGAGAAACAGTAAGGAGACCACTATCACTGCAATGGAAAAAAGAAGACAATGGTATGAGAGAAGGTCTAAAATGGGGGGATATGGTAGGAGTTGAGGAGAGCCAGGTTATGTAGAACCTTGCAGGCTGTTGTAAGGACTTGAGCTTTAATCAAGTAGACTCTGTGTAAAAGGTTTACACACTCAACTGCTAACTGAGAAGTTGGAGGTCTGAGTCCACCCAGAGGTCCCTCAGAAGAAAGTCCTGGTGATCTACTTACAGAAGACTGGCCACAGTTAATTTGTCACACATGGGATCACCATTAGAGAGAGAAGACTTGACAGGAACTGGCTGGTAGCTTTACTCAGAGTGAGAAACACCACTGGCAAGTTTTAAAGAACATGATCTGTGTTAATTTTCAAAGTCCATACAAAAATGAGAAACCCTGGTGGCACAGTGGTTGGGTGCTATGTCTGCCAAACGAAAAGGTCGGCAGTTTGAGTCCACCAGGTGCTCCTTGAAAACTCTATGGAGCAGTTCTACTCTGTCCTGTAAGGAATCTATGAGTCAGAATTGACTCACTGGCAGTGGGTTTAGGTTTATCCATAGAATAAGGAACCCTGGTGGTACACTGGTTAAACACTTGGCTGCTAACCAAAAGGCTGGTGGTTAAAATCTACCAGCTAAAATGGGGCATTCTGCTTCTATAAAGACTTGACAGCCTTGGAAACTCTATAGGGCAGTCTTTCTCTATCCTAAAGAGTCATTATCAGTGGAATCAATTCAAAGGCAATGAAATATACAGCATGGAGTCTCTGGGTGGCATAAATGGCTAACTACTAGATTCCCAGCTGAAAGATAAGCAGTTCAGATCCACCCAGAGGTGCCTCAGAAGACAAGCCTGGTGATCTGCTTCTGAAAACCCTATGCAGCAGTTCTACTGTGCACACATGTAGTCCCCATGGGTCAGCTTGGCAGCAAGTAACAACGTAGGGCAAGGACGGATATGTTGGCTTGCAGTATAGTAAATAGCAAGTGGATGTGTGGTTAAATGACTCAGTCAATATGACAGACATAAATTTGTTTTTAAAGAATGGTTCCACTATGTCATTGACAAAGACAAAAGTTACATAACCAAAAAACTTGCTAATGCTTTTCTTGAATGTTTTATTCTCAGTTAATGGCATTATCATGTATCCAGTTGCTGAAACTAGAAACTTCAAAAGTCATCATTTTACCTTGAATTCTCTTTTGAGAAGCTTTAGTGTTTTAATACTTGTTTCAATTAAAGTGATCCAGCCCCATAAATGTACCCCGTAAGTATTTCTCAAATTCATCCTATCACTGCCTTAGATCAGAACCTCATCATGTCTTCTTGAAACATTACAACAGCTTCATAAGGAGACATCCAGCCTCCATTCTTCACCAGAATTATTGTGAACCAGGAATCTGGACATTCTACTTCCCTGACTAAATATTCACAATAGCTTTCCATTACCTACAATATTCATATATGCTAACCTTATATACAGACAACATCCTTCATTATCCAGTCCCTCATGACTCTGTTCCAGTTTCATCTCATGCTTACTCACTGTACCCCAATTCTACAGTCAAGGTGCTTCATAATTCTGAGTCTTTCTAATAACTACTTGTATCATAAACTTCTGTGCTGATCTTTTCTTGGTTGGAAGCTCCCTTTAAATACATAATTTCTGACAGCATAGTATGTACAACATAATATAGGTTCTTAATGTTTATTCAATTAAGACACAAAGAGGTTCAGTAACTAAGAGGATAATATTCCTCCAGCTTGATGATTAAAGGATATTCCATGGAAGAGATGGCCTATGCCAAAGTTTTGAAAGAAAATAATTTAGGCAGGTGGAAAAAAAATGAAAACAAGAGAAATAATGATGAAAATAATAGCTAACACTAATTGAATGCTCATTATGTGCCAGACACTGTACCTAGTACTTTATATGAATTACCTCACCAGGTAGTTTTAACATTCCTGTGGATGGCCTAAGTACAGCAATTCTTATTTCCACTCACTGAGCTATAATAAGAAGCCAAACAAGGATAAGGTGATACAGTTGTAGCTTGTGTGTCCAGTAAGCTGTGCCACTAGAAATACAGGCTTTAGTTATACCAGACATGGGAATAACTCCTGATAAAATCATCTTTCTCTTGTTCCATTTCTCAATTACTTTTTGTCATTAAGGTCTTCTAATAATCCATTCTTCTAACAGCCAATTAAGGAAGAAAGACTCCTTACCCAAACCTCAGTCTATAGTGTCAAGCTGTGAACTGTTAAGTGGCATCACCAAAGATACAGCCACTTATACTAGAATTCCAAAACTCTGATGCCAGCTAGTCCCTCCATGTCCAATACTTTTACCTTCTTTGGTTCAAGTATCATACTCTCTTGTTATCTATACTTTTTATCTTCATACTACTATGTGCTGCTTCTCCCATTTCAATTTTCCACAGCTCCTCTTCCTCACAAATCCCTCCTCTTCACTTGCTAGAATTTTGTTCATGATAAACTCCTCTTTGTCAACATTTTTAAAGAATACTCTTCTACATCCTGACTTTAACTTGTCTAGAGATTCCTTTTTCCTGCTCCCTCTTTAAATTTAAGCTTTGTATTTCCCCAAATCTCACAACATAAAGTCAGGCTCAACACGTTCTTCCCAGTGATGCTTCCAAATTATCATCCCTCCATCCTGGAAACACAGGCTTCATCATGCCCAACTACTCCTCTTAGTCCCTGGTCATTACACCATGTTTAATGATGATTTTGGGCACTTGACTATTTCTCTCTGCCCCCATATCCAACCACGATAGTAAGGGACATTGAAGGAAAATATTCTTTCCACACCTAGAGACAGAAATGGGGCAAATAATAAAGACCACTGCCTATACAAAATAAGCCTGGTTCTGTTATTTTTGTACTCAATAAGACTCCCTTTGAGAAAACTTACCACATTAAATGTGACGGATTTTATGTCATTGGTTGCTCTGGAAATATCCTTATGAATAAAATTCACATGGTCTGGCCAGTCTTCCACATGACTTGTTTTCCATGAATCAGCCACTGTTTGTAATTCTTCTCAGCCAGATCATGGTGGTCTTTTCTTATTGCAAAACTTACAACTTGCTGTTTTGATCCAACTTAATTAAAAAAATTAAAAAATAACATGACACTTCATGCAATTACTCAGTTTATAAAGACAGTGTCAAACATTCACTTTACAAGGGTATTACATGTATCTGAAAAACTAATTCAAAAATCTCCATCCCATATCTGACTCCAATCTCTCTTTCCAGAGGCAGCCATATTACCAGTTATTTGTCCTTCCCAAGATAGTAGATAGTACATACTGTGGCATGTTATACCCGCTGTCCTGTACCTTTTCTTACCAATGCATTTCAGTGATTATGAACTTCGCTCACTCTTTTTAATGGTTTTTATATTCCATTATGTGGCTATGCCACACTTTACTTACCAGTCACCTGCCAATGAATATTTAAGTTGTTTCCAATTTTATGGTCTTACAAACAATACAATGAAAATTCTTAATAAGGTTTTGTACACATGAGACAGTATAACTACAAGATAAAGTCTTAAAAATGGAATTGCTGGCTGAAGAGTCATCACTATTTTTATTTTGAAAATTATCAAATTGTTCTAAAAAAACAGTGGTAGCAATTCACACTTCTGTATCACTCTAATAATATCAAAACCCATAACCAAACTCTTGAGTTGTCTCTAACTCATACTGTCCCTATAAGTTGGAGAAGAGCTGCCCCATAGGGTTTCCAAGGAGTGGCTGGTGAATCTGAACTACTGACCTTTTAGTTAGGAGCTGGGTTCTTAATCACTGTGTCATCAGGGCTCCATGATGTATACTGTTTATCTTATACAGTAAACCTGCTAAAGTTAGAACCTGTAAATGACAGCAACCTATCAGAGAAGACTAAAATATTTTCCACTAAAAGAAATGACACAAAAGTGATAAGAATGAACCTTGTCAAAGGCAGAAAACTTGTTTGTAAGAAAAAAACTTGTTTGTAAGGAAAAGTCAGCAGTCCCCTTTAAGTGCCCAAATCTCACAGGTTTCACTGTACTTTTATTACATTTGTTTTGCTATAAAGTTGAGTCTTTCCCATATCTAAAACTCATTTGTATTTTTACATGTGACAGAAGAACTTTTAAACTGTTTACAAAGTACTGCAGTACCAGACACAAGTACTGGATTTTAACTAAGGCAATCATCTTCCACCCACTTCTATCTGAGGCAGTGTTATTCTATTTGGGGGCTGTCCCATCTCAATCAGTCTGAATTTACTAATGAAAACTTTACATCAAAGACAAGGAAAGTATGAGTCCAAGAGACAGAAATAATCCAGAGACTACAGCAGCAGCAGGAGACTAGAAGAACTAGATGGTGCCTGGCTACCACCAATGACTACCCTGTCAAGGAATGCTGAACATACAGTCCCTTACACAGCAGGAGAAAAACTGGTGTGCACAACTCAAACTCTATTAAAAAGACAAGACTTCATGGTCTGACAGAATGGAAGTTCCCTGGAAGACAGGGCGTCTAGGCTCTCTGGTAGTCCAGAATGAAACCATTCCCAGAGACAACTCTTCAAAGACTGGACTGGATTACAAGGTCTGACAAGTTCAAGAACTTGCCACCATGCACTTACATTTGCAACACTATATAAACAACTCAGTAAGGTATCATAACCGTGGAGTATCAATGGCTCATAGCTGTGTTGGTGTCAACATGTGGCAGTGTCTTGTTGAGTCCCATTCATTATTTTTTTAAATTATTTACTTATTATGATTGAGTGAGAATGTACAATCCCATATCAATTTGCACGCCCACCTATGTGCAGCTCCCCCTGCTCTCCCTGCCCGGTGACAGCACATACTTTCTCTCCATTCTATACATGTCATATCCTCCTAACAATCTCCTATCCCCTCCTCTCCACCCTCTCACCCGCCTCCAGTAAGAGGTCTGCAGGATGACATCCTGTAGATGTGTGAAACCATCAAGTGCACATGTGATATAGTCACTCTATGGCACCAAATCCAATCCATTTCTGTCCAGAGAGTTGCCCTCCATTATGATTTACGGACGGGGCGGCATCAGGGCCAGGGGCCATGCTCCCAGGGGAGCCCCGAGGCCCCTGGACCATCAATTTCTGTCTTTTAGGGAGATCTCAGGGTGCACTCCTTTTTATTCTTGTGTTGCCAGTGAGACTTGTGAGCCCCATCGTGGCTATCACTGGTGGTGGCCAGGCACCATCTGGTTCTTCTGGTCACATGTTGATGTAGTCACCCACTCACATGGGTCTCTCTGTCTTCTGGGTTCTCTTTCCCCCGTGTCATTTTTGGTCCTTGGTGATTATCTGTTCCTGCTGAGTTGGGACCATTTGGTGTACCTCAGATGGCAGCTTGACAGCTTTTAAGATCCCAGATGGAGTGGCATTCATTATTATTGTTGCATGTTTTTGTGTGCCATCGTGAGAATGCTATAGCTTGAATTAGAGCAACAAACAAACATTACATTTCTTGTTAAACTTGGCAAGAGTGGAAGTGAAATCAGGAAAATGTTAGTGCAAGTTTATGTAGATAATGCCAGAAAATGGCAGTACACAAAAATGGATTAAATGTTTTTCTGAGGGGAGAGGAAGTGTCACTGATGAAGAGAGGACAGAGTGGCCAGTATAACAAGCAGAACTGACCAAAACATTGCAAAAATTCATCAAATTGTGCATCAAAATCATTAGCTGACTGTGAGAAGCACAGCAGACCAAGTAAAGATAGACAGAGAAACAGGAAACTCTTAACTGAAAATCTTGGCATGAGAAAGGTGTGTGCACAAATGGTCCTGAAGGAGCTCACTGATGAACAAAAGAAAAACAGAGTTGAAGCTTGCCAAGACCTTTCGGAGAAACAAGACAATGTTTCAGGCCATGTTATCACTGGTGATGAAACGTGGGTACACTGATACGACCCTGAAACAAAGCATAAAATTGTGCAATGGTAGCTAATTCTCCATGACCAAAAAATTTTCATCAGTCCAACTCAAGAGTCAAAATAATGTTGCTAACCTTTTTTGATATCAGAGGGATTGTTCATTATGAAGTTGTACCAGCTGGACAGTTAACCAAGTTTACTATTTCGAAGTGCTAAAAAGGCTGCATGAAAAAAGTTGATGAAAATGACCTGAACATTTTGCCAGCAACTCATGGTTGCTGGATCACAACAATGCACCAACTCACATGGCACTGTCTATGAGTGAGTTTTTAGCTAGTAAACAAGTAGCTGTATTGGAACACCCTACCTACTCACCTAACTTGGCACTCAATGATTTTTTCTTTACCCCAAAAGAAAATACTGAATGGAAGACTTTTTTTTAAATTGTGATTAAGTAAAAGTATACAATCCAAATTAAATTTGCAAACCCGCGTATCTGCAACTTCTTCTGCTCTCCTTGCCCAGTAACAGCACGCTCCTTTTCATTCTATATATGTTGTATCCTCATAACAGTGTCCTGTCCCCTCCTCTCCTCTCCCTTCTAGTAAGAGGCCTGGAGGACAGCATCCTATAGATGCACAGAATCATAAAGTACACACTCTATGGTCATACTGTGTCCCTGAGTCTGGTCCATTCCTGTCTGAAAAGTTGACCTCAGTAATGTTTTCTGGTCAGGGGCACCAGCAGGTCTAGGGGCCATGCTCCCACAGGAACCCCCAAGGCCACCAGACCATCAGTTGCAGTCTTTTAGTGGAATTCTGAAAGGAAGACATTTTGATGACATTCAGGACATCAATGGTAATACAATGACACCTCTGATGGCTATTCCAGAAGAAGAGTTCCAAAACTGCTTTGAAGGGTGGGCTAGGCACCAGTGTTGGTATATAGCTTCCTACAGGGGATGGAGGAGGAGTACTTCGAAGGTGACAATAGTAGTGATATTCAGCAATGAGGTACATAGCACTTTTTCTAGGATGAGTTAGCAAACTTAACTGCTAGACCTCATACTGTGTATAAGAGACAAACCTTAGACATAAAAGACACAAACTAAAACTCAAAGGATGGAACAAATATATCAAGCAAACAACATTCAAAAAAGAGCAGGAGTGGTAATATTAATTTCTTATAAAATAGACTTTAAAGTAAAATCCACCTCAATGGATAAGTAACGACACTATATAATGATTAAAGGGTCAGTACATCAGGAATACATAACTATATTAAATATTAATATACCCAATGATAGGGCTCCTACATCAAACAAATTCTAACAGCACTGAAAAGAAAACTAGACAGCTCCATGATAATGATATTATACATACCACTTTTGGTGAAGGACACAGAATATCAAGAAAGCAGTAAACACACGGAAGACCTAAATGCCATGATCAATCAACTTGACCTCACAGACATATACAGAAAACTCCACCAGACAAGAGCCAAGTATAGTTTCTCTTCTAATGTACGTGGAACACTCTCCAGAACAGACCACATATTAGGCCATAAAGTAAGCCTTAACAAAATTCAAAGCACTGAAATACTGCAAAGGATCTTTTTTATACTAGAAAGCC
Source organism: Heterohyrax brucei (assembly GCA_028571685.1). Lineage (NCBI taxonomy): Eukaryota > Metazoa > Chordata > Mammalia > Hyracoidea > Procaviidae > Heterohyrax > Heterohyrax brucei. The sequence continues at coordinate 44,446,324 of CM053164.1, forward strand.
ATAAAAGTAGAAATCAGTAGCAAAGAAAAAAATCAAACATATGGAAACTGAATAATAGCTTATTCCAAAAGGTACTGGGTTACAGAAGAAATCAAGAGCAAAATAAAGACATTCTCAGAATCAAATGAGAAGAAAGCACATCCTACCAGAACTTTTGGGACACCACAAAAGCCCTGCTCACAGGTCAACTTATTTTAATGTATGCACACATCTAAAGAGAAGAAAGGGCCCAAATTAAAGCACCAAACCTACAACTCAAACAAGTACAAACAAAGCAGCCAAAAAAAAAAAAAAAAAAAAAAGCCTCCAGGAGAAAGCAAATAATAAAAATAAGAGCAGAACTAACTGAATTAAAGGACAGAGGAACAACTGAAAGAGTTTACAAGACCCAAGGCTGGTTCTTTGTCAAGATCAACAAAATCAATAAACCACTGGCCAAACTGACAAAAGAAAAACAAGAGAGGAAACAAATGACCCAAATAAGAAATGAAATGGGTGACATCATAACAGACCCGAATGAAATTAAAAAGTCTTAACAAAGCACTATAAAAAATAGTACTTTAGCAAATTTGAAAACCTAAAGGAAATTGGCAAACTTCTATAAACACACTCTCAATCTAAACTACCACGAGGTAGAACAACTAAATAAACCTGTAACAACGTAAGAGACTGAAAAGGCAATTTAAAAATTCCCAAGAAAAAAGTCCCTATCTGGAAGGTTTCACTGGAGAATTCTATCAAGCTTTTAGAGAAGAGTTAACACCACTATTACTAACAGTATTTAAGAGCATAGAAAAGTATGGAATACTCCCAAAGTCATCTATGAAGTCAGCATAATCCTGATTAAAAAAATACCAGGTAAAGATACCACAAAAAAGGAAAAGTAAAGACCAGTATCCTTAATAAACTTTGATGCAAAAACCTTCAATAAAATTCTAGCCAACAGAATTCAACAACATACCAAAAAACAATTCACTGTGACCAAGTGGGATTCACACCAAGGATGCAGGGATAGTTCAACAATAAAAAAATCAATGTAATCAACCACACAAATAAAAGATAAGAACTACCTGATTTTATCAACTGATACAGAAAAGGGATTTGACAAAGTCCAGCACCCATTCATATTAAAAACTCTCAGGAAGAGAGGAACAGAAAGGAAATTCCTCAGCATAATAAAAGGCATTTATACAAAGCTAATAGCCAACAGCATCTTAAATGAAGAAGACACAGAAGGCATTCCCCTTAATAACAGGAACCAGACAAGGATACCTTTCCTCACTACTTCTATTCAGCATTCTGTTGGAGGTTCTAGTCAGAGCAATCAGGCTAGAAAAAGAAACAAAGAGCATCCAAACTGGTAAGGAAGTAGTAAAAGTATCTCTATTTGCAAATGATAGGATCTTATACCCAAAAAACTCTAAGGAATTCACAAAAACTACTGGAACTAATAGTGCAGCAAAGCACCAGGCTGTGAGACAAACATACAAAAATCAGTTGGGATTTCTCTACAAGAAACAGAACATCAAAGAGGAAATCACCAAATCAACACCATTTACAATAGCCCCCCAAGAAGATAAAATATGTAAAAATAAATCTAACCAGAGACATAAAAGACATATACAAAAATACTACTGCAAGAGATCTATGAAAGTGGAGAAACCTACCTCGCTCAACACTGTGAAAATGTCTGTTCTACCCAAGGCAATCTATAAATACAGTGCAATCCCTATGCAAATACCAATGGCATCTTTTCAATGAAATAAAGAAACAAATCACTAACTTCATATGGAAAGGGAAGAAGGGAAGAAGCCCTTGATAAGAAAAACATTACTAAAGAAGATCAATGTGGAAGGTCACACTACCTGACTTGAGAGCCTATTATGCTGCCACAGTAGTCAAACAGCCTGGTACTGGTACACCAACAAATACACAGATCAATGGAATGGAATTGAGAATCCAGACTTAAAATCACCCCCCCATGAGGAGCTGATATTTGACAAAAGCCCAATGTCTGTAAATTAGGGAAAAGACACTCTCTTTCTGCAAAAAAATGAAACAATACCCACATCTCACACCAGGCACAAAAACTAAGTCAAAATGGATCAAAGACCTAAATAACAAATCAGGAACAGTAAAAGTCATAGAAGCAAAAACAGGAACAATGCTGGAAGCCCTAATTAAAGGTACAAGCAGAATACAAAACATTACTAACAATGCACAAACACCAGAAGAGAAAACAGATGATAAACAGGAACCCCTAAAAACCAAACACACACATCCAAAGACTTTGCCAAAAGAGTAAAAAGACATGCTACAGACTGAGGAAAATAATTTGGCCACAGTGAAACCAATCAGCATCTAATCTCTAAAATCTACAAGATATTGCAAAACCTTAACAACAAAAATACAACCCAATTAAAACATGGGCAAAGGATAAGAATAGGCACTTCACCAAAGAAGACACTCAGACTGCTAACAGATACATGAGAAAAAGCTCACAATCATTAGCCATTAGAGAAATGCAAATGAAAACTATAATGAGACACGATCTCATCCCACCAAAGCTGGCGTTAATCCAAAAAACACAAAACAATACATGTTAGGGAGGATGTGGAGACACGAGAACACTTATGCACTACTGTTGGGAATCAGCCATTTTGGAAGTGATTTGGCACTTTTCAAAAAAGGTAGAAATAGGCACACCATACGCTCCAGCAATCCCACTTCTTAGAATATATCCTAGAGAAATTAAAGAGCTGCCATGCAAATAGATAAATGTAAACCACTGTTCACTGCAGCACTGTCCACAACAGCAAAAAGACAGACTCAACCGCCCATCAAAGAGGGAGTAGATAAAATAACTATGTTATATTCCCACAATGGAATATTATGCAATGAGAAAGAGCAACAATAGTTCTAGGAAACATCTCATAACATGGAGGAATCTGGAAGGCATTATGCTGAATGAAAGTCAACTGCAAAAGGACAAATGTTATATGAGAACACTATTATGAGGACTCAAGAGTAGGTTTAAACACACAAGAAAACATTCTTTGGTGGTTACAAGGGTAAGGTGGGAGGGAGAAGGGTATTCACTAATAATAGCCAAGAATTATTTTAGGTGAAAGGAGACACCTCACAGTAGAGAAGAAGTCAGCACAAATGACTAAACTCAAAGCTCAGAAATATTCCAAATACAATCACTTTGAGGGAAAGAATAGCAAGGTTGGGGGTCTAGAAACCATGGTTTCAGGTGATATCTAGGTCAACTGACATACCAAAGTTTATGAAAATGTTCTGCATCCCACTCTGAATGGTGGCTGGGTCTTAAAAGCTAGCAAGGGGCCATCAAAGAAGCATCAATTGGTTTCAACCTACCTGGAGCAAAGGAGAATGAAAAGCCATCAAAGACACAAGGAAAATATGAGCCTGAGATAGAAAGGACTTCAAAAACCAGAGATTACATCAACATGAGACCAGAAGAACTAGAGAATACCCAGCCACTACCAAGACTGCCCTTACAGGGAACTCAACAGAGACTCCTTGATGGAGCACGAGAAACGTGGGGTGCAGAACTCCAACTCTAGTGAAAAGACCAGACTTGGTGGTCAGACAGATTGGAGGCTCCCTGGAAGACATGGTCCTGGGCTCTCTGTTAGCCCACAACTGAAACCATTCCAGAAGTCAACTCCTCAGCAAAAACTGAAGTGATCTGTAAGACACAAAAGGACAGTGGTAAAGAGTGTGGTTCTCGGCTTAAGTAGATACAGGAGACTACCTGGCTAGCTCCCGTCCAGAGGCAATATAAGAAGAAAGAGGGGGACATGAGCTGGTTAAATGGACATGGTAAATACAGTGTAGTGGGGAGGAGTGTGCTGTTACAGGGCGGGGAAAGCAGCTATGGTTGCATATCAAAATGTGTGTGAGTTTCTGTATGAGAAACTAATTTGAATTTTAAATTTTCATTTAAAACAATGAAAAAAATTTTAAAAAAGATATGTGGAGCCAGAATGAATTTATTAACTTAGTAAAATCTGGATTATGTTTGCATGTGATGGAAACAGGCTAAAGAGCAAAAGGCTTAATTTCAGTGTATTTGTTTTTATAACCCTTATAACCAACAGAATGCTGTGACTGCTCAGCACTCTATTATTAGGTGAAGAAAGAGACACAGAACCAGCAAACAGACAAGTCAAAGCAACCCTGACCCCTGGAGAGGGGAGGAGAAGTTGCAGCCTTCTGTGGGTCATCAAGAAAACCCTGGTGACATATTGCGTTAAGTGCTATGTCTGCTAACCAAAAGGTCTGCAGTTCAAATACGCCAAGCACTTCTTGGAAACTCTATGGGGCAGTTCTACACTGACCTGGAGGGTCACTATGAGTCAGATCTGACTTGATGGCAGTGCGTTTGGTTTTTTTATTGGCAGGTCATCAAACATGAACAGAAACAGTGGCTCAGATGATTTATCTATGACCCACTTTCAAATCCAGCAAACCCAAATTTGGATTTATCCACTCATTCAACAGACATTAAAAACTCTGCTAAATACTGGAGAAATCAAGAGCATGTTCCCTGCCCTCATAACTCCTAACTAGAATATTTAAAACTGCTATATATCCATTATGTCTGTCAGTGGAGGTTTGCTTGTTGCTATGATGCGGGAAGCTATGCGACTGGGATTCAGGTACCAGCAGGGTCACCCATTGTAGACAAGTTTCAGCTGAGCTTCCAGAACCTAAGACAGAGTAGGAAGAAGGACCTGACAGTCTACTTCTTAAAGGAATTAGCCAGGGAAAACCTTATGAACAGCATCCAAATACTGTCAGATATGATGCTACAAAGTGAGCCCCCCAGGCTGGAAGGCACTTGGAAGATGATGGGGGAAGAGCTGCCTTCTCAACGTAGAGTTGACCTTAACCACGTGGATGGAGTAAGGCCTCTGGGATCTTTGTTCACTGGTGTGGCACTACTCAAAATGAGAAGAAACAGTTGCAAATATCCACAATAATCAGGACATGAAGTGTACAACATATGAATCTATGAAAATTGGAAACTATCAAAAATGAAATGGAACACATAAAAATTGACATCAGTGAGGCATCAGTGAGCTGAAATGGACAGGTCTGGGCCATTCTGAATCTTGATAGTCATACAGTCTACTATGCTAGGAACAAAAATTTGAAGAGGAATGGTATTACCTTCATCATCAAAAAGAACATTTCAAGATCTATCCTAAAGTACAATGCTGTCAGTGACAGGATAATATCCATACGCCTACAAGAAAGGCCAGTTAACATGACTATTATTCAAATTTACGCACCAATCACTAAGGCCAAAGATGAAGAGGTTAAAGATTTTTACCAGCTTCTACAGTCTCAATTGATCGAACATGCAATCAGGATGCATTGATAATTACTGGTGACTGGAATGCAAAGTCGGAAACAAAAGAAGAAGGATCAGTAGTTGGAAAATACAGCCTTGGTGGCAGACATAATGCCTGAGATCACACGACAGAATTTTGCACGACTAACAACTTTTTCACTGCAAGTATCTTTTCTAACCAACACAAACTGTGACTGTACACATGGACCTTACCACATGGAATACACAGGAAACAAATTGACTACATCTGTGGAAAAGGATGATGGAAAAGCTCCATATCAGCAGTCAGAACAAGACCAGGTACTGACTGTGGCACAGATCATCAATTGCTCATATGCAAATTCAAACTGAAACTGAAGAAAATTACAACAAGTCCCTGAGAGCCAAAGTATGACCTTGAGTATATCCCTCTTGAGTATAAAGACCATCTCAACAAAAGATTTGATGTGTTCATCACTAATGACCGAAGACCAGACAAATTGTGGAACAACATCAAAGATGTCATCCATGAAGAGAGCAAGAGGTCATTAAAAAGACAGGAAAGAAAGATGAGACCATATTGGATGTCAGAAGAGACTCCAAAACTTGCTCTTGAACGTCGAGCAGCTAAAACAAAAGAAAGGAATAGTGAAGTAAAAGACCTAAACAGAAGATTTCGAAGAGCAGCTTGAGAAGACAAAAGAAAGTATTATATCGACATGTGCAAAGAGCTGGAAATGGAAAACCAGAAGGGAAGTACACATTCTGCATTTCTCAAGCTGAAAGAACTGACAAAAAATTCAAGGCTCAAGTTGCGATAGTGAAGGATTCTACAGGGAAACTATTAGACAACTCAGGGAGTATCAAAAGAAGACGGAAGGAATATACGAAGTCATTATACCAGAAAGAACTAGTTGGTGTTCAGCCATTTGAAGAGGCAGCATGTGATCAGGAACCAGTGGTACTGAAGGAAGAAGTTTAAGCTGCATCGAAGGCACTGGCAAAAAGCAAGGCTCCAAGAATTGGTGGAATATCAATTGAGATATTTCAACAAATAGATGCAGCACTGTCAGTGCTCACTCGTCTATGCCAAGAAATTTGGAGGACAGCTACCTGGCCAAATGACTGGAAGAGATCTATATTTATTCCCATTCCAAAGAAAGGTGATGCAACCCAATTTGGAAATTACTGAACAATATTGTAGATATCACACACACGTAAAATTTTGCTCAAGATCATTCAAAAGCGACCACAACAGTATATTGACAAGGAACTGCCAGAAATTCAAGCTGGATTCAGAAGAGGATATAAACCAGGGATATCATTACTGATATTAGACGGATCTTGGCTGGAAGCAAAGAATACCAGAAAGATGTTTACTTGTGTGTCACTGACTATGCAAAAGCAATTGACTGTGTGGATCATACTAAATTATGGCTAACATTGTGGAGAATGGGAATTCCAGAGCACCTAATTGTCCTCTTAAGGAATCTGTATACAGATCAAGAAGCAATCATGCAAAACAGAACAAGGGGACATTCCATGGTTTAAAGTCAGGAAACATGTGTCAGGGTTGTATCCTTTCACCATACCTTTTTAATCTGTATGCCAAGCAAATAATCTAAGAAACTGGATTCTATGAATTAGAACAAGAAATCAAGATTGGAGGATAACTTGAAAGGGAGGCTCTTAGTCAGCCCAACTCCACCTTACTACAAACAGTAGCACAGTAGTTAAGACAACAGTAGTAACAACAACCATGTTATAAATATTGAGTTCTGAGAGCTTGATTTCCCCCATTCATTAGAATTTCCCTTATACTAGTCATAAGTCACATGGCTATTCTTTCCTCTTAGAAACACCTGATTAATTGTTCTGTTTATACCCTTTCAGTTATTCTATAAGACTACTGAACCAAATCACCAGGTAGGTGGATGATCATCAAGCCCCAACTTGTCGGAGCCATGGAGACCCCCACAAAAAATATTAACCAGTATTCCCCCGCCCCTTAATCAACCTATATAACCTCCATACTTAGCCTATACAGGCAGGCAAGCTTTGCAGAAACTGATTCCCCCTTGCCCCTTGTGTGTCAGTACTCAATAAATGTCCTCATTTAATCACCTCACCTCCTGCTGCAGCATTGGCTTTGTGGACAGGTGGCATGGATCCACAACTGCAGTTACAGACTCATTAACAACCTGCATTATGCAGACACCATCTTACTTGCTGGAAATGAAGAAGATTTGGGATACTTACTGATGAAGATCAAGGACCACAGTATTTAGTAAGGACTGTACCTCAAGAGCAGGAAAACAAAAATCCTCACAACTGGACCAATAAGCAACATTCTCAAAAATGGAAAAAAGACTGAAGTTGTCAAGGATTTCCTTTTACTTCAGTCCACAATCAATGTCATGGAGGTAGCAGTCACAAAATCAAACGACACATTGCATTGGGAAAATCTGCAAAGGACCTCTTTCAAGTATTCAAAAGTCAGTATGTCACAGAGTAAAATGCGCCTGACACAAGCCATGGTATTTTCAATCACATCATATGCATGTGAAAGCTGGACAGTGAACAAAGAACACAGAAGGAGAATTGATGCCTTTAAATTGTGGTGCTGAAGAAGAATGTTGAATGTACCATGGACCACCAAAAGAACAGATCTGTTCTGGAAGTAGTAGAACCAGAGTGCTCCTTGGAAGCAAAGATGGCAAGATTACACTTACATATTTTGGACATGTTGTCAGGGAGGCTCAGTCCCTGGAGAAGGACATCATGCTTGGTACAGTGGAGGGCTAGCAAAAAAGAGGAAGACCCTCAATGAGATGGATTGATACAGTGGCTGCAACAATGGGCTTAAGCATAAAAACGATTGTGGACATGGCGCAAGATTGGGCAGTGTTTCATTCTGTTGTTCGTATGGTCACTATGAGTCAGAACCGACTCAATGGCACCTAACAACAACATGTATCCATTTAAAAAATGGGTAAAAAACCTGAACAGGCTTTAAGACATAACTACTGGCCTGTTACATCCCAAGCAAAGAAGAATTAAGAAAACCAGGGAGCCAATCAGTCCAAAGGACTAATGGACCACATGAACTACAGCCTGTCTATATGACCCCAAGAGCAGAAAAACTAGATGGTGTCCAACTACCACTACCGACTGCTCTGACTGGGATCACAACAGAGGGTTGTAGATAAACTGGGAGAAAAATTACATAATAAAAAATCAAATTTTCAAAAAAGACCAGACTTGGGAGGTGGCATCAAGATGGCAGACCAAACACACGTCTCCATAATTCCCTCTGGGAACCAAGGCCTGAACTGATAACTAAACAGTGCCTTCTGGACACCTAGTGAGCCCTAGGATATGGCACAGGGCTGTCAATTTGGACTACATATCACTGAATGGGAAACTTCTTTTCTTTCGTCAACTCCTGTCCTCGATGAGTGCTGGCTCTTGCAGTCTGAAGGTAACACACCATTTTAACTTTTTTTCTGAGTTTTAGCTGACAGGCAGGGTTGGGGCTTAACTGGAAGCAAAGCTCAGATGCACTGCTGATGGGATCAGCAGGTGGAATGGCCACATTTTGAGAGCCTGGCTTTGGACTCTGTGTACCTCATGACCTCTGGCCTCTCTCTCTTAACCTCTGCCACTGAATTGGCTATTCCCAAGTGGGCAGTACAGCCTGTGCAGGATGCCATCTTGCTTGACTGGGAGGCAGAGATACCAAAAGGCTGGCAAGTGGGGCTTGAGCTTAACTGGCAGCAAAGCTCAGATGCACTGCTGACAGGATCAGCAGACCATATGGCCACATTTTGAGAGTGCGGCTCTGGACTCTGTGCACACAGGCCATTCCACCCCCCTTAACGAACCTCCACCATTGAATCACCTATTCTTCAGCAAGTGGGGGAGCTTGTGCAGGATGCCATCTTGTTCAACTGGGAGGTGGAGTTACCCAAACAGAGGCCCCAGCAGGAGCTAATTCCCAGGCTGGGAGGCAGTGCCTGCCCAGGCAGCACTTTTCCAGCAGAAAAGCAGTGTTTTTCACAGTGTAGCCTTACAGGTTGGGCCCAGCAACGGATGATAGCAGGGCAGTAGCCATTTCGTATTTTGAACTAGTTTACAGCATCTGGAGTTGGATATACAGGTGCTTACTTTGCCAGCTGGGAAGAGGAACTTACACATCTGAAAGCCTGACTTATCTTTGAAGCTTTTACCTTTTACCTTTCAATATAAGACTGCCTAGAGAAACACCTGTGGTGTATCCTGACAGCATCTTTTCCAGCCTTTACTCACATCATAGGGTCAGCTGATGGCCCCCAGCCAAGCCAAGTGCCATCAAGTCAGATCTGACTCATGGCAACCCTAGGGTCCAGGGTAGAACTGACCCCCAGAGTATTCAAGGAGCACCTGGTGGATCTGAACTGTCAACCTTGTGGTTAGCAGTGGTAGCACTAGTGACTCTATAAGTAGGGCTGTTTCTTTGCCAATCAGGAGGTAGAGCCTGCTACCCTAGAGATTCCACTGGACCCAGTCACTGTAGTACACAGAGGTCACTGGTGATCACCCTTCTTTTCAGACTAAGCTTTAGATCTCATTAAGGTAACACCAGAGAAACAAAACAACCTCCAGATGCCCCCCAAAGCATCAAGCTTTGTATGGAAATGTAAGGAAAAATTCACCTATGGCTCCAGAAGGCCCCCAAAAGACAGAACCAAAGAACTTCCCAGATGAAGAAACCTTTCTGAAACTATTGGAGGGCAAGTACAAAAGGATTATATAGAGAGCCCTCCTAGACCTTATACAAAATGCAGCAGAGCACAATGAAAAATTAAGCAGGCTGTTCGATCTGATGGAACACCAGTATTCTGAAATCCAACAGATCAATAACAAAATCAGAGACAGAAAATTCAGTTCAAAGCCAAGAAAACAGAATTGAATAAACAGACTTTCTGACTTGGAAGACAGAGCTACTGACTCCAGCATCTATGAAGAGAAATCAGAAAAAAGAAACAAAAAAAATGAAGAATCATTAAGAAGCATGTGGGACTCTATTAAGAGGAACAATCTATGATTAATTGGAGTTCTTGAACAGGGAGGGACACCTAAAAACACAGAGAGTATTATTGCTGAGCTGCTGACAGAATACTTTCCTGAAATTATGAAAGAAGAGAATATAGATACCCAAGATGCATACCAAAGGCCACTCAATATAGATCCCAAAAGAAAGACTCCAAGACATATTATAATCAAGCTTAACAAAATGATCCAACTTGACGGCACTTGGCTGGCTTGGCTAACAAAATGAAACACAAGTAGAAACTCTTAAAGACAGTGAGACTCAAAGCAAAGCTAACATTCAGACGGAAGCCCTGTAGGCTTTCATCTGACTTTTCAGCAGAAACGATGCTGGCACACAGACAATGGGATGACATATTCAAAGCCTTGAAGGAGAAAAACTTCCAACCAAGAATTATATATCCTGCAAAATTATCTTTCCAACATGAAAATGAAATTAAGACATTCACAGGTAAACAGAAACTCAAGAGACTTTGTAAAAACCAAACAAAAACTACAAGAAATACTGAAAGAAGCTCTTGGCTTAGAAGAACAAAACCATTAACTCTGTATTTTAGGAGGAAATACAGGGCACATCAACCAGAAACCTGCTCAGTAACAAAAGACTCCAAACTCAATCAAAGCTATAATATTAAAAGAAGTGATCCAGTGATCCTATTATGAAAACTATGATATCATATTAAAAAGAGGGATGTACTACAGTAGTTACAGTCCTTCCAGATGGAGAGGAAGTTAATAAGACTTAATAGTTAAAATTGGGTTTAAACATAGATTATTAAAGGAGATCACAAGGGTAGCTGCAAAGCACAATAAAGATGCAATATATCAAATCAAGAAACATAACAAAGGAGTCTCAACAACCACAAAACCAACACTGAAAAAGGTGAAAAATCAACTCATAAAGAAGAATGCCCCAGAACGGATTAGTAAGAACAACAGAGAAAACATCAGCACAAAAATAAACACATCACAATGACAGCACTAAACACGTATCTATCAATAATTACGTTGGATGTAAATGGACTGAACACCCCAGCAGAGAGACAGTGAGTGACATCTTGGATCAAAAGACATGACCCATCTATATGTTGCTTACAAGAAACTCACCTTAGACTTAAAGATATGAACAAACTGAAAATTAAAAAACCAAAGACTATATACCAACGTAACAACACACAAAGAAGAGCAGTTGTGGCAATACAAATCTCATATAAAATAGATTTTAATGTAAAATCCACCCTCGTGGACAAGGATGGACACTATTTATTGCTGAAAGCTTCAACAGATAAGCAGGACTTGACTGTATTAAATATTTATGTACCCAATACTACAGCATCTAAATACATCACAGAAACATTGACTACACTCAAAAATGAGACACATCACTCCACAATAATAGAGACTTCACCACTCCACTCTCAATATTGGACAGCTTGTCTAGAAAAAAGCTCAGTAAAGACACAGAAGATCTTAGTGCCACAATTAATCAACTAGACCTCATCAACACATACAGAACTTTCCATCCATCAGCAGACAACTACACCTTCTTCTCCAGTGCACATGGAACATTTTCCAGAGTAGACTACATGTTAGGACATAAAGCAAATCTCAACAAAATCCATGTCACTGAAATATTGCAAACCATCTTCTCATACCATAACGCCATAAGTCAAGATCAATAGCAGAAAAAATATGGATAGAAACTGGAAATCATGGAAACTGAACAACATCTTGCTCAAAAAGCCATGGGTTACAGAAGAAATCAAGGATGAAATAACGAAATTTATGGATTCCAACAAGAAGAAAACCACTTCCTACCAGAACCTATGGGATACAGCCAAAGCAGTGCTCAGGGGTCAGTCTACCACTATAAATAAACACATTCAGAAGGAAGAAAGAACTCAAACCAAAGAACTAACCCTACAGCTTGAACAAGTAGAGAGACATCAACAGAGGGATGCCTCAGGCCCTAGAAGAAAACAGATCATAAAGATTAGAGCAGAACTAAACGATTTAGAGAACAGAAGAACAATTGGAAAAATCAAAAAGACCGAAAGTTGGTTTTTTGAAAAGATCAACAAAATTGACAAATCATTGGCTAAACTTACTGAAGAAAAACAGGAAACGAAACAAATAAACCAAATAAGAAATGACATAGGTGATGTCACAACAGACCCAACAGAAATAAAAAATATCATAACAGAATATTACTAAAGACTGTACTCCAACAAATTTGAAAACCTACAGGAAATGGGCAAATTCCTAGATTCATATCACCTACCAAAATTATCACAAAGTGAAGCAGGACATCTTAACAAACCCATCACAAAGGTACAGATTGAAAAGGTCATCCCAAACTACCAACCAATAAAAGCCCTGGCCCAGATGGCTTTACTGCAGGACTCTACCAAGCTTTTAGAAAAGAGTTATCTTCAATACTACTGAGACTATTTCACAGTATAGAAAGGGATGGAATACTCCCAAATTCATTCAATGAAGCCAGCATAACCCTGATACCAAAGCCAGGGAAAGACCCAACAAAAAAGAACTATAGATCTGTATCATTCATGAACCTAGATGCAAAAATCTTCAACAAAATAGTTGACAACAGACTACAACAACACATCAAAAAAAATCCATCATGACCAAATTGGATTCATACCAGGGATGTAAGGCTGGTTCAACATCAGAAAAACAATTAATGTGATCAGCCACATAAATAACACAAAGGATGAGAACCACCTGATTTTGTCTATTGATGCAGAAAAGGCATTTGATAAAGTCCAACACCCATTCATGCTAAAAACTTTCAGCAAAATATGAACAGAAGGCAAATTCCTCAATGCAATAAATGCCATTTATATAAAGCCAATAGCCTACACCATCCTGAATGGAGACTGAAACAATTCCTTTTGAGAATGGGAGCTAGACAAGGATGCCCACTCTCATCTCTCCTATTCAATACTATACTAGAAGTTCTAGCCAGAGCAATTAGACAAGACCAAAAAATAAAGGGCATCTGCACTGGCAAAGAGTAAGTAAAAATCTCCTTATTTGCAAATGATATGATTGTATACACAGAGAATCTTAAAGAAACCATAACTACTTAAAATGATCAAAGAATTCAACAAAGTGTCAGGATACAAGATAAACATAAGTAAATCAGTAGGATTCCTTTACACCAACGATGAGATTATTAAAGAGGAAATCACCAAATCAATACCATTTATTATAGCCTCCAAGAAGATAAAATATCTAGGAATAAATCTAACCAGAGAAATATGAGACCTTTACAAAGAGAACTACAAGACCTTACTACAAGAAACTAAGACAGACTTACATAAATGGAAAAACCTACCCTGCTCATGGATAGGAAGACTTAACATTGTGCAAGTGTCTATTTTACCCAAAGCGATCTACTTATATAAGGCAATACCAATAGAAATTCCTGTGACAGTTTTTAATGACATGGAGAAACATGTCACCAACTTTGTTTGGAAAGCAAAGAAACCTTGGACAAGTAAAGCACTACTGAAGAAGAACACACACTGGGAGGCCTCTCACTACCTGACTTTAAAACCTATTACACTGCCACAGCCTGGTACTGGTACAAAAAGAGACAGGTAGATCAATGGAACAGAGTTGAGACCCCAGAGATGCCACCATCCTCCTATGAACAGTTGACACTTGACAAAGGCCCTAAGATGTTAAACTGGGGTAACAGCAATCTCTTCAACAAATGGTGCTGGCAAAACTGGATATCCATCTGCAAAAAACTGAAACAAGACCCTTATCTCACACCTTATATGAAAACCAACTCAAACTTGACAAAAGACCTACATATCAAATCTAAAATGATAAAGCTCATCCAAGCAAAAATAGGATCAACAATGGAAGTTTTAATACACAATGTAGACAGACTTCAAAATCTGACAAAGCACAATCAACAGAAAGTAGACAAACAGGAACTACTAACAATCAAACACTTCTGCTCATCCAAAGGCTTTATGAAAATAATTAAAAGACCACCTACAGAATGGGAAAAAATATTTAGCAACTATATGTCAGACCGACATCTGATCTCCATAATCTATAATGTACTACAAAATACCAATAAGAAAAAGATAAATTATCCAATTAAGCAATGGGCGAAGGAGATGGACAGATACTTCTTTAAAGAGGACATCCAGGCAGCCAAAAAACACATGTGGAAATGCTCACGATCACTAGCTATTAAAGAAATTCAAATCAGAACTATGATGAGATACCATCTCACCCCAACAAGGTTGGCCATGATCCAGAAAACACAAAACAACAAATGCTGGAAAGGCTGTGGAGAAATTGGAACTCTCCGACACTGTTGGTGGGATTGCAAAATGGTGCAACCACTCTGGAAAGCAATCTGGCGCTTCCTTAAAAAGCTGGAAATTTATATGCCATTTGACCCAGTAATTCCACTGTTTGGAATATATCCTGCAAAATCAATGGCATTCACACCAATAGATACATGCACGCTAATGTTTACTGTAGTATGGTCCACAACAGGAAAAAGATGGAATCAACACAGATGCCCAACAATAGAGGAATGGATAGGTAAACTATACAACTATGTAACTATATATATATATATATGTATACATATATATGTATGTATATATACATATATATGTATACACATATATATAATGTATATATATGTATACATATATATGTATGTATATATACATATATATATACAGGTATATATACTCAATGGAACACTATGCAATGATGAAGAACAATAATGATTTTAGGAGGCATCTCACAACCTGCTCTCAATTAGAGGACATGATGTTAAGTGAAAGTAGTCAGTGGCACAAGGACAAATACTGATGAGAACCCTACAATAAGAACTTAAAAATAGACTCATGCATAGAAGAAAAGACCCTTTGATGGCTGCAAGGGTGGGCAGGGAGGGAGGACAAGGGTGACGTATAGACTAGATAGTTGACAGAAATTTGTTTCGGTGAAATCAGCGACAACACACATTAGAAAGAAGATCAATTTTAACTGGTCTTCAACATAACATTACTTCTCCCATCTTAACCCAATATTGCAAGGACAGAGTAACTGGGGTGGTGGTCCACAGACCATGAGCTCAGGGGACATCAAGGCCAACTGGCATAACTAGGGTTTTGCTAAGAGAGTCTTCTGCACCCTGCATTGGTGACTGACATCTGGGGTCTTAAAAAAGCTGCCAAGCTGTGAGATACTCCAAATGGTCCCATCTCAGCCAAAACAGACGATCACCAAAGATCAAAACTACATGGGGGAACTAGAACCCAGAAGACACAGAGACCCATGTGAGGGGGTGACTATATCAACATATGACCAGAAGAACTGGATGGTGCCTGGCTACCACCAGTGATAGCCGTGATGTGGCACACAAAGTTGAGTCTCACTGGCAACACAAGTATATACAGGAGTGCACCCTGATATCTCCACTAAAAGACCACAATTGATGGTCCAGGGGCCTCAGGGTTCCCCTGGGACCATGATTCTGTCCCTGATGCTGCCTGATCCATAAATCATAATGGAGGTCAACTCTTTGTACAAGAATGGATTGAACTTGGCGACACAGAGTGACCATATCGTGTGTGTACTTTATGGTTTCATGCATCTACAGGATGTCATCCTGCTGACCTCTTACGAGAGGTGGGGGAGAGGGTGGACAGGAGGGGTTAGGAGATTGTTAGAAGGACATGACATGGTTAGAACGGAGAGGAGGAGTGTGCTGTTGCCGGGCAGGGAGAGCAGGGGGAGCTGCACACAGGCGTACATGCAAATTTATATGGGATTGCACATTTTCACTCAATCATAATAAGAAAAACTAAAAAAAAAAAAACTGCCAGGTGCTCCTTGAAAACACCATGGGGCAGTTCTACCCTGACCTATAGGGTCGCTGTGAGTCAGACCTGACTTAATGGCAGTGGCTTATTTTTGTTAAAGAACTTTATGTGATAGATTAGACAAAAACGACTCATGTATTTGACTTAGATTCACTAAACGGCATGAGTGTTATTTAACAAACAAAAAAAGTTGCCATCAACGTGACTGACTCATAGTGACACTACAGGACAGAGTAGAATTGCCATATAGGGTTTCCAAGGAGTACCTGGTGGATTCAAACTGCTGACCTCCTGATTAGCAGTCATGCTCTTAACCATTGTGCCGCCAAGGTTTACTCAATATATTCAAGCTATAACAGTCACACTGTGTGCTATTTGCAGCAAAAATTACTGATTAAAAAAAAAAGTTTAATGCATGTGTGTTGAAGCCTGGCGATGTGACAAAGTTTGAATTCATGTGGAAGGAGAAGCTGTTAAGTTTTTAACTAGCTTTTCAGCCAGAACATGGAACTCAGGTGTGTCCACCACATCAGGTGTGTCCTTCCCTCCTCAGCACAGGAACCATTTAAGCTCACAGGAAATATATGCAAAAAAAGGTGAAATAATTTGAATGCTTTTCTCTTAAAAAAAAAAAAAAAAAGACCAGACTTACTGGACTAACAGAGACTGGACAAACTCCAAGACTATTGCTTTCAGATACCCTTCTGAAACTGAGCCGTTCCTGGGGACCACATTTCAGACAAATCATAGACAGGCCCATAAAATAAACAATAAAACCCAAGAGAACTGTGCCCCTGAGACAAATCAATTGCATAAGATCAAAATGGTACTATTTGTCCAAAAGCAAAGATGAGAAGGAAGGCAGGAAGGGGTAGAAAACCAGGGCAAAAGCAAACAGGGAAAGTAGGACAGAAATAGGGGGAGTACTGACACTCTGTGAGGAATGAAACCAATGTCATATACAAACCAAGGAATGGGAAACTAGTATGCTCTGTAAACTGTCACTTAATGTACAGTGTGTGCTGGAGGAGGGCGAGCTGAGGGAGGCCTGACAAGGTACCTCACAAGAGGATATCAAAAGACCAATAAAATTTATTTCACATCATTATTAGTCATCAAGGAAATGCAAAGCAAAACCACACAGAAATACAACCACAGACAGCTAAAATTAAAAAATCTAAAACACCAAGACAAACAACCAAACACGTGTCTCCTTTTGGAGGAACACACTTCCAATGAAACAAACCTAGGGAAAAAGAAGATGACCTAAATCTTACTAAATTTCTAGATCAGGTGTCAGGAAACTTAAGTCCACAGGGCAAATTTGGCCTGATGTCTGTTTTTGTAGATAAAGGTTTATTGGACACAGAAAAATTTATTCACTTACGTAGTTTCTATTGTTACTTTTGCACTATAATAGCAAAACTGAGTAGCTGCAACAAAGACCACATGGTCCACAAAGCCTAAAATGTTTTCAGTATGGTCCTTTACTGAAAAAGTTTTTGAAAACCTGCTCTAGATCCACTTCTCCAATTTATAGTCAATAGAAAGAACAAGGGAACATGTTAAATTAAACAGACGGATGCAGAACTGGCCATGGGTTATGGTTGTGGAGTTTGGTTAATGGGAACATGACAGTTCATACAATTCTGTCTACTTTTATGTACATCTGAATTTCTCCACAATAAACAGTAAAATAATAAAGACAATAAAATCAATGATATCTAGTGTTGGTGAGGATGCAGAACAAACGGAAATCTTAGAAACTGCAAATGGCAGTGTATATTTGTGTAATCTCTTTGAAAAACTAGTTGGCAGATCTACTATGGCTGAGAAAGCAAGCATATACCTTATGGCTCAGCAATTTCATTCCTAGGTATATAGTCCACAAAGACTTGTACATGTGTGCACCAAAAGTACAAGAATGTTCAGATGAGAACCATTCATAATATCCAACTTAAATGTCCACCAACGGTAGAATGGATAGATTAGAATGGAATTTACTTGAAATACCACACAGCAACTAAATGAAAGAACTACTGCTGCAAGCAATGGATAAATCTCATAATGCTTAATGAAAGTGTGCATGTGTGTTGTGTGCCACTGAATCAATCTGGTTACAAGGCTATCACAAATTTATATATTATCCTAAATAGTTTTATCTATGTTTCTTTCTGTTATTATGAATTATTTTCCCCGTCCTTTAAATCTTGCTCACTTGTCACAACCTCTTACCTTCTTTGGATAAAAATAAGGTCATCCCACCAGAGCCTGAACCAACTTCTAAAACAGTATCACCTGGGTTGGTATTCCTCAGCAGCAGCAGCACATTCACATCCTATGATCAAAACACATCATAGGTGCCTTAGCAGCCAGTAAATATATATTACGCACTTAACTTGTAGCTGATACCATATTGGATATGGAAAGGATGTGAGTTAAAAACAGAATCAGACTTTGGCCATGCACACCTACATAATGTATTTGGTTGATAACAGGGATTCAAGAGTCAATTAGCAAATCAGGCAGCACTTCAATAGACTGCTGAAATTATAGACCACAAGTACTAACAGGAACTCAGAGAAGGAAGAGATTAGCAGATTGCCTTATCTCAAAGGCATGAAGAATTTAAGGGAACAATTAGAAGGTCAAAACAGCTTTAAGCGAAACAGTCAGAATAAATACAGTTTGCCCATCTCAGGACGCTAAGTAAGGACAAACTTCAATGTCAGTCTAAGGCACGTGAACTTGGCCTGTTAAATACCTAGGCTATGTCACTGAAGTGACACAAATGGCATTTTAGGAAAATTAACCTGGCAGGGAAATACAGGATATATTGCCTAGGCAGAGAAAAATGAGACTCAGGAAAACGGAATAGACAGGAAGATTCACGTGTTAAACACTGTAATTGAAGAATTACCTTGTTAACTCAAAAGAGATATCAGAGTAAAGAGTCATTTATTGAATCTCTTCAATGTGCCATGGTTCCATAATTGTGCTAACAACTTTCATACATTATCTTGTTTAATCAGAATATCGTGACATAAGGGTTTTATCACCCCAATTTAAAGATGAGCAATCAAAGAGGCTCAGTAATCTGTCCAGGGCCACATCGTCTGGAATTAAGTATGAAGCAACATTAAGTAGGAAAAAGCATGGATTCACAGAAGTGAAATTAGGCCAAAGCTCTGGTGATGCATAAGAGCTTAGCTGTTAACCAAAAGGTTAGCAATTGGAACTCACCACCTGTTCCTTCAAAATCCTATCAGGCAGTTCTACTCTATCCTATAGGGTCACTGTGAGTCGGAATCGACTCAACGGCAAGGGATTAGTGTGTCAGTCACACCGAGTCTTAAATAGCAGGGTTAATTTTTTTAAATTAAAATCTGGGTTTCTTCCTAAAATTAGTAGCTTGTTAACTTTTATAACAGATCCACTGGTAAAAACAAAAGCAAAAAAACAAAAGCAGGCCGACAAGAAAAAAAATAAAATGTTCTGAGTCGCGCCTTAAATACATTAATCACGACTGTAGGGTTGAGCCAGTTTTTACCAGGGCTGCATCCAATACAGCGGACTTTGCTCCTATGAAAGCATGCCCCTAAACACCGTCGCATTACCTTTGGAAACGACACAGAAGGCCGTCTTTTCATCAATAATACAGTCTTCCAAAGCCGGCCTCCTCAGTATGAAGCACTCAGCGGAAGAACTCTCCAGCATCTGTGTGTAGAACTTCCCCCACGATCTTGCTGAACTGGACTAACCCCCGAGTACTATTTAAATGTCCAGTGTTGCTCATTGTAAATAATTTTTAAAACTGTGTTTGTCTCTTGCCAGTCTCCGCTAAATTCAGCTCCCCAAACCGAAAGAAGCCCTCCATGGAAGTTGAGCAAGAAGCCAAGTCCAGCAGCAGACTGGTTTACCATCGGCTGGGGGTGACGCCCCGTCTGTGTGCGAGATCGAATTGGCCCTGCGCTCCTTTGGAGTCCTCGCACTCCAGAGCGGGTGACACCTCGCGCGACGCCAGCGGTCTGAGACTCCAGAGTGACGAAAGACATCTGATCCCACGGCCGGAGCGCCGAAAGAGACCTGGACGCGTCTCTGCAGGCGGAGCTTTCCCCCGCACCACCTCATGCTCTCTTTATCCATCCTGTGCGTCTCTAGGGGAGGAATCGAAGTACAGTGACCTAACAGCTGGAAAGGTTTTCGCCCAAGACCACCCAGGATTGCACAGGTCCAAACCTAAAATGCTCTGAAGGAGCTGCGGCCGCGTACCGGTTGCCGACCGAGCCCAGCCGGCTACATAGCAATTCGCGCAGGAGTCGTTGCGGATCAGTGACGTAATCAAAAGGGGGAGCCGGAAAGGACGCAGGGGCGGGGGCGGGGGCGGAGGCGGAGCCGGAGGGAGGGGGCGGAGGCTGAGGCGGAGTGGGGCGGGGTTGGGGACTGGGGCTCGGCTACTTTCCGAGGGTCACAGTTTCCCAGCTTCCTGTGCAGTAATTAAGGACTTGCAGCTACGCGGGCTGAGGGAGGGGGCGGGGACGCGCTGCGCCCATTGAGGGAACCTGGAGGCCCCTCCTTGAACCCTTGCTTGCGAACGGCATTGGCGAAGTACTGTTGACTAATCCCTGGTAGCTGCGCCTGGAGTGTAGGAGGATTGCGACAAAACTTGCCAAGGTGCTGCGTAAACTATGAAGCCAGGTGGTTGTGAGGTTCCGATTCATAGTGACCCTGTGAACCTTTTGTACAACAGAATAAAGTGCTGCCCGGTCCAGCACTGTATCAAACAACGTTCCGCTGCTTTCTACACGGTTTTCACTCGCCAGTTCTTCCCGGTTCCTTTTTAGCCTGGAAGCCGACTGACACCTGTCCGCCACCATAGATGATCTGGCTGGTATTTGAAATATCGGGGACGGGGCAGATCTCCTAGTATTACAGCAACACGTAATTCATCGCAATAGACAAACTGACACACAAGAATACCAGGGTTAGGTCGCTGGAGCTATCAACAACCTCGCTACCTGGCCACTCCCGAGGTGTATGAGGACTACTAGTCCCAGATGTGTTTGACAAACTGCGTTTGGATGTGCCAACCACTCACCTCTGCCACTTTCCCAGCTGACTGCTACATCTTAGCCCTAGCAAATGCCATTAACATCTAAGAAGTCCGTTTTGATTTGCTTTGATTACCTGCCTGATTCCCTCTTCGCAGTCCCTTACAGCTCTTGCCGTAATTGTCCCTTCAGTGCCTGGAAACCCCGGTGCCTCAGTGGTTAAGTGCCACCTCTGCTAACCGAAAGACTGGCAGGTGGAACCCACCGGGAGCTCCATGATAACTCTATAGAGCAGTTCTACTTGATCCTATAGGGTCGCTGTAAGTCCGAATAGACTCGATGTTAGTAGGTTTGATTTTTTTTTTTAACGCCCAGAGAGTCCAACAGCAGTGGCGATAGTGCTTATTCAATGGGAAGTTTTAAAAGTGATTAAAACATAATACTTAGTTAACTAAGTCTCTTACTCTCCTCGAAAATTAATCCCAAACCAAACCCGTTGCAGTCCAGTCAAACTAAATAGAAGCGTCTTAAAACAGGAAAAGCGGTCTACCCTTACCACAGATTCCAAAGTTTAATAGTAAATATCATTAACTTGTTAATGTTAAGTTCACTTGAAAGTCTAACAATAAAAGATACTTTAGATACTTATTTCATTTAAATTTACAACTCTGTGTTAAAAATTACTATGCCCGTTTTAAGCACCAAAAAAAAAAAAAAAAAAAAAGGCGCAGCCAAGTTAAATGGCTAAGCCAAGACTCCACAGCTGACAAGTGACAGGACAGAGTTTTCCACTTAGGTCAATCTGGTTAAGCCGCCCATGCTCTTTGTCCTATAAAGCCTTCTCAAAGACTGACAAAAACAGTGCGATGAAATGCAAAGTTAAAGTCCATATAAAGGCTGTGAATTCAGCGATCAGTGTTTAAGTTTGATAAAATAAATCTTCCTAGTTTCCATTTTCTAAGACATCGGCAATCATAAACGCCATCATCAGCATTTCTCAGTGTTAAAAAGGGATCGAGAAACTGCTCCTCACTCCTCCTCCCCTCAACTGCAGTGTCTCAATTTTTCTTTTTTCCAGAAAAAATGTTATAACTAACCTTTTCCAAAATCATGGGACTTTTCCCACTGCTGCTTGTCACTGTAGACTTTCTTAAAGAAAAAGCTGTTATTGGATATAAAGGTCTTGAAATTAAGAAAGGTCTTATTTTCAAGTATGGATCTGAGTTGGAACCTGCTGAATTCCAAATCCTGTGATAGTTTTTAAACTGATTATTCCTACCTGATTATCTTGCAAGCAAGAAACAATATTTGACTGTATTTCAGAAAGAGCAGCAATTGGAGAAAAAAATGGCATACTGACAAATATGTGAAATAGTTTTAGATATCTTTGATTTCTGAAATAAACTGTAAACAACAAATTATATTTCTTTCCTTTGTTTGAATAACAGACACCGTATCCTAAATATTTTTGTCCTGTACACATTTGAGGAAACCCTGGTGGTATAGTGGTTAAAGTGCTTATGTCTGCTAATGCAAAGGTCAGCAGTTTGAATCTGTCAGATGCTCCTTGGAAACTCTATGGAGCAGTTCTACTCTGTCACTATAATGTAATGGGAAGGATTGGTAGCAGCTGTATTGATGAAAACTGGATAATGTCTTGAGTCCATTTCTTTTGGGACATCAAAGAGCAGGGCAGAGAGGTGGGAGACCTCATACCTTTAAGATAGCAGTGCCAGGAGCAGAGTATATCCTTTGGAACTGAAGTTTCTGTACTGAGATGCTTCCAGACCAAGAGAAGATTGATGTATCACAAAGATGTTCCTCCAGAGCTGACAGAGACAGGACGTCGTCCCCTGGAGCCAGTACTCTAAATTCAGACTACTAGCCTACTAGGCTACAAGAGAATAAACTTCTTCTTGTTAAAGCCATCCACTTGTAGAATTTCTCTTATAGCAGCAGTAGAAGACTAATGCAAAATTTGGTACCCAAAGTGGGGTTCTGCTCTAACAGATAGCTAAAATGTGAAAGTGGTTTTGAAACTCAATGGATAGAAGACTCAGAAAGAACTGAGAACTGTTAACATCAAGGAAGGCAGAGGTGGTGAGAAGCAACAGTGAACCAGCAGCACAGAACCAGGAGACCATTGTGAAATAGCACTGGAGCTGACCCACAAAGTGAGAATGCTGAATGCCTGTGCACAGAAGGCTTTCTGGTGGAGTGGAATGCCTCCAGGCACTTGTCAGTGGAGCTATGCCTGCTAACCTATCAAGCAAAGGAGCTGAGTGACTGTGTGCAGGAGGCTTCCTGACAGAGTGGTGGGCCTCTGGACACTTAGCAGTGAAGCTGCAGTGCTTTGGAACACTTGCCCCAGAAGGTCAGGTGCAGGTATTAGGCCTTTGCCAAGAGGCCATAGGAGGCAGAAACTGAAGAGACAGGAAGCTGAGCTGGCTTAGTCTCAAAAGGTATGGCTATGACCTCAGGGATTTCTAAGGGTGGAACCATGGCCTCTGGTATTTCTAAGGGTGGAATTGCTACTCAGATGGACCAGGAAAAGGATGCTTCTAAAGCCAAGGAAGCAGAGTTGTGGTCCCAAAGGGCTTGGAAGGTAGAACTACAGTACAGGGCTGAGGGGCCTTGTTTTAGTCAGCTAGTGCTACTCTAACAGAAATATCACAAAGTGGATGGCTTTAACAAAAGAAAGTTTATTCTTACACAGTCTGACAGGCTACAAGTTCAAATTCAGGATGTATGCTCCAGGAGCATGCTTTCCCCCTTGTCAGCTCTAGAGGAAAGTCCTGTGTTGCATAACTGTTTGTTCAGGGAGCGCCTTGGCACAGGAACGTCAGATCTGAAGGACTCGTTCTTGTCCTGGTGCTGCTTTCTTGATGGTGTGAGGTTCCCAATTCTCTGCTTAATTCCCTTTCATTTTATCTCTTGTAGGATGAAAGGATAAAGGGTAGTACAAGCCATATTCCAGGGAAACTCCCTTGACAGTGAAGCAGGGAGATGATTTTATGAACAGGTTTATAGCCCCATTCTAATCCTCTGACATACAGCATAGAAAAATCACAAAATAGAGGACAACCATAAAATATTGGGAATCATGAACCAGCCACATGACTACACATATTTTTAGGGAGACACAATTAAAGTCATGACAGGCGTCCACTTAGAATGTGGAGAGTGTGGCCATTACCTAGAGTCAGGAGGGCAGAACCATACTGTGTAAAATGTTTCAGAAAACAGAGGGTGATTTTCAAAGCCTTGAGGGCTACTGTGATATATTCCGTTAATTTACTTGGTGCCTATTATGCTTTCTTTCCCTGCAATTTCTCCCACTTGTAATGGAAATGTCTAACTTGTGCCTTTGGAAGCAGATAATTTATATTCTAGATTTCACAGATGAAGAGGGATCTTTGGAGTTTGGACTTGGAGATAAGACATTGCTATAATGAGTCGGATCCGATTTGACGGCACTTGGCTTGGCTTATGATGATATGATGGGATGAATGTGTTTTGCATGTTGCAACTATGTGATTCTTGAGGGGCCAACAGGTGGAATGTCATGGAGATTAAATTTTGTTTCTCCAAAAAAGTGTGTAGCAATTCAGCTAGATCATATTTCCTGATAACTGTGTAACATTCCTATATGTTGTAAATCTAGCCTCTATGATGCTAATGAGGGAGGATGGGTGATGGTTGTGTTAGAAAGGCAAGAGTCAGTGTGTAAGACTGCATTGTGCCTTGAGGCAATCTCTTGGGATACAAAGAAAAGGGAAGCAAGCAGAGTTAAGTGCTTCATATCATCAAGAAAGCAGTGCCAGAAGCAAAGTATATCCTTTGGAAAGGACCCAGGGTCCTTGTGCCTCAAAAGTTATTGGTCCAGGGGAAGATTGATGACAAGGATCTTCCTCCAGAGTGGATGCCCTCAATGTGGACTTGTAGCCTATCAGATTGTGACAGAATAGAATTTCTCTTCATTAAAAAATCACCCACTGGTGGAATTTCTCTTACAGCAACCCTAGTTAACAAATACTAGGTTCTCCTAGGTTTATTCTCCATTCCAAAGGTTGCCTCTTAGTTTGATATAGTATTCCAGCTCTAGTGGTCACATCCCCATTCCAGTCAGGAAGAAGGGTGAAGAGGTAGAAGATCATATCCTACACATGTGCTTCAAACTATCACATTTTTATGACTTATCTCTTGGCAAACACTGTGTTCTGTAAGAAAGTAAATTCCACGAACTCTCAGTTATGTAATTGGCCCTGCTACTTGTGGATTCAGTCACAAGTGTTCTTTTTAAGTTCTTAAAGTTTTGGAATCATTTAAGTTTGCTATGAAAACAATTCATATCTCCAACACCAGTGGTACTATATATTTCTGTGTTTAAACAGGAGATTTCAAACAATTATAGCACAGTAGTTATAAAGATGAAGAAGCAGAACTTCAGTTACTTCAATTCTGTCATTCCGTATGAGTGCTGTGAGTTGTCATTTGTGTCAAAATGTTTTTTCCAAAATTCCAATCTGTCTCTCTCTCTATTTTTTTCATTTTTCCAGTCTGTAGGTTCTCTTTTCACAATCCAAGTCAATTTACCATATAAAACTCAACATACACACAACTATGTAGCTCCAGCTCTCTCCACCCTGTGACAGCATGCTCCTGCTTTCCACCCTGTACTTCCCATGTTGGTTCAACCAAATCCTGTCCCCCACTCCACCTTCCCATCTCCCTTCTGAACAGGAGCTGTTCTGACAGCTTTATGAATTATTTAAGCCAAGAAGCACACACTTCACCAGCATCACTCTGTGTCTTGTAATCCAGCCCAATCTTTGGAGAGTTGGCTTCAACATTGGTTTCAGTTCTTGGCTAGCGTCGAGTCCAGGAGCTATACCCTCAGGGGAGCCTCCATGATGTTAGACCATCAAGTCTGGTCTTTTCATAGAGTTCTAGATGTGTACATCAATTTTTCTCCCACTATGTCAGGATCTCTACACCGAGTTCCCTGTCAGGGCAGCAATTGTTGGTGCCTGGGTACCATTTGGTTCTTCTGATCTTATGCTGATGTAGTCTCTGAACCATATGGCCCCTTCTGTCTCCTGGGCTCATATTTTGCTCATGTGTTTGATGTCCTTTGTTCTCCTCTGCTCCATGTGGATTGGAAAAAATTAATACTAGTTTGGTGACTAGTTGCTAGCTTTTAAGACCCCAGACACCACTCACCAAAATGGGATACAGAGCCAACCCAAGTGCCGTTGAGTTGGATGCAGAACATTTTCTTTAAAATAAACCAAAACTTAGTTATGCCAGCTGACCTAGATGTCCCCTGAAACAATGGTCCCCAGACCCTTCGAAATGTTGGGTTATATTTAGGAAATTTCTTAGCTTTTGGTGTAGTCCCACAGTGTTAATCTCCTTTCTACTGTGTGTTGTCATTTGTCTCACTTAAACCAATTCCTATTTCCTAATTAATCTGTGAATACCCCTCTGCTTCCCTCCCCTCTCTTGTAACCATCAAAAAGTATATTCCTCTGCGCTTAACCCTTCTTTAGAGGTCTTGTAATAGTGGTCTCATACAATATTTGTCCTTTGATGACTGACTAATTTCACTCAGTGTAATATCTTCCAGACAACTCCATGTTATCAGAATGTCTCAGTTGTCTTAGTGCTGCTGTAACAGAGATACCACAAGTTAATGGCAGAAGTTGGATGAGAATTTTATTTTTTCACAGTCCAGTCGGCTACAAATCCAAATTCAGGGTGTCAGCTCCAGGGGAAGACTTTTTCTGCTAGCTCTCAAAGAAGGTCCTTGTTGTTAATCTTTCCCTGTACTAGAAGCTTTTGAGGTGGTCTTTTCCAAAGGGTATAATGAGCTCCCAACACTGCTTCTTAGTGTTATTAGGTTCCCACTCTCTCTGCTAGCTTCCTTCCTTTGTATTCCAAGAGATTGCCCCAAGGCACAACATCATCTCACAAATTGAGTTCTGCTTCCCTGTTGTAGTCAGCTGATGCTGCTCTAACAGAAATACCACAAAGTAGATGGCTTTAACAAGAGAAAGTTTGTTCTTACACAGTCCGTAGGCTACAGGTCTGAATTCAGGATGTCTACTCCAGGTAGTCTTTCTTCCTTGTTAGCTATAGAGGAAAGTCCTTGTGTTGCATCAGTCTTTGTTCAGGGAGCATCTTGGCACAGGAACCCCAGATCTGAAGGACTCACTCTTCTCCTGATGCTTCTTTCTTAATAGTGTGAAGTTCCCAACTCTCTGCTTGCTTCTCTCTCCTTTTATCCCTTGCAGGATAAAAGGTGCTGCAAGCCACACTCCAGGCAAACTCGCTTTACAGTGGAACAGAGGGCTGACCTTAGGAAGGGATTTATGGTCCCGCTGTAATCCTTTCTAACATAATCCAGTCTGTTAACCACAGGCAGAGATCAGGATTTACAGCATCAGAAAATCACAAAATGGAAGACAATCACGAACTACTAAGAATAATGGCCCAATCAAATGGTTATGTACATTTTTGGTGGGACACAGTTCAATCCATGACACCCACCAACACAACATTTTCCTCATTAACATCATACAGGTTGGATTTACAAAATGAAGGAACATCACACAGTACTGGGAATTATGGTTTAGCTAAATAGCTACACACAATTTTGGGTAGACATAGTTCAACCTATGACACAGATATTTCTCAAGATCATCATTGTGCTTTATCACTGCATGCTATTCCACTGTGTGAACATACTATATTTGGTTGACCGTTCATCAAATGATAGGCACTTGGCTTGATTCTATGTTTTTGCTATTTTGGGCAATGCTGCAATAAACACTGCTGTGTGTATATCTGTTCATGTGGCAGCCCTTATTTCTCTAGGATACATTTCAAACAGCAGGATTGCTGCATCATGTGACATTTCTTTTTCTAGCATTTTTAAGAAACACCAAATCGATTTCCAAAGTGGTTGTATCATTTTACATTCCCACCAGCTATGGAGAAGAGTTCTAGTCTCTCCATAACCTCTCCAATATTTGATTGTTTTGTGTTTTCTGGATTAATGCCAGTCTTGTTGGGGTAAGATGGTACCTCATTGCAATTTTGATTTGCATTCCTCTGATGGCTAACGATTGTGAACATTTCTTCATGTATCTGTTCATGTCCTGAATATCTTCTTCAGTGAAGTGTCTTGTTTGTATCTTTTGTCCATTTTCTAATTGTGTTATTTGTCTTTTTCTTGCTGAGGTTTTGCAGTATCTTGTAGATTATGGAGATTAGATACTGATCACATTTGTGATAGCCAAAAATTTTTTTCCCAGTTTGTAGATAGTCTTTTTACTCTTTGGATGAGCATAAAGGTTTGACTTTTAGGAGTTCCCATTTATGTATTTTGTCTTCTGGTGTTTATGCATTGCTATTAATATTTTGTAGACTATATGGTATATTTGGACTCCAAGTATTGTTTCTTCCATGATGTCTTTTTTTTTTAACTGTGATTGTGTAAAAGTGTACATTCCAGTTTAAATTTGCATGGCCACCTACCTGCAGCTCCTTCTACTCTCCATGCCTGGTGACAGCGCACACTCCTCCTTTCTGTTCTATACCTGTCATATCCTCTTAACAGTCTCCTGTCCCTTCCTCTTCACCCTCTCCACTCCCCTCTTATAAGGGACCAATGGGATGACATCCTGTAGATGCATAGAACCATAAAGTACACACACGATATGGTCACTCTGTGTCCTCAAGTCCAATCCATTCCTGTCTGAAGGGTTGACCTCAGTAATGATTTATTGTTAGGGACAGTGTCAGGTATAAGGGCTGTGCTCCCAGGGGAAACCTAAGTCCTTAGGACCACCAATTACAGTCTTTTAGTGGAGTTTTCAGAGTGTACTCCTTTTTTTTCTCATGTTGCCACTGGGACTCAACATTGTGAGCCCCATCATGGCTGTCATTTGTGGTGGCCAGGCACCATCTGGTTCTTCTGGTCACATGTCGATACAATCACCCATTCATGTGGGTCTTTCTGTGTTCACGTTCTCTTTCCCCCATGTCATTGTTGTCCCTGGTGATCATCTGCTCCAGCTGAGTTGGGACCATTTGGTGTACCTCAGATGGCAGCTTGCTAGCTTTTAAGACTCCAGATGCCACTCACCAATATGGGGTGCAGAAGACTCTTAGCAATCAGCTAGTTATGCCAACTGGCCTCAATGTCACCTGAGAGCATGGTCCCCTGACCCCTGCCCCTGCTACTCTGTCCTTGCAATATTGGGTTAAGATTGGAAGAGTTTTCAGGTTATGTTGAAGTCTGGTTAAAACTGATCTTCTTTCTAATGCGTGCTGTCATTGATTTCACCCAACCAAATTTCTATCCACTATCTAACCTGTTACCAACCCCTCCCTCCTTCCCCTCCCTTGCACAGGAGTCTGTTTTTAAGTCCTTATCATAGGGATCTCACACAATATTTGCCCTTGTGCTGTTGACTGATTTCACTCAATGTAATGACTTCCAATTGAAACCAGGTTGTGAGACGCTTCCTAAAATCATCATTGTTCTTTATCATTGCTCAGTGTTCCATTGAGTATATATACCATAGTTTATTTATCCATTATCTGTTGTTGGGCATCTGGGTTGATTCCATCTGTTTGCTATTGTGGACTGTGCTACAATAAACATTCATATGCATGTATCTGTTCATGTGACTGCCCTTGCTTCTGTAGGATATATTCCAAGCAGTGGGATTACTGGGTCAAATAGTAAATCTATTTCCAGCTTTTTAAGGAAGCATCAGATTGCTTTCCAAAGAAGTTGTACCATTTTACAATCCCACTAGCAGTGTAGGAGAGTTCCAATTTATCCACAGCCTCTCCATCATTTGTTGTTTTGTGTTTTTTGGATCATGGCCAACCTTGTTGGGGTCGGGTGGTATCTAATCTTCATTTTGATTTGGATTTCTTTAATAGCCAATGATAGTGAGCATTTCAGCAACTGTGTTTTGGCTGCCTGGATATCCTCCTTAGAGAAGTATCTGTCCATCTCCTTTGCCCAACACTTAATTGGGTTATTTATCTTTTTCTTGTAGATATTTTGCAGTACCGTGTAGATTATAGAGATCAGGTGTAAGTCTGACACATAGTTGCCAAATATTTTTTCCCATTCTGTAGGTAGTCTTTTAATTCTTTTGATAAGGTCCTTGGATGAGCAAAAGTGCTTGATTCTAAGTAGTTTCCGTTTATCTGTTTTCTGTTGACCATGCTTTGTGAGATTTTGTAGTCTGCATTGTATATCAAAACTTCCATTGTTGACCCTGTTTTTTTCTTGGATGATCTTTATCTTTTTAGGTTTGACATTTAGGTCTTTTATCCAAGTTGAGTTGATTTTTGTGTAAGGTGTGGGGTATGGGTCTTGTTTCAAGTTTTTGTAGACTATCCAAGTTTGCCAGTACCATTTGTGAAAGACACTGTTTTACCCCAGTTTATAATTTTAGGGGCTTTGTTGAATATCAACTGTTGATAGGAGAACGGTGGCATCTGTGGGGTCTCAACTCTGTTTCATTGGTCTAGATGTCACTTTTTGTACCAGAACCAGGCTACTTTGACTGCTGTGGCAGTCATTGTAACAGGTTCTAAAGTTGGGTAGTGAGAGGCTTTCCACTGTGTTCTTCTTCAGTAGTGCTTTACTTATCTGTAGTTCCTTCCCCTTCCAAACAAAGTTGTTGATATGTTTCTCTAGCTCTTTGAAAAATGTCACTGGGATTTGTACTGGGATTGCATTATATATGTAAATAGCTTTGGATAAAATAGACATTTTCACAATGTTAATTCTATCGATGAGCAGGGTGGGTTTCTCCATTTATGTAAGTCACTCTTGCAGTAAAGTCTTGTAGTTCTCTTTGTATAGGTCTCTTATTTCTCTAGATAGATTTATTCCTAGGTATTTTATTTTCTTGGGGGCTATAGTAAATGGTGTTGATTTGGTGATTTCTTCTTTAATGGTCTCTTTGTTGGTATAAAGGAATCCTACTGATTTATTTGTGTTTACCTTGTATCCTGATACTTTGCTGAACTCTTCTATTACTTTGAGTAGTTTACTTATGGATTCTTTTGGATTCTCTGTGTATATAATCATATCATCTATGAATAAAGAGATTTTTACTTCTTTGCCGATGTGGATGCCCTTTATTTCTTTGTCTTGTCTAATTACTCCATCCAGAACTTCTAGTATAGTGTTGCACAGAAGGGGTGAGAGTGGGCAGCCTTGTCTAGTTCCTGTTCTCAAGGAGAATTCTTTCAGTCTCTCTCCATTCAAGATGATGTAGGCATTTGGCTTTGTGTAGATGGCCCTTATTGCATTAAGGAATTTGCCTTCTATTCCTATTCTGCTGAGAGTTTTTAGCATGAATGGGTGTTGTGCTTTATCAAATGCCTTTTCTGCATCAACTGATAAGATCAGGTTATTCTTATCTTTTGTGTTATTTATGTGGTTGATCACATTAATTGTTTTTCTGATGTTGAACCAGCCTTGCATCCCAAGTATGAATCCAGCTTTGTTATGGTGAATTTTTTTTTTTATGTTGTTGAAGTCCATTGGCAAAGATTTTGTTGAAGATTTTTGCATCTAGGTTCATGAGTGATGCCAAGCCAAGTGGGTCACCATGAGTCAGATCATGAATGATATTGGTCTGTGATTTTCCTTTTTTGTTGGATCTTTTCCTGTGGTATCAGGGTTATGCTGGCTTCATAGGATGTATTTGGGAGTATTCCATCCCTGTCTATGCTGTGAAATAGTCTCAGTAGTATTGGAGTTAACTCTTCTCTAAAAGCTTGGTAGAATTCTGTGGAGAAACCATCTGGGCAAGGACCAGTTTTTGGATCACTGTTTCAATCTCTTCGTTAAGTTGTTCGTTAAGTTGTTCGTTAAGTTGTTCTACTTCTGCTTGTGATAATTTTGGTAGATGATATGAATCTAGGAATTTGTCCATTTTCTCTAGGCTTTCACATCTGTTAGAATATAGTCTTTTGTAGCATTCTGTTATGATAGTTTTGATTTCTATTGGATCTGTTGTGACATCTCCCATCTCATTTTTTATTCAGGTTATTTGTTTCATTTCCTGTTCCATGGTCTTTATTTTTCTGGATTTTTTACTAAGTGTTTGATCCATTTTGAGTTGGATTTTTTGTGTGGTGTAAGATATAGGTTGTGTTTCATATTTTTGCAGATTGATATTTGAGCTAGGCAGAATAATCTGTGGGAAATGTACAATGGAAACTCTGTAAAATGCTGTACCTCTTTTGAGTCAACAGTTAGAAGTAAGACAGAGAGCCCGAGGGCCTCTGTAAATAATATGGCTGAAATCATCAACAAAAAATGAGGGATAAAAAGATCCAACAGTTAACTATACCCCAGGACACTGAGATAAGTCCTCAAACAATCCTGTAAACTTCCTCAGAGTTGTTTTTTAGAAGGAACCAAATGGAACCCAACTGTGGGGGCTTGCATAGGAAGATCCATTTCAACTGCTACATGTCCTTCCAATAGGGGCTATGGTCAGGATCTCAGAATCAAATCAAGGGAGCAAGAAACTGCACATATGCAACACCCTATAGTGAGTCCTGCTACCAGTCCCGTAAGTCCTCGTGGCAGGAACCATCTTGAAGTCTGCATGTGCATGCAGACAAAGGACAAAAAGCTGCCTGTCAAAAAAGGAAATATTTCACATCCCCACAGCTGATTTGCTGTCCGCAGCTATACCCCGGGCATAGACAGGCTATAAAAACCCAACTCCAAACTTGCTCAGTGGCACAGCCTACAGGAGTGCTTTACCCACTGCTGATGCCCCACTTCAAAGTGCTTTTGTTTTCCATAAATATTTCTCCTCTGGGCCAGGCAAGCCTCCCCAAGTAATTCTTTCTTGCAGATTGACAAGGACCCTTGAAGATCTTCAGAGACCCTAGTAACATACCCAGTTTTGCCAACAATGTTTGTTGAAGAGACTTTTTTCCCAGTTCACAGACTTTAGACCTTTGTCAAATATCAGCTGCTCACAGGTGGGTGATGTTGTATCTGAATTCTCTATTCTGTTCCATTGGCCTGTTTATCTGGTTGTTTTCTCCTACTACTGGACTGTTTTGACTACCACGGCAGTGTAATAGGTTGTAAACTCAAATAATGTGAGGTCTCCCGCTGTGTTTTTCTTCTTTAGTAATGTGCTACTTATCCAGGACTTCTTCCCTTTCTGTATGAAGTTGGTGATTTCTTTCTCTATCTCATTAAAGAAAGGCCATTGGCATGCGGTAAAGACAACCGAGAAGACAGAGAGACCCACAAGAGTGGGTGCCTACATCGACCTGGGACCGGAAGAACCGGATGGTGCCCGGCCACCACCAGTGATAGCCACGATGGAGCTCACAGAGAGGAGCCTCACTGGCAACACAAGAATAAAAAGAGGTGCATCATGAGATCTCCACTAAAAGACCTCAATTGATGGTCCAGCGGTTTTGGGGTTCCTCTGAGAGCATGGCCCCCGGACCTGATGCTGCCCGTTCCCATAAATTATAACAAAGGTCCACTCTTTGGACAGGAATGGAATGGACTTGGCAATGCAGAGTAACCATATGTTGGAAGCACTTTATGGTTCTATACATCTATAAGATATCATCTTGCTGACCTCTGGCTGGAGGAAGGGGAGTGGACGAAGAGGAGGGGAAAGGAGACTGTTGGGAGGATGAGACATGTATGGAGCAGAGACGAATAGTGTGCAGTCACCAGACAGGGAGAGCAGTGGAAGTTGCATATAGGGGGGCATGTAAATTTACAAGTGAATGTACATTTTCACTCAGTTATGTTAAATAAAAATAAAATAAATAAAATAAAATAAAATAAAAAAAGAAAGGCCATTGGAATCTGTGTTGGAATTGCATTGTATGTATAGACCGCTTTGGGGAGAACAGATTTTATCACAATGTTAAGTCTTCCTATCCATGCACTTACATAGGTCTCTTTTGGTTTCTTGCAGTACTGTTACTGGGTGACCTCTGAAGACCCTCAAGGGTCCTTGTGAGGCCCGCAAGAATTACTCAGAGATACCTGTCTGGCCTGTGAGAGAAATCTGTGTTGGAAAATGAAAGCACTTTGAAGTGGGGCAACAGTGAAGTATATAGCACTCGAGCATGCTTTCCCACTCAGCAAGTTCAGGGTTGGGTTTTTATAGCCCTTCTAGGTCCAGGTTATAGCTGAGAACAACAAATCAGTGATGGGGATCTTGAAGTATTTCCTTTGTGGCAGATGGCTGCTTTTCCATTGGCTGCACGTACATGCAGACTGCAAGATGATTCCTGCCATGAGGGCTTCTGGGACTGGTAGCAGGACTCTTATGGGGTGTTGCACATGCACAGTTTCTTGCTTCCTTGCTTTGATTCCCAGGTCCTAGCTGCAGCTCTCTGGTGTCCCCATTGGAAGGACATGCAGTGGTTGAAATGGGTCTTTCTGTGCACATCATCAGAGTTGGTTCCATCTGAAAAACAACTTTGAGGAAGTTTACAGGATCGTTTGGAGACTTATTTCAGTGCCCCAGAATGTAGTCAATGCTGCTTGTTGACAGTTTCAGTTACACTATTTACTGGGACCTGTTGACTCAAAAGACATACAGCATTTTCCATAGGAATTCCACTGTATGTCTCCCCACAGATTATTCTACCTCCCTCAGTAGAGTCCTGTAATTTTCTTCATATAGGTCTTTTACATCTCTAGTTACATGTATTTCTAAGCCTTTTGTCTTTTGGGGGGCTATTATTGTAAATGGTACTGATTTGGTCACAGTCTC
This sequence comes from Heterohyrax brucei, assembly GCA_028571685.1. Classification (NCBI taxonomy): domain Eukaryota; kingdom Metazoa; phylum Chordata; class Mammalia; order Hyracoidea; family Procaviidae; genus Heterohyrax; species Heterohyrax brucei. The sequence goes on from CM053164.1 coordinate 44,481,539, forward strand.
CTAGTTGGTGTAAAGGAATTCAACTGACTTAATGTATTTTTATCTTATATTCTGGAAGCCCTGGCAGCACAGTGGTTAAATGATACATCTGCTAACCAAAAGATTAGTAGTTTGAATCTCCCAAATGCTCTTTGGAGACTCTGTGATAGCAGTTCTACTCTGTCCTACAGTATCACTATGAATTGGAATCAACTTGACGGTAGTGGGGGTTTGATTTTTTTGGTATCCTACACCCTGAAAGTTTGCTGAATACTTCTGTTAATTTCAGTAGTTTTTTGTGTGTGGAATTTTTAGGGTTTTCTATGTTTAAGATCATATCACTTGCAAATAGAGATACTTTCACTTGTTCCTTACCAATCTGGATGCCCTTTTGTTTCCTTATGTTATCTGACTGTTCTGCCTCGATCTCCCAGCATGGTGTTGTATGAAAATGGTGACAGTGGACATCCTTGTCTGGTTCCTGTTCCCAAGGGGAATGCTTTCAGACTCTCTCCGTTTAGAATGATGTTGTCAGTTGGCTTTGCATAGATGCCCTTTATTATGCTGTGATGTTTCCCACCTATTCCTGTTCTGCTGAGGTTTTTTAATAGGAATAGGTGTTGGACTTTGTCAAATACCCTTTCTGCATCAATTGATAAAATCAAGTAATTCTTATCTTTTGTTTTATTTATGTAGTTGATTACACTGTTTGTGTTTCTAATGTTGAACCATCTCTGAATCCCTGGTATGAATCTTAGTCATGATGAATTCTTTTTTGATTTGTTGTTGAAGTCTATTGGTGTTTTAGTCAACTAGTGCTGCTGTAACAGAAATACCACAAAGTGGATGGCTTTAACAAGAAAAGTTTATTCTTACACAGTCCAGTAGGCTGCAAGTCCAGATTCAGGATGTTCACTCCAGGAAAAGGCTTTCCCCCTTGTCAGCTCTGGAAGGAATTCCTTGTGTTGCATCAGTGATTGTTCAGGAAGCATCTTGGTGCAGAAACCTCAGGTATGACGAACATGCTCTTCTGGTGCTGCTTTTTTGATGGTGTGAAGTTCCCAATTTTCTGCTTGCTTCCCTTTCCTTTTATCTCTCATGGGATGAAAGGATAAAAGGTGGTGTAAGCCACACTCCAGGGAAAATCACTCTACAATGGAGCAGGGAGGTGACTTTATGAAGGGATTTACAGTCGCACCCTAATCCTCTCTAATATAACCCATTCTATTCACTACAGGCAGAGATTAGGATTTATAGCATCAGAAAAATCACAAAATGGAGGGCATTCACAAAATACAGGGAATCCTGTCCCAGCCGAATTAGTACACATATTTTTGGGGGGACATAATTCAATCCATGACAATTGGCTAGAATTTTGTTGAGGTTTTTGCATCTAAGTTCAAGAGAGATATGGGTCTCTGTTTTTCCTTATTTGTGCTAAATTGGGTTATGCTGGCTTCACAGGACAAATTTGGAAATATTCTATCCTTTTCTATGCTGTGAGATACCTTTAGTAGTATTGATGTTAACTCTTCTTTAATAGTTTGGTGGAATTTTTCAGTGAAGCCGTCTGGGCTAGAACTTGTTTTGGTTGGGAGTTTTTAAATTAATTTTTAAATCTCTTCTTTTGTGATGAGTTCATTAAGTTGTTCTGTTACTGTTAGTTTTGATAGATAGTGTGTTTCTAGAAATTTTTCTGCTTCCACTAGGTGTTTGAATTCATTAGAGTACGATTTTTCATAGTATTCCGTTGTGATTCTTTTGATTTCACTTTGGTCTGTTGTAATACCTCCCATCTCATTTCTTATTTAACTTATTTGCATCCTCTCCTGTTTTTCTTCTGCCAGTTGGTCAATAGTTTATCAATTTTGTTGATCTGTTTTAAAAAAAACAAAATAGCTTTTGGTCTTGTTAACACTTTCAGTTGTTTTTCTATTCTCTAATTCATTTAGTTATGTTCTAATTTTTATCATTATCATCATTATCTATTTTTGAGGGGTCCTTTTGCTGCTCTCCTTCTACCTGTTTGAGTTGTAGAGTTAATTCTTCGGTTTGGGCCTTTTCTTCATTTTGGATGTGTGCATTTATTGAGATAAATTGATGTCTGAGCACTGCTTTTGCTGTGTTCTGTAAGTTCTGGTAGGATATTTTTTCATTCTCACTTGATTCTATGAATTCCTTTATTCCATCCTTGATTTCTTCTGTAACCCAGAAGGTTTTGAGCAAGGTATTGTTAATTTTCCACATGTTTAGTTTTTTGTCTTTGCTTTTCCTGGTATTGATTTCTATTTTCATGGCTTTATTGTCTGAAAAGATACTTTGCACTATTTCAGTGTCTTGGATTTTGTTAAAGTTTGCTTTATGAACTAATGAGTTAACTCTTCTGGAGAATGTTTCATGTGCATTGGAAAAGACGGTATACTTGGCAGTTGTTGGGTGGAGTGTTCTATATATGTTTATGAAGTCATGTTGGTTGATTTTGGTATTTAGGTATTCTGTGTACTGAGTTTCATTCTGGATGCTCTGCCCATCATTGAAAGTGCTGTGATGAAGTCTTCTACTATTATTGTGGAGCTGTCTATCTTACTTTTCAGTGGTGTTAAAGTTTGTTTGACATATATAGAAGCTCTGTCACTGAGTGTGTAAGTATTTAATAGGGCTATGTTCTCCTGTCTTCCTGTTGTACTGACTCTTTAAGCAATAGATAGTGACCTTCCTTGTCCATGATGGTGAATTTTATTTTAAAATCTATTTTATCTGAAATTAATGTTGCCACTCCTGCTCTATTTTGAATGTTGTTAACTTGTTATATATTTTTCCATCTTATTAGTTTCAGTTTGTTAGTATCTTTAAGTATGTCTCTCATAGGCAGCATACAGATAGATTGTGGTTTTTTAAAATCCATCCTGTTATGCTTTCTATTTATTGGTGCATTTAACCTATTTACATTCAACGTAACTATTGGTAGACATGAATTTACTGCTGTCATTTTGGTGCCTTTTTGTGTGTGCTGTTGACCATTTCTTTGTTCCACTTAATTTTCTGTGCTGATTCATTTTTCTTTATGGGAGTTGTTTTTATTCTTTTTATTGTTGTTGGCTTTATATTTGCTGAGATGTCTTGGTTTTGTTTCTCAAACTGATGTGTCCAAAAAGCCAAAGCCACTGCAGTCAAGTTGATTCCAATGCATAGTGACCCTATAGCTCAGAGTAGAATTGCCCCATAAAGTTTCCAAGGAGTGGTTAGCAAACATGAACTGCAGACCTTTTGGTTAGCAGACATAGCACTGAACCACTAATTTTTTTGTGGTTACCTTAATATTTATCCCTAATGTTCTAGTTTTAAACTAGTCATAAATTTCTTTGTATCACCTTGACTACATTTTCATCAAACAATCTATGAAAACTTTAATTTGTCATTCTTTTTTGTATAATTTTGTCATTATTTGAGTACTGAGATCTCTGGTTCTGTATTTTTAGTGTTTTAGGTTTGATTTATTTTTGTGTATTCCGTATCCATATTGACATCTCTATACTCTGTCCTGTTTTACATCCTTGAGCATATATCTGATGTAAAGTCCCTGATGTAGCAGGAAAAAAATAGGGTGCAGAACTCAAACTCTATTAGAAAGACCAGACTTGATGGTCTGGCAGACTGGAGGATCCCCAAAAGACACAGCCCCCACACTCTCTGTTAGCCCAGAACTGAAACCATTCTTGAAGCCAAACCCTCAGATAAATATTGATACTGGTGAAGATTATGCTTCCTTACCTAAGAAGATTCAGGAGAATTACTGAGAAGCTCCCATCTGGAGGTGAGATGAGAAGGCATAGTGGGACAGGAGCTGGTTGAGTGGACACAGGAAATACAACACACACAGAGAACGTTGTCACAGCGTGGGGAGAGCAGCTAGGGTCGTGTAACAAGCATGTGTAAACTTTCATATGAGAAAATGACTCAAACTGTAAATTTTCACTTAAAATACACACTCACACATACACAGAATAATATATCCCGAAAAACTTACTCAAATATGATGAAACATTAAGACATTTCCAGACAAATGGAAATTAAGGGAATATGTAAAAGACAAACAAACTTAGAAGAATTACTAAAAGGAACCTTCAGTTAGAGAAGCAGTAACATCAAATGACAACCTCACTTTATAACTCAAGACAGCATTAGCCATATCCCAACCTAGAAAATGAACATGTAAGTGAAACTGGAGGATGCAGGGCTGGGAGAGGGAGGGAGTCTTCAAGCCCTCGTTCTCAAAGGGGAAATTAAAATAGACAGTCAAGATTAATTCTTTAGCTGTTTTATAGAACTGACTATATTTGTTTTTCTTAAAGTTCCTGACTTCCTAACACTACCTAGCCCAGGAAATCACATATTAACTGTCAGGAGCCACTGAGATAATATCTTTGCAGCTTTTTACAGCTACTTTAGGAACATTAGACAGTGGAGGCACCAGTGGAGGTGAAAACCTGAAGATCTCCTGCCTCAAGTGACAACTGAGAGCATTCAGACCCCAGCTTTTGATGTACATATTCCACCTGGTCTGCTTCTGGGGGCAGACCCCTCCCCAAAGTACTTGCTCCTGCATCTGCATGTCGTCTCTCCCTTTAAATACCCCAACCTCACTTGGAAACTATGGACAGGCTTTGAGGACAAGAATATACCCCTGTCTCTTGCATACTAGTAAGCAAATACAGTTTTGATCATTCATCCACACCTGTCTCCACGATCGGCTTTTTGGTGGCAGATAGCCATGAACTTTGGCAATTTCTCCAAAGATGAAACAAAACTAGAAGGTTTACAACACAGAAGCAGAGAGTTCAATCCGTAAATGACAACATCAGGACAATAAAAGAGGGAATAAATGGTGTAGGTATAGAACTTTCAAGTGGAGAGGAAGCGAAGGTATAATCAAGTAATAAAAGACTGCTTTAAACTTAGGAAGATAAGCAAAAATTTGAAAACAAATCCACTCACCAAAATAAACAAGAAAAGCTATAAAGTCTCCATAAACAAAAGCTACAGAAACAAAGGGAGAAAAAAAAATCCACAGACAAAATGAATTCATCACAGAAACAAAGAAAATGTCAGCACCACAAGAAGGAAGGAAGGGAAGAAGAGAAGGAGGAAAGGAGGGAGGGAGAAAAGCACTCCAACCTGGCAGCAATGAATTCAACATGTATCAATAATCACAATGAAAGTAAAAGGCTTAAGTGCACCCATAAAGAGACAGAGAGTGACAGAAAGGATGAAAAAAACAGTGCCGTCGAGTCAAGTCCAGCTCATGGTGACCCTAGAGGCCAGAGAAGAACTGCCCCATAGAGTATCCAAAGGGTGTCTGGTGGATTTGAACTGCTGATTTTTTGATTAGCAGTGGTAGCACTTAACCCACTACACCAGGACCCCTCAATATGCTGTCTACAAGAGTCATAAAAAAATAAAGACATAAATACATTCAAATTGAAAGGATGGAAAACATATCAGTCAAACATCGATCAAAAAGATCAGGAGTGGCAATACTGATCTCAGATAAGACAGATTTTAAAACAAAATCCATCATAAAAGACGAGGAAGAATTAGAGACAATCCATCTTGAAGACTTAACCCTGGTAGGAGTCCATGATGGGACTCTGTAATACATAAAATGAATTCTAACCACTCTGAAAAGAGAAATTGACTGTTCCAGAAGAATGGTAAGAGACTCCAACACTAGATAAAAGACAGTATATCTAGAAAGAAATTCAACAAATATACAGAAGATCTAAAGGCCACAATCAACCAACTTGACCTCATGGACGTACATAGGACACTACCCAACAGCAGCAAATGCACATGAAATGTTCTCCAGAGTAGACCACATCTTAGACCATAAAGCAGCCCTCACCAAAGTGAAAAAACGCCAAGATAATACAAAGTATCCTCTCTGATCACAGTGACATAAATGTAGAAATTCGTAACAGGTAGAGAAAAGTTAAAAATCAAAAGCTTGGAAACTGAGTAATACTTTGCCTAAAAAAAACACTGGGTAACAGAAAAAAATCAAAGATGCAAAAAAAAAAAATTCCTAGGATAAGATGAGAGCAAAAACACATCACACTGAAACCTCTGGGACCCTGCAAAGGCAGCACTGCCAGGTCAAATTATAGCAATACACACACATACCATAAAAAGAAGAAAAGGGCAAAATAAAAACAGTAGCTATACAACTCAAAGAAATAGAGAACACCCAAAGAAGCCTGCAGTCAACAGAAGGAAAAGAATGCAGATCAGAGTAGAAATAAATGAAAAAGAGAGTGTAAAAACAATAGAACTCACAAAACTAAAAATTAGTTTTTTGAAAGGATAAACAAATAACCCACATTAAAAAATGGGGGACGTTACAAAATACCTGACTGAAATAAAAGGTACTGTATTAGGATACAGTGAAAAACCATATACCACAGTGTATTTGAAAACCTGGAAGAACTGGATGTATTTCTTGAAACACACTGCCTCCCTAAATGAACACGAACTGAGTTAGAAAACCTGAACAGATGCATAACAAGACAAGAGATTGAAAGTGCAAAACAAAAACAACAACAATAACAAGAAAAAAAACTTCCCAAGGAAAAAAAAGTCCTGTTCTATATGGCTTCACCAGAGAATTCTACCAAATGTTCAGAAAAGATCTTTCACCAGTGCTACGCAGACTATTTCAGAACACAGAAAAATAAAGGATACTCTGGAATTCATTCCGTGATGTCAATCTCACCGTAATACCAGGCAAAGAGATCAAAAAAAGTAAAATTGTAGACCAATCTCTGTCATGAATACAAATGCAAAAATTCTCAACAAATCCCACCCAATAGAATGTAGCATAATATAAAAAAAAATTACACCATGACCATGTGGTGATACATAGCTGTTATTCAGGGATGGTTCGACATTAGAAAATGGATCAATGTAACCCACTATGTAAATAAAAGACTCACATAATCATCTCAATGGACTCAGAAAGGCATTTGGTAAAGTCAAACACCCATTCCTGATAAAAACTCTCAACAAAATAGGTATATAAGGGAAATTTTTCAACCTGATAAAGAGTATCTATGTAAAAGCAAGATATCATTCTTAATGGATAGAGGCTAAAAGGCATTCCATCTGAGAACAAGACAAGGCCCTTTAGCAACACTCCTACAACCTTAACATTGTGCCAGCAGTTTTAGCTAGGGCAAAAGGACAAGAGAAAGAAAGATCATCCAAATTTGTAAGGAAGAATTAAAACTATACCTATTTGTAGATGATATGATACTGTAAAGAGGAAACCCAAAGGACCGCACAAGAAAACTATTGGAACCAATAGAAAGTTTCAGTAGAGTGGTAGGATACAAGATCAATGTGCAAAAATCAATTGGATTCCTATATATTAATAAAGAGAGCTACATAAAGGAAATCAGGAAAGCATCACTATTTGCAGTAGCTCCTAAAAAGTTAACATATTTAGGAATATATCTAACTGGGGACATAAAAGACCTGTACAAAGAAAACTATACACACTACTGAAGAAACAAAAACAGACTGACATAAATGGAAAAACATACCATGTTCCTGAATAGGTAGACTCAGCACTGTAAACACACGTCACACATCCATTCTTTCCAAAGCAATTTGCATGTGCAATTCCAATTCAAATACAAACAGCATTCTTTAACAAGACAAAAAAACCAATCATTTAATTTTATATAGAAAGAAAAGAGGTGCCAGACAGTAAAGTACTGTTAAAGAAAAAGAATAACATAGATAGACTAACACTACCTGACCTCAGAACCACTGTACATCTACAGTACTGTACAACAATAGACATACTGACTTACGGAAGAGAATTGAGAACCCAGATGTAAATCCATCTACCTATGGCTACTTGACCTTTGACAAAGGCCTAAAGTTCATTAAATGGGAGAAAAGACTCTTTAAAAAATGGTGTTGGCAAAACAGGATGTCCATGTGTGAAAAAAATGAAACAGGACCCATACGTCATACCATGCAGAAAATGGATTAAAGACCTAAACTTAGAAACAAAAACCAAAAAGATCATGGGAGAAAAAACAGTGTCATTGCTAGAGGCCCTAAAACACAGCATAAATAGAATATAAACCATAACTGGTAATACACAAACACCAGAAGATAAGTTAGATAACTGAGATCATTTAAAAATTAAACACCTGTGTTCACAAAAAGAGTAAAAAGAGAATCTACAAAGTAGAAAATTTCTTTTGACTGTGACAGATCCAAAAAAGATCTTATCTCTAGACTATACAGGAAAATTCAACATCTCTACAACAAAAAGACAAATAATCCAATTTTGAAAATGGATAATGGCTATAACACTTCACCGAAGAAGATGTTCTAGTGCCTAAGAGACACATGTGGAAATGCCCCAGATCACTAGGTGTGATGGTTAAGATTGTGTGTCAGCTTGGCTGGGCCATGATTTTTCACTGCTTGTGTGTGTTCATCTCCATGACAGGATCTGTTGTAAGTAGCTAATCAGTTTAAAGGAAGATACTTTGAAAACTTACATCTGAATCTAAATGGACTTTATGACCTTTGTCCTCTCTGGATCCTGCAACTGCCTCTTGTTTGTCTGACCCCTGTTTTGGGGGACTTGTAGTAGTTTACCTGCTGATGGCATTCATTGATCTTCATAGACTGTGTGCAAGAGTCATTTTCTCTGACCTTCCTATCCTGGGTTCACCAGACGTTGCAGCTACATGAATCAGAAGACTGTGGTCTTGATTGCCAATCTTGGAATTAATTGATCTTTATAGACTGTTAGTAAGAGCATTCGTGTCTGACCTGCTGATCTTAGGTTCACAGCCCACGTGCCTGTGTGAAGCAGGAGAAGCTTCTACAGTAATCCACAGAATTGGCATGTTCCAGCCTCTACAAGCTCATGAGCTGTTTCCTTTATGTAAATCTCTCTCTCTATTTATATACTTTACCACTTTTGCTTCTTTAAAGAACCCAGCCTAAGACACTAGGCCCATTATAGAAACACAAATCAAAACTACAATGAGATACTTTCTCATCCCGGCATTACTGGCGCTACTCGAAACAGAGAATAGCAAATATTGGAGAGGCTATGGGGAGACTGGAACTGTTAAGCACTGCTAGTGTGAATGTACAGTGAGTGGTATGACCATTTTGGAAAATGATATGGTGTTTTCTTAAAAAACTAGAAATAAGAGCTGTCACAGAAACAGATTTATGTATACCTATGTTCATCATATTGTTATTCACAGTAACAAAAAGATTGAAACAACTTAAGTGCCCATCAACAGATGAATGGATCAATGAACTGTGATATGTATGCACAGTTCAATACTGTGCAACAATAAAGAACAATGATGAATCCGTGAAACACGTCACACAACGTGGATGAATCTGGAGGACATCATGCTGAGGGCCAAGTGACAAACTAGTAAATATCCTTTTTTTTTTGGTAAGAGAAAGCCGTTCTAGTGGGTATAGATTAGTATCTCATTGAGGTTATGATTTGCATTTCTCTAATGGCCGCTCTTGTGGTAAGATAGTTAAAAACAGGGCTGCTAGCCAAAAGGTCAGCAGTTTGAATCTACCAGCCATTCCTCGGGAAACCATATGGCAGTCCTGCTCTGCCATGTGGGGGCCCTGTGAGTCAGAATCAATGAGACTGCAATGATTTTGCTTTCAGGAAACTTTAGTGGCTAGTGGTTAAGAGTTATGATAGCTAACCAAAAGGTTGTCATTTGGTATCTACCAGGTGTTCCTTGGAAACCTTATGGGGCAGTTCTCTTTTCTATAGGGTCTCTGTGAGTCAGAGTTGACTTGTAGAATTTTTTTGATTATTATTATTATTTAAAAATTTTTTTGTTTAATATAACTGAGTGAAAATGTACATTCCCATATAAATTTACATACCCACCTATATGCAGGTTCCACTGCTCTCCCTGCCCAGTGACAGCACACTATTCCTCTCGGCTCCATACATGTCTCATTCTCCCAACAGTCTCTTTTTTCCCTCCTCTCCACCCACTCTCCTTCCTCCAGCCAGAGGTCAGCAGGATGACATCCTATAGATGTATAGAATCACAAAGTGCATCCAATATATGGTCACTGCATCGCCAAGTCCAATCCATTCCTGTCTGAAGTGTGGACCTTTGTTATGATTTATGGTCAAGGGCAGCATCAGGGCGAGGGGCCATGCTCCCAGGGGAACCCCGAAACCACTGGACCATCAATTGAGGTCTTTTAGTGGGGATCTCAGGGTGTACCCCTTTTTATTCTTGTGTTGCCAGTGAGACTCAACTTAGTGAGCTCCATCGCGGCTATCACTGGTGGTGGCCGGGCACCATCTGGTTCTTCTGGTCCCAAGTCGATGTAGGCACCCACTCTTGTGAGTCTGTCTTCTCGGTTGTCTTTACCGCATGTCATTTTGGTCCTCGGTGAGCATCTGTTCCTGCTGAGTTGGGACCATTTGCTGTGTCCTCGGATAGCAGCTTGGCAGCTTTTAAGACCCCAGACGCCACTCACCAATGTGGGGTACAGAGAGCTCTCTTAGCAAAACGCTAGTTGTACCAATTGGCATGGAATTCGCCTAAGAGCATGGTCCCCCGCCCCTCGCCCCAGCTACTCCATCCTTGCAGTATTGTGTTAAGATGGAAGGAGTACTCAAGTTATGCTGAAGTCCACTTAATGTTGTTCTTGTTTCTAATGTGTGCTATCACCGCTTTCTCCCAACTAGATTTCTAGTAACTATCTAAACTAAACCCTCGCCCCTCCCTCTCCCTTCCTCCCCTCCGTTGCAGCTGTCAAAGAGTCTTTTCTTCCATACACAAGTCTGTTTTTGAGATCTTATCGTAGAGGTCTCACAGTATTTGTCCTTTTGTCGCTGACTACTTTCACTCAACATAATGTCTTCCAGTTGAAACCATGTTAGGAGATGTTTCCTAGAATCATCGTTATTCTTTATCATTGCGTAGTGCTCCATTGAGTATATGTACCATAGTTTACCTATCCATTCTTCTGTTGTTGGGCATCTGGGTTAATTTCATCTTTTTGCTATTGTGGATTGTGCTGCGATAAACATTCTTGTGCATGTGTCCGTTGGTGTGAAAGGCCTTGATTCTGTAGGATATATTCCAAGTAGTGGAATTACTGGGTCAAATGGTATATCGATATCCATTTTTTTAAGGAAACGCCAGATTGCCTGCCAAAGAGGCTGGACCATTTTGCACCCCCACCAACAGTGTAGGAGGGTTCCACGTTCTCCACAGCCTCTCCAGCATTTGTTGTTTTGTGTTTTCTGTAATTGTTTTTCTGATGTTGAACCACCCTTGCCTCCCCGGTATGAATCCAGCTTGGTCAGCATGGATTATTTTTTTGATGCATTGTGGTATTCTATTGGAAAGAATTATGTTGAAGATTTTGCATCTAGATTCATCAGTGATATCGGTCTGTAGTTCTCCTTCTTTGTTGGGTCTTTCCCTGGCTTTGGTATCAGAGTTATGCTGGCTTCATAGAATGAATTTGGGAGTACGCCATCAATTTCTACATTGTGAAATAATCTCAGTAGTATTGGAGATAACTCTTCTCTAAATGGTTGGTAGAATTCTGCAGTGAAGCCATCTGGGCCCGGGCTTTTTTTAGCTGGCAGTGTTTTGATGACGTTTTCAACCTCATCCTTTGTGATGGGTTTATTAAGTTGTTCTGCTTCATGTTGTGATAATTTGGGTAGGTGGTGTGAGTCAAGGAATTGGTCCATTTTCTCTAGGTTTTCAAATTTGTTAGAGTACAGTCTTTCATAGTACTCCGTTATGATATTTTTGATTTCTGTTGGATCTGTTGTGACAACTCCTCTCTTATTTCCAATTTGGGTTATTTGTTTCCTTTTCTGCTTTTCTTTAGTAAGTTTAGCCAGTGGTTTGTCAATTTGGTTGATCTTTTAAAAAAACCAGCTTTTGGTCTTTTCAATTTTTTCAATTGTTTTTTTATTCTCTAATTCATTTAGCTCTGCGGTAATCTTTATGATCTGGTTTCTTCTGGTGCTGGAAGAGTTCCTCTGTTGTTCTCTCTCTACTTGTTCAAGCTGTAGGGTTAGTTCCTTGATTTGGTTTCTTTCTTCCTTCCAGATGTGTGCATTTATGGAGATAAACAGACCTCTGAGCACTGCTTTGGCTGTATGCATAGGTTCTGGTAGGAAATGTTTTCATTCTCATTTTAATCCATGAATTTCTTTATCTTGTCCTTGATTTCTTCTATAACCCATGTTTTTTTGAGCAAGATGTCGTTCAGTTTCCAAGAGTTCCACTTTCTATCTATGTTTTTTCTGCTATAGATTTTGACTTTTATGGCTTTATGATTTGAGAAGATGCTTTGCAGTAATTCAATGGTATGGATTTTGTTGAGCATTGCATTATGTCCCAACACATGGTCAATTCTGGAGAATGTTCCATGTGCACTGGAGAAGAAGGTGTAGCTGTCTGCTGATGGATGGAAAGTTCTGTATATATCGATGAGGCTTAGTTGGTTAATTGTGGCAATGAGGTCTTTTGTATCTTTTCCGAGCTTTTTTCTAGACGATCTGTCCAGTATCGAAGTCCAGTATTGAAGTCTCCCACTATTATTGTGGAGTCACCTAACTCTTTTTTGAGTGTAGTCAGTGTTTCTTCAATATACTTAGGTGCTCTGATATTAGGTGCATAAATATTTAATATACTTAAATGTTGCCTGTGTACTGAACCTTTCAGCAGTAAATAGTGTCCATCTTTGTCCACGATGGTCAATTTTACATTAAAATTGATTTTGTCTGACATTAGAATTGCCACAGCTGCTCTTCTTTGTTCATTGTTAGCTTGATATATATTCTTCCATCCTTTAATTTTAAGTTTGTTTCTATCTTTAGTTCTCAAGTGAGTTTCTTGTAGACAAAATATGGATGGATCATGTCTTTTGATCCGAGATGTCATTCAATGTCTCTTTACTGGAACATTCAGTCCATTTACGTTCAATGTAATTATTGATAGGTATGTGTTCAGTGCTGCCATCGTGATATGTTTATTTTTATGTTGATGTTTTCTCTGTTGTTCTTATTAGTCTGTTCTGGGACACTCTTTTTTGTGAGTTGATTTTTCACCTTTTTCAGAGCTGGTTTTGTAATTGTTGAGAGTCCTGTATTACATTTCTTGAAATGGTATGATGCATCTTTGTTGTGCTTTGCAGCTGCCCCATGATCCTCCTTAATAAACTATATATGAACCCAGTTTTAATTACTACCAATCTTGTCATTTTCCTCTCCATCTGGAAGGACTATGACTGTAGTACATCCTCTTTTTAATACGATGGCACCATAGTTTTCATGATGATTACTGGATTGCTTCTTTCTGTATTAAAGCTGTGATTGACTTTGGAGCCTTCCTTAACTGAGTAGAGTTTTGAGCAGTGTGTCATTCTGAAATATAAAGTTAGTGGTTTTGTTCTTCTAAGCCAAAGCTAAGAACTTCTTTCAGTATTTCTTGTAGTTTTGGTTTGGTTTTTTACAAAGTCTCTGAGTTTCTGTTTATCTGGGAATGTCTTAATTTTATTTTTGTATTTGAAAGATAGTTTTGCCGGATGTATATTTCTTGGTTGGAAGTTCTTCTCCTTCAAGGCTTTGAATGTGTGTCATGCCACTGTCTCCATCCCAGCATGGTTTCTGCTGAGAAATCTAACGAGAGCCTACAGGATTTCACTCTGAATGTTAGCTTTGCTTTGAGTCTTGCTGCCTTTAACAGTTGCTGCTTATGTTTCATTTTGTTAAAGCCAAGTAAGCCAAGTGTCGTCATTTTGTTAAGCTTGATTATAATATACCTTGGAGTCTTTCTTTTGAGATCTATATTAGGTGGCATACGATATACATCTGAGATGTGTATATTCTCTTCCTTGATGGTTTCTGGGAAGTTTTTCTGTCAGCAGCTCAGCAATGATACTCTCTGTGTTCTCAGATGTCTCACCCTGTTCAGGGACGCCACTTAATTAAACGTTGTTCCTCTTAATAGTGTCCCATACGCTTCTTAATGCTTCTTCATTTTTCTTGTTTCTTTTTTCTGATTTCTGCTCATAGACGCTGGCATCAGTAGCTCTGTCTTCCAAGTCAGAAATTCTTTTTTCCATTTGTTCCATTCTGTTTTCTTGGCTTTGCATTGAAGTTTCTATGTCTTTGATTTTGTTCTTGATCTGTTGGATTTCAGAGTACTGGTGTTCCATCAGATTGAACAGCTTGTTTAATTTCTCCTTTTGTTCTGCTGCATTTGATATAAGGTCTAGAAGGGCTCTGTATATAATCATTTTGTATTCACTTTCTGATGCTTTCATAAACGTTTCTTCATCTGGAAAACTCCTTGGTTGTTTTGTTTGTGAGATTTCTGAAGCCATGGGTGATTTCTTGTATGCCACAAGTGTTTGTTGCTTTTTGGGTCCCATGTGAGTAAGTAGAGGCTGGAAGAGATACTGTGAGGATGGACTGCAGATGTTTTCTCTAGGCTGTCTTAAAATGTAAAGCAAAAGGTATCTGATCACTTCCCAAGTCAGTCAGGTTTTCAGGTGTGGAGGTCCCTCTTCCCAACTGGCAAAGTAAGCACCTCTATATCCAACCCCAGATGATACAAACTAGTTCAGAATACAGCAATGCTACTGCCCTGTTGGCTTCTGCTGACAGGGCCCAGCTTTAGGTCACAGTGTGTAAAGTATTGCGTTTGTGGTAGAAAATCGCTCTCCTGTGGGCAGTCTCTGGCTCCCAAGCTAAGAATTAGGTAGCTGCAGCCACTGTATCCAAGATGATGCCCTCCACACAGGCAGCAGATAGAGTGGCTAACAGTGCCAAGAGGTAGTGATTCCTCTGCTTCTGTTGCAGGGCCCCCACTGTAGGCGACAGTGTGTAAATTACTGCTTTTCTGTTGGAGAAGCGCTGTTCTGTTTACGCAGGCGCTGGCTCCCAGGCTAAGAATTAGGTCCTCCTAAAATCTCTTTATCCAACATGGCGTCCCGCACTGTGGCAGTGCAATTCCTTACAAACCCTACTGTGGCAGTGACAAAAAGACAGGCCCAAAGTGACTAGATTAACAGAGTCCTAAGCCTGGCTCTCAAAATATGGGAATTTTGCCTGCCTATCCCCCCAGCAGTATGTCTGAGTCTAGCTGCTAGGCAAGACCCAGCTCTACCTGCCTGCCAAGACAGAGAAAAATAAGTCAAAATGATGCGTTTACCTTCAGTTCGTGTGAGCCAGGGCTAGCCAGGAGTAGGAGTCAGTGAAAGAGAGGAGGTTTTTCGCTCAGTGGTATGAAGTCCAAATTAACAGCCCTGTGCCATGTCTTAGAGCTGATTTGGTGATCAGAAGGCTCTGTTTGATTATCAATTCAAGTCTTGGTTTCCAGAGGGATATAGGGAGATGTGTGCTTAGTCCGCCATCTTAACTCTGCCTCTCCTGTTGTTCCTTTTTTTTACATTTCAGTTAAAAAATTTTTTTGATTAAGTCAAAGTTCACAATCTAAGTCAATTTGCCATACAAAACCCCAAGCACCCTCCTCTATGTAACTTAGTCTTCCTCACTCTGTGATAGCACACTCATTCCCTCCACTTTTTACTTCCAGTGTGCACTCAACTGACATCTTCCCCTCCTCTCCAACCTCTCCTTTCCCCTTTAAAAAGAGACCATTTGGACAGTCTCATATGTATATTAAACCACAAAGTGCATACACCACCTGCATCACTCTGTCCCTTAGACCAGTCTGATTTTTGTCTCAGGTTTTGGCTTTAGTGATGGTTTCAGCTCTGCGCTAGTAGCAAGTCCAGGGGCCATGTTCTCAGGAGAACCTCCAGGCTGTTGGACCATCAAGTCTAATCTTTTAATAAGGTTCTTGATCTGCACACCCCTTTTTCTCATGCTATGTCAGAAGCCATAGATTGTGTTGCCTTTCAGGGCTGTCTTTGGTGGTGGCTGGGCACCATCTAGTTCTTCTGGCTTCATGCTAATGTAGTCAGTCTCCCAATCGTATGGGGTCATGTTTTCCTCATGGGATCATATTTTCCTCATGTCTCTGATGTTCTTTCTTTTCATCTGACCCAGTTAGATGGAACCACCTTATGTTCCTTAGATAGCAGCTTGCTGGCTTTTAAGATCTCGGATGCCACTCACCAATATGGGATGCAGAACAATTTCTTAGAAAAAAAAAAAAGATATACCAGTTGACTTTGATGCTTTGATGTTTCCTAAAATCTGTCCGAGCTCCTCTGTCCTTTGAAATGTTGCATTGCATTTATCATGTTTTCAGGGGACATCGAGGTTAATTAATGCAATTAGTGTTTTGCTAAGAGAGTCTCTTGCATCCCATATTGGTGAATGGCATTTGGGGTCTTAAAAGCTAACAAGCTGCCATCTGAGGTCCACCAAATAGTCCTAACTCATCTGGAACTGATGATGAACAAGAACAACAAAGACATGGGGGGAAAAGAGCCCAGGAGACAGAATGACCCATATGAACGGGAGACTGTACCAACTTGAAACCAGCATGGCTGCCACCAAAGACAGCCATGATGGGGGACACAAGAGTCACTGAGGCAACACAAGAAAAAGAGGTGTACAGATCAAAAACTCTACTAGAAGACCAGAATTGATGGTCTGACAGCTGGGAGGGTCCCCTGGGAACATGCCCCTAGACCTGCTGCTGGCCCTGAATGGAAGCCAGTGCTGAGGACAACTCTTCAGACAAAAATGGACTGGACAGTATAACCATATGGTGTGTGTAATTTGTGGTCCTATATGATTATAGGAGGCTGTCCTACTGCTTTCTTTCTAGAAGGGAGAGAACAGGCTGGAGAGAAAGAGACAATTATTCTTTAAGAGGATGCTAGAAAAATGGAGTGACAAGGAGAAATGTGCTGTCACTTGGTGAGGAGAACAGATGGAGCTGCAGATAAGTGGGCATACAAAATTGATTTGGATTGTATACTTTCACTTAATCACAATAAAAAAAAATCTTAAAAACAAAGTGTTGGGTCATATTTAGAAAATCTTTTAGCTTATGGTGTAGTCCAGTTGTGCTAATCTGCTTTCTACTGTATGCTGTCACTCCCTTCAGCTAACTAAATCGCTATAGGCTATGTAATCTGTAAATTCCCTCTCCTTCCTTTCCCATCCTTGTAGGAACCAAAGAATATTTTCTTCCATGCATAAGCCTTCTCTTGAGTCCATGTAATAGTGGTCTCATACAATATTTGTCCTTCTGCAGTGAACTGGTTTCACTCAGCATAATGTCTTCCAGTTGATTACAGGTTATGAGATGTTTCATAAAATCACTATTGTTCTTTATCATTGTAGTGTTCCATTGTGTAAATATACTATAGTTTGTTTATCCATTCATCTGTTGACGGGCATGTAGGTTGATTCCATCTGTTTGCTATTGTGGGCTGTGCTGTAATTAACATTTGTGTGCATGTATCTGTTCATGTCAGAGCCCTTATTTCTCTAGGATATACTTGAAGCAGTGGAATTGGTGGATCATGTGGTATTTCTATTTCTAGCTATTTAAGAAAGTACCAAGTTGCATTCCAAAGAGTTTGTACCATTTTACATTCCCACCAGTAGTACAGAAGAGTCCCAATCTTTCCACAGCCTTTCCAACATTTGTTACTTTGTGTTTTTTGGATTATTGCCAACCTTGCTGGGTTGAGATGGTATCTCATTGTAGTTTTGATTTCGATTTCTCTAATGGCTAATGATCATGAGCATTTTCTCATGTGCATTTTGGCTGCCTGAATGGTTTCTTTAGAGAGGTGTCTGTCAATATCCTTTGCCCATTGTTTAATTGGGTTATTTGTCTTTTTATTGTTAATATTTTGCCTTTTAGACTCTGGAATATTTACCTTTTAGACTCTGGAAATTAGACATTAAGCAGATATTTGGATACCAAATATTTTTTCCCATTCTGTAGGCAATCCTTTTACTCTCTTGATAAAGTCTTTGGGTGAGCAAAAGTGTTTAGTCTCTAGTATTTTCCGCTTATCTGTTTTGTCTTTTGCTGTTTGTGCATTGTTAGTCACATTCTGTAGTCTATTTAAGCTACGTATTAGAGCTTCCAGTGTTGTCTCAGTTTTTCTCCTATAATCTTTACTATTTTAGATTTGATATTTAGGTCTTTGATCCGTTTTGAGTTAGTTTTTGTGCAAGGTGTGAGATGTGGGTCTTTTTTTAGTTTTTGCAGATGTATATCCCATTTTGCCACTGCCGTTTGTTAAAAACACTGTTTTCCCCCCAGTTCATGGCCTTGGGGCCTTTGTCAAATACCTCGTGTTCTTAGGTGGATGATTTTATTTCTGGATTCTCTGTTCTACTGACTCGACAGCACTTGGCTTGGTGCTATTCTGTTCCATCGGTCTATATATCTGTTTTTGTAACAGTACCAGGCTGTTTAGACTATTGTGGTAGTGTAATAGATTTTAATGTCAGGTACTGTGCGACCTTCTACTGTGTTCCTCTTCAGTAGTGCTTTACTATCTGGAGTTTCTTCTCTTTCCAAACAAAGTTGGTGATTTGTTTCTCCATCTCATTAAAATATGACATTGGAGTTTGTATTGGGATTGCACTGTATGTATAGATCACTTTGGATAGAACAGACATTTTCACAATGTTAAGTTTTCCTATCCATAAAAAAGGTAGGTTTCTCTACTTACATAAGTCTCTTTCAGTTTCTTGCAGTAGGTTTTGTACTGTTCTCTGCATAGGTCTCTTACATCTCTGGTCAGATTTATTCCTAGGTACTTTACTGTTTTTTATTATTGTGTAGCATTACTTTCTGTGTATGTACCATAGTTTGTTTATCCATTCATTTGTTGATAGGCATTTAGATTGTTTCCATCTTTTTATGATTGTGAATAATGCTGCAGTGAGCATGTGTGTGCATGTATATCTCTTTTTGAGATGTGTGTGATAGCTCTTTTTTCTCTAAGATATATTCCTAGGAGTAGGACTGCTGGGTCATATGGTATTGCTATTTCTAACCTTTTTAGAAAGCACCATATCATTTTCTAAAATAGTTATATCACTTTACATTCCCACCAGCAGTGTATGAGAGTTCTGCTCTCCCTGAAGCCTCTCCAATGTGTTATTTTGTTTTTAATTATTAAATTTTGATTTGTATCCCGTTTATGCCATGTATTAAAAACCCACTGCTGTTGATTTGGGTCCAGCTCATAGCAACCCTAGAGGTCAGAGTATAACTGCCCCACAGAGTTTCCAAGGAATGCCTGGCAGAGCTGAACTGCTGACCTTTTGATTAGCAGACATAGCACTTAACACACTATGCCCCCGGGTTTCCATGCCATGTATTAGGGCCTCTATTTTTTCTTCTATGATCTGTATAGTTTTTGGTTTTATATTTAGGTCTTCATCAATTTAGAGTTAGTTTTCTTATATGGTATGAGGCATGGTCCTGCTACTTTTTTTACAGATGGGCATCCAGTTCTGCCAGCATTTTTTGTTAAAAGATTGTCTTTTCCTCGTTTGTCAAATGTCAAATTTCCTCAAATGTCAAATATTAGCTGACTGTAGGTGGATGGATTTATGTATGGATTCTCAATTCTGTTCTATTAGTCACCGTGTCTGTCATTGTAACAGTACTAGGCTGTTTGACTACTGTAGCTGTCTGGTGCACTCTGAGACTAAGAAGGAGTATGAGGTCTAATTTGTTTCTCTTCTTTAATAATGCTTTACTTATCTGGGTCCCTTTCCTTTTTATATAAAGGTGATGATCAATTTTTTACATCTTGTTAAAGAACACTGATGGTATTTGAACATGGATTACATTGTATCTGTAGATAGTTTTGAGTTTTGGTTAGAATTGTCATTTTCCCAACATTGAGTTTACCTATCCATAAGCAGGGTAAGATTTTTTTTTTTTTTATTTATACAGATCTCTCTTTGTTTCTTGCAGTAGTGTTTTGTAGATTTCTTTGTGTAGATCCTTTATATCTCTGGTTAGATTTATTCCTAAGCATTTTATTGAGTGCTATTATAAGTAGTATTGTCTTCTCAGTTTACTTTTGTAGGTCTCTTTGTTGGTATGTAGGAATCCAATTGATTTTTATATGTTGATCTCATATTTTTCTACTCTGCTGAATCTTTCACTTGGCTCCAGTGGTTTTCCATAGAATCATTAAGGTTCTCCATATATGGTATCACACTGTCTGCAAATAGGGATGGTTTTACTTCTTCCTTAGCAATTTGGTTGCCTTTTCTATCTTTTCCTTGCCTTATTGCTCTGAGACTTCAGTGCAATCTTAAATAGGAGTGGTATTAAAAGGTATCTTTGTCTTTTCCCCATTCTCAGGGAGAATGTTTTCAAGCTCTTTCTGCTGGGAATTTGTTAGCTGTTGGTTTGTATTAATTCCTTTTTACCATGTTAAGGAATTTCCCTGTTTTATTGAGAGTTTTTAATCTGGTGTTAGACTTAACAAACGCCTTTTCTAGTTCAATTGAGATAACCGTCTGATGCTTTTCTTTTATTCTGTTTATGCGGTAGATCACTTTGAGTGATTTTCTAATGTTTATTAACCATACTTGCAAGAGTCAGAAGGGACTCAGTAGCAGTGGATTTTGTTGGAAACCCCAGTAACATAGTGATTAAGTGCTACGGCTGCTAACCAGAGGGTCAACAGTTCAAATCTACTAGGTGCTCCTTGGAAACACTATGGGGCAGGTATACTCTGTCCTAGAGGATCATTATGAGTAGAAATTCACTCCACAGAATTGTTTTTCTTGACAGAGGTTAGGCATACCTGGTATGAATCTCACTTGTTCATGAAGTACTATTATTTTTTTATGATGAGAATTCTGTTGGCAAAAATTTTGTTGTTTCATTATTATTATTATTATGGTGTCTTTATGTGGCTTTTGGTATCAGGGTTATATTAGCTTCATGGAATAAATTTCGGAGTATCTGTTACTTTTCCACCCTCTGGAATAGGTTGAGTGGTGCTAGCATGAACTCTTCAATAAATGTGTGGCAGGTTTATCCAGTGAAGCCAGCTGGGTCAGATTTTTTTACTTGTTAGGATTTTTTGTTGTTGTTGTTTAAATTATTGTCCCAAATTCTTGTCTTGTTAGGCATCAGTTCAGGTTTTCCCTACCCGTTTGTTTTAGCTCAGGTAGGTAGCGTGTTTCTAGAAACGTGTCCATTTCCTCTCAGTTTCCAAACTTGTCAAAAGTACAATTTTTCGCAGTATTCTGTAATGATCATTTTTATTTCAGTTGGATCTGTTGTAATGTTCCCCATCTGATTTCTTATTTGGGTTATTCGATTTCTCTCCTGTTTTTCTTTGTTAATTTGGCCAATAATTTGGCAATTTTGCTGCTCTTTTCAAAGAGCCATCTTTTGACCTCATTGTTTCTGTTGTTTTCCATTTCATGAATTTCTGCTCTCATCTTTATTATTTCATTTCTTGTGGTGACTGAGCTTCTTTTACTGTTCTTTTTCTATTTGCTGAAGTTGTGAGGATAATGTTTTAATTTTGTTCATTTGTTTTTTGATGTATGCATTTGCTACTATAAATGAACTCTGAACACAGCCTTTGCTGCATCCTAAAGGTTTTGGTATAATGTGTTTTTGTTTTTATTTGATTCAATATTCTATCCATGATTTCTTCTATTACTCAGTGGTTTTTAAGATGTTATTCAATTTTCAAGTTTTTTATTTTCTTATAATTTTGCTTGCTCTTCTTATTTTGATTTCTTCTTTTATTGCGTTGTGATCAGAGAAAATGCTTCATATTATTTTGATATTTTGAATTTCATTAAATGTAGTTTTAGGTCCTAAAATGTGGTGTATTTTGGAGAATATTCCATGTGCTTTGGATAAGAATATTTACTTTGCTGTTGCTGGGTGGAATGTTCTATACATGTCTACAAGTTCAAGTTGGTTGATTGTGATCTTTAGATCTTTTGTACTTTTGTTGAATTTCTTTCCAGATGTTCTGCATTTTACTAGAGTGGTATGTTGAAGTCTGCTACTATTATTTTGGAACTTTCTATTTCTCTTTTTTTGTGCTGTCAGAGTTTGTTTTATGCATTTTGGAGCCCTGTTGTTGGATTCATACCTCTATTAAAGTTATATCTTCTTGATGGTTTTTTTCTTTAGTCATTGTATAATAAATATCCTTTCTTCTCTTGTATGGTGGCTATTTCCTTAAAATGTAATTTATGTGAGATTAGTATTCTACTCCTGTTCTTTTTTGGTTGCTGTTTGTTTGATAAAATTTTTCTGTCCTTTGATTTTTAATGTATTTATGTCTTTGTGTTTAAGGAGTATCTTTTGTAGGGTGTATTTTTTAAACCACACCTGGCAAGCTAGGTGTGCTTTGTTGCTTGCTTGTCTTTAGGTATAATATCTCTCATCACCTTGTCCAGATGACAGGCAGGTCATTCAGCTACGAGGCAGTGTGATGGGGCCTGTAGGTAGGTAGGACATGGTACTTAGTTGCTCTGCTGCAGGGAAACTGTACAGAGTTAACAGAAAGGGAAGAATGTAAGGCTGGCTCACATAGCTGTGGTGTAACTGTATGGGCCTACAAGGGGTAGGGGCTTGGAGCTGGGTCACTGCGCTGTGGAGTCATACAGTGGAGCTGGCAGGGTGGGAAGGTCCCAGGCTGGGGTGTTCAGCAGTGGGGCACTGGGGCGCAGCCAGCAGAGAGGCAGGAGACATGGACTGATTTGCCCCGCCGTGGTACAACAGAGTGGAGATGGTGGGGAGACAGAGGTTAGAAGCACTGTGCCAGGTCCCCGGCTGCACTGCAGAGGTGCAGCTGGCAAGGTGCGAGGAGGCATGCACTGGGCTGCCCTCTATGATGTAGCAGGCCACAGCCACCAAGAAGGGAGGGACATGGGCTAGGACACTAGGCTGTGGTGCAGCTGGGAGAAAGGAGAGGCATAGATCCTATGCTATGTTGCCCAGCTGTAGTGCAGCAGTGCAGAGCTGGCAGGGAGGAAGAAGGTACAGGCTGGCTTGTTGCACTGGGATGCAGCTAGACTGGCTAGCAGGGAAAGAGATGTGCACACTTGGGTTGGTCAGACGCAGTACAACAGAGCTGATCTGGCAGAAGAGACAGGTGTGGGCGGGAGCATGAAGGGGAGGAAGATGGGTCTAGATTGGAGAGACAGAATAGGTTTGTACTGTGTCCCAGAAAGTCAAGGATGACAGGGTGGGGCAGTCCTTGCCACTGCTCATGAGAAGGGTGGGGTTTGTAGGAGATTGTGCCTCTGGTTATCACGTGAGGGTACTTGGACACGTGTTTGAGCTGCAACCACCAAGTGGGACCTTGGGTACACACTCTGGGTGTGTCCAGGCTGTTCCTCTGTCTTCTAGTGGGAGTCCATAAAGATGACTTTATGTCCTCTTTGTGTGGGGTTTTTGGCTTAATCTCAAGATGGCTGCACTGTGCTGTACCGACTGGCAGGGAACCTCCACTCTGTGTCTGTACTTGCTCATTGTATTCAATTTCTTCTTCCTATGGATTTCTGATGTAATATTTTATTTCTTAATTTAAAGTTCAGGGTTCCAGGATTGACGGCTTTATCTACTCTGCTTGTGTTTTTCAGGTCTTTGTTGCATGGCAATGATACGGTGTATCTGACTAGTCTGCTGTCTTGGCTCTGCCTCTGAAATCCTTTCCATGACCCAATGTCCTGGGCTTTCCTCCTGCCTCACTGATTGCCTTTTCTCAATCTCCTTTGTTTCACCCTCTTTCTCATCCTACCTCTGAGGATTAGTGAAGCTTGAACTCATTCTCTTTTCACTGTGTGCTCCCACCCTTCATGATCTTACCCAGTCCCAGTTTCAAACAGTGTGTGTGGTAATGTTTATGTTTCTAACTCCAGCCTTTGTCCCTGATTTCCAACTCAAGCATCTGATTTTCTACTGAAGCACTTTATTTGGATGTATAACAGACTTCTCAAACTTAACTGCTCAAAACAGAGCTGTTGATTTCTCCTCCACCTGCTTTAGTCAGCTAGTGTTGCTCTAACAGAAATACCACAGAGTGGATGGCTTTAATGAAGGAAAGTTTATTCTTACATAGCCTGGTAGGCTGCAAGTCCATATTCAGGGTGTCTGCTCCAGGGGAAGGCTTTCCCCTTGTCTGCTAAGGAGGCAAGTCCGGTATTGCATCAGTCTTTGTCCAGGGAGCATCTTGGTGCAGGAACCTCAGGTCAGAAGGACACGCTCTTCTCCTGGTGCTTCTTGCTTGATGGTGTGAGCAGTCTGTCTCCCTTTCCTTTTATCTCTCATTGGATGAAAGGATTAAGGGTGGTGCAAGCCATACTCCAGGAAAACTCTCTTTACAGTGGATCAGGGAGGTGATCTTATAAAGGGATTTGCAGTCCCACCCTAATCCTTTAACATAAAGTAAAGGAAAACCACAAAATAGAGGACAGTCACAAGATACTGGGAATTATGGCCCAGTCACATGACTACACATGTTTTTTGGGGGACACAATTCAATCCATGACACCACCCAAACACATTTCTCCAAATCAGTCACTCAGTGGTATCACTATTCACCTATTTCTTCAATCCTTAGATTCATCATTCATCTCTTTCCCTTACCCTTCACAATCTATCTATTTAGCAAGTTCTGTTGGCTTTAGATTCAGATTACATCTGGATTCTGAACACTGCTGATCTTCACTGCTTTCTTCACCGGGTTCAGACCATCATCGTTTTCTTCTGAGTCCTACCCATTGTTGTCCTCTGTCTGGATTACTAGTCAATATCTTTCTACCTTATCTGTTTTGTTTCATTCTTGTGTCTTTACAAGTGTCCATCCAGCAGGCAGGAGGTCTTTTAAAAATGTAAATCTTTATGTCCTTTAATACTCAAAACTATCTGCTACTTTATTTCAATCATGTTTAGAATAAAAGCAAAACACTTCACTATGGTTTACAAAATTCTGTTTTACTTGGTTTCCTCTAAATGTGTTTATCACCTTTGATTCTTCTAGTCCACTCTATTTACCTGGAATTCTTGCTTTATTTTTGATCTGTCAAGGTCATTATTGCCTCAGAGTCTTTGCACTTGCAGTTCTTGTATGTTTACTTCCTCCTGACATTGCATGGCCTGAAAGAAGCGTTCCTTTACAAAAATCCATTTCTGGTAATACATATTTTTTTTTGTTTTCTATATTGGTCTTTATTGCTCTTCACAGCAGTTAGTGCTACCTGAGAGATCTGTCTGCCTGTTATCTACCTCTATGTCTAGAATGTAATCTTTATGACAGTAGGAATCTTGTGTTGAAGGTCCTGGTGTATCCCTTGTGCCTTGAACAGTACCTGGCACATAGCAGACATCTAATTTGTTTAAGTTATTAAATAAATACGAGTGGGAATTAGATTTCTCAAGTTAACATTTCCAGACTGAAGACACCATCTCTTTCAGTAATCTCTTCTTCTAGGTTCATGCTCCTATGTGAATTGGGTCACCAAGCACTCCCTGCTTAAGGGCTTATCTTTGGTCCTTTCCTCTTCCTTATTTTCCACTTGAAATACTTTCACTGTACTATACATCTTTTGAAATTGTTCACCCCACCATCATTTCTCTAATCCATAAAGTCATCATCATCTGTGCCTGAGTCTTCAAACCTACAGCCTAACTCCCTTTGAATTAGTCAATCACAGTGCCTTCAAATAATCCTTCTAAAATACAAGTCTTATGATGCTGTTACTGGAGAAACAGAGGAGTTTGTGCCACCTGCCACAAGGCCAATCACTGAGACAGGAGGTTAGGGTGAATTAAATCAACGATTTTATTTGTGTGCCACCTACGCAAAGGTGGCAGAGGGGCTAGCTCCTCTAAAAATCTACCTACCCCATTGCAAGGGTTTTTAAAGGGTTAGGCTGTATGCTAAGATCAGAGGTAGGGAATTCTTCAATGGGTTAGGGAAGATGCTTTGGGGAGGAATCTGGGTTTCTTCAATCCCTTTGATTTTTCTGGCCCGTCCAAGTGATAAGGCACCAGGCATCACCTGGCCTTACAATCTCACAGTCCCTTCTTGATCTTCAGGGCCATAAGCATTGATTGGGTTCAGGTGCCATTCAACTATCTGGAATGGAAAACTGAAAACAAATAATTTGCCATTCCCTCCCTAGTTTCTTGTCTACGTTGTCAGTTGTGGCTTAGAGCCCAATTACCAGCTTGGAGCCCAATCACTGGGACAGGGGCAGTTATACATGATCCATGGTGAGGTTGCTGAATTTGTGCCAGTGTTTTTCAAGGTTGTAAGTTTTCCTCTTAATATCACCATCTGGGCCCTATGGAATGTGAGTGTTCTGTTTCCCTAAGGGGGACTGAGGTGACTGATTTGCAGTAAAGACTCTCGGGCCTCCAGCCTCAGTTGCTAGGAAAACTATACTTTTCAGGCCTACAGTTTCAATGCCCTCTCACAGCCCTCAGGAGTACTGGTAACACAGTGGTTAAGAGCTTGGCTGTTAATCAAAGAGTTTGCAGTTTGAATCCACTAGCTGCTTCTTGGAAATCCTATGGCACAGTCCTGCTCTGTCCTATGGGTCACTATGAGTTGGAATTGAGTCAACCATAGTGGGTTTTTACAACCTCACGATGGTGTTTTTTGTCTTTCTTGCTGGCAATTGCTTTTTGTGGGCAAAACAATAAAGATAGTTTTTGAGTTATCAGGCATAGATTTAGTGGAATGTTATGAAGACAAACTGTTTACTTGAAGCAGTGGTATGGAAAAGTACTGACAAATTTAGAGAGACTAGCTATGCCCCCTATAATTTCTACACTTATGCTCACAAGATCCCTAGTGAGGCAGTGGTTAAAGTGCTGGACCTCTAAACTAAAGGTGGGTGGTTCAGATGAACCAGCGGCTCCAGGGAGAAAAGTGTAGCCATCAGAGTGCCTTCCGCAAGCATTTACAATCTTGAAAACTCTACAGGGGTAGTTCTACTGTGTCCTATAGGGTCGTCAGAATCCACTTAATAGCTGTTGCTTTATGATTTAACACTGTTATCATGGCTGTACAAGAGGACATAGTCTGAGAGAAAATAGGGAAAAAAATGCAAACAGCTAGTACCATCATGGAATTTTAAGTGAATAGTTGTTTTAAACATTTCTTTCAACTATATATAAAAAGAGAATTCTTTTCTTTCTTTCTTTCTTTTTTTTTTTTTTTTGTTTAAGGAACTGGCTGCATTCTGCATTCTAGAGTCACGTTCCTCCACAAGCTCCCTCCCTTCCTTTCCAGCACAAGTTAGCATATGTCCCAACAGGGCCACCGTTCGCACGGTGGGCCCGTCCAACGCTCGCTGCGTCTCGAAGAGCCACTCCTTCGGCTCCCTGAGCTCCCTCCGTTCTGTTTCCTTCCTTCAGGCCCCGCCCCGCGTCGGTGCGCCTGCGCAGGGACGAACACGTGGCTGCCGCGGAGCCAGAGCAGCAATGGCGGCGGGCGGTGGAGATAGCGGCGACCCCCTGTCTTCAGCGGGGCTTCCTTGTGCCTTCTCCCCTCAGAGCCAGGCCTACTTTGCTTTGGCTTCTACAGACGGTCACCTGCGAGTGTGGGAGACAAGCAGCAATCGGCTGCACCAGGAATACGTGCCTTCCGCGCACCTCAGCGGTACCTGCACCTGCCTGGCCTGGGCGCCAGCGCGGTTACAGGCCAAGGTAAAGTGAGCCGGGCGGCGGGGGGCAGGCGTTCGCCTGGACTCGCCCTGGGCACCCCGGACGGCGCGGCGGGTGGCCGGACATCTCGCGTGGCCCCCAGCGGCCTGGGACAAGGAAGCACGGAGCCCCGGGGCGGCGCAGACCGGGCCCGTGCCATCATCCTGGTGTGCGGCCTGTCGGGAGCATCGGGTGGAGGGTGCGGCCAGATCCAGCGGGCCTCGGTCCGGAGTTCATCTGACGGGCTCCGCGCACTTTGCGCCCCACTGTTGCCCGGACTTGTCGCCATGTTCGCTTAGGGCAGTGGACCCTCCTCCCCGCAGCGCTGCTTCTTCCTGCCGGCCTCACTCAATCAGCGTGCACTCGTCAGAGTCCTAGCTGTTAACAGAGCCCAGTCTTGAGGCTGTTCTACTCTCCTCCGACGCCAGCTCAGCTCATCGGTTTTGTCTGGGCACTTAGGATGAAGAAATTTCTTTCTTTGCTTGCAAGCATGCTCCCCCCCCCTTTGGGTGCCGGCTCACCACGTGTTCTCTTTCATGTTCGGATGGTGGGACTCTTGGACACTCTTGACTATCCAAGGTCCACTCTGTTCTCAATCTTTCAATCTTCTTGCATATACGATATGTAGGTAAGATAAAGTAGTAGTTTGACTTACTGAATATGAATCCGAATCAAGTGTCTCCGGTAAATGGGTAACCACCGTGTTAGGGAAGGCTTTTCAAATTGTTAGGGACCATCTCGGGTAAGATGCCCTTCAGCGTTGAGTCACTGGACTACATCTGTTCTAACTCAGGCACATGGTTAACGGCAACTCTAGTGGAGCCCGACCGAGTCACTCCGAAGTGATTTGGAGGCTTCACGCGTGGTGAAGTGTGTAGCGTTTATCGGTAACTATGTGTAAAGCTTCAAACAGTAGTATTGAGGATAGATCTTACTCCATCTGACTACTCCAGAGAAATTTATGCTAAATTTTCGGGTTGGAACTAGGGATACTTCTCAATTGCTATACTTCGTCGAATGTGTGTAGATGCTTACAAGATTTTAAGGTAGGTTTTTGTAGATTCTAGATGAAGTGACTCCTGTTGAGTAGTGGAAGAAACTTGTCAGGGTTCTTGAATTAAGAGCAGAAAAATTAGACTTTTAAATTTAAAAATCAGAGTTGTCATTATTAGAATTAGAGTACTCTGCCTTTTTTCCCCCATAAAGTTGTATTTTGTTTTAGCTGTCCCGTAAAGTGGAATAACAATGCAGCGGGGCAATACTGAACAATGGTTAGGTGCATGTACCCAACCTAGACTGCCTGTGGTTGAATCCAGACTTTGCTTGATTTCCCATCTGTAAAAAGGGAATAATAGTACCTTCTTAATAGGGTGGTTATAAGGTTAACATATTAGTGCATAAAATGCTTAAGATAGCTTTTGATGCATAAGTGCTGTGCTAATTATTATTGTTATTAACATCCTATATTTATGTGGTGAACTCTACAAAGTGATAGGGAAGGAGCTTTTTGCCTTGTTTAAGAAGAGGAAACTGAAGCTTTGGAAAGTAAGCAATTTGGCTAAAGCCAAAAAATGGAACCAGGGCTAGAACTGAGGTCTTCGGAGCTCAGGTTTTGGTTATCGGCCACAGATAGATCTCACTAGTAGTAGGTGGCAAAATCTCACTCACTTTGCTTTTCTGACAGAGTGGACCTTTTGCCTGATTCGACTGTCCTGTTAAAACTCATTGTTCTGGTATTGTTCTCAGCATATTAACATATGGTAAGGATAAGTATTTTTCTGTGAAATTTATTTCAGTTACATACATACATTTTTGGTCTGTGTATACTCGCTCTCTATGTGAACTCTTCTTGCCATGGGATGTCAGTCTAGACGTCCTTGTTCTAGGTAGTTTGTGATCAGGTGCAGACCTTTCATCACTGGGTGTGCTTTTTGCCTTGTGTGTCTTCACCCCTTCTGGCCTAGCTGTTTTGATTATTCTGCACATGTGGCTTTGTGACTGCTCAGCCTTCTGAATCAAGTGCTGATAGGCTTCCTCAAACAGGTGTTTTAGTGATTATTGCTTAGCTTGTTTTGCTCTTGCCTTAGAAAAGATGCTTAGTCTTAACAAATCATACCCTTTTGGTGTTTAGTCTTGGTGCCTTCAGGAGCTGAAACTTTCCAATCATAACATAGAAACTGAATTTTTAGCCTACTTTTTTCATTAATTTGTGTATTTAGGTGTATAAATACTGTGCATGTAACATTGTGCTAGATGCTTTGGCAGAAACAAAAATGAGTCCAGCAAGACCTAGAAGAGATAGACAGTTCAGATTCACTGTGTCTGTAAATGCAGAGTATGGCTTGTGCCTTGTGGGAAAGAAGAGTTTTTTGTGGAGGCAATAGCATTAAGGTGGGTTTCTAAGTATGGATAAGATTTTTAGCCAGTGGAAATTGAGGTGAGTAGGAAAAGGACCCTCCAGGTAAAGGGAAAAGCATAATTGGAAAGTGTATGTTTGGAGTGTAATGCAAGGATGAAAACGGAAGATAGAGAGCTGTAAAAGATGGGATGGAGGCCAGCTGAGGAAACTGAATGCTGTACAGGAGTTGACATATTGATTTCTCTAGGGAGCCACTGAAGTGTTTTGAGCGTAGGAATAACAGGTGTGGATAGCTAAAGTCAACCAAAATCTGTCCAAATCCATGTTATCATTGGTAACATTGAACTTTTGTTTTCAGAAACAGTAAGGAATAAGATTTAAAATATTAGATTTCACTAACGTTGGTTGGTTGATCGATCTGGCACATGTATTACTTGTTTAGACATGCCATCTTGCTGAATGGGGAGTTATTTATAAAAGAAACCAGTCATCGCTGAGAAAACATATGAGAGTCAGTAGTTTGAAACTAAATCAGTTAATTGAATTATTTAGATTTAGACCAATAAGCCTAAAAGTTGGTCATAGATCTTATGGATATTCCTTCCCCTTGTGTTTATCAAAAAAAAGTTGAGGTTTTGCTGACAGGGAGGGACAGTGTGACTTTGACTATGGTGATGTTTGATTTGAAAACAGGTTTTGTGATTTTTAATGCAGATTCATATCCGCAATAAAGCGTGCACATATTTGGGTTGCACTGTTATTCACACATTGAGAAACCTCAGTTTAGACAGTTTTTTTTTAAAAAAAAAAGAAGATACATTTTCTGGATTCCTACCAAGAAGCATTTTTTGGTGACATTAACACACTTTTTGTTGTGAATACTACCATTCTTGTCTGATAGGGGTTTGTGCAGCAGCCACATTTACCCACAGGGTCACTCAAAGGTGGCTTTTAGAAATTCATGTAATCTGACAGCGGGACCTAGAACAGAGTGCTAAAGTTTCAATGTTTCAAGCAAATTAATTATTACTGGTGAAACCCACAGAATTTTTTATACCCTGGCTTTTAATTGTAACATTCCTGTATCTATCACTTAGATACATGTCTCAGGATTATCTTTCTTGTAGGTACAATGTTACTTTTTGTTGTTGTTGTTAAATCTGTTTACTCTTTGTTGCTTAGGATCCAGTAAATTAAAGTCTTCAAATGTAACTTTCCTGTAAAATAACTAAAAGGAAAAAGGAGAGAGAATTGATTTATAAATATACTCTGATATTCTTTATGGGCTGGTAACATTTTAGATTTTCTGTGGTGATTTCTGGGTTGAGCAGATTTTTATGTATCCTGGCCTGCTTTTTTCTGCTGTAGAGCAGTAATCCTACAGTTAAGAAAGTGTTCTGTTTTCTGTGGTACCGGTCTGTTTTAGATTTAAGAGTGGATTTTTCAGAGCTTCTGTCTGCTAAAATGTATAATCTAGGGTGCTTTAATTAAAACTTGGAAATGTGAAAGAGAAGTTCTGAGATTTTGAATATTTTTTTAGTATTGGGAAGCTCTGATAAGTGCTCTTAAGTTGTGATCATTAATTTTCTTTTTGAAAGGCATGATCTGTTAGCATCACTTTTGAAATAAATCAGACAAAGTCTTATGATGCTTGCCACTATTTTGAAATGTGTTTCTCGTATCGCATAGACTGACTCACCAAATTGCCATGGAGCTCCTTAACCAGCCCTCAGTCAGTCAGTCACTAGGACAACGTCTCACATGCTTGCTCTGAGCTTCCCTGCTACTTACAGCTGTTTGTTGACTCAAATGGAAGTAAATACTTATTTATAAATATAAAGACATTTGAATCTACTTTCTGAGTTTTTAAGCTAGAAAGGGAAAAGATTTAGGGGACTCACAGGGAAAAAGCATCTGCTTGGATATGGCTGTGTGATCCCTTTGCTTGGGTGCTGGAGGTTTCTCTTGTACCTGTTAAGGGAGTGAGTGGGTTCTGAGACATGGAGGCAGCAGTGAGGTACTGGACCTATTTTTTGTACCAGACCATCCTGTTTGCCTTCTTCTAGAGGAGCAGGAAACTGAAGATACAGAATTGCAAACTCCTACTTTTCCTGTTGGAGTGCTATTTCTTTTTTTTCCCTGTATGCAGTTTAAGAAAAAAATTCTGTGAGAAGAGTGCTCCTTCCCTTTTAAGAAGTGTTTCTGAGTATTAGTTTTACTTGTATGGGCTAATGAACATTCATATTTATGCATGAGTGATGTTTTGTATTTGAAATACTAAATAAAACCCTTCTTTTTTCTTAGGAAAGTCCCCAGAGGAAAAAAAGAAAATCAGAAGCTATAGGAACAAGTGACCAGATTGACTTGTTGGCTCTTGGTACTGCAGTTGGTAGCATTTTATTATACAGTACAGTAAAAGGAGAATTACACAGTAAATTAATAGTAAGTATATGTGTGAATATATGTGATATTAAGAATATCAAGGGGATGCTTATAATTAGAGTTGTGTTAAAAGCAAAGCGTTTCAGCACGTTCTGCAGGATCTGTGCTAGAGAGACATCCATTGGCCCCTTCTGTGTATAAATTAGTAAACAGTGATATTTGATAATAGCTGTGCTAGATAACACAGTCCTTATGGGTCAGGTACTTTTGTAAGTACTTAAGTTAATCTTCATAACATTACCAATGGAGGATGCTGTTATACAATCCAGTTTCCTAGAGGGTAGTTGAGGGGCTAAGGACCATGCTATCCTGAGGTTACATAATTGTTGCCTGGTAGAAAAAGATGTTGAAATAGGAGTCTGGTCCCAGGCTTTTGAATTCCTGGCTATTGTTTTTCCATTGCATTGCTTTCCAGTGGAACTGTTGGTGGTCATGGAAGTGTTTTGAATCAGTGTTGCCTAGTGCAGTAGTCAGTAGGTACAGGTGGCTGGTATGACTGAAGAACTGAATTTTAATGCTGTTTGGTTCTAATTTGATTAAATAGCTGTGTGCAGCTAATGAATACTGTATTGGACAGTACAGCCTCATTGTATGATGACATTCAGTCATCATTGAAGTTGCGATAATATCTAACTAGCTTACAGTGGGGAGTAGCTGAAGTAACATTGAAAGTACTCCTTAAGCTATAAATCTTCTGGAAATTGAAGTTGTTTTTACTTTGGAAAAGAACAACTAGATTTTATCTTGATAATTACTCACCACCCTTTTAAACCTTTCCCACCTCTTCTAATTACTGCTGTTAAACTGTACCCCAGATTACTAAAGCAAAGCAAAAAAAATAGAATATAGAAAGAGGAAAGGATTGAAAGCAGTTTGTGGCTGCCTGCCGTCTTCCCAGTTACTTCTTGTGTTTAAACTTCCTATATTGAGCCTGGTTTTATAGCCTGGGAATGCCAGTATCAGTCAGGGCCCAGCTGGTACCAGAAACCAACTTGGTTATTTGAAAAGAGAATTTAACATAAAGAATTGTTAACCCTTTAAGTTCCCCACTGCCATGGAGTCAGTTCTGCCTCATAGCGACCCTATAGGTCAAGAATGGAACTGCCCCATAGAGTTTCCAAGGAGTGCCTTACTTGAGCTGCTGACCTTTTGATTAGTGGATATAGCACTTTACCACAGCACCAATGGGGTTTCCAAGTAAGAAAGGGTAAAAAAAAAAAAAGTCTTACAGTATCACAGAAGTAGCAACTATAGGAAGCAGCTCTTCATCTCTAGTGCTAGGGGAACAGAAGAGGTTGGGAATTACTAAAACTTAGAAACTTAGGAAGAGGATCCCATTGGAGGAGGGCTGAAACTCAGATCTCGTAGGAAGAGTTGCTGCTCTGTTGGTGCTGTTGTTCTTGAGAAGTGATCTCTTGGGTTTTGTGTCCAGACCTTTGAAGAAGAGGTTTCAGCTGCCTGGAGCTGGTATCTCGGAAGGGAGGTGATGAGGACTGGTTTTCTAAGTGTTGGAAAAATTGCCTGTTGGATTTAACTGCTGTTGGAGGCGGCTGTTACTGCTGGGGTGAAAAGCACTGTTGGGGTAATGCCAGTGAGACAGGAAGGACCAAGTCTCATCCTATTTGTCCTCCAGCCTTTTAGTTTCCCTTTTGCACCCCTTGTGGCAGACCTTACTAGTGATCCAGCCCACAAAGCAGAAACGAGGATTGCAGAGTTTCACCCTGCCATCACGGGGTGGAGTAGAGAAGGGCAGATATTGCACCGAGAACCAGTTGTCAAATGTTTATATGTTGGTTTTAGACAGTATCTGTGACCCACGTGTTTTTGTTCATCTGGAGTTGTGTGTGTAGGAATACTTAACTGCGTGTATGAACAAAACACATAATTTTTCTTATAGAAAATTTGGAACTATGTAATAGTTGAAAAGGGAAAAAACTTATACCTAGATCTATCACCAGGAGATCCACTGTTAATATTTGTGTGTTTTCTTTGTTTTTGTGCATGTTTACAGAATATGATTGGAATTTCCCCGGAGTTTGTGTTCTGGTATTCTTTTCATTAAAGACATGCGGTGTATTTTCATACACGTTTTTCATATTTGTCAAAAACTAGTTACAAGCATTTTTTAATGAGTGGCTAAAACTCAGCTGAATTTGGATAGTCTGTCAGTTACTTGCTGACCATTTTAGGTGTCGTCCAGGTTTTTTTATTGTTACAAAACAATGAATGCTTTTCGTCTCTCATGTGAATTCCCAGAATACTAACTTGTAATCACTGGGTTTGAGCATTGAGTTCTTTATGCATAGTGTAAGAATACTTGCCAAAGAGTTTGCCTTATTTGTGTTTATATTAGCACTAGAAGGACGGTGGTGGTGTCATCAAATTGATTACAGACAGGTACCTGTATTTTAATAGTGCTACTTCCACCACTGAGTATTCCCTAAAACAAAAGCTGTAGCAACAAAGGCCAGCTAATTTGGTAGAAGAAATTTTTTTCTCATTTAAAATACATTCTTTCTGTTTATGTTAAAGATTATAACATTAATATACAGCTATGACAAACTTCAAAGCATGCAGAGATGCATAGAACATCTCTGTAAAACAAGAGTTTTACTTTTTGCTTCTGCAGCTGGAGTGTGGCCCTCACATGGGCTCTTAAACTGTGTGGTTTGGAGCTTGTCCTTTGATTTGGTCAGTTCTCTGAGGCACCCAAACATTCTCTGCTGTGGGTAGGATACTTACAGAGCCTATAACTTCTTTTCACATTGTTCCAGGCACTTGGATGGTAAATGTGAAACCTGTGGGGCTGGTGAGGTGAAGTAGAAAGTATAGGCTCTGGAGCTAGTTGGTACTGAGGGTGGTTGGTTACATGATCATAAGTAAGTAATGCAACTCCTTGTCTCTTAAATGTGTATCATAGAAACCTCCTGGCATGACTTGACTGAAAAGTAATATATTGAAGGTGTTTAATGCAGTACCTAGAATGTAACTGATGCTTAGTAAAAGTTTGTTGAGGGAGTACATTAATGAATGTTTAAACTTATGCGAAATTGCTTTACAAGAGTACACTAATTTTTAGTGCTCCTAGCAGTGTTTTATTCTGTTGCACATAGAGTCACTGTGAGTTGAAACGGACTCAAAGTTCCCTAACCACAAGTGATGTATTACAGTGCTGTTCTTCCTGTAATTACTCCAGTGTGAATGTTACAATGCTAAACAAATTACAAGGTGAAGAGAGTGAAAATGCTGTATTTTGCTTTTTATTTCTTGGACTATTTACAGAGTTGACTATTTTAATGTATTTGCTTACCAAATTCTTTTTATGCAGTTTATCTGTTTTTATCTTTCTATTCAGTATGTGTGCGTTGTTTGAGTAGACAGCGGATGGAAGGAGATTTTTATAATCCATGAATGTAAATATTTTTTCTTTTGAAGTGGGAAGAGTTGATTTGAAATAGCATCATTGATTTTGAGTTACAACTTAGCTTTTATTCTTAGCTTAAGCAAGCACACTGTTGATTCTGACTCATTGTAACCGTGTAAGATGGAATAAAACCGCCCTTTAGGGTGTCCAAGGAGCTGTTGGTGAATTTGAAGTGCTGACCTTTTGGTTAGTAGCTGAGCTTTTTACTGTTGTGCCACCAGGGTTCCGATATCCTTGGCTTAGATATGTATGTAATGGTGCTTCATTGTATGCTTATTTAATCCATGTGAGTTGAAGCAGAAAGAGTAAAATAGCAATTGCTTGCAGTGTAGGTCATGTGGCACCTCATTCTACTTAGAAAGTATGTGAGATGGGAGATTTGATTTGCTGTTGCCCACTTGATATCTTCGTTCCTATTACTATTCTTAGTGGGTGAGCGTCTTGCTCTTACGACTATTTTCAAAGTATTTTTTTGTGTGGTATGATTTTCATAACACAAGGAAATATTTAATATCTACTTGAAGAAACAGTGGTTTCTTGTTTGGTATTCTTTAAAAGATATCTCCAAGTGTATTTTTGAGTAGATGTGAGTTTTAGCTTTAAATGTTGACTTTTTAACTCCACTGTCTTAGTTCATCAGCTGTCTCAGAGTTTTTGCCATTGTATGTGAGGTATTTTGTCACACTTACAACTGGCATTCCTGTCAAAAGCAAATGGCATTTAGAACTAGAAGACTTTGATTTAAAGATGTAGAAGTAGGTTTTCCTAGTAGGGGAGAAGGGAAAGTTAATATTTTGATGATGTTTTAGCCCTCATTTTTGGTGTTGAAAAACTACAATGGATAGATGTAGGTTAAGACCATCTTAGTTAACTGTTTGGTAGTGATTCTAGGATTTGTATCATACAGGACACATTTTATTTTTTGCTTTAATCTTTAATTTCCCGCCTCCCTCAAAATCTACAGAGTGGTGGACATGACAACAAAGTCAATTGCATACAGTGGCATCAAGACAATGGCTGTTTGTATAGTTGTTCAGATGATAAACATATTGTGGAATGGAATGCACAGACATGCAAAGTAAAGTGGTGAGTAACATTAATGGTTTTCTGGTATTAAACACCAAGCCAAACCAAACCCATTGCCCTCGAGTTGATTCCAACTCTTGTTGAATCTGGTATTGGGGGTTGGTAATACAGTTACTGTTTGGAAATGCTGTAGTGTCTGAACAGTTATGATTGCATTCCTGTTGTGTAAGTCTTAATGTAGAACACAGTAGGGAATGTTAGCTTGAAGAAAGTTATAGACTGTTCTCAAGGAACTTTTAATCAAGGTGGACATGCAAGATTTTAATATATAAAAAGTAAATAATGGTTGAAGAGTAAAATAATGGACAAGAGATGTCATAAGATAGCATGTGATTACCAATAGTATAGTGCTGAGAAGTCCTGGTGAAAGAAAGTATTTCAGCTAGGTCTTCTAGGGTAGATATGATTTGGACAGCAGAGGGTCAGAGAATGTTTTCAAGGGTGGGAAAATGTAAGGGGGTGACGGTAAGAGCCTAGGCTAGGCTCTTAACAGATTTACTTCGAACTGAGACTTCAGATGCGGGGTATATTTGGAGACAGTGGCT
Organism: Heterohyrax brucei; assembly: GCA_028571685.1. NCBI lineage: Eukaryota > Metazoa > Chordata > Mammalia > Hyracoidea > Procaviidae > Heterohyrax > Heterohyrax brucei. The sequence goes on from CM053164.1 coordinate 44,519,105, forward strand.
GGTGGAATATATGATGTCTTTAAGAGCCTGGCATTAAGTGTCATAGACAAAAATATCTCCATTTACCCTCTTTTACATGCAGTAGATGTTTCAACACTGATGTTCTGTCAGGAAAACGTGCAGATTCTCATCTAGTACGGTTGCTAGGGAGCGATGCAGCTATATTTTTGAAAAAACGGTCTTTGGATGAGAGTTCACAAAGTCAGGTCCTTTACATAGGGATCTAATATATTCTAGGCACTGTTCAGCATGTTACTTAACTTTATTTACTTAATTTTAACACTATGAAGTGTGAGAGCTGTATTTTAGAGTTGAGAAGTAGGTTGAGTAAGAGCCTGAGCTCTCCTCTGGGAAACTGTGCTACCTTGTAACATAATGTGTTTTTTCCAGTTGCATTTGTAACTTCTCCTGGAGTAAGCAGTCTTCTTATAACCCACACTCTGTGATTCTGCCTCCTACCCTAGCCCCCGTATTGTCCAGCCTTAAATATCCTTCTTTCTGTGACTGCCTTTTAAAGTCAGAGAAAACTAAGTTAATAACTCTACAGGGATTTCCGTCCCACCTGGCTGTCTCCAATACCTGGTTTCTAGGGGCAACCACTGGTAATTGCTTTAGTATTTACTGTCATGTTTCTAATAACTTTTTAAAAATTTATTTTATTATGATTGAATGAAAATGTACATTCCCATACAAATTTGCATGCCCACCTGTATGCAGCTCCCACTCCTCTCGCTGTCCAATAACAGCACACACTTCTGTGCTCCATACATGTCTTATCCTCCCAACAGTCTCCTAGCCCCTCCTTCCAGTAAGAGGTCAGCAGGACGACATCCTCTAGATGCGTAGAACCGTAAAGTGCACACATGAAATGGTCACTCTGTGTTGTCAAGTCCAATCCATTCCTGTCTGAAGAGTTGACCTCCATTATGATTTATGGGCAGGGGCAGCATCAGGGCCAGGGACCATGCTCCCAGGGGAACTCCATGGCCCCTGGACCATCAATTGCAATCTTTTAGTGATGATCTCAGAGTGTACCCCTTTTTATTCTTGTGTTGTCAGTGAGACTCAGCTTTGTGAGCTCCATCACGGCTATCACTGGTGGTGGTCGGGCACCATCCGGTTCTTGCAGTCTCAAGTCAATGTAGTTACACACTCACGTGGGTCTGTCTGTCTTCTGGGTTCTCTTTCCCCCATGTTGTTTTGGTCCTTGGTGATTATCCACTCCTGCAGAGTTGGGACCATTTGCTCTACCTTCAGATGACAGCTTGGCAGCTTCTAAGACCCAAGACGCCACTCACCAATGTGGGGTGTAGAGGGCTCTCTTAGCAAAATACTAGTTGTGCCAGTTAGCCTTGATTTCACCTGAGAGCATGATCCCTGGCCTCCCCGCCTCAGCTACTCTGTCCTTGCAATATTGGCTTAAGATGGGAGAAGTAATCACATTATGGTGAAGTCTAGTTAATATTGATCTTTCTAATTGTGCTGTCACAGATTTCACCCAACCACATTTCTATCGACTATCTAATCTAAACCCTTCCTGCCTCGCCCTCCCTCCCTCCCCACCCCTGTAGCCGTCAGAGTCTTGTCTTCTATGCATGAGTCTGTTTTTAAGTTCCCAGAAGATCTTAATTAAAAGATTCTTTTTCTCTTGTTCTTTGTGTCATCTTCCTTTTGAAGGTGTTTTCTGATTTGTTTGATCTTGATCTTTGTCTTTTTTGTTTAAGATATTCTTCAGATGACATGCAGAGACACTTGGGTGCTCTTTGGGAGGCTTAAGTGTGGGTATAGCATAAGTGTGCGTATAGTTCTGAGTGATTGGGAGGCCTTCAAATGTCAGTATGTGGATCTTTTATCTGGAGGTAGTCATATTTTTCAGAGAGGAATCTTCTGGTCTAGGGCTATTTTGCTTTAATGTGCATAGGCACATACATCATTTGTGCAGCTTGAGGTTCTGTAGCCCTAACCCATTCCCAGGTGATGCCAATGAGTTCTATGTCTCTTAATTTGGGTGATAGGGATGTGGTGGTAGGGGTTGCCTTGCTGCTGGCATTCTCAGCTGAATGGGAAGGTAGATCTAGGAAGCTAGTAAGCCTTCACATAAAACAATGAGTTTAAACTGAATCGATGAGATAGAGAGGACATGAGAGTCTTTTATTTTCTTAACATAAATTGGTGGAAAAATTTAAGAACAGGTGAGGATAAAGAAAACAAATTTGTTCATACGTTGTTGCATTTTCTTGATTACTAGTGTGGTTGAATATTTTCATGTCTGTTGACAGTTTGTGTTTCTCATAAGTTGTCTGCTTATATTGTTCATCTTATTTTACTTTTGAGTTATTTTTCTTAGGGAATTTTTTTTTTTTTTTTTTGGACAAGACTTCATTTATTATTGGGGTAAGGTAGGAAGCAGGAAAGTATAATAGTTCAGATACCTGGGTAACAATGGTGATGCTCTGTCCAAAGCCTGGAAATATCTGGTTATTCTTGTTACCATTGTTAGGTGCTATTGAGTTGGCTCTGACTTGTAGCAACTCTTTGTGCTACAAAACAGAATACCACCTGATTCTATGCCATTCTCACAATTGTTGTTATACTTTAGCCCACTCGTTACGGTTACTGGGTCAGTTCATTTCATTGAGGGTCGTCTTTTTCACTGACCTTGTACTTTACGAAGCATGATGTCCTTCTGCAGTGGCTGATCCTTGCTTATCACATGTCCAAAATATATGAGATGTAATCTGACCATCTTTGCCTCTAAGGAATGTTCTGCTTGTATTTCTTCTTTTTTTCTTAGGGAATTTCTGTATTCTCAATATGAAAGCTTTGTCTGAAAGCATCGTTTTTTTTTCCAGTCTTAAGTTATTTTCTAGCCGTTTACTTATCCTTTAAGTTTATGACTTACTGTAGAAGTTTTATGTAATTAAGTCAGGTAATTTTTTCTTTACAATTTTTGGTTTGTAATTGTTTTAGAAAACTTTACCCTAAGACTATAAATACATCCCCCTATGGTGTGGGGGGATATATTCTTCTGATAGTTTAGTTCTCTTAAGTCAGTTATTAATTTCTTCTATGTGTAGTATAAAGTAGAAGCCTAATTTTTTCCCCAAATGACGAATTTAACATACACCAATGTGACTGACAGAACAATACCTTTTCTTCTACTCTAAAATTAATGCCATTTAGTAATAAGTTTCCTACTCATATTTCTTGATTTTTAAGTGGATAACTGAGCTGTATGTTGTCCATAAGCAGCATTAATAATGCTCAGCAAACTGCAGAAACTTGTCTAGTCATGTTTGAGATATTAAAAGGGGATCGTCTATACCTAAGTAACTTGATCTTATCGGATGAAGACTTACTATGTGGATTTGGGCTAGAAATAGTATTTTTGAACTG